>JAUPFV010000002.1:324205771-325468724 GCA_036936605.1 Limnanthes douglasii subsp. nivea
TTTTTTGAATAAATATATATTACAAATTGAAATTTAATTACCTAAATTTAGGTTTGAAACTAAAGCCATACTGAATTTATCACGAACCTTCCTTTTCTCTCACCTCTCTTGTGCGACTGAAACCATTTTTTTCTCACCAACTTTTTTTTTTCAGGTCTCGATCTCGTGCTCGCCAAAGCCCGAGATCGAACCCAAATAGTAAATCGATCTCCTAGTTTGGAGACGGAACCCGACATTTAGAGATTATATGTGACCGTCGGTCTCGGTCGAGACCGACGGTTAGAGATGATCTTATATTAGCTCTCAATACTTTCGATGTTAGAAAATTTCAAATGTAAGCATTTATATATATATATATATATAATATAATAGGTATATAAAACTAATATCATTTTTATTATAAACTAATGAATCTCTAGGTCAACTATTTTCAGTAAGTTAATCATTTTTATTTTCAAAAACTTTTACACAATTTTCTTTTTCAGGAGTTATATTTTAATGGTTTGCATAATATCAATAGTTTTTAATGAATATATTTTATTTTTTCAAATGCATTATATATTTTTTTTTTGTTTTGTATATATTAATAGTATAAAATATTGTTTATAAATATGTCATATTTGAAAGTAAAAGTTGTTTCAGAATTCGTTTGAAGAAATATCAAGATATTATAGTTGATTTTTGATTGATCGGTGGTAGATCACTTGTAATCTTAAAGATAGATTTTGCTTTCACTTATTTATGGAATGATATTGTCGTCCTTCACAATAAACAGTATTATTCATCTCTGGTTTTTCATTTGATTATTTGATAGTTGTGCTGTTATTTTATTTTCTTACAATTAATTTGTTATGTTATTCGGTTTTATATTAAGATCATGACACGTATCGACCAAGAGTTTATGTGTGGACAAAACCATTGTTGATGTTAGGATTGTGATGGATGAGAATAAGGTAAGGTACGTTTCAAGGCTAAAACATATCCAACATAATAATAACAGTTCATCTTAAGACAAATAGTTCTCGTGATCCTCCCAAAATCTATGCACACCGCAACAAGTGGACAAAAGATCTTATTTTGATAAAGGTCGACACAGAAGGTGCATTTGGTAGTATCTTGTCACGTTGGATTAACAGTCCAGTAGAGGTCAGCGTGTTACGCAATGGTCGTGGAGGACATGCAGGATAGCCCAATGTGTTACACGTCGTTCCTAATAAAGATTAGGATAAACATTCGACCAAATATTTGTCTCATTCGGCTGGAAGCATAAAATATCTAAGAAAATGAACAAATTTCATGGACTCCAACAACACCATAACATTCCCTGATTGCACTGAGCATGAGTCGTGTAACACATTTATGTGGAGAGTAAGTTTTTTAATAATTATATTTATTTTCATAATTTACTTATATTTATATTTGATGAATCGTAAAAAATTATTTTGTTAAGTTTTTACTGTCTCATACAGGTATATGCATCAAGAATCACTATTCTATATTAACATAAAGGGACGTGTCTAGACATGTGCAACTACAACTGTTGCTGGCTAAGACCTCATTCGGTCTTTTAATCGGTTTTTTGGTTTGTTAAATTATTAGATACAACTATTTCCCATATTTCTGACTTGTTGTGAACCTGTCTTACAATCTGTCAAAGTTGAAGATTGTTAGTTGGACCTTTAAGATATTGACGGGCTTGGAGATGCGACTAAAAGATGTCTATCGTGATATTTTTCTTGATTTTTTGGAGATAAATATAAGTAAGCTTGGATTTAGTGTTCTCTACTACATTTATAATATTTTTTATCGTTGTTTATGGTTACTTTTTTACAAGTTATCTTTGAGTTGTAAAATGATTTAGGATGTCATTTCTAATTCAGAAGATCCGTTTATACGATTATCACATTCATATATTTGACGTCATCAAATATTTTATGTCAGAGAGAGGTTTGTGATGGTCTGGAAGGGTCCATAATACTCTTGTCTCTCCAAGCCATAGAATCGTTAAAGAAGGAAAATTATATCGCCAAATACAGATAGAAGTCATTCGTTTACACAGATTGGCGTAAGTATTTGTTCAGTAGACATAATTTGAGAGATGATGATGATGATGGTAAAGAAGTGGTGAAGGCTCTATGGGTAATCAACAGTATATGTCCATATAGCGACAATGAGGCAGAATAGTTAACGTTCGAGAGGTGAATTTTATTAATCAGTTATCCATGGTTGTTTATTTGTACTTTGGGAGTTATTTTGCTTTGCATTTCTTAGACTTGTTTCATAAATTGTTGTCTTGTTTCAGACGATGTTGTGTTATTTAAGATGATATCATATACGATTTTTTTAATATTTTTTATTACTCTTTTTTAACTTTAATGATTTATAAAAATTGTTAATAAGGATCATTTCAACTCGAAAAAAAACTATTTTAAATAGTATTGTAACTTATTTAGAAATCGTTTCTAGAATTTTGTTTTAAAATGTGTAACCTTTTTAAAAACTGATTTAAGAATGTTATTTTTAGAAAAAAAAACTATGTTAACAAGGTTTTGGCAGAATAATTCATAGTAGCAGCGATGGTATGTCAAATTACATGTGGTACCATGCCAATGTGTCATCGATCTAATGTAAAAAATTGACTAAGGTATCGACAACACAATGGCCTAGTACCTTCGGCACTATGTTAGTGTATTATATGGACTGATTATATTCATGGCATAGTTCTCTTATTTAATTCAACTTTATTTTTCCGCCTAGAATATACTATTGGTTATTTTATTTAATCTTATCCATAATTACTTTCACGTAATTCACCATTATTTTTTCTATTTGTACCAATTAAATCTCTTTTATGTCTCCATTTACAAACTTTATAACAAAGCAAATATGTAATATTTACGATATGGAATACACTACACGCAAAGATTTAATGCTTTCTAAAAGGAGCTGGCATTATGAAATAAATATTGGTCGATGAAACTATAAGGTTTTTTTATGAATTAGTATGTAAAATGTATTACATATATAGTATGCATCATACATTCCCGATGTCATCTGCACAAGAATGGCATGCAGTCTCTATCATGTTAGAATACTTTAAATAAATTCAAAGATTTTAGATTTTTGACATTTCGTACGATGCTTGGGAAGAGGTCTACAAGTTGATCTATTTGCATATTATTGATTCCATAAAAAATATCCTATAAAACAAGTAGACATCAACCATGCTAAAAATAGACAATAATAAACAAAAAATGGATGCTTACATCGATAAACTAGATATCTAAAGATATAATTGTTCTTAAGTGTTTTATTACTTGTATTTAGTTACGATGATTTTTTTTAATTATATGTTTACAATTATAATGTTATGATTTTAAGTTTCATGTTTACATGTAGATGGTTGTGTTAAATCAAAGTGATCTTAAACACAAACACATTACAATGTTAAACAGTTTCAAAAAAGTTAATATAACAATTAACGAGTTTGTCTAAATTGTTCACTTGAGGGTGTTGCTCGAAGGCGAACAATTTTACATCTGTAGATAATTTTTGAAACAAAGCATAATTAATAGTTTTCAATCTTATATTTCTAGGCTATAAAATACGATAAAACAATAATATACATGCACACATGGCATCATTCGTAATAGAAAACTATATATAAAATTTTAAATAAATTATTATGGAAATACTCCTTAATTTTAAAAAATGAACTTCAAATGTAAACATCAAATACTTACATGGATAAGGTGCGCATGTTTGACACCCTGAAAGAGGTAGCTGAGTTGGTGGAGTAGATGAGCTCATGACTAAAATGTCATGCGTTCGACCCCCTCTACAAAATCTCTATTAGTTTGAGCCCGTCACCTTGTATAGTTTACCTTCTAGCGTTGGTTTGCAGGAATTGCATCAGATTGAGGATTTACCACGTGCACACTCGTTGAGTAGCGGCTGCAGGTTCTCTCTAAAAAAAGTGCGCATATTTAACACATTTTCTTCGTTAAACTTTTTACTCCGTTAAGTATATCTTTAGGATGAGGTCTCATAAAGTTAAAATGTGCTATAAATGCCAATATTCTTTTGAAAAATGTCAAACATATGGATGATCTTCTAACTATTTCTCCATTAGATAGTCATGCGTTCCGCATATAACCTTTAAGGATCATTGATCTGGAGTGATTAAATTTCCATTCAGCTTGAAATGACATCTACATTTGTTTATCCGATCAATTTCATCTTAAGATCCTTTAGGTCAACCAGCTTTTTAAACCATCTAGATTTCTCGTATTCGAAGAATAGGCTAACATTATTTTACTATATATGGTGAGAATTATTTTTTACTGAGGGTAATTTTGTCAGATGTTTTGTGGTATTTCAAGGGTATTAAATGTTTGAGTGTTTTGTAGTGAGAGATTTAAGCTGCCTGATTGTATTAAATGTTCATTACCCTCATTAATGAAAGGTGTTGGGTATTTATACTTAATTATGGGTCACATGGGCTTTTGGGGCAAACTTATGAAA
Source organism: Limnanthes douglasii subsp. nivea (assembly GCA_036936605.1). Classification (NCBI taxonomy): domain Eukaryota; kingdom Viridiplantae; phylum Streptophyta; class Magnoliopsida; order Brassicales; family Limnanthaceae; genus Limnanthes; species Limnanthes douglasii. Next base: position 324,210,296 of record JAUPFV010000002.1, read on the forward strand.
TCGGGTCGAGTTCAAAGACTCATTAGTTTATTAAGCAGATTAGCAATTAGCTTAGTCAAAAGGTGTTTAGTATTCTTAATACTTTTGTCCTGTCCGGATACTTCAGTGGGTGATTATTGTCTGGATTACCCATGTCCGGTTTCCACAGTGAGTGGTGAACAATTCCGGACTCATCAATATACATTATAACGATATCTAAATATAATAACAAGATCATTTTATATATATTTTATCTTAACCCACTCAAAGAGTTTGTTTTGTGTATAATAAGCGGTTGTGAAAAACAAATGAATATGAATTATACCTTAACTTAAGTAGTACTATTTTCCTCATACAATACCAAAGTACATAAGTAAAATGAGAAACCAAATATAAATATAAATTTGATGTCACAGATCCAAGGATACCAACGCCCGGTGTTATTGGTAATGATTAATAATACCTCAAGCAAAACCATTCACCATTATGGTAATACACCTGAGTATTGTTGGTACATGACCTTCCCCCATCAATATATCTTATGTTACATAGTTAATCTACCAGTGATACATGATATATGTAATGAAAATACCATCAAAGCTGATGAATTCAGTTATTTCTTAGTTATTAATACTGTTAAAACTATGTTCGTATGAGAGTATGTGTCAAAAATATATTCGTAAGAGGTGGTTTGAAAGAGAAATTGAATCAGTAGAGAAAGAAATAGAATAAAGGAATAAATGTAGCAATCATTGACTAATCATTTGACCTTTTCCCCAAAAAAGGAACGTACTATAGTACATGAGGTAGATTCTGAATTTACATGTTTACCCTCTCATAAATGGATATTCTCACCTTACTCTTTTACTACTTGTAAACAAGTTTACTAGTTATTACATATAACCCTCTCAATCCTTATGTTTGCTTTAGTTTAGTGCATGGTATTTAATCATATCAATTTAAACCTTTTGTTTATTACATTAAAAATTATTCTTCACCCTATTTTATCCATTTATCAAAAGCGAAGGCATGTTTGTCGGAGTGACCAATTTTTTTAAAATTTACTTCAGTTATAAGGCTTACCTTCTTTATGTTTTGAATATGATCCTTGTTTTTTGTTATCTTGTATCTTTTTAACAAAATTTTTTAAAAGATTTTTATTTTCAATGTTTAACAACTTAGTTTCAAGATTTAAGGTTTTGATTTTGAAGTTTGAACTATGATAGATCTAATATGAATGGGCATAAAAAACGTGGGGAAATGAATTCCACAGTGCATTTCTGGCTCTAAATTTTGTTAACAGCCATCTATGGAGGATCTCTTCAGATTCTGTCGTCCCAAAGGATGAATTAATAAAGCCCCCAATCTAGGAGATGTCGTGAAAAGGCTAGCAGCTCCTGACGCACGCATCATACTGTCGGTTTGGAATAGAATGCAGAGCCACTTACCTCCCAAAAAAAAGAGGAAAAATAAAAAAGTGCATGCTAGCTCTTCCACAAATCCAAAGCCAAAGAAAACTCAGAGAACCACAAAAAAGAAAATCAATGATAGTAACCCTTCAACCACTGAAGAATAAGCTCCAGCTGAGCCTTCAAGAGAAAGAAAAAACATTGTCGCCTGGAAGAAAAAGAAAACTGCTTCAAAAATCCCTCCAACAGTTGTCACAAAGAATATTCTTGATACGTCTCCTCAAGATCCAACCCTAATTGTTAAGGAGACAGAAGAAAGTTAAAAAGTTGTTGAAACATACAACCAAGGAACAAATAATATGAATGGCGAGAACGTTATTGGTGAAGATGATATCCAAGATATTTGCATGGACATAAAGTATAAGACATATTTGCATGAAAATGACAAATATGTTCTTATTATTTATCCACAACAAATATGTTCTTATTATTTGCAATGTATTACAAAAACAACATCTATATAAACAAAATAAATTTATCCTAAAGTTAAATTTTAAAAACAAATATCTTTATTTATGTTAGAAACTTCATATTTTTAAAATATTTTAAAACTTTTTTAAAAAAAGATTAAAAAATGATAAAATCCATCTGAACGTTTATAGGTTTTGGTAAACAAATATTATTATTTTTAATTTTTTCTGAAACTGGAACCCTAAAACCTCTCCACCATCCACTCTATATATAAATTTTTGTTGTTTTAGACTTCGAAATAGAGTTTTAAATTTATCTCTAAATTTTAGAAAATATATTTTTTCTTAGGTTTTAGTAGTTTTAATTATTTTGAGATTTTATATACTAATTAATCTAAATCCGATCTAGCATTACATAATTATTATTTATGTATTATGTCTTGATTTGGACAAACTAGGGTTATATTTTGTCCATTGTGTTCGTGTTTTTTACATGTTGGGATTTCGATCCGAAGGGTTGAAACCTGAAACTGAACTGTATCCAATTATGACCCTCTCGTTCAAAAAATATTTGCATGAAAGAGAAACTAATTTTGACCTATGAGGTCCAAATTATGTGCAATAAAAATACATCTGAATTTTACTATTTAGGTCAAAATTAGCTGCCTCAATAGCTAAGCAAAATTTGAACCGGAAGAGCTAAAAGTTGATACATTGCAACTAATATTTACAGAATATTTACCTTGATTATTATATATATATATATATATATATATATATATAGATTGGGTATTAGTATGATGTAATTCCCTGTGTAAATTATCTAGTTAAAAAATCTCATACTCATATATAACCCTAGATTGTCGCCCATCACAAAATAGTTGGTAGAATTAATGCTATATCACGTAATTCATTTTGAAAGTTTGTCCAAATCCTCATATTAGATGATATTTATTGATTAAATTTTCATATGTTTGAGAGTATCATAGCTTGTTATGGTATGAAAGAACTGTAGGATTTGTACTGTATGATACTTGTTAACAAAGGTTTATATGACCTTAGCCAATAAATTCAATTTACAATAGAATATGCGGTCGATGAGGTAACTCCAATGAGTTTATAAAGTATAATTTGCAGCATTAATGCATGCATTATGAGCACTTAAAATTGTTTTTGGTATAAAAGTAGGTTTTTATAATTCCTATGAATGTCTCTTAGACATCTCTCAAGCTTTTATCAATGCATGTAAATGATTTTAATTGTATATTTACTACGTTATTATATGATTATCATGTGTTGAGTAATATTGTTTAAACATTGTTTTTATCCAGTGATATTTGACTGAATTCCAATAGTTTAAGGAAATTATCAATAATTTATTTCAACCGAAATCTAAATGGGAATGTTTTAATCCATATTTGAGCATGTAATATCAAATTATTATTGGAAGCCGCGAAGTTTTGAAGAGTTTTAAATTATTAACATTTCATCTTTGTTATAAATTAATATTTAAGTTCAAGAACTTGAAGATATGGAGTAAGTAAAAAATGTATTACATAAGATTTATCTTGTTGAGAAAATTATCATTGGCTACAGTTATGTCAAAGCACGTGTTTCTGCCCATTATTTTTTTATAAATATTTTTGGCTAATTCATTATCTAATTTTGTTTTTAATTTTTTTAAGCTTATATCAACATGAAAATCCATAGATATGACTTATTTTTTTCCAAAGAACTACATAAATCTAACGATATAAATTCGTGATATGTCTATTTATGGTTTATTAAACTAGTTGGGAATACTATTTTGTTTAAAAAAATATAAATAGATTTAATTATGTGTTGAAAATAATATAATAATTACCATATTCATTAATTTTGTTTTTTTAACTTACGAATATTTTATAATGTGAAATTGATAGGAGCATGTGTGATCATGTAGAGGTACGAGAAATATTATCTTGTTTGGAGTAATATGCAGCTTGCTTTTGTGTTTACAATACATGTTCATGTTATTGTAATTTTAGGATGCAACACGTTTGAAGGATTTAGTAAGATTTATGCTTTAAAATACTAAGTTTCTCAAATTTATAATTTTAAGTGAATCCATAAAGGAGATTCAGTATTTTATTTCAAACTGCAACAAAGCTTCCCCATATCTTGGGTTGAAGGTTATAATGGGTTTAAAAGAAGTTTTTTTATGGCAATAACATATCTTTGTTGAAGTTTTCTTGATGAAACTATTATTGAATATTTTTTTATTCGGTCTTCATACTCCATTAGAGTTTTTAAATAACTCTGACAATTTCTCACTTATATCCTCTGGTTCAGCCATGAGATGAAGGTTACCATGTGAAGTTGACGTGTTCTACCGTGATATTTCTTTTATCGGAGGCCGGCTTTAATATTATAGACCTAAAAGTTGGAATCACGCGTCTTCTTTAAAAAATTGTGTAGTATCGTTAGTAATAATTGGTGAGGATTATTTCAGTCTGAGGGTAATTTGGTCAGGTGTTGTATGGTGTTTTAAAGGTATTTAATGTTTAAGTGGTTTGTGCAGTGAGAGATTTGAGCTGCCTTGTTGTATTAAATGTTCATTACCCTCATTAATGAAAATAGTTAGGTATTTATACCCTTAATTATGGGCCACATGGGCTTTCAAGTCATACTTATGAAATCGGGTCGAGTTCAAAAACCCATTAGTTTATTAAGCAGTCTAGCAATTAGCTTAGTCATAAAGTGATTAATTTTTAATACTTTAGTCCTGTTCGGATGATTCAGTGGGTGGTTTTTGTCCGAATTTCCCCTGTCCGGTTTCTACAGTGAGTTGTGAGAAAATGCGTACTCATCAGTAGCCCCTTTTTAGGTTATGTTCGAAGGCCTTTAGCAAGACCTAAAAAATCGCTCATGAGCACTTGTAACAATGTCCGGACCGATTTCAAGTTGTACAACGGATTTGTCCGGACTGGCAAAATCCTTAGAAGCTCAAAAGTTTTGCCATAGATCGTGGGACACGTGTCCCTTTCTGATTTGCTTCACCAGCCGTTTTTCTCCTAGAACGACGCTCCCACTCACTTCAAAAAGTAATCTCTTCAATTAATGATGGTGATGTCAGCGCCGTCTTTAATCATTACTCTATCTTTTCGTATTCTCCTAGGTTTCAAGGTATATTTTGTCTCTTTAATATAAATCAACCCATTTTTCACTATTTTACCATCTTCATCATCTTTTCACTTCTAATCTTCAAAGCTTTTATCTCTCTTTTGCAAAAACCTTTTTTGGTGTAAGTTTATGATTACAGCAAGAAACGCAGTTGTAAAAGGTGGGTGGCTTAATCTGTCGGAGTTAGAGAAAGCACAAAGAGTCGAACGAGAAAGGCGCGTTGCTGCAAGCCTCCTAGTTTCTCATATCGACAAATCTGAAACACCAAGTTCAGAGCCCGATAAGGGTTCGTCTTCTGCCAGAAGCTCTAAACCTAGAAGGTTATTTCAACCTAGTCTTTCACCAATCGTCCCAGGCTCATCGGTCCAGGAATCAGAGCCTATTGTCGAACAATAGCCAGCAATTACAAGTACCAAAAGACCCTCCCCATTTATTGCCATGGGATTAGATGCTGACATCTCCCCAGAAAAGCTAATAAATCGACGAAGAGGTCATCTAGTAAAAGGTCAGACTGTCGTTCCACAGTCTAAATCTCCAAAATCCGTGCCCTCTAAGTCTGGGGCCAAAGATAAAATTACAGGGTCACATAAACCCATCAAGGTTCCTAAGGACAAATTTTTTGGTCCGAAGGCCACTAGTTCAAGCCTTCGAAATGAACCCTCCGGATCTGAGCCCCAGCCGTACTCCAGAGCACAAAAAGAAAGCAATGCTCAGCCATCCAGATAGTTTACTGAGCCAAACACTAGCACTTCCCTTCCAAAAACAACTGATAACCCTTCCATGGTAATGGAAGACGTAATGGAGGACAGTGTTGAAGAAGCCCATTTTGAGACCGACGTCTCTGGGCAGACGAGCGAGACTGCCATTGTCAAGAAAAGCAAGGGCAAAGAGAAGTTATGTTTAAAACTCCCGGACCTATCAGAGTGCCTCGTAGGAAAAGTGGGACCTTGCTTCCACAAAGTGAGTGTAAAGTATCTGCTAGTCATGCAGAAGATCAATTATGCTTTTATTCACACATTTGAACTAGGTCGGATCCGGACGAAGTGGGGGATCCCAGAAAATGTTAAAGTGAGGATACCGGTCAATCCGGAGACGCCAATGGATTGCAAGCTCAGTGAGATAGTTTTCTTCACGGAGCTATTCAACTGGGGGCTTAGGTTTTCCTTGGACCGAAAGATCGTCAGATATTTCCATCTGATAAAGCTCTGACCAAGCCAACTGAGCCCCAACGCTTGGTACACCCTCATGGCCTGCATCATGGCCTCCGGGATCTCCGGAATCCCACTTCCGATGGAGCAGTTTGCTGTTGTGGCCAGCCTTTGCAGAAACCATGTCATCCCCTTCTATTATTACAATATGGGTGACAATTACAAAGTGGTGGATGACTTGCTTGAGTCGGAGAAGAACTGGAAGACTCAATTTTTATTTATCAGTGGTGCTTGGAAGAATGGGAGGAAGATTAAAGTTGGTGACAATCCAAGCATGCTTACCAGCAGATGGAAGAGCACATGTAAATATTTCATTAGATCTTTCTATCTATTCTTATAATAAGTTTGTTTGTTTAATTTATCTTTTTTTTTTTGGTAGTGCTGCCGAAGGAGTTCAATGACTACTTAGAAGAGGGGCAGACTACTTGTGCCAAGTTAAATGCTTGGGCTGCTGAGAAATGGGGAAATCGCTTCCACAACTGTTTTAATGGAGGCAACTTGGTAAGATCCCATATCTGGAATACAACCGACCGTAGAGACTTGTCTTGGGAGGAATTAACCACTCCACCCCCTCCGGAGGTGATTCTTCAGAAGACAGATGCAAAGGATGGAAAGTTAGCCTTGCCGGGCAGAGATAAAGCCCCAAGCAAAATGAAGGGAAAAAAAGGCAAGGCTAAGCAAGACGTGGCTGAGGTCAACCCAGGTGATGTTGAGGAAACTGTCCCAGCAAACCAGGAGGGGCAGGACCAAGGAAGGATTGATGTTGCTTTGCTACAAGTGGTAGAAAATGAGAGTACTAAAGAGGCGGTTGGATCTCCAAAGCCCCCAAAAGCTCCCAAGAAAGATCGAAAACGGGGAGCAGAAGATGAAGATATGGAGGCTAAGAAGAGGAAAACCTCAAAGAGAGATGCAGTTGCTCTCCGGCTTCCAGATTCTCTTCCTCCGGTCGACCCAACAGACCCAACTCAAGGAGAGGAAATCCCAAGTGACTTTCACACCGGTGAGGGCGCCGGAGGGGACATCAACATTGATGGGGTAGACATCAGTGGCCTTCAAGGGATTGGCCTTTACTTCGAAGACCTTGAGAAGGATGAATTTGCTGGCCCTTACCTCCCCCAAGCTCTTCGAACATAGTCACTTTCAATGGTAAATCTTTTTCTGTTTCAGGATAGAAGGATATGTTGACCCACTCGTTGTTGAGCAACATTCAACCGGTGCTCAACTTGGATAAGCAAGTGCGAAACCAGTCAGCCATCATCAACACACTCAACTCTGACAAGGAGAGTTTGTCTAACGACCTCCTTACTTCCAATTAGAGTTTTGAGGCATTAAAGAGAGAAAACGAGGAGACGAAGAAGGGGAATGAGGACTTGGCCACCAAGCTGGCCACTTCAGAGGGGGCTGTGAAAGAACTTCAATCCAAGTATTCTGACTTGGAGAATAATATTTATACTTCAAAAGAGGAGTTGAAGGCCAAAGAAAACATCTTTCAGACCCTAACTAGAGACAAAATTTTGCTCGAGGATGCTGTGTCTAAGGCCAAGCAAGAAAAAAACGACTTGGTAAAGGAGCAAGAGAAGACAATCTAAGACAGGATTGATGCATACAACAACAAGGTGATAGACTCCCAAGAGGAAAGGTACGTCGAAGTCAAATCAGGCATGTTCTTGCTCTTTCATGAGAAATTTCCGAAGAGGACACTGGGAGATTTATGGCGATTCGTGGAATACGAATACCTCCCTCATCAGACCATGGCTGATGGTGATAAGCACGGCTACTCCAGTGGGTGGGACGATATTACTGATGAAGATGAAGGACTAGAGAGAGTCCAGATGAGGAGATCGAGGATCCCAAGAAGAAACCAAGTGAGGTTGGGCCATCCAAGAAAGCTCAACCTTAAAGTTTTAACCATATTTTTCTTTAATTTTTGTGTAGACTAAAGTCCTTGAATGGCCAAGGCAATTTTGTAACCGTGTCCGGCCCTTGTCCGGACAAACTTTCTCTTTTTAAAACTCTAAATTCCTTAGATGGCCAATGCATTTTACATATTTAATATCATTTCCCGGTATCTACCGGGCAACTTCATCTTACACAACTCTTATATTGTTTTATAGTTTTCCAATTTTGATGGCTCGTATTTAAATGGCCTTTAAATATTTTAAAGTGAGAGTGTTTAAATTCTCTGATGACAAATATTTAAATGGTCATCATTCCACCGAATTAACTCGATCTATTAGTCAAACCACTTTGAATTTTTAAAGAAGGCATCGAATTTTATTAAAAAACCCAGAGACCTCATTAAAACCTCCCCGCGCCACCATGGTAGGAAAGAGTATGCCCCCAAATATTTACATGGACTTTAAACAAATAAATATTTACATAATCTTTATTCTAAATACAACCGGAGGTGTTCAATGTTCCAGGGCTGATTCAAAATCCCTCCATCTTTATCTTTGAGCCTGTATGTCCCAGGCTTAAGCTTTTCACTGACCACATAGGGTCCTTCCCAAGTTGGAGCTAGCTTGCCGAACTGCTTCTCCTTGGTATGCAGGAAGACTTTTCTCAGCACCTTATCACCTGGTTGAAAATCCCTCATTTTGACTATGGAAGCAAATCTGCTTCTCATCAAACCCTGATAGTGTGTGGCTCTAAGGTGAGCCTTGATTCTTCTTTCTTCCATCAAGTCAAGCTAGCTTCTGATTTCCTCTTCATTAGCTTGTTCGGAAAAATGGTGGACTCGGAAGGAAGGGAGAGTGGCCTCTATGTGAGTTATTGCATCCATACCATATACCAAGGCAAATGGGGATTCTTGTGTTGCAGCCCCGGGAGTGGTCCGGTAAGCCCATAGTACTTCTTGTAGATAACTTGGCCACTTTCCAACAGCCCCTTCTAGATTCTTTTTAAGACCGGACAAGATGGTTCTGTTAGCTACTTCAACTTGACCATTTTCCTGTGGGTGGAAAGGAGAAGAGAAATAGTGTTGAATCCCTCTAGAGGCACAGAAATTCTCCACATCCTTGTTATCGAACTGTGGCCCATTGTCTGTGGTTATCTTTTGTGGAACCCCAAATCTGCAGTAAATATTAGATAAGATGAATTTTATCACAACCTTCGAAGTAATTCCTACCAATGGGGCTGCTTCAATCCACTTTGAGAAGTAATCAATAGAAACTATTATAGTTCTGCATCCTCCGGATGCCATAGGTAGAGGTCCCACTAAATCTAGCCCCCAACGAGCAAAAGGTATTGGCTCAGAAATTGAATCTAATGGGACAACTGGGATATGAATTTCATTACTGTATCTTTGGCATGAATCATACTTTTTCACCAATTCCTTGGCATCTTGTATTATGGAGGGACAATAGTACCCAGCTAACAAGACCCTTCTTGTTAGAGACCTGAATCCGCAGTGTGCTGATCCCTCGACATCATGCAATTTGGAGAGCACCATTTAGGACTCTTCAAACCCCAAACATCGTAAAAAGGCCTACTAAAGGATTTTTTGTAAAGAACATCTCTTAGGATGACAAAGCCACGAGCCTTATAATTTACTTTTCTTGCCACTGCTTTTTCCGGAGGCAAGATGCCATCTAAGAGGTACTGGAAAAGAGGAAATCTCCAATCTTGAGGTTGATTTACTTGTATATTCAAACTTTCTTCTTTCTTATCCGGATTGAATTGAATGGATGGGCACTCTTGCACATGAATCCGAGGATAGGACTCAGAATAGGCTATGGTTGCCAAGGATTCTGCTAGCGTATTTTCTGTTCGGGGTATGTGCTCATAGGTGATGTTTTTAAAATTAAGTGCCACTTCTTTGAGAACAAGTAATTATTTAACTAGCTGCTCTTTTTTTGCCTTAGATTGACCTTGTGCATGATGGATAAGAAGCTGAGAATCGCTCATTAACCTGACCCTTTGGCTCCACATATGAGAGCTAATTTCAAGCCAGCTATAGCAGCTTCATACTCAGACTCATTATTGGAAGCCTTGAAAGCAAAACATATAGCCTGGTACATTTTGTTGCCGTACAGAGAGGTTAAACATATCCCAGCACCACAACCCATGGTACTTGATCCACCATCAGTCTGGAAAACCCATACTTTTTTTAGTTTTTCCACCTATTGCTTGCTTAGTGTCTCTGTCTGAGTGAAATTCAACTAGGAAATCAACAATAGTTTGAGCCTTGACTGCTGTACGAGGGGCAAAAAAAATATCATAGTCTTCCATTGTGGTCGCCAATTTGGTGAGGATTATTTCAGTTTGAGGGTAATTTGGTCAGGTGTTGTGTGGTGTTTTAAAGCTATTTAATGTTTAAGTGGTTTGTAGTGAGAGATTTGAGCTGTCTAGTTGTATTAAATGTTCATTACCATCATTAATGAAAGTGGTTGGGTATTTATACCCTTAATTATGGGCCACATGGGCTTCCAGGTCATACTTAAGAAATCGGGTCGAGTTTAAAAACTCATTATTTATTAAGCAGTCTAGCAATTAGTTTAGTCATAAAGTGATTAGTTTTTAATACTTTAGTCATGTTCGGATGATTTAGTGGTTGGTTTTTGTCTGAATTTCCAATGTCCGGTTTCTACAGTGAGTGGTGAGAAAATCCGGACTCATAAAAAATGACCACTCAATCTAATGTGAATGGATTAACACTGAGAAGATAAAATATAAAAAACTTATGGTCTTTAAAGATTGAATCCACTCCTTTATGGACTCGGAGGAAAATTTCAGATTATAGGTCTCTTGCTAACAAATTGTATAAGGTTGCGATTGGTAACATGGAGAATACCTCTTTCTGGTATGACTCATGGTTGCTCTAAACCTCATTGGTCAATCACTATGGGCTTAGTATTATTCGAGATTCTTGATTGATGAGCAATCTCAAATTTCCAATATCAATCGGGATGACCTCTCGAATTGGGCGACTTATTTAAGGTTTGTCAATGGTAACAAATATCAAAACTTCCAAAGATCAACAATCACATTCTCTCGCTCTCATTGCCTCTAGTATAAACTATGTTGATATACATTGTTGGTGCGCTAAGATTATAATATTGGGATTGTTGCTGCCTCCAAGTTTAGGTTCATTTTTCTTGGCGGGGATTGACCTTCCTGCTATAGGTTGGCTTCGAATTGACCTACTTCTTGTAAACGTCATATTTAGCATGCTTACTTTGGTGACGTTTAGTGGGAGATGAACTCAATAATCTGTAGCATTTTCCAGTTTCCATCCACACCTCTACGGTGTCTCTTCATGTACTTTTTTACTTTCAGTTTAGATTGTATGGATCCAAGGTGGTCCGACCGATGTAATTTTATATTTTATATTTCATTTAAGGTGGTTCGGTTGCATAACATCTCTCGTTTTTTGGGCGATACATGAATTTTGGTTGTACATGCTCTTCTCTCGTTGGCTTATATTGGTGTTATCTTTTTTAGATTGTCCCTCAGTTACGGTATGTTGCTCACCCCTATCTTTCCTTTCGTATCGAGAAGATGCGATAGTTGTTTGGTTTGGTGTTTTGGGTTCCGGTCCAAAACTTCTACGTTTCAATAACCTTCCATATATCTCAAACTTTTATCAAATCATACATTTATCGTTTTTCTATTCCGAACCGATCTCTAAATGAATCATTTGTACTTTTATTCTTTAACCCACAATATTAGTTCTAACCAATCATGTAACTTTTCTTAACCTAATACCCATCTCTCAAAATAGACTTTGTTTATTTATATAAACAATTTTTTTTTTTAAATTAATACTTTATTCAAACAAAAACATTTTCAGACTAAAACTTAAATTTGAGATATTTATTACCGATATAATAATATATATATATACTACCATCAATTTTCCATTTCTAAATCTAACCGTTGTCTTAAGATCGGATATACCCGCTTCATGATACCTATATATGTAAAGTCGGATTTAGATTTAGATCATACATCTCAACAACTTTCTTTTAGATCAAACCCAAACTCAAAATCATCCAAGACGCCTAACATCTACAGAGATGGTTGGTTTGTAATATAAATTATATAATAATATTTGTTAGTAAAAGGACCACACTTCCATAAACGATAAAAGAGTAGTTACATTGTGACATCATTATTTAAAAAGATTGTTATCTCAAATTCTCTCCAAATAAAAAATTAAAGGCCATTAAATAAAAGTAGTTGCAATTTTGGCTTCCACGTAAACGTGACATAGTTTTTATTTATTGTACGAATCCATCCTTCTAGTTTTATTGAAATCTTTATCATCCAATAATTTATCACATGATACTTAATACCAGATTATGTCTTTACTGTTCCATTAAATTTCAACTTTAAAAAAATTATATATATATATATATATATATATATATATTTATTAATCTCAACCCAATACATATATATATATATATATATATATATATATTTATTAATCTCAACCCAATACAGTTTGCACATACAGACTTGAAGAAATTATTTTTTTTAATAAATTTATTTGAATGTGGTAAAGTATTTATTGGTTGCAACATTTTATTATTTATACGAGAAAATAACAAAGCAAAGGACGGTTTTACCCTTCTAGGCGTGATTTGTACGTCGGAGAGGAGTGCTTATAGTTATAATTGAAAAGGAAAAGATATAAAGTGTAAACTTAAACGTGGACCACTCCTACTTTGTGACTCACTAAGTCACTCTTGCCGTATCGGATAATGGATACCATTCATTGCTTTTTTTTTATTGCTTTAGAGTCTTGTTATTCGCTTGTTTTTTTTGAGTTGGTTAAGTTTGGCATTCTTATCACAAAAAAGTCATGAGTTCGAGTCCTTCTACATACGCTTTTTCAGCTGAGTCTGTCATCTTGTGTGGTTTATCTTCTGGCGTTGGTTTGCAGGCTATCGTGTCAGACTGAGGATTTACCCGGTGCGCACTTATTGCACTCTGAGTAGCTGCTGCGGGTTTTCCCTTGTTATTCACTTGTATTAATAGTTTTACTTGATTTTTGTTACGTTGTAGTAATTTGTAATAGCAACCGCTTAGAAATTAGAAATGTCGATGGTATGTGATTAATTTAAAAAAGAATTCTAAATACAGGAGTTGGTAAAATAAGTAGAGGATTAGATTAAAATAGGGTCGACTGCGACCAAATATGCCTAATTAATTTATTGTTCGCAATTAGATTCAGGTTAATCGCGTCAAAATAAAATATAAATGTTATTTTTCCGTATTTTGAAATAAGAGTCGATTTAGCCAAAAATTAAAATTTCATATTGAACTTCGCTTTTAAGTTATCCATGTAAGCATTAATTAAAAAATAATCTGAAGAAACCATAAATACTATTCTTAATATTTGTGCCCAAAGTTAAAACGTAATCGCGATGAAATGCATATACGAATTTACTAGAAATGTATAGACCACTACTATATTAGAGTTGATCGTGACAAAGTTGATTATCGTTGCGATTAATTTTTATTTTTCAGTTACCAATGTTAAGTAACTGTTCTAACGAGCATTTTTTCGTGATTATAATAGAGATGATCGCGACAAAGTTTGACAGGTTATATCACTTGGAAGATTTGAGTTTCTGGAAAACTATTTTTTGAAGGGTGCATAAAATTTATGGAACATTACAACCATCTAAAAGAGTTTAATCATTTCTATAATTGGTAAACTCTTCAAGAACAAAGTTTGGTAAAATCTAAAAAAACTTACGTATATCTCTAATTTTATTCACACTTTGTCAAATCGGAATCTGAATTTCTAGTTTCTTGTTATATCTCGAAAGAAATTTCTCAAAAGATAAATTAATAGAGTGAACAAAGTAATTATTTTGGGAAAACGTAATCTTACGTGTCTCAAGCTTCACTAAAGTTTCGGAAGGCTTTCCGACAATTCTCTGACGAACTTTGTCTTAACATATTGTTGTAAGTGTTGTTTCGTGACTTTAGTTTATAACAATAAAAAATCGTAATTATAGGTGTGAAAGTAACTATAGCCGTAAATGAAAGACCAAGTTCGATTGGATTTGTGTTATGGAACAAACCGTTCAATGTGAAATGACAATGTGGCATTTTGTACATTGGCATATAAATATAGAGCATGTGAAGAAGAAAAATATGAATGCATAAATTTCTTATGACTAAATATGTAGCTCATAATTTTTTAGTAGGAAAACTTTTTCTCCCATAAACTGAAAGATAGATAAAGTACTTATGTCCATAAAGACGGAAGAATTCTTTAAAAAAAGAAATCTATGAGTATTCACATAAACAATTTTCAGTATAGTAGAATTATGTGTTATATATTTAGCCAACTTGCAAGAGATTGTTATCTCCAAAGGATGAGTGGAACTATAAACAACGTGAAAGAGGAAATTGTGACAATGGTGATAGAAATCAATATTGCATAAGACAAATCTTATGGCTGATAGTATCATACATGTACATCAGTACATGTTACTAATGATAGAGAGTTATTTGAATCACTTGACATAAGTAGCGATGCATGTGAGGTACAAATGGGTAACATCAAAATATCAAAACTGGAAGGATGTGAAAACGTCGAGTTGATATTTATAAATGAGAAAATTGGTAGCGCCAAGCTACGAGATGGAACAAGCGGCTGAAAATACAAAGATAGAAGACGAATAACGAATATAGATAGCTCTAACCCTAGGTCAGAGTAAAAGAGACTTTAAAGAAAATCAAATTCTATTCAAAAAAGTCTGCGACAAAACTAGGGTTTGAAAGCCTTTTATAAAAGTGCTCGAAACCCTAGCCCAAAATTACAGTTTTTTCCTTATGCAATAAAATAAAGTCCAGCCAAATTTCAAAACGATTGGAGCTGGTTTAAGTATTTTAATAAAATCTAACAAAAATAGGAAAATGTAGAAAATTTACTAAAACAGTAAAACGAAGGTTTAAACGATTAAATTTAGGGCCTAGACTTCATCACTATGTAATACTTTCGAAAATCGTTGGGCTTCTTGACGCGTTTGATTTGAGTGGGCGCATCGCCTAATTCTGATATCTGGGCCCCAAATAAAGCCCGTTTCCGTTTGTCCAAAAGGGCCATATAGTCATGGGCTTGTGCAACTACATCATCCTCTCCTTCTTCGGAAGAATTCTCCCATGAATTCTCAACTTCACCATCCTCAGCAGCAGCGGTAAATGACACCAGGTGCTTCACGTTGAAAACATTATGGGTCTTTATGTGGCTGGGTAGCTTCAACCTGTATGCATTGGGATTAATCTTTTCAATAATTTCAAATG
Source organism: Limnanthes douglasii subsp. nivea (assembly GCA_036936605.1). NCBI lineage: Eukaryota > Viridiplantae > Streptophyta > Magnoliopsida > Brassicales > Limnanthaceae > Limnanthes > Limnanthes douglasii. Next base: position 324,225,791 of record JAUPFV010000002.1, read on the forward strand.
GACCCACCTTCCTTGCAATCAACTTGTTGTACTCGTGTGCAGGATAGCGATCCCTGGTAAAAAAAGCCCATACAAAGTCCCCCACTACAAACTCCACCAGTCGGCGCTTCTTATCTGCAAAAATGTTGTACTTCTGTGTTCTTTCCTCCAGGTGTTTGCGGGTGTTCTGATAGATCTCCTATAGATCAGCAATGGCGTTCTCGACCTTAGCTGGAACCTTATCAAGCATTGGGAAAGCTAAGTCCATAGGATCCCGTGGGTTATAGCCATAGACTACCATGAAGGGACTATACCCAGTACTGCGCTTGTGGTGCCTGTTGTAGGTGAACTCAACGTGATAAAGGCGGGAATCCCATGCTTTCAAGTTCCCAGAGACCTTTGTGCATAACATGTTGTCTAACGTTCGATTAGTTACCTCAGTTTGGCCGTCTTTCTGCGGGTGATACGCGCTGCTAAAACTCAGCTTCGTATTAGTGAGGCACCACAAACTTCTCCAAAAATACCCCACAAACCGCGCATTACGATCAGAAACGATATTCAAGGGTAGACCATGTAAGCGGTAGACGTCACAAAAGTATAAATCAGCAACATTCACAACATCTATGATTTTCTTGTAGACAATGAAGTGGGCCATCTTAGAAAACTTGTCAACCACTACAAAAATAGAATCGTTACCTCTCTGTGTTCTTGGAAGCCCAGAGATGAAATCCATGCTGACGCTTCATCACGGTCCTTCCGGTATTGGGAGTGGTAGGTATAGACCTGCGTTGGAGGATGTACCTTTTGCCACCTGGCAAACCCGACAATCAGCTACAAAACGGATAACATCTCGCCTCAAATGCGGCCAGAAGAACTGACTGGACACAGAGTGAAGGGTTTGATCTCTACCCCCATGCCCCTCGTTGTGTCTCTCATATACAATCAGTAACCTCAAACTGCCCTCAGGAACACAAAGTAAATTACTTTTGAAGAGGTAATCGTTGCTCACTGCAAAATCGTTTCTCAAACCTTTGCTGACGTCCTCTAGAATAAGAAAAAAATATGGATCGATAGCCAGTAGATCCTTCATCATCTCGAATCCCACAAATTATCCTTCCATACGAATCATCATGTTGCGTCGGCTCAGTGCGTCAGCTACGCGGTTAACTGTCCCTGAAGTATGCTTAATGGAAAAGGTAAATTGTTGAGTAAATGCTGCCCAACGTGCATGGCGGGAAGAGAGTTTCTCCAGACTCTGCGGATGCTTCAAGGCATCATGATCGGTTTACAGGACAAAGTCATTGTAGGGCAAGTAGGAACTTCAGTGCTTCAAAGCTCGTATAACTGCATAGAATTCCTTATCATAGGTGTTGTAGTTGACTTTAGCTTCACTGAACTTTTCACTGAAGTATGCTACAGGGCGGCCTCATTGGTTGAGTACAACACCAATTCCCAATCCAGACGCATCACAATGCAGTTCAAATCTTGTGGAAAAGTCAGGTAAAACCAGAATCGGTGCAGTGGGTAGTCTTACCTTGATTTCCTCAAACGCCTTAGCTGCTTCAGGGGTCCAACAGAATGTCTTGCCTTTCATACAGTCTGTAATAGGATCCATGGCAGTGCTGAAGTTATGTATGAACCATCTGTAAAAGGAGACCAATCCGTGAAAAAAGCGGACTTCAGTGATGGAAGTAGGAATAGGCCAGTCTCGCACAACTGCCACTTTCGACTAATCCACTGAAAGCCCATATTTTGACATGACATACCCTAGGAAGACGAACGAATATGTCATAAAATAACACTTATCGAGTCCCCCATAAAACTCCTCTCGCCTCAAAACAACCAACACTTCACGTAAGTGTTGGAGAGGCAGCTCTTACGTGGTAATATATATAAGAATGACATTACCATCCATTCAAACAGACCTTCTCAGGTCTTGAAGGATGTTTTCCACTCATCCCACATACGAATACGAATCTGGTGATATCCGATATTCAAATCCAGCTTCGTAGACACAGTATCACCATTCAATTGATCCAGTAAATCATTAAGGTGAGAAATAGGAAACCGATACCTGATTGTAATTTTGTTGATATCCCGACTATCCACACACATTCTCATTGAGCCATCCTTCTTTGGTGTTAACAGTGCAGGAACCGCACAAGGACTAAGACTCTCCCGGATGTGGCATTTCGTCAACAGTTCTTCCACCTGTCTGCGGAGCTCTTCATGCTCTTTTGGGCTCATCCGATAATGCGGTCGGTTTGGTAGGCTAGCACCCAGTAAAAGGTCAATCTGGTGTTGTATATCTCTCAATGGAGGAAGACCTGTAGGTAAAGTATCAGGAAATACAACAGACAACTCTGCTAATAGCGGTCGAACTCGCTCAGGTATACCAACAAATGGATCAATACTAAATTCTTTAACCACAAAAATATAGACAATCCCTATATCATGAACATGTTCCAATAAACGACTTTCGAGCTAGAAAGTTCTTACCCAACTCCTTTGATACTCCAAGGGCGGGTTTTGGGGAAACATCTCTAGTTGGTGTTAATATGAACCTAACATTATTCCATATGAAATTGTAGCGGTTCCTCCTACCATCATATGTGCCACTTCTATAATATTGCCAGGGTCGGCTTAGCAACAAGTGACACACATCCATCCCAATGACATGGAACCATGCTTTATCCATATAGTTACCAACAGAGAAAGATACCAGACATCTTCTAGAGATATTTACCTCACTACCTTTCTTTAACCAGGCAAGCTTGTAAGGTTTGGGTGGTCTTCTGTTTTCAGGGCCAGCTTATGCACAGCTTCTTCAGAGATAGCATTTTTGCAGCTCCCTGAATCAATAACGAATTTGCATACCTTTCCCCCCAATAGTACAAGTTGATTGGAAAATATTATTTTGTAGCCAATCATCCCCTTCACTTTTGGCTTTGGGCGTCAGACATATACACCTTAAAACCAGTGCCTGGCCAATATCTCCTCCTGTAACCTGGTGCTCTAGGACCTCATCAACAACATCCTCTGGTTTCTTATCAAACCGTGGGTCACCATCTAGGTGAAAATCAGCAGTGTCAGCGAACATACCCCTCGATTGTTGTGGATGTTGTCGTAATTTTGGATAATGTAAAGCAACGTGCCCTAGTTCATGACAATGGTAGCACCAGACCTGTGAGGAAGTAACTGTGCGACTAGGGACCTGCAAATTAGCACATGTACATAGAGGAGCAGCAGTTGGTACTCATGGGTTAGGGATTGGAACTGCCCTTTTTGGGAACGCCAATGGAGTTGTTCTGCAATATCTCATCCATAAGATCTTCGTGAAAGGGCTTTCTCCAGATGTAGTGCACGCCGATATGCTTCAGACACATTCACAGGGTCAAACATGTTCAGCTGGTCCTGAAACTGCTGTATCATCCCCCCTATATAGCGAGATACTAGCTGATCTGCTGAATCAGCAATATCGACATGGTTTTGTAGCTTGAAAAAAATCGTTAGTGTACTCGTCAACAGTCCTTGACCCTTGTTTAAGGTTTTGGAACTGCTGATACACGATACGCGCATAGTTGTAAGACAAAAACGCAGCCCTAAAGTACTTTACAAACTTATCCCAAGTTGTTATTTTTGGCTTACCTTGCCTTGATCTGGTCTGCTTGAGCTGTTGCCACCAGGATGCAGCTCTGCCTCGGAACTTAGTTGCAGCAAACTGTACTCATTTTGCATCCAGAACCTCTTTGAAATCAAGGACTTCTTCAACTGAGACGATTCAATCTAAAAACTCCTTTGGTTCGAGACCCCATTGGAACTCTGGGATCTCCAACCTGATTCCAGATTCCCACCGGTTGTTGGTGTTCAGATCAGAATCTCTCGCTGGCGGCTGCTCAAGAACTTGTTCACGATAATCTTGTGAGTAATAGTGACCCCTACCTTGTTCTCGCCGAGGAGCAAACGGATTCCGCTCGTGGCCGATCTCTCTCTCTCTGATCCCGACGGCTGGTTGCTCAAACCTCGAGCTCGAAATCTGTTGGTTTGGTTGTTCAACAACATGTGTAGTGCTTCCTGTACGTCTCTCATTTGATTTGCCAACAAGTGCATCTGTTCACCAACCTGGGATTGGAATTGACCGAATTTATCATGGTCGACCAATTCGGTGATCGGAAGAGTGGACTTCTCCCGAAAAGATCGCTTTGGCGCCATACCTTCGTTACCCACGCCCTAGGAACTCTGAATCTGATACCAATATGGTAGCGCCAAGCTACGAGATGGAACAGGCGGCTGAAAATACAGAGAAAGAAGACGAACAATAGACGATCGATAGCTCTAACCCTAAGTTAGAGTAAAAGAGACTTTAAAGAAAATCAAATCGTATTAAAAAAAGTCTGCGGCAAAATTAGGGTTTGAGAGCCTTTTATAAAAGTGCTCTAAACCCTAGTCCAAGATTACAACTTTTTCCTTATGCAATAAAATAAAACCCAGTCCAATTTCAAAGCGATTGGAGCTGGTTAAGTATTTTATTAAAATCTAACAAAAATAGAAAAATGTAGAAAATTTACTAAAACAGCAAAACGAGGGTTTAAACTAGGCATGGGCATTCGGTTCTTCGGTTCGGTTCGGTTCGGTTCGGTTCTCGGTTCTTTCGGTTTTTTAAAACTAGTACCCATTTAGGAACCGAATAAATTTTGGTTCGGTATGGGTACTTAACTCGGTTCCAATCGGGTAGTTTTGGATACTTTAAATGCTTTGCAATATCAACATATATAAAACTCATTTTACACTCTAAAACAATAAAACTATATTAGATTGTAAGGAAAAAAGATTAAATATAAGAAATATTCAAAATTAATATATTAAAGAATAATAGTAGTAATATAAAAAAAAATGGAGAGATGATATCAAGTTTATTAAATTATATAAAGGTTGATATTTTGTTATTTTATTTATACGCATAATAGTTTGTAAATATGTCTCCATTTTGAATAAAATATGTTGTCATTTATTAAAGAGAACATAATTGGAGATCAATGATAAAAGACAAATTTAGGAGAATCTAACCTTGAAAAAGAAAATATATTTTCAAAACAATTCAAAATTAAAGGTTAATACATAGCTTTGGTTCCTAACGGGTACCCACGGTTCTTCGCTTCGGTTCGGTTCGGTACCAAGAACCGTGGATAATTGAAAACTGGAACCATTCGGGTATTATGAAAGAACCAAATCTACTTCGGTTCGGTTCTTTCGGTTCCGGTTAATATGCCCATGCCTAGTTTAAACGATTAAATTTAGGGTTTGGACTTCATCACCTTGTAAGCTGTTAAAAATCGTTGGGCTTCTCGACCCGTTCGATTTGAGTGGTCGCATCGCCTAATTTTGATATATGGGCCCCCAAATAAAGCATGTTTCCGTTTGTCCAAAATAGCCATATAGTCATGGGCTTGTGCAACTACATCAAAAATAATAACTCACACCAATATCATATATGTTGAGGAAATGAACAAAAACTTGGTGTTTGGTGAACTTTGGCTAAATTAGGAATTCGTTATATGTACAAATCCAATAAGGTCATTATAACCAAAGAAGATATATTTGTTGGGAAATAATACTTAAATAATAGAATGATAAAACTATATATTACCAAAAATTCAATGGTATACTTTCTCATATTGAACATAACATGATAAATAAAATCATTAAAATGATACCTATAAAATGCAATATACGTCAGTATAAAAAATGTGAATTGTGTGTAGAATAAAAATGATTAAGAAAGCCTTACATATGCGTAAAAACTCATATAAATTATTAGACTCATACATTGACATATGTGAATTGTATGGTATCTTAACAAATGATTTTTATGAAGATATTCTTCTATTTGATAGACTCTCAATCAATTCATTATATTTGGTAGAAGAAAATGGTGAATGAATCATCCAGAAAATTATGATAACGTTTTTTAAAAGACGACCCTAAATCTTATAAGGAAGTAATATCATCTCGAGATTCTGCATTTTGGAAATAATCCATAATTGATGAAATGGAATGGTACTCACGAGTTGGTTTTACCTTCGGGGTCAAGAACAAACTTCCAACTTTTTTAAAATCCCAAAAATCTCCCTTACGTATATCCCTTTTATTTTACTTAAACTTTGTCAATTTTGAATGTGAATTTCTAGTTACTTGTATTTGGATTCATAAAGTTTGCTACATTCCGAAATAACTTTTTCAAAATATCAAATAATAGAGTGATCAAAATAATTATTTTTATAAGTTTCATCTTACGTGTCTCAAGCTTCACCATATTTTTTGGCGATTTTGAAGGGTTATACCGATGAGCCTTGTCCTAACCTATTATTATAAATGTTGTTTCTTAACCATATTTTCCAATTGTATACCGTATTAACTTTCTCAATATACTAATATATATATATATATGTTAGAAAATATATTTATAATAAATAAATTTTCATTTTTTAAAACTTTTTTTTGGCATGGTTGATGATGTTCGACTTAATTCAGACACTAACATGACCTGATTGGTCTAATAATGGAATTTGTTTCACTGGTCGAGATACCAGAAAAAAAGAGAAGGTCTTGTAGAAAAATAAAGTCATTAACTAATAAACATAATATGAATTGTTCATCATCACTATGTGTAAGACTATATATAACTATACACGTGAGATTATAACGTATTAGGATTATTTACATATAAAGTTATTATTGAGCTAGTGCTTACACTTGTTACTTACTTATTATTAAATGTATTTCCAATAGTCGATCTAAAGTCATATTATTACCCGATCGATATTCTTTATTAGTAGCCCCATCGTCATTGCAAGATTTGAAAGGGCTACATGAGTGGCATGCTCGCCAAACATACGTTCACCAACATTCTAGAGTGTTTAGGTGTTGATTAAACTGAAAATAATATTTTTTCCATAAATACAAGAGTCTTAGTTAGGCCTAAGATCGGAAAGTCGAAGGTGTCTGACCAATTGGTTAGTCATGTATCAGTCTAAAGGTATTAGGGTCCATCTTACAAGACTGCACAATTGTGTTGAGGGTAGGTCATTATTGGACTCAACAAATGGGTACAATTCCATTAGCTTCAAATATCTACCCATTGGCTTAACTGTCATGACTCAATGGGTGTGTTGATTTACATGGCTCATTTGAATGCCTGATTTAAAAACCCAAACCAAGAATTTTACTTCTTTGATTACTGACTTACCGAGGTTACTTATTCTTGAAACGTGAAGATGCTAAATTGGACTTGTCATAGATCATAATTTTTTATGACGCTAAAGTATTTTAGATATCCCAAAACGTGTTCATACACACTGAAATGATTAAAAATCTACAAATCTAAGGGTCAAGTTAGTATATATATATATATATATATTACCTCTTTATTACCTTTAAAATGTACACAAAACATTTTGAGACAAAAACATAAGTTAGATTACTCAATACTGGCCTTCATCGTAAATCTTATTTTCATGAAACGCTATCATTTCTTCTATAGTCGTCGAACATACTAATTTGTTTTACTCAATTGTCTGAACATGTCAAAGGGTCCCAATCAATTCCTAGGCTTATGCCACTTAATTATTCTAGCATTTTTACTACTTTAGGTAATATAATTCTTATTTTCGTAGTAGACATAAATAGTTATGGGTAAGAGAGACCTAACGACGATGAGGATAATAGCAATGTTTAATTATGATCAAGATGTAAATGGTGTAGGTTTTTGCCGAATTTTGGACATCGTGTTTAGGACATCTAAAGTTTCAATCTGATTGATTGGATCGTGATTTGATACTACGGTTCAAAAGAATTCCCCGTTGGAATACTGAAGTAGTTTTGATAATATTTTCACTTTTGCATCTCTTTTTTGTAAGTTTATTATGTTCGGAAACTCGTGAGTTGTAGATATTTATTAGATTGAATTAGATATACTTGCACCTTCGACTTATTATTATAATAAAAGTAATTTGGTGGACTACTCATAAGTCTCGTACTCTTCCCATCGAAAATATTTTTTTATTTAAAACTTTTGTGTATTGATTTTTTTTACCGTTAATTATTTTTCCATGATTAAGTTTATAGTTTATTTGATTAATAAAATGGCGAATCATTGTTTTTTAATCCGGTTTCTTATTTATTTAGTTGATTGACATGAAGTTTGATATATTATTATTTGAGTCCAACAATTGGTTTTAGAGCTTCATACCCAAACGAAACATGGGTGAAACTCTCAGATGTTGAACATGATGAACCATCGGCTACACTAAAAAAGAATGATTTGTTCTATAGATCACTAATATGACCTAGTTCGGAATGCCCTTAACTCATAAAACATCGTGACTTGATTGGAGTGTATCCATATGGTGTGTCTTGATTGAAGTGATACTAATGAACATGGAGTCTGTTATGATAAAAATGATTATACAAATCCATCCATTTTAAAGTTCTATGACTAAGTTAGTGAATCCTAACGCAATCTGATTAGAGTGAGCAAGTGCAATAGAGAGGAGACTAAAATGATACTCTTTGTTAAGTGAGAACAAAATCTCATATCAAATAAACATAAAAACGATCAATAGTATATATGTAAAAACATATCTCAACTAGTACAATACTTTTTGATTTAACACATATCTATGATAAATACTATAAATATAAATATTTTTCTCTTTTTTCAATCTTATATACCAGTTTTCTATTTTGTTTAATCACTAAAGATACTCTTTGATTTATTTTTTTTTGAACTTTTTAAATGTGAAAAAAATAAAAATTTATTACTGATCATATATAAAGTTCACATAATTTAAACTTATATCCGATAAATCGAATGTAAAAACAAAATTATTTTTGTATAATTTAGTTTTAGTATCAGTTCGTGGTTTTCTTAATCGATAAAAAAATCATGATTAAAAAAATTTAATATTTACACATAGGCATGATAAATCAAATGTAAAAATTGATATTTTTTTATATTATTTAATTTTAATAGATATTTATAATTTTTCTAATAAAAAAAAATCATGCTTAAAAGAAAAAAGTTAAACCGTGCTTCTAATATATTAAAGTTAGCATGAAATATTTCGATTCGTGACTCTGCCAAAATTAATTGTATCTAACTTGGCTAATACTACTACTATATGATAAACTTTAATAATGATAATGATATATTTATTCTAGGAAGATTTTACTGTAAAGCCATATATGCATAGTTTGTGAATGTAGCAATAATACACACAAGTAAAACTTGTCTACAAGTACAACCATATAATATATAATATGATTCATTAATGGCATAGTAACAGTGTCTTTCCTCGGAATAGGAGCCTTTCTAAACTGCGTTGACCTATCCGTGTTTGTAAACTGTCTTTCTACTGTATTCCTTGAACTGTCTTTTCTCAACGTACAGCTCAAATTGAAGTATTCACCTAAAAATCTAAAATTTACTATTAATAAAAACTTGAAACCATTCGATAATACTGATTCTGCATACAGAAATCTTTAAATCCTATTAAAAAATATATATTTATGTAAAGAAAAACCCAAAAAACACAAACAAATATGAAACATGCAAATGCAATATCCTTCTAAGATATTATGTTAGATTTAAATATGATCCAATAATTAAATGTAACGCATTAAAATTTACTTAAATTTATAGAAAGACACCTCATTTCATATAAACTTTAGTATCTCGTATTAATCAATTTAAGGATACACCAGATTTAGGGCGCTATGAAATTCTAAATAACTGTCAAAGTCAAGCACATGGGATACAAAAAGAAAACAAAGCATAAAAGCTTGAAAGCGAGAGAAGCTATATGTACAAAGGTAAAGGTTATTATGTTCTGAAAAGGAAAAAGACAAGATGTAGTAAGAGACTAATCTGGGTAGCATGTTTCTTCTATCTTTATTTATTCCATTGCCAACCGCATCTTTTCACCAATAATGTATCCATACCCATATCCTCAATAACTCTTGTCTTTTTCATTTGTTTAGACATGAAAAAATCAAAGAAAGAAAAACATATACAACTATGTATACAAGGTCTGTTTTTTAGGTAGAGGGTTCAATAATTTTCTTGCCAAATGTAAAGAGTTAGCTAATCTACTTGGGGTTCTCACCTAAGTTGTTCAATAAGTTGTTCCAAAAGACTAAAAATATGATTGACTATAAATTGAATAATCAAATGTGGCAAGGACGATATCTATCTATTATCTAGATTGCAATATTCATCCAAATTCTAATTAATAACACATAAACACCTACTATTGTTGAAGTACATGTACGGTGTACCCTTGAAACTTACATTTACATCATTAATATAATGTATACCAGCTAATTGTCACACAAATATGTATATATCATGGTATGTAGTTCCTACCGGTGTTAGTATTATTGGTCAATAATAGATATACAAGTGGATCCCAGGTAGGTGCAGTGCACCAAGTGGGATTTAGAGGGTTTACAGCACAGCACGGCACGTACACGTGCGTATAATTGCAAGAGCAAGAGAAGAGAAAGAGAAATATTGCTGTACAAATAGAGTTTATACGGTTGCAGTCTTGTTGACAAAAGAGGTAGATATAAGAAACTTACATCACTCGTCATCATAAGAGACATGTACATTAGTGGTGCAGCCTGGTGCTTGAGGATCCTCAGCCCCACAGCAGTCGTAGAACTTGGCAGCGTATGGTGGATCATCAGGTCCGAGTTCATAGTACCTTCAACCAGTCAGTAGCATAATATATTCAATGTCATTTGATTGTGTACCAATGCAGTAAAAGCACCATTGTTGTAAAGAATGCAAAGAAAAAAAAACATCGAAGAAACAACAAGCTAGCGTGTTATAGCTACAGAGTTACGATGCGTTGACTTAGAGGCCAAACCACACAAGTAACCACGACAGTATGACCCACTGTAACTGAAATACTTCGGGATGAGATTGACATGATATATATCTCTCATCATGGTGGAACGAGCTATTCAGATTTCTGAAGAAAAAAAAACTAAAAAGAGAATCTTGGGATACTCAAATTGCAACTAGTCCTGATAACACTCTAAAACAGACTAATTTAATAGCAAACAGAGGCATGTGAGTAACTACATAAAAATTAAACTGATACATGTTTATGAAACATGAGATACTTAACACTTAAATAGACATAAGTTAGAACTTCTATCGCAACCACTAGTAACAGCCATAATCATTATCGAAGCCAAAAACAACACAATGGCAATACCAGCACCATTGGTAACACTAAGACTGCCACCAACAGCTTAGAGGGGAAGAATGGACTATTGAAGCTAAGTTCGCTAATCCTTCTTCCACAATCTATTACGAAGAACTGCTTCAGTGATAAGATATCATCAGCATAGAAGCTTTACAAACAATTAAACCCATAAGCCTCTCCCGGCCCCAGCCATCTCCCCTCCACCTCAAAGCATGTTCAAGATACTAAATAAGATTTGCATTTCTCTAGAAATCTACACAGCATTAAAAGAGTCATTGGTGTTTCTACAGAGAATTGGTGCAAAACTTATAAATTCCAACCCAAACACTATCAGTTTCACTCTGCTTTTCACCACTAAAAGTCATAATTCCAAGTTCATATTACTATATTAGTAAGAAAAGATGGCATGAGTTATATTTCAGGCTGTAAGAGACAAACTACAAATTCCAACAGTGCCTATACACATTTTTAATGACCTTAATTCCTCATACATGTGGATCAAATACATTGAATACGATCATATTAACAAACTAGACATACTTCTATCGAATTCTTTAGAACCAAAGGGGAACTATAGTGATATGAATAGGAGAATGGCGATTTAAGTATCGAAGTATCTAGTGAACTTTCAATTTCGGTTTTCGAGTAAAATTGATCACACTGGACCGTAAAAGTACTCCTAGCCCTAGGAAAAGGGATGAACCTATCGAATTGTTAATCGATAGTTAAATAGATTCGGTCTTCAGCTAGTATACAGTAGAAATACACACAAATAAAATAAAAGAGAACAAGAGAATTGAAATACTCAAGAACGTATATGAACAAAACAATCATATAAATACCTTTTCTGATCATCGTGACGACGAGAGACGTAGAAGGAAGGATGAAACCGACAAGCAGAAGAGTTGTTAGAAGCGTCGTCGTAGGTCACCTTGCACCTTCTGCATAGCTTTCCACTATTCTTCTTCTCATACTCCTCTTTCCCGTTCTCCATCTCTATGTTTAGATCTCTCGCTCTATTCGATCGGTGAAGGAGTAGGTTTTTGTGTCGACTATTGATCGGTAATAGTGATAAACGCACCTGCGAGGCTGCGACTTCCCGATGTCTGCTTTTGCCGGTTCATTTTACTCTAGAATTGACGCTCTCATTGCCACGTCAGCAGATGTTGGGTCTAGATGTAATGGGTCCTGGACCGATCAGGTTTGTTGGTTTGGGCCGGTAAGATCAATATAGATTGCGGCTAAAACCCCTCATCATCGTGATTTATATGCTCGGAGAATTAAAAACCCAAAAGTATTAGAGAAAAGTACCAGTAAATTCCTTCTCAACTATGTAATTACTCAGTTGTACTCGTTTTTTGATAGTGTCATTTGGTACTTCGAATCGAAATTTGGACAAAAATACCCCCGACCAAATATACGCGCTGGTAAAAAAAACGCGTTGGTACAATTCTCATGATAGGATGCGAATCACTAGGATTTCTAAACGATTCTCATGATAAGATGCGAATTGCTAGGATTTCTGAACGATTCTCATGATAAGATGCGAATTGCTTGCAACTTTCAGGATTTCTGAACGATTCTCATGATAAGATGCAAATTGCTTGCAACTCTCAGGATTTCTGAACGATTCTCATGATAAGATGCGAATTGTTTGCAACTCTGGGTTTTCTAAACGATTCTCATGATAGGATGCGAATTGTTTGCAACTCTAAGGATTTCCTGAACAATTCTCATGATAAGATGCGAATTGTTTGCAACTCTGTGTTTCCTTAACAATTCTCATGATATGGTGCGAATTGTTTGCAACTCTCAAGATTTTATGAATAATTCTCATGATATGATGCGAATTGTTTGCAACTCTGAGTTTCCTGAATAATTCTCATGATATGATGCGAATTGTTTGCAACTCTGGGGTTCCTGAACAATTCTCATGATATGATGCGAATTGTTTGCAACTCTCAGAATTTCCTGAACAATTCTCATGATATGATGCGAATTGTTATTGGTGAAATTTTATTATTAAAAAAAATCAAAAAAAATCATCAATGGATCTAGTTTTGTTCATTTTAAAAAAACAAAAGTGATGGTACTTTCATTTATTTTTTTCGAGCTCCGGTTCGAAAGATACAGATCTTTTAAAAATAAAATAAAAAGAAAAGGTAGGAAAGAGAAATTTTGGTTACGTGGTTGTTCATGAATGGTGAGGGTAATTAGGGTATTAAAATAAAGTTAGGTACTATGTGATAATTAGGTAGTTGAGTTGGGTATTAAGTGACAATTGATCAAACCTTGGGTACTAGATGACAATAAAATAGTTGAGTATGTACCTTTGGTATAATTTCCCAAAGTATTAAACGTAACATTAAAAGGAAAACAATATATATATTTTTAATTCAAGGACTGACGTATTAATAGCTCAAAACGGTAGAGCATAGAAAACAAACCAAAACAAAAAATTTGGCGGAAGAGGAAAATTTAAAATTTCATTTTCCCCCTTACTAAAAGTTGAAAGTGAAAATAGAGATATGAATTTTCTAAATCAAATAATCTTCATCTTCAATACAGAGAACTTTCCAAAATCATCTGCATCTTCATTATCATTTTGATCTTCTCTCATCTACTAAACAAAACTCCATATTTAATTGCCAAAACTTGAGAATCTTCTACATCTTCAATCTTATCTTCAAGATAATGTATTTATTTTTAAAAGCTGCAATGAGAAGGAAATTTTAGTTTGTATTAAGCTACATAAGATTTGATATTTTAAAGAGAAGATTAGGAGTTATCCCTTATGTAGCCTAATCCATATCTTTCTAGAAGGATTATTGCATTGAAATGAACATGAGAGTTGGACTCGACAATATTAAGCTTCATTTTACACTTCCTTGTCCAATTGGACAACCGATCAACAGTTGTATTTTGACTGCGATTAATATGCTTTATAGTTATGGTGGGTTTAATAAGATTGCGTAAACTCTTAATCACATTGCCAAAAGGACTTGAGTGGAAGCCAGAAGCAAGCATCGATACAAGAATAGCAGAATCAGATTCCAAGTCGACATTAATTAAACCATTGTGATCGCAAACGATCAAGCTTTCAATGAGGGTTAGGACTTCAACATGAAGAGGAAGCTACTTGCCATAAAGGTTTCCATGACCAGAGATTAAGAAACCATCGCTATTCCTGATGACAAAACTACCAGCAGAGTCACCGTTGTGAAGGGTAGAACCATCAGAGTTTACTTTGATTCTGTTATCATCAGGAGTAGGGGTGAGATTCGGTCGGTTTGGTCGTTTTTTTTTAAATTCTTAAACCAAACCGAAATAATTTGGTTTGTATTATTAAACCGATTTAGTAATAAAAAATCGATTTTTTTTCGGTTTCGGTTTGTTTGGTTTCAGTCAGTTTTTCAGTTTTAATAAAAGTGTTGTTCGGGTCGGTGCGGTTCGGTGCGTGTAGATTAATTAAAATATGGGCTATTTATACAAAAAAACCATTTTGGTATCTCCGCCCATAAAGTTATAGAAAAAACAAATAAATGAAATTTCATCTGGATACCTTTCTTAATTACAATGTCATGTGAAATGTCAGTTCATGTTTTGGGAATTTTACTAACCTGGCTATACAATCAGGCCATTCCCGACTCAATAGCCGGACTACACGCTCTTGAAATACTCAATGCTTCTTCAAATCTTTTGGAGTCACTGCCAGATTCAATTGGGTTGTTGGTTAATTTGAAGATCTTAAAGGTTTCCGAAAACAAGCTTACTGCCTTACCCGACCCCATTTCCCAATGTAGGTAGCTTTAGTTAACTATTGTCAAAGAAACAATGGTTTTCATCCAATATTAATTTTACAAAAATTACTTTTGTTATAATATTTCAGATCATTGGTAGAGGTGGATGTTAGCTTCAACCGCTTAACATACTTGCCAACTAATATCGGGATTGAATTAGTGAATCTACAAAAGCTAGACGTTCATTTGAACAAAATCCGATCTCTTCCCACTTCAGTTGACGAAATGGTTGCTTTACGCTTCCTAGATGCTCACTTCAATCAACTCGGCGGTCTTCCACTTTCGATAGGAAAACTAACTAATCTCGAAGTTCTCAATCTAAGCAGTAATTTCAGTGACCTCAAAGAACTTCCAGATACGATTGGAGATCTTGTGAACCTAATAGAGCTTGATCTTAGTAACAACCAGATCCATGTTTTCCTGGTATGTTTGGCCAGCTTTACAATCTAACCAAACTGAACTTGGAACATAACCCTCTTGTGATTCATGTTGTTAAACAAGGAGTTGAAGCTGTCAAAATCTATATGATAAAGAGGTGGGGTGAATTACTTAGCGAGGAAAAAAAGAAATACTTGGCTCAAAAAAGGAAAAAAATAGTACGTCTATAATAAAAGATCTTAAGTTGTAAGTGTACAACCACTAGGCCAAAGGTGGAGACAATATTTATATCAAATACGGTATATATACATATATATATATTAACATATACAATATATTCTCTAGATTCGGTCGGTTCGGTTCAAATTGGTCGGTTAAAATGTACAAACCGAAAACCGACCGAATTAAATTCGGTTTAAGAAATTCAAACCGAAACCGAAATCTAGTTTTAAAAAACCGACCAAACTGACCCATTTTGGTTTGGTTCGTTCGGTCGGTTCAGTTTTTTTCGGTTTTTGCTCACCCCTAATCAAGAGAGATCTAGGAGTGATAGGATGGAGGCTTGATGTTGTAAAGGTTCAAATAACAGCCGAAAGCTTTGGGGCAAGAAAAAAAGGACTCCTAACTTTGATAGGAAGCAAGTTAGTTCTGTCTAAACCTTAAATGATTTTGTCAATATTGTTGATAGCTTTAGAAGGATTAGAGAGCGAGCCTTCAATCTTAGATTTATTCCTAAGATTCGAGATAACCCAACATACTATGGAGGGGATTATGGTACATATGTTAACATATTTGTCAACAAACCACAGCCATGAGCGAAGCATGTAAGGAAATGTCATAAATCGGCCAATTTGAATTCGAAATATAGAGGCATAATGACACCAGATAGACCAGAAAAAATTGTAACTGACAAAGGTATGGTTAATGGTGTGGATAATTATCGCCTGAGGGTAGGCTTGTAATTTGGTTGATGTTTAATAGTAGTATGTGGGTGTTAAGTATTTAGTGTAAAGAGTAGAGAGATAATTAAGCTGGTTGGTAGTAGTTAATTCTCATTACCCACACTTAATGCAGGTGGTTGGGTATTTATACCCTCATGTTTGGGCCCTTATGGGCTTTCGGGTCATGTTAAATGGACCCGGGTCATGTTCAAAGACCCATGAGCTCTTAAGTAGGATAACAAGTAGCTTACTCAAGTAGTGTTTAGGTTTTTTAGTACTTTTGTCATAGTTCGAAAAGTTCTTTGGGTTAAGTGTTCGAAGTGATCTGTCCGGTCCGGAGAGCTTGGACTGATCTGTCCTTGTCCGGGGAGCATGCAGGATTCAGACTCATCAGGAGCCCCTTTTTTAGGTGTGTGTGAAAATACTCTTGTCAAAGACCTGAAAAACAGTCCGACATCGGGGTAGTTTTAATCCGGACAGGTCTGTCAATTTGGGCTATGGGTTTATCCGGACTGATAAAGCTTCATGAATTCAAAACGGTTTTTGCCAGAGTTCGTGGGACACGTGTCGCTCTCTGATTGGTTGCTTCAGCCGTTTTTTCACCTTGAATTTTGGACCCACCTTCTTCGAAAAGCAACCTCTTAATTAAAGGTGATGACATCAGCGCCGTCTTTAATCATTACCAATCTTTTCGAATTATCATAGGAATCAATTTTTTTTTTCAGATTTACTATAAATACAAACTCACTTTCTACTGTTTTACCATCTCTTTCACATTTACTCTGCAAAATTTCCCAAAGCGCTCTCTCTCTAAAGCAAACACTTTGTTCGATAGTTTATGTTTACAGCGAGGAACGCTTTGGTCAAAGGCGGGTGGCTCAACCTTTCTGAGTTAGAGAAGGCTCAAAAAGTCGAAAGAGAAAGACGAATTGTAGCAAGGTTACCTACTTCGCCTGTCGATAGACCAATCACCTCTGCCACAGAGTCAGATCGAGGCTCTTCTTCTTCTAAAGGCACTAAGCCTAGAAAACTATTCCAAACCAACCTTTTCCCAATCATCTCCGGTTCCTCAGTTCAGGAATCGGAGCCTACTGTCGAGCCAGGAGTAACAGCTACTAACCTACAAAAACCCTCACCCTTCATAGCTATGAGGTCGGATACGGAGCACTCCCCTGAAAAGCTAGTCGATAGGAGGAAAGGCCGGTTAGTTAGAGGCCAAGGATCTAAAAATACTCCCTCAAAGTCGGGGGAAAAAGATAGCAGCACCGGGTCAGAGGTGCCTATTAGAGCCCCCAGGGAAAGGCTGTCCGGTCCGGAGGGCACCAGTTCAAGTCTCCCAAGAGAAGCACCCGCTCCGGATACTCTACCGGAGGCCAGAAACCAACAGAACATAGAAGCCCAGTAGTCCGGAGACAAGGCTGATTCGAGTTTGAACCCTCCCCCCACTACTGCTGCTGAAATCCCTTCAACAATTATGAAGGAAGTTATGGAGGACTCTGTTGAAGAGGATCCATTTGAGTCTGAGCCATCCGGTCAGACTAGTAGTGCAATAGTTGCCAAGAAGGACAAAGGCAAAGAAAAACTGTATTTGAGGCATCCGGATCTGCCGGAGAGCCTCGAGGGAAGAGTGGGGCCTTGTTTTCACAAGGTCAGTGTTAATTATCTCCTCGCACTGCAGAAAATCAACTACGCGTTCATCCACACAGCTGAGCTGGGCCGGATGCGTACAAAATGGGGAATATCGGAGAATGTGAAGATCAGGATCCCCATACACCCGGAGACTCCTATGGACTGCAAACTGAGCGAAGTGGTCATGTTCACGGAGCTATTCAACTGGGGACTCAGATTCCCTTTAGACCCAGAGATTGTCAGATACTTCCATCTGATAAAACTCTGTCCGAGCCAACTGAGCCCCAACACCTGGTATACCCTCATGGCCTGCATCATGGCCTCGAGGCTCTCTGGGATTCCTCTGCCAATGGAGGAGTTTGCTGCTGTGGCCAGCCTGTGCAGAAATCTCAACATCCCCTTCTACCATTTCAATATGGGGGATGACTTCAAGGCTGTTGATGATTTGCTGGAGGCGGAGAGGAATTGGAGGACCCAGTTCCTATTCGTCAGTGGTGCTTGGGAGAACGGCCAGAAGATCAAATCTGGAGTGAACCCAAACCTCCTCAAAAGCAGGTGGAGGAGTGACCGTAAGTCTTCCACTTTATACTTTTGTTTCTTTCTTTATTTTTTAACGTAGTTCGAACTAATGGGTCTCACTTTTGCCTTGGCAGTACTGTCCAAGGAGTTCAGTGACTATCAGAATGCCGGGCAGGCTACTTGCTCCAAGATCAACGCTTGGGCTGCTGAGAAATGGGGGAACCGATTCCACGCTGCTTTTACTAGTGGCAACTTGGCAAGGTCTCACTTGTGGAACACCACAGGTCGGAGAGACTTGAATTGGGAGGAGCTCACCACTCAGCCTCCTCCGGACGTTGTGCTTAAGAGGACCCATGAACCAGATGGGACACTCTTCCTGCCAGACCGGGCCAAAGCCCCGAGCAAAATGAAAGGAAAAAAGAAGAAGGGCAAGAAGGTGGTGGGTGGTGCTAACCCTGCTGATGCAGAGAAGGATGCTCCAACAGACCCGGAGGGGCCAGCCCAGAGCCAAATTGATGCTGCTCTCCTGGAAGTGGTGCAGCAAGAGACTGGAAAACAAGAAGCGAACCTCCCAAAACCTCCAAGGGCTTCCAAGAGGAATCGTAAACAAGGAAGCGAAGGCACAGACCGGGAGGCTAAGAAGAAGAAAACTTCTAAGGGAGACGAGCTTTCTCTCCGGGCTCCGGAGCCTTCTTTCCAAGCTGATCTTGCTGACCCAACGCATGCCGAGGAGATTCCGGGTGACTTTCATACCGATGAGGTTGAGGGGGGAGATATCAACATCGATGGAGTAGACATCACCGATCTTGGTGAGCTTGGTGAATACTTCCTCAATCTTCCTAGAGATGACTTTGCCGGGCCTTACCTTCCTCCAAGCACCTCCAACACGGTCACTTTTAATGGTAAGACTTTTAGCGTTTCTAGTGAAAGGGATCCCATAGCCCACTCTTTGTTAAGCAACGTTCAGCCTGTACTTGTGTTGGAGAAACAAGTCCGAAACCAGGCTGATATCATCAAAGATCTCAAGTTTGACAAAGAGAGGCTGTCCGATGACCTTCGTACTGCCACTTCCAATGCTGACATTTTAAAGGAGGAAACTGAGGAGTTGAAGAGAAAGCAAGAGGCAAGCACCACAAAAGTCTCCACTTAGAGGACACCATTACAGATCTCCAGGAGAAGCTGTCCGGTCTGGAGAAAGACCTTACCACCTCAAAGGGAGAATCCAAAGCTAAGGATCAAATCATCACCAACCTGACCAATGGCAAAATCGCTCTTGAGAATACAGTGTCTAAGGCTGCCGAGGAGAAAGCTACTTTGCTAAAGGAGCAGGAGGCCAAGATTCAAGCCAAGATCGATGCTTATGCCAATAATATGATCGACACTCAGGAGGAGATGTATGCCAAGGTGAAGTCTGATATGGTCCCACTCTTCCATGAGAAGTTTCCAAAGAAGAACTTGGGGGATTTATGGCTTCATGTTGAGCCTGAAGACCTCCCGTATCACACGATGGCCGAAGGCGACATGTATGGATACTCTAGTGATTCCTCAGATGACGAAGAACATACCGGGGAGAAAATTGACGAAGAGAAGAGTGATCTCAAAGGGAAGGAAAAGACAGATGAAGGTGAGCCATCTTCTAAGGCTCAGCCTTAATTCATGATTCAGTTTTTACTTAGTTATCCAAACTAAAGTCCTTGGAAGGCCAAGTCATTCTTTTTTGTAATCGTGTCCGGCAACTGACCGGATAGGTTTTCTGTTCTGTTTTTTGATAATTTGAAAATTCCTTGGAAGGCCAAGGCACTTTAAGTTATTTTAATGAATATCTTTGTTTCATGCAATTCTCATCTTCTCTCATAGTCTGTTCCAATTTTGTTGGCTAGAGTTTAAATAGCCTTTAGTTATTTCATAGTGAGAGTGTTTAAGTTCTCCGAATAGAGTTTAAATAGCCCTTAGTTATTTCAATCCGGACAGTCTGACAAAAAACTTAAAACATTTGGAAAATTCTTAAAAAGGCATCAAATTTTATTCAAAAGCCCGGACACCTCATTAAAACCTCCCCGTGCCACCAGGGAGGAAAGAGTATGCCCCCAAATATTTACATGGATGTTTAAACAAGTAAATATTTTACAAATGCTACTCCAAGTACATCCGGAGATGCTCGATATTCCAAGGATGAGTCAAAACTCTTCTATTTTTGTCTTCCAACCAATATGTTCCAGGTTTAATTCTTTCAACAACCATGTACGGACCTTCCCAAGTTGGGGCCAGCTTTCCGAACAGCTTTTCTTTAGTGTGTAAGAAGACTTTCCTTAATACCTTGTCCCCCGGTTGGAAATCTCTTCTTTTAACTTTGGAAGCAAACCTGCTCCTCATCAAACCCTGATAGTGCGCAACTCTAAGGTGAGCTTTAACTCGTCTTTCTTCTATCAAATCAAGTTGACCTCTGATTGCCACCTCGTTAGCGTGTTCGGAGAAGTTGTGAACACGAAATGATGGGAGAGTTGCTTCTATGGGAGCTACTGCATCCATCCCATAGACCAAAGCAAAGGGTGACTCTTGTGTTGCAGCCCCAGGTGTTGTCCGGCAGGCCTATAAGACTTCTTGTAGATAACTAGGCCACTTCCCAACAGCCCCTTCCAAATTCTTCTTTAAACCGGACACTATAGTTCTATTAGCCACTTCAACTTGCCCATTCGCTTGTGGGTGGAAAGGTGAAGAGAAACAATGTTGTATACCTCTTGAGGCACATAAGCTCTCCATTTCTCTATTGTCGAATTGTGGCCCATTGTCTGTTGTTATCTTTGGTGGAACACCAAATCTGCAACAGATATTGGATAAAATGAATTTTATAACAGCTTTTGATGTTGTTCCTGCTAGAGGGGCTGCTTCAATCCACTTCGAAAAGTAGTCTATGGCCACAATTATAGTTTTGCGTCCTCCGGACGCCACAGGGAGAGGCCCTACTAAATCCAACCCCTATCGAGCAAAAGGAATAGGCTCAGAAATTGACTCTAAAGGAATAACTGAGACATGAATTTCATTGCTGTACCTCTGGCATGGGTCACACCTTCTTACCAATTCCTTAGCATCTTTCATGATAGATGGCCAATAGTAACCGGACAGTAAAACTCTTCTTGTTAAAGCTCTAAACCCACAATGGGCTGATCCCTCACCATCATGCAATTCAGAGAGGACTACTTGAGACTCTTCATAATCCAAACAGCGCAGGAGAGGTTTACTATAAGATTTTTTATACAACACTTCTCTCAATATGATGAAACCACGAGCCTTGTGTTTCAATGTTCTGGCTAGTGACTTATCCGGAGGCACGACACCATCGGAAAGATATTGCAGGAGAGGAAACCTCCAGTCTTGAGGTTGTTTCACTTGCACTTCAAAAATTTCCTCTTCTTTACACTTACTAAGTTGAATGGAGGGGCTTTCCAGCACATGGATCCATGGATATGACTCCGTATATGCTATGGTTGCTAACGAGTCTGCTAGCTTATTTTCTGCCCGGGGTATGTGCTCATAGACAACACCTTTAAACTTGAGTGCTTCATTTTTGAGGAGGAGTAAATATTTCACAAGCTGCTCCTTCTTAGCCTCAGATTGGCCTTGGGCATGATGGATCGGAAGCTGGGAATCACTTAGTAGCTTGACCCTCTTAGCCCCACAAATGTAGGCTAACTTTAAACCATCTATAGCTGCTTCGTATTCGGACTCATTATTAGATGCCTTGAAAGCAAAATAAATAGTCTGGTACATTTTGTCTCCATATGAAGAAGTTAAACACACCCCTACACCACATCCCATAGTGCTGGATCCACCATCTGTTCGGACGACCCATACCTTTTTTATCTTTTATATCAGTAGCTTGCTCCGAATCCATGTCGAAGTGGAATTCAACCAAAAAGTCAGCCACAGCTTGGGCTTTGACGGCTGTTCGAGGAGCAAAGTCTATGTCGAAGTCCCCCAATTCTACTGACCACTTAGTCATCTTGCTTGAAATGTCTGCCTTTTGGAGGACATTTTTTAGGGGAAAAGAAGTCCGGACGATGATGGGATGAGCCTGGAAATAAGGCCTCATCTTCCTGGCAGCTATCACCAGGGCTAACGCTAATTTTTCAAGTTTAAAGTAACGCCTTTCTACATCTATCAAACTTTTGCTGATATAGTACACTGGATGGGGATGACCATTGACCTTCCTTACTAACATAGCACTGATGGCACAACTCGAAACTGCCAAATATACGAAGAGTGTCTCCCCATCAACTGGCTTAAACAAAGTTTTGGGGGAGGATAGGTGCTTCTTGATCTCATTGAAAGCCTCATCACATTGTGGGGTCCAATCGAATCCCTTTGCACCCTTCAAGGTTTGAAAGAAAGGGGCACACCTGTCCGAAGACCTTGAGATAAATCTGTTTAAGGCAGCTAATCTCCCCGTTAACCGCTGTACTTCTTTAATATTTCGAGGAGGTTCCATCTGGAATAGAGCATTGAGCTGGTCCAGATCGGGCTGTATTCCATGCTCGCTTATAATATAGCCTAGAAACTTCCCGGACTGCACTCCGAACACGCATTTTTCTGGGTTTAATTTCAGATTCACTTTTACCAAGTTGGCAAAAGTTTCTTGAAGATCGGACAAGTGCAATTGCTCATCCAAACTCTTCACCATCATGTCATCAATGTATACTTCCATATTTCTTCCGATCTGATCAGCAAAAGCTTTGTTTACTAATCTCTGATAAGTAGCCCCAGCATTTTTCAACCCAAACGGCATTACCTTGTAGCAATGAAGACCTCTGTCAGTGACAAATGTGGTATGTTCTTGATCCTTCGGATCTCTATTGAGATCTGTGAAGTCAATGCACATGCGGCACTTTCCATTTTTTTTTACCAGAACCGGATTGGCAGTCCACAAAGGATACTGAGACTCCTTGATGTGCCCCATCTTTGTGAGCCTGTTAACCTCTTGCACAATGACATCAGCCTTCTCCTTAGAAAAAGCTCTCCTCTTTTGAACCACTGGTGCTACGTCTCTCCAGACGGATAAGTGATGTGATATCACTTCTGCTGGAACCCCAGTAACATCAGCATTGCACCAAGCAAAAACGTGCTGATGGTTCTTCAAAAACTTTAACATTTCATTTTTCAAAACGGGTGGCATCTTAGACCATATCTTGACACTTTTTCCTTCTTCCAGACAGTGTGTTTCTACCTCTTCGACCGGTATCAATACTCTAGGGGTCTCTCTGGGGTCATCAATTTCACCCTCACCCCCAGAAAGGCCCTCAAATTGCTATTGTTTGTTAACACGGACTGCCCGTAGCGTTCGAGGAGCCAGGGCGGTAGCATAACATTCTCTTACAATCTTTTGGCTGCTCCGGACGACTCCAACCTGTCCCTGAACAACATATTTCAAGCACTGGTGGACTGTTGAAGCCACTGCATGCATCCTAGAGAGCCAAGACCTCCCTAGAATAGCATTATAGCAAGTGGGACAATCCACCACGATAAAAAGTATCCTGACCATTTTCTTGAAAGGGCCCTTGCCCAAAAGAACTTCCTCTTCGAACTCTCCGATCACATCTGCTGAGCTGCCAGTAAAGCCCATAATTGATCTGTCCGAACTCTGAATTATAGCTGGATTTTTCATTCTCTTGTATGTGGTTAAGAAAATGATATTAGCTGAGCTTCCAGTATCCACCAGAATTCGTCTTATGTCGTTTCCCCCTATAGATGCTCATATGACAACAGCATCCTCATGAGGGCCAGCAATGTCTCTTAAATCATCTTCATCAAAAACAATGAAGGGGAATGAGTTTTGTGACTGATAGGAAGTCATGCCTCCTTCTAGCTGGGAGGCTAAAGTATGAACGTGCCTCTTCCTTGATGAAGCAGTTTGAGCTGTCATAGTATCCCCTCCGAAAATTGTAAGTGACTCAAAAAACTCAATGAGTCCGGAGACCGACCTAAAAAATTCCTCAATTGTACCCACTCTGTTTCGAGTTGGATCAGGATCCAAGTACTCAGATTCCAAATCAAACCTCTCAATTATAACCATGGCTCCCTCCGGAGCAGCATTACTTGGACCAACCCGGTGAGTGTTGTCAGGCCTGTTACCTCCTCTTCTTTTCACGTAAGCCCCCAGCTTTCCCCTCTCAATCAAGTTCTGAACTTCTTGTTTCAACGCTATGCAGTCATCAGTGGTATGACTAATATCATTGTGATATTGGCAAAAAGAGTTATTACGATGCTCTCTGGGAGACTGCAATGTGGCTGGTCTCCGATAATGCACCTCTTCCTTTATTTTATCAAAAATGGTGGCCACACTTTCTTTCAATTCTGCGAACCACTCCGGTTGGACCCATGGCCCTCTCTTGTTTCTGGATTGCTGACTCTGAGCAGGAGCAGTTGGCTGAGACTGAGCTTTTGCCCTACCATGCCCCTGTCCGGTCTCTCTTGCTTTGTTCCCGACTGATTCTGATTGGGATTTGGTGCCACCGGGGTAGACCTCACCTGCCTGTGCACCCTGGTTTTCTTTGTTTCATCAACATTTATTTGTTTTCCAACCTGATTCAGCAACCCTCCCCATGTCATGGCCTTCTTTCTGGTCACTGAGTCAGCCAAGTTGCCAGGGTTCAAGCCCTGTCTTAGGGATGCTATTGCTACATGTTCGAAGCAATCAGCCAACCCATTCTTGGTGTTCACAAAACGGCTTATATATTCTTTCAAGGACTCATTTGGTTCCTGGGCACAATGGATTATTGTGTCTCCAACTTTAGCTCTTTACTCCCTACAAACTGCCTTCGAAAGGCTACCCAAAAAGTATCGAAATCTTTAATACAACCATGAGGCAGGCTGTTGTACCATTTTAGAGCACTCCCCGTAAATGATTGGGAGAATGCCTTACAAAGTAGTTTATCATCGTCGTCAAAGTTCATCATGAAGTTTTTAAATTGTTCCAGATGGTTGTCCGGATCAGTACTGCAATCGTACTTCTCTATTTTGGTGCTGTCAAACCTCTTAGGGAGGTTTCCGGAGAGAATTTTAGAAGATAATGGAGATTTCCTCCAATTTCTTCCACGACTGAACACAGTATCCTCATTGGGAGTTGCAAAGATACATGGTTCATCGTGAAAAGCGAAGGGATCCATCAGCATCCGGTCCACATGCCTCCGGCTGTGAGATGACCCTTTACCAATGTTCTTCTTCATCCTTCCATGTTTATCCATTTTTCTTGAATATTTTTTGATCTGCTTTTGCTTCTTTCTAGTTCGACCCTCATCGCTGCTAGAGGATAAAGATTTTTCAAATCTTTCATCGTCCGAAGAGCTATCAGAAGATTCTGAGCTTGAGTCAGACTCCACTGGCTTGGACCGGTGAGACTTTTTGGAGCTGGCATGAGTCTTTTTGGTGCTCACATGAGTCTTCGAAGACTCATGCTCTCTGGGGTTATCGGTGTGATGAGCAACTGACGCTTTGGACTTTTCTTTCATGCCCATCTTAGCCTTTTCTGCCCTCAGAGCTTCTATTTCACCCTTTAGCCTATCACGCTCTTCGATAGTGTACTCATCGTTCTCTCCCACCACTTCAAGCAGAGCTGGTGGTACTTCTGGATTGTTCGGATTCATTCGAACAGACTTTCTTTGCAGGTTTTGAATGCTTGATTCAGGCACCTTCTCCTCCCACTGTGGTCACCAATTTGGTGTGGATAATTATCGCCTGAGGGTAGGCTTGTAATTTGGTTGATGTTTAATAGTAGTATGTGGGTGTTAAGTATTTAGTGTAGAGAGTAGAGAGATAATTAAGCTGGCTGGTAGCAGTTAATTCTCATTACCCACACTTAATGCAGGTGGTTGGGTATTTATACCCTCATGTTTGGGCCCTTATGGGCTTTCGGGTCATGTTAAATGGACCCGGGTCATGTTCAAAGACCCATGAGCTCTTAAGTAGGATAGCAAGTAGCTTAGTCAAGTAGTGTTTAGGTTTTTTAGTAATTTTGTCATAGTTCGAACAGTTCTTTGGGCTAAGTGTTCGAAGTGATCTGTCCGGTCCGGAGAGCTTGGACTGATCTGTCCTTGTCCGGGGAGCATGCAGGATTCAGACTCATCAGTTAACGGTTTCTTGATTACAGCAAAAGTGACACTTGAAGGCGAGGCTTATTTTTCGCTTTTGCAGTATATCGTCTAAAATAAGCCATTTATGGAAAACTCTCCAAGTGATAAATGAGAATTTATGAGGAGTAATGACATTCCAAATTTTGAGGAAGATGTTGGATTTACTATGCTTCTGTAAGAGGTAATCCAAGGTTTTCTTAGTCTTGAATTTTCCATTTGAAGAAGGAGTCCAAATAGAGGTGTCTCTATCATTCAGGTTGATAGAGTGATTCTTTATCTGATAAACATCATTAGAACGGATAACAGAGTTAAGTTTTTTAATATCCCAAGAGTCATTGCACCAGTAGTTGATAATTGTGTCCGTATTTTTCTCAGGATATATAGAATTTTTCTCTAGATTAAGAAGATGATGCTCTTTAATCCAAGAGTCAAGCCAAAAATTGATGTCACTAGAGCCCACAAACTACCTTATGAGAGGCTCAACCTTATCTTTAATGGATGTTAGCCTTTTCCAAACCTTATAACACTTTTTAGGGCTGAAATCAGCAAGCAAAGGATGAGTATTGTTGTTATAGATGTTGTGAGTGAATTTAGCCCACAGAGAAGTGTTGTTTATGTAATTGAACCAAATGTTACAGGAAATGGAGTCTTGGATAACTTTCAGTCTCCTAACATTTAGGCCATCTTCAAGATAAGGTTTACAGTTTTTGCTCTAATTGCTCCATTGAATGTCTGCATTGTCCAGGTTAGAACCCTAAAGGAATGCATTGAAAATTTTATCCATTATATCAATAACATTTTTAGGAAGCTCATTGCTTAACATCGAGTAACATGGGATAAGAATAAGAACAAAAGAGATGAGACTTAATCTGCCAACAAACGAAATTCTTTTATCACGCCACTCATTAATCTTGGTTCTGATCTTGCTGATTAAGACATCAAAATTGCAGTTCCAGTTGTTCTTGTTAAGGCAAACACCCAAGTAAGACACATGAAGATTCTCATTTTTAAATAAGTGTCATTAATCATGGAAGTGATCTTGTTGGTAAACAGGTTAGTTGCTGTAATAATAGAAGTCTTTTCCTTATTGATCATCAGTCATGAGACACTTTAATATTATTGCAAAAATTTGCTCAAAGTAGCTATAGCGTAATTAGAAGATTTAGTGAAGATTAAAATATCGTCTACAAAGGTAAGAGAAGGAATGCATATACTTATCATAGTCTTGTATTGAATTGGTTTATTATGATAGAACATGAGTTTTAATCCCCTTAAAAGAATTTCCTCAGCAATTATAAAAAAGCACAGGGGGTCTCCTTGTCTCAGGCTCTTGTTAATCTTAAAAAGACCAACAGTGTTGCCATTGAGAGGAACTGAGGCCTTAACATTACTAATAATAGCTTTGATAAGGTAATAAAACAAATGTTGAAGCCAAAGGAAGCTATAATTTTCTTAAGGAAGCTATGGGACACGCGATCGAAAGCCTTAGCCATATCGATCTTTATCAAGATATTTCTATTTTTTCTCTGGTTGTTTAAATTATAAACCAGCTCATTAGCGAGTAATATGTTGTCATGGATCATTCTATTAGGAACAAAGGCTCCCTGGTTTTCAGAAATAATTTTGGGCAAGATGGTGGACATTCTATTGCTAATAAGTTTATAAATTATCCTATTTAACATGGAGACAAAAACTTATTGGTCTATACTCATTCCAAGTAGTAGGATGATCTACTTTAGGGATGAGACATAGACGAGTAGCGAGAACACCTCTGGGGAGGGGAGAGCCTTTGAAGAAATAGATTACTACTTCAGTAAAGTCCTATTTAATGATACTCCAACAACTAGAATAGAATGTAGCATTATAGTCGTCCATTTCAGTTGTACTGGCAGAGTTAAGACCTTTGATTACTTGATAAATTTTCTCTTCATTAGCCTTATTTAAGAGATTGAGGTTGTCCTGATCAGAAATAATATTAGGAATTGTAGTTATTTAGATAGTTAGACTCAATTTCAAGGTTAGGATAAGGATAATTGAAAGAGCATATTTGATTTTTTTTCCAGCAGAACTGTTAATTTGGTCATCCTTAGTAAGCAAATTAGAAATTGTCCCGAATTTTGATGATTTTGTTCTTCTTATTTTTCTTTTTGACAAAGTTGTGGAAGATCTTGGTATTGTTGTCACCATCTTTAATCCAGTTAGTGTAAGACTTTTGATACCAAAAGATTTCTTCTTGAGCCAAGACTTGTTGAAGATTGTCGTTAGTGAAGTTCCAGTTGGATTTGTTAAAATTAGTGCTATTCTCCAAGTAGGCATTCTCCATTTTGTTAACTACCTCCTCTGCTTGTTTGATTTTATCGAAAACATTGCCAAAACAGTAATATTCCACTCTTTCAAAACTGCTTTAAGTCTACTTTGCTTATTCTATAATTTATTTAAAGGATTGCCCTGCATATCACCTTGCCAGTTAGATCTCACAAAGGTAGAAAGTCCTCATTCAAACACCACATATTTAAAAATTTAAAGCTAGACTTGGAATTTAAAACATTATTAGAAGTAGAGATAAAGATTAAAAGAGGCAGATGATCAGAGCATGTTCTAGAGAGATGCTTAACACTGGTCCCGTGATAATAGTCCATCCAATCAGAGTTACTAAGGAATATATCTAATATTCTCCAGTTAGTCTTGTTGGTCCAAGTAAACTTGTTTCTTATGTAGCCAGCATCCTCTAGGTAGCACTGATTAATAGACTCGTTAAAGTCTTCAAAGCTACCATTATAGTGGTGAATACAACCTTTTTGCTTAAAAGGACTAGACATGGAATTGAAATCTCCTAATACAATCCATTCTTTGACATTAGAAGTAATGGTGATAAATGAGTTCCAGAGATCTCTTCTTTTATGTCTTTGGCACTTGGCATAAATAGATGTAAGGTGGAAATTTTTCTCAATGTTAATGTAGCTAACTTCAGCGTGAATAAACTAGGTGTTGTCCTTAATTATGTTGATGTTGAACCAGCTGTTCCATAAAATCCAAACTTTGCCATTGTAGTTGGAGTATAATCTAGGAAAGCCAACTTTATCTGCAAAAATAGAAATCTTATTAGAAGTAACCACAAGTTCTTGGATTGTAATTATGCTGACTTTGTTCTTATATATAATATTTTTTATCATTCTAATATAATAATTATTGGCGAGTCCTCTAATATTCCAATATAGAATATTAATTATGACCAGAGGTTGGAGTAATCTGCTTTTTGGCTCCGGATTTGGGCATGTAGATAAATCTTTCTTTCTTGCTTTTAAATTTAGCAGCTTTTAGTCTTCTCTTTAGAATATCTTTAAACTTGACTTCTGTTTCTTTGTTTTTCATAGATGGAGATTAAGGAATACTTCCAATATTGCTCAGTATAGGAGATTAGTTTCGTGAGTTAGTTATGTCATTAGCTTTCTCTTTGTTCTTCATGTAGTCAGTTGCCAGGTTTCTAATGGCCTCAACCATATCTTCACTTTTTTCTGTACTATCTGGTATATGGATTTGAGGGATTTTTCTGATGTTTTCTTGGATTTTAATTTCAGGTTGTTGACGCTTTATCCTCTTGACTTTTCTGTTTCTCATTAATAACAACAGTATTTTTGATTTGTTTAACATTGTTCTGTTTTTGGTATTACCCAGAGTAGGCATCATATTTCAATTTAAGAGCTTTCGCATTAGTCTTAAATATTTTTCTGCACTTCTCCTCTTCATGTCCAATATGACTGCAGTATGTGCAATATACTGGCACATCTTTGTAACTTATTTGCACCCAGTAGCCTTCATTTGACCCTAAGCCAATCCATATATCTCTTTTGAGGTCTTGGGTAATGTCTAGCTCCACCATAGCATAGCAGGTGTTGAAAAGAGCACAATTCTTTAGAGGAATCCAATATTTAAGAGGTTCACCAACAAATCTTGCTATTATGTGTATAATCAGGTTGTTATACATGTATTCAAGAACCTTTTCGATTCTTATCCAGACCGGGACTATAGGATTTTTGATTCTTGGGTTGAAATGCTTGTGCCATTTCAAGAGACGTATAACTTTGTCACCTACAGTCCATATAGGTTTCACCCATATAGTATATATATATATGAGATTGATGGTACATTGTTTCTGCTGGCTTGAGTTTGTCGTTAGTTTTTGATGCAGAGGTGTCTTTGACAATTTCAGCAGAAGATTTTCTGCTTCGGTCTTCATGAATTTGTTTCAGTCTTATTTAAGAGATGAGAATTCTTCATTATTTTTATTTAGATCAGCCATCACGAGAATAAGGAATGCTTTTCAGAAAAGAAGGATCCAGAAGAAGAGAAATGGATGAATTTAATTATTGAGGATCAAGAATATTCAAGATCTGTTATCTTAGAGAAAAAACAAAGTTTTCTTGGAGAGAATCTCCCAACTTTCAAGGAAAACAATAACTTATACCCACTATTAACGACATTTTAAAATATTTTGGCCATGCAATATACCAAAATTGTAGAAAGTTTATTGAAAAAAAATCGAGCCATCAAAATAATCGTTTAAAATATAAATAAACAAATAATTATTTTAGTATAATTTAATTTGGTAAAGTTTAAAATTAAAAGTACATATTTGAATACAAATAAAAGATAATTTAATATTTTTAAAATAAATTATTATTGTCATTATAAAAAAACACGTCACTGATTTTTTTTACATCGATTAAAAATTATAATGTTAACATTAGTATTTATTCATTTTTTTAATTCAAAACAAACATTATTCTTTTGAAAAAAATGTATAGTGAGGCTAATAAACTATTGGACTTGAAATACAGTAAAGACATTTAATGTCATTTACAATTAAGGGGTAGTAAGTTCGATTCTTAATCCCCGCGTTGAGAATTACTTGCTTTCACAAATCTTGACAAGATGTTTTTCGGTGTAGGTTGAAAAAATATTAATTAGAACTAAGTTTTTGGTTACCGATAAATCTTTTTTTGGAGCAATAGGGAGTAAGAGATGATGAAAATTTGTCGGAGAACTTTGAAAGTTTCTATGAGTGAGGTGTGTGCGGTAAGTGAGTCTTAATTTAAAGCTTTATCTTGCTACTGGGTTCTAATTGCTTCTTCATTTTGGATTAAAGGTTATTGAGGCTAGTTTCAATGATTTTCAGCTGCTTCTTACAAAAGTAACTAAACATAATTTCTTGATTAAAAGATAGAGTTCTTCATTGATAGAGAGAAAACTTTAAGATGAAGATCTATAAGAAAATATATGTCAGGTATATCTACACGCATAAGATGTTGTTAGTTTTATGAGATTTATTATTTGTTTTTTATAAAGTACAATTGAAAGTAAAAAGGATAATAACAGAGATTGAAGTTTATGTCAGTCTCTTTTACGTTTTCTTTCTTTTGATGTATTGCAGATTTTAAATACGACGTGCTTTTCATTTTTTAAGTAATCTTTTCATGTCTAGACTTAAATTAGATTTTTTCAATGAACTAGTAATAAACCATATACTCCTTTCGGTATGGGATCGAACCCCATAATCTACAAAATCTTCAACATTTGTCCCGAAAGGGGAAACCGAGTTGGTGGAGTAGATGAGCTCATGACCAAAATCTCATGCGTTCGACCCAATTTACAAACGATTTCTTGGTTTGATCATGTCACCTTGTGTGGTGATACTTGAGTTTATTTCCCGATAGCCAGATGACCCATCATATCATGACATAAATAATGGTTTGAATAAGAACATCTTTAAAAAAAATACCAACACCAACTCCACATTATGTGTTTTAAAGTCACGTGTCTACCAATTATAGGGTTGAAGAGACCACCAAAATACTGAAAAACTTGCCACGATGATTTACACTAAACAAATAAGTATTGAGAGAATTTAATACTCTAACAGTATTAGCATTTAGATGTTAATGACATATTATTACGTTGAAGGTTGGTATCCACAGAGGGGTAAGCCTTACATTTCTTCATTACATTTTTTTATCAATTATACTTGAGAATTCTGGATGAAAAAGCCAAGTGTTTAGTAATTCAAAATATGAATTTATCTTGTTAGATGAATCAACTATAGTGATGCATATTGGATAGTGGTCATATTATGTTCCAACAATGTGTTTAACTGAAGTGCTTTTGAAATAGTTGATGGAGAAATGTTAGATAGTGGTCAGATTATGTTCCAGCAATGTGTTTAACTGAAGTGCTTTTGAAATAGTTGACGGAGAAATGTTTAGTAAAACCTTCTATAGCCTTTTTCATTTGTAAGAGTTAGTCCAAGTATATTTGGAGCCAGTATATCCAATAGTCCAAGTATATTTGGAGCCAGTATGTCCAACTTTAGAGAGGTTATAATCACTGATTATATTATTGGAGTCATTTATGCTTTTCAAGCATAGAAAATGAGCATGAAAGCCGATTATAAGTATTAGTCATAAAATTGAAGTCCCATATCACTAACCATTCCTTAGATGAGTCAACAACACGTTTAAGAATATTATAAAGAGGTAGTCTTTGATCCCTTATACATTTTGTATAGACCATGAAAACAAAAAATTCATTGTCAAGAGAGATGTGAAAAACCTTTAAATTGAGCATTTGATCATGGTCAATAATTTTTTAAACTAAAAAAATCATTCCTCCAAAAACTTTAGATCTTATTAGAGGTATTGGCAATAAAATTTTAAAAAACTGTTGTTTTGTATGTCTTAAGTAAGTGAAGGATATCAATCATACGCTCTTGTACTACAATAAAGTCTATATTCTCTTATCTTGTTATTGATTTAAGTCTATGTTTAATACCTTTGTTCCCTATGCCTCTGACATTCTAACATAATATTGAGATTTCTATTTAGAGGAGCCAGTTTGGGTCCTGACAGTCCCTTTGAAGTGAATGACCTTGGTTGTGTTTAGTCATTTAAAAGGTTTAAGCTTAGATTTTTTTAGACTTTTTGTTAAACATTTCATAAGTATTTTGCTTTCTTGTGTTAAGATTTTAGGTGATGTGAGAAAGATTCATATGCTTTGAGTCTTAGGATAAGGGTTATAAAATGATGAAGGTTCTTGGCCATTGGATGTTGTTAGAATAATTTATGTTTATGAAGAAAGCGAGGCTTCAATTATCTCAACCTCATGAATTTCAAGTAATTGATTGATTGGAACTAATTGTTATAGGGTTTTCTAGTTGGTGATTCACTAAGGTTGTAGGTAGGTAGTTAGTATTGATAGGTGGTAAATGAGGGCAACTTGATATTTGAAATGGTGGTCGGGCAACATTATAGTGAGTTTTTTGGTCTTTGGTGTTGTTTTATATGTTTGTTTGTGCTGGCTCTTTGACAATTACTGATTTTAACTTAAGCTTCAATATTTCAGTGGGTTTAACATGATTAATATGTATAGTAGCTTGAATTTATTATTGATTCTTTTTTTGAGGCTACATATCTTGCACTATTTTTCTGTAATCTTCTTTAAGTATCCAATATGGAAGCATGGTGCACAATGACTAGGACTTCTTCCATAGGTTATCTATTGCTAGTAACCATTAATTTTTCCAAAACTGATTCATATTTTAGTCATAAGTATCTTTGATAAGTCCAACTGGATCCAAGCCTTGCAATAGTTGTACATGGATCTGCTCTTTTGATGGACCCAATCATCTATAGGACTACCAAGGGCCTGTGATATTTTCTGATTGTTTCCATATTATATATGTAGGGAAGGATATTAGAAAATGATATTCAAGCAGGAGTTATTGGGGATTCCCTTTTATGATTGAATTTGGAAGTCCATTTAAAGATGCACATTCTATGCTGCTCTACAACCTATACATTTCGTCTCCAAATCATCATGATATATTCTTTAAGGTCTATTTTACTCAATAACTGACGATGGTACCGGATATATAGACTTATATCTCCTTTAAAGCCTAAATTTCCAAATAAGTTTCAGAATTCAGACATATGAGGTCTTCCAACAGAGAACTTGCCAATCAACGTGATTTTGGCCATGAAATCCATAATTTTTTTTTATCATTTTCCATAAATTCAACAGATATATAATCCTCCATATAATGCATTTTATCATTATCATGAAATATTCATTGAGGTTGAGTTGCGGTAACATCTATGTATGTTTTGATAGGTTGGTTTGGATTATGTGGCTATGTTTGTGATGAATGATAGTTTTGACAACTTTTGTTTGTTGGAATTTATTCATAAATTGGATAGGTTGTCAAGATTGAGAATTAATTGGTGTTATAGGTATGATTTTCAGATTGTTGTAGGGTTTATAATTGTATCAATGATGGAAAATCTTATTGTTGTTGCATCTTGGATATCCCTGCCGCTAGAAGTTTGAGTTTATGGTTGTTGGCTCTTCCTTTGATCTGAGATCGGTTTCTTGACTTTGTCGATGATGGCTAGTGTTGGTGCAGGTTGTTGAGATATCTTGGGTGAGAGCTTGTTACCGTTGAGATGATGGTGTAAAGGGGCTTATGGAGATGGTGAATCTCTTACCATGGTGATGCAAGATGGAGCAACTACATGATAGATTCAAGACTTAGTTTCTTGGAGAGAAATATAACTTTTTTCCCATAATTGTTCATTTTCTAATATAAATATTTAATGATTCATTTCTTATATTAATATATCTTTCTTTGATGGTCATTCAAGCAACACATGTGTCGTTATTATTTTTTGGTAAGAATTATGGTAATTGAGAAGTTATATGTTTTCATGTTTGTTTCATCCACTGTAACATCTTTTTTTAATTTGATAGATATTTCAATATATAATTTTATTGATATTTGTTACAAACAATTGCATCTAATTTAAAAAACTTCTAAATTATCAATTGGTTTTTAAACTAATGATATATATGATAATGTTACATGATCCACGTAACTTTTTATCCAAATTTACACATGTGAAAGATTTTAAAGCTTTTAAATAGCCTGAGTATATTTTAGAACAACTAAAAATTTGTGAAACATTTATAGAGACTATAAAAATCATTACCAAACTTAGAACTTTACAAGTTTTTAAACTGACCTCAATCCAAATAAATTAATCAGAATATTAGAAATTCTAACATATTATACTCACTTCATAAATTATTATATTTAATTAAATAACTTACATAGTCTAAACCGTCAAATCCCATTGCGAGCATGCAATATGATGAGTTTTTTTTGTGGTCTCTGATTATCTCCCTAAAGAGTCTTCTGTCTTGCTTGTCTCCAACAAATCTAAGTCATTCGATGGCGTGTTGGTCTCTCTCGTATTGCATGTTTCACAATATGCAATCCTTTTTTACCCTAACATCACCTCACATACTCTATCAAACTCCATGGTGGATTTTCATGCTCAAAACTTGGCATGCAAATAAGCTATTATTGAGGAAAGAAGGCTCATATAAGATTGTTCTCCTTCATCATATCCTTATTCAACATGCATGAACTCTTGGATATAATGGTGGACAATAATGATGAACCACGGGAAGTAAATGAGTCTTCCTCTAATACCAAGCTTAATCATGCATTAACTATTAACTCCGGTGATCATCACGTTTACTAGGCTGACTGTAAAGATTTCGGCCCCCGCGACTGAGACAACCTTGAATTCCTGAGATCACCTGCTTCCACTAATTTCTCTCATAATATAAACTAAAAACTACCTAGTTCACAAACGACGCAATCCATCTCTCCTCTTTACGTACCCTCTTAAAACAGAGTTAATCTTCCCACGTACCCATCACGTACAACGATCCAAAGTTTCAAACTTTTCGATCATGTAACAAATTTCTAGGGTTAACTTCCATATTTACAAAAACCCGACTTTTCAATTACTAACCATGTTCCCTCATTTACGAAGCATGAACCCAAGTCCCTTAATTTTACTGTTGTTATTACTATCCAACCTCAAATACCATATGCAAGCCCAAATATTATTTTTCGACCTGGCCCAAAAGTTTAAAGGCCATTTACCCAGTTCCTTCTGACATCGAACAATGCTTCAACATGTTCTTTAACAACCAATCCCAATTCAGCTCTAGACCATAAATTACTACCCCATTTGTTGCTACAACCCACACCCACCAATCTCAAATGTCACTAAATTCTCTCCTGAACCCTAACAAACATAACTCGTAGTATTTAGACCACTCTCACAAAATTTATCAACCCTAACTCTTCCCAACATCTCTACCGTCGTCGGTAACCCTCATGCAAGCACTTAAATCGCTGATAACCCTTATGAAACTTTGTCTCTTTTTATCCATAATTTTTACTTATCTCAGTTAATTCTGCTCAATTATGCATGACCATACCAGGAGGGTTAGATCTATAATTACTTATTCTCGTAGTAGAAGAGATGCTCATCTTTACGTCTATGGTTACACAACAGTGCAATAATATTCAATGAGATTTAAAGATCCTCGCTTTAGGGACTCTCTCGTTTTTTTCCACTATCATTCGTCAAACAATATCCTGTTTTAACTACTGCTACTACCACTACTTATTTACCTTCTATGATGATTGCCTCCACCACTGCTCCTCCTGATTTGTTTCACCAAAGCTTCCACAAGGTTGTTCTATTGTAAACTTTATAAACGTGGGATAAAGTTATTTATGCTCTTTAAAAAACCATTTAGAGATAATCATAAAAAATATAGTATATTGAGTACCAAGATATAAAGATCATTGTTCCTTAAGACGCCATAAATTAGGGTTGTCAAATTGATAATTTGGTATCCAAATTTAAATCCGTCTATATCCAAATTCGAATATGAAATCACTATCCCGAATCCGAATATGGTTTTTTTTTAAATATATCTGAATCCAAATCGGATGGATATTATCAGAATATGGATGATATTCAAATCCGTATTTCAAGTGATGCTATTAAATGAAACCGAACCAAATAAAAATTGGTCCGATTTGGTTTACTGAACCGATAACCTCTTTAAAAATATTTTAACTAATTGCACTATGGGTCACAATTATTCTTGGACCACGATTAGTTTTATAATCTTTTGACAAGTTTTGGTAACATATTAGGTTTTTGACTAATTTAGTTAAAGTTGGCATGTAAAACTTATGCTAGATGACCAAACAGCACCGTTTGATGCCAACATAGGTGTATGTTCAAATACGTCTATATATTATAAATAAGAAGCAACCTCATAGACATAGATATATGTAAACATAGAACGGAAATAAAAAGAAGAGGTAGAAGCATGTTGCTGAAGTTAGTTATCATTTAATTCGAATTCAACACTAAAAAGTATCATGAACATAGTATTAACTTAATAGTTAACTTCAACACACACATGGACATGGAGTCAATTCTTTTACCGTTTCAATCTCTAGTTAAACTCTACATCATATATATTTTATCTAGGTAATTTACTATTTCCAGTCCCTACGATTACTTAAAAACTTGCGGCAATGCATGTAACACCTTTTAAATTAGTTTACTTAATCAAATGATGTAGAACCAAAAAAGACTTGAGTCACCTAACCTAACCATTTTAAGATGGTGTTTTTCCCTTCTTCTTTCAACCCAAAAAGGACATGTGAATAAATAATTTCTATAATAGAAACATGTAGTGGTTTCAGCCACGTTTTTTAATGTTTGGGTGAATAAATAAATAAACAAGGACGCCAGAGGACGGGACCACTCTATTATGATCATTCTATGTTTTTAAAATAGAATTGAATAAATAAATAAACAAAGACGACATGTGAATAAATAATTTTATGACAAAAAGTTATGAAAAACACAATTTTTCTTCTTGAGGAGATCATTATAACAAATCAATCTCAAAAAATAATACAAAAAACTTTAAACACTGAATTCTACCATTTATATTATTTAGTTATGTATTCATATCCAACACTAAAGAGAAGAAGAAATAAAACAGAAAAACCATATACTTTTTTTCACTTCTATAATCGTAATTTCAATCCCAAAATTTACAAGAAAAGAATCAGACTAGAATAGCAGAGAGAAAGAGAGGAAGAGAGAATACTCGGGCTAGGGAGAAGGCCAAAAAATCCAGTACGCTTCTCGACATTGGTATGGGACAACAGAACACGAAAGGTTTCTAGCCTTAAACGCCAAGATCTCGTCGACGATCTCGTCGTATCGGGATAAAGCTCTGCTTCAACATCTTTTGTCATTGTCTCTCTTAGTTGGTTTGTGTTTTGATAGGACACAGGTTTTGGTTAAGAAGAAAATGGTGAAAGAGAAGAGAAGTCACTTGAGGCAAGGTGAAGAGATGGGTAGCTTGATAGAGAACTGATGTCTCACTCCTAAGTCCTAACTAATGTATGAGGCTCTTGTTTACTAAAGGGTTCTGGATGACAAGCCCACAGCCCAGTATTATTAGCAGCCGAAGCCCCATAACATTTAAGTCACACAAGATGACATATTGAGTTCTACACATGTCTCCCAAATAATGGGAGAAATGGTATCGATACCCATATATCATTCACTCGTCGCATATTTAAGTACACAAGACATCTTTATCATTTTAATATATTTTTTAAAACGCATAAGACATTATTATCATTTTAATATATTTTCTTTTTTAAATTGTTCGACATCTTCGGACCTACAAAACTAAAAAGATTACTCAACATCCTTGAACCTACAAACTACAAGGATTATAATAAACTAAGAAGCCATGTATTACCCCGCCGCCTGATATTTGTTTAGTGACGCATACGAGATTAAAAATATTCAACCTTTTGTGTTTTTATAAATTTGGAAATATAACTCCATACAGAGTTACTAATTTTTTAGTCGTCTATTTTTTTATAGCCAACATCAAAACTTTCAAGTAACATAATGGCTCTTAATGCAGTTGAAGCTTTACATAATGATAATCACAGTTTGTTTTGTAATTAAAAACCTATATTGCAACCCAAATATATATATATATATATATATATATATATATATATATATATATATTAAGTTTCTGCAACAATTGAGGATAGGTTTAAGATTCCATGGAACCTTGACATTGTTAAGAATCTAAAAAAGAATAAAAAAAAGTCTTTTTCAATGTCCAAGAACTTATACACTTCGTATTTGCGTAAAATAAGGCCAACTAGAAGAGCCTTAAATTTAACTATTATAGGAGATTGTGTTTATAAGTCGGTGAATGGTACATTCTTTTTACATACCAGAGTTTTTCATAAGATAAGCTAAAACTTTCATGACTAATCTTTATAGACTTTATTAATGTATATGTCTCCTTCAATTGTCCAAAAATAATATTACCTATTTAGTTATCGAATCAAGTTAACTATAATTGCAATTAAAATAATTTTTAGCTAGATGCTTAAGCCTTCATATATCTTTGATTGCTTCTGGATATTTTAAAATTTGCATTTTATATAATCATTATCATTGAGCTTATTGCGATTCGACTGGACAATTTAGTTATCTTGAAGCATTTGAAAATAAAAATAGTTGGTTAAATTAGTACTGGGTTCTGTGGTGACATATGAGTTTAGAGGCTCAAAACCAAGTTGGACCTTATAATGTTTGTATATGAAATTAAATGGATATTATAATAGTGCAATAAATTGTTGTGCAAAAATCTGTTTTATTTAACTAAAAAAGTGCAAGTTGTTGGTACTTCACCTAGAAACAGTTCTCACCTAGAAATGCATATGCATTTTAATTTCGTTATAACTTAAAACATCAAAATGAGATGAAATTTGAAATAAACAATGCATTAGTCAATATAACAGGTTTTTTTAATATAAAAAAGTATGTTTTTTGGTAAGACTACTAATTAAAATATAAGATTTATTGAGTGAAGAGTATGTTTATTTATAAAATTTCGGATATTAAATATTTCGAATACAGATATGTCTATATCCGTATCCGTTATTTTCGTATACAAATTCAGATAAAAATATTATCCGTTTTATTTTGAATGCGAACATTATCTGTTTTTTATTCCATATTGAATATTTTAGTCGGATATCAATTTTTTTGGATTTTTTGGACAATCCTACGTAATAAAAATGGCTAAGCCTACTGCATTTCCTATTATTTTCTAGGTAAGAACATGGCCTCCTAATTGGTCTAAGCCATTTATATTAAAATGCATGTGTGTAAGGGCAGAGGCTTGGCATGCAAGAATGCAAGATAACCACCTATATACATCTCTTCTTTCATTTCAGCTCAATCGAGAGTGCTATTTTTATTTTGGAGAACGCCATATCGTTTTTCAGTTAGAACCCTATTTTCCTAAAGAAATGAGAACCAATGACGTCTACGATAAATGACCCACTTAAGTTTACCTTCATGTGGGTCAAGATCCATAATAATATCCA
This sequence comes from Limnanthes douglasii subsp. nivea, assembly GCA_036936605.1. Classification (NCBI taxonomy): domain Eukaryota; kingdom Viridiplantae; phylum Streptophyta; class Magnoliopsida; order Brassicales; family Limnanthaceae; genus Limnanthes; species Limnanthes douglasii. Next base: position 324,266,810 of record JAUPFV010000002.1, read on the forward strand.
TAAATTATGGATGGATAAGGGCCCTAGTTATATCACTAGTGTTTGGTATTTCAATGTATGTTGACATACACACAATTAACAAAGTAATGATCAGTTTTATGAGATTATGCATTATCATGAATGTCGTCAAAAAAGTACTCGAGGAACTAAAAATCAAGTACCAGGGAAAACCCACCATCCTTAGAGTAAATTAGCAAATACTCTATACAATATGTAATACAAATGACACATTCGACCACAACTCTGCCAACTGTACCGCATTGCCCTATTCTCCACACTCCTCATAAACTTCATCAGTGTCTCACCGTTCAAGTAAGGGACCTATTTCTAAGAAAACCACCCATGTTATCCCCATATTTTGTTGCAATGACAACTCCCATACTAACCAGGTTTCCTCGGGAGAAAACGGTTCAACCGACAATGATTTTCTCATGCCCTTAAACAAGGATGGTAACTTTCATATTTTTATCCTCGTCCAAAGCTTCACCACTTCCAAAAATTATGACCATGCTTCTACTGAAGTATCTTACCATTCTGCTCGTGAACGGAAGACACAATCTAAATCGGTCGTATATAAGCATCATGAGGACAATATAACAGGGATTCAACCACATAAAACATCTTCTTTTAAGCACAATATGTGATTGTTTCAGACCCTCTTAACCCATCCCTTATCTAAGTTGAGATCAATATCTCTTATAACTTAGTTTTCCAGACTAAAGCCGATGATTCATTCATTAAGAAAAAATCCTGTAAAACGTGGCTTAAGCTAGGGGATTGCATCCCCCCTCCCCAAAGTGTCACACACATATTTGTCAACCACTTATCCAACCTCTTTAAGAAGAAGTGCTTCGTATACTACCCAGGAATGTCTCATATTAATAAATTCATCTCATCCAAATTCAATCACATTAATAAGACTCACATAAGTTTCCCCATTACCGCTGATGAGATAAAAAGGCCCTCTTTAGTACCACGATAATAATATCCCCAACCGCTATAAAATCAGCTAGTTTCTTCAAATATTTGTGGTATATCATAGGTAATAACCTCTGTAAAGTGGTCCATAAATTATACTTAATAATCGCATGAACCCGAAATGGAATAAAACCTAAATTACTCTCATCTCTAAAACGGAGAACCCTTCATCACCTTCTGGTTCTTTACCCATAACGTGCTCTAATGTTATCTATAAATCATCTAAAACATCATTGTCAATAAATTTTAAAAGTTCATTCTATATATAATTGATTCCTCCCAATTTTATTTCATTTAGAGACGTAACATCGCGGATAAGATCTTCATGTCTCAGAAACTTCTTCATAGATACGACATCAATAAGAAAGGCCCAAGGGACAACCTTTAAAAACTGAACTCGTGAAAGTTTTTGATAAGGTTCGTTGATGTCGCCTGCTTACTGTCCTTATCTCTATAGATTTCCCCATTCAAATTATCTCATAGATCATTCATTCAATATATCTCTACCAATTCTTACATAGTAAATATCAAAGACAACTCTTTTAGAGCCTTTAAAGGAAAAAAAGGTCTTCAACAAAGAGATATCCTCTCCCCGTTTATCTTTGTCCTTATTATGCAAGTTCTCTTTAGTATTTTGAAAGATAAAAGGTCTGACCCCTCTTTCAAGTTTAACTAGAAGTTCCACAAGCTTCGAATTATTAATCTTTTCTTCTCCAATGACCTTATGATTTTTAGTCAGGCCGATGCAAATTCCATTAGTTTGATTAAGATAAGTATTAATGAATTCATCTCCTTCTCAAGTGTCAAGATTAACCCGAGAAAATTCCATGTATAGCATTTTAGCATAAATAAAAACCTCTATAAAAACATAACCACCATTGTTATCTTTAAAACTGGCACCCTTCTTGTCCACTACTTATGAGTCATTTGGATCACTTCCAGACTTACTTATAATGAGTCCAAACCTCTCTCTGATAAAGCCATTGCTCATATTGAATCTTAACTTCTAAAAAAAACATCTTATGTTGATAGGCTCCAACTAATTAAAGTCGTCATCTTTGTTGACCAAGTTTATTTGTCATCCATGTTCATCTTCTCCGTTAGAGTCTTAAAAGAGCTCTTCCAACTGCTTTGACGCTTCCTATGGTTGGGACCTAACATGAAATTCTTGAGTACCAGGATATCTTGTGATAAAGTTTCTTTGCTATCACAAAATAAAGGTCTTGTTATAATAAACCTTAAGGTCTTAGATCAGTCGGTCGCCTTTAAGCACATATGGTCTATATTATCTTGCAAAATCTCTTCAATATGGTATAATTGGATTAATTCCAGAGACATATAACACTTTTTTGTAACCTCGCTACTGAATTCTCCCGTAGTTGGGAATATAAATATTTTTAAAAACTTAGATCTATCATTGCTAACTTATATAAATCTGAAATCGGAAACAACAACTCCAGATTCCTCTGGTATGATCATGTCCATATTTTACTTTTTTAGTTAACCACTGTGCTCGTATATTGTTCGTTTTTCTATAATGGAGAACAATAATAAATTTGTAGTTATCATCTCCAATGATGCTTGAAATTGGCACGCTCAGATTGATTCTGGTAACAATTCCAATCGATCGTATTTTCAAGAAATTGGATACATTATTAGTTTTCTCCCAACTTCTTCAAACATAAAGGATGTTAAAATATAGTTTCCCAACAAAAAAACAAGATATTTACTATTAATAGCACTTATCATGTTATTCGTTCTTTGAGCCCTTAGGTCATATGAGTCGACCTCTTTTGGAACAAGTTTAGTATCCCCACACACTCCTTAGTTGTCTGAACATTTAAGGAAACCCACTATTAAAGATAAGTTAATTTTGTATGGTTATAATACACTCTTAGATTATGCGTTATGCAATAACTTCAACTAATCTATTAATCTATTTGTAATGAAGTGCCAATTCTCCCATCTTATCTAGGAGGCCTCAAACGCTAAGCTTGGATTCCCACGCTCTACTATAGATTGGTTCTCTTGATTACAAACCACCATCTCTTGAATCTCTACCCGTCCGGATCATGACAATCTTTAGTATCATGGATTATGCAGAGTGATATACATTCGGTATAAAAGACACGCGAGAATCTTCCCAAACACTTTTTCTTTTGTGTCGATAATTTTTTTTATTGCATCATATGTGACTTCTGATATATATTTTATGGCTAAAAAATTCTATGTCCATTAACTAGTATTAAAAGTTTTATTTTTTACGGGTTTCACTTTTTGTGTATAATTGTATATTTCCGGAAGATCGTTGATGGTAATTTTTGTTTTATCCGATCCATCCTCGTAACTTTTTATTGATAAGTATTGTATTATGTTTTATTAATTTATTAATATTTTTATATTTCCATCTTCATCATGTGTATTCTATTACTCGTTTTATGCAAGAAAATACCCAAAATAAAAATAACATTTTCTTTTATTGATCTATAACTATTTTATAAAATAAATTTATGTAACTAAAACATGAAATATTTCCTTAATGGCACCCGTTAGCATTATACTTCATGTGACACATATTTCTTTCTTAGTCTTGTTATGTAATGCATTTTAAATGACTAAATCCCATTCTAGATTTAAATTCTAGTCCTACTAATATCAACTAACATGTAACAAAAATTTAGCCAACTATTATTTTAAACATATCTTCAGTTAAAACTACAACAACAATTATTTTAAACACCTTCTCGAGGAAAAGTAACACATCTAACTAGTCCATATCAAAATACAACGTTTATTTTTACAAATTTTAATACAAAAAAAATCCATTAACTTATAGCTAAAAAGGTGATAATTACAGACGCACGTTAAATTAAAAACAATCGATATATAAAATTGAATAAAAAAAAATAGAAATTGATATTCACATCTAATACTTTTCAGTACAAGAATCTTTTGAACTGCCCTAAAAAAGTGGATGTTCTTGTGTGTGTCCACATTCTCAATAGAAAACGTTCATCGATTTAATCATTGGGAGAAGTTCCAATGACGCACGAAATACTCTTATTGATTCTCATTCATAATTGCTTAGGGAACTAGTGGGCCAGTGGCCAAGTAATGCACGGTCCTAGATATCATTCCCTTTCCTATATAATAAGGTAAACATAACATGAAGTTCAAGCACAATAATTAAAAAAAGAGTCCAACGTAGGTTTGGAAGATGCTACCCGTGATACCCTTACACTTTTACTCGAAGATCGGAAGGTATGGAATTCCAATCAATGGTGTTATGCTCAAGGTTAAAGTTGTCGATAATGAAAAGCTTGCTGCAGAGGTAACCAAGGGTCTGCCGAACTCACCAGGCACTATTATTGGCTTAGACCTGAAGGTCAAAGAGAAAGGTGACCCGTCACTCTTAATACTCTGTTATAAACTGGAGTGTTTCATCATTCAGTTGAAACACTTCTACTGGAAGCGTGAAGGCTTACTAAACCCATGTCTAGAAAACGAAAGCACATGTTTTGTAAGTATCGACGACTCTCACAGTCAGAGGTTTAGTTATACTACTGGGATTAGTACTAGATATACTATTTATCCTAGTTATAAAATCAGAAATGTAGTTAATGTTGGACTTTTCGCTGCAAAGGTTTTGACGAAGCCAGAGCTAATTGACGTTACGGATATAAATAAGATTGGCAGGGCTGTGGGAATTACCGACATTCTTATTCCTAAAACTGAAACCAGGTACGAGAATGCAATAGACTTTGATGCAAAGGTTTTCAGGGAGGAGGAGGTGAAGATGCTTGTTCGAGATGCGTACTACGCATATTTCCTGGCCAACAAAGCATGGACTATGGTTTAACTTCGTCTTTTGTCACTAGTCACTACCTATCTCGTCTGAACATCTACTCTGTTTTATGTTTCTGCCGCTTTCTTTTATGCCGTCTTTCTTTTCATGTATTGCAGATCTTAATTACGGTGTCTTTCTCAATTTTCAACTAATGTTTTCATTTCTAGACTTTACTTATGCTTTTTTTTTTTATGAACTAGTAATACATCATATTGTAGTAACATTCCTATCACGAATCATTGTGCTCAGAGGCTAAATATTTTGTGTTATTAATAAATGAAAATGGATTGGATTTTTGTCGCAATGGATTGTTACAACATGGAGTCCGCTTACTAAATGGTTAGACCAACTCTTTCTGAATTTTACCCAAAACTTTTGCTCAAAATAATGTCTATCAATCCCAAATTATCTCTGTCCTCTGTCATCCTTTGAACCCCTTTCCCGTTTGTTCCAAAACCCTAATCCCATCTATGATCTCTGTGCTCAAGGTATGAAATCTGACAAGGTTTAATATTCTAGGTGCTAACTCTATTAAGAATCTTTGTAGTTGTTTCGCACTCGACGACCTTTGTCGCTCTGATAACTTATGCGATGGGAAATGAACTATTTAGGGTGAAACGATGTTACAAGTTATTTTCTTTTGGCTATGTAAAAGCTGCTGCAATGCCCTCCAGCTAGATTCGAAAGTTTTGTTCAGGTACCCATGCCTTTTGGGTAAATAACCAGTTCAATTTTTGTTGAGGTTAATGGTCAAGTATGGTCGTTTGCAGTATAAAGTTTCTTGTCACGACAAAAAGAAATTTTTAAGGTTTTATTATGCTGATGATTTTAATGCCAACTTTGTTTAGGAAATATGTTTTGTTCACAAGCGATGACATCTATGGAGGAGGGTGTATGATTTGTACCTGTTGTAAATTCTTTAGTATTCACTCTTGTGAATCATGTATGTATCCCTAACACTTTTCATTATAATGGAACTGAATCATGAAAATAAAGATGACATCTACTTAGTTAGACACTGGTGACTTTGATATTCTTTGGTTGTTAAAGAAAAGGATGAGACTTGACATATTTGGTGTTTGTTATCTAGTCTTTACGTGTCTGCCTTACTTAAAAAAATTAGGTTCCTTTGTACTGCAGGTGCTACAAGGTAGTACTTTTTCTCTGATTAAGTTTCACAATCAAATTTTTTTTTTCTTTTCATGTTTGCTAGATCTTTTTGCTAATAATCAATGTGTAATCTGTAATATTCTGATTCTAGCTGAAGTTTGTTAAATGGTCATTTTAAGGATAAACAGTTTGCGGTGGTAGAGAACCCTGCCTTTTGGAATTGGGCATTTACCTTGAAGAACATTGGTAGGGAAATGCTGGCTGAAGTTGACCGGGACTATCGTGGAGCATGCTTTTGACATGGTGCATGCTTTTATTCAACCTCAGCACTTCGTTTTCTTAGTGAAAAGAAGGTAATGTTCGCCATCTTCTAAGAACTCATACGTCTATCCTCCTGCCTTTGTCTTTGTTTTGATTAATCTAAACTTAATTTGGTTGTTTTTCTTTCTCTAAGCGATGATTATACAAATGCACCTGATAACTCTCGGTAATTACTGTTCCGAATGATCAAATTTTAAATCAGTGCTTATAAGCTGTTGGAGATGTGAACCAGGCTTGAGAAGTCCTAAGAGCTTAAATTAATTATTCTTGTGAAGATGCAACATATATTGTACTTGTGTAAGATTTTTAGATTTCTTTTCTTCGAAGAGCAATATATTTCTTCAGATTTGTGATTATAAATGTACAGGTTTCCATGGTTTCGTGGCTGAAGCATGATAATTTTGTTCAACTTCTTGGCTATTGTGTTGATGGGAACTCTTGTGTACTTGCTTACGAGTTTGCAAAAAATGGATCTCTACATGACCATCTCACCGTATTTGAAATTCTTTTTTGTTTATGTTATTTGTATATGCATAAGGCATAGATTTTCCTATTTGTTGCTTCTAGAACTTGGAACTTGCTTATACTTCTAGATAAATATGAATCAGCTTAAGTATAAAGGTATATCATTAATGTTTATGATCCCATATACATCTTTATAAATTTATGTTTGTGTGCTTTGTGTCTAATTTATGAATGCCAACTACACAAATTAATGAGGGTGGATGAGCAATTCTTCAAATTCCATGCTTCAGTCTCTGTTCAGACTATGTAGCTGAGCGATGGTACGCAACAAAGGAAATGAAGTCGCCGCAAAATCCAAGTTGCCGACACCGAAGATGAGTTGCACCGATCGATTCATTATATATTTTCAACTGATTTTGCATGTTCCTTGCTATAAACCATACTTGAATGAAGTCAATACTTTGGATTTTAATTATTCTAATTTAGCTCACTTAGTCACCAGTCTACTCCCCCTCATTGGTAATCACTTAAAAATAGTTTAGGACATTGTATGTTCTATTTACGGCTTTGAACAGTAACTCGTCCCTGGATTATCGCACATGGTGACAGATAGTTCTTGGATTTTCAAAAGTCCGTTCGTAATCCCTCGACTATCCAGTTTGGATAAAGTTAATCCCCTTGCATGTGTTGACTATCAATTTTTGTGACAGATAGTCCTTCAACTATTCATTTTTGATAAATTTAGTCATTTGACTTTCTATTTTTGATAAAGTTAGTCACCTTAATAAACATGCACATGAGACTAGCTTTATCCAAACTGGATAGTCCAGGGACTACCAACAGACTTTTGAAAGTCCAGGGACTATATGTCACCAAACTGGATAGTCGAGAGACTATGAACGAACTTTTGGAAGTCCATGGACTATCTGTCACCAAAGTCGATAGTCCAGGGATGAGTTACTGCTCAAAGCCTTCTATTTACTCTGGTGTCCTGCTGGTCTATTACTATATATTTATTTATATATTTATTACGAGTTGTATGCTGACTGATTTTTACGAGTGGTTCTTCAGAGAATAGTGGCAGAACTGCGATTCCACCCGTTCACGATTCCAACAGTGCTGATAATCTTTTTGTGTTTGATGGTAAACATGAGTTGCTTAAAGGTGAAACAAACTATAATTTTTCTTTTCAGGATTCAAGAAAGAATCGTGATTTTTTTGGATCCGAAAGATCTTCCAACATCAGTTGATCTACATAAGATAAAGTTTATATTTTAGATCCGAGGGACCTTCCAACACCAGGTTGTCTACATAAGATAAATTTTATTAAGGACCCGAAGGATCTTCCAACATAATTTGGTCTACATAAGATAACTTTTGTTTCGGATCCAAGGGATCTTTCAACATAAGTTGGTCTACATTAGATAACTTTTATATTTTGGATATGAGAGATCTTCCAACATAAGTTGGTATACATTAGGTATTTCTTATTTTAAAATCTGATGTATAACTTCCAAAATACTTCAAATACGAGAGGTTATATCCAATTTTAGTTGGTATACATCAAACAAATTTGTATTTTTGGATATGATGGATCATTTCAGAAACTAGTTAGGGCTGATCAACACCAACTGAGGAAAATTCTGGAGGTAAAATGTCGTACTTATAAAAATGTAGATAAAAGAAACAACGATTGAACAAAAAAATTACGAATATGAAATATTCAAATAACAAAATACCTTGATTGTACACGGTTTGTTCAAAATTTTACAACAAAATGAAAAATGAAAAAAGTTCCGAATATTGTAACAGATACTTGTTCAACATTTTACAACAAGATAGATTCGGTGCTTCTCTGTGTAAGGAGCCTCGTCAGAGTCTTTTCTAGAGGAGTTACTGGATTCACCGAACGAGCTTCCATCGGCTGTCTCTTCACTGTTTTCGATTGAGATGCACGCAGTATGATATTTTTGAGGAACAAAACCCCATTAAATACCTAAGTTCAAAACTGGAAAGCGTTTATGGATATCGAGGATCAGGCCAGACATCAACTTGGCGTTTCGATCATCCATTTTGCTTATACATTTGGCAGCATATGCAAAGACAACAACCTTTTTATCCGCATTGACTTGTTTTTTTTACCTATTTTGAATTCTGGATAACCTCAACATGATTCGCTTTTGCCTTCTCATACCCCTCTTGGAGAGTGCACATGAAAATGTCTTCTTCTAACAAGAACTTTAAGAAGTTAGTTTGGTCCCCATCAGAGGCATGGTGCTCATTGTTTGCTTCTTTTTTCAAGAGTATAACCTCATTTTAGCCAATCCTCGGCTATTTTATCTAGCTTGGTAACCTTCTCCATAAATATTTTGACTTCATCCTCTAACCTACGGGTTTGTTCTTTATAAAAAAGAATGACGGGACACGGAGACGTGATTCTGGAGGTGTTTAGATCCGGTCCTCTAATCGGCAATCCGACGCATATCCTTCTAAAGTTGCACAATTGGAGAAACAAGTTGGTTGAGGCGTATGGTGAGTAAATCATTTTCGTGCATGTCAAAAGTTTGGTTGTAGGGGTCGGGTGATGCCTACTGATTCTTAATTGAGGGTCTAGTTGACTGTCTCCTACAGATTTCTCATCTAGCCTTTGGTTGTTTTGGCTCATTTCTTTTACCCCTGATTGGGATAGGGTTTGATCTTGTATATGAGAAAGGGCTGAGATGAGTGTTCGATGCTATAATCACTATCCGATCTGAGGAAGAACGATTACCCTCTTCAGCTTTAAGGTTCCTTTGAGACAATGAATCGAATTTTCTTTTCTCCGTCATTTTCTTATGTTTCTTCTTCAGAGAATGCTTCTTCTGTCTCTTTTGTGACACTTTCAAACCACCAAATTCAGTTCCAACATCGTTAATCACCGAATTAGTGAACCACTAAAAATTTTCAGTTGTGCCACCATCGGCCACCTGTTTGTCTTTCTTTGGCCTGCCTTATCAGATTCCTTCCTCCCAGATGCTCATAATTTTCCTTAGGGACTTAATGGCTTGAAGCCATTGATCTAACATGTAGAAACACCATAATATACGGGGCCTCTAAACTTTGCATCACCTCAAATTTGTCACGAGGAGCCATAAGTTGTTCAAGAGAAAGGGTGCTTTTCGGATCAACCCTCCAAGCTTTTAACCAAATTGGAAGGAGTGAAGCATCGTTGCAACTCGTTCGACCAATAATTGTTTGCTCAAGCGCTCAGTCTTTTGAAGATCTCATGGGTAACTTCTTTATGCTCTTTGTGAGATCCGGTCACAACTATAGAAAAAAATATGTGAAAATGAAAGCTTTTAAAGCATACCAATTACTTTAAGAATAATTTATTAAAAAAGTTAGGTTGCCTATGTTTTTCCATTTCAAGGAGAGATAACATGTGTTACTATTGAAAGACTCCACCCTATTTTCCCATAGCCTCGAGATGAAAAAAAACCTATGTGTTCCACTTCTTGCAAGCTTCCAAGAGGTCGTCCACAAAGTTAAACTTATTTCCTAGTGTGAGAGAGTAAAAGTAAATATATGGATTCTTTAAAATAATCGCCAGGGCAACAAATTGCTCCATCAAAAATTAGATCATGGAGAGACTTGAGGCTACACTAAAAGCCATAAGTGTGAAATATAGGTTCAGACTACCTTGGCTGGGGTACAAATCTACCAATTCAAAGAACCTCACAATGGAAGAGTCTAAGGGGAATCAAAGCCCCCAGTTTAGTATTTCTAGAAAAAGTACCAGTTAATGGTCTTCAACGGATAATTAGGTCTCTCATTTCTTTAGGAACTGAATATAGACAAAACCGGAGATACCCCATCGATCTCAAAGCTTCTCTTGTCCGGACTCCAAACTTTTTATACTTCACTTTGAAGAGAGCGATAAGATCTTTATTATCAGCCCCACGAAGGTTATTATTGAGGACAACAACTACTTCCAGAGGGAGTTCGACCTTAGACTTTCTCTTTTTGGTCATAGTAGTGGGTACTTCTAGAGGCTAAGCTTATTTTGAGATAAACTCGTGTGAAGTTGTTCGATCTTTTTTCCAGCCTTTATAGATTTTTCTACTGGAACACTCGCGCCATCGAAAGTCTTAGACTTTTTATACATTTTATCCTTCAGGCAAGGATAATGTTTTCTCTTCTCGAGCCGTTCGGTTTGCTTGCCTGAATTTATGTTTTCGCTATCGGAGTGACCCATTGGAAGCAAATTGGTTTGACGGGTGGATTTGCCTGACTTTTTGAGGTCACCTTCGTCTATTTGAGAGCAAGTCTGACCGGGGGGGATAAGGGCCGAGATCTAAGGAATGAGTGTCAGGATCCAAGGAAAATGAGGAAAGAAACTTCAGTTTGTTTTTTTAGTGGCCAAGGTCCGTAGTGGACGGTTTGATAGATAAAGGCACATGCTCAATGCCTACAATCATAGTAGCTTTCTTCGGTCACATATTCAACAATTTATAACTAATCCCAAGCGTTTTTGAGACTAAACATACACGAGGATAGAGCGTTGGAACAAGAAGTCACCCAAATAGGTCATTCAGATAACTTCAGGGAACTATGAGATCTTAAAGTAACAATTTTCAAAGGCAAATAGTTTTTAAGGCAGTGTATGAACTTTTTCTATTTATCTATAAAGTACATCTTGTGTGAATCGTGAGAACAATATCTTAATTTATGGAAGCTCCTAAGGGTCTAACGGTCACTTGCCTAGGGGTGTGGAATGGTTTCATAACTATTCTCTCACTTTTCAACTAGTGCGCGCATAAGAAAGTAGAATGGTTTCCGTGTAATAAATTTTCAAACTTTTATCAATTAAAATCTATGACATATGTCAAACGACTGTGTGACATGTGTACGAGGAAAACCCACGTGTGACGCATGTGCACTAAGCTAATAATTTATATGTTAAAATCTACCAAGGACGATGTCGTCCGAACCAACCCGTTTCAAATCACAAGAACACTTGCAAGATACGTTAATCACCATATAAAGGCTAAAGCCGATATGTTTACCCAACCTAGTTCACTTCAGATCACATGGTTAAGTGCAGCTTAGGGAAATTTGAAGCAGTTGCTGGGATAGTCCTCCCTCAAACATTTTTACAAAGACTAGGGGGACTACTAACAAGGGTAGAAAATATCTGACCCTCTTGTTTAACTGATTATTTATTGGACTGATATTTACTTTGTAATGTAAGCCAACAAATGTGTAACAGTGAAGGTATTTTATGTAATAAAAAACAAAATATATGTGATTTAGTGAATTAATAGGGTGTAATAACCTAAATATGACCAATTTGTTAAAGCCGCCCATTTTCATTACTATATATGATGATGTACCCTTTTTTGGGAATGATGAAAATTTATTATTCAATTACTAATTTCGGTGACTTGTCTCTCTAGAATTCTCGTGTTTCTTTATCTAGAATTAGTTTCCCGCAATATTTTAAACCTAATAAGCCCTCAGAGATCTCTGGAACTATCAATAAATAACAATGAAACTTTCATAAGGACCAATTACAACTACTTAAAATTAAAAATAAAATAAAATGATGAAATTAATTTCCTAAGTATTGGTTAAACCTTATGGAGGGTAGATTTGACCTACAGAGAATTAAAGACAACACAAAGACCATTGCTATGATTTTTATAGTTCATTATTAATTAAAACCCAAATGTTAACATTTGAATTTAAATTAATCCACGAAACTTTCGAAGCGTAGAATCCTTAAAGAGATCAATTTAACATTTCAGATGGTCGGCTAATTTAATTCCTTAGTTCACCTACTGATCAACAAAACCTTAATCATCCATCAACCCTTTATACATTCAAGCATATAACATTTAATTAAAAAATAAACATACAATATTTAACATACCAAACACATTATACTTGTAAATAAATAAACCAATATATTTTAAATTAATTATACAATTAATTTTAAAAAACAAATGTTTAATAAAAATAAATAAATTAGAAGTGCTACTATTGTCATTGGGCAAGCCGTCTAGCCAGCAACAACAATTTTTGTGGCCACTAGGGTGCATCCAACGAGCAACAACAACTGCATTCGTTGGGCGAACCTAGCTAGTAGCTGATGTCGCAGTTCCTCGACAGCCCAACCACTTCAAATCTTTCCTCACATATAACTCTTTCTCTATTGATCCTACAATTATACAATCTATCATTCATATCCCGGTTTCCGTTGAAGATACCATCATCCTAATGGATCCTCCTTATGATCATGCGATTTTTAATTCTATTAATGCTTTTAACTCTAACAACATTGTTGGAATTGATGGTTTCAACGTCAAATTCTATGAGAAATGTAGGAATATCATTTCAACTGAATTATGTTTTGTTATAAGAGAGTTTTTTAATAATGATCAGGTTCCTAGTGGGGTGTATGCTACTACTATATGCCTGATTTCTAAAAAGGATGAACCTAAAACTTGGAATAATAACAGACCTATAAATTAATGTAATGTGTTCAATAAGATAATATCCAGAATTATCAATAATATAATCTCAATTCTTCTCCCTAAACTTATCTCTGTTGAACATAGTGGCTTTGTAAGGGGTAGAAGCATTCATGAGACCATCCTCATATCTAAATAATTTACATTTAACATCAATAAGAAAAGTATATGAAGAAATATTATTCTAAAAGTGGACATGTCTAAAGCATTTGATGAAGTTTATATTCATTTATCAAGAGAATTCTCACTGCTTTTGGATTTAATTTTAGGTTCACTAATCTAATCATGGAATCAATTAACAATGTTAGATTTTTCAGTCATAATCAACGGTGAAGCAAATGCTACTTCAAATCAACTAATGGAATCAGACAAGGGAATCCTCTTTTCCTTGTCAATTCTGGTGTGGATAATAATTGCCTGAGGGTAGGCTAGTAAATTTAAGTGGAGTTTCAAGGTGGTGTATGGGTGTTTAACGGTGGTGTATGGGTGTTTAACGGTGGTGTATGGGTGTTTAACGGTGGAGAGGTAATTAAGCAGCTTGGTAGCAGTTAATTTTCATTACCCATAATTAATGCTGGTGGTTGGGTATTTATAGTATGATGTTTGGGCCCTTATGGGCTTTCGGGTCATGTTTAATGGACCCGGGTCATGTTTAAAGACCCATGAGTTCTAAGCAGGAGGGCAGGTAGCTTAGTCAAGAAGTGTTTAGGTTTTTTAGTACTTTAGTCATAGTTCGAACAGCCTTAAGTTTACAGTGTTCAAAGTGATCTGTCCGGTCCAAATGATCTGTCCGATTTATGTCCTTGTAGCATGTCCGGTATTCGGAGAGACTTAGACTGATTTGCCCTTCCGGGGAGCATGCTGAATTCGGACTCATCAAATTCAACTTGGCTCAACAATTTCTGATAAGAGGCCTAAAACAACTGTTTCAAGATTACCCTAAGATGAGATACAAAAATTCTAGTAACATCATTATTCTTTGTTTATCTTTTGCCGATGATATTATTATTTTTACTAATGGTTCAAAATTTAGTGTCAACAACCTATACAAATTCCTAGTCAAGTATCAGGACCAAACATACCAGCTGATCAACGAGGAGAAATCTTCTTTCATTCTTCCTACAAACTCTCCAACAAACATATCAACTTATATATATAACCAAGACAGATTTCCGATGAAATATCTGGGTGCAATCATTCATAACAGAAGCATTGTAATTCACTATGAAGAACGTATTACTAAAATCAGAAAGAAAACTCAATAATGAGATCATATCTTATTATCCTTTGGTGGAAGATTAACACTCATCCAATCTGTCTTGCTAGCTATTCACGACTACGAGTTGCAACACTCGCTGATTCCCTGTTCTACCATCAAAAGAATTGAATCCATTTACAACAAATACTTTTGAGGCACAACTGATAACCATAAGGCTATAGCTTGGGCTAGTTGAAGTAAGTTGTGTCATACCTACACATAAGGAGGTTTAAATATCAGGAAAATTGAAGATATACAACTCACTTTCTCTTGCAAACTATGGTTGAAATTCAGAGAAAACAAAAGTCTTTGGTCTAAATTTATACATAACATCTATTGTTCTATTGCTCACTCTATGCAAGTTTATCTAATTAGTAAGAGATCCAAAATCTGAAATAGGCTATTTGATGTTAAAAGCATTGGTGAGGGATTTATGTACTGGATTATTAGTCAAGGGAATTATGAGTTTCGACTAGATAGTTGGTGCAACAATAAACCTCTAATTGATCTAACTGATGTGATTAATACTACTTTGTATCATCAAGGCAAAGTAAACAACCTTTACAGAGACAATAGTTGGGATCTTGTCTGGTTACAATCTTCTCTCACTCGACTCGACATCAATAGAATCCTTAAATTTTCAGTCAAAGTATCAGTTGAAAATAAAATCCAGTTGACTGCTATTGACTCTAGGGAATTCTATTTTAAAGAAACTTGAAATGAGTTGAGATATAAGGGAACATTGTCTATGCTATTATCAGAAACCTGGAACAATGTCATCCCAAAGAAGTTGACTTTACTCTTATGGAGGATTCTTCATAACTGGATATGAGTAGACACAATCCTTCAAAAAAAGGACATAACTCTAGCATATAAGTGCTAGCACTGCGATAATATTGAATCTCTTCATCATACATTTGTATTATGCAACTCCTCATGGACAGTCTTGCAATTCTTCTGCAATATGTTTAGAGTTCAAATTGGTAGCTATTTGTCTTTAACTCACATTGTAAGAAAATAGTATTGGTGTGCTCCTAACTTCATTCACATAAGAAATAACTGTCCATCTAGCATCTGCTAGAATATTTTGCATCATAGAAACAACCAAAAATTTAAACTCCAGGAGACCTCTGCTAGTGTTATCATTTCATCTACTGAAGATGCTCGAAATCAAAACTACCCCCTCCGTCCCTTAATATTTTAAGTTCTAGGTCTGTACACATTAATGAAGAAGCTCATTATTAGTTTTGAAATTATAAAAAGTAAATCTAACTTCTATAAATAACCAATTCTATTAATGCATATTTAGAATAACAAAAAGTAAATAATTAATATGAAAAATGATATAGATAGTAAACCGTCATCAATACCATCTTAAAATTTGCAAACGATAATTAATTTGGTACAATATTTTTTCTAGGACGTCGAACATTTAGAGACAAAAGAGAGTAACATGTTTAATTTTTGCTGGGCGGCTCCAAATTTGACATATTCAAATTCCCAATTGTGGTAACTTTCTCTATCCCTCTCAGTGGGCCTTCTTTTTCTTTTATTAATAAATACCTTGAATAGGTTTAATTGCCTACTCAATTTATATAAAAGAAACACTCGTATAAAGATACAACGTCTAATTTTACAAATTTTAATGCAGAATATACGTACAGCAAAAAGAAGGATAATTAAGAACTCACACACAAGGAAAAAGAAAACGTTAGAAATAAAGAATTGGAAATCCAACCAAAATTTTTGGAAATTGATATTCCCATGTAATAACTTTCCAGTAGAAAAGTCTTTTGAACTACGCCTAAATAATAAAAGTGGATGTTCTCGTGTCCATATTCTCCATAGGAAACGTTTATCGAATTAAATATTGTGAGAAGTTCGAATGAGGCACGAAAATATTCTTATTGGTTGTCATTTATATCACTTAGCGAACAAGGGGTGGGCAAGTAATGCGTAGTCCAGGATATCATCCCTTCCCTATATAATAAGGTAAACATAACATTGAAGTTCAATCGCACAAATTCAAAAAAGAGTCAAAAGTAGCTTTCCAAGATGATACCCTTACACTTTTACTCAAAGATTGGAAGGTATGAAATTCCAATCAATGGTGTAATGTTGAAGGTTAAAGTTGTCGATAATGCCAAGCCTACTGAAGAGTTCATCAAAGGTCTGCCAAACTTACCAGGCACTATTATTGGATTAGACTTTAAGATCAAAGAGAAAGCTCGACCATCACTCTTAATACTCTGTTATAAACTAGACTGTTTGATCATTCAGTTGAAACACTTGGATTCGAACCCTGCAAACTTATCCACATGTCTACGTAACGAAAACACATGTTTTGTGAGTATCAAAATTTTTCAAGCTTCCGAAAATTTGTGGGTTTGTAATGATCAAATATACGGGGTAGTTAATGTTGGGCTTTTCGCTGCAAAGGTTTTGACGAAGCCAGAGCTAATTAACGTTAGGGATATAAATAAGATTGGCAGGGCTGTGGGAGTTACTGACATTCTTATTCCTAAAACTGAAAACAGTAGCGAGAATGTAATAGATTTTGATGCAAAGGTTTTCAGGGAGGAGGAGGTGAAGATGCTTGTTCGAGATGCGTACTACGCATATTTCCTGGCCAACAAAGCATGGACTATGGTGTAACTTCGTCTTTTGTCACTAGTCACTACCTATTTCATCTGAACATCTACTCTGTTTTATGTTTCTGTCGGTTTCTTTTATGCCTTCTTTCTTTTGATGTATTGCAGATCTTAATTACGGTGTCTTTCTCAATTTTCAACTAATGTTTTCATTTCTAGACTTTACTTATGCTTTTTTTAATGAAGTAGTAATACATCCTATAGTAACATTCCTATCACGAATCATTGTGCTCAGGGGCTAATCATTAATATTCACCTTTATAATTTAAACATTTTCTAGTAATAAGAAACGTTAGTGAGACTGAGGGAACCCCGTTCCAAACCAGTCCATACCACACGTAACCTTAATTGGTAGATGGTTGACATTCTAATTAACATTATAATTTAGTATTAACCATTCGTGGATAAACGGTCTTTTACAACTCCTTTTTTTGGTTGCTAATATGTTATAAATAGGAACGTATTCAGAGCATATTCTGTTTCGATCCATTTGATGGAAAGATGATCCATGTTTATCTATTTGGTTACGGGTGGATTTTTGTTATCATTTACAACATTTAGCCTCCTTCCTAAATGGTTAGATCAATTCTATCTCAATTTTACCCAAAATCTTTACCCACCTAAAACTGTAACCACTTTATCTATCCTTTCTAACTCGGACCTTTCTCTTTCTCTTCTCTATCTATCTAACTCTGACATTTCTCATTTCTAATTTCCATCGAACCCAAATTATTTTTGTCTTCTACCATCGTTCGAAACCTTTTCCCGTTTGTTTCAGAACCCTAATCCCAACTATGATCTCTCTCATATTTCAATGGTGCTCCTAATAAACATTTCAATGCAGTTGTTTTGCACTCGGCGACCTTTTGTCGCCCTTATAACTAATATGATGGAAAATGAACTATTTAGGGTGAGGTGATGTTATAAGTTTTTTTTTTGCTATGTAAATGGCGCTGCAATGCCCTCAAGCTAGAAAGTTTTGTTCTATACTGTTGAGTACCCATGCTTTTTCGGTGGATAACTATTTCAATTTTTGCCAAGGTTAATGATCAGGTATGGTCCTTTGCAGTATAATGTTTCTTGTCACACCACATAAATTTTTGAAGTTTTATTATGCTGATGATTTTAATGTCCATATTTTTTTAGGTAAATGGGGATATATATATATATGTATAGACAGACGTAAAAAGTTATAATCATTTAAAAGAGTCCTAAGATCTCTCAATGGATTATAAGTCATTAGTGGACTTTACAAATAAAAATCAGGAAAATTGAATACATCAATAAATAAAAAAAACGCTAAGATGTGAGTCGATAATGCGGATATAGTCTGAATAAATTCTTCAAGGTCATCAGAAGTGCCTCGATGTTCCAAGTAAGGAGCTTCATTTATCAACTGAGGAGTTAACATGAGTCATTGGAGTGTCGATTATGAGGCGGATTCGGCTAGGCAAGTAGTCGGTATCACGTGAAGGAGCGTTTTCTTTATAAGTTTGGTCCATCTCTTTTCCAATAATGGGTGTGGGAATTGCAGATGTTTTGGGGCGTGTGTTGGGGTTAATGGTGACTAGAAGAGGGGGTTTAAGAGTGATAACATTACCTTTGGGTCCTGGTGGTAAGTCACTTGCGTTCTTACGCAGGTTTGGGTCTGCACGGGATGGTTGTGTCGAGGTTTCTTTCTGCTTCTCGTTGGTTTTAGCTTTGCCCTGCTCTGTAGATGGACAAAGAGAAAGATTGTGTCCAAAGTGCTGGCACACATAGAAAAAAAGAGGTAATTCTCGTACTCAACAGATTAAATATAGCGTTGTCCACAATGAAGCTTTACTCCTAAACTTGTGATTGGATATTTGCTAATATCAATTTATACTAGAATTCTAGCATGTTTTATGCGATTTTTTTTTGCAAGTAAATTGATCTGTAAAAAGAGACGTTCCAATTTTTGATGAAATCTTTCTTAGACCTGTTTCACTCCAAATACTGAAAGGGACATCATTGAGCACAACCCATGCTGGAATTTTTGTAACGAGATCATTTGTTAACATGACATCTTTATCAATTTTTAAGCATTAATTCCCTGTTTGTTTACTATATAGGTGGTGCTCACAAGCGATGTCATCTATAGAAGAGAGTGTATGATTTGTACCTGCGGTAAATTCTTTAATATTCACTCTTGTGAAGCATGTATATATCCTTAACACTTTTCATTATAATGGAACATAATCATGAAAATAAAGATGATATCTAGGTAGTTAGACACTGGTGACTTTGATATTCTTTGGCTGTTAAAGAAAAATATGAGGCTTGAGATATTTGGTGTTTGTTATCTAGTCTTTACCTGTCTGCCTTACTTAAAAAAAAATTAGGTTCTTTTGTACTGTCACGTGCTACAGGCTGGTACTTTTTCTGATTAAGATTCAGAATCAACCTTTTTTTATTTATGTTTGCTAGATTTTTTGCGAATAATACAATGTGTAATTTTCAATATTTTGATTCTAGTTAAAGTGTGTTAATTGGTCATTTTAGGGATATGCAGTTTGCGGCGGTAGAGAACTCTGGCTTGTGGAATTGGGCATTTACCTTGAAGAACATTGATGGGGAAATGCTGGCTGAAGTTGACCTAGACTGTCGTGGAGCGTGCTTTTGACATGATGTATGCTTTTGTTCAACCTCAACACTTCGTTTTCTTAGTGCAAAGAAAGTAATGTTCGCCATCTTCAAAGAATAAATATAACCCCATGATCTTCCAACATCAGGTTGTCTACATAAGATAAATTTTATTTTGGAACCGGAGGATCTTCCAACATAATTTTGTCTACATAGAATAACTTTTATCTCGGATCCGAGGGATCTTCCAACATTAGTTGGTCTATATTTGATAAATTTTATATATTGGATATGAGGGATCTTCGAACATAAGTTGGTATACATTAGGTATTTCTTATTTTTAGATATGATGGATCATTTCTAAAATCATTTGGTTTACATTAAACAACTATCATTTCAAATACGAGAGGTCACATCCAATTTTAGTTGGTGTACATCAAACAAATTTATATTTTTTTGGATATGATGGATAATTTCGGTAATTAGTTGGGGGCTGATCACTACCAACTGAGAAAAACCCTGGAGGCTTAATTTCATATTTATTAAAATGTAGATAACAAAAAGCGATTGAACAAAAGATTTAGTAAAATGAAATATCCGGATAGCAAAATTCTTTGACCGTACAAGGACTTGTTCAAAATATTACAACAAAATGGGAAATGAGAAAAGTTCAAAACATTATAATAGAGACTTGTTTAAAACATTACATCAAAAAAGATTTAGTGCTTCTCTGTTTAAGGAGCCTTGCCAGAATCTTCTCTAGAGGAGTTATTTGAGGAACTTTCTCTCTTAAAACTCTAACTTGAAGAGCTCTTGGATTCACCGGATGAGCTTCCACTGGACATCTCTTCACTATTTTTGAGTGAGATGCACGCCGTATGATATTTTAGAGGAACAATACCCCAATAACTACCTATGTTCAAATCTGGTAAGTGTTTATGGAGATCGATGATCAGGCCAAACTTCAACTTGGCATCTCGATCATCTATTTTTCTCATACAATTGGCAGCATATGCAAAGACAACAACCTTTTTATCCGCATCGACTTGCTTTATTTACCTATTCTGAATTCTAGATAGCCTCAACATGATTTGCTTTTGCCTTTTCATACCCATCTTTGAGAGTGCACATACAAATGTTTTTTTCCAACAAGAACTTCAAGAAGTTAGTTTGGTCCCCATGAAAGGTATGTTGCTCGATGTTTGCTTGTTTTTCTAGAGTTTGACCTTATTTTAATAAATTATCGACTATTTTATCTAGCTTGGTAACCTCCTCCATCAACCTTTTGACCTCATCCTCTAACCTACGGGTCTGTTCTGTATAAAAAAAATCTGATCCATAATCCGACGCATATCATTATGAAGTTGCACAATATGAAAAACAAGTTGGTTGAGGTGCATGGTGAGTAAATCATTTTTGTGCATGTCGAAATTTGGTTGTAGGGGTTACGTGATGCCTGTTGATTCCCTAATGAAGGGCCTAGTTGACTGTCTCCTACGGATAAGTCATCTAGCCATTGGTCTTCCTGGCTCGTTTTTTTCCTCCGATTGGGAAAGGGTTTTATCTTCTATAAGAGAAGGGTTGTGATGGGTGTTCGATGCTCTAATCACTATCTGCTATGAGGAAAAAATATTACCCTATTTAGCTTCAAGGTTCCCTTGAGACGAATCTTTTCTTTTCTTTTCTCCGTCCTTGTCTTATGTGTCTTCTTCAAAAAATGCTTCTTATATCCCTTTTGTGACACCTTCAAACCACCAACTTCAGTCCCAACATCGTCGCCCACCGAGTTAGTAAAACCACTAAATGTTTCAGTTTTGCCAGCATCCGCCACATGTTTGTCTTTCTTTAGAACTCTCTTATCAGATTCCTTCCTCCCCAGATGCTCATAATTTTCTTTAGGGACTCAATGGCTTAGAGCCCTTGATCGAACATGGAGAAAAACCATAACATATGGAGCCTCAAACCTTTGCATCACCTCAAATTCGTCACGAGGAGCCATAAGTTGTTCAAGTGAAAATATTCTTTTCAGATCAACCCTAAAAAAGTAGATTTTAACCAAATTGGAAGAAATGAAGCATCCACATTTTTTTTCCCAAGCGCTCAGTCTTTTGAAGATCTTCTCGATAACTTCTTTTCGCTCTTTGTGAGATCAGGTCACCCCTATTGAAGAAAATATGTGAAAATAAAATCTTTAAAGCATACCAATTACTTTAAAAATAGTTCATAAAAAAAGTTAGGTTACCTATTTTTTCCATTTCAAGGAGAGACGATGTGAGTTACTATCCAAAGACTCCGCCCCATTTTTCCATAGCCTCGAGATGAAAAAGAACCTATATTTCTACTTCTTGTCAGCTTCTACGAGGTTTTCCAAAACTTTAAACTTATTTTCTAGTGTGAGAGAGTAGAAGAGAACATAAGGATTCCTCGAAACAGTCGTGAGGACAAAGAATTGCTCAATCAAAAATTAGATCATGGAGAGTCTTGAGGCTATAATACAAGCCATAAACGTGAAGCACAGGTTCAGACTAGCTTTGTTGGGGCACATATCCAACAATTCAATGAACCTTACAATGACAGAGTCCAATGGGAATCAAAACCCCAAATTAAGTAATTCTGGAAAGACTACTAGTGAGGTTTATTTTAAGCTGAGGGTAATTTTGTCAAGTGTTTTGGAGAGTTTTAAGGGTATTAAATGTTTGGGTGTTTTGTAGTGAGAGATATAAGCTGTCTGGTTGTATTAAATGTTCATTACCTTCATTAATGAAATTAGTTGGGTATTTATACCCTTAATTATGGACCCATGGGATTTCGGGTCAAGCTATGAAACCGGGTCAAGTTTAAAGACCCATTTACTTAATAAGTTGATTAGCACCTAACTTAGTCAAAAGGTGTTTAATTATTTAATATTTTTATCCTGTCCGGATAGTTCAGTGGGCACTTATTGTCCAAATTGCCCATGTCCGGATTTTTCAGTGAGTAGTGGTGAACTCGTCTGGACTCATCAGTAGCCCATTTTTTAGGTTTTGTCAAAAATCTTTGGCAGGACTAAAAACCTCACTTAGTCAGTAACAATATATTCCGGCTCGTTCGTGTGCTTGGTTCGAGGTTTGTCCGAACTGATTTCTTCTCAGAATTTTAAGAGTTTTTCTTTGGATCGTGGGACACGTGTCGCATCTTGATTTGACCTACCATCCATTTTTTTCCTAGAACGGAGCTCCCACTAAGCCTAAAAAGTAACCTTTGCATGTAATATTTCCTACGTCAGCGTCGTCTTCAATCATTTCTTGAATCTTTTCGTCTTCTCCTAGGTATCAACAGTTTTTTTCCTTACTAATATATAAATCACTTTCTTTTACTGTTTCACTATCTTCACCACTCTACAAATATTTTACAGAGCTTTCACCTTTTCTTTCAAAACATTTCTTGGATAGTTTTATGTTCACAGCTAGAAACACTATTGTAAAAAGCGACTGGTTGAATCTTTCTGAACTAGAGAAGGCAATGAAAGTTGAACGAGAGAGAAGCATTGCTGCTGGTCTTCCAGTTTCTCCAGGCGATAAGTCTGATAAATCATCTCTAGAAGCTGATCAGGGATCGTCTTCTACCAGAAATCTAAAACCTAAACGTCTATTGAAGCCAAACCTTTCACCAATCCCATCAGGCTCCTCTGTTAAGGACTCCCAACCCTCTACTCTAAAAAAAAGCAATATCAAGCGTTAGAAAACCCTCCCCGTTCATAGCCATGGGATCTGATATCGATAAATCCCCAGAGAAAACCAATCCACGCCGGACAACACGCTTGGTGAAAGCCCAAACGACTGGTTCACAATCCAAGTCCTCTAAGCCGGGGGCCTCTAAGTCTGCAACTAAAGACAAACCCTCAGGATCAGAGATTTCCATAAGGGCCCCTCGAAATAAGTCCTCCAGATCAGAGGCATCTAAAGTAGCTTCTTTAGCAAAATCCTCTAGAGCTGAGCCCCAACCGGACACCAAACCTCTAGAAGAAACTGGTGCTCAACCATCTGGAGAGACCATTGAGCCAGAAGTTGACATTCTTCTATCCTCAACAACTGATAAACATTCCACAATGATGGAAGAAGTAATGGAAGATAGTATCGAAGAGGCCCCCTTCGAAACTGAAGCCTCTAGGAAAACTGAGGACACTACCTCTGACAGAAAAGGGAAAGGCAAAGTGAAGGTTGGATTGGCTCATCCGGAGCTTCCAGAGTGCTTGGAAGGCAAGGTAGGACCTTGCTTCCAGAAGGTCAACGTGAAGTATTTGTTGGCTATGCAGAATATCAACTACATTTATACTCATACCGCCGAGCTGGGCCGGATCCAGACTAAGTGGGGGATCCCAGAATCAGTGAAGGTGAGGATACGAGTCACACCGGAGACTCCGATGGAAAGAAAGCTCAATGAAATTGTCATCTACACCGAGCTGTTCAACTGGGGGCTCAGATTCCCCTTAGGCCCAGAGATCGTGAGGTATTTTCACCTGATAAAGCTTTGCCCAAGCCAGTTAAGTCCAAACGCTTGGTATACCCTCCTTGCCTGCATAATGGCATCGAGGCTGTCTGGCATCCCTCTCCATCATATAGTTCGGATAAGAAAATTTGGGACTCTTCAACCCCCAAACAACGCATGAGAGGTCTACTGAATCATGTAGTTATGACTAAGAAACCACGAGCCTTATGTTTTATTTTCCTTTCCATAGCCTTCTCCGGAGGCAAAATCCCATCAGAGATGTACTGAAGAAGGGGAAATCTTCAGTCTTTGGGTTGAACCATTTGTACACTTAAGCTCTCATCCTCTTTCTTGCTCAGAATTGGTTGTATGGATGGGAATTCTTGTATATAAATCCATGGGTAGGACTCATAGTATGCTATGGTTGCTAAGGAGTCTGCCAGCGTGTTTTCCGATCTAGAAATATGCTCATAGCTAACATTTTTGAAGTTGGCCACCACTTCTTTATGAATAAACAAGTACTTAATCATCTACTTATTCTTAGCCTAAGATTGACCTTAAGCATGATGGATAAGAAGCTGAGAATCACTCATTAATCTAACTCTTTTAGCCCCACACAGAAAAGCTAACTTTAGACCAGCTATAGCGGCCTCATACTCGGACTCATTGTTAGAAGCCCTAAAAGAAAAGCATATAGCATGATATAATTTATTGCCATACAGAGAGGTTAAACATATCCCAGCTCCACAACCCATTGTACTTGATCCACCATCTGTCCGGACGACCCACTCTTTTTTAGTTTTCTCTTTTGTAGGTTGATTAGTACTTCTGTCTGAATGGAATTCTACCAGGAAATCAACAACAGATGGAACTTTAATTACAGTTCATGGGGAAAAATCAATATCATAATCACCCAATTCCACTGACCATTTGGTCATCTTGCTTGATATGTCTGCCTTCTGAAGAACATTCTTCAAAAGAAAAGACGTCCGGACGATAGTAGAATGAGACTGAAAATATGGCCTCATTTTTCTGGCAGCAATTACCAAGGCTAGATCCAGTTTTTCAAGCTTTAGGTACCTATTTTCAACATCCATCAGAATCTTGCTGATGTAGTATACCGGACGAGGATAATTGTCCACCTCTCTTACCAGTACTGCACTTATAGCAAATTATGACACAACTAAGTATATATACAATGTTTCTCCGTCAACAGGCTTAAAAAGGGTTTTGGGAGAAGACAAATGCTTCTTTATTTCATCAAAAACCTATTTTTCAGGCTTTTAAATTAACCTTTGCCAAGTTGGCAAAAGTTTCTTGAACATCAGTTAGGTGCAACTCTTCTTCTAAGATTTTCACCATCATATCATCAATATATACTTCCATATTTCTCCCAATCTGATCAACAAACACTTTGTTCACTAACCTCTGATAAGTAGTCCCAACATTTTTCAACCCAAAATGCATCACCTTGTAACAATGGAGACCCCTATCTGTAACAAAGGTAGTGTGTTCATGGTCTTTCGGATCCACCTGTATCTGTTTATGACCGGAGAAGGCATCCATGAAGGATAATAACTTGTTTCCAGATGTGGAGTCTACCAACTGATCTATCCGGGGGACTGGATATAGATCTTTTAGGCAAGCTCTGTTGAGGTTAGTAAAGTCGATATACATACGCCATTTCCTATTCTTTTTCTTTACTAACACTAGGTTGGTTGTCCATAAAGGATATTGAGACTCCTTTATGTGCCCCATCTTGGTAAGCCGGTCAAATTCTTAAACTATTACATCAGCTTTTTCCTTAGAAAAACCTCTCATTTTTTGCACAACAAGTGCAACATCTCTTCGGATAGACAGCTGGTGTGATATAACACTTGCTGGTACTCCGGTCACATCAGCAATGCACCAAGAAAAAACATGTTGGTGATTTTCCAAAAAGGACAACAACTTTTCTTCAATTCTGGTGCCATCTTGGAGCCAACTTTAACACTCCTTCCTTCAGCCAGAGAGTGGGTTTCAACTTCTTCGATTGGTATCAAAACACCAGGGGTCTCTTTGGGGTCATCAATTTCACCCTCACCCTCAGAGGGCCCCAAGAACTGCTAATCTTCATTAATCTCGACTACCCTAGAGGTTTAGGGAAAGTGCAGTTGCATAACATTTTCTTGTTATTTTTTGGATACTCCGTAAAACTCCCACTTATCCTTGAACTGCATACTTTAAACATTGATTGGCTGTTGAAGCCACAACATGCATCCTAGAGAGCCAAGACCTCCCAAAGATCGCATTGTAACACGTGGGGCAATCCACCACAACGAATGGTACCCTGACCATCTTCTTGAAATGGCCTTTGCTTAATAATACCTCCTTATCAAATTTTCCGATTACATCCGTAGAGCTCCCTGTGAAGCCCACAATGGATCTGTTCGAACGCTGAATCACTGCTAGATTTTTCATCTGTTTATAAGAACTTAAATAGAGAATATTGGCTGAGCTACCAGTGTCAATCAAAATTTGCCTGATGTCGTTGCCCCCAATTGAAGCTCCTATCACCACAACATCCTCATGAGGCCCAGCTATGTCTCTTAGATCATTTTCATCAAAAAAAATGAAGGGAAAAGGAATTTGGGATTGATAAGAAGACATGCCTCCCTCTAACTGAGTAGCTAGAGTGTGAACATGCCTCTTCCTTGAAGAAGGAGTTGGCGCAGTCATAGTGTCCCCTCCGAATATAGTAAGTGACTCAAAAAAACTTATGAGTCTAGACACTGTCTTAGTATGTTCTGTTATAACCCCCACTTTATTCCGGGTTGGATCAGGATCCAAATACTCCGATTTGACATCAAATCTTTCAATGATTACTATAGCCCCGTCCGGTGCAGACGTCCCCGCATTGTTCATTGGGCCAGTCCGGTGAGCATTGTCAGGCCTGTTTCCACTTCTTCTCTTGACATAAGCTCCCAGCTTCCCCCTTTCAATTATATTATGAACTTTTTATTTTAAAACGATGCAATCTTCGGTGTTGTGGCCAATATCATGGTGATATTGGCAAAAACAAGTATTATGACTTTCCCTAGGAGATTGAAGTGCTGCCGGCTTCCTAAAATGCACTTCATCTTTTGTTTTGTCATAGATGGTTGCCACATTCTCCTTCAACTCAGCAAACCACTCCAGCTGGACCAAATGCCCTCGTTTATTTCTGGACTGCTGGGTCTGAGTTGGAGTTGGGTGGGATTGAGTCTGTTTGGCCCTATTGGGCCCCTGTCCAGTTTCTTTAGCCTTCTATCCGGACTGGTTCTGGTTTGGAGAAACCGGGGCAGACCTCACTTGCCTGTGTACCCTAGTCTTCTTTATTTCATCTACATTGATTTATTTTCCCACATGATTTAGCAAACCGCCCCAGGTTATGGCCTTCTTCCTAGTTACCGAATCGGCTAGATTCTTATGGTTCAACCCTTGTCTCAAAGAAGCTATTGCTACCTGCTCAAAGTAATCAACTAACCCATTTTTTGTGTGTTTACGAACCGGATTATATAGTCTTTCAGTGATTCATTTGACTCTTGGGCACAATGGATAATAGTATCTCCATTGCCCTTCACCTCCTTACTCCTTACAAACTACTTTCGGAAGGCCACCCAAAACATATCAAAGTTTCTGATACAACCTTGTGGTAAGCTGTTGTACCATTTCAAAGCACTTCCCGTAAAAGATTGAGAGAAGGCTCTACAAAGAAGTTTGTCATTATCATCAAAATTCATCATAATTTTTTTAAAATGTTCCAGATGGCTGTCTGGATCTTTGCTCCCATTATACTTCTCCATTTTAATACTGTCAAACCTCTTAAGAAGGTTTCCGGATAGTATTTTGGAGGACAATGACGATTGCCTCCAATTTCGAACACGACTAAATACTGTGTCTTCATTAGGTGTTGCAAAAATACCTGGCTCATCATGGAAAGAAAAAGGATCCATCAGCAGCTGATCCACATGTCTATAGTTATAACCGTGGCTGTGAGATGACCCTTTTCCCAGATGCCTCTTTAATCTCCCATGCATATCTCTCTTTCTTGAATATTTTTCAACTAGCTTTTGTTTCTTTCTGGATCTTTCTTCATCGCTGCTTGATGACAAAGACTCTTCAAGCTCATCCTTATTCGAGAAACTACTGGAGGACTCAGATTCTGAGCTCTCCACCGGCTTGGACCGGTGAGATTTCTTGGAACTGACATGGATTTTTTTTGTGCTCAAATGAGTCTTTGCTGATGGGTCGTTATCCCTTGTGTTGTCAGTATGGTGATTGACTGACGCTTTTGACTTTTCTTTCAAACCCATCTCTAGCTTTTTAGTGGCCATCAATGCTTCTATTTCAGCTTTCAACCTGTCCCGCTCTTCGGTCGTGTACTCATTGTTTTCTCCCACCACCTCCACCAAAGGTGGTGGCATTGCTTGCTCGTCCGAATACATCAGAACTGGTTTTTCTTGCTGGTTTTGAATGCTAGATTCAGGCACCTTCTCCTCCCAATGTGTTCGCCAATTTGGTGAGGTTTATTTTAATTTGAGGCTAATTTTGTCAAGTGTTTTGGAGAGATTTAAGGGTATTAAATGGTTGGGTGTTTTGTAGTGAGATATTTAAGCTGCCTAGCTGTATTAAATGTTAATTACCCTCATTAATGGAAGTAGTTTGGTATTTATACCCTTAATTATGAACCCATGGGCTTTCGGGTCAAGTTGTTTAAGGACCCATTTACTTAATAAGCTGATTAGCACCTAGTTTAGTCAAAATATGTTTAATTATTTAATACTTTTGTCCCGTCCGGATAGTTCAGTGGGCACTTATTGTCTGAATTGCTGTTGGCCAAATTTTTTAGTGAGTAGTGGTGAACTCGTCAGGACTCATCAACTACCAATTTATGGTTTCTAGCGGATAATGAGGTCTCTCATTTCTTTGGGAACTGAATATTGACAAAACTGGGGATACCCAATCGGTCTCAAAGATTCTCTTCTTCGAACTCCAAATTTGTTTATACTTCACTTTGAAGAGACCGATAAGATGTTTATTATCAATTCCACAAAAGTTATTCTTGAGGCCAACAACTACTTCCGGAGGGAGTTCAACCGTAGACTTTCTCTCTTTGGTCATAATAGCTTGCTTTTTCCTTGCTTAAATTTTCCCCTAGGGTTCTCAGTGGTCAACCTCGACATTTTAATCTCTAAATAAATCACCTAGGTTAGAGCAAACGTCATTTTAGCCCATCTTTTTTTATCAATTCATTCATCAACCAATTACATTTGTCTCTTCCCAATGACCGGTACGTCAGTCGAGACTTGATGGGTACTTCTAGAGGCCCAACCCGTTCTGAGTAAACTCATGTGAAGTTGTTTGATCTTTCTTTCCAGCCTTTATAGATTATTCTATTGGAACGCTCGTGTCATGGAAAGTCTTAGACTTTTTGTACATTTTCTCATAAAGGAAAGGATAATGTTTTCTCTTCTCGAGTCGTTCGGTTTGCTTGTTTAAATTTATGTTTTCACTATCAAAGTAACCCATTAGAAGAAAATTGGTCCGACGGGTGGATTCGCCTGACTGTTTAAGGTCACCTTCGTCTATTTGGGAGCAAGTCTAACCGGGGGGATAAGGGGCGGGAGCTGAGGAATGCGTGTTAGGATTTGAGGAGAATGAAGGAAAAAAAAACTTAAGTTTATTTTTTCTTTAGTGGCCAAGGTTCGTAGTGGACGGTTTGATAAATTGATAAGGCACAAAGCTCATCGTCTACACTCATAGTAGATTTATTTTGGTCAGCCATTCAACAATTAATAACAAATCCAAAGTTTTCTTGAGACAAAACATACATAAGGATCGCGCGTTGGAACAAGGAAATCACCTCAAACAGATCGTTCGGATAACTTTAGGGCACTATGGGATCTCAAACAAACAATTATCAAAGGCAAATAATTTTTAAGGTATTGTAGGGAATTTTGCTGTTGATTTATAAAATACATCTTTGCTTGAACCGTGAGAACAATCTTTTAATTTGTAAAAGATCCTAAGGGTCTAACGGTTACTCGCCTAAGGAAGTGAAATGGTTTTATAACTGTTCTCCTACTTTTCAACTGGTGCGCACATATGAAAGTGGAATGGTTTCTGTGTAGTAAATTCTCCAGATTTTATCAATAAGAAACTATGGCATATTCGAATGATTGGATGACACATGTACGAAGAAAACCCACGCGTGACGCGTGGGCAATAAACTAATAATTTCTATGTTAAAATCCACCAAGGACGTAGTCGGCCAAACCAACCCGTTTCAAATCACAAAAACACTTACAAGATGAGTTAATCACTATATACAGGTCAAATCCGATCTGTTTGCCCAACCTAGTTCACTTCTAATCACAAGGTTAAGTGCAGCTTGAGTAAATTTGAAGCAACACATGGGATAGTCCTCCCTCAAACATTTTTACAAGGACTAGAGGGGGCTACTGATAAGGGTAGGAAATATCCGACCCACTTGTCTAACCGATTATTTATTGTACTGATATTTACTTTGTAATGTAAGCTAACAAATGTGTGATATTGAAGGTATTTTATGTAATAAAAAATATATGTATTGGTGTGGTTAATTTTCGTATGAGGGTAAATTTGTAATTTATTTAGAGTTTGTGGAGGTTTGTAAGTGTTTAATGTTTGAGTAGAGAGTAGAGGGAGAATTAAGCAGCCTGATTGTATTTAATTTTCATTACCCTCATTAAATGTTGGTGGTTGGGTATTTATACTCTTACATTTTGGGACTTATGGGCTTTCGGGTCATGTTTAATGGACCCGGGTCAAGTTTAAGGACCCATGAGCTCTTAGTAGGAGAGCAGGCAGCTTAGTCAAGGAGTGATTAGGTTTTTATGTACTTTAGTTCTTGTTCGAACAATCCAATGGATGAGGTGTTCGAACTGCCCTGTCCGGTTTGGTGATCTTAGTCCGAACTGTCCCTGTCCGGAGAGGTAGCAACATTCAGACGCATCAGAAGCCCCTTTTTTAGGTGTTTGTTCAATTACCTTTGTAAAAAACCTGAAAAACAGTCCGATGTAAGTGGCAGTTTTACCCGGACAGGTCTTTCGAATTGTGTTATGGCTTTATCCGGACTGAAAAAGCTTTGTGAATCTAAACGGTTTTTTGCCAAAGTTCATGGGAGACGTGTCACTCTTTGGTTGGTTGCTTCAACCGTTTTTTCACCTTGAATTTCGCACCCAGCTTCTTTGAAAAGCAACCTCTTCATTAATGAAGGTGACATCATCGCCGTCTTTTAATCATTACTAATCTTTTCGAATTCTCCTAGGAATCAAGACTTCCTTTTGAGATTTACTATAAATTGAGATATTTTTCTACTGTTTTACTATCACTTTCATTTTCACTCTGCAAATCTTCAAAGCTTTCTCTCTCAAAAACAAATTCTTACTTAGGTTGTTTATGTTCACGGCTAGGAACGCTCTAATCAAAGGCGGGTGGATCAACCTATCTGAATTAGAAAAAGCGCAAAAAGTAGAAAGGGAAAGGCGCATTGCAACAGGCTTACCCACTTCCCCCATCAACAAACCAGCAATCTCAGCCACAGAGTCAGACCAGGGTTCTTCCTCCACAAAGGGTGTCAAACCGAAAAGGTTGTTTCAAACCAGTCTTTCCCCTATCATCTCAGGTTCTTCGGTTCAAGAGTCGGAACCCGTTGTTGAACCAGGTTTAACAGTTACCAGCTTTAAAAAACCCTCCCCATTCTTAGCCATGGGGTCAGATGCTGAAACCTCTCCTCACAAGCTAGTTGATCGGAGAAAAGGCCCGCTGGTCAAAGGGCAGGCTTCTAAGGGCACCCCTTCGAAATCAGGTGCCAAGGACAGTAGTACTGGGTCAGAAGTGCCTATTAGAGCACCCAAGGACAGGCTGTCCGGTCCGGAGGGTACTGGCTCAAGTCCCCGAAGATAAACGTCTACATTAGAGCCCCAACCGGAGGCTAGGAACCAAGAGAATACTGAAATTCGTCAGTCCGAAAGTCAGGCTGAGCCAACCCCAAACCTCCCTCTCACCACAACAACTGAAAACCATTCCTCAATCATGGAGGAAGTAATCGAGGAATCTATCGAAGAGGCTCCATTTGAGTCCGAACCTTCCGGACAGACTAGTGGTGCTGTTGCTGCCAAAAAGGATAAAGGCAAGGAAAAGTTGTGCTTGAGGCATCCGGATCTGCCGGAGTGTCTTGAAGGAAGGGTGGGACCTTGTTTCCACAAGGTCAATATTAAGTATCTCCTTGCCCTGCAAAAGATCAATTACGCTTTCATTTTTATACAGCTGAGTTGGGCCGGATGCGTACGAAGTGGGGAATTTTGGAGAACATGAAGATAAGAATCCCCATAAACCCTGAAACCCCCATGGACTGCAAGCTGAGCGAGATAGTTATCTTCACAGAGCTGTTTAACTGGGGGCTCAGATTTCCCTTGGACCGAGAGATTGTTAGATATTTTCATCTGATAAAGCTCTGTCCAAGTCAGTTGAGTCCCAATGCTTGGTACACCCTCATGGCCTGCATTATGGCCTCTAGGCTCTCCGGTATTCCTTTACCAATGGAAGAGTTTGCTGCTGTGGCCAGTCTTTGCATAAACCACCACATTCCCTTCTATCACTTCAACATGGGGGATAACTACAAAGCAGTAGATGACCTGCTAGAGTCATAGAGGAATTGGAGGACTCAATTCCTGTTCGTAAGTGGTGCTTGGGAGAACGGGAGGAAAATCAAAGCCGGAGTCAACCCAAGTCTCCTCACCAGCAGATGGAGGAGTGATCGTAAGGCTCCTACTTTATATTCTTATCTCTTATTTTATCAAATTTTTTTAAACTGATTGATCTTGTCTTTTTCTTAGCAGAACTGCCCAAGGACTTCAATGACTACCTAAAGTCCGGGCACACCACTTGCACCAAGATCAACACTTGGGCTGCTGAAAAGTGGGGAAATCGGTTTCACGATGCTTTCACAGGAGGCAACTTAGCAAGATCTCACCTCTGGAACACTACTGGCCGGAGGGACTTGTCCTGGGAAGAACTCACCACTCCACCCCCTCAAGATGTCGTCCTTAAGAGAACACACGAACCGGATGGGACACTTTACTTGCCAGGCCGGGCCAAGGCCCCGAGTAAGATGAAAGGCAAGAAGAAGAAAGGCAAGAAAGTGGTAGGTGGAGCGGACCCTGCTGAGGTGGAGGAAGCTGTTTCAACAAATCCGGAGGGGCCAGCCCCAAGCCAGATTGATGCTGCTCTCTTAGAAGTGGTAGAGCAGGAGAGTGTTAGGCAAGAGGTTCACTCCCCAAAACCCCCAAGGGCTCCCAAAAGAGACCGAAAACGGGGAGCTGAAAGCAAGGACAGGGAGGCCAAGAAGAAGAAGACCTCTAAGGGTGATGAACTTTCTCTCCGGCCTCCGGAGCCTCTCCCCCATGTTGACCCCACTGATCCAACACAAGCAGAGAAGATCTCTGGTGACTTTCAAACTGACGAGGTCGGAGGGGGAGACCTTAGCATTGATGGGGTTGACATCACTAGTCTTGATGGGCTTGGTGACTACTTTTCCAACCTCCCTAGAGATGATTTTGCTGGGCCTTACCTCCCTCCGAGTACTTCAAACACCGTCACTTTTAATGGTAAGACTTTTACTGTTTTAAGTGAAAGGGAGATTATAGCTCACTCTATATTAAGTAGTGTTCAGCCGGTGCTTGTGTTGGAGAAGCAAGTTCGAAGTCAGGCAGATATTATCAAAGACCTCAAGTCTGATAAGGAGAGGCTGTCCGATGACCTTCTTACTGCCACTCAACATGCTGACATTCTAAAGGGGGAAAACGAAGAGCTGAAGAAGAGCCAAGAGGGGTGGACCACAAAAGTTGCCACTCTAGAAGACACTATCAAAGAGCTCCGGGAGAAGTTGTCCGGACTAGAGAAAGATCTCACCTCTTCGAAAGTGGAAGCCAAGGCCAAGGATCAAGTCATCCACAACTTGACCAATGACAAAATTGCGCTTGAGAACACGGTGTCCAAGGCTGCCGAGGAGAAAGCTGATCTGTTAAGGGAGCAGGAGGCCAAAATTCAGGCCAAGATCGATGCTTATGCCAACAACGTGATAGATACTCAAGAGCAGATGTATGCCAAGGTGAGGTTGGACATAGTCCTGCTTTTTCATGAGAAGTTCCCAAAGAGGAACCTGGGAGATTTGTGGCTTCATGTAGAGTACCAAGATCTTCCCTTCCACACCATGGCTGATGGGGACTTGCATGAATATTCTAGTGCTTCCTCCTCTGATGAAGAAGAAGAAAACACCGGAGAGGGCCCTCTCGAAGAGAAAGACGATCCCAAGGGGAAGAAGAAGATAAGTGAGGCTGAGCCATCTTCAAAGGCTCAATCCTAAATTATGAATGATCTTTTCACTTTTTATGTTATCTAAACTAAAGTCCTTGGAAGGCCAAGGCGTTCTTTTTGTTATTGTGTGCGGTATCTGACCGGATAGATCCTTTGGTTTGTTTGACAATTTAAAAGTCCTTGGAAGGCCAAGGCACTTAAGTTATTTTAATGAATATCTTTGGTTTGCACAATTCCTGCATCCTTTCATAGTTTGTTTCAATTTTGGTGGCTAGTGTTTAAATAGCCCTTAGTTATTCCATAAACAGTCTAAAGCGAGAGTGTTTAAATTCTCCTATGACAAATTTTTAAGTGGTCATTATACTTTTACCTCAATCCGGATGGTGTGGCAAAAAACAAAGTAAGAATACTTCGAATTGTTTTTAAGAAGGCATCAATTTTTATTAAAAAGCACGGACACCTCATTAAAACATCCCCGCCCCACCAGGGTAGGAAAGAGTATGTCCCCAAATATTTACATGGATGTTTAAACAAGTAAATATTTACACAGATGCTATTCCAAGTACATCCGGAGATGTTCAATATTCCAAGGGTGGGTCAAAATTCTTCCATCCTTGTCTTCTAGCCAATATGTTCCAGGTTTAAGCCTTTCAACGACCATATAAGGTCCTTCCTAAGTTGGGGCCAGTTTGCCGAGCAGCTTCTCTTTAGTGTGTAAGAAGACTTTCCTCAATACCTTGTCCCCCGGCTGGAAATCTCTTCATTTAACTCTAGAAGCAAATCTTCTTCTCATCAAACCCTGATAGTGTGCAGCTCTAAGGTGAGCTTTAACTCGTCTTTCCTCTACTAGGTCAAGCTGACCTCTGATTGCCACTTCGTTAGCGCATTCGGAGAAGTTGTGAACCCGAAATGATGGGAGAGTTGCTTCTATGGGAGCTATTGCATCCATCCCATAGACCAAGGCAAAGGGTGACTCCTGTGTTGCAGCCCCAGGTGTAGTCCGGTAGGCCCACAAGACCTCTTGTAAATAGCTAGGCCACTTCCCAGCAGCCCCTTCCAGATTCTTCTTTAAACCGGACAGTATAGTTCTGTTAGCCACTTCAACCTGACCATTTGCTTGTGGGTGGAAAGGTGAAGAGAAACAATGTTGTATACCCCTTGAGGCACATAAACTCTCCATTTCCCTATTGTCGAACTGTGGCCCATTGTCTGTCGTTATCTTTTGTGGAACACCAAATCTGCAACAGATGTTGGATAAATTGAATTTTATGACAGCTTTTGATGTTGTTCCTGCCAGGGGGGCTGCTTCAATCCACTTCGAAAAGTAATCTATAGCAACAATTATAGTTCTGCGCCCTCCAGACACCATAGGGAGAGGGCCCACTAAATCCAACCCCCATCGAGCAAAAGGTATAGGCTCAGAAATCGACTCTAAAGGGATGGCTGGGACACGAATTTCATTGCTATATCTCTGGCATGGATCACACCTTCTTACCAGTTCCTTAGCATCCTGCATTATAGAGGGCCAGTAATAGCCAGCTAGTAAAACTCTCCGTGTTAGATCCCTGAATCCACAGTGAGCTGATTTCTCACCATCATGTAATTCAAAGAGGACTAATTGAGACTCATCATCTCCCAAACATCGCAAAAGAGGTACTGCAGGAGAGGAAATCTCCAATCTTGAGGTTGTTTCATCTGCACTTCGAAAATTTCTTCCTCTTTACCCACATTAAGTTGAATGGAAGGGCTCTCCAACACATGGATCCAAGGATATGACTCAGTGTAGGCTATGGTTGCCAATGAATCTGCTAGTTCATTCTCTGCCCGGGGTATATGCTCATAAACAACACTTTTGAACTTAAGAGCCTCATTTTTAAGAAGAAGTAAGTACTTCACTAGCTGCTCCTTTTTGGCCTCAGATTGACCTTGTGCATGATGAATAAGAAGTTGGGAATCACTCATCAGCTTGACCCTCTTGGCTCCACAAATATAAGCCAACTTTAAACCAGCTATAGCTGCTTCGTATTCAGACTCATTGTTGGAAGCCCTAAAAGCAAAACATATAGCCTGGTACATCACACTGTGAGGTCCAGTCAAATCCCTTTGCACCCTTCAAAGTTTGAAAAAACGGGGAGCATCTGTCTGAAGACCTTGAGATAAATCGGTTTAAAGCAGCTAACCTCCCCGTCAATCGTTGTACTTCTTTAATATTCCGAGGAGGCTCCATTTGGAATAGAGCATTAAGCTGGTCCGGATCGGGCTGTATCCCTTTCTCACTTATTATATAACCTAGGAACTTCCCGGATTGCACTCCGAACACACATTTTTCTGGATTTAGCTTCAAATTCACTTTTACCAAGTTGGCAAAAGTTTCTTGTAGGTCAGCTAAGTGCAATTGTTCATCCACACTTTTCACCATCATGTGACCGATCTATACTTCCATATTCCTTCCAATTTGATCAGCAAAGGCTTTGTTCACCAATCTCTGATAAGTAGCCCCAGCATTTTTCAACCCAAATGGCATTACCTTGTAGCAATGAAGACCCTTGTCAGTGACAAACATGGTATGCTCCTGATCCTTCAGATCTACTTGAATCTGATTGTACCCGGAGAAAGCATCCATACAGGATAGCAGCTTATTCCCAGAGGTGGAGTCTACTAGTTGGTCAATCCGGGGAACTGGATACAAATCTTTTGGGCAAACCCTATTGAGATCTGTGAAGTCAATGCACATACGCCACTTGCCATTTTTCTTTTTCACCAAGACCGGATTGGCAGTCCACAAAGGATATTGAGACTCCTTGATATGCCCCATCTTTGTGAGCCTGTCAACTTCTTGCACAATAACATCAGCCTTTTCCTTGGAAAAAGCCCTTCTCTTTTGTACCACTAGTGCTATGTCTCTCCGGACAGATAGGTGATGTGATATAACATCTGCTGGAACCCCAGTAACATCAGCATTGCACCAGGCAAAAACATGCTGATGGTTTCTCTAAAACTTTAACATCTTATTCTTCAGGTCGGGTGGCATTTTAGACCCTATCTTAACACTTTTCCCTTCTTCTAAAGAATATGTTTCAACCTCTTCAACTGGTATTAATACTCCAGGGGTCTCTCTGGGGTCATCAATTTCACCCTCACCCCCATAGAGCCCCTCAAACTGCTATTGCTCGTTGATACGAACTGCCCCCAACTTCCGTGGAGCCAGGGCTGTAGCATAACATTCTCTTACAACCTTTTGACTGCTTCAGACAACTCCCACTTGTCCTTGAACATCATATTTCAAACATTGGTGGACCGTCGAAGCCAGTGCATGCATCCTAGAGAGCCAAGACCTCCCTAAAATAACATTATAGCAAGTGGGACAATCTACCACAATAAAAAGTATCGTGACCATCTTCTTGAAAGGGCCATTGCCCAATAAAACTTCCTCTTCGAACTCCCCGATCACATCTGCTGAGCTGCCAGTAAAGCCCACAATTGATCTGTCCGAACGCTGAATTACGGTTGGATTTTTCATTTTCTTGTAAGTAGTTAAGAAAAGGATATTGGCTGAGCTTCCAGTATCCACCAAGATTCGTCTTATGTCATTGCCCCAATGGATGCTCCTATGACAACAACATCTTCATGAGGGTCAGCTATATCTCTTAAGTCATCTTCATCGAAAACAATGAAGGGGAATGGAATTTGTGATTGATAGGAGGTCATGCCTCCTTCTAGCTGGGTAGCTAAAGTATGAACGTGCCTCTTCCTCGAAGAAGCAGAATGAGCTGTCATAGTATCCCCTCCGAAAATTGTAAGTGACTCAAAAAATTTAATGAGCTCGGAGACTGTTCTAGAACATTCCTGAATGGCACCCACTCTATTTCGAGTTGGATCAGGATCCAAGTATTCTGATTCTACATCAAATATTTCGATTATAAGCATAGCTCCCTCCGGAGCAGCATTGCTCGGACCAACCCGGTGAGTATTGTCAGGCCTATTACCTCCTCTTCTTTTGACATATGCCCCCAGCTTTCCTCTTTCAATCAAGTTCTGAACTTCTTGTTTCAAGGCTATACAATCGTCGGTGGTATGGCCAGTATCATTGTGATACTGGCAGAAAGATTTATTACGATGTTCCCTAGGAGATTGTAGTGTGGTCGGTCTTCTATAGTGTACCTCTTCCTTTGTTTATCATAAATGGTGGCCACACTTTCTTTCAATTCTGTAAACCACTCCGGTTGAACCCAAGACCCTCTCTTATTTCTGGATTGTTGACTCTGAGATTGAGCTTTAGCCCTGCTATGCCCCTGTCCGGTCTCCTTTGCCTTGTTCCCAGATTGATTCTGATTGGGGTTTGGTGCAACCGGAGCAAACCTCACCTGCCTATGCACCCTAGTTTTCTTTGTTTCATCAATGTTGATCTGCTTTCCAACCTGATTCAACAAACCTCCCCTAGTCATGTCTTTCTTTCTGCTCACCGAGTCAGCTAAATTCCCAGGGTTTAAGCCCTGTCTCAAGGATGCTATTGCTACTTGCTCGAAGCAATCACCCAACCCATTTTTGGTGTTTACAAAACGACTTATGTATTCTTTCAATGATTCGTTCGGTTCTTGGGCACAATGGATTATTGTGTCCCCTTTGCCCTTTAACTCTTTACTCCCAACAAACTGCCTTCGAAAGGCCACCCAAAAGGTGTCAAAATTCTTAATGCAGCCTTGAGGTAGGCTGTTATACCACTTCAGAGCACTCCCCGTAAAGGATTGGGAGAATGCTCTGTAGAGTAACTTGTCGTCGTCATCAAAGTTCATCATGAAGTTTTTAAATTGCTCCAAATGGTTGTCCGGATCAGTACTGCCATCGTACTTCTCCATTTTAGTGCTATCAAACCTCTTAGGGAGGTTTTCGGACAGAATTTTGGAAGACAATGGAGAATTTCTCCAATTTCGGCCACAACTGAACACAGTATCCTCATTG
Organism: Limnanthes douglasii subsp. nivea; assembly: GCA_036936605.1. Lineage (NCBI taxonomy): Eukaryota > Viridiplantae > Streptophyta > Magnoliopsida > Brassicales > Limnanthaceae > Limnanthes > Limnanthes douglasii. The sequence continues at coordinate 324,306,362 of JAUPFV010000002.1, forward strand.
GGAGTTGCAAAGATACCTGGTTCATCATGGAAGGCAAAAGGATCCATCAACATCCGGTCTACATGCCTCCGGCTGTGAGATGACCCTTTGCCAATATTCTTCTTCAATTTCCCATGTCTATCCCTTTTCCTTGAATATTTTTTGATCAAATTTTGCTTCTTTTTAGTTCGGCCCTCATCGCTGCTAGAGGACAAGGACTCTTCAACTCCTTCCTCATCCGAGGAGCTATCAGAAGATTCTGAGTCTGAGTCAGAACTCTCCACTGGTTTAGACCGGTGAGACTTTTTGGAGCTGGCATGAGTCTTTTTGGTACTCACATGAGTCTTTGAAGGCTCATGCTCTCTAAGGTTATCGGTATGATGAGCAACCGATGCTTTTGACTTTTCTTTCATGCCCATCTTTGCATTTTCTGCCCTCAGAGCTTCTATCTCACCCTTTAATCTATCACGCTCCTCGATAGTGTATTCATCATTTTCACCCACCATTTCAAGCAAAGCTGGTGGTACTTCCGGGGCGTCCGGATTCATTCGGACTGATTTTTCTTGTTGGTTTCAAATGCTTGATTCATGCACCTTCTGCTCCCACTATGGTCGCCAATTTGGTGTGGTTAATTTTCGTCTGAGGGTAAATTTGTAATTTATTTAGAGTTTGTGGAGGTTTGTAAGTGTTTAATGTTTGAGTAGAGAGTATAGTGAGAATTAAGCAGCCTGGTTGTATTTAATTTTCATTACCCTCATTAAATGTTGGTGGTTGGGTATTTATACCCTTACATTTTGGGCCTTATGGGATTTCGGGTCATGTTTAATAGACCCGGGTCAAGTTTAAGGACCCATGAGCTCTTAGTAGGAGAGCAGGCAGCTTAGTCAAGGAGTGATTAGGTTTTTATGTACTTTAGTTCTTGTTCGAACAGTCCAATGGATGAGGTGTTCGAACTGCCCTGTCCGGTTTGGTGATCTTAGTCCGAACTGTCCCTGTCCGGAGAGGTAGCAACATTCGGACTCATCAGATGTGACTAAGTAAATTAACGGGGGTGGAATAACCTAAATATGACTAATTGGTTAAAGCCCAAATACCCACTTTCATTATGATATAAGATGATGTACCCCTCTTTGGGAATGATGAACAATTATTTTTCTATTACTAATTGTGGCGAATTCTCTCTTTAGAATTACCGTGTTTCGTAATCTAGAACCAGACTCCTGTAATATATTAGACCTAGTAAGCCTTCAGAGATTTTTGGAACTATCAATAAGTACTAGTGAAAATTTCATGAGGACCAATTTATATACTTAAAATTTAAAAAAAAGTAAATGTTTCGTAAAATAATAAATTCGACATGCTACTATTGTCATTAGGCAAGCCATCTAGCCAACAACAACAATTGTTGTAGCCACTCGGCTGCATCCAATGCGCAACAACAACTGCTTTTTCTGGACGAACCCAGCCAGTAGCTGATCCTACAGGTCTTGGGCAACCTAACCACTTCAAATATCTCCTTACATATAACTCCTACTCTATTAATCCTACAATTATACAACCTATCATTCCTATCCTGGTCTCCATTGCATATAACATCATCATAATGGATCCTCATTCTAATGAGGAGATTTTAATTCTATCAATGCTTTCAACTCTAACATCATTGCTGGTATTAATGGTTTTAACATCAAATTCTATCAGAAATGATGAAATATCATTTTAATTGAATTATGTTCTACTATAAGATAATTTTCAACGGTGATCAAGTTCCTAGTGGGGTGTATGCTACTTCCATATGCCTGATTCCTTAAAAGGATAATCCTAAAACTTGGAATGATTACAGACCTATAAGTTTGTGTAATGTGCTCAATAGGATAATCTCTAGATTTATCAATGATATAATCTATTATTCTCCCTAAACTTATCTCTCTTGAACATAATGGCTTTGTAAAAGGTGATGGTTCCAGAAATGTTTTGAATCTGATTTGGTTTGTTAATAAAGTTAGAGAGAAACACGGAACTGTAGAGAGAAAGCAGTAACAATAAATATTATTTTTTATCTCCCTTCCCTAAAAATGGATCTTTCCTTATATAATGGTCGTGGTGGACCCTTCTTTACATTATTGGCCTACTTAATTATATTATTACTCTTTTACATCCCTACCCCTTATACTTCTATCGCTTGTTAATTGAGTCCTCATTTTAAATTGATTGTTCATTATGGTTTACACATGATTACACATAAAATTAAATTATCTAATCATGTCGGCCCAAATTGACCTAGACATTTTGCACCCTCATCAGTAGCCCCCTAGTCTTTACAAATGAAGGTGTGAGGACTGTCCAACTACCGGGTCGGATAATTGTGTCGCTGAAGTCGAATAGTCATGCTCGTATTTGCATAGAGAACGGAAAAACCCCAATCTTGCAGTCATCCCTTCTTGTTTGATGAGTGTTCTCTGTCAGGAATTACTTAATGAGACTTGGTCGGCTATTTTCTTTGTCATCCGTCCGTGCTCATCACGGTCATGAATTATTGACTTTTCTATTAATGGGGTGATGTCGTGCCCGATCCAAGTTTGTCCACTCGTTGACTCTCATTACCCACACTTAATGCAGATAATCAAGTTGGCTGGTAGCAGTTTATTCTCATTACCCACACTTAATGCAGGTGGTTGGGTATTTATACCCTCATGTTTGGGCCCTTATGGGCTTTCGGGTCATGTTAAATGGACCCGGGTCATGTTGAAAGACCCATGAGCTCTATGTAGGAGAGCAAGTAGCTTAGTCAAGTAGTGTTTAGGTTTTTTAGTACTTTTGTCATAGTTCGAACAGTCCTTTGGGCTAAGTGTTCGAAGTGATCTGTCCGGTCCGGAGAGCTTGGACCGATTTGTCCTTGTCCGGGGAGCATGCAGAATTCGGACTCATCAAACGTGTCTAATTATCTTTTGTCGAGTGCTGTTAGCGACTTCGCCTCTTGAGCTACTCGTGGTTCAAATGATGATTTTAGTCCCCTAGCCCTGCATAAACCGTCAGAGATCGACATATGTCATCTAATTACTTGGAGCGTGTCTACTCGTGAATCTGACAGAACAACTCTTCGGCTTCACGAGGCTCTTTTTTATTGCAATACTCTATAAAGAGGTCTGTTTTATGGAAGCTCCTCTATAAATACTCCTCTCAACTTCATTATCTACTATCAGAGCAATTTTTAAAAAGAGAGAGTAGCCTTAGTATTAACGTTTCTAGAGAGAGAAATGTTATCCTTATTTATGAGAAAACCCGCCTCGAGCAAAAAACGTAATTCAAAAGAAAAACAAGATACCCGTCTTCGGGATAATCGATTACTTAAGCATCACCAAAATGGCTACTGAGTACCCAGCAACGGGCTTTATTTGGGACTCCAATCGACTCCTCTGGAAACTACCTTTCCCATGCCTTATAATCCGATCAGTCCCAATTTTCCAAATGAGAAGTTAGGCCAACTCTAAATTCTGCTTAAGAGAGAGCGTGTAACCCGATCCTTCCTTCTCCCGAGGGGATAACTCCCAATCCGATCATTGGTTCCTCTCAAAAGAAAACTTCTAATACAATTGTTCATGTTGCTTTTGCCGTCAGACCCTCACACTTGAATACCGACGATTCTCCTATCCAAAAACATAACTTTAATTTCTTGTTATGCGAGACTCGAGCGATTTTTCTTCTTCTTCCGAACTAGTTCAACTGACTAAAACCATTATGGATTTTTGGACTAGTCGTAACACCGTGACTACTGTTAGAGGTGTTGTTCAACATGACGCAGAGCGTCAGAAACTTGAATGTGTCGCATTAAAAAACCCCAAAGGGACTAACCTCGGTCTAAACGTGTTGACAGCAGCTTCAGCTTTGTTCATTCTGCTCATGCATCTAAAGAGTTGGCTACTCGTGCTAAATTTCTTACGGAAAAAAGGAAAATTAAAGACCCGGTCCCTATTATCCCGACGTCAAACCCAACTTCCAAGAGGGTTACTCTTAAAAAGAAAGCAACCATTTCAGATTGTTTAGAGAAAATCGTCCATGACGACCCAACTGCTGTTGGTACTGGGACGATCTTGCCAAGCACTGCTGAAGGGACCAATGATCTCCAAAGGGTTCGTCCGAACCTTGATGGCGCAGATAATTCCCAAATTCTAAGTGCAAATGCTATAGATCGGACAATTGCTGAAGGAGATAAGATGGTGCACCGAGATGAGAAACAAGTCACTGTCGGAGGGGATGGTACTGCCACTGTTGCAATAGATAAAGAACCATTGCCACCAGAAATCGTCAAAGCACTGACCAGTTATCATAATGACTTGTCTCAGGACAACATTATTACCCTGTTTAGTGGAAAGTATTTGTACTATAGTCTCAGAGAGATGCCCGAGCTGAAAACCACTTGGGAAATTCCAGAATGTGTGAAAATCCGTTTTCCAAAACCCGGGAAGACCCCGCTATCCATAAGGAAAGGGAGATAGTTATTTTTACCAACCTCTTTAACTGGGGCCTTAGGTTTCCGTTGGATTCCGATATGGTGAGATATTTCGAAATCCTTGAACTTTGCTAGTCTCAACTCACTCCTAATGCATGGTACACGCTGATGTTGTGTATAATGGCCTTTAGATTAGCTAAAGTACCGATGTCCATGGAAGAATACATGGTGATGACCAACCGTTAGAAGTAACCTAAACTTCCATTCTTTTACTACTCGTTGGCAAACAATATGAAAATTGTGAATAATTTGTTAGAGGGCACCAAAGCATGGAAACATCGATTTGTTTTTATTGGTGGTGCTTGGGAGAATGGTCGACCTCACTCATCAGATAATCCGAGGTGTTTGACCAACAAATAGGTCCATCAAGGTTCGTAGTATACACACTCCTTTTTTTTTAATATTTGAACAACTATTACTTCCAGTCTCGAAGGAGAAACTGCAATTGCTGAAAAAAGATCGTGTGAAGTATGCCAAAGTGACTTTTCTGAAACTCAAATAATATGTCCAGAAAAATTGGGGTTAGGCATTCCATCGTTGCTTCAAAAATACAAAGTTGATTAACAACAACCTTTAGTGTTGCTCGATCCAACAAATGGATGCTGATCAGATACGGGAACCACCTGACCTTGTTGATTTAATGCAAAGGATTGACGCCCCCAATGATCACGTATTCCTGCCAAAACGCAACAGAGTGCCCAACAAACGTGCTAAGTCGGAAGAGTTATCCGACCCGGAGGCGATGGATGAGGCTGCAGGTAATGGGCCTCGGGTGGTTGTTAATGTGGAAGTTGAGAACATCATGGTCCTTAGCGATCCGGTAGATAACGAGGGAAAATATCGAAGTAACGAGAAGAGAGAAAACGATAACCGCGAGAGGAAGAGGAAGAAATCCCTGGTTGTTGATGATGGGACCAAAAGATCCCAGGTGATTAAGAGAAAGTATAATCGAGACGTGGTGAAAGGAATGACTAATCTGCCAGTGGTTGAGCAAGAGACCATCTTGACACTATTCGAACAATATGATGGGACGGCAAAATGGTTGCGCCAACTGGAGAATCTGAGGAAGAACTACACGTGAAGGATCAGATTTCTGTGCGGAATGCTACTGTTGTGACATGTTTGGAAAGTCCGATTAAAGAGATCGTTGGTGAGTTTGTTCTAGAACAAGTTTACCCAAACTTTTCAAGGGATACAAACCTTGTGGTAGGAGATTCGTCATGTGCTGAACGCCCACTCACACTCACTATTCCGGGAGGTGTGGGAGATTTCCCTCTATAAAATTCGAACGTTATGGCCATTACTTTGTATAACATGCTAGCCCCTCTAGAGTTAAAAGAAAGTGAGGTAAGATAGGTTAATCATGAACTGCTAGGAGTTAAAGAGTACATATCTGACATGGAGAAGTGATTATCAGAGCAAACCAGTCATCACCAAAAGTTAGAAAAAGAATCCCAAAAAATGATCAACCATGCCAATGCTAGGGTAGCATCAACAGAGCTGATATTAAAATTCTTCATGGTAAGAAAGAGAATGGAAAACGACGCAGAACCAAAAAACCTAACTCAACCAATCTCTGCGTAGCTCTTTATCGAAGGTCGAGAAGGACCAGGACAATGCGTACGTAATTTAGCTGCTCAAAGAGTTCAACACTATTTTCTTCACCGGAAGATAGCTAAAACGACCAAGGATCTTTGTGAACTTCGCATGAAGAGTAAGGAAGAGAACAGTCAGTTCGCTGTTGCTTGCAAAACGATTATGGAAAAGGAGGTAGCCAATGCGAAAGCTGGTTATGTCATGGAATCCATAACCAATAGCCTCGCTTGCCACTAGGGTCGATGTGGTTGGATGCTTCAGAGGAAGATCGCCCAAATGGGGTTGTTTGTGAAGATGATGAGCCCGTCGATGCAGGATCATCCGAAGACGAGTTGGACGACGATGAAGTTTAGGTTGTTGTAATCTGTCCTTGTTGTTCGAGTATATGTTTTTTGAATGCCACATATTGCGGGCGTGCTTTTGTTGGGACCCACTTATATGCTTCTTAAAAATTGCCGTATTTGGTTGAAATACCCCTTGTTTGTTATACCTTCAGAAATCGGAAGTGATTAATTTCCGACACTGAAAACAGAATTATCAAAACATATTTTAATTGTAGACTAACCGACGTGGAACTGTGTAGATCAACTTAACGTTGGAAAACCTTTAAGGTCCGAGCTTACCAAATAATGTAGAGTAGTTTTTAACTGAAAAACCCTTAAGGTTTGAAGGCGTTCAACGCAGTAGATCAACTTTATGATTCGAAAAACCTTTAAGGTTCGAGATCTGTGAGACTGTGTAGATCAATTTTAGTTGAGTTTTTTTAAAGTTCGAACCTATAAATGGTGTAGAGCAACTCTTCAGTTGAAACACCGTCTAGGTTCGAGATTATGAAGTTATGTAGTTCAACCGTAGTTTAAAAAATGTTTATTGTTTGGGACCGTCCTGCAAAGATATTAATAAACGCTTCAAACCAAATAAACAGATGAGTTGCCATAGAAACCTCATTAAAACCTTCCCGAGCCACCAGGGTAGGAAAGAGTATGTCCCCGACCAAAAGTGTTTTATAAACCGACAAATAAACAAACGGTAAATAAACAACTAGTCTAAGTATAATTTGAGATGTTCGATATTCTACGGAAATCGTAAGGTTCTGTTGTACTTGTATTTTAGTCTGTAAGTGCCTCGGTTTATATATTTGGTCCTTCCCAATTGGGAGCTAACTTCCTGAGGTTTTTTATTTAGAGTGTAGAAAAACGTTTCGTAGGACCCTATCGCCGATCTTAAATTCGCTCTGTCACACCTTCGAAGTATACCGACTTCACATCAATGTATGATAGTGTAATGAATTTAAATGTGCACAACTTCATCTTTCTTCAATTAGATCAAGGTCCAAACACCGATCCTTGTTGTTTTTGTTCTCATTATAATCCCCGACCCTGAAGGATGGAAACATTGTTTCCGCAGGGTTAACCCCATCCATACTATAAACAAGGGCGTAAGGCGACTCTTGGGTTTCTATCTGGGGCGTGGTTCGGTTTACCCATAACACTTCTTGTAGGTAGTTTTTCCATTTCCCGAACTTTCCTTCCAAATTCTTCTTGAGGCCATCAACGATTGTCCTATTTCTGACTTCGACCTGCCCGTTAGCTTGTGGATGGAAAGGCGTCAAGAAACACTTCTCGATGTTATAAGATGAGCCAACATTTCTCATTTCGCCATTGTCAAAACGAGGGCCATTATCCATGGTCAATCGCTGTGGAACGCCAAACCAAAAACAAATGTTCGAGCAAATAAATTTTATCACATCTTTTACCCTAGTTCCGGACAATGGCTCGGCTTTGACCCATTTAGAAAAATAATCTACTACAAAACTATCATTTGTCTTCCCCCAGATTCCATTGGAAGTGGCCTTACTAAGTCGATCCCGCATCTGTCAAATGGTAGCCCTTCTGATATGGATTCTAATGGGGCGACCAAGATGTGAATTGAATTTGTGAATCTTTGACAAATATCGCATGTTTTCACCAGGTCTTTGTCGGCCTCTATCGTTGGCCAGTAGAAACCCGACAGCAAGACTCTTTTGATTAAAGCTTTGAAACCGTAGTGGGCCAATCCTTCTCAATTTTGAAGCTCAGATAAGATCATATGTGATTCAACGTACCCTAGATATCTCAGCAAAAAGGCCTAGTAAAAGAATTTTTGTAAAGCACATCTCCTAATAGCACAAATCCCCAAGCTTTATTTTGCACTTTTCTTGCCAAAGCTTTATCTTCAGGTAACACATTTCCTGTTAAAAAATCAGAATGTTTCCCCTCTAATCCATGTTAGTCACAATTGAGATCTGGCAAGAAATTTCAAGTCGGTTTTCAAACTCCGTTCTTTTAACGATTGATGGGCTTTCTTGCGTTAGGATCCATGGGTAATCCTCGTTGTGTGCCGCGGTTGCTAGGGAATCAGCCATAATATTCTATGCTCTATGGATGTGTTCATAGATGATCTTTTCAAAAACTGCAGCTAGAACTCGTAATGATGCTAAGTACTGGATCAAATGTTTTTTTCTCGCTTTGGAGTGCCCCAACGCATGATTGATCAGTAATTTAGAATCACTTGTTAATAGAATGCGTTTAGACCCACAAATCTCAGCTAACCTTAACCTCCCTACTGCTGCCTGGAATTCGGCTTCGTTATTCAAGGTTGTGAAACCGAATCATATTTCTTGATGTATAGTTATCCTTAAGGGTGTGGTGATTTGGACACCTACCCCGCACCCATTGACACTCGATCCCTCTTTGGTTTGGATGATCCACTTATCTATCTCTTTATTTTGTTCGACTTCTATTTATTCTGGTCGGCTGGAATGGAACTCCACCAAAAATTCTACCAACACTTGGCCCTTGTTAGCGGTTTTTGGTTTGAATTTGATGTCGAAATCGCCTAGTTCGACCGACCACTTGGACATTCATCCTGAAACATCTGGTCGCTGTTGATGAGGAGATAAATCACCAAGCTCAAGATTAGAAATATTAATTGTTAAGTAAAATAAATGTATTTGTCCTATTGTTGTATTTATTATTAGTTAGAGAAGAATGTTCCTAAGGTATTGAAAGTGAAGGACCAAGTTGTAAAAGTGGAAGGACCACAAAGGAAATAAGTTGGGGCCACCTCACCCATTATATAAGGGAGCCCCCCTTTTTCTGGGTTGGTGGACATTATTAAATACATTCTCTTTCTACTTTCTCTCTCTACACTTTTTTCTCTAGTCACATCATGCACTAGATCCAAGATTATTTCTTTAGTCACATTTTAAGTCATCATTGGCGTCGTCTGTGGGAACGAGTGATACCTGAAGGTCATATTTTTTCCTCAAAATGACTACTAACTAAAATATGAACGAAGAAATAACTGGGGACGGGATCGGGAGAGTTTCAACCCGAACTGGATCACTATCTGAAGGCGAGAGATTTTCCGACCATGACCATTATGGATGGGGTCGGGATAAGCGATCAACTCTAATCATGACAAGAAGACAAATAATGGAAGAGATTGCGAAGCTGGACGCTGAAAAGGAAAAAGCGTTGACCGAAAAAAGAATCCTTTAAGGGAAAGGAAAAGAACATATGATTGACACCGACAGAGAAGACTCATTAGAGAATCGAAATAAGAACAATTCCCATGGGCGAGGTCATCGGGAACTCAAACCAGATCGGGAAATGGAAAGAAGGACCAATCGTCATTCAAAAGAGGATCGAGACGATTCCACTGATTTCACTTCTGATGAATCTTCGGGTATAGAATCCCGACGTAGAGTCAGACGCAATAAGCTGACAAGGAAGAGCAGATCCCGACGCAATAGAGCAAGGTTGTTCAACTCTCCAAAACACAAGAGGGATAACATCGAAAAAAGAACACCAAACTCTCACGAGAAACAAGAAATGGTGACACAAAGTAAGGAAGAGCGGGTAGTGTTACCTCAAGTTCAACGACAACCGTCGCGAAGCCAAACACATGGATACAGGGTTAGCAGCTAGTTCATCAATCCAAATAATGAGGGCTTGTACGGGATTCCGACTGAAGGCCTCAGTGGTGGCGCTTTCGAATTTGGACTTAATTGAAGAGCATCTCCACTGTCGGATGAAATATTCTCAGGACATCTCCCAAAAAGATTTCACATATCTAAACTGGAAAAGTACGATGGTAAAAAGGATCCCGATAATCATTTAGAGGCCTTCAAGAACTTTATATTAAGTTTCGACAACGATGACAAGCTTTTGTGCCGAGCTTTTTCAATGACTTTCAAAGATCGGGCCTCCAAATGGTACAACAGGTTTCCATAAGGCTGTATTAAAAAATACGGGATGTTTAGGGTAATGTCTCGGCAGCAATTTGTTGGAAGCAAGAGCTTCCAAGCAAATTGAGACACGATTGTCAACTGCAGGCAAAAGTTAGGAGAAAGCCTCAGGGATTATACCAGACGTTTTATTTATGCCAAAATAGATCTCGATCATTGCAAATAAAATGTGGCATTAACAGGGTACCAGTTAGGACTGCTTCCGGGACCGATGAAGCAAGCAATGACTAAAAAACAGGCGTTTACCTTTTCCGCCCTCTTAGTTCAGGTGGAAAAACAGATATTAATTGAGGAGACAGAAGCGTCCGAACTGGCAGCCCTAATCCAGCAAGGTGCGCAGGCCTCGATCGTTACTAAGCAGAATACTCAGTCTAGATATGTCCCGCAGCCTCAACCAATTAACACACTTGCCCCAGGTGCTCAGCCTATCCCGGTCAAAACCCAAGCATCCCAGGTACTGAAGGTAAAGCAGAACAATCAAGTGGTCGCCCGACCAATTTCCAACAAGTGGATCTGACCTGCTTACTTTGCCAACCTGACCGAATGTGTGCCAACCATCTATGAGAAGATAAAAAAGAGTGGAATCTATCGAAGACCATTTCCCATCCCGACCCCTCGGGAGAGCATGAATAATCGATATTGTAAATACCACGAGGGCGAAGGGCATGATACAAAGGATTGTATCTCTTTGAAGAAGGAAATACATATGCTAATGGAGAATGAGAGGTTACTTAAATACATGAAGAAACAGGCACAACAAGGAGTTGCGTCAAACAAAATAGTGATAGTACAAAAACCAAAAACGACGATGGCCATAACAGAGGTTACAGATCTTTTCGATGTATCTGTGGAATACCTCGATCATGACGTCAATAGAAATGTCGTTGGAGTCATCGAAGAAGAATTTAGGGAGGTTCAGAAGAAGGTAAGTAGTCTCTGTCAGTTTTTTAAGCCTCTGACGATCTTTGGAGGCGATTCAATTGCAGGGATTACCAATTCTTCCTGAAAACGGCACATCGTTAATTTAGCAACTCAGTTGGAGTCTCGGAATCTCCTCATCTACGCGGAAGTCCATCACCAATCCTGTACTTCGACGACGATGATATGAGGGATATACCAGGCCCTTATGAAGACGCTGTCGTAATTGGGGCGACAATCGCGGGAGAGGATGTTCGCCGCATATTCGTGGACACCGGAAGTTCCGGAGATATAATTCTTTGTCTACTTTTGCTCAGTTTAAGAAACTGCCAGTAATTTCAAGATCAGATCAGACAATTATTGGGTTCACAGGGTCAACAACGGTGGTAATTGGCGAATTCGAAGACATTTTGCAGCTCGTCTGTGGACCATTAAAAAAAAGGTCCCGACTCTATTCGTGGTAGTTGATGCGCCCGCTTCGCATAATACATTTTTAGCAGATTGTGGTTGTCACGAATGCACGCGGTGACATCCATAATTCATGAATGTTTGAAATACGTGGTCGGCAACAATGTAGGAGTCTTGAGAAGTAGTCAGAAAGCAGGACGAGAATGCTACCGTGTCGCGCTGGCGCCAAAGGGCGACCAAGAAATGGCACAGGCTAAAAACTAGCAATTAGTGAGGCTTCATTTTGGGTCACTACCGGTAGACGATCCCCGTGAAGCCCCCGGCCTGCTAACTAATGATGAAGATTGTGAAAATTAAAATTTTATAGAAGGAAAAAGTTTGAAGCTCAGAACCAATATATCACCAGACTTTCAAGAGAAGTTGATTTCGTTATTAGAGGAAAGGTTGCATTTATTTACTTGGTGCTCGGAAGATGTAACCGGGGTTCCAGATAATCTAATTATCCACAATTTAGCAGTTAACCGAAACATCCTACCTATTTCCCAGAAACGTCTGGCCTTCTCACCAGAAAAATCAGAGATTATACTACAAGAAGTTGAAAGGATGTTGAGCGTCGGGCACATTAAAGAGTCAAAATATCCATTGTGGACATCCAACCATGTTCTGGTCAAAAAGAAAAATTAGCAAGTGGAGGATGTGTGTGGACTTCACGCACCTCAACAGATCATGCCCCAAGGATCCGTTTCCGATGCCGAGAATTAATCAGTTAGTTGAATCAACGTCAGGAAACAAACTACTTTCTTTCATGGATGCGTACGCAGGATACAACCAGATCAAATTAAACCCGACCGACCAGGAAAGCACGACTTTCATAACCGGGCAAGGGCTATACTCCTACAAAGTCATGCCCTCCGGGCTGAAAAACGCTGGTGCAACATATTAGAGGCTAGTAAACATGGCATTCGAGAGGCAGATCGGGAGAAACATGGAAGTTTACATTGACGATATGCTCGTTAAAATTGAGACCGACGATAATCTTCTTGCTAATCTAAGAGAAACCTTTGACAACCTAAAGAATATAAACCTCAAGCTAAAACCTGAAAATGCTCTTTCGGCCTTCGATCAGGAAATTTTGTAGGTTTCTTAGTCAGCGGAAAAACGGATTGAAGCAGACCCGACCCAGCTGTAAGCTTTAACTAGCATGACACCGCCGAGGAATGTCAACAAAGTTTAGATACTAACATGGAGGTTGGCAGCTTTAAATCGGTTTATCTCCCGTTCCTCTAACAAGTGTGCCCTGTTTTTTCAGGTTCTAAAAAATTCTAAAGCTTTTGCATAAACATCAGCTTGCGAAGAGGCTTTCACAGGGATCAAGAGTTATTTGTCATCCCCGAACCTTCTAATAAAGCCCATGAAGGGAGAAATTTAGTTTTTGTACATAGCAGTTTCTGACTATGCAGTGAGTGCAGCTTTGGTCAGTGAGTCAGGGACCATCCCTAAAGCGGTTTACTTTGTAAGGAAAAGTTTGTTAGATGCAGAAACAAGATATCTCAAGCTCTAAAAGATGACATTGGCCCTGGTTACTGCGACGCGAAAGATGCGACCATACTTTCAGGCTCATTAGGTAACGGCGTGACATATCTGGACGAATGTCCAAATGGTCGGTCGAATTAGGCGATTTCGATATTGACTTTAAACCACGAACGACTATAAAGGGCCAAGCTTTAGCTGATTTCTTGGTAGAGTTTCGTTCAAGCCGACCAAAATAAGTGGAATTTCCCAAGGCCAATAGACCAAAGGAATGGGTAGTCCGAACCGATGGAGGATCAAATATCAGCGGATTCGGGGCGGGGGGGGGGGGGGGGGGGGTATAAATAACCACACATTCGGGAATAATTATGCATCATGCAATCCGCTTCGGCTTCACCACATCAAATAACGAGGCTGAATAGGAGAGTGCGCTAGTTGGGGATATTGGCGCAAGTATGTGACGCCAGACGTGTACATCTCATTAGTGATTCTCAGTTACTAATAAACCAAGTGTCGGGTGTATCAGAGGCCAAAAAAGAGCATCTGGTTCAGTATCTGGCCGCGTTGTGTATATTGGCTACCTCTTTTACCAAAGTGACTTATGATCACGTTCTCATATCCGAAAATATGATCGCGGACTCCCTCGCATCAGCATCTTTCTCGAACAACTACCCATGGATAATAACTCAGGAAAATCTTTCAATCATTAGGAGAACGGAGCTTGACAACCAACCTGAAATCGCTTGTCAGATATCTTCGATAGCCTTGTCGGACTGGAGAAGAGATATTATAAACTTCATAGCAGAGGGTTCCTTTCCAGAGGACCAAGCATCGGCAAGAAAGATACAAAACAAAGCGCGGGGATATGTGCTTTTGGGAGATTTACTTTACAAGAAATCTTTCAGCAGACCGTTACTGAGATGTTTGGGAGCGAACGAATCACAAATAATTTTATCCGAGCTTAACGAAGAAGAAGGGGCCGCTCATTGTGGTTTCAAAGCATTGATAAGCAGGGTTTTCATTGCAGGCTTCTATTGGCCGACCGCAACTGCCGATGAGAAGGGCATCGTGAAAACGTGCGATACTTGTCAGAGGTTTGCACACCGTAATTCATACGGCCGTTGTTTCCCTAGAATCAATCTCAGAGGGCCTCCCTTTTGACCGATGGGAATCGATCTGGTAGGACCATTACCGATGGCATCTGGCGGAAGGCAGATGATAGTAGTTGTAGTGGACGACTTATCCAAGTGGGTCGAGGGCGAGCCATTATCGGGAACTAAGATTAAAAATATCATCAAATTTATCTGGTCAAACATCTGTTGTAGATATGGGGTTCCCCAGAAACTCCCCGTGGACAATGGACCGCAGTTTGATAGCAATGAAATGAAATATTTTTGCTCATCCCATGGAATCAAGCAATGTTTTTCGTCCAAAATGGAAAATCTCAATTGATAAATTGATCTACATGTTAAACCAAACCTTAAACAATTTTTTTGTTTTTAACTGATCTACAAATTATCCCGATCCAAAAGGGAATTTTTCAATTGATAAATTGATCTACATGTTATACCGAACCATAACCGGTTTTTTAGTTTTAAACTGATCTACAAATTATCCTGATCCAAAAGGGAAATTTTCAATTGATGAATTGATCCACATGTTATACCGAACCTTAACCGGTTTTTCAGTTTTAACTGATCTACAAATTATCCCGACCCAAAAGGAGACTTTTCACTTGAGAAATTGATCTACATATTTTCCAACCTTATTTAACAGAGAACAAACAACAACAACAACAAATAGTCATAACACAACAAACAACGTTTATCAGCTCCTTTACCAAATACGCCTCCGCGGGCGAGAACTACAAAAATATATTGCAACAAAAAAAAAACAAATTCAAGCATCTTCCTCGTCGGGATCGTTATCTGACATATAAGTATCGTCTATTTCCTCATCTTCACAAACAACACCGGGCGGCGGAGAAACGAGCATTTTCAGCTTTGCCATGAGCCCGGAGCCCAGGGCTGGTCAAGTTCTTTGTTTTTATTTACCACGAAGTGGCGGAGAAACTGGTTTTGGAACCTCAGTGCCGCCAAGTGACGCTCCTTATTATCACAATCTTTCTTGACTTGCGAAAGAGAGGAGCTTATGGAGTTGTTTTTTGCTTGAAGAGATGTTAGGGCCGCCTCGGATTTCGATGCTTTCTCTTCCGTGCTCTTAGCCCTCTCCTCAAGAATCGTTTTGCCCTCGTCCTTCTCTTTGAGCGTAGTCTCCAACTCAGCTATTCGTTCCTTGGCATCTGACAAGTCTTGGCTCAGTTGCCCCGCCCATCTCTCTTTTATAGCCAACGGTACAACCATGTTATATAGTGATAGAGACATGACATCATTGCATTGCAAAGCAAATGTATTAGGGCTTCCAGGTACGAAAATCGCAGGAAGTTTCGTCCCTCTAGATGAGGCTCCGCCAGCTCTCTTTACATCAGAGGAGCCGACCCTTTTCTTCTCTGGCGTAAGCTCACCAAATTCATCTTCATCGGCGATTACCACAACAGTAGCGTTCTCTGCCGATATCGCTGTTGGCGCAGCAAGATCTTCGCCCTTGGCGCTCTCTTCATACTGCTCGAAGAGAGCTGGAATAGTAGTATTATCACCAAGCGGCAGAACCATCCCGACCGCCCTTGACTTAGCGTCTACCTTTCTCTTCGTTGTTTTTGGCCTTCTGGCTTCGTTACCATTAGCCACAGACTTCTTCCATTTTTTCTTCACCTCCTCCTTACAACTAACCTTTCCAGCATCCGCAACAACTACCGACTCTTTCCTCTCAACCTCAACCTCAGCCTCACCTTTATTTTCCTGCTCGGAAATTTCATCAGACTTCGAGCACTTACTTGGCGCCTTGTTACATTTCGGTGGAAACAAATTCGCGTCAGGCACGTCGGTCTTCGCCACAAAGTCCACCAAACTAGGTGGTTGGCCCAACTGTTCTATCGTCAGGGGCTCTTTAGAGCAGCCTTAGAGGTTTCTCATTATCAAGTTGGTATCCATGAAGCATCTATGGAACGCCCGACCCCAGTTCTTCCGAGCATAGTCTTTTAACACATGGAAGGTTAACTTGGCATCTTCAAAATAGTCATTTTCAGCTCCTAAAAATGCTCCTTGCAAACGGAAACGATGGTTCAGATATTTAAGAAACAAAAGCACTAACGATATATTACCATCATGAATCCACGTGCGCAATAGTCGCCTAGGGTTCTCAGGACTATAGGGTCGTCCATTTGTCCAACAACCGCTGACGAAAACGAACTGATGCTTCCATGATTTGTCACCTTCCAAGAAATCGTTTACGATCTTCCAAGTATTTCCCAAAGAAGAGTAAAAGAAAGGTAATTTTGGCGATTTGGAAAGTCCGTACATGGCAACATACTCTTCGGTCGTCATGACACAACCATACAACCGGGAGGTCATGATGCAGGACATTAGCGTATACCAAGCGTTGGGAGTCAGTTGGGACGGACAAATGCCAATAACCTCAAAATATCTTACAATCTCGGAGTCCAGAGGGATTCGGAGACCCCAGTTGAAGAGATCAATAAAGATAACTATTTCCCTGGACCTAACATGTAATGGCGTTTCCCCAGGAATGAGAAAACGTACTTTCACGCTCTCTGGTATGCCCTACCGGATCAGTAGCTCGGGTTGCTCCTTTAGAGTATAGTACAAGTACATGCCTTCGTATAAAGTGATAACGTTGTCCCTGCATAGAGACCGATGATAGGTGGTCATCATCACAACCTCAAACTCAAGAGGAAGAAGCTCTTCAGGAGGAACAGCATCAGCAGCCCCTTCACCTTTGGCAACAATATCTTCTGCCTGACGTCCCTCTGGGGACCAGCTTCCGGATCGGCGTCGGCAACCACCTCTGGGTTTTTGTCAACATTAATCGTTTTCGCTTCGCCATCGATGGGGTCAGCTTCTTCCAAAATCTTGTAACGAGCAATGATGTTGGCTTTGACCGAAGCGGGGTTCACAACGCTTGAGCTACTACCGATGCGCTTATGCTGGGGGTCATTCTCTTGTAGTTTCTTCAAGGCTTCTATTTCTATACTCTAACGGTCAGCATCTCTTCGACCAATACCCCGAGGAGTAGAGGCGTTGTTAACGCCTGTCCAGACACCGATAATAGTATCGGTTAACTGCACCATTTTGGGTGAGAATGGTGCACTAGAATCGCCCATTGTGAGGAACTTGGGGCGATAACTCTTCTTCAAATTCGGGTCGGGAGAAGAAAGAAGGGCTAAATCAACAGTAGGAGTTACTGGTTCAGTGTTCAGGTGACCAGAAAGAGTTGTAGGGGGGCTCGGGGTAGGGTCACTCGAAGAAATAAGAACTGCTTCGGAGCTTTGGACGACATGCAGTTCTGGCACAAAATATGTATCCACGGGCACAGGTGATGACCGAACAGGATCGATAAACCCAAACACAGGCTTCGGTTTCTCTTTAGGCTTTCGATTTTTCTTCGAGACGTTATTTCTCATAAACACAGTAGTTTCTCTCTCTAGAACTGGTAAGGAAGACTCTCTCTCTCTCTAAAACTTTTCTGAGAAAGCAAACAATGGTGGAAGAGAAGGTATATTTATAGGCAGCTTTGTGCCTTAATTGCCTTCTGTATGGGGAAATTCAAAGGAAAATAGTCGCGATAAGTTGAAGAGTCTCCTAGGGAGGTGTGCGATAACACACGATTCAAATAAGGGAGTGACACGTGCAAGTCATCCTCAGCTACTAGAGAGATATGTAATCATCGAGGTAGCCTGATAGACATGCGGCAGCATCTGAGGAGCGTGAGAAAGTTTACAAAAGGGAAGAGTTTGAAGCTCTGAACCAATATATCACCAGACTTTCGAGAGAAGTTGATTTCATTGTTGGAGGAAAGGTTGCATTTATACACTTGGTGTTCGGAAGATGTAACCGGGGTTCCAGATAATCTAATTATCCCCAATTTAGCAGTTAACTGAAACACCCTACCAATTGCGCAGAAACGTCGGGCATTCTCACCAGAAAAAGCAGAGATTATACTACAAGAAGTTGAAAGGATGTTGAGCGTCGGGCACATCAAAGAGTCAAAATATCCATTGTGGACATCCAACCATGTTCTGGTCAAAAAGAAAAATAGCAGGTGGAGGATGTGTGTAGACTTCACGCACCTCAATAGAGCATGCCCCAAGGATCCGTTTCCGATGCCGAGAATTAATCAGTTAGTTGAATCAACGTCAGGAAACAAATTACTTTCTTTCATGGATGCGTACGCAGGATACAACCAGATCAAATTAAACCCGACCGACCAGGATAGCACAACTTTCATAAACGGGCGTAAGCTATACTCCTACAAAGTCATGCCCTTCGGGCTGAAAAACGTTGGCGCAAGGTATCAGAGGCTAGTAAACATGGCATTCGAGAGGCAGATCGGGAGAAACATGGAAGTTTACATTGACGATATGCTCGTCAAAAGTGAGACCGACCATAATCTTCTTGCTGATCTAAGAGAAACCTTTGACAACCTAATGAATATAAACCTCAAGCTAAAACCTGAAAATGCTCCTTCGGTCTTCGATCAGGAAATTTTGTAGGTTTCTTAGTCAGCGGAAAAAGGATTGAAGCAGACCCGACCCAGTTGTAAGCTTTAACTAGCATGACACCCCCGAGGAATGTCAACAAAGTTTAGATACTGACAGGGAGGTTGGCAGCTTTAAATCGGTTTATCTCCCGTTTCTCTGACAAGTGTGCCCTGTTTTTTCAGGTTCTAAAAAATGCTAAAGCTTTTCCATAAACATCAGCTTGCGAAGAGGCTTTCACAGGGATCAAGAGTTATTTGTCAACCCCGAACCTTCTAACAAAGCCCATGAAGGGAGAAATTTGGTTTTTATACATAGCGGTTTCTGACTATGCAGTGAGTGCAGCTTTGGTCAGTGAGTCATGGACCGTCCCTAAAACGGTTTACTTTGTAAGGAAAAGTTTGTTAGATGCAGAAACAAGATATCTCAAGCTCGAAAAGATGACATTGGCCCTGGTTACCGCGGCGCGAAAGATGTGACCATACTTTCAGGCTCGTTAGGCAGTTGTCAGAACATCCTTTCCTCTCAAGTACGTGCTGTAACGGCGTGACATATCTAGACGAATGTCCAAATGGTCAATCGAATTAGGCGATTTCGATATTGACTTTGAACCACGAACGACTATAAAGGGCCAAGCTTTAGCTGATTTCTTGGTAGAGTTTCGTTCGATCCGACCAAAATAAGTGGAATTTCCCGAGGCGAATAGACCAAAGGAATGGGTAGTCCGAACCGACGGAGGATCAAATATCAGCGGAGGCGGGGCGGGGGCTGCAGACAACCACACATTCGGGAATAATGATGCATCATGCAATCCACTTCAGCTTCACCACATCAAACAACGAGGCTGAATATGAGGCCGCGCTAGCTGGTTTGAGATTGGCGCAAGTATGTGACGCCAGACGTGTATGTCTCATTAGTGATTCTCAGTTACTAATAAACCAAGTGTCGGGTGTATCAGAGGCCAAAAAAGAGCATCTGGTTCAGTATCTGGCCGCGTTGTGTATATTGGCTACCTCTTTTACCAAAGTGACTTATGATCACGTTCTCATATCCGAAAATATGATCGCGGACTCCCTCGCATCAGCATCTTTCTCGAACAACTACCCATGGATAATAACTCAGGAAAATCTTTCAATCATTAGGAGAACGGAGCTTGACAACCAACATGAAATCGCTTGTCAGATATCTTCGATAGCCTTGTCGGACTGGAGAAGAGATATTATAAACTTCATAGCAGAGGGTTCCTTTCCAGAGGACCAAGCATCGGCAAGAAAGATACAAAACAAAGCGCGGGGATATGTGCTTTTGGGAGATTTACTTTACAAGAAGTCTTTCAGCAGACCGTTACTGAGATGTTTGGGAGCGAACAAATCACAAATAATTTTATCCGAGCTTAACAAAGAAGAAGGGGCCGCTCATTATGGTTTCAAAGCATTGATAAGCAGGGTTTTCATTGCAGGCTTCTATTGGCCGACCGCAACTGCCGATGAGAAGGGCATCGTGAAAACGTGCGATACTTGTCAGAGGTTTGCACACCGTAATTCATACGGCCGCTGTTTCCCTAGAATCAATCTCAGAGGGCCTTCCTTTTGACTGATGGGGAATCGATCTGGTCGGACCATTACCGATGGCATCTGGCGGAAGGCAGATGATAGTAGTTGTAGTGGACTACTTACCCAAGTGGGTCGAGGGCGAGCCATTATCAGGAACTAAGACTAAAGGTATCATCAAATTCATCTGGTCAAACATCTGTTGTAGATATGGGGTTCCCCAGAGACTCCCCATGGACAATGGACCGCAGTTTGATAGCAATGAAATGAAATATTTTTGCTCGTCCCATAGAATCAAGCAATGTTTTTCGTCCAAAATGGAAAATCTCAATTGATAAATTGATCTACATGTTAAACTAAACCTTAACCAGTTTTTTAGTTTTTAACTGATCTACAAATTATCCCGATCCAAAAGGGAATTTTTCAATTGATAAATTGATCTACATGTTATACCGAACCATAACCGGTTTTTTAGTTTTTAACTGATCTACAAATTATCCTGATCCAAAAGGGAAATTTTCAATTGATGAATTGATCCACATGTTATACCGAACCTTAACCGGTTTTTCAGTTTTAAATGATCTACAAATTATCCCGACCCAAAAGGAGACTTTTCACTTGAGAAATTGATCTACATATTTTCCAACCTTATTTAACAGAGAACAAACAACAACAACAAATAGTCATAACACAACAAACAACGTTTATCAGCTCCTTTACCAAATACGCCTCTGCGGGCGAGAACTACAAAAATATATTGCAACAAAAAAAACAAATTCAAGCATCTTCATCGTCGGGATCGGTATCTGACATATCAGTATCATCTCTTTCCTCATCTTCACAAACAACACCGGGCGGGTGATCCTCTTCTGGAACATCCAACCACATCGAGCTCAGTGGCAGGTCTGGAAATTGGCTATGCAGGTTTAAAACATAAGCAACTTTAGCATCGGCCACTTCCCGCTCCATTAGCTTTTTACACTTAGCAGCAAAACAAGCGTTTTCAGCTTTGCCATGAGCCCGGAGCCCAGGAATCGTCAAGTTCTTTGTTTTTCTTTACCACGAAGTGGCGGAGAAACTGGTTTTGGAACCTCAATGCCGCCAAGTGACGCTCCTTATTATCACGATCTTTCTTGAGTTGCGAAAGAGAGGAGCTTATAAAGATTGACTTTTTCTTGAAGAGATGTTAGGGCCGCCTCAGATTTCGATGCTTTCTCTTCTGCGCTCTTAGCCCTCTCCTCAAGAAGCTTTTTGCCCTCGTCCTTCTCTTTGAGTGCAGTCTCCAACTCAGCTATTCGTTCCTTGGAATCTGACAAGTCTTGGCTTAGTTGCCCCGCCCGTCTCTATTTCATAGCCAACGGTACAACCATGCTATATAGTGATAAAGACACAACATCATTGCATTGCAAGGCAAATGTATTAGGGCTTCCAGGTACGGAAATCACAGGAAGTTTCGTCCCTCTAGATGAGACTCTGCCAGCTCTCTTTACATCAGAGGAGCCGACCCTTTTCTTCTCTGGCGTAAGCTCACCAACTTCATCTTCATCGGCGATTACCACAACAGTGGCGTTCTCTGCCGATAGCGCTGTTGGTGCAGAAAGATCTTCGCCCTTGGCACTCTCTTAATACTGCTCGAACAGAGCTGGAATGACAGTATTATCACGAAGCGGCAGAACCATCCCGACCGCCCCTGACTTAGCGTCTACCTTTCTCTTCGTTGTTTTTGGCCTTGTGGCTTCGTTACCATTAGCCACAGACTTCTTCCGTTTTTTCTTCACCTCCTCCTTACAACTAACCTTTCCAGCATCCGCGACAACTACCGACTCTTTTTTCTCTCAACCTCAACCTCACCTTTATTTTCCTGCTCGGAAATTTCATCAGACTTCGAGCAATTACTTGGCGCCCTGTTACATTTCGGTAGAAACAAATGCGTGTTAGGCGCGTCGGTCTTCGCCACAAAGTCCACCAAACTGGGTGGTTGGCCAAACTTTTCTATGGTCAAGGGCTCGTTAGAGCAGCCTTAGAGGTTTCTCATTATCAAGTTCGTATTCATAAAGCATCTATGGAACGCCCGACCCCAGTTCTTTCGAGCATAGTCTTTTAACACATGGAAGGTTAACTTGGCATCTTCAAAATAGTCATTTTTCAGCTCCTAAAAATGCTCCTTGCAAACTGAAACGATGGTTCAGATATTTAAGAAAAAAAGCACCGACGATACATTACCATCATGAATCCATGTGCGAAACAGTCGCCTCGGGTTCTCAAGACTATAAGGTCGTCCATTTGTCCAACAGCCTCTGACAAAAACGAACTGATGCTTCCATGATTTGTCACCTTCCAAGAAATCGTTTACGATCTTCCAAGTATTTCCCAAAGAAGAGTAAAAGAAAGGTAATTTTGGCGATTTGGAAAGTCCGTACATGGCAACATACTCTTCCGTCGGCATGACACAGCCAGACAACCGGGAGGTCATGATGCAGGACATTAGCGTATACCAAGTGTTGGGAGTCGGCTGGGACGGACAAAGACCAATAACCTCAAAATATCTTACAATATCGGGGTCCAGAGGGAGTCTGAGACCCCAGTTGAAGAGATCAATAAAGATAACTATTTCCCGGGACCTAACATGTAATGACGTTTCTCGAGGAATGAGAAAACGTACTTTCACGCTCTCTGGTCTGCCCCACCGGATCAGTAGCTCGGGTTGCTCCTTTAGAGTATAGTACAAGTACTTGCCTTCGTATAAAGTGATAACGTTGTCCATGCATAGAGACTGATGATAGGTGGTTATCATCACAACCTCAAACTCAAGAGGAAGAGGTTCTTCGGGAGGAACAGCAGCAACAGCCCCTTCACCTTCGGCAGCAATAGTTTCTGCCTGGCGTCCCTCTGGGGACCAGCTTCCAGATCTTCCTCGGCAGCCACCTCTGGGTTTTTGTCAACATCAATCTTTTTACCTTCGCCATCGATGGGGTCAACTTCTTCCAAATCTTGGAACGAGAATGATGTTGGATTTGACCAAGGCGGGGTTCACAAAGCTTGAGCTACTACCGATGCGCTTATGCTGGGGGTCACTCTCTTGTAGTTTCTTCAAGGCTTCTATCTCTATACTCTGACGGTCAGCATCTCTTTGACCAATACCCCGAGGAGTAGAGGCGTTGTTAACGCCTGTCCAGACACCGACAATAGTATCGGTTAACTGCACCATTTTGGGTGAGGATAGTGCACTAGAATCGCCCATTGTGAGGAACTTAGGCCGATAACTCTTCTTCAAATTCGGGTCGGGAGAAGAAAGAAGGGCTAAATCAATAGTAGGAGTTACTGGTTCAGTGTTCAGGTGACCAGAAAGAGTTGTAGGGGGGCTCGGGGTAGGGTCACTCGAAGAAATAAGAACTGCTTTGGAGCTTTGGACGACATGCGGTTCTGGCACAAAAAATTTCTCCACGGGCACGGGTGATGACCAAACAGGATCGATAAACCCAAACACAGGCTTCGGTTTCTCTTTAGGCTTTCGATTTTTCTTCGAGACGTTATTTCTCATAAACACAATAGTTTCTCTCTCTAGAACTGGTAAGGAAGACTCTCTCTCTCTAAAAATGTTCTGAGAAAGCAAACAATGGTTGAAAAGAAGGTATATTTATAGGCAGCTCTGTGCCTTAACTGTCTTCTGTATGGGGAACTTCAAAGGAAAATAGCTGCGATGAGTTGAAGAGTCTCCTTGGGAGGTGTGCGATAACACACGATTCAAATAAAGGAGTGACACGTGGAAGTCATCCTCAGCTACTAGAGAGATATGTAATCATCGAGGTAGCCTGATAGACATGCGACAACATCTGAGGAGCGTGACAGACCGCTTTGCAGATGGGCCAGATAATCTTTTCGACCCGAGTTAGGCCCGTCAACTAGAGCCCATGATATGATGGCCCAAGATTGAACCAGCACAAACAGAACTGATTTTCTCTCATAAGTACCGCGAGAAATGCGAACGGGTCGGGCATAGCATTTCATGAGAAAACGGACCGATGGCCATATGAACGAGGAGCGAGAGATGCCCAGCAGCTAATTGAAAATCCCGATGCAGTCGTATTTTCACATCTCCACTTATAAAGGAACCATTCCCGATGCAGTGAAGCGCCATAGGCTATTCTCGCTGAATTACAACAAGTCTTCACTCCCAAGCTCTTGAAGACTGGAGGGCTACTGATGGGGAGATAAATCACCAAGCTCAAGATTAGAAATATTAATTGTCAAGTAAAATAAATGTATTTGTCCTATTGTTGTATTTATTATTAGTTAAAGGATAATATTCCTAAGGAATTGAAAGTGAGAAACCAAGTTGTAAAAGTAGAAGGACCACAAAGGAAATAAGTGTGGGTCAGAAGAGTTTTAAGAAGGCTCTCGGGTGATTTTGTGTTACGAGAATCTCTTAGTGTCAAAATAGACTTAAGTACTTTGTTTAGGAGTCTTTTAAGAGAGAGAGAGAGAGTAAGAATTAGATTAAGTAGAGAGAGAAAGTAATATTATATTCATCTTGGGATCTGTAAAGCGTGTGTGGTCCTTTTATAGTACAATTACGGGCCCCACACGCTTTAATTCATGTTTATTACATCTTTGGTCCCTATATCTTTTCATCTTTGGTCCCTATATATGGGTAATGTTTCGGCAGCAGTTTGTTGGAAGCAAGATCTTCCGAGCAAATGGAGACACGATTGTCAACTGCAGGCAAAAGTTGGGAGAAAGCCTCAGGGATTATACCAGACGTTTTATTTATGCCAAAATAGATCTCGATCATTGCAAATAAAATGTGGCATTAACAGGGTACCAGTTAGGACTGCTTCCATGACCGATGAAGCAAGCAATGACTAAAAAATAGGCTTTTACCTTTTCCGCCCTCTTAGTTCATGTGGAAAAACAGATATTAATTGAGGAGACAGAAGCGTCTGAACTGGCAGCCCTAATCCAGCAGAGTGCGCAGGCCTCGATCGTTACTAAGCAGAATACTCAGTCTAGTTATATCCCGCAGCCTCAACCATAATAGGCAACAATATTCGAGGGATCGAGAACAAACATATGATTGCCCTTCGCAACATATCATACAAGTACTTTTTGCCCTCGGAAGAGATGTTGCTGAGGACCCGGTGGTGCATTCCTTCATACATCGACATCAGGTTCCCCTCGGAGGGCGAGACCCCATTATCAGTGAGGGATAATAAACTTGTTGTATATACTGAAATCATGAATTGGGGACTAAGATTTTCTTTAGACCCATTTTTCATTGAGTATTTTGCTAAGATTGACCTTTGCCCCTCTCAAGCCGGTCCCAATATGTGGTTCACATTGATGGCATGCATTATGGCTTCGAGAATCTCAGGCCAATAATTTTTATTGGAGCAGCTCATCGGACTATCTGGTCTAGCCAGAAACCCTTTCTTCCCATTTTATTCATTGACTTTTAATCGAAGAAAGAAAGTGCTGAAGGACTTGTTAGAGGCTGACAAAAAGTGGAGACAGCAATTCATCTACTTCTCGGGCCATTTAGAGACAGGCTCAGAGTCAACCCCTTCGAACCCTCACAAACTATCCCTCATGTGGACCAACAAATGTAAGTCCTCAAACAATTTTAATTATGGTAACTCCTCGAATGATAAATTTCTGATTTGATATCTTTGTAGCTATGAATGGTGTCTCAAAGCCATATGTAGACCACGTAGAGAGTGCCACTACCATCTTCACCAAACTGAGCGAATGGGCCAAAGAAAATTGAGAAAATAGATTCCGCCTGTGCTTTAGGGACAACAATTTGGCCTTGAGCAGACTCTGGAGGTCCTTGATCGGTTGTCCTTGAAGGAATAAGATAGAGAGAACAAAGTTATCCTGGAGCCCATAAAGGAATTATCTGAGGATGGAAAAATACAAGACTACACCCCCGAACTTGCCCAAGAAATTGAGCTCCAAAAGGCATCAAGTGAGCCTGAAAAAGAAGTTGGAGATAATTCCCTCAAACAAGACTCAAATTAGACACCCAGTTCTCCTTTTACCCAGGCCTCAAATCCAGCACCCATCAAAAATCCCCCTATCTTGGCACCACTTCCTATTCCTCGAAGCAATCCTCCTCAACATGTTGACCTTAATATTCTAGTGGGAGAGTCATCGGATTTTGATCCCGCAGCCTTAGGCTCACCCACCAGCTCCTTCGAAGTTCCTCTTCATGATGAATTTTCCCTAAGTCTTCGAAGCCTGCTGCACACTTCTATCAACATGGGACAGAAAATGCATCATTTAGAGGATCAATAAATCATTATAAGTTTAAGCATCCCTGGTCGCTTCGCAGCTTGAAGAGGCAAATAAACAATATGCTATTGTAGAGAGTCAAGCAGATGCACTCTTCGAAAAATTGTCTGCCTCGGAAAATTATGTCATAATGCTCGAACGGTGCTGCCAGGAAGAAAGAGACCTCTATCAAAAGAAGACGGGGGCTCAAGAAAAACTCTTGGTAGAACTGTAAAAAGCTCATGAACTAGCATGCCGAGCAAAATACAAGACTACACCCCCGAACTTGCCCAAGAAATTGAGCTCCAAAAGGCATCAAGTGAGCCTGAAAAAGAAGTTGGAGATAATTCCCTCAAACAAGACTCAAATTAGACACCCAGTTCTCCTTTTACCCAGGCCTCAAATCCAGCACCCATCAAAAATCCCCCTATCTTGGCACCACTTCCTATTCCTCGAAGCAATCCTCCTCAACATGTTGACCTTAATATTCTAGTGGGAGAGTCGTCGGATTTTGATCCCGCAGCCTTAGGCTCACCCACCAGCTCCTTCGAAGTTCCTCTTCATGATGAATTTTCCCTAAGTCTTCGAAGCCTGCTGCACACTTCTATCAACATGGGACAGAAAATGCATCATTTAGAGGATCAATAAATCATTATAAGTTTAAGCATCCCTGGTCGCTTCGCAGCTTGAAGAGGCAAATAAACAATATGCTATTGTAGAGAGTCAAGCAGATGCACTCTTCGAAAAATTGTCTGCCTCGGAAAATTATGTCATAATGCTCGAACGGTGCTGCCAGGAAGAAAGAGACCTCTATCAAAAGAAGACGGGGGCTCAAGAAAAACTCTTGGTAGAACTGTAAAAAGCTCATGAACTAGCATGCCGAGGATTTAAGGACTGTTGCGATGACTATGAAAAGGTTATGAAGGACAGGGAGAATTTGGTGAAAAGAATTGAAGACTTTCCCAAGCAAGTTGAGGAGGAGAAAGAAAAAGCGGTGAATTCCTATGTGGCTAAGTGTACAAGCAACCTGAATGCCCCAGATGCTACAATTCGAGCAGGGCTTATCACCCATATTCATGCAGAACATCCTGAATATGATTTGGAGAGTTTTTGGAAGCTTGTCGCCCCCGACCTTCGTTCTCCAAACATAGTGGTGAGTGACAGTGAAGAATCAGACATAGAAGAGAGCACCTCTTCGAAAAATTCTGGCTAGGACAAGATGTTAGTCTATTGTGGCAATTTTTATGTATAAGCCCTTAGAAAGCAGTTTTTGTAAGCCATCTGATATTCTTCGAGAAGCGTTTTATAACTTGTAGCTCCTCGAATTTTTGTGTATGCCACTTTGTTTGAATGATAAATTTATGAGTTGTGAATCTCCATATTTCTCTTATGAAAAAATGAGTATGCCAACTTGCGTTGAATAGTTGTGGATGTATCGATTTGCATCGTAATATTCAATATATGCTGCACTAAGGCTAGCTAAAAATAATTCGAGGCACCAAAAGGTCTCCATAAAGAATAGTTCGAAGCACAAAATATCGTTTCTCATAGAATAGTCTAAGGAAACACTGCCTCATAGAGAATAGTTCGAGGAGGGAAATATTGCCTCATAATGAATAGTTCGAGGCACAAAATGTGATTTTCAAAAGAATAATATAAGGAAAAAAAATGCAATTGTATTGATTAGATCATAGGGACACCTCATTGAAACCTTCCTGTTCCTAACATGATAGGAAAGAGTATGACCTCACTGTTTTTTGTAAACCTGGAAA
This sequence comes from Limnanthes douglasii subsp. nivea, assembly GCA_036936605.1. Lineage (NCBI taxonomy): Eukaryota > Viridiplantae > Streptophyta > Magnoliopsida > Brassicales > Limnanthaceae > Limnanthes > Limnanthes douglasii. The sequence continues at coordinate 324,334,800 of JAUPFV010000002.1, forward strand.
GATAAAAAAGAAAAATAATACATGCTAACTTGTTCCTCATTCGAGGTACAATTTTAAGTGTTCGATGTTCCATGGAAGCCTCATATATCGCCCTTCCTTGTCTTTTAATCTGTATTTTCCCTGTTTTACCTTCTCTGTCACTTCATAGGGGCCCTCCCAATTTGGTCCAAATTTTCCAAGACTTTTCTCTTTAGTGTGTAGAAAGACTTTGCGTAATACTTTGTCCCCCACCTTAAAATATCTGTGCTTTACTTTAGAAGCATATCGACTCCTCATTAGGGTTTGATAATGCAAAGACTTCAACTGGGCGCGTTGTGTTTTCTCTTCGACCAAATCTAATTCCAGGGCTCTGTTTTGGTCGTTCAAATCTCCTGTATAAGTTGCCACACGATATGAGGGGAAGACAATCTCCGAAGGGATAATTGGATCCATACCGTATACTAATGCAAACGGAGATGCAGTAGTGGCAGTTCGAGGCGTTGTCCTATAAGCCCACAATACTTCTTGTAAATAATCAGGCCATCTTCCTGCCTTTCCTTCCAAATTCTTTTTCAACCCATCGAGAATTATTCGATTGGTCACTTCCACCTGACCGTTAGCTTGGGGTGGAATGGGGCAGAAAAACATATTCGTATGCCCCTGGAAAGGCAAAAGCTTGTAAACTCCTTGTTGTCGAACTGAGGTCCATTATCCGTTGTGATCTGCAGTGGTACCCCAAAGCGACATCAAATATTCGAAACGACGGATTTGATAACATCTTTGGCTTTCGTCCCTGCTAAGGGTTCCGCTTCCACCCACTTAGAGAAATAATCCACCGCTACGATTATAGTCTGTCTGCCTCCAGACGCCAGTGGTAGGGGCCCAACTAAATCAATGCCCCACCTGTCAAATGAGACCTCCTATGAAATACTCTCCAATAACACCCCAGGCTTGTGGATTACGTTTGCATAGCGCTGACACGTATCACATTGGTTTACCAAGTCTTTCGCATCCGAAGAAATAGTTGGCCAATAATAACCAGCCAGAAACACCCGTCGAATTAACGCCTTATACCCACAATGGGCTGAACCTTCCCCATCGTGAAATTCGGACATGATAAATTGTGACTCATGCTTGTTCAGACACCTTAGTAATGGTCGGCTCAAAGATTTATTATACAGAATGCCTCCCAACATGATATACCCGTGAGACTTGAACCTGATCTTCCTAGCCTCGTACCTTCCAGCGGGTAAAGTATCTTTTTCCAAGAAGTCAATAATTTCTGACCTCCAATCATTTGTGATCACATTGCTTACCTCTTTAATGTTCATTGAATGCTCCGCATCGATCATGACCGAAGGATGCTCCTGAATCAAGACCCATGGGTATCCCTCCGTTCGCGAGGCTGTAGCCAGAGAATCTGGGACGACATTTGCCTATCTTCGAACATGTTCATATTTAACCCCATCGAACTCAGAAACCAAATCTTTTAATGCTTTTAGATATTGTATCAACTTATCTTTTCTGGCCTCAGATTCCCCTAAAGCTTGGTTTATCACCAACTGTGAGTCACTGATCAGTTTAATCTTTTTGGCCCCACATATCCGAGCTAAACGCAAACCCGCCAATGCTGCCTCATACTTCGCCTCATTATTAGTTGCCTTGAAACCAAATCGAATAGCTTGAAACATAGATACCTCTTCTAGAGAAATTAATTGGACAGCCGCACCACTTCCAGAGTTATTCGACCCTCCATCCGTTCGAACCAACCATTCCATGTCATCAAAATGGTCAATGATCTCTATGTCCTCTCTGTCTGAGTGGAATACAACCAAAAGGTCAGCCAAAACCTGGGCTTTTATCGCCGTCCAAGGCTCAAATGCTATGTCAAAATCTCACAATTCCACTGACCATTTAGTCATCCTCCCAGAGATATTGGGCCTTTGTAACAAAACTTTTATGAGGGATGTCATTCGAACAACTATAGGATGTGCCTGGAAATAAGATCTCATCTTTCGGGTAGCTGTTACCAAAGCTAAAGCTACCTTCTCCAACTTGAGATATCGTTTCTCTGCATCCAACAAACTTTTACTGACATAGTAGATAGGTTTCAAAATAGTGTCTTCTTCTCGGAGTAAAACAGCACTGACCGCACAATCTGAAACCGCTACATAGACAATTAATATTTCCCCCACCAATGGTTTAGACAGTACGTCAAGGGATGTCAAATATTCCTGAATTTGGCAAAACTCTGTAGAATACTCATTAGTCCAATTAAATTGTTTCGCGTTTTGTAAAACCTTAAAGAAAGGTGCACATTTGTCCGAGGACCGAGAAATGAATCTATTCAGTGCTGCCAATCTCCCTGTCAAGATCTGGACTTTCTTGATATTCCGAGGTGGAGTCATGGTGATTAAAGCTTTTATCTGTTCTGGGTCAGCCTCGATGCCTTTTTCACTTATCATATAGCCAAGGAACTTGCCCGATCGTACCCCAAAAACACACTTTTTCGGGTTCAGTTTCAAATTGACCTTACTCAAATTATTAAAAGTCTCATCTAGGTCAGCAAAATGATCTTCGTCCCGCAAACTCTTGACAAGCATATCATCGATATATGCTTCGGCATTCCGACCAATTTTCCCCTCAAAGGTTTTGTTGACCAAGCGCTGATAAGTTGCCCCTGCATTCTTTAGGCCAAATGGCATAACCTTGTAACAATATAATCCTCTCCCGCTAATAAATGACGTACCCTCTTCATCTTGTGCATCCAACCGGATTTGATTATACCCTGAATACGCGTCCATGAAAGACAACAATCGATTGCCCGAGGTCGAATCCACTAACTGATCAATGCGGGGCACCGGAAAAGGATCCTTAGGACAAGCTCTGTTTAGGTCCATGAAGTCCACACACATTCTCCACTCGCCATTCTTTTTTCTTACCAAGACTGGATTCGAAGCCCATACGGGATAATGCAACTCGCAAATGTGGCCTATTCTTAATAACATTTCCACTTCCAAAAGAATAGCTGCAACCTTCTCCTGAGAAACTGGTCTCATTTTCTAGACAATGGGTCGAACATCAAGTCGTACCGCAAGTTTATGACATATTATCTCTGATGGTACTCCCGTAACATCCTGTGCACACCAAGCAAACATATCGAGTTTGTTAGACAAAAACGCAATTAATATTTCTCTGGACTCAAAAGAATGTTTTACTCCGATCTTCAGAAATTTTCCATCTCCAAACTTATGTTCCTCAGAATTCTCTTATGGGACCAGAAATCCGGGGGTCTCCCTCGGATCATCACATGGAATGATTTCCGAGGAAGGCCCCTTTAATTGCTATCCCTTGTCCGATATTTCTCTCCAAACTCCTTTCGAGGATAAGGCGATCTGGTAACATTCTCGGGCCATCTTCTGGCTGCTCCTGATTATCCCGATGTTGTTTCCTACCACATATTTCAGACACTGATGCACCATCGAAATCACACCATGCATTCAGGACAACCAAGAGCGACCCAAAATCGCATTATACGAAGTTGGTGCATCGACAACATTAAACAATATTTCCACCTCCTTCTTGAACGACCCACGACCTAACTCGACCACACACTGAAATTCTCCAACAACCACTACTGTGGCACCAGTAAATTCCACTATGTTTGATCGTCATATAACCGGTGGGTCAGAAATTCTCCTGTAAGTACTCATAAACAAGATGTTCACTGAACTTCCTGTATCAACAAGTATCTTCTGAACTTGATCGTCAGCAATACCCGCGGCAATCACCAACGCATCTTCGTGCGGGCCCGCGACATTTCACATATCATCATTATCAAAACATATGATGGGGGAGGTAAACGGTGCATTTGTGCCGACACCCCTGCTTCAATCTGGGTAGTCAGATTGACCATATGCCTTTTCCGCGAGCTATTAGAATTCCCTGCGATGGTATCCCCTCCAAAGATTCCAGTGACTCAAAGAAAGCACAGAGGTCGTTTACTTTCCCCCTCGGAATAATTTCCTCCACCATATTTACGTTTTTCCTTCCCTCCTTGGGATCCAGATACTGTTGCTCAATATAAAAAACGTCAACTTCCTCGGAAATCACCATGGCTGTGTCAGCGATTTTTGGAACAACCTTTATCGCTGCATTTTTCTGAGAATGCTTTTTCACAAACTCTAGTAACATTCCATTCTCAATCAAAGCTTGCACTTCTTTTTTCAAAGCAATGCAGTCCTTCGTATCGTGCCCGATATCCTCGTGATACTTACAATACTTGCTAACACTTCTGCTTTCCCTCAGAGTCTGAATAGGAAAAGGTTTCCTGAACGGCACCGTTAATCTTGCCTTATCAAATATCGTGGCAACATTTTCCGTTAACTCCGCAAAATAGTCCGGTCGAACCCATTTGTTCGAAATTGGTCTAGCCCCTTGATTGTAATTTTGTTGGTTGCCATAATACTGTAAGTTTGTTTTCTATCTCGGCGGATACTGACCCGTACTTTTGGCTTGAACATTGGCACGAGGCCCTTGGTTACTAGACTCAGATCTCTGAAACTGGTTCTGATCCAATTGATCACCAGATCCTTTCTCAGAAGCCTGAGTCTCCTCCACCAGAATTCTCTTCTCAACCTGATCCAACAATGCTCCGAAGGTCATGGCCTGATTCTCTGCCACCGTGTCCTTTAATAGTCCGGGGAGTAGGCCCATCCTGAAAGCTGCAAGTGCCACCGTGTCCTTACAATACTCCATGTCTGTTTTCGTTTTGACGAATCGATTAGTATAATTCTTTAAGCTTTCCCCAAATTTTTGTCTACAATATTCTTTAAGAAGGCTCTGGGGTCAAAATAGACTTAAGTAATTTGTTTAGGAGTCTTTTTAGAGAGAGAGAGTAAGAATTAGATTAAGTAGAGAGAGAAAGTAATATTATATTCATCTTGGGATCTCTAAAGCGTGTGTGGTCCTTTTATAATACAATTACAGGCCCCACACGCTTTAATTCCCGTTTATTACATCTTTGGTCCCTATATCTTTTCATCTTCTCATAATGGCTATTTCTTTAGTAGTCTATACAATTCTCCCCTAATACAATTCTTCTTTACAATTTTACCAAATAAACTTCTTCTTTGCAATTCTCTCTTAACAAACTTCTTCTTTGCAATTTTACCCTAACAAACTTCTTCTTTGCAATTTTACCATGTCTTTTATTCTCCCTCATCAGAGGTCACCTCACCCACTATATAAAGGAGCCCCCCTTTTCTGGGTTGGTAGGCATTATTAAATACATTCTCTTTCTACTTTCTCTCTCTACACTTTCCTCTATAGTCACATCATACACTAGATCCAACATTCTTTGTTTAGTCACATTTTAACTCATCAGCTGCAACATATATTTTAGAGGAAAAAACGTTTGAACTACGACCGTATGGCCTTCGAAATAATGCTGCATTTTTTGAGTCGCGGCCACTAAGGCAATAGCCAGTTTCTCGAGCTTCAAATACCTTGCTTCAGCATCCAACAAACTTTTGTTCACGTAGTAAACTGCTTTAGGGTCTGATCTTCCTCCCGATCCAAGACTACACTAACCGCGTATTCCGACACTGTAATGTATAAAAACAAAGTTTCTCTTGGCAAAGGTTTTGTTAGCAAAGTTGGGGATGATACATAATAGTTTGACCCGATGAAAGACTCGGTACAAGAAAGGGTCCAATTGAATGACTTGACATTTCTCGAGACTTGAAAAAACAGTGCACATTTGTCAAAGGATTCAGATATAAACCTGTACAAAGCCGTCAGCCGTCCTGTCAACATTTGCACTTTTTTGATATTTCTTAGGGGTGCCATGCTACTCAAATATTTTAGCCGTATCGAATCGGCCTCAATTCCTTTTTCGTTGATCATGAATCCCAAAAACTATCCTAACCAGACCCCAAATGAACACTTTTCTAGGTTTAGCTCGAGATTTATTCTTTTCAAATTATCAAAGGTTCCTTCTAGATCGGTAAGATGGTCCTCGTCAATACTACACTTAACCAGCATATCGTCTGGTGTGGTTTATTTTCGTCTGAGGGTAAGTTTGTAATTTTTGTTTAGAACTGTGTGGAAGTTTGAGAGTATTTAATGTTTGAGTAGAGAGTAGAGGGAGAATTAAGTAGCCTGGTTGTATTTAATTTTCATTACCCTCATTTAATGTTGGTGGTTGGGTATTTATACCCTTACATTTGGGCTTTATAGGCTTTCAGGTCATGTTTAATGGACCCGGGTCATGTTCAAGGACCCATGAGCTCTTAGTAGGAGAGCAAGCAGCTTAGTCAAGAAGTGATTAGGTTTTAAGTACTTTAGTTCTGTTCGAACAGCACAATGAATGATGGTGTCCGAATTGTCATCGTCCGGTTAGGTAGACCTTGCCCGAACTGACCCTGTCCGAAGTGGTAACAGGATCCGGACTCATCATCGTCAATGTAGACTTTGATGTTGTACCCGATCTAATCATCAAAAGTCTTGTTTACCAACCACTGATATGTTGCGCCCGCATTCTTTAGACAAAAGTGCATAACTTTATAGCAATACAAGCCTCTCCCGGTTATGAAGGTCGCGCTCTCTTGATATTTAGGATTCAAATTTATCTGGTTGTACCCGACATTTGCGTCCATGAAAGATAATCGCTTATTTCTCGATGTGGAACCCATCAACTGATCGATTCTCAAGGAAATGATCTTTTTGACAATGCACTGTTGAGGTCGATGAAATCCACGCACATTCTCCATTAACCATTCTTCTTTTTTTACCAAAACCAGCTCAGACGTCCATTATGTGTATCGAGATTCTTTGATATGGCCAACTTTAATCAACCTTTCTACTTCAGAAATGATAGCCTCAACTTTTTCTTAGGAAATAGCTCGATGTATTTGTGAAATAGGTCGGACGTTTTGGCGTACAACCAGGCTATGGTAAATTATACTATTCGGAACTCCTATCTAGTCTTCCGAATACCACGCAAATAAATGCAACCTTTCCTTTATGAACAAAATTAACCTTTCCAGAAAATGAGAAGACAAATTCGTCCCAATCTTCAAAACTATTCCTCTAGGAAATTCGTAACTATCACAATATTTGTCTATCAACAACAATCCATAGGACTCCCTGGGATCGTCTACTAGTTCTGATCTGGAAGCTAACCTCACTCATTGTTAATCCTCTACTTGAACCATTTTTATATCGACTTTAGTCGCTAGAGCGGCTCGATAGCATTCTCTTGCTTCCTTCTGACTACTTCTAACTACACCAACGTTGTTGCCAAACACATACTTCAGAAACTGGTGAACCGTGGACGTCACCGCATGCATTCTCGATAGCCAGGATCTGCCAAAAATTACGTTATGAGAGGTCAGTGCATTCACGACCACAAACAACACTTTTACCTCATCTTTGAAAAGACCTCGACCCTTCAAATTCTCCAACTACCTCGGTTGTTGATCCTATGCACCCCACTATCATTTGGTCTGATTTTAAAATGGCTGATGGGTTTTTTAACTTTGGATACGTGGTCAAGAAAATTATGTTTGTTGAGCTTCTAGTGTCAACCAAAATTCTCCGCACTTCCTCTCCCACAATTGCAGCTACAATCACCACCGCGTTCTCGTGTGGTCCTAAAATGTCCCTCATATCATCATCATCGAAACAAGTATAGGGGACGAGCTACTGTATATGTGAGGTGATGTTTTTGCTTCCATTTGAGTAGCTAAACTCACAACATACCTTTTCCAGGAGGCGTTTTGATCCTTGCCATCGAATCGCCTCCAAAAATGGTTAGCGACTAAAAAAACCTACATAAGCTACTAACTTTTTTATTTCTTCAAAAGTTTCCTCTTCTATCACACCAAATTATGTTCTGATCCTTGTCAAGATCATAGTACTCCGTGGATATATCAAATAGGTCGGTAACTTCAGGGATTGCCAATGTTGTTTTTGGTTTTGGTACTGCCACAATTTCCTTAGAAGGCGTACTCTGTTGAACCTCCTTCTTTACAGAGTTGGCCAATTTTCCGTTTTCTATCAACATCTATATTTTCTTTTTTAGGGCATACAAATTTCGTGTCGTGCCGTACATCTTCATGGTACATACATTATCGGTTATTGCAGTTTTATAAGGGAATTTGGATCAGAAAAGGTCTGTGAAATTATATTCTTTTTTTACTTTTCAAAAATGGTCGATATGCACTCGGTTAGATCAAAAAAATATGCGGGTCGGATCCATTTGTTCGAAATGGGTCGGTTGACTATCTGATTGCTAGGCTTAGCTCGCTGCGGCTGAGACCCCGATGCTTTTACAGGGAAAGACTGCGCCACCGGTGGCAAGGTGTTTATCGGTTGGGGTTGCCGAGCGGAGCTGGGATTGTGCAAATCCATTTGTTACCGCTTGCTTCATGGGACCGGGGATTAGACCCAACTGATAACCCTTTAAAGCTATGTTTTCTTCGCAGTGATCGAGGTCGGTTTTAGCATCCACGAAGCTCCGTGTGTAATCCCTTAAACTCTCGCCTACCCTTTGTCGACAATTAACGACTGTGTCCCCATTAGCTCGTAAATTTTTACTTCCCACGAATTGCTGTCTGAAAATTACCCCAAACATATTCAAAATTCTTATACACCATTGGGGTAGCCGGTTATACCATTTCGAGGCTCGGTCATTAAAAGTCATTGAAAAATCTCGGCAAAACAACTTATCGTTATTATCAAAACTCAACATGAAATTCCTAAATTTCTCTAAATGATTTTCCAGGTCTTTCTTTCCATCGTACTTGTCCAAGTTGGAGATATCGAAACGCTTCGGGAGATGTCCTGACAGGATTTCATCAGACAATGGGGATGATCTCCAATTGTGCCAAAAACCAAAAGCGCAACTCCCTAGACCCTCAGTCTAGCTGGCATTCCCTCTTTATGAAAATCCATATGACCAATTGCATCAGAAGCAGAATGAGCAAGCCAGTCTGCTGCCTCATTCTGCTCTCTGAAAATGTGGGTAATCTTCATGCTAGGAGAGATCATCTTGTAGCAGTAATCAATCGAGGCTTTTAAGTACTATGGGGACCTGTTCGATAGGATCATCTCACAGACCGTTCTAGAATCGGTTTTAATGTCAATCGTGTAGAACCCTTTATATCAACAGATTTGAATTCCATCCAACAAAGCCCTCATTTCAGCTGTTAAAGGACTACCTTTTCCATAACATCTACTGAATCCAAACACGATTTTCCCTCACTATCTCTGAGAAGTCCATCTCTAAAACACTCACCAGAATCAGAACATGCCCCGTCTGTATTAAGTTTGAAACAGCCAAGCTTTGGGCAGACCCAGCTTAGGGAGACGGGAACATACTTCTTTTTAAGATACTTCATAGAGTATCCCGACCCTAGTGCTTTATCTTAAGTAGATTAGCACTGTCCAAAGTAGATAAAATGTAGATCACTTTCTCAATAATATCCTTAGCCTTAAGACTCTTGCCCTCCATATTTAGCTTGTTTCTGGCCAGCCATATTACCCATACACTTATAGACGGTAGTATATTCCTTACGTGAATATCTTTGATTAAAGACCAATACCAGGTTCTGACTAAGTGAACGATCGTCATGTTCTTTGTCATATAAATCTTAAAGTGCCCAGCAAAGAAAGCCCAAACCTGTCATGCCTTTTGGCATTCCACAAATACATGCTTCACATTTTCAGTATTCTTACAATTTTAACACTTAGAGACTAACTATATATTTCTGTTTTGCAGGATTGAATCAATTGGCAACCAGTTTTTAAGAACTCTCCAGAGAAGAAAGGAGTATTTACGCGGAGTGACCTTGTTCCAGGTCTTGTCATATATGTAAGATTTCTGCCCCCTTTTACACACCTTAGTCCAGGTAGCCTTAGTCTGAAAAAGACCATTGCCATTTAGAGTTCAGAGAGTTGAATTTGCCTTAGAAGCATCCAAAGAAACTTTCTGAATGTTCAGGATTTGAGATGAATCCAGAACAGTCTCTAACTTGTTGATCATCCAACCATCATTAGCCCAATACTCCTTTACCAAAGTACCCACATAATTCTGCATGTCCTCCCCACTAGCAAAAGACATTAAAGCCTTACTTGAGCACAATCTATCCAGTTTTAAGTCCAGATTACCCTCCTTAGCATGCCAAATAATGTGCTTATCAGCCATGTCGCTAACAGACCACAGTCTCCTCCAAGTATGTGAACTGTTAGCTTACTGAGGGACAGTAAGATGATGATTTTGACTGAAGTAAATAACTTTCATGACCCTTGACCAAAGAGAGTTTTGACATCTAAGATGGAAACAAAGGTTAAATGAGAAAACCACCATCATATCATCAATACTTCTCACATTGAGCCCACTATTCTCAAAAGGCTTACACACCTTTGCCCATTTACACCAACTGATATAGCCTTTTCAGATTTGGAGCCCCATAGAAATTTATTGCAAAGAACTTCAAGCCTTTTGAAACAGCTGTAGGAATAGTAGTATGCTGGATAGTGAACATAAGATAATAGTTTAAGACAGATTGGATAAGGATTAACCTACCACCAAATGAAAGGGTAGTATGATCCCAATCTCTAATCTTATTTATGGTTTTAGTTATAAGACTATCAAAATTACTAATCAACCTTTTGTTGCTAATTACAGAGCCTAAATACTTGAAGGGCAGATGACAATGCTTGTACCCCAGAAGTCTTTGCAATCTTCTGATATGCTGAGGTAAAGTATTTTGGCTAGAATCACCCTTGATTTATTCTTGTTAATTAACTGCCCTGATATTTCTTCGTACTGACTGATAACCTTCTTCACCTTTTTGACAGAAGCAGTGGACTCGTTGCACGGGAACATCATATCATTTGCAAAGCTTAAACAAGGTACATTAACTCTTCCTCTTGTTTTGTGTCTAACAGAAGGATCATGAGTAGATAAGAATCTTAGGCTTCTAATTAGATATTCCTGAGCTAGGATAAAAAGGGTTGGAGATAGTAGGTCACCATGTCTCAGCTCTTTGTTGGACCTAAAATAACCATTCAAAGCCCCGTTGATTAGGATAGAAAAGTGGCAGTTTTCAATATGTCTTTCAATGAGCCTTATAAAATCCAATCTGAAGCCAAAAGCCATCATCACACTTAAGAGAAAAGTGTGATCAAGTCTGTCAAACGCTTTATCCATGCCTATCTTTAGCATTATATTCCCACCACTTGCCTTAGTTGAAAGATCTCCAGAAAACTCTTGAGCCAACATGATAATATTGTCATGTATACACCTGCCTTTAGTGAATGCCCATTGCTCAGCAGATATAAGACTAGGAAGAATAGCAGACATTCTTCTATTTATTAGCTTAGAAATAATCCTGCTGAAGTAAGCAGTCAAACTTATGGGCCTCTAGTCCTTCCATTATTTGGAGGAGTCACCTTTAGGGATAAGACACAAAACAGTAGAATATATGCCAATAGGAAATTGCCCGTCCTTGAAAAACTCCATTAAAGCTTCACACATCCTTCTTAATAACAGGCCAGCAGAATTTATGGAACTGTCCATTGAATCCACCAGAACTAGCAGCAACATTAGGGCATATATCCTTGATAACTTCATACATTTCCTTCTCAGTAGGCCTCTCCATCAATCTTTCATTATCAGCCTTAGATACCCTCTTAGAAATGTAATCACCCAAGACATTAGAACACCAAGGATTAGGGAAATTAGATATTAGGTTCTTAAAGTAGTTCACTGCAGATTCACTGATAGAATTAGGATCATCATCCCAAGAAGAGCCATTCCAAATTCTGGTGATTTGGGATCTCTTCTACTTTATTTTAACAAAGTTATGGAAAAAGGTGGAGTTCCTTTCACCATCCATGGTCCATTTAGTGTTAGCTTTCTGAATCTAGTAGGCCTCCTCCCTTTCAAGAAGCAACAAGTGCTTACTTTTAGTATTCTCAAGCAGAATCTTATCTTAATCAGAGTTAGAACTGATTAGATTAGCTTCTAGCTTAGATATTTTATCTTCAACCATCTTTAAAGAATCAAAGACAGAGTACTGCCCGAAAGTGCCACTCGGTCGCATTAGACCGAGCCAGCATGAAGACGAAACCATTTGACTGTTCTAACGAAATATGTAAGCCGGTGTCGCCGCAGTGACACCGAAGCTAGACCGGTTACCAGAAGAAGATACAGTCTGGGGGATGAGTCTCCCACTATTTTTAAATACAGTTCTATTCCACACTTTAAGATTAGCTTTTAAGAGCTTAATCTTGAACCAAAAACTGTTGATAGGAGTCCCAGGTAGATCCTTTTCCCAACGACCTTCAACAAAGTTGTAAAAGTCCTTATGTAGACACCACATATTCAAAAATTTGAAGGATGAAACCCTTTTAGTTGATGAAGAATAGATAGTGAGCAATAAATGGGAGTGATCAGAGCAGGTTTTAGAGAGATAATGAACATTAGTATTATCAAATTGATTTAGCCATTTCCTATTATAAAGAACCTTGTCCAGCCGCCTCTACTACATACCATTTTTCCATGTATACATATTACCTGAAAAACCAGCATTCATTAGAGAACAATCTTGAAGGTAATCGTTAAAATCATCCATGCTAACAGAACTATTAGTAGAACAATTGAGTTGTTCATTAGGGAAAACAATAGTATTAAAATCTCCCAGAATCATCCACTCCCTTCCATCATCAGCAATAACCCTTAATTTGTCCCACAACAGCCTTCTTAAACTTACTGAACACTTTGTATAGACCACAGTGACATAGAAATCCTTGGAAACCAAACTATGCTTAATTCTGAGGTGAAGAAATTGTTCTTCACTGACAAGGATGTCTATCTCATACAACCCATTCCACATAACCCATATTTTATTAGAAGTATTGTTTGTAAATCCTTGAAATCCCAACTTCCTTGAGATAGATTCCAACTTTGACTCAGACACCATAGGCTCTTGTATAACAATAAAATCTAACTTTTTCGATCTCTTTAATGCTTTGATTCTAGATTGGGTTAGCTTATTCCCAATCCCATGAACATTCCAGTTAAGGATAACAATTATTTGGAATGTTTTGAGTTTTTAGGAACACTTTTATGTTACACACACTTTGGGAATATTATCCCCTTGGAATTGAGAGATTTAGGATTTTTAAATTTATTTAATTCATTCCTCTTATCACCAAAGGAATTCACAGATTGTTTGTTGACTGGAGATGGAGGAAGGCTACCAGTGGTTTGTTTAGTTGGAGAGGATTGACGCAACAAGGAGGAAACAGAGTCTTCATTATTTGTATTTCCCAGTTGAAGCATGTGGATTGCTTCAATCATCTCAGTACCATCCATGGCTAAATGTAAAATATTTTGGTTTAATTCTTCCTTGTTTTCCACACTTGGGGATTCCCCTTCTTTGTTAATGTTATTAATAATTACAGACTTCAACTTCTTTCCCGAATTCACAATCTGAAATGTAGGAACAAGGGATTCAGGCTTTGTGGTGGAGGACATAGCCTGTACAACTGGTTTCATTTGAAGAGTATTTTTGAAATCTTTATCAACATGCCCCAAGTGAGAGCAAACACTACAATAATCAGGTGTTTTATTGTAAACAATTCTTTGCCATAAGGTTATCTTTATTTGTTTATGGAGAGGCTTAGAAACATCAAGGATAACCCAAACCCTACAATAGTTTTGCCTCACTCTATTCCTAGTAGGAACCCAAATATTCAAAGGAGTTCCAAAAGACTTAGCCACCTCTAGAATTGTAGATTCATTGTACAAACACTCAGGAAGATCAGACAGATCTATAAAGACAGGCGTAGAAGGATTCTCCACGTTAAGGTTAAACTTAGGTGACCATTCAAACAACCTCATACTCTTTTCACATATTTGCCAAATATTCCTCCTTCATATCGGCTTTAGATCTTCCAATAGAGAGAACTCTATAAATATATGTCTGTACTCCCAAGCTAAGATATTGTACTCTCCTTTAAATCTGAATGTATCAAGAAAAGCCTTTACCGTAACATATTTTGGTTTCCCAGTTGAAAATCTGCCCACTATCGTGTGCGTGGCCTTAGACTGAAGGTGTCCCAATTCAGCAGCTTCAAATTTGACTTCAAGATGATCATTAACCCATGATCTTTTAACATTTTTATGAACTAACTTGTCGCTATTGTTTTTAAACAGATCCACGAAAGACTTGTTTATAGCTCATTTGCCACCGTTTGTTATAGATATAAAGGTGGGGTTATCTCTAATCCGTGGTTGGGCAAGGTGTGAATTCAGGGTTGGAAAGTGATTGTCAAGATTAACAGATCTGTAGAAGAGCGAAGAACATTCACCTTCCCCCATTAGTGACAATGAATGGAACTAGAGCAAGATAGGAGCTCAAGACTAGGATACATTTCTTGGAGAGATTCTTGAAACTATTTAACAAACTTTGACCATGTAAATCAAGTCATGTTGTTCTTATTTCATCCCTCATTATCGTTATTTACATTGTTGGGAGGATTAAAAACCCAAAAATATTAAATGTGATGTTAAAATGAAAACACTAATTTATACCCACTAGTCCACTACTAACAACATCTTTAAATTTTTGGCCATATGATATTTTATTTTTTTTAAAATTTTATTGACAAAAACTCAAACCATAAAAATAATATTTTAAAAATATAAATAAACAAATAATTATTTTGATATAATTTGATTCCTAAGGTTTAAAATTAAATCATATATTTAAATAAAAATACAAAATATTTTTAATTAGACAAAAAGTACATTATTGAAAAAGTAATTACATCAATTAAAAATTATATGCTAACATTAATATTATTTATTTATTTTTAATTCAAAACAAATTTTATTATTTTGCGAAAATATACTTAGGCCATGATTTATTGAACTTGAAATAGAGTAAGAGGTATTTAATGTCAATCACAACTGGAAAATTAGAAGGCAGCAAGTTTGACTCTTAATTCCCGCTTCGAGAATGACTTGCTTTCATAGAGCTTGACAATGAGTCAAGAGTAGGGAAGCTTTTCACTGGAGGTTGAAAGATTATTAATTTGACGTAAGGTTTTGGTTACGGATAAATGTTTCCTTCCCGGAGCAAAAGATGATGAAAACTCGTCAGAGAACTTTGAGAGGTCTAAGAGTGAGGTGAGTGAGCTAGAGTTTTGATTTGGAGCCTGTTCTTGCTACTGGGTCTTAACTGCTTCTTCATTTTGGATTAAAAATGGTTGAGGCTAGTTTCAATGATTTGCAGCTGTTTTTTTTACAGAAGTAACTAAACATGATTTATTGATTAATGATGGAGTTCTTTATTGATATAGAGAACTTTATAGTGAAGATCTACAAGAAATTATATGTCAGGTATATCTATCTGCATAATCTATGGCTAGTTTCATGAGATTTATTATTTGATTTTTCGTAAAATACGGTTGAAAGCAAAAAAGGATAATAGCAGAGCTTAAAGTTTCTTGTTGTTATTGTATATCTTTAATGAACGCAGTTCCTAAACTGTCTAATAAAGCAATAATTCTGAGTTGGTTGGGGACTTGTGATGTATTTATGTCTTGTTTTAGCTTGCAATACTGAGTCCACTTTGCAAGTCAATATGCAGTTGTATTCCGTTTCCTGGAAATGTGAAATAAACATGTTTGGCGGTAATAGATTCCAGCAGAATTCTAGTAAAGATGTTAGATACCAATGAGCTTTATAATTTTTTATAATTTAGTATCATTGCTAATAATAATATAAAGTATATTTATATGTCGAGGTTAGTGAGGTTCATTTTACAACATATGATGAGACCGTAGATGAGTGCCATGCATTCAGCTACGATCCTACCAATAACTATAATAATATCCCATTTAGAGTTTTTTTATTATAGCTGCACCATAAGCTTCAATTGAATGCGAGCATGACATATCAATATTAAGTTTAAATATGGTGTCACTTGGAGGTTTCCAGTTGATGACAATGGCCTTCATATGCTTACTTAGGTGATTTAAGTAACCCAATCAGTAGGCAGTTTCAGAGTCTTTAAGCAAATAGTCTCTCATGACAATTAGGTTCCTGACTTGAATAATCATTGAATTAATAGTTACATTTTTTTGTTGATACTTGAGTTTATTTCCTGATAGCTAGATAACCCAGCATATGTTTCCACTCTATCTCTCAGGAGTACTCAAAGCAAAGGAAGTACGGCGGGTCTAAGTAGGAAAAAATTCACTAAGAAGTGAGGACAGATAATAATTCTGAATCGAATCTCTTTAGAAAGAAGATCTTTATATCATGACAGGAATACTGGTTTGAATATGAACATATTTCAAAGAAGACAAACACCAAATCTATATAATGTGTTTTAGAGTGATGTATCTATGAATTATAAGATTGAAGAGACTGCCAAAGTACTGCCAAACTTGCTATGATGAATTATACTGAACAAATAAGTATCGAAAGAATTTAATACTTCAACAGTGTTGACATTTAGATGTTAATAGCATATTCCTACGTTGAAGGTTGGTGTCCACAGAGATCCAATTATTCAATGACCTCCAAAACATGAATGAACACCTCTTTGGAGTTATGTTGTTCCAAATTATCTTGAATATCATAACTTTAGTTCTTTTGATTATGATATTGTTCCACGTCTTTTTGGTTGTATACTCATTAGCAGTTATATTTTAGAGAATTGAATCTTCCACTTCTTCATTAATAGTCAAGTTTGTGATTTTTTTATATCAATGTATTCCATTTCCCTTGAGTCCAGTAATCTTCAACCCTTTCTTGAACATACCAAGATGCGTTATTGTTATCATTTAGTGTAATTAGAGAGTAAGTATTTCACCATTTGTCTAGCCAAAATTATAGGTCACCTTTTCTAAGCTTCCAATATATATGCTACGTGTCTCACTTTAAGAAATATTTTACATGATTTAGAACTATTCCTTGATCATTGTAATTGCAGTGGATGGTATGTAAATCAGTAAGTGATGTGTATGAATTTAGAGCAAAATTTCTCTAAACTTATACCAAAACTTGCAGGAGAATGTAAGTTGAATTTATTCCAAGCTTCTAATGTTATATCCACTTTCTTCATAGGGTTTACAAAGCTACTTCTAACTGATCCAAGGTATAGTTTTGTGATTTTCATTAGATACCCAAAGATATCTATTGTATAATCTTTTAATTCTAGTGATGATTGTTTTAGACCAAATGGTACTTTGCAGTTAGTAGTTAGGAATAACTAAGAGAACAGATTGTAGAGGAGTTTGCCTTCCACTGAAGATGAGGAGATTATGATCCTAATCTTGTATCTTCATATGAATTTTTGTAACCAATTCTTAATAATGAATTAACTTACTTCTTGGATGAATGATATTTCCCATATATTTCATTGGAAAGTTGATGATCTCGAAGCATATTGCTTGATATATAGAGTTAATTATTGTAGGAGGAATCTTTGTTGATGGTAAGAAGATAATATTTTTCTTACTGATTGTATGACAAAAAATCTCCTAATAATTTTGCAGGAAATGATTGATGGTGTTGATGCTGGAGGTAGATCCATTGGTAAAGATGACTAAGTCATTAGCGAAAGCAAGGCAAATAATCCTTACTGGACTAGTAGTCTTATATTTTATGTTTTTGTTGTTTTGAAATATATGCTTGAGAACTCTGATTAGGAATTCCTCTATAAGGATAAAATAACTAGGGGAAAAGGGGTCCTCATTCGCTAACACCAATTGTTGATTTGAATAGCCCTTTGATTTCTCCATTGATGATTATAGAAAATGTAACAACATTTGTAGAGCTATTGATTCTATCAATTAACCTGCAATCAAAACCAAAACATCTAATATATTTGTTAGTCTAAAAGAGAAAGCTCGTCAAAGACAGTTGCATGTCAATTTTAATAATCGAGTTGGTTCCATAAGTCTTTTTGATTAGTTCATAAGTAATATCACGTGTCAATAAGATATTATATTGTATATTACTACATCTTAAAAAACCATTTTTCTCTTGTGAAACGAGTTAAAGAGAAGAACATACAATCTATCATATATAATTCTAGTCAAGATCCAATTGAAGATAGTATACAGACTTATAGGTCTATTATCATTCCATGCTCTTGGATTGTCTTTCTTAGGGATAAAATAAATTATGGTCGCAACGATACCATGTAGAGCATAATCATCATTGTAGAATGATCAAACAACAACATAAAGATCTTTTAGAATTAAATCCCAACAGTGTTGGAAAAATTTGGTGTTGAAACCATCCACACCAACCACGCGTGAAGAGTTCAGGGTTGTGAGAGACAAGTGAATCTCATCATATGAGGGAAGGATCATAAGGTTAGTGTTTTCTTTATTGGTAACTATCTTAGGGATAAGTTGTGAACGTCATAAATATCTTTAGATAAAAATTTCTTAGTTAGTAATGTCATGAAATGAGTCACTACAGAGATACCAATCTCATGATTATCCTTAATCTAAACACCGTTGTCCAAAATTTTGGTGATTCTATTTTTCCTTATTTTCTTCTTGACATAATTGTGGAAGGCTGTAGTATTTTTGTCACCATTTTATGTCCAATTAACATAGCATTTTCGCTCCCAATATGATTGCTCTTTAGCCATAAGTTGGAAGTGTATTGCTTGAGGTTTTTCCAATTTTAGCTTATCCTCCTAAGATTTTGAGTGGGTATAACAGTTATCATAAAATATTACTTCTTTTTCAGATTAGGATATGACACTGAATATGTTTTCAAAGGTTTTCTTATTCTAGGTTTTGAGAAGAAACTTTAGTTTTTTTAGTTTTTCCCAAAAGACTTGAAAGGGCAATCCATACATTTATTCATTACAGTTTTTATCAATTATACTTGAGAATTCTGGATGAAGAAGACACGTGTTTAGGAATTTGAAAGATGACTTTATCTTGTTAGAGGAGTCAATTATAATGATGCATAGTGGAGAGTGGCCAACTCATGCTTTACCCGTGTGTTTAATTGAAGTGCTTTTGAAATAGTTTGACCGAGCAATGTTCGAGCCTCTTTTATTTGTGAGAGTCAGTCAAAGTATATTTGGAGCCAGCATATCCAACACCAAAGAGGTTATAATCACTGATTATATTATTTGAGTCCTTTATGCTTTTCAAGCATAGAGAGGAGCATGAAAGCTGCTTATAAGTATTAGTGATGGATTTGAAGTCCTCCATCACTGACCATTCCTTAGATCAGTCAACGACATTTTCAAGAGTATTCCAAAGAGGTAACCTTTGATCCTTATACATTTTGCATAGACCATTGGAAAAAAATTCATCATCAAGAGAGATGTGAGAAACATTTCAATGAAGCATTTGATCATGGTCAATAATTGTTTGAACTCCAAAATCATTCCTCCAAAATATTTAGATCTTATTAGAGGTATTGGCAATAGATATTTTATTTATTTTATTATTATGTATGTTTTAAGCAAGTGAAGGACATCAATCATACGCTCCCACACTGCAAAAAGTCTATATTATCTGATCTTGTTATTGATTTTAAGTTTACATCTAGTACCTTTGTTGCCTATGCCTATGATATTTTAACATAATATTGAGATTGCCATATAGAGGAGCCAGTTTGGATCCTGACTGTCCCTTTGAAGTCAATGGCCTTGGTTGTGTTTAGTCCTTTGAAAAGTTTAAACTTAGCTTTTTAGACTTTTTACTTAGAAATTTCATGAATATTTTGCTTTCTTGTGATAAGATTTTAGGTGATATGAGAATGATTCCTATGGTTTGAGTCTTAGGATAAAGGTTATTACGGGATGAAGGTTCTTAGCTATTGGATGCTGTTAGAAGAATTCATGTTTCTAAAGAATGTAAGGCTTCAATTATCTCAGCCTCATGAATTTTAAGTATTTGATTGATTGGAATTAATTAATTGTAGGGTTGCCTAGCTAGTGATTCACTATGTTAGTACCAAATGCTTTCTTCTTAACAAATAGACACCAACTCTCTTGCTTTTCACCATTTTTTGAGGCCGATTGCCAAACTGGAAATGAAAGCAATTGAGAAAAAGAAAAATATCATTGCTTCAAGAAGAATGTAAGAGACTTCGAAAAAGTATCTCAAAGCGAAAAGAATGTGTTGAGAGTGAAAAACGTTGGGTAGAATTGATCGAAAAAGAGCTAACAAAATAACAATATTTTTTAAAGCTAAGATTGCCACACTGAAGTCCTTATTGACATAACAGATTCAGAAATACAAGGAGGAAGAAAAAGAACATTATGCTCAAACATATACCTTTCACAAACTGGTACATGAATAAAAGATAACCACTAACAAAGCCAAGGAAGATCTAATTATGATAAATAATACTGGTTGCAAATAACCGAGAAGTTGTGATTGTTGCATATATTGAAGAGTGCCTAAGTTTTTTGGATAAATGGGATGCTAATTAAATCCATACTGGTTCTTAGTTTCCACAAAATGTTCCCAGAGCTAACCCTTGGATCTTTTTGGGACATGGTCCTTGAGGATAAACGACTTGCTGACATCTCATTCGAAGATGAGCTAGAGGCAACACCAGATTCAGAGAGCAGCGATGTAGAGTCTAAGGATGAGGAACTTAAATATAAAAATTTCAAGGAGGATCAGCCACCAGAGAATCCTAAAGATAAGAGAAATACGGCCAATGATTAAGTCGATGACGGTGAACCCGAAGACGTTTTATGATTTTCCTTTATTTTTTACAGTTATAATTGTTTTTATACTGTAAAAATTCTAAGTTCTTGGTTGGCTATGACATTTTGTAATTTCACTCGGATTCCATGAATATCATCTATTTTTACTCAATTTGTTTCATATAGTATACACATATGTTATTAATAATTATGTCTTTGAAATTTTCCTAGTTTAGGGTGATCAATCTCTAACCTATCACTAAAGCATTGTTAGAACATGACCAACTAATGTTATAACTTTTATATTTGACCAACTAGTGTTGGAACATTTTATATATGACCAACTAATGTTAAAACTTTTATACTTGACTGACTAATGTTGAAACATTTTAAAATTTTAAATTTGGAGTAAAAAATATCCGGACCAACTAACAATAAGACAGGAACATAGAAGAAAACATTATTTATAAAAAATGGTTATGCGGACACCTCGTTAAAATCTCCCCATGCCAATAGGGTAGGAAAGAGTGTGTCTCCAGATATTACATCATAAAATTTACTAATATACACTAATTTTTACAATCATTCCAGATACAACCTTAAGTGCTCAATATTCCATGGGTGTCAAAGAGGGTTATCCTCTTGACATGCCAATTGATAAGTTTTGGGCTTAAATCTTTCAGTAGCCTAATAAGGCCCTTTCCAATTTGTCCATAACTTTTCTAACCGTTTATCTTTAGTGTGTAGAAAGATATTTTTAGAATTTTTTCCTCACCATGAATTCTCCCTGTCGGACTCTGGATACATACATGCTTCTCATTAGATTCTGATAATGAAATGATCTTAGATGCACCCTTGTTATTTTTTCCTCAATTAAATCTAGTTCAGATATTTGACCTTCATCGTTACCCGCGTCAAAGTAGTTTGTGATTCGAAAAGATGGAAGTGTGGCATTTGCTGGGGTTATCACATTCATTTCATAAACCAATACAAAATAAGATTCTTAAGTTGTCGATCATGGTGTACTTATTGTAAATAATTTGGCCATTTTTTGGCAACCATATCCAATTTGTTTTTTCAAGCTATCGAGGATACTTATGTTCTTAATATCTACCTAACCGTTCGATTAAGGAAAAAAATATGATGAATAGTAATGATGAATACCCTATAAGGAACAAAACACTTTCATGTTCTTATTTTCAAATTGAGGGTCATTATATGTGGTGGTTATTTTTGAAATTTCAAACCTGTAGCATATGTTAGATATTATAAATTTTATTTCATCGTTTTCCTTAGTTCAGGACAGAGGCTCAGCTTCCACCCATTTAGAGAAATAATCAAAAACTACTATAATGGTTTGGCATTCCCGAAGGCCATAAGGTAAATGCCCGATTAAGTCAAAACCCCATACGTCAAAAGGCAATGCTTAAGACGTTGACTCAAGCGGTACAACAGGCATATCTATCACATTCGCAAGTCGTTGGCAGGCATGGCACCGTCTGACAAAGTATTTGGAATCAACCATAATAGAAAACCAATAGAACCCTTTTTGTTAATGTTTTAAATCCATAATGGACCGGCCCCTCTCTATCATGCAATTCATGTAAAATAATTTGTGATTCGTTAGCTTTAAGGCATCACAATAATGGTCGAGTTAACGATTTTTTATGAAGTATGTATCCGAGGACCGTGACACCATGTGCCTTAAAACTTAGTCTTTTAGATAAGGCTTTATCGACTGACAAGTACCATATGATTAGAAAGTTTTTAAAATTATATTTCCAATATTTCTCCAAGCACATTGAAATTCCAAATGCTTATTCGATGTCTAATTTTTATCAAAAACTAATGTTATTGAAAGATTATTTTTTTCCAATATACATGGATACCATTAATATATGCAATAATAGCTAAGGGATCAACCATAAAATTTTCGGCCCGATGAACATGTTCGTGCTTGACGCACTCGAAAAAACTTGTTAACTCTTTCACACTTTTAGGTATTTTACAAAATAATATTTTCTTGCTTTAGCGTGGCATGGCGCATGGTTAATAAGGAGCATAAAATCACGTAAAAATGAACTTTCTTAGAACCATAAAGTTGCGCAAGCCATAGCCCTACCAAAGTTGTATCATACTCTACCTCTTTGTTATATGCTTTGAAATGAAAGTGTATTGCATGGAACATTATATATCCACTTGGGGATACCAATTGAACCCCTTCTTTACAGCCTAAAACGTTTGAGCCCCCATCAGTTCGAATTATCGAATCGTTCTGAGACTCATAAATATATGGTCCAATCTAAGGTCGTTTCAAATGAAACTCGACTAGTAAATCTTCCAAAGCTTATGCTTTAATTGTTGTCTGCGGTTCAAAGGCAATGTCATAGTCTCATAATTCCACTAACCATTTAGTCATTCAGCGTGATACATGTGGAGTTTGCAACACATTTTTAAGTGGAAGAGAGGTCCGAACCATAATAGCATAACCTTGGAAATATGACCTTATTTTTCGTGCTACCATTAAAGCAAAAGCTAATTTTTTTTCCAGTTTTAAGTACTTTTTTTTTCAGCATCCAATGAACTTTTTACTTACATAACAAATTTTATGTGGATAACTTACGACTTCTATGACTAAAACTGCACTTACTGCATAATCCAACACAACGATGTAAACAAATAGCTTTTTCCCACAACAGGTTTGGTCAAAAATTCTGGAAATGACAAATGTTCTTTTATTTTTACAAAATCTTTGTCACACTCTAGAGTCCAATTGAACCGATTTTCCTTTTTTAAAACTTAAAAAAATGGTGCACATTTATTCAAAGACCTTATTATGAACCCGATTAACATCGTTAACCTCGTAAGTTAAAATTATACCTCTTTGATGGACCTTTGGGGGCCCATGGTAACTAGAGAATTTAATTGTACTCGGTTGGCTTCAATGACCTTTTCGCTCAATATACCTCTTTGATGGACCATTTTCTGGCTGTTGTGGACTACTCTCACTTGACCCCCGACAACATATTTCAAACACTGATGAAAAATGGAAATAACTCATGCATTCACGAGAACCATGATTTGTCAAATATTGCATTGTACAAGGTCGGTTCATACACCATTATGAAAAGTATTATTACCATTTTCTTGAAGGTCCTCGACCTCTTTAGGTCGAAATTCTACTCTTTAACTAGTTGCTAAACTTATAACATACATATTTCTTAAACAACCAGAAGCTTGTGATAATTTATCTCCTATAAAAAATAGTCAGTGATTCTAAAAACTCAAACAAACTCTTAACCATTCCCTCTTTGTTGGGTTCATCAATCACCATAATACTCCTTTGATGATGATCATGATCCATATATTAGAATCCACATCAAATTCATTATAAAGTCCAATTGTGACCATCACATTTTCTAGCTTCGGTGAAATATTTCTTAGCTCCATTCGGACTGTGGCCTGATTGCCCACTAGTGCTTGTTGTCGATCCTTAGATTATGGTTTATCAATAATGGGAAGCTTCCCATTCCCAATCAAGGTTTAAATTTCTTGCTTCAAATATATGAAATTCGTTGTATCATGGCTTATATCATTATGATACTTGAAAAATTGGTTATACCATGATACCCTTAGACTTTGAATTGGAATTGGTATCTAAACTGAATGAAATTCCACATCTTATAAAAATAGTAGCAATCTTTTTAGTCAATTCAATATAGTTATCATGTCGGACCCATTGACTTGTTTTAGGTCCATAATACTGACCTTGTGGGTGTTGACTTACCTTAGGTCAAGACGGGGTCTGATTTGTGCTTTTCAGGCATAAAATAATAAGTGCATGAGATTGAGAGTTTTGAACCTGTTGATGTTGATAAACTGAAGTTGACGACTATGAGCTCCGTCTTTTTAAATGAAGAAACTTTAATCTTTTTTAGTCTTCCAATTTGATATGATCCTTGATCTGAGCTAATAGAATCCCGAACATTAATTTTTTTTGTGGTTACCTAATCAGCAAAATCTCCGAAGAGAAGTCATTCTCTAAAATAAGCAATAACTACTTGTTCATAACAATTATCCATGTTATTACCACAAAACATTTGATGTAATCTTTCAAAATTTCCCCAAACACCTGAAGAAACTGTATTATTGTATCTTTATTTTCCCGAATCTCCTTACCATAAACCTTAACCAACACAACCCACGTATATGATTCATTTCACATAAATCCCTTAATCATAAAATTGTCCAACATTCGTATCGTTACCGGTAACCCATATACAAGCATCGCTATCGCTGATAACCTTTATAGAAACTACGCCCCCTCATATCCCTCAGCCATACTTATCTCATCCAATTCCCGTCAACTATCCTCGACCATTACAGTAGGTTTAGAGCTACCACTACTCGTTCATGCGATATAAGAGATGTTCATCTTTACCTTACTAGTTACACGGTAGTGCAAGTGGATTCATCAAGACCAAGAGTTCCTCAATTCATGGATATTTCTCTCGCTCTTGACACTACTATTCATCCAAAAATATCCTACATTACTATAATTTTGACTACTGTTACCAATGCTTACTTACCTCCCATGACGTTCGCCTACACCATTGATACTCTTGATTTGTTTTACCAAAGCTCCCACACGACTATCCTGTCTCATACTCCACATACGTGAGATAAATTGTCTATGATTTTTAAGACAACCATTCAATTGTGGCTGTAAAAAAACTCTAATATATCGAGTACCAAAATAAAGAGATCATTGTTCCTACGGGCGCTTTATATGAAAAAAATAACGACTAGGTCAACTAAAATTTCGATTATTTTCTGGGTAAGAACATGACCTCATACATGGTCTAATCTATTGATATTAAAATGTGTGTGTGTGGGGGGGGGGGGGGGGTAGCATGCAAGAATGAAAGATAACCACATATGGGTATTTCTACTTCCAATTCACCTCATCTGAGAATGCTACTTTTTGTTTTGGAGAATGCCTTCTGTTTTTTCAATGGGAACCCTGTTGTGCTAAAAAAAATGAGAACCAATAATGTTTATGGTATATGTTCCATTCAAGTTCACCCCCTATGGGTAAAGCTCCACAACGTTCTCTATGAATTATGGATGAAGAAGGGCCATAGTTATATCACCAGTGTTCTCAGTACTCCGACGTATGTTAACATACACACAACTAAAAAAGTTAGGCTCAGTTTCTTGAGAGTCTTCATTATTATGAATGCGACTGAAAACTTACTTGAGGAGCTAAAAATCAACTGCTACGGAAACCCACCCTCCTCATAGTAGATTACCAAAGACTCCCCAAAATCTGTAACAAGCATGACATCTTCGTCCATAGCTCCGCCAAATGTACCACATTTCCCTTTTCTCCACAATTATTTTAAACTCCACCAGTGCCTCACCACTCAAGCAAGGGACCGATTTATAACAAAACCACCCAAGTTATCCCCTTATCTTCTGGTAATGACAACTCTCATGCTAACAAGGTTTCATCCGGAGAGGGCGATTTGACTTATAATGCTTTCCTCATGGCCTTATACAAGGATGGTAACTTTCATAGATTCTATACTCATCCAAAACATCATTACTTCCAGAAATTTTGACTATACTCGTACTAAAGTATGAGCTCATTTTGCTCATAATTGGAAAAAATCTAAACGATCGTAAATCATCATTATGAGAATAATATGATAGGGCCTCAACTGACTATAACATCATCTTCTAAGCTCAATATTAGTTGATATTAATGCCTCTTGTAACTTAGTCTTCCTTACTAGACCCAATGAATCATTTATCCAACATAAATCCAGTAAACATCGCTTAAGCTAGGCAACTGCAACTCAAAATTCTTCAATAACAGTATCGAATCCCGTATAACGGGCAATAATATAATTTATTTCAATGACCACCTTAAAAACCCTTGCACCCCCATAATATGCCATAAATATCTTTGTCAACCACTTCTCTAACCTTAGGGGAATTAAAGAGTCCATTCTCTATCTAATTGATTCCTCATACTCTTCCTTCATGCGTGACATAGTATCTCGAATAACATCCACCTATCTTAGGAACTCTTTCAATGATACAACATCAATAAGAAAGATCCAAGGTAAAACCCTCAAAATCAAACTCATGAAAGCTTTGGATAAGCTCCGTTGACGCCTCCTCCTCGATGTCCTTATCTCCGCAAATTTCCCCATTCATATGATCTTATAGAATACTTAATGTATCTACACCTCTTTTTACACAATATATATATCCACGGCAAATCATTCAGCGCCATTAAACGAAAAATAGGCCTTGAATTTATCTATGTCCTTGTTATGCCAGTCCTCTCTATTATTTTAAAAGAGAAACATTATGAACCTTATTTCAAGTTTCATTATAAGTGCCATAAGCTTCAAATCATTAATATATTCTTATCAGATGACCTTATAAATTTTAGTTGAGCCAACAAATTCCATTAATTTGATTAAAAAGGGTCTCAAAGAATTTTCCTCCATCCCCGATCTCTAGATTAACCCGAGAAAAATACAAATATTCCATATTAGCATAAATAAAAACCTCCGTCAAAACATAACCAAGAAATATGGCTTCAAAACTGGTACCATTCTTGTCTGCTACTTAAGAGTCATATAGATCACTTCAAGACTTACTTATAATGATTGCAAACTCTACTCGATAAGGTCACTACTTGTATTAACTCTTAGACTTCTAAAAGATTATATTATGTTATGAGCCTTCATATGATTAAAGTCTTCTTTTTTGTTGGCCAAGCTTATTGATCTTTCATGTTCATCTTCTTCGTTAAAGTCTTAAAAGAGCTCTTCAATTGATTCGATGCTCTATATGGTCGTGCCTATACATGAAAATATTGGGTTCCAAGATAGTTTGGACTAAAGTTTCTTTGCCTTCACAAAAGAGATATTTTGAGATAATAAACCTAAAGATCTAGAATCAGACGATCGCCCTTAAGCACCACTAGTCTATATTGTTTGGAAAAAGCTTATTAATATGGTATGACTGGATTAATTACGAAGACAAATAACAAAAAATCTTCCCTCGGACATAGAGGATGTTAAAATGTGGTTTACCAACTAGAAAAATAACATATCTATTATTAATAACACTTATCATGTTATTCACTTTTTGACCCCTTATGGCATATGAGCCAACCTCGTTTGGAACACGTTCAACATTCCAGACACTTCCTCATTGTCTGGATATTTACGAGAAACTCACTACTAAAAATAAGTTAATTTGGCGGGGTTATAACACAATCCCAGCTGGTGTAATATGTAATAACTCTAACGAATCCATTAATCATCCTTTTAGTGGAGTGCCCATTCTCTCTCATCTTATCTCGTAGGCCTCAAACACTAAGCTTAGTTCCCACTCCCGACCACTGATTAGTTCTTTTGGCTACAAACCACCAGCTCTTGGTCTCCTACTTGTTCGGTTCATGACCATTTTTGGCACCATATATTATGCACTATGATATATCACACTTGACAGGAGAGTCACACGAGAATCTTCACAAACACTTCTTTCCTCGCGTCGACAATTTTTTTTATCACATTCTATCTCACATCCGATACAAATTCCATGGTTCAAAGATTCCATGGCCAATTTACTAGTACTAATGATTTTCTTTCTTTTGTCGGCTTCGTCTTTTGTATATGATTTCATTTTTTTTATGTTCTGCAACGTTGATGATGCCTCTTGTTTCACCGATTCTTATAGATTTTTATCATAATTTTTACTATGTTTTTATTTTATTTTATGCATTTGTATTTCGATTTGGATCTTTTATTGATGAATATGTATTCCAATATTTTTTAATACAAGATAATACCCCGAAACAACTATAACAATTTTTTTTTATAAAATAAAACTATCGTAAGTAAAACTAATACTTCTTTAACGACATCCCTCGTCATTATACTTTGCGCCTTTTATATGTCTTTATTAGTCTTGTTATCTAATGCATTGTAAATAACTAAATCCCAATCTAAATTTAAATTATAGTTGGGCTCAGTGGCGGATCTAGAAATGAAAATTAGGGAAGGCTAAACTATAAAACATATACATATCTTCCGAAACATTTTTCAATAGTTTTGCCAAACCTAGTTCTATTATTAGTTTTGAATGCGTTATCTAACTCTAAAAACACCAGTGGATTAATTATTTACCGTTTTATTTAATTTCTAAGTTTGATATACTTTTTAATAATTTATTTTAACTTCCACTTACTGATCTTTCTTTTGTTATAGAAAACTAAAACTAAAATCTTCTTTTAAAATTAATTATATTTTATAATTATAACAAATAAAGTTAAGCATGAAAATCAAACACTTAATTTCGCAACAAAGAATAACTACTGCATCATTATAATGACGGGACCTTGGGTGCTACAGTCCCTGGTAGCCCTATAGGGGCTCCGCCACTGGTTGGGCTAATAACTTTTTTATGAACAAACATGTAACAAAAATTTAGTTAGATTATTTTGAACATATCCTCATAAAATTTATACCGACCTTAATTACCTAGGCGAGAAAAATAACACATTTAACTAGTCCATATAAAAATACAACGTTTATTTTCACCAATTTTAATTAAAAAAATTCCTTAAGCTTATAGCTAAAAAAGTGATAATTAAAAAGCCAAGCAAAATTAAAAACAATCGATATATAAAATTCGAACAAAAATCTTTTGAACTGCCCTAAATAATAAAAGTGAATGTTTAAAACGTTAATCGAATTAATTATTGTGAGAAGTTCCAATGAGGCACGAAATACTCTTATTGGTTCTCATTTACTCCTATTTGCTTAGGGAACTAGTGCCCAAGTAATGCGTAGTCCAGGATGTGATCCCCTATATAATAAGGTAAACATAACGTGAAGTTCAATCACACAAATTCAAAAAAGAGTCCAACGTAGCTTTCGAATATGCCACTACTGATACCCTTACACTTTTACTCGAAGATCGGAAGGTATGAAATTCCAATCAATGGTGTTATGCTCAAGGTTAGAGTTGTCGATAATGAAAAGCTTGCTGAAGAGTTCATCAAAGGTCTGCCGAACTCACCAGGCACTATTATAGGCTTAGACATAAAGGTCAAAGAGAAGGGTGTCCCGTCACTCTTCATACTCTGTTACAAACTAGAGTGTTTAATCATTCAGTTGAAACATTCCGATTGGAGTCATGAAGTCTTTGTATCCACATATGTAAACAACGATAGCACATGTTTTGTGAGTACCGACTACTCTCTTCGTCTTACTTATACTACTTTGAGTGGTGCTACTTTTATATTCCAAAATGTAGTTAATGTGGGACTTTTCGCTGCAAAGGTTTTGAAGAAGCGAGAGCTTATTGGCGTTACGGATATAAATAAGATTGGCAGGGCTGTGGGAATTACTGACATTCTTATTCCTAAAACTGAAAACAGTAGCCCGGATGTTTTAGATTTTAATGCAAAGGTTTTCAGGGAGGAGGAGGTGAAGATGCTTGTTCTTGATGCATACTTCGCATATTTCCTTGCCAACAAAGCATGGACTAATGCTTAAGTTCGTCTTTTATCACTACCTATCTCATCTAAAGATCTACTCTGTTTGGGGTTTTCTTTCTGTTGATGTATTGCAGATCTTACGGCGTGTTTCTCATTATTCAACTAATGTTTTCATTTCTTGACTTAACTTATGCTTTTCTTAATGAAGTAATAAATCATATAGTAACATTCGTATCGATATGAATCTTTGTCGTCAGAGGCTAATTATTAATATTCTAATATGGAACGTTACCGAGACTGAGAGAATCCCATTCTAAAACCAGTCAATACCACGAGTAACATTAATTGTTAGAAGGTTTTTCAAATAGTAATTAAATTATTTTACTAAAAATATCAGATATAAAACATATATATATATATATATTAACCAAAAGTTACAATAGTAAAGAAGTTAAAGTGAATGTTAATACACGAGATTGGAATCAAATTTACAATTTTGGAGCTAAGCATAGCAATCTTTTTAATAAATTTGTTAAATTCTTGCTTTTATTGAGATGATCTTTTTTTACGAGATAGCTACACGTTTCTTCGACTTCTTCATATCAGCATTTGATCCATTTGTGATTGTATCCTTGATTGATCAATCCTTCTTCATGTACTATATTAGTTCTGAGCCAATTGATCTTAGTTTTGATGCTGCCGACTTCTTCTATTCTAATATGCTTCTCTTCTTCTTTAACCTGCAAAATTTAAAATTTTTGTTGGTGAGGTATACGCTTGCCTAAGATTAGTAATATAACTCAATTTGATGATCTTATGTAGCCCATATTGATGTTTTTTAATAAAATAATAGTATTAAGAGGGGTTGGTAATTGGAGACCCTTAAAAGTGCAATCATTTGAGTTATCTTCTCGGATTATATGTCTTTATACCATTTGTGTCTTTATACCATTTGTAGATGTATTAAAGTTTTACCAAATGCTAACATGTTAGACAAAATGAGTGAGTCTATTTCCACATCCACTCATTTTAATTTATTTGCCTTGCAGTATACTAAACCTTTTAACAACGACAATGTTTTTGCTTTAATAAGAGTGCATTTTCCTAGTAATGAACCTTGTGCAATGATTAGTTCACTAACATTATTCCTTATTATAAGACCAGACTCACCATTAGACAATGATGACCCGTCGTAGTTAAGTTTAAATCTGTTTAGTGAAGGTTGTGCCATTTGATATAAACACAGTTTTTTGTATTAGTCATGTGATTAAAGCATTACATTTCTTTAGCTCGGTGATAATCATCACTCAGTGTTTTCTCTTTATAATTTGAGAAATGTCTAATGATGTAACTACATGTGTGACATTATCAATAATAGATTTAGTTGAGAATGAAGTGTTGTTATGTTTGGTTTTGTTCCCAACTAACTAAATGGACGGGGCTATTATTGAAGATAAAACAGTTCTCAAATGGGTATTTTTAGTTGTAGATAGAAACCATTTATTGATAATATAGTTGATAGTCATACGTTTCCCTATGACGATGTCAAAAATTTCAGAAAAGTGCTGCCACACTTTCCAGGAGATGCTACAAGATACAAAAAAAAGTGATTTAATGTTTCACTTTTGGACAAAACTGACACTTGGATGCTAGTTGAAAACCTTTGTGTTGAAGTATTGAGTCGGCTGAGATTAGATTATTTAGGATTCTACATAGAGTGATTGAACATTTCTTTGGGGAAATGTTATTCTATATTTTTTGTTTGATATTTGAGGTAACATCCTTAGGTCTTATTTCATTCCAGGTATTCTTTAGGTTAAATTTACCATATGGAGAAAGTTTCCAAATGATAGAATCTTCAACATTAGTATTGATAGGTATTTATAGAATTCTGTTAATTTTTGTTGGGAAAATGACATGAGCACTAATTTTAGGGATGTCCCGTCTATTGTTAGACCAGTAGTCAGAGACTTTTGATTAATTATACCAAGAATTATTATCATCAAGTGATAATGATATTAACGGTTGTGAGTGATTCAATTTGCCAAAGTAAAAGTCTACATTCCCTTTACCAATAATCCAATAAATGTTTTTTTTCTTCAGTTTGGTGTCTAATCTTAATCATTCTCTTTCAAACTTTGGAGCCTGGTTGCTTTAATGAAGCTTTGAGAGGGTGAATTTTTTAGCAATAAGTAGAGTGCACTAGTTTTTCCCACAATGTTTTGTTCTCTCTAAATTTCAGCCACAATATAAATATTTACAACATTATGATTAATATATGATGTTAAATAATAGTTCAAAAAAAAGTTCGTACAAGATTATAACAATATTTATGAAATAATATGTTAGATATTCTATTGTAATTAATCATTGATACTTTATCAAACAAGTTGGAAATATGGTGTACATATTTTATGTATGATATTGTGATTATACTTGTTATATGATATTGTGATTAGTGGATCTAGCAAAGGTACGGGGTTCAAAAGACCGAGTAGAGATTTGAATAATATTACTATATTAGAAGTTCATTTGAAATTCAAATTTTAAGCCGTTTTAATTCAATTTTAATATCAACTAGTTTTTGTACACTTAAAATTGTTTATATAGTTTGAATAACTTTGGTCGAATTTTATGTTTTGATGGAGTGAACAAAGACGCATTGGAAATAAGAGAATGATGATTACATATGTTATGGCCACATCTTAAACGGTAAGTCTTATCTTTTATTTGTTGTATATAAAAATGTTGAGTTTGTAAATGAGATTCACTTGAGTCCAAATATTTGACAGAAGATACTTATAGTAAGAAGTTTATGGTTAATAACTTTATCAATTACAAAATGGCTGATTCTAGACCGGTCATAGAATATCACAATGAATGGTTAAGAGTTTTGGGTTAGTTTTTTCAACATAACATGACAATGAATGAATTCATTTTGATGTCTAGTATTATAGAAAAACTATTTTAAACATAGTTTAAAAATTACTAAGGAAGACATGACTCTGGTTGAACTTGAGAGTCATTTTAACATTAAAAAGTCTTTAACGGCTAAAGAAGAAATCAATAATTTAAAGGGTAAAACCAAGTAGGAAATCCTTATGTGAATAAGGCTTAAAACAATGGATTATCTAAGAATACAAACACAAAAAGAGTCATATAGAAAGTTTAAGGGAAACTAAAATAATTATTCCAACAAGAAGTCTAAGTTGACATGTTGGAAGTTTGGCAAACCTGGTCGTATTATGAAGGATTGTTGGTTTAGTAAAGGCAAGAACAATGCTGGTCAAAGTAGGTCCAAGGATCTCTAAAACAACAAATCAAAATTATAAATTTGGTCAGAATTATGTGTCACTAATCCAAAACATCTTATGCGCATGATGATAATATTGCATGGTTGATTCATTTAGGAGCAACAAGTCATATGTGTAAAAATCTTAGTTGGTTCAATGGTTTTCAAGAAATTTTAATGAATTTACATTGAATATGGAAAATTTTCTAACTGAACCGATCAAAGGATTTAGAAATGTTAAGTTACTTTTTACTTCTGGAAAATATGTATTATTGAATAATGTATTGTATGTTCACGAGATTCTTTTGCATAGTGTTGTCCTGAACAATTATGGTTTCAAACAAGTGAGAGAGTGGCAAGCATATCTTGTCAAAACATGGTGTATTTGTAGGTTTTGGATATTTATGTAATGGTATGTTTATGTTAAATGTCAATGTTTCGTTTTATAATGAATATGTTTGCATGGCTTCTACTAGTACTTGTAGAAATTTGAAATAAAATAAAATTATGACATACTAGACTAGGACATGTATATTATAAAATGATAAAAGACATGTTAAAAGTCAGTCTTGTACCTCCAATTGATGTAAATAATAAGAAATGGAAGACTTGCATGCTAACTAATATAACAAAAAACCTTTCAAAAATGTTAATTGATTTTCCAAATAATTGAAACTAGTACATATTGATATATGTGATTTACATACTATACCTTCATTAGGAAATACAAAATATGCCAATACTTTTATTGACGACACATCTTGACATTGCTACATTTATTTGTTGCATGTTAAAAATGAAGCTCTTGATAAATTTATAATTTATAAAGAAGTAAAGCTACATTAGGGATAATGATTTGATTGGAAATCCATGTACGAGTAAAGGAGTGAATCGTATGGTCCAATATATTTTCAGTATAAAATAATACATCAAACCAAGACTCTTTATACGCCACAACAAAATGATGTAACAGAAATTAAAGATAGGACTTTGAAAGAAATGGTTAATTTTAGGTTAGCATATTCGTGTTTGAGTAAATGATTTTGGGGCGATGGTATATTAACAACCTTTTAGTTATTGAATATAATTCCTACTAAGATAAACAAGATTAACTCATATGAGTATTGGATAAAAATCATATTAATATTGAATTTTATGTGATTATCGTGTTGTATAGCAGTTGTAAGGCTCACTGAACCCAAAATAAAAAAAATTGGATGAAAAATGTATAAATTGTATCTTCATTCGGTATGTTGAGCATTCCACTGCGGATAGGTTCTATGAGTTATAATCCAATAACTATATATATGTGAACATAGTTATAAAGTCTAGAGATGTAATATTTGATGAATAAAAATTTACATCTATACCTAGACCTAGAGTCATGATTCAGATATCTTTCAATAAGAACTCAATTGAAGGTGAAGATATATCCAAGTGGTACTATTTATGTACATGAACCTTCTGAACCAATGAGAAGCACTAGAATTAAAAAAACTAAATCGTTTGGATCTAATTTTTAACTTTATTTGGTTGAATGGTTAAAAGATAAAATTGACTCTCAATATCAGTATTGTTTTATTATTGAGGATGATCCAATGACTTTTAGTGAAGTTATGGCATCAAGGTATGTTGCATTCTTAAAGAGGCTAACTAGATGAGATAAATTACATAATCTATAATAATACATAAGAATTAACTGATTTATCTCATGTTTGTAAGTCATTGGGAAATATATGAATTTAAAAAAGAAAGAAAGTAAATGGTATCAATGAGAGGAATAAAGAGAAAAGGTTGACTTATTTGATACCTATGTTATAACTACTAGGATTTTCACTATTAGATTATTGATAACATTTGCACATATCTACAATCTTGTAGTCATCAAATAAATTTTAAAACTGCATTCTTGAATCGTGATTTGGATAAGGAGATTTATATGAAACAACCGGAAGGGTTTGTTATGTCTGGTTGTGAAAATAAGGTATACAAGTTGAAGAAATATTTGTATAGTTTAAAACAAGAACCAGATAATGTGGTATTGTCTAGTGGTTTTCATCTTAATCAAGAAAACAAATGTATATATATATATATATATATATAACAACTTTGATTCTTATGGTCATGGAGTTATGATTTTTTTATATATGGATGACATATTGATTTTTGGTACTGACCAAAATCAAGTTGATGAAATCAAATCTTTTTTGTCATCTAGTTTTGAGATGAAAGACTTAAAGGGCGCTGATATACTTCTGGTATAAGGATCAAACAAAATAACAATAGTATATCAATTTCTCAATCTCATTATATTGAAAAAGTATTTGGTAAATTTAATTTTAAAGATTGTTCTCCTGTTAATCCTCCTCTAGATCCTAATCTCAAACTTATACCTAATAAAAATGTTGTAGTATCTCAAATTGAATACTAAGGAACCATTGGTTGTCGTATGTATGTCAAGACTAACACTAGGCCATATGTTGCATATACTGTTATAAAGCTTAGTAGGAATACTAGTAATCTTAGTTCACATCATTGACAAGCTTCAAAACTAAGTATTCAAGTATTTGAAAAGAACCCTAGATATTGATTTAACTATACTGGATTTTTGTCAGTTCTTGAAGGTTATTCAGATGTGAGTTATATTTCCAATATGAAAGATAATTCTTCCACAAGTTGATGAGTGTTCCTTCTTGATGGTGGTGCATATCTTAGGCATCATATAAAAAAAACGTGTATTATTGATTCAACAATGGAATATGAGTTTGTGGCACTGACAACATCTAGTAAAGTAGTAAAGTGGCTAAGAAATATGATATAAAAAATTTCATTGGGACCTAAACCGATATTATTTATATTAATGAGATGTGATAGTGAAGCTTCTTTGACCAACGTCTATAGAAAGTTTACAAAGACAGGTATAAACACTTAGGTTTTAGACATAACATGATTCATAAGCGCATCACATTTGGTATTATATCAGTAGAATTAATGAAAAATGAATATAATTTACCCGAACATTTAGCCGAAGAGATCTCGTGCACAAGTTGACTACAAAGATGAGATTAAAGTCTATCTCAAACAGCTAATGTTCAAATATCCAATTCCCATATAATATGACATTAGGTTTTGAATTCAATGTGAAAAGCTTAACATCTAGAGATTTGAATACATTAGTAGTATCATCCTAAGGTATGTGTTTAGACCTGCAAGTTATGGAGTTTGAAGTTTATCTTCTTAATAACTCTTTTGGAAAATTTCATATGCAGATACAAGAGTAAAAGAACTACCTATTTGACCATGTAGTTTAGCCGTTTCAAGTAGTTAGGACTTGGATTTGATATGCTTAAGAAAGATAATGACATAAGACTAGTAAAATATAATGTCAAGTAAGAACATTTGAGAGTGTAAATTTATGTGTATATTATCTTCATGTATTCATTATATGTAATAAAAGATCAATCCTTAGTGATACCTTAATATACAATGAAATGTATAACATACTAATATAAGATTCAACCGTTGTGATATTTCATATATGCATAAATTTATTATTTGTTGTGATTTTGCTTTAGTTAATCATGAATTGAACTAAAAGGTGAAGAGAATTGTTAGATATTGTAGTGTAATTGGATTGAGCAGTCGACCAATTTAATAATGGTATTTTATCAAACAAGTTGGAGAATGCAGGGTGCACACTTGCCAGGTGATATTGTGATTAGTAGAATCAACCGGAGTCTGTGGACAAAATAGTGGTTTGAATGATATCGCTATTATGAAAATTCATATGAAATTCGAATTTTCAAAAATAGCCATTTTAATTCAACTTTAACATTAACCGATATTTGGATAGTTAAATCTATTTATATAGTTCAAATAAATTATATATATATTGGTTCATAAATAGAAAAAACAATAAATTATTCTTTTGTTCCAATTTTTTAAAATTTTATCTGTTTAATTCTTCTAAAACATACAAAAATTATTTCAATCGGAAATTGTCTGATACAAAACTTTAACATCATCCGTAATTTTTCTGCATATAATATATTTTCATAAATTCACTTGTGTCAGTTATTTTAAATTCTAAATTTAACAATAGTCTCAAAAATCGTAATTTTGAAGTTATACATGTCAACAAAAGAAGAAGCAAACACAATTTATATATAACTAAATATAAATTAACAAACCAATCCAAAGTCATAAAACACTTATGTAGACTAAACCTACGTATCTAAGCCAAAAGTTTTCAATCGGAAATCAAAAGAAAGAGTAGTGCCTTAAAATAACTGAGTGAAAAACTAATGGGCCTTCAACAACATGGGTGATACTGTTAACCGCGGTTTATATATATATATATATATATATATATTATATTTTTTCAAACAATCGTCTGACGATATATATTGCATACTCTATATCATAACTTTTTTTTATTAAAAAAACTTGTATTGAAATAAAAATTAGGTTATAAAAAGTTAGATTATTGTCGGACTAAACATAAAGTTTAGGTTAACTATTTATTAAAGGAATTATAAGCTTTTAAATGGTTATATTCAATACTTTATTTTCAGTTCCGTCTTAAGTTTTTTTTCCAATTTTCAAAGCAATATGTTTTTATTGAGCTTCAATCCATGGATTTTGAGAGACTGTTTTTTTAGGTATTTTTTTATTTGATTTTGACATAGAGGAATCAAGTCCTCGAAGACTAAGGTTGCTAGCCAACAAAGGTGTTACTTGCCTCCATAAGCTGTCATTTAGAATTGACGTGGAACTTTTTAATGGATTGTGACTAGGCTAAGAGTAGTGTCAAGCTTGGATTGAAGGGGTATTGATAATGGTGAATCTTCTCTTTCTATTTTACTATTTTACAGACTTTTACTTCGGACGAGAATTAGATTTGTATTAGGGACTCGACGTTTACTTCATTGGGTAGATGAGATCTTGAGATGCAAAAGAGATTTTTCAGATATTGGTACCTCTAACGAACCAACATAACATTTTAATAGTCATTTAGAGGGCCAGATTGGATCACGACTGATTCATTTTCTTATTCAGGCATTTCTTGAATTCGTGGTTATCATGAATGTTGGCATGGGGAGATGCAGGGAGGCTTCCAATTGATTTTAGCCTTGGATTTGGATGAGAAAATATATGTGAGTTTAGATCTTAGTTTTCTAATATCATGATGCCCGTGTCGATGGAATGCAGAATTTCTAAAATTTCTTCTTCTTACAACACTAGCGTGAAGGTTGGTTGGATCTTGGTATTGTTTTTACCTGTCAAAGGAAGTGGCTTATTTGTGTTGGTGGATGTATTAGTGATAAGTGATGGTTTAAGCTTTCCTTAACTGTTTGAGTTTGTAGGATTGAGGGTTTCCTTTGCTGCTGATCTTTGTAGTATTATTGTTGTTGCTGCCAGTACCTTGTGTAAGAGGATCTTTAATATTAATTTGAGTATACTGATTGTGCACATCTTGTGATTTATTGTTGTTTTTGGGTTTTATGCAGTTTTTTGGTTGTGTAATATAATAACAAGTAAAAAAATAAGCTGGTCTTGGTCCATAGTATACCTGTTGTCATAATCCATCAAAGTAACCAAAACTAATCCATATTTTGTCCAGTGGTTTCTTGGAGAGGTCCATCTTGATCCATGCCCGACAATAGTTATACATTGTTTGAATTTTTTGAGGTACCTAGACTTTGTTATTTCCTTTATCGAGTCTTCATTATAGATGAAGGCTGGTATGTTTGAAAATGTTAGCCAAACTGGTGATATCGGTGGCTCTTTTATAAAGTTAAACTTGGGACACCATTTTAATAATCTCATGGTGTGCTGTTCAACCTGACGCCAAACTTTTTTTAGGTCTTCTTGTGGATCCGTTTCGATCATGATATGTCTGGTATCCCATGTAGCAATAATACATTGTCCATTTAGGTCTAAAGATTTGAAGAAAGTATGAATCTCAGACATGAGAGACTTACCTTGAGAAAATTTACCTATCAAGATATTTTTTTGCTTTAGCTTCCAACCTGCTTCCGTCTTTAAATTGGAATTTCACTATTTTATAGTCTCATTTATTCTCAATCCTAACGTTTTCATGAATGACTTGTTTTGGTAAAGGGTCAATGATTTTCGCATAAGATTTTTTAGAAGGGTTGTGGGTTATTTGATGATTGGTATGGATTGTTGTGTTCAAACGCAGGGTTTGTTCTTAGATTCAAAAATTGACTAATGGGTTCAGAGTTTGAAAGGTGAGGAACCTCTATATTTTGTAAATGAGGAGATTCAGATGATGTTAAAGCTTGTTGTTCTTGGTTGTGCAGGTTTTGACGTGGGCTGTGTGGATCTTGATTTTATCTGTTGCAGTTGGCAAAGATTACCATGGGTTAGTGACTTGAGCTTGGATGCTCTATAGTGCCATGGAGGATTGAACTGCAGGGAGGTCCATACTGGAGTCGCCACCTTATTTGGTTGATAATAGACTAAACTTCAAAAATCCATTACTTAAAACCCTGATCGAGTATATTAGCACATTTGTCTATTGTGATGCAACTTATTCCCTCCCTTTTATCATAACTTAATACTAATTAAATAATACATAGTAGATAAATGGGAGACTTACTAATAAAGACCCATTCAACAAACCTATTACAGATAAAGACCTAAAAAATCTAAGTGATTTTATACCTTAAATACCCTTTCATATAAAATACACTAACCAACTTCTCTTTCTTTATTTTTTTTATTTTAATTTTTAAAGGTTCGTATTTTTTTAACCGTTACTCAGAAAAAGAGTCCGAAATATCATTGGTTTTGTTTTTTCAAGACGAACAAAACTAGTACCATTCATGATATGTTTTGATTTTTTTTTAAACTATATTTTACACACGTTTCTCAGTTATATGTTTTTGCATCTAGTGACTGGTTTCACATCTATCAAAATAAATAAGGTTTCGCATTTATCAAAACAAAGAAGTTTCTCATTTAGCAAAATAAAGAAGGTTTCGCATCTATCAAAATAAAAAAGGTTTCGCATCTATCAAAATAAAGAAGGTTTAGCATCTATCAAAATAAATAAGGTTTAACATCTATCAAAATAAAAGAGGTTTCGCATCTAGCAAAATAAAGAAGGTTTCGCATCTAGCACAATAAAACAGGTTTCGCATCTATCATAACGAAGAAGGTTTCGCATCTTTTTCCCGAAACCCTTAAATGTTTTAAAACTTTAAAAGTCTGTAACTTTTAAACCGTAACTCGAAAAAAAAAATCCGAAAATACCGTTGGTTTTTTTTGTAAGGCGAACAAACTAGTATCATTCATGATATGTTATGAATTACCAAAAAAAATAGAACAAAACATGTTTTACATCTATCAAAAACGTGTTTTTTTGCATCTACCATTAAAGAAGAATTACACATTTCGTAACTCTCAGTATGTACATATACAAAGGTTTCACATCTTCTTCCCTAAGCCATTTTACTCGACACCAAAATCTCAGAAACTCAAAGCAGACTAAAATCGATGAGAAACTAACTGAAATACAACAAATAAACTACATTAGCAACGTAAAAAGCAGATAAATACCAAGAATCAGAAACAAAAACATATCTCGAGTACTTCTAGTATTCCGAAATCAAAATGCGACTTACCACACACAAATCCACTTATCTAAACATATATCCAAAATCGAAATTCGAAATCAACCAAAAGAACAACAAAAAACATATGAAAATAAAAAAAAAACAAGAAAATTGAGTAAAAAAATGAAAAATTGCCTAACATTAGAGCTGTTCTATTCACGTATAGAGAGAGAAAGAAAATTGATGAAAAAAATGTGAAGTATGGGTCTAAAAACCTTTTATATAGGTGAACAAGGGTATTTAAGGAATTATTGGATCGTCAATGGTAA
The DNA here is from genome assembly GCA_036936605.1 of Limnanthes douglasii subsp. nivea. Lineage (NCBI taxonomy): Eukaryota > Viridiplantae > Streptophyta > Magnoliopsida > Brassicales > Limnanthaceae > Limnanthes > Limnanthes douglasii. Next base: position 324,376,235 of record JAUPFV010000002.1, read on the forward strand.
ATATTTAACTAAAATGGGTCTTTCTCGGAGAATAATGAAAATATGGATCTTAGGTGGATAATAGTTTGGGTTTTTGGTCTTAAATGGTACTTTACCCTAGATAAATGGTATTTTAAAACCTAGTTAATTTTAAATAAACTAACAACATAATATTAAATTATTTATCATATCTTAATATTTTTTTAAAAGCAAATAAAGACTTTTATTACTTAATTGAAACAAAATTACACCAAAATGGTTTTCTTAGAGATAATTACAAATCAGAGGACTAAAGTAGAAATTTTCAAAAATAGGGCGCCAATCTTTTCCTCTTCGATTTCAAAATGAAATATTCAGCAACCAAATACAACAGATTCAACGGAAACTCGACCAAGCTTCAATCTTCCATCGAAGCAAGAGAACTCCCTAAACAAATCATGTTACAAAGCCCAATCCAAGACTTTCAAGAAGCACTAGGGTTCTAAGTTCAATTGGAGCATTAGAGTTGTTGAAATAGAGCTTTTTCTTACTGATAAGAGCTCTCTTGGCAATCCAATCAGAGCATTGGTTTTGAATACGGGGTGTATAACAAATACTCGTCTTACATTGAATCAAAATTCTACACATGTCCATTGCAGACTCAAGATACCAAGCTTTATTTCTATTAGCAATTAGGTTAACCAGAACTAAGCTGTCAGATTCAACGTCAACTTCAGTCCACTTCTTTTGCTTGCAAATAATCAAACCCTAAAGTAGGGCACTGATTTCAGGAAAAAACGGGTTCAGCTTGCCCAACAGCGTTCCAATACCGAGGACGATATCACCATCAGAGTTTCTGAATAGAACTCCTCCACTGGCTTCACCAAAAGAGTTACACGCTCCATCGACGTTAAGTTTCATTCTGTCAGGATTTGGAGCCATCCACCTAAGGTACGTTGGAGCTTTCTTTCTATTTTCAATCGATTTGCAACCTAGGGTAGAACCAGCATGAAGTGTATTAGACCATAACTTGTAAGACAACATATTAGACATATCCATACTATTAATTATGTTAATGATTCCATCAATAAATCTTTTGACAGTTTCAGGAGAACCTTTGAAGTTGGACAAGTTCCTATTTCTCCATACAACCTACCAAATTATTTGGGGAATGTCATATCTTAACATTTTTTTATAACATAAAATCAGTATATTTTTAAAAATAATTTTTAATTTTTTAGAATTATTATTTATCCTATAAAATAAATGAGACAATAAAACCGATAGTATTATTTATAATAACTTGAAGTTAGTTTTGAAGTTCAAAATCACCAACATCACTGTAAAAATATGATAAGTAAAACATTAAAATTTCAGTAAATGCATCGGTTATCATTCTACTTCATGTAACCCTCAATAGGATTGGCAGTGGACTCGTTTGGGTCATATTGGCTAATACTTTTTATTTGAATTAGATTTTGATATGGGAGTTTCCAAATTCTATTTTGATTCAATTTGTTTAGTATTTGGCCAAAGCTATTTTCCCCATGAATTTTTTTATTTCCTCCATAATTTGAAAAAAACTCCATGTTATTATTTCCTCCATAAAGGAAATTACACATTTGTCATTCTACCCATTTATTCTACCTCTTTCATTTTCAAGAACGCCATTATTCTAACTTCCTTCACCCATTCTATTATCCTTACCCATTAACAAATTAAAAGAAAAAACCTAACAAAACCATTACCCATTACAAACAATTTCTACCTTTTTTTTTTTCTGTACGTTTTTTTCGCTACCTTACAAAACAACATTGAAGAGAGAGAGAGAAGCCGTTAGAGAAGGTAAGATTTCTTCAGTTTCTTTGTTTTTTAATTTTTCGATTAAGGTTCTTTAGTTTATCTACCTTTGGCCAACTCGATTAGGGTTCTTTAGTTTTTCGTTTTCTTCATTTTTGAGTAGGGTGGTGGTATTGCTGTTAGATTTTGTTGTTAGATTCGATTAGGGTTTCGATTTCCATCTCCTGTTTCGACTTCGTTTCGACTTTGATGTTCTGCTGTTTTTTTTACAGAGAGCATGTGATTCCGAGTGGCCATCTCGGAATCACATGTTTTTTTAAACCAAAAAACAGGTGATTCCGAATGGCCATCTCAGAATCACCTGTTTTCGGTTTAAAAAAACATGTGATTCCGAGATGGCCACTCGGAATCAAATGCTCTACCAACGGTCTTCTTCCGTCTTCCTTGTTTGGGGAGTGTATGGGTACGCATGCTAAATAGCTAGCTCGATCCGTCGCGTAATCTTGTTAGGTGTATAGAAGTTGCTTGATTAAACTAGGGAATTGATTAATTACAGGGATGAACAAATACTCCAAGGATTTTGCATATGAATTGTTTCATGCTCTTGCCCGGAGACATAACATAAACGGCGATTCAATCAATAAGAGACAGCTAAAAATGTTTCTGGATCAAATCTTTGATGAAAGCTTCGACTCTAGACTCCAAACCTTCTTTGACATGTAAATACACCGATCTACTTGCCATTAATTAGTTAGATTTATTTATTTATTCATGAATTAATTAATGCTTAATGCATGTGCAGGGTTGATAAAGACGTCGATGGGAAGATTACTGAAGAGCAAGTACGAGAGATAATAAGTCTGAGTGCTTCTGCAAATAGCAGAACAGTGATGGCCATCTGATTCCGAGTGGCCATCTCGGAATCAGATGTAACTTGGTTCGAATTTGTTTGCAACTGATTCCGAGATGACCACTCGGAATCAGTTGCAAAACCCTAGTTTATATTAAAATTTGATTGTTTCGTAATGTCTAAACACCAAAATAAAATTTGTTGGTTGGATAAGAACAAGATGCTTCAGTATTCAGTGTTTCAGTGCATGGAATGAGATTCTTGATTTTCCATGGTCGAACGACATTCAATCTTCAAAAAAACTGATGTGTTTTGGGTTTAGGGTTAATTTTAGTTGCAAAAATCAGATATGTAGGATTAAAAAGGGTTTAATGTTATGTTTTTACACAGTAGGGCAATCTATTTCACTAATGGCACGTAATATTAAATTTGAAAACAAAATAAGGGTAAACTAGTAATATCATGTTTCAAGTGTTTTAGAGATTTTAAATTATGGAGGAAATAAAAATTTTCATGGGGGAAATAGCTTTTCTCTTAGTATTTTTAAACTGGAATGTGGTGAGTTTGTGTTCGTTGATTAATCTGTTTTCGACTCGAATATTCTAAATTGTATATTTTGTATATACAATTTTTTTTAATATATTATATTTTTTTTAGATATATTGCATTTTATTTTATTTTTATTTTTATGCTAAACCGATCAGATAAAATTTATATATTAAAAATTCATATCTGTTCGATTCGTTTATAAAATATTGTTGGCTAGATCAAACTGTACCGACCCACCAACTTTACCATTCCTGTTCATTATGTTAATCTTTTTAGCCAGTACTTTTTTTTTATTTAAGAATATGTGTCGTTTAAAATTTTTTCATTGGTATTAAAAATGATACTAATAATAATAATAATGGATTTGAAAGTATGAAATAAAGTGAATTTGATTAAGGTTAACTATTTTATTGGTTGGAAGTGGTATTTATTATGAGACCTTTTATTTTAGATTTTTTTTAAAATAGGTGGAAATGAAGTATATTGCACACTTTATGTCCCACTTCAAACTCAGATTATAATCCTAATAATAATTTTTGTTATCAATTAACATGTAATGAAAATACATATTTTCATTAAGAACAGTTAAGGAAAGTGGTGCTGGTGGTGATGAGGAGAAGCTGGTGAAGGAAATGATGGTTACGCTTGAATGATTTAGGGTTCACGAACTGATTTGGGGATTTGTCTGAAAGAGTGTGAGAGAGAAATACAACTTATATATGGCGGGTCGTGTATTGGATCAGGCTAATATGAAATTCAGGTCTTAGCTCATGCTCTCTCACAAGCTCTCTATATGGTGGATCGAATCCTGTCTCAGGCCCAAGTCTCACAATAATAAAGTCATGCTTAATAAATTCAAAATAACAATAAATGTAACATAATATTGTTAGATAACAAACTCTATAACTCTGTATAAATAAGTGTAGAATAACTACAACATTATAATTGAAAAGAATTTTAGATTTCTTCTGTCTCCCTCTCTTGCTTTCACTTGGTATCAGAGCAGTGCCTCTTCAATGACTGAAATCCATTCTCCATCGTTTAGCTCCGGATCTGCTGATCAGGTCTCCTCTCCAATAGATAACCTGCTAAACAACAAAAATACACAATTGAACCAGATAAGTACGTTTAATAGCTTGATATTAGACATAAGTAACTTTCTATTGTGGAAAACTATGGTGTTACCAATCGTAAGAGGTAACAAGCTGGGAGGGTTTATCAATGATGATAAACCATTTCCTTCCAAGCTTTTAAGCAGTCCTGATGGATTAATGACTGAAAATACTGAGTATGATAACCGGATAGCTAAGGTCCAGTTATTGTTGGGATGGGTCCATAGCACAATGAGCCCTAAGATAGCATCCCAAGTAATGGAGGAAGAAACCTCTAAAGGACTTTGGGATGACATAGTTTGTTAATCTAGCTCCCAAACTAAGTTTAATGTGACTTTTTTCAAGGCAAAGTTCTAAAGAAATAGGAAATGAAACCTATCAATGGAAGACTATCTAGCTAGAATGAACAATATTACTCATAATCTAGATCTAGCAGGTTCTCCCATGTCTTTGAATGATTTGGTGTCTCAGGTGTTAGCTGGTCTAGACACTGAGTATACACCAATTGTAGTCCATCTAGCAGATAAAGAAATGAAAAATTAGGTTGATCTCCAGGATACTCTATTAACCTATAAGAATAGACTGGATCAGTTAGGAAAATTGCAACTGTCTATGGCTAATGTCAATCCGACTTCTGCAAATAAAACATAATCTAGGTCCTTCAACAACAACTACAGTTCTAATTTAAGAAACACAAGCAAATTACATGGAAGGGGTCCTATAGAGGAAGGTACTCACATAATTATTACAATAACTACAGAGGCAAAGGCCATTACAAAGGAAGATGAGGATGATGATTCAACTCTAACAATAAACCTATCTGTCAAATTTGTGGGAAGTATGGTCATGTAGGTGCCTATTGCTACTTCAACGATGACCCTAGTGTGATGGGACAACTTCTATTTGATTAAAACAAGAATGTTCAAGATCAGAATGCATTGACTGTTTCTCAAGATCCTGGAGGTGTAGATGAGGGATGATACTTGGACAGTGGTGTTAGTCACCATGTCACCAATTCTGCTAACATGATGTCTCAAAAGGCATAATATTCAGGTATTAAATCTGTGGAAGTAGGTATGAAACCAAACTTAGTATTAAACATATTGGGTAGACTTGTCTACCTACTAAAACTAACCAAACTATTCACCTAAACAACATTCTACATGTACCTCAAATTAGCAAAAACTTGTTATCTGTGTTTCAAATCACCTTACATAACACCATATTTCTTGAATTTCATGACTCTAAATTCTTTGTGAAGGACAAGACAACAAGGTGGACTCTTCTTACAGGGAAGGCTGAGAATGGCTTGTATAGGTTGGAGGTCTCACCTGACCCAATTCATTCTAAGGCTTAAGTTCTAAAGTGTTCTCCTAGAGTCTCTAATGTGTCTGTTCTATATAGCTCTCTAAATTCCTTAAAGAAAGGCTGGCATATGAGGTTAGGGCACCCTTTTACAAGAATAATGTCCATTGTTCTGTAAATGTGTAATCTATCTGTTGGTTTTAATAATGAGATATTCTTCTGTGATGATTGCCACTTAGGCAAATCACATTATCTTCCATACTCTAGGTTTGTTTCTCAGTCCACTAATGTCCTTGATCTCATACACTATGACTTATGAGGGTGGTTTGTGGATGATTTTTCTAGGTTCTCCTGGTTGTATCCACTAAAACTCAAAAGTGATGATATACAAGCTTTCAAAGAGTTTCAACATCTGATGGAAAATCAATTTGACAGGAAAATTAAACAGTTTCAATCTGATTGGGGGGTTGGGGGGGGGGGAGGGGGTGAGTTCAGGTATTTTCTTTCCCTAGCAAAGGATTGAAGGATTCAGCTCAGGACATCCTATCCTTACTCTTCTGCTCAGAATGGAAGAGCAGAGAGAAAGCACAGATATGTCACTGAGTCTGGTCTGAATTTGTTATCTCAATCTAATCTTTCTTTCAATTATTGGTCAGAGTCTTTTCACACTGCTGTGTATCTAATCAACATGCTTCTTACTCATATTATCGAAAACAAGTTTCATTTTAAAAAATTGTTTGGTGCTCAACCAGATTATGGGTTTCCAAGGGTCTTTGGGTGTGCTTGCTTTCCTTGTCTTAGGCCCTATCAAACTAATAAGTTTCAATTTCATTCTCTCAAGTGTGTATTTCTAGGGTATAGTGCTGTTCACAAAGGGTATAAATGTCTAAGTCCAGCTGGGAGAGTCTATATATCTCCAAATGTCATCTTCAATATAGATGAATTTCCTTGTTTTTCTGGCTTCCTAAGTTCAAAGCCATGTTCTTCTAAGTTTAGGTCTCTTTGGTTGCCTTAGTTCCCTAATGTTAGGGTGTCAGGTGGGATTTGTAATCTACAAAGGGGCTCTTCTATATCCCTACCTAACCATTTAGCTGAATGTAACAACAATAATACTTCACCTACTATGTCTCAATCAACACACACAACAAACTCACCTCAACAAAACTTACATGTAAGCCAAAACTCTCCCCAGCCTGGTGTACTTCCTTCTTCACTTTCTTCTGAAAACTTTGACTTGCCAAGTCAAAAACTTGTCACAAAACAATTACATGAACCTTATTTAGTAATTGAACTACCTGTTGCTACCAATAATCTCAACCTCCAAACCTAAAATACTACTAATACTCAGTCCATGAACACTAGAGCCAAATATAGCATTTCTAAGCCTAAAACTATTTATTTTGGCGTGGTTATGTTACCTACTGCTACTAACATAGAACCTATAAAGTTTTCTGAGGCTATTAACATTCCTCAATAGTCTCAGGCTACGCAAGTATAACATGATGCCTTAATGACAAATAACACTTGGTATTTTGTTCATTACACAAATGATATGAGCCCGATAGGGTGCAGATGGGTATACAAGTTAAAGTGTAACCCAAATGGGTATGTTCAAAGGTGTAAGGCCAGACTTGTGGTTAAAGGGTTTCATCAGCAACCTGGAATTGATTTCACAGAGACGTTAAGTCCTGTTATTAAAGCCTCCAACATAAGACTTATGCTGATATTGGCTATTTCTAGAGACTGAACCATAAGGCCAATTGAACATCAATAATGTCTTCTTAAATGGTGACCAAACTAGTTTTTATGGTCCAGCCTAAAGGTTTTGTTAACTCAAAGTTCCCTAATCACGTGTGTAAGTTGCACAAGGCTTTTTATGGCTTAAAACAAGCTCTTAGCTGAATGATACTTTCTTCAGTGGGGTTTTAAGAACTCGAAGACAGACTTTTCTATGTTTTTCTTAATGACTAAGGAGGTTTCAATTGTTCTTCTGGTCTATGTTGATGACATTATAGTTACAAGGAACAACTCTAACTATTTGACTAAGTTCATACAGAAATTGAACTCTCGGTTTGTGCTCAAGAATATGGGGAGTCTTAGACTATTTCTAGGAATTGAGGTCTACATAGATGATACCAGCTTATATTTGACTAAAACCAAATATTCAAAAGACTTACTGGTTATAGAGGGTCTTTCTAAAGCAAACTCCTATTTCATTCCTATGCGGGTAAGTCCTTCTGTCTCCAAGTCTGATGGTGAATATCTTCAGTGTCTTACGAATTATAGAAGCATATTAGAATCGTTACAGTATCAACTGCATACTCGACTGGACATTGCTTTTGCTGTCAACAAAATGAGTCGGTAGCAGCAAAGCCCGACGACTACTCATCTGCAAATTTTAAAAAGGATTATGCATTACTTATCTGAGACTTCTTCGTTAGGACTCCATATCAAGCCGAGTGATGCACATCAACTCACTGGCTTCACTGATGCAGATTGAGTTGGTTCTGTGGTTGATCATCGGTCTGTGAGAGGCTATTGTGTTTTTTTAGGGACACCTTGGTCTCCTGATCTTCAAAGAAACAGGGTGTAGTCTCTCGTTCCAGCACAGAGTCTGAGTACCGCTCGCTAGTCAATCTGTCTTCTGAACTTATATAGTCGCGCTCCGTTCTCAATGAAATCGGTCTTCCTCTTCATCGACCTCCTGCTATCTAGTGCGATAACCTTGGAGTAGCTTCTCTAGCTTCAAATCCCGTGTTTCATGCCCAGACAAAACATGTTGAGATTGATCTTCACTTTGTTCGTGACCAAGTAGTTAAGGGATCGCTCGATATTCGCTATATTCCTTCACAGATCAGGTTGCATATTTTCTTACCAAGCCGTTGTCTCAGCCTTTTTTTTCTGTTTTTGAGGGACAAACTTGGCATCGGTGTTCCTCCGCTTCGTTTGAGGGGGGAAGTTAAGAAAAGTGGTGCTGCTGGTGATGATGAGAAGCCATAGAAGGAAAGGGTGGCTACGCTTGAACTGATTTAGGGTTCACGAATTGATTTGGGGATTTGTCTAAAAGAGTGTGAGAGATATACGGCTTATATATGGCGACTCGTTTATTGGATCAGACTAATATGAAAGTCAGGTCTCAGACCATGCTTCTCACAAGCTCTCTATATGATGGATCGAATCCTCTCGCATGCCCAAATCTCACAATAATAAAGTCATGCTTAATAAATTCAATGTAACAATAAATGTAACAAACTATTGTTACATAACAAATTCTATAATTGTGTATAAATAAGTGTAGAATAACGACAACATTACAATCGAAAAGAATTTTAAATTTCTTCTATCTCTCTTGCTTTCACTGGAACTATACCAACACATCTAACTCGTCCGTATCAAGATATATTGTCTATTTTTACAATTTTTAATACAAAATAAATGTACAGCCTAACAAAAGTGGTAATTAAAAACTCACAAAAAAACGTTATATAATTTGAATAAAAAAAGTTAGAAATTCAAAAAAAAATTGGAAAGTGATATTCACATGTGATAACTTTCGAGTACAAAAGTCTTTTGAACTACGCCTAAATAATAAAAGTGGATGTTCTTGCGTCCACATTCTCAATTTAAAACGTTAATCGAATTAATTACTGTGAGAAGTTCCAATGAGGCACGAAATACTCTTATTGGTTCTCATTTACTCCTATTTGCTTAGGGAACTAGTGGCCAAGTAATGTGCAGTCCACGATATCATTCCCTATATAAAAAGGTAGACATAACTTGAAGTTCAATCACACAAATTCAAAAAAGAGTCAAAAGTAGCTTTCCAAGATGATACCCTTACACTTTTACTCGAAGATCGGAAGGTATGAAATTCCAATCAATGGTTTTATGCTCAAGGTTAAAGTTGTCGATAGTGCTAAGCCTGCTGAAGAGTTCATCAAAGGTCTGCCGAACTCACCAGGCACTATTATTGGCTTAGACATAAAGGTCAAAGAGAAGGGTGACCCGTCACTCTTCATACTCTGTTATAAACTAGACTGTTTGATCATTCAGATGAAACACTTGGATTCGGATCCTGCTAATTTAGGCGCATGTCTAGGTAACGAAGGCACATGTTTTGTGAGTATCAAAATCTTTCAGCCTCCCAATATTGTTCGGATTTGTGGTTATGAAATAAACAGGGTAGTTAATGTTGGAGTTTTCGCTGCAAAGGTTTTGACGAAGCCAGAGCTAATTGATGTTACGGATATAAATAAGATTGGCAGGGCTGTGGCTGTGGGAATTACTGACATTCTTATTCCTAAAACTGAAAACAGTAGCCAGAATGTTTTAGATTTTGACGAAAGGATTTTCGAGGAGGAGGAGGTGAAGATGCTTGTTAGTGATGCATACTACGCATATTTCCTGGCCAACAAAGCATGGACTATGGTTTAAGCTCGTCTTTTATCACTACCCATATCATCTGAATATCTACTTCGTTTTATGTTTCTGTCCGTCGGTTTGTTTTATGTTTTCTTTCCATTGATGTACTGCAGATCTTACGGTGTCTTTTTATTCATTTTTTCAACTAATGTTTCCGTCTCTAAACTTAACTTATGCTTTTCCTAATGTAATACTAAATCATATAATAACATTTATATCGATATGAATCATTGTGGTCAGAGGCTAATAATCAATTTCCCTCAATAACCTAAACATGTTCTGGTAGTAATATGAAACATCAGTCTCAATTTCCCTCAATAACTTAAACATGCTCTAGTAGTAATATGGAACGTTACTCAGACATTCCCAAACCAGTCCATACCACAAGTAACCTAGATGGTTTTTGAAATAATATTTAAATTATTTTACTAAATATATCCGATATTATAACACATTCTGATTAGCATACGATTATAAATTATAACTTTATTTGTATTTATAAGATTATAAAAGAAACATGTCTTTTTTTTTTTTCGGAGGGAACCGGCAGCCGCTACTCAGAGTGCAATGAGTGCGCACAGGGTAAACCCTCAGTCTGACGCGATAGCCTGCAAACCAACGCCAGAAGGTAAACCACACAAGGTGACAGGCTCAGCCGAGAAAGCGTATGTAGAGGGACTTGAACTCGTGACCTTTTGGTCATAAAAATGCCATACTCAACCAACTCGGCTACCCCCTTGGGAGCCATGTCATAATATTTTCATTAAGTAAGGTTGTCTCATTTTCTTTAAATATAGCTATTAGCTCAAAAATTTAAATTTTGAAGTTATCTACGTCCAACTAAAGGAACAATCAAACAATATATGTCGTTTCATACGGTTTTTGTTTCATAATATAATTTTTTCTAGAATATTTTTTTTTCCATAATATATGTCGATCTCATTCTCCAATACAATATTAATTACATATATTATATTTTTGAAGTTATAGAGAATTTGATTATAATTAGGGATTCAGTTTGAAGGCTTTAAAAAGACGAGGACTAAAATTGATATTATATTTTTTTTTGAAATCAAGCGCACAGGTTTTGTTCGAGTTTCACAATCTTTGCTTCCGTAAGACCAACAATTTGATCTTCATTCGATTGAGAGTGATTATCCTCTTCATAATCCCAGTATTTCGGGCATTGATGCCTTCTTTTAAGTTCTATTGGTTGTTCTTTTCATCTCAATGTATTCTGCTGAGAAGTACGAAAAAACAGAGGATAGAGTTACTGGGAAGTCAACTCCATTCATGGGTCTTTAATTCTTGGAGAGAATCTTCTTGTTGATCAAAGTTGAAATCTGTTTCGATCTTTGATGAACTCTACTAGCTCGACTTATAGTCTCCATATGGACATTCCACCTAAGAAGCACAAAGAAACAGAGAGTTGTATTAACTATGAAGCAACATCACTCCATGAATTCCTACGATTTCATCGAGGTAATTAATTATTCAATTCTAACATAGCCTATTTGAAGATTTTCCAGATATATTATTGCTTATATCTAAGATAGAGGTTTAAACGTTCCATAATCCATCTTCCTCTTATATCTTTGATTCTATCGGGCCATGCAATCAGCTGCTCGATTTTGTTCTTTATAGATGTGATGTAAAGTCATTTTATTAGTTAAAAAATATCTTATGTTATTGAGTATATATTGTAAATGATTCGAGTAGTTTTCATATGAAACTAAAGAAACTAGAATTGCAGAGTCAGTTTCAATATCGACTTTCTTTATTCCTTTGATTTTGTATAATTGTAATCCATCATGAAAGGCTCGAGCTTTTGTCTTGACAGTAGATAACTTTCTATAGTTGTTTTTGTATCCTAAACTAAAGTTTCATTGTCTGTCTCTAATTACAGCTGCTCCGCTTGTTTCACCAGATAACAAGCAGCTTGCATCAGTTATAACCTTGAATCTATCAGGATTAGGAGAAGACGAGGATATGTAAGTCACTTTTTTCTTAGTATTCAGGTGGTTGATACATCCTAGTAAGATTGTTGCTTGCTCAATTTGTTTCTAGTGCTTATTTTTTAGTAGGTTTGATTTATCAAGACTCATTACCATATGCTTGACGTACTTGATTTTTGTGTTGACTGAAAATGTTTCTCCATTCATCTTACTTTTGTTTCTTTACTGTCATATGACCCAACTTATAATTATAGGTAGAATTGTTTTGATGTGAATCTTGGTAGGTGCTGACCAGAACCAGAATTTGAACATATGTTTCACTGTCATGAACCTACATATATCTACTTTAAGAAACCCTGCAAAATAAAACCAAATTCTCCAGGAAAATGTACATGATATGAATAAATGATCTTACATTTATAGATTTTAACAAAACTGACATTTCAAAACAAGAGTTATATGTTTTGTTTGCATAATAGAGTTTATAGGTAATTTATTTTGCAGTAATATCCAGGCAATGAATGAGCATTCCTTGGAGATATCTGATTCCATATCTTTTCATAGAGAGAAGATCTGTTATCAGTAGTTCTAATGATCTGCAAAGTATCTTTTATATTAAAGTTTTTATCTTTTAAAGGGATTTAGATGATGACATCCTTCGATTGATCATTGATTCTAAGCTTAGATACGAGGTTGATGTTATAGTCAGTTAGGAGTGGTTTCATTTTATTCATATTCCATGAAATGTTATCCCACAAATAACTGACCATCATACCTTTAAACCATGTATTACTAGAGTTGGAATTAAGAGTAATGAGAGGAGGTCTACCATACCAATTGTCCAGCCATAGGTCAATCTTACCATTACCTAGTTTCCACTTGATGTTTGCATCAGCGAGGTCTTTAATTTTGGATAGCCTTGTCCAAGTTTGTGAACCATGTTTTGAGTACTCAATATGGAGTGAATGATTGCCTTTACAATATATGCTGTGTAATAGATTAGCCCAAAGTGAATTGTTTTCTCTGAACCTTATCCATAGCTTACAAACAAAGCTTTTTGAATATCTTGGAGACTACTAACATTAATTTATCTTTCACTGAATGGTTTACATATTGGAGACCAGGGCGACCAGTGCAGTTTGTTTTCATCATTACTGGAACCCCACATGAATCTGTTCATCAATATATCTATTTTTGAGATGATAAAGATAGGCAACCATCAAAATTGAAGCCAATAAAGAGGTATATGCATTGATAAAGAGTTGACTTGAGTTAGCCGACCACCATATGATAGTTTTATCCCTTCCTAGCTTGAAATCCTGTCTTTGATATTTTCTCCAAGAGAGGGGTGAAGTTAGATGACTTGTTGTGAGGACTGAGGGTTATTTCCAGGTAAGTTGTAGGCAAGTATATAGTCTTAAAGATTTTATTTGAATATTAAGAGTTTTGCTTCTGAGCTGAGACATGTTGTTTGCTGTAATTATCTCTGTTTTTTCTGTGTTTAATGCTTGGTCAGAAGTATCTTGGTATACATGCAAGAACTTTCCAATTATCTCCAAACAAGAGGTTAGTTTATTACTAAGTATTAATAGATCGTCTGCAAATGCTAGTATTGGTATAGTGATGTTTCCTTTACATGAGAATTTGAGACTCTTATCTGATTCAAACATTTCTTTTAATCTTCTTAACAAATTTCCTCTGCTAGGATAAATAGATTGGGGGACAAAAGGTGCCATTGTCTCACCCCTCTTTTGGTTTTGAAAACCCCAATTGCCTTCCAGTTTATTAATATTAACATAAAAACTGACTTTATTAGGCTACTAACAATACTGATAACTTTATTATTAAAACCAAAACTCTGTAACACTCTTAGAATGAAGCTTTGAGAGATATTGTCGAATGCTTTGGACATATTTACTTTAATAACAATATTGCCTGCCTTTGTTCTTGTATCTATATCATGAATTCTTTCTTTAGCTATTAATATGCTATCTTGGATATCTCTACCTTTTACATATGCTCCTTGAACTTCAGAGACCAGTTCAGGTAGTAATATGAATAATCTATTATTTAATAGTTTGGACATTATTATGTTCATCAGTGTACATAGACTGATTGGTCTATACTGATTCCTAAACATAGGGGTTTCAACCTTAGGAATTAAACAAATTCCTGTGGCCAGTATTCCTTTAGGTATATCTTGACCTTGTATGAATGAAAATAATGCATTGCGCAGATCACTTTTGATGATTTTCCAGTAAGTGATGAAAAAACATCTATTAAATCCATTCATTCCTGCAGCCCCAGATGGATGTAGTTGCTAAATAATGTTTTAAACTTCAAGTTCAATAGGAATAACTAAGAACATTTCATTATGAGAGTTAATTATAATTCTAGGAATGAATATACTTTTTTCCATGCAATCTTTGCTCTTGATTAATGTTAGTATAAGATGGATAAGAGAGTTTATTTGTGAAGTAGGATTCTGCAGATGAGTTGATAACCTCTTCATCAATATACCATATGTTGTTTAGTTTTATGCATGTTATCCTTCATTTCATTCTCTTTTTCCATAACAAAATTATGATAGACTCTAGTATTCCTATCCCCATCTTGTATCCAATTAGCGTAACACTTCTGTTTCTAAAATTATTCCTCCATAGTAAGGGAAAGTAGATGCTCACCTATTGCTTTTGATAGAAGATTCTTCTCTTGTATGCTATTAAATATACTGTATCTTTCTTCACATGCAGAAACATTTTCTTCAACATGTTTCACTTTTTCAAATAGGTTTCCAAAGTGAGGTTTATTCCATTATTTCAGATCATTCTTCAATCTTTTCATTTTATCCCACTATACAAATATCGGGTATCCTTCCATGGCTATGTTCCAGCTTTATTCTATAAAGTATAAGAAATCCTTATCTATTGTCAAAATGTTAAGAAATTTGAAAGATTTGCTTTGTTTAGCTATGTTTTTGGTAATAAATATAAGTAGTGGTGTGTGATCTGAGCATATACTAGACAAATGTACCACTTTGGTTTTATTAAAGTACTCAGATCATTCTTGATTGAATAATACTCTGTCCAAGCATCTCCATCTTGTTTTGTTATTCCATGTGAATCTTGTACTTGCAAAACCTGCTTCCTATAAGTAACAATCATTAATCATATTAATGAAATCATTAGAGCTTTGAGAACATAAATTTGTACAACCAGATTGCTCTGAAGGTGAAATTATTGAGTTGAAGTCACCAAGAATAAGCCATTCTTTTATAGATGAGGCAAATAGTCGCAAGTCATCCCACAGCTCAGATCTCCTTTAGCATTTTGCATATACATATGTTATATTGAATAATTTGTCCAACATGAATGTTTGATGGCAATGTGCATAAATTGGACATTGTCAGCTAATATATTAATTTCTAGATCTTCATTCCATAGCATCCAAATCTTGTTAGATGTGTTTGCATAAAACTTAGGAATATTGAGCTTAACAAATAATTGTTCTAGTAGATCACAGTCAATCATTAGCTCATGGATGAATACAAACTATATTCCTTTCTTCTTGATTATAGATTTCAATCTTTTCACTGAAGAATTATTACCGACAACCTGTATATTCCAGCTTAAGGCTTTAATCATTTTGGTCTTGTGAAGGAAGTTCTTCTGATCTCATTAAACTGCAGAGATTTGATTACCATGAGCTTTCTTCTTGTACTAATTCTTGCTTGTCCTAACTTTTGATCTAATTTTTTTTAATGAAAATTGGGATTAACTTTATTCTTTTTCATGGTATTAGTTAGTGAAAGACTATCAGTGTTATCTTTATTTGGTGATAGGTTACCAGTTGATGGAGATTCAGTTTCAACTGGTTGAAAGAGGTTAAAGTCATCATCAAGGGATTTAATGGCATCAATAATATCATCATTGCATGTATTGTTTTCTTATTCTATTCCTCTTTTACAGGGTTCTTGTGGTTCTTCATTAATTGAGCTAAAATCTTTATCTGTTTCATTTGGATCTTGCTGTCTTGGGATTTTCCTGAGTTTCTCTCTAGGATATACGATAATGGAATTGAGCTCGGTCTTCTGCTTGTATTGCTAATCTTTTGGACTAGGCTCATTCTCTGGCTTCTCACTATTGTTAGAAATTATTTTTTCTATTCCAGTTTTAGTTTACTCCAGGAGGATACATCATGACCTACATAAAATCAATTGTTGTAGTATTTAGGTACCTCTTTGTAGCTGATGTAAATCCAGGCACCTTTGTTGTCTCCAAACCCTAACCATATTTGATGTTGCAACTTCTTGGAAATATTGATCTCCACCAAAGCATAACAAGCATTATACATTACCTTGTTGTTTGGTAGAATCCATGATTTGATGGGATTTCCAATTCCAGATACTATTGAGTTAATGATGTCTGTATTATAAATATGCTCAAGTAGGTTTTCGATCCTTATCCATATTGGTACTATAAGACATTCCTTCTTTGTGATGAAAGATGGTATCCATTTCAATATACGCATAAAATATTCTCTTATTGACCATAAACAACACGACCATATGTTTCTGATGTCGTTCTTTAATGAGAATTCAAGAAACAAGTGTCTTGAATTCCAATTAGAGTAAGAAAAGTCACCATCAATTTTTTGGGCTTCAAAGAATCTGTCAACAATTTGTTTCTTGGCAAACCTTTAGTAAGTTTTCCTATTAGGGTGTATGATGAGGACTGAAAAAGGAGGTCATTGACTTGATCATCGAATTGTAATGCAATATGGTCTTCTTTGTGTTGGGTATAAATAGGTTTGAAAGATGTGGGAGATTTTGGTTTTTGAACAGTAATATAGTATGATTTAAGGTTAGTATATGTTACTGTTTGTGTATGATTGTTCATGGATGTTTTTACAGGTGTGGAGCATCAGAATGTAAAAGAGAGGGTAAATTTTCATGGGTTTGCTTTCCTGCATCAATGTTTTGTTTCATTGTCATACTTTTGTGTATTAGAGATGGCAAGAAGCCATTGATAGCAGGTTGAAGAAGTTTGGTTGATTTTCTGAGTTACAAGTATCTTTTTCTTGGAGAGAAGGAGAGATTTTCAATTACACTTTCGACCAATAATATAGTTAACCACACAAGTTATTAACTCCACCAATCAAATTTATTTTCTTTTATTCTTTTAAAGTCATTATTACTTTCTTTAATATTGATGAAAAAACCTTAAAAGACTACTATTATGAAACGGAGGGAGTAATCATGTACTCCCCATGTTTAATAATATAAGTCTTTGTAGAATAATTTTTTTGTTTCATAATATACGTGGTTCTCATTTTCCAATGCAACATTAATTACATATATTGCACTTTCAACCAATAAAATAGTTAACATTATGCACAAGTTATTAACTCCACCAATCAAATTTATTTTCTTTTATTTTTCAAAGTCATTATTAATTTCCTTAATATTGATGAAAAAACCTTAAACGACTAATATAATGAAACGGAGGGAGTAATTCTTTTGAAAAACTTTTTTGTTTCATAATAAATGTCTTTCTCGTTTTTCAATACAACATTAATTACATATATTTCATTTTCAAAAAATAGAATATTTTACTCACTCTACAAGTTACTTAACTCCCTCAATCAAATTTATTTTCTTCTATTTTTTCAAAATCATTATTACCATTCTTAATATTAGTGAAAAAACCTTAAACATCAATATTATGAAACATAGGATAGTTATGTAGACTAAACAACATCATCAGTAGAAAAAATGGCATATCCTCACGGCCTCTATATCCCCATTAGCCAACCAATAAACAAATTCATTGCCCAATATACTAACATGTCCAAATTGAGCCACAAAACTAAGATCATGAATATAAAAAAACTCCTTCCTAAGAACTCAAGACCTTGAATGAGTTTTGTAGCATTAATCACAAGTCGAGAATCCCCCTCATAAAATCAACAACCAAAGATAAAGAGTACGCAATTTGCAATCCTAAAAGTAAAGCATGACATTCAGCCCATAAAGCATTTCCATTTCATATTAATGAAGTGAAAGCAATGTAAGCCAAAGTTTCCAATCGAAAATAAGAAGAAAGAGTAATGCCTTAAAAGAAGAGTAACAAAAAGAAAGAAAGAAAAACTCTCTCCCCTCTCTCCTCTCCCAATTCAACAATGGTAACATCTCCCTTCTTGCTTGAACTCCCTCGTGTCTCCTGGATTTAGGGCAGCCATGTAATAGCTCAAACCTTAATTCATATGGAGATCCCATCCACTGGTATTGGTACGCTGGACAGAAATCACTGGGTTCCCACCCCCTCTTTTCTCTTCGGGAACCAGTGGTCTTTAATGGCTTTTGTTCCTACCATCCTCGTTCTCTCTCTGCTTCGCATTGGCTGTTTATTGTATTTCGATCCTATAAAGTACAAGTAAAACAAAAATTTACAAAAGAATCAAAGTTCACAATTTTTTTTTTCAGCCCTCTCAAGAGACATCTCAATGATTTCAGTCACCATTGTTATTGTTTCAGGTAATAGTATCGATTATTACCAATAAGTCCCCTCTTTTGAATCTAGTTTGGTTAGTCTAACTAGTCAAGTCCCTAACGGTCTTATGAGTTACCTCTCATCTCTCTCTCTCCTCTTTTGGGTAAAAAGAAGTCCCCTTTTCCTTGACTCAGTCCTTCACAAAATTCAGACCTATTTCCACCTAAACTCCTCTCTCACAACCAGACTACCCTCCCCTTCTATAAGCTTTCCCACCCCTAGCCTCAAATCAAAATCAGTCATGCCAGGTCCTTATTCATGTAACACCTTCCTCCTACCCCTTTAAATCATCCCTAGCTATCTGACCAAACCCAGACCCCTCTCTTCATTTTGGCAAGTATCACTCACCCTTCCTACCTCACTCCACCTAAAAACCAGAAACACCCAAACTTCCCCAGGCTAAATGCCAGCTACCCCCTAAACCCAGTCACCTCCTTCACTGGTTTACCTAGACTGCTATTTAAAAACCCTAATCCCTATCACCCAGACCCCCTACAATCAGGATATAAACCCTCACCCCTTCTATCCTATAAGCCTCAACAGCTTATTCCAGAATATTACCTGATTCCAGAATTGATCCATCTGAGTCCCCGAACCTCTCCAATCCTTTGGTGAGAGCTGGATCCTTCTCCCCTCTGAGAACTCTGGGCTTCTCATCGTCCCTAGTTTCTTTCCCCGATTTCCTGGAGAATAACCCACATTCTCCTCTTGTAACCAGCTTGTATCCTCGCCCTCCTCCGATATCGGAATCCCACAAGCATTTCGTCAAACATACTCTAGCCTTGGCTAGATTTCACATGGAATCTGTCCATGGCCAGATTCTTTTCTAGGCAGAACCAATGCTTGAAGTGGATCATTTTCTTCCTCTGGTGGAGTCGAACATCTCCGAACCAATGCTCATCTTCTCTCTCGCTCCACCAGCGATTCACCTCCCTCCTCAGGCATCCAGTCCTCTTCCCGGACTGTCCGACCACCTCCGGATCGATCCAGGGTTCTATGAGAACCTGGTAGTGGCTATAGACGAAGTACAGTATCCCCTCTTGCCGGAGACCGCAATGATGGCTGATTATTTGGCCGTAAATCTTGCCAATCAACCTGGTGCTCCTCCCTCTGCCTCCGGAATTGACAGAACTGCCGTTAGATCGCCGATTAGAATGTTCCCCTCTCTGTCGTCTTCAATGGCTTGTGAATCTTCCAGTACCGGAGGTAACAGTCGTTCAAAAACAGAAAAAACAGTCTATGGAGGAGACTGTCCCAGCTCCGTCCGTAAAAAAATATCAGTCACTGGCCCCTACTCTAGGGTTTCTCCCCAGCTTCCCTTACTGTCGGCGAACTCTTCGACGACCGATTACCTGGCCTCTACTCCGGTCGTCTTGTCTAGACTGCCTCCGCCTGCCACCAGAATTGTCAGCGACTCAGTCAGCTCACCGATCCGAGCATACGCCTCTCAGTCATCTTCAAGGGACCTCGACTCTCCCAGATCTGGAGGCGCCAGACGTGCGACAGCAGCAGCTCCCTCGCTCTCTCCGATGACAACCTCTCACCATCGAATGGGCAGCAGCACCTCTCAGCCGTCTTCAAGGGACCACGACTCACCCAGATCTGGAGGCGCCAGCCGTGCGACAGCAGCAACACCCTCGCTCTCTCCGACGACAGCCACTCAACATCGACCGAGAAGCATCACCCTCGCTCTCGCCGCTTGGGATGCACCATCTTTTTTGCAGGTCGATTTCGAACGCAGGGGAGCTGGTTTATCCAGTCCAGGCGGTGCCATTCGTGCGACAATAGCCACTGCTTCCCCAATCCGTCCGTCGACCGCCCCTGTTATTCGACTAGGTGGTGATTTACAGGATCTCTCTCCTAGGATTTTGCCCTCTGTTTTGCAGGTGAATAACGAAGGCAAAGGAGGCGACAGACTCCACCAGGGCAGATCTCCTCTCAATGGGCTTCTGTCGGGTATAGGCCCAGTGGATCTAAATCCACTGAGGTCTGGTTTGGAACCAGGGACAAATCTCGAGCTGGGTTCAAGTGATGCGGGATCCTTGAGAGGTTTGGGCCCTGAAGTCCCTCTAAGGCCCAGTTCGAATTGTCAAAAGGGCCCAAATAGAGATGATACCTCTTTTGACCCTTCTTCCATGGGTCGGTCCTCTAAAAGAATTGGGCCAAGCAAAGTATTAACTATTGAAAAGCCTATGAAAAATAAAGGGAAAGGTCTATTAAGAGGAGGATCCATTATTGGCCACCCTACTCTCATCCGGAATTTTGGAAATGCGGGTAAAGGCCCAAAAGGTAGAAAGTATAAGTTGGCCCATGCCAACCCTCCTTCCTTTCAATCCTCAAAAAATTATTCCAAAGGTCTCTCTAGCTCGAATTCTCTTCCCATCTCATCGCACCACCCCACATTTGCTAGTGTTGTTTCGGGTCACAGTGATAATCGATCTCCTTTAGCGATCAGAATTAGTCACATGGAAAAAGAGGGTAACGATTTCATAATGAACGATTCGGTGTCAGACTCCCCGGATTCTTGGAAGGCTTGCCTTTCGGGATATTTTCTCAATCAACCATCTAACCTTGCCTTCCTAAAAGCAAATGTGGAATCGCTTTGGAAAATATTTGGTCTTATGGATTTTAAGCCCCTCCCTGAGGGCTACTTTCTTTTTAAATTTGGTTCTGAGGCGATGGCTAAAAAAGTACTGGAGGAAGCACCTTAGCACTTGGGTGGCAATTTAATGATCTTAAAGCTATGTGAGCCTTTTACCTCCCGTATCAAAGAACCTCACATGGAAATTCCGATTTAGGTCAAAGTTTTCAATCTCCATTTTGAGCTCTGGACCGCGGAGGGCTTCAGTAATATTAGTTCGGTCATTGGTACTCCCCTTTATGTGGATCGTCAGACGGAGAGAAAGGAGAAGCTTCGTTTTGCCCGCATTTGTATTTCGATTAAGGCGGGTCCTCCTATTCGAAATGATCTCACTTTCAAGATCCGGGGCAAATCCATTACGGTTTTATTTGAATATCAAGGCCTCCCTCCTCAATGTGAAAATTGCAAAACCTTCGGGCATCCCACTCGCCAATGTAAAAGAGGTCCAATCAAGCTTTCTCCATTTCCTATTTTGTCCTCGTCTTCTGAGGAAGACCCCTCTGAGATTGATCCTGAGCTAGATATGGGCTCTCGGCTTCCATCCATATCTGAAGACAAGGAGGTGGAGCTTGGGGAAGAGATGGACTCCCCCCCCCCAAAGGGCTTGCACGGACAAAGCGGAAGGAAAGGGTAATCAGGTATTCTCCTCCGATAGGAGCATCGGCTGACTCACTGTAAGTTCTCCTTCATAAATATTGCTGCTTGGAATGTGCGGGGTCTAAATGACCCTATTAGGCAAAACGATGTCACTGACTTCATTATTAAGAACCATATCTCCTTAATAGTGCTTGTAGAAACTAAAGTACAAAGTCATAATGTCGACTCTATCATTAGGCGAATGGTCCTCTTTTGGCATGTTTTAACTAACCACTCGTCTCATCACTTAGGTAGAATTTGGATCACATGGAACCCTAGTGTTATCTCAATTGATAGGATCTCTCAATCCCCTCAGTACATGCACTGTATAGCTAAATGTCATAATTATAGGGCTACCTTTAAGCTCACCGCAGTCTATGCTTTTAACGAAGCACAGGAACGCATCTCTCTTTGGAATGACCTAATTACCTTATCCAAGCTCGACCCCTTCTCCCTTGGGTCTCCTTGGGTGACTTTAATGCTATTCGTCACCCGAACGAGAGGATTGGATCCTCTGAATCTTGGACCCAAGCAATTGATGACTTTAATAATTGTTGTTATCAATGTGATTTCAGCGACCTCAGAGCTTCTGGATACCCTTTCACCTGGATTAATAAACAATCTTCTCACCCCATCCTATCCAAGTTAGATTGTGTCCTCGTCAATTCGGACTGGGATGACCTCTTCCCTATGTCCCATGTCCACTTTGGATATTTTCGTACCTCTGACCACGCCACAATCACGCTCAATCTTGGATTCCCTCGTCCCAAGCGGAAAAAACATTTTCGTTATTTTAACATGTGGAAATCTCACCCTCTTTTTAAGGACATTGTCTCCAACTGTTGGAATAAGCCTATCTCATCTTTCGGGATGAACCTAGTGTCTGAAAAACTAGCTAGACTACAAAGTGAGCTAGCTCTTCTCAACCGTAAGGAATTTAGTGACATTTCCTCCAGAGTTATCAATGCCCAAAAAAGTTTGTTCGACATCCAAGACAATCTAGTTTCTGACCCTCTCAACCCTTTTTTAGTAAAAAGCAAAAATAAGGCCTCTGATATCTTTATCTTTCTAATTCGTGCAGAAGAATCTTTTCTAAAGTAAAAATCCAGAGAAAACTGGATCAAGCTGGGGGACAAGAGTTCTAATTTTTTTCATAAAAGCATCAAAGCCTGGCTCTTCCGAAATAAAATTATCTCGATTTCAAATGAGCATGGTATTTCTACCTCATCTCCGTCCACTGTCTCAAAAGTTTTCGTAAAGTTTTTTGAAACTTTCTTGGGTACTAAGCATCCTGCAAATTATCCTAGCTTGGAAAAAGTCTCTTCTCTGATTTCCTCTAAAGTCTCCAGTACTGATAGAGAAATAATGATCCGTGAGATCACTTGTGCTGAAAATAAATCTGCTCTCTTCAGTATAGATTGTGATAAATCCCCGGGTCGTGACGACTATAACTCCGATTTCTTCAAATCCTCTTGGAGCATAGTTGGTCAAGACATCTGCAAGGGTGTTCAAGAATTTTTCCTCTCTGGAAATTTGAACTCTTCGTGGAATGCCACTTCTATTGCTCTTATTCCCAAATCTGATTCGCCATATGTGTCAGCTGACTATAGACCCATTGCCATATGCAATTTCGTTTACAAAATTATCTCAAAAATCCTGGCCAATAGAATTAAAAATTCCTTCTCGTACCTTATTGACTCTTCCCGATCGGCTTTTATCCCTGGAAGGAATATTTCTGATAATATTCTTTTGTCGCAAGAGTTGCTTAGGGGATATCAATCAAAAGGTTGAGGCAAAAGGATTGCTCTTAAAATTGACATCATGAAAGCCTCTGATAATGTTTAATGACATCTCATCCTCGACATTCTTGTGGCGATGAACTTCCCTGAGAAAATGATTACCTGGATTATAACTTGTATTTCTTCTCCATCTTAATCCGTCCTTATTAATGGAGATCTTCACAGATCTTTCAAAGGGAAAAATGCCTTAGACAAGGTGATCCCCTTTCCCCTCTTCTCTTTGTTCTTGTTATGCAAGTGATGTCCAGCATTCTCAGAAATAAAAGCAGTGATGAAAATTTTCAATTGGAAATGTCACAAGCAAAAAATCATTAATCTCTGCTTTGCCGATGATCTAATGATTTTTTGCCACGACGATCATCCTTCTCTTAACCTCATCAAAGAAGCTCTTGATGAGTTCTCTCTCTTCTCTGGCCTGAAAGACAACCCTTTAAAAAGCCACATATTTTTCTCCGGAATTGATGATATTCTTAAATCGTCTCTGATGCCAATTCTGAATTTCCCGGAAGGCTCTCTTCTTGTAAAATATCTTGGAGTCCCAATCCTTCCTGGCAGACTCTCTTATACGGACTGTCGCCCTCTCCTCCATAAAATTACCTCTCGTATAGACTCATGGACCTCTAAGCATCTCTCTTACGCGGGAAGACTTCAATTAATTAAATCGGTCATATTTGCGGGACAGGTTTAGTGGTCCTCGATTTTTATTCTTCCTTCTAGAATCATTAAAGAATTGAGTCAATACCTTAGAAGATTTCTTTGGTCTGGATCTGCAATGAAAATCCATGGAGCCAAAGTGGCCTGGTCCACTATTGTCACTCCTTATGATGAGGGCGGCCTTGGGATCCTAGATTTAAAAATCTGGAATCAGGCGGTCGTCCTAAAGCATCTTTGGTCAATTGTGAGTAATAAGCATAAGTCTATATGGTGTTAATGGATTAAAACTGAAAAACTCAAAAACAAAAGTCTTTGGAATACTCCTATTGGATCCTCCCCCTCTTGGATCTGGAGGAAAATCCTTCATCTTCGCCCGCTGGCGATTAATTTGTACCGAGTGGCCATTGGAAATGGTCAAAACACTTCGTTTTGGCATGATCCATGGCTTATCTCTCCGTCCCTGGCAATCCATTACGGCTCTGGTAACATCAGTGATTCTCGTATGGGAAATGATCTAATGGTCTCAGACATAATCAATAATGGAGAATGGAACTGGTCGGCTAATCTAAGACCGGCTCGTGCGCGTAGTCGCGTAAATCTCAAAGAAATTCACAGGCTGATTCTCTCTCTTCCCCGCCCAAATATTCTCCACAACGATGTTCCTCTCTGGATTACAAAGGAAGGACGCTCCAAATTCTCAATCAACGACACCTACAATGCCATTCGTGTGCCCAACCCAAAGCAGGGTTGGGCAAGGTTAGTTTGGAACAAATTCAATATTCCTCGCCACTCTTTCATATCCTGGCTTCCAATAAAGGGAAAGCTTGCCACCAGAGACAAGCTTCTCAGTTGGAGCCTCAACACCCCAACTGAATGTCCCTTTTGTAACTCTGAGCCGGAAACCACAGCTCACATTCTCTTTGAATGTAGTTTGCTCAGAGTATTTGGTCCCACACAAGTCATAAACTTGGTTTTACTATCCACTCCTCTAACTGGCAATCTTGGATTATTGAGGCTTCCAGTTGGTCTAAAGCACCAGACCACTGCATCCGGCGATCTTGCTTCAATGCAGTAATTTACCACGTCTGGAAAGAGCGGAATTCAAGAATTTTTGGATCTGCCTCAGCTTTAGCCTCTTCTATATCCTTCCAAATCTTATCAGACCTCCGATATAGATTTAAGGGTACCAAGATTGACTTGCCTCCATAGTTTTCTTAACCTAATTCTAACAAATCTAAATTTTTATTTACCCCGGTATCTATTGTATGGGCTGGAGCGGGATTCAGGACCGGTCAGATGTGACGTTAGCTCACAGTCATCTAGACGTCGACGATTCTACACGTTCCATGTCAGTCAGAGATCCCTAGCGCTCTGATCCATCAGGAAAATTGAGCTCTATCTATGTCGGGTCTTCTATTTGAGTTATTCATGACTCTCTATGTTGCTTTTCTCTATCTCGTACTGTTACGGATTTTAGTCGCTTATTGGTTTATTTCAGTCAATTATATCTCCTCGGGGTATGCCCCAGGTCTCTTGTATGAACTATTTTCTTTTATTTAAAAATTTTCATTCACAAAAAAAAACAACTAATTTTGTTAAGCTAGTGTTAAATTGAAATCTAAACAATAGTCATCAAATTAAATGATGATTGGTAGCGAGGTTATTCCAAACTTTGGCGCTAAGCTTTACGTGAGGAAGACCAAGGCAAAGATCGACTTTTGTTGGTAAAAAATAAAGTTTTAATGAAAAAAAGAATAATGGTTTTTCAACTGAAGCTATTAAAATCGAACTTAGCTTAGGTCACTTAAAGGAAAATGATGTACTTTGGCTAAATTATAACTAAGGCTTAAACACACCGTTTTAAAAGTTAAAAGTCAACTAAAAATCCCTTAAAATCAATTATATATTTTAATAATATAGTATTTTAGTTTCTCGTGTAGGAGTGTTATTGGGCTTATTAATCCGTTAATCCATTCGAGACCGGTCTGAAACATTCCGTTTGAAACCGATCGAATAATATTATTGAGTAGTTAACGAACCGAGGCTTGAACCCGAACCGATTAACATTCCACACCGATAAAATCGATAATACCCGGTTAATTACATATATAATTTTATTTTTAATATATAATAATTGATATATAAATAATAAATTAAATAATATTTAATTATAATATAAACTATATTTAATTATAACTAAATTAGGTTAATTGTGTTGATATATTGTAGAAAGTTGCTGGAACATGGAATCCAGCGAGGGGTATAAAACGAGAGATATGAAACAGTTTAAAGAAGTTACAAACGAGAAAGAAAAAGAGACCATGGAAGTTCGGCACGAAGGAGTAATATCTGAAGAGACTTGTTGACATGGAAGCTATATTTTTTTTATTGATGTTTAAATATGTATTTTGTAAAGCCTATGTTGGATTCAATATACTTGTTTGTCTATGTGTTAAATTCTAGGGATTTGTAACTTGGTCAATTCTAGGTATTTCAGACATTGTATTTGGTAAATTGATGATTTGTGCTTATGTTAAATCTAAAACATTATTCTTCAACTGTTTGTTACCATAAATTGTAGGTTTAATATATATATTATTTCTAGACGTATCCACGAGTTACCAAACTTAATACAAATTACTGTAATCTAAAACATTATTTGTAGGTTAATTAATAATATAAAGTAAATTACTCGAAAATATAATTTTTCATTAATGGTTAAAATATGCTGAAGCTACAAAGAAAAATTAGAGATATAATACAAATATAAACTAGAACTGAAACATATAACAAAATTTATATCCAAGTTACAACAAAGCTAACAACAAAGAACAAAAATATAAAGAAACATAAACTAAAACAAAAAAACTTTAAACGATAAACTTGAAGGCACTAGACAGTGCTTTTAGCTTCAATGGTGAATCGAGCCATTTGAAAAAACTCTAAGAACCTTCAATTGTCTAATAAAAAGGCAATAAATTGAGTTAAAATGAAGTTTTGTTCAGGTTGAGAGCTTAAAAAATGAAATAGAAAAGTAAATTCGAAATTAAGGTTTAATATAACTTACCCGGTAGTTTATGCATCCAATGAATTGTCTACCTGGGTTCAAATCAGTCCAGGAAGTTCGAATAATCACCTGTTTTCACATTAACATTTTGATTCGCATTGATTTTATTTTTGGGTATAAACTGACGAGTTACTGCTTGACATTTTGGGTTAATAACAAAAAGAAAAAATAATGTAATGAAAGGTGAAGAGAGAGAAAAAGGGTTCTCTGAAACAAAGATTCAGAGAAAGAAAGAAGAAATGCTGAAGGTAAAAGAAGATAAGAGGTTTAATAGGATATTTAATCCACGTGAAAAACGCTAATTATCTCATTCGTCCACAAAGCAAATAATTCCAACTAGGATAGAGAAAATGTCACGTTTTAATTTCAGTCAAAGAGTAAAACAAGAATTAAAGTCAAAAGAGTATATGTGAGACTCGTACCATTTAACTACGGGGGCACGTGGCTGAACCAGGGAAGAGACCACGCTAAGGGACTAAATTTATAGATTTCGAATAGTTCAGAAACCATGACCGGTGATTTTTTAGTAGAGTGATTAAATGAAAGAAAATGCGATAGTCGATGGACTATATTCTTATTTAAGCCATAGTTTATATTAGTAAATATAAACAATATTAATATATAGTATATAATATGTTGTTATGAAAGATTAATATACCATTGTATATAAGTTAGACGCGTGAAAAAGTCAATACATTGAGAAGTTAGAATTTTATTCCACATCGAAAATCTAGAAAGATAACCTAACATAACTTATCTTATAAACTCTATAAATAAATCTTCAATTTAAAATAGAAAGTACTTTTGGGTTTGGGCAATGACCTAGCTAGTGAAGTACTAACTAATACGCGTCCATTTCTAGTTGAAAACTATTTTGTTTTCAATCGGATCCCATCAGACAGATCCGTTCTGACCGAAATGGTCTTGACTTATTTGTTCACCAATCAACCGGACTCGTTCCGATTGAATTATGCAAATTGGTCATGATTAGTTTAGTTAGTTATCAGACTGATTTCAGTTTGTTTTTAGTCCAATTTTGACTCGATAGTTTATTGGGCCGAGTCTTAAAAAAATCAAATATGGTCTGATGCTGTTAATAAGAGATAAAATAGGCCACCAAATAACAACATTCCTAGAATTCAGAATAATGGAAACATCTTAGAAACACTTAGAGGTAGAAATGACAATAGCAACAACTAAAGGTAGAAGCAAGTACATAATATGTAAAGATGGTAGATATACTCTTAACAAGCCTACCTATTAGATCTATGGAAAGTATGCCCATAAAGGAGCATATTACTACTTTTAACATAACCATACTTATACGAGTTATGTGCCTAATGAACAAGTTATAAGTGAATCAGGTCAATAGGCTTTCCTAGCTACTCAGGAACAAAGAAGAGAGTGCATGGTATGTTGATAGTGATGCTAGTCATCATGTCACATGGAATCCTAACCTTATCAGCAAAAGACTGACTATACTAATAAGAAAACTATCACAATAGATAGTGGTGAGAAATTGTGAATTTGACACTTAGGATACTCTAAAATTACTATACCTACAAAATAAATAATCAGTTTGAAAAGCATTCTACATGTGCCCAAACTAAAGAAGAACATACTCTCTGCCTACTAACTTACCCTCATAATTTTATCTAGATTTAGTTTTAGATTTATACTTATTTTGCGAAAAACAAAGCCACAACGATGATGCTACTTAGAGGGAGAAATAAAAATAAACTCTATACAATGAAAAGACCACCTAGCTCTAGCTTGTATAATTATATGTTTCAAGCTTCCTTCCAAGTGTTTTTAATACTGATTAAGTGCCAACTAAGATTTACCCAAGTCTGGCTAGTAATTTATATTCCCTAAAGAAAGGTTGTCATATGAAACTTGGTCACCTTCTCCCTCTTGATTTAAAACAATGTAACTTGCCTAATGTTTCAAGTAATTAAATAGGTTATTGTGATCTTTTCCAAATGGGTAAGTCACATGATTTATGTTATTCCAATATTTATTTTTATTCTAAGCATGTTTTAGAACTAATTCACTCTCATATTTGATGCCCTTTACCTATAAAATCACAATCATCTTTTAGATATTAAAAATCCTGCCTAGGTGATCATACATGATATACTTGGCTAAATCTATTAAAAAAAGTGAATCTTTACATTCTTTCACGCACTTCAAAATATTTTTCAAAAATCAATTTTGCAGACCAATTAAATTCTTACACAATGAATATGAAGGAGAATTAAGGTTATTTTTTCTATAACTAAAGAATCATAAATTATCCTTAGAATATGGTATCCTTACACTTCTCCCCAGAATAGTTAGACAAATATAAACCAAAAACATGTTGTTGAGACATGTCTTACACTTACGGCTCAATCTAAGCTACCCAAAATGTTTTGGCCAGATTGTTTTTAACAACCACCTATCTAATAATAACACTACCAACAGTCATTATAAAAAATCTCCCTCCATATGAAAAGTTCTAAAATAAAAAACCTAATTATCTTTTTTAAAGACCTTTAGTTGTGCATGTTAACAATGCTTAAAGCCTTACTAACATCATAAATTTCAATATGTTTAGCTATATATGTCTTCATAGGATATAATGATACCCACAAAGGTTATACATGTCTTAGTTATACTCAAAAGATTTAAATTTCTAGAAATGTTATTTTCAATGAGTTTAAGTTTTCTTTCTCTTCAGGTTTTTCAAATACTAAGTCTTCTGAAAGTCCGTTTGTTTCTTCATGATTTAGTATTCTTGGACAAATATTAGCATGTGGTAGTTTTACTCTGGTCAGATCAATTTTATGTTCCTCTCAACATCTATCTTCTAACTTTGTTCAACAACCTCATATCTTAAACACAGATATCCAAACATATACCACCGACTCTACTAGACATCTTACCCAAACATAAACACCCATCTAAACCACTATAGACTTTGTCCTTACTAAATAACCAACCCAAAAGGAGACACTCACCTACACTAACATAAACCATGTTTCTACAATACACTATACCAAAAAACTGACCACTTATATTACTACATGCCCTGATCTTACTACATACTATACCCAAACATAAAGACCCACCCCTTTTATATACCTTTTATTTACTCATCTCAATACTGCCATTCAGACATAAACTGTAGGTTAAAACCATACAAAGTAGGTTAAAACTCTATTTTTATAAGAGTGTCTAAGGAACATAGCAAATACTTTGAGGCTGCTCATGATCCTAATTGGCTTCAGTTAAGGGAAATTGAGTACAATTTCTTATTGAGAATCAAACTTGATCGTTAGTTCCATAAAATTCTATAATGAACAATATTGGGAGTAAATGAGTTTATAAATTTAAATACGATCAAGATGGTTATGTGCAACACAACAAGTCAAGGTTAGTTGCTAAGGGTTTTCACCAGACTCCAAGAATGGAAACCTTTAGTCCAGTGATAAAAGCTTCATCTATAAAATTGGTTCCAACTCTTGTAGTGTCTAAATTGTGGGATGCCAGTCAACTGGACATAAATAATTTTTCTATATAAGGTTATTAATGAGAAAGTCCATACGGCTCAACCTGAGGTGTTTGAGGACCCTATGAAACCCTCTTATGTATGTCAACTACACATGGCACTCTATGGTCTAAAATATGCATCTAGAGCTTATTTATCCAAGTTAGGGGAACTTTAATTCAATAATGTGTCAAAACATTTAGAGCAGATTGCTCTATATTCTTTTGTGTTTCCAAGAAAGTCATACTAATTATACTAGTCTATGTTGATATTATTGTTACAGAAAATGTTCCAATTTATCTACACAACTTTATTCACAAGCTACATAATATCTTACCTTAAAAGACACGAGTCATTTGCATTCATTTCTTGGTATTAAGGTCTATAGAAACTGTTATTGATTCTACCTCATGCAGATAAAATATATTTATAACTTACTTGAGAGAGAAGGTCTTACTTGGTCACCTCCCTCTATCTCTGATGGTGATCTCTTTTTGCACCCTACAAGATACTGTAGTTTGTTTGGAAAGTTATGATATATACTTAATATAAGAGTTGAAATTTCTTTTTCTTTCAATAGCTTAGCCAGTTTCAGCAATCTCCAACTACACTACATCGACTATAACAATTTTTGAGATACTTATTTAAAAACATTTTCTAGCTTTTCATATCAAACCTTGTCCTTCTCTCCATATCACAAGATTCACTGATTCTTATTATACTACTTCTCATGATGACAGTTTCTATGTTAGAGTTTACTGCATATTCTTCAGCGAAGCCTTAGTTTCTTGGTCTCCAGAAAAACAAATTATGGTTGCCCAATCGAGTACTGAATCTTATTACTCAGATTTTTCCAATCTGCATGCATCACTCATATGACTTCGATTTTTCATAATTGAGCTCACTTTCATACTTCTACGACCTCTGGCTATCTGGTGCGACACTTTGGGAGTAAGCTCTATTTCCTCTTATCTAGTTTTCCACGGCCGCATAAAACACATAGCATTAGTGAATAACAAGAGAAAAAAAAGAATTTTATTAAAATCTTTATGTTCTAATTTTTTATTATTATGTTCTCAGAATTTGTTATAATATTTATAGTCAAACTATGGTAATGGTAGTACATTATGTTTTGTATAGGGTAGTGTAAAATTTGGTATAACCTTATCGATTTGTGACAAATCTGGATAAAAATGTGTAACATGGAATATGTTTAAGACTTTAAAATGGACATATTTATTTAAATAAACCTTGGGTACCAAATATGTGTTAATGGACTGCTTTAGTGTTTGGGTTGTCTTGATCCAAGATATTTGAACCGAGACATAAAATACTTTACCTTAATCAAACAAAACTAAATCATAAGTTGAACCACTTTTGTCTTAAGCCACCCCTAAACTAGAGACCACTTTATTCTTATTCCTTTATCCCTGGATATCCGTACTGGAATGCTCGTATGGCCGCTTTTTCTCTTCGACCAATATACTTTCTTGAGTCTTATTCTTAAACCCCCCTAAAACAAACGTGTGAGGTTACTCGTTCAATTTTATTCTGTAAAAAATGGATCATGCTTGAGATATAGGATTGGTTAGAAGATCAACAATATGGTCGTCTGAAGCAATGTACCAAAAATCTAATAACCCCTGAACTACTTGATCCCTCACAAAATTTAAGTATAACTCTATCTGTTTAGTTCATGTGTAAAATACGGGGTTGGAAGCCAAAGAACTAGTCCCAAGATTATCACATCAGGTAACCAGAGGCTGGAGAATAATAAGTCATATTTCATTCAGTATAAAGTACAACTAAATGAGTTCCACATATATATTCACCAAAATATGATACTTAGATTCCATACTGAACTGTAAAACTACATTTTACTTTTTAGAGGACCACAAAATTAAGGTTCCCCAAAGAAAACATAATAACCACCGACAAAGCAACAATCATCCAATGAAGCAGCCCAATCGACGTCCGTAAACCCAGTAAGTTAAAGATATGGGCTTGGTTTGATGTGAAGATCAGAGAAGCAGTACTATATAAGTATCTCATTATCCTTTAACACTTTATAAATGTAAAGGCATGAGACATTGTTGGAACTCACACATCTTGTTCACATGGAAAGTAATGTCTGCACGAGTATGTAAAAAGATATTATAAAGATCTTAAACTACTTCTATACCTTATAGTATACAGGAGAGGGTCACTATTAGACTGGGAAATCGCATGCATTGGTATGGAACATGAGTTTGCATTGGATAAAACTATCCTGACTACTAATTCATTTATATATCTAGACTGAGTCAAGTAAAATCAAGTGTCATCACGATAGGCTTTGATTCATAGGAACAGATGTAAGCAACCCATATCATTAAGAAAAATATAGAATTTAACTATTGAATAAACCGATGTAGATGAGAAGGACGTAGGTAGTGACAATAATACCATCTACATATACCAATAGGATAATTATCACATGTTGTGTCACATAAAAGAACATGAAGCAATCAATTCTAGAGTTTTTTACCCCCTTCCCCCCCCCCCCTATAGAAGTAATGTACCAGTCACAAAGAGTTTGTTATAATCCATAAAGTGGCTCATAAAAGTGATTGCTAAAAATTAACAAAACCCTATGGTTGAACCATAAAAACTTTATCAGTGATGAGAAATGCATTATTAATATCCTATTGTCTCACATCCTAGCCTTTTGACACAACTAGTGTTATGATAAGTCTGATTGTAAAAGCTCTAATCATTAGACCAAAAGTCTGAGTGAAATCAATACTAGATGTCTGGTGAAAACCTTTAGTCACCAACCTTGCCTTATGTCGTTGAATAAAACCATCATAATTATAATTGGTTTTGTTAAACCATTTGCAACCCACTGGATTCATATTAACAGACCAAGAAATCAAAGACCAAGTTTGATTAGCCATAAAAGCATCACATTCCACCTACATGGCTTGAACCCAATTTGGATAAAGGAAAGCCTCTCAAAATTTTGTAGGTTTCTTATCCAAAACAATAAAGAAAATTGGTGATACATGAATATATAGTCTTAGGTTAAAAAAATCCCTAATTTTTGTCTAATTGTCATATGATGGATGTTTACTAGTTATATATGGTTGGGTGGGGTTATTTGGTTAGGAAATAATAAGTCTATGGTTAAGAAGGGTGTTGATTGTTTGGAAAAGTGTGTTTTATTATTGAATGTTTATGTCTGATGGTTGTGCTTGTGTAGAACTGTTATCACTGTTTGTTGTCTGGTTGGTAGTTGGGAAGTAAGCTAAACTTGGCATGTCTACAAATCAGTGAATAGAGAGCCAATACATCACTTCAACCTTGTCATCAACAGTGAGTACAATGAACTAAACTTGGCATGTCTACAAATCAGTGAATAGAGAGCCAATACATCACTTCAACCTTGTCATCAACAGTGAGTACAATGAAGACGTACTTAATCAAGGAGATCAAATTCAAAGTCCAAAAGATCAAGGAAAATCCATTGTTAGGACGTACACTTTGGATTTGTTATATGAAGGTGTCCCAAATGATATGACCCACACTGTCCGGATGGGTCATCTCTTGGACTTGATAAGCAACTAAACGAGTAGTGGATTGTAGAACATTCACAGCTTCATGATGTCTAGCAAGCACTCCATGGAAAGAAGCCAAGAGCAAATCCGCATCAGCTAGATATGAAGATACAGTCCATGCATCACCTATTGCTTCTTCACTAGTCTTTGAATGTGCCACAGAACTGTCAAACACACTAGGATTGTCAATAATTTCGATAGTTTGTTCATCATTTTTCTCTTTTTCACAATCAGTAGTGACACCTCCCATGCACAACCTCGACCGGAAAGCCTCCTGGAATGACGTTGCCCGTCACACTCTTTCCATTACCAGTCTCCCCAATAATACCATTGTCCGTATAGAGACTTTTCTGGCTTAAAAACTAATATTTTCTCACAACATATTTGTTGGGACAACAATTTTGTCGCAATCAATTCATTACTACAACAACTTTGACTTAATTTTCGTACTAAGATTTTTTTCTTACAACAAAAACAGATTTTTCACAATGGTTTTCTTATTTACGGCAACTAATTTTGTCACAATAGAAAAATGATATTATTTTTGAGACAAACAATATTTTTCATAACAAGTACTATATAGAGGTAAATTGCTTTCCATCGCAAAAAATGTTTCGTCGCAATTGATTTGACTATCGAGAAAATTATATAACCCGACTAAGAGTTTTGGTTTTCATAATTAAATTTTTATTTTTTGTTACAACTAGTTTTGTACTAATAAAAAAATAATATCGAGACAATGTCTTTTTACGCCCCTAATTTTTTTTTGCATTAAACAATATTTAGTAAATATTTTTGTTGCAATATATAGACTATATCATCCTAAAATAAAAAATCATAGTAATTATTTAATTGTAATAATTTTATTTATAATAATAAATATAATAATAATAATAATAAATTTGAAAAAATATTTTAAAACATAATATATAAATATATTATAATTTATAACAATTAAAACTATTTCCCAAATTTAAATATAAATACAAACCAAAATCCAAAACATAATAATAAACTAAAACAAAAATATGTTTAATCAAATCAAAAGTTTAAATAAAAAAATATAGCATACAATATACTCGAAGATCTCTAAAGCATATCATAAACATAAACATGTTTTTTCATAGTCTAGAAATCACATAACTTCTATCATGTTGAAGATTTTTAAGCAACTTGTTTAGTCATTTTCTTGACATCGGACCATTTAAAATACAACCTTGATCGAGTTTTGTGAAAAGTAAAAAAGAAGAAGAATGAGCTATAAGAAACAAACAAAATGATCAGATATCAGTAGAATGAACTAACGATAGCTAACTATAGATATGGACAAAAAATTAGAGTATAAGGATGTAATTATCTAATTTAAATGCATCAACAAAGCTCACACCAGTTTTCCAATATTTAATCAGTACATC
Source organism: Limnanthes douglasii subsp. nivea (assembly GCA_036936605.1). NCBI lineage: Eukaryota > Viridiplantae > Streptophyta > Magnoliopsida > Brassicales > Limnanthaceae > Limnanthes > Limnanthes douglasii. The sequence goes on from JAUPFV010000002.1 coordinate 324,412,077, forward strand.
ATAACACTGCATCTTACCGGTTAATAAAGATGACGACTTCTTGTACACAAGCATACCGATCCCTTCAATGGAAGCAACAACAATACTAGCCACCAGAACATTCCAGTCACCGGTCTGTCTAAGAAATGTTGCCAATGCATTTGCAGTGTAAAAACCCAAGAGGACCAAGACAAATTCATTCGGAAAGTTTTTCCTGGCAACAACAACAGTGAAATCACGAGCAGTCTTTATTAGATTAAACGAATAGTTTCGTAGCAGTGATATTCTTGGCTGTATAAAAATAAACCCAATACATACGACCATCATCAATACAAGACATTTTTAGCTCCGAAAACATATAAAAATGTAGAGCAATTATGGACACACAAACCAAACTAATCAAATAAATGCAAAAAACTCAATAAATAATTATAATCCAACTGGCAATAAACTTAATACAAACAAACATCTAGCAACAACAACAATAACAGCCATAAGCGAAAAGCATATAAAATCATACCAAGAGAATGAGTACCAGCTCCAATAGCATCTATAAACCGGTAGTGAATTTAATAATATAATCTAATAGAAATAGAAAATGAAAGTAACTCCAAAGGAGACAACCGCTATAATCTTCTAACCTAGGATGACCAAAGCAGCGACGAGTGAGAAAAAAAAAACCAAATCACAAATGAAAACAACAGAGGAGAACGAGACCTACTAATAAGCCCGTTCTGACCGTTAAGATTGTAGCTCGTTGAATAATGAATACATTAAGAGTGTAGTTCGGGGAAGTTTTTTTCTAGGGGTGTTAACCTTGTCTACTAATTGTTTACCCCCTGCAATCACTATCGTGCCCAATCAAATTTTGAAATTTTGCGAATAGTAGTCGAAAGTAATGATGAAGCAGCGGAAGCTAATGATGTAGCAGCTCAATCTCCTCCTCGTATTCGAAAAAGGCCTGTATAGATGGAAGGCTATGAGGTAACTTGAATTGATGATCCAGTAACTCACTTTGCTTTATTTTCATATTGTGATCCTACATCCTTTGAAAGTGCTGTCAAAGATGAAAAATAGAAGAATGCGATGAATGATGAAATTAATGTTATTGAAATAAATAATACTTGGGAGCTGATTGATCTTCCAAAAAGGCGCAAAACCACTAGTGTAAAGTGGGTTTTTAAAACAAAACTAAAAGAAAATGATAAAGTTAAAAAGTATAAGGCGCGTTTAGATTGGTGATCGCATTGGCGGCGCATAATTCTTGGACTATTTTTCAGCTAGATGTCAAATCGGCATTTTTGCATGGAAACTTGAAGGAACAAGTATTTGTAGAACAACCTCTTGGCCATATTAAGATTGGAAATGAACACAAATTTTATGGATTAAAGAAAGCTCTTTATGACTTAAAACAAGCTCCATGAGCTTCGTATAGTCGCATTGAGGCTTATTTTTTGAAAGAATGCTTTAACAAATGTCCATATGAGCATACACTTTTTGTTAAGATTGAAGATAAAGGGAAACTACTCATTGTTTGCTTATATGTATATGATCTCATATTTACTGGAAATGATAGTGTATTGTTTAAAGAATTCAAAAAATCCATGATGATTGAATTTGAAATGTTTGATCTTGGTATGATGCATTATTTCCTTGGCATAAAAGCACTATAATCAGCTAATGAGATTTTTATATCTCAAAAGAAGTATGTGCAAGATGTTTTGGATAGGTTTGAAATGAAGGATTTAAATCCTGTAAGAACTCCAACTGAGTTTGGCTTGAAGGTAAACAAAGATCATGAAGGAAAGAAGGTGGACAATACACTTTACAAGCTAATTGTTGGCAGTTTGATGTAAGTAACTGCAACAAAACCAGATATAATGTATCTGTGATTTTAATAAGTAGATATATGGAGAATCCAACAAAAAGATATAAATTAGTTTGGTGAAATATATAAATTCCAACATGGTATCTGAGCAAGGTTGAACCTGCGGTTTAAGCGATGCAATGGATGTATTAAGTGAGGCGGAATGCATTACGCGGATCAAGTTTGAGGGAGAGTGGTAAGAGTAAACTTGGTCTTTTATCCCACATCGCTTAGACTGAAAAGAATATACAATATATAATGGAATGAGATATTTTAACTAACATGAAGCCTTTTGGAAGTGCACCAAAAACAAACATTTTTATTTCAAAAGACTAATAACCTATTAAAATTATTATATTTTCAATTATTTCAAAAGACTAATAACCTATTAAAATTAAAATTATTTGTAAATGTATTTTCCAATTATAATTTTGGTTTTAGTTATCAATTTTTTCAATTTTAGTTTTTAATAGTTTTTTTAAATTTAAAATAATTTTATTATTTTAAAATGAAATTTGTAATTTTGTTTCATTAAACCGACTTAATTATATAAATTAGTGTCAGTTCGTGTATTTTGTTTAATTGGTTTAGCTATTTTTTATTGTTCCAATGGCTTATTTTTATTATATTTTATATAATTAAGTTTATTTTTTATTTTTTACATTAGCGTATAGTTTTCTAGTTTTGAAATTCGATGTTGACGTCTTTTGTATCAAAACTATTTCTCCTAGGATTTTTTTGATTGCAGGTTGGTTTTTTGATCAAGGGATCAATAGTCTCCTTCTTGAATCTTTGATCAGCTTTCTACCTCGATCAATCCTTTGCAGATTATTTGTGCAAAATATTTACTGATTTTAAAGCTTGATACACTCTGAACACCTAAAATAAATCAAATTTATTTTTTATTCTTCAATAGTTCAGTTTCGTATTTTTTTACAGCTAATAAGCTAAATTAACATATTAAGCTTATTCTAATTTAAAATAATAATAATATAAAACTATAAAACTATAATAATAATAATAATAGTAATAATAAATATATCATCATACCATAAATAAAAGACTCTAAGTATAATAATTAATAATTAGTTTATCAAACAATAACACTATTTATTTATTCTATTTTGTTATAAAACTAATATATTATATATGTATATACTTTAATTAAACTATATTAGTTATCAAAGCATATAAATAATAAAACTATATTCTTGTCCATGATAGCCGTATCAGTAAATCACAACGTGCTCTACCGTGTTCTGCTATGACAAATTGTCGTACGTACCATGAGACACTGCCGTAAACACGTCAAATCTTACCGTGTCACGTCCCAATTGACACCTCTATTTGTAACAAAGTAATATATTCTAATTTTCAAATTAGTTAGTTTGATACCCATCATTATTCTAATAACATTAAACATATAAGATATTCATTTATGTGTCTAGTACAATTCATGTATCAAGGGTAAAGTACAAACGAAGAATCAAAGGTTAAATACAAGCGAAGAATCTGTTAGGGTAGCGACCAAAGTTCCACATCCCACATCGGTAAAACATGGGAAGGATCAATGGTATATAAGTGAGAACATATCTCAACTAGTATGAGGCCTTTTGGTAGTGGACCAAATGCAAAGCCGTGAGGGCCTTCGGGTGCCAAAGCGGACAATATCATACTAGTGTCGAGACCGGTTGTGTTCTTACTTATATACGGAGGCGGAATATGCGGAACCCCATATTCACAACACCCATATTCCCAACATGTAGTATCAGAGCTCCAGGCCCAGACAGTACGCGATGTGGTGGGTGATGTGGGTGAAATTATCATTAGTCGAACATGATGAATTAGTAGTCATGCTCAAGATCCTTGTTTGGAGTGCCCGTGGCTTATCAAGCAGTGTGGCTTGATTTGAGGCTCATCAAGCATTGTGGCTTGATTGGAGAGATCCTCGTTTGGAGTGCCCGTTGCTCATCAAGCAATGTGGCTTGATTGGAGTGTATCAAGACGGTGGTACTTGTTTGGAGTGGCGCTAAGGAACAAGGCAGGATGGTCGAAATCAGATAGATCCGCTCTAAAGGCTCTAGAGATCAGGCAGCCCCAACCTGATTAGAGTGAGCGGATGGATGTCAATTGAGAGGAGGCTAAAGTGGCACTTTGTTCGAGAGGAGGATTTGATAGCTGGTCTTTTGGAAAAATGATTGTTGGAGCATGAAACCGTGAAAAATCAACTGGATGGGGGAGTAGGAGGAGTAGCCTCCAAAATATATACTTTTGAGGGATGGCGTGAAAGAGGCTTGTTGAAAGTGGCTGATGTTCAGAAGTCCCAGGTGGAGGAACTGAAAACTAAATGAAATGAGTCTGAGATATTGCTAGTTGTTGAGCGAACTGGCTATTTGATAGATTAGATGGAGTTGTATAGTATGCTCGATATTCCTAAAACTTAGAGGGAGACGATGAAAAACCAAATGGATGTTGCTATTCAAACCGAAAATACCGCAGTTATGGTCGTGGAGGCTGATTTAGTCAAGGCTAATACTCAACATTCTATTTCCCTCATTGTGGCTTGATTGGAGAGATCCTCGTTTGGAGTGCCCGTTGCTCATCAAGCAATGTGGCTTGATTGGAGTGTATCAAGACGGTGGTACTTGTTTGGAGTGGTGCTAAGGAACAAGGCAGGATGGTCGAAATCAGATAGATCCGCTCTAAAGGCTCTAGAGATCAGGCAGCCCCAACCTGATTAGAGTGAGCGGATGGATGTCAATTGAGAGGAGGCTAAAGTGGCACTTTGTTCGAGAGGAGGATTTGTTAGGGTAGCGACCAAAGTTCCACATCCCACATCGGTAAAACATGGGAAGGATCAATGGTATATAAGTGAGAACATATCTCAACTAGTATGAGGCCTTTTGGTAGTGGACCAAATGCAAAGACGTGAGGGCCTTCGGGTGCCAAAGCGGACAATATCATACTAGTGTCGAGACCGGTTGTGTCCGTACTTATATACAGAGGCGGAATATGCGGAACCCCATATTCACAACACCAATATTCCCAACAGAATCATGTGTTAAATTTGAACTAAGAATTATGTTCTAAATCCAATTTTGAGTATCATGATTACAAATCAAATGTTAAATACAAACATAGAATTAAAGGTTGAATGTTATTTGAGAATCGTATGTGAAATCCGAACTAAAAAGCATGAGTTAAGTGCGGACTAAGAATCATGAGTTAAATGCAGACTTAGAATGATATCTTAAATCCGAACATAAAATCAAGAGTTATATACGAATTAGGAATCACGTGTTAAATACTAAATAAAAATTATATGTTAAACTCAGACGAGAATCAAAGGTCAAATGCAAACTTGGAATCATATGTTAATTCTTAACAAGCATCAATGGTAAAGTACAAAATGTGAATCATGTGTTAAATCCATATTGAGATTTATGTGATAAATCCAAACTAAGTATCATATGTTAAACTCGAATTGCAAAACATTTATTAAATATGTACTAAAAATCAATGGTTAAAGGCGAATTGTGAATCATGTGTTGAATACGAACTAAAAATCATGTGTTAAATTTGAAGTGAGAACCATAGGTAAAATGTGAATTACAAATCATTTGTTAAATAAGAATTGTGAAGCAACTATTAAATATGAACTAAGAATCATATGTTAAATTTGAAGTAGAGAATAATTGGTCAGATACGAACTAAAAATCATGTCTTAATTCCAAACTAAGATTCATGTGTTATATCTGAACTTATTATCATGGGTTAAACACGAAATAATAATCAAGTGTTAAATCAGAACTAAAAATCAGGATTGAGATACGAACTGAGAATCATGATTTAAATGCAAACTGAGAATTACATGTTAAACTAGAGTTGAGAATCATAGGCTAAAATCAATGGTTAATTGCGAACATAGAATCATGAGTTAACATTCAAAGGTTAAATGTTAACTAAGAATCATGGGTTAAATACGAAAGGAGAATTATGAGTTAAAAGCAAATCTCGAATTAGGAATCATGTGTTTAATATGAACCGAGAATCAATGGTTAAATACGAACTAATAATTTTATGCTAAATCTAAACAAAGAATTAAGGGTAAAATGCGCATAGTGAATAATGGGCTAAATATGGACAAAGAATTATATCTTAAGTATGAATTAAAAATCACGTGTTATATCCAAACCGAGTATCATGGGTTCAACGTAAACTAAGAATCATGTGTTGAGTATGAATTAATGTTAATGTGTTAAATACAAAGTAAAAATCATGTGTTAAATATGAACGTAGAATCAAGAGTTAAATGCGAATCGTAAATCAATTATAAAGTATGATCTGCGAACTATTAAATACAAACTATAAATCATGAGTTAAATATGATTTGTGAATAATAAATTGAATGCGAAATAAGAATCATGTGTAAAATCAGAAGAAAGATTCATATATTAAATCTGAATGGAGAATCATGGGTCGAACGCGAATCACAAATTATTCGTTAAATACGAAGTAAGAATCAACAGTTATATATGTGAATTGAGAATCATATGTTAAATTCGAATAGAATATAAAGGGTAAAATATGTATAACTAATTACGAGTTAAAAGTGAATTGAGAATCATACACTAAATACAAATTAAGAATCATGTGTTATATCCAAATTGTATATCATGCACTAAATGCAAACTCAGAATCATTTATTAATTATGAATTGATAATTCATGTGTTAAATCCAAACTATGAATCATGTTTTAAATACGAATCGTGAATCATTTATGAAATCTGAAATGAGAGTCATGAGTTAAACTCGATTCACAAATCAAGTGTTAAATACTAACTAAGAATCATGTGCTAAATACAAATAGAGAATTATGAGTTAAATGCAAACCTGAGAATCATATGTTAAATTCAAAAAAGAATTAAGGGTAAAATGCATATAAAAAATAACGGGTTAAATCCAAACTCATAACCATATGTTCAATCAAAACTAAGAATCATGGGTTATATCCAATGTGAATATTATGGGGGTAAATTTGAACTAAAAATCATGTGTTAAATTTGAATTGATAATCATGTGTTAAATTCAAATTAAGAAGTATGTGTTAAACGCGAATCATTTATTAAATCTGAACTAAGAATCAATGGTTAAATTGGAACTCAGAATCATGCGTTAAATATGAACGACGAAACATGGACTGACCATCATAGATTAAGTGTGAATCGTTAATCATTTGTTAAATCCGAACTATAAAATATTTGTAAATACGAATGAAAAATCATATATTAGCTAAAATATAAATTAATTCCAATAAAAATTTGAAACACAAATTTATTTTATAAATTTAATATATTTATTTTTAATAAATCAATAAGTATCTTAAAAAATAAAAATAAATGAAAATAAAATACTATTTAATACATACATATCTATTGCCCTATTTTAAATGTTATTATTGTTAAATGAATTATTATTTAATGTTTTTTGCTTGTTTAACAAAAAAGATTATTATTAATTTTTAAAAAAATATATGATATACCGGTTTGTTAAATGGAATCAAACTAAATAAATTAATATAGATAATTTATGTAAAGCTGATAAAACTAAATCCTAAACGTAAGTCTTGGATTTTGAAAACAATAAAAACAAACCGGTTTATAGTCGGCTGCTTTCGAGAGTTCGCAATTCAAATCTGAGATCTTCATCTCCCTAACTCTACATGATTGAAATTACAGTTCTTCCTTTCTACATTTATACTTCTACTTTAATTCCACTTCTTTCGAGATAGAAAAAATTCACCGTTTAAATCTACCTACTCACCAATACATTCATTCACCTCCAAACGTCCCAGTCTCCACATGGTGTTGTTAGGACAATTAAACTGACCTCATCAAATTTAGCATAAGATCTTCATTTGTTTTTGAAACAAATGCAAAACTTCCTTCCCATTCTCACAATTAGAAATAATAGCCAGAAAGCATCCCACCCCAAGCAATGTCTCTCAGAGAAATTTCGTCGAACACTTTTCTAGCAACCTCAAAATCTCCGTATATATCATACAAATGAATTAAACTGTTCCTAACAAATCCATTTAACCCATACCCGAATTTGACAAATTGGGACCGAATGTATCTACCTTCTTTCAACGCTTTTATCCTTGAACAAGACTTTAGCGTACAAATGAAAGTGAATTCATAAGATGACACAAAGTTCTCCACCATATTTTTTAGCAACAAGATGGCTTATCGATAGCTTTGTTTATAGGATGAATGCAATCACACCTATAGAATCCGTATAAAAAACTATTCTGAACAAGCTAATGATATGGTAGTAAGGAATCAGTTGGATCTGACTGAAGAAAAAAGAATAAAGGCACATTTGAGAACATCACACTATCATGGTCTGATGAGAAGGAGGTTTGCATCTAAATTAAGAAAAATAGATTTCTAGATAAGGACAAAGTGTTAAGGAAAGTCTTTTTACATACTAAGGAGAGCAAATTTGGGAAACTAGCTCCAAATTGGGAAGACCCATATATGGTATGCTAGAGAATCAAACAAGGAACGCACATACTTCAAAAGACAAAGAAGACAACATGTTGAAACACCCGTGGAACATTGAGCATCTAAGGTTGTACTTAGAATAAAATGTTCTTGTAAATATTTACTTTGTCGTTCTTCAATGTAAATATTTGGGGGCATATTCTTTCCAGTCCTGGTGGCGTGTGGAGGTTTAGTGAAGTGTCCAGTTTTATACCTTTTTAAAGAATCATAGTACATACGAAGAGATCAGATGAATTAAACACCTATTAAACACCTCCGGCCTTCAAATGAAATATCTTTGAAGTGATCAAATAAATTAAACACATATTGAACATTTTTGGTTTTCAAAAATACAAGAGAGAGAAATGTATACGAAGGAAACAAAACTTTGAAAACTGATAGAATCTTCAAAAGATGTCCGATCCACCATTGCACAAAATGTTTTGGCCATCCAAGGACTTTAGTTTCAAACATAAAACTAAAAGTACAACAACCTTAGGGTTCATTCCCTTGGATTTTTTTTCCTTACCTTCATATTTCTCTTGTTATTTCCCTTCATCTTCATCTTTCTTGGGAATCTTGACATCAATACTTGAACTTTCATCAAACCTCATCAAAATCAAACCTACTTGGTGAAGAAACACCATGTTTATCACCATATGACATGATATGGAAAGGTAACTCATCGTATGGTACGAACTTCCACAGGGGTCCAAGGTTCTTTTTTGGAAATGTATCATGGAATAAGAAGATCATATCCGCTTTAATACCTTCATCCACCTTTTCCATAGAGTCCACCACACCAGCAACATACTTCTCCATTACTGCAACTATCTCTTGGGTATTGTTCTACTTCAGAGAAGTAATTTCATCTTCTTCTTCTTCTTTAAGAAGTTTATTTAACTTTTTTTTATCTTCGGATAATGCATTAATGCTTCATGCATCAGAAACTTGTTGATCCTCAAAGACTTAATTTCTTTAGAAGTAGTTGTTTCCATTTCAGAATATTTGGTCTGGATGTCTCCTTGGGCAGTCTTGGATTGTTCCAAATCAGTGCCTAGCTGCTTATTTTTCTTCTCTAAAGCCTCTACTTTCTGCTGTTCGGGTGAAAGAGAATTGTTTAATTCTTGATTGGCGGCGCCAAGAGAAGTAATGTCTTTAGCCTGAGCACTCACTTGTCTTTCCAGATCAATTATTGGCCTGATGTAGCCTAAAACGGCATGACCCAAGTATCATGTTCACTTGATACTTCAAAAGATTTGTCATCATAAATCACGATATTGGCTATGGTGGTTGACTGGTGAAAGGTTCGATCAAAGTCATCCTTATCAAACTCGCTGAAATATATATATTTACCAGGTCTTCTAGATTAACATCACCTTCTATAGTAGGCTGATTGGTGGTAGGAAATGCAGGAGAGGGAGGATCATCTTGGATATCTTCTTGTGAATGAACATTAGTTGGAAGAGTAGGAGGAACAACTATAGGTCAGAGTATTATCTTTGACCCTATGGTGCCCTTCTTCTTCCCAGCCCTTCGGTCACTAGCTTCTTTTCTTCTCTTATGACCTTTTTTCATAATTTAAGGTGGATGTTTATACCCTTCGGTTTCACCCACTGTTACAACAACTGCCTCCAACAGGGCAACATTGATCCCTTCAGAATTGTCCGATGGGTTAACTTCCTTCTTCTTCTTCTGCTTCTTTTTTTATCTTGTCCAGATGACTATGGGCTTTATTCCGGGCTGGCAAGTATAGTTTACTATCATTTGCCTCAGCTCTTTGGAGGATGACCTCTGATGAAAAGAGAGTAGTCAGTTGTTCCCAAGTAAGCTCCATATTTCCACTTGTGTTCCACAAGTGAGGTCTTACGATGTTGCCAGCAATAAAACAGTTGTGAAAGCCAATACCCCACTTTTCTAAGGCCCATTGGTTTAATTTGGTGAAGGTGACCTTTCCATCCTTCAGGTGCTATCAATTGTTTTTTTGAAAATACTATAAAATAGACATAATAGTCATTTCGGTATAACAAAATCAAATCTAGATAGTAGTAAAAAATCCGAACTGAAGTAACTTGAGCTCTTCCAGTATTTGGTCCATTGGCTTAGATTTCCTTTTGTGGTTATATTTTTTACATTCCCCCAAACCCTACTTATGTAGAGAAAATGAGTTATCCATGGTTTCTCTCCCTCAAATCGATCGTTAACCATTTTATAATTGTTCCCCATATTGTAATCAAAGAAAGGGATGTGGTGATTCCTACACAAGCTAGCCACGAAAGAAAACTGCTTCATAGGCATCAGAGTTTTTGACAATCTTGAAGAAATAATGTCGGCTAACAGAGTATACCATGCATTAGGACTCTGCTGGCTTGGGCAAAACTTTATCAAATGAAAATACCTTACTATTTCTGGATTCAAGGGGAAACGAAGACCCTCGTTCAATACCTCAGTGTATCTACTATCTCCCCGACTTTACAGTCTATCAGAGTTCCTGGATGGATGGGAATTCTCACTTTAACACACTTCAGAAAGCCTCATTTTTTCCTAATCATATCCAATTCAGCAATATGTATGTAACATAAGATATTTTATGAAGGGCTAGTAAGTATTTCACACTAAACTTGTAGAAGTTGGGCCATACTTTCCCCTCTAGGTACTCCGCAAGTGCATCAATATTAGGTATCCCCACCTATCCTCTACCAGTTCGAACTGATGTGATATCTCTAGTGTGTCCAGATGTTTGCAATGGGGTATCTTCCCCACAATCATCCATTTTTTCCTCCATGATATTAGGCCATTATTCGGCCGATTTAACACTTTTAGCTTCTTTCTCAATTTGAGTAGCTTCATGGAGGAAAGTGAGGGTTTTCATTGCCTTTGAGCTTATATTTTTTGAATATGGAGGGGTATTTTGGCCTTGGAAAGTCGAGTGACTCTTCAGGGTGTAATATTTTTAGCATCTGACCCCATAGCGATGAACGGTGAGGGTTGTTTGGTGCTTGAAACTGTTTTGTCCTTAGAGGAAGATCTTATGGGTATTTGAACTGAAGATTCAGAGTCTAGTGTAGGTAAAGTTGGAACAAAAGGATTTTTTTTTTTTATTACCGAGGTTTTGAAGGAAGATGAACTCTTGTCCGGCTCTGGTACTGTTTGGCTAATCACTCCACTAGGAAAAGTAAGGAGACTAGCAGCGATTCTTGCTTCCTTTCTTTCTCTTTCCAACTCAGACAGATTCAACTAGCCTTATTTGATCTGAGCAGTTCTAGCTATGAACATAAAAATTTCTCTAAGTGTGAACAAATCAAAGATTTAAGCTTTATCTCTCTATAAACTAAAATTTGAAATTTTTTCTCACTCTAGAAATAAAAACAGTAAAACAGTTGTGTGTGTATATATATATATATATATATATATATATATATAGGTAAAAAAGCACTTAAGTAATTCATCTAGAGGAGATGATTCGTCTAAAACATAATTAGGGACTAGTGACCTAGATTAGTTACTTTTTCAAAGAATAGATGCAAGTAGATAGAGAAAAAACGGCTAAGAGGGCGAACGAGAGACTGACACGTGTAATCCAAAGCTCTTCGTTAAAACTGACTTTTAGATTCCTTTTTAATAAGAAGAAAGCCATTCGGATCCAATCCAGGTCTTCATTTAGATGGTTAGCTATTCCAAAATCTTCCGATCTGGGTCATATATTTAATAGTTAGTTCTTGCAAAACATTTTTGAAAGAACTAAAAGGGCTACTAATCGGGCTAGAAATAGTTGGAAGGAATTAGAACACAACCCAAAGGTGTAATTCAGACATATTATACACTAAACTTACAATGAACTATATGTATAAGTGAATTATGGCTCAGCTCTGTGCGAAAACGTTTTGGTTTTGGGTTCTGGAAACCTTAAAATGGATCTGAGTCCAAAATCTGACCCGAACGGCCCATGGGTCACAAAACAAGGGTAAAATACTCATACCAACCACATTTAATAGGTTGGACTTATTCTAATAATCTTAAACTCATGCGTAGACCTTTTTTATCTCTCTGCCTTCTACTTCAAAGTTAATACCCGATTAAACGAAAGACCAAAAATACCTTTTGATCAGGAATAATCCTCACCACTTATACGTACAATATAAGGCTCCCTTTCGTTTATACCTATAGGTTTAGTGTTTCTCATACCAGTGATGAGTATATGCTCCCTTTACATTATACTTATAGTATTTGTTTCGCTTATACCTGCAGTTTCAGCATCACCACCAAAATTCATATCTTTTGGTATTAATATAGCCTTGTTTTTTTGAATCTGGATTACATTTTGAATCTTGGTTTTTTTTTCCATTGTCTCATTAATCCATCTATCTGTATCGAGATCTACAAATATTTCTTGATATGAAAATAATTCACAAGCTTTAATTGACTAGGCTCAGACATTTTTATTTCTGAATAAGACCCTCACTCATAGTTGTTTTCAATGAGATCTTCTTCATAGTGATATTTTTACCTTTTTTTTTTCTGCCTCTATCCTTCTTTGACCTTATCTTCTTAGTTTTCTACATGGAATTTAGATAAATTACTTGGTTTTATAAAAATATAATATTCTTTAAATAGGTATGCAAGAAAAATGAAGGTAATTCAGGGATTGAAACACCTCGATTTAAAACAATACTGGCCGCTACGGGTTTTACTCAAAGCGAAGAAATCGACTTAACTGGAGTAGTTTCTCCTGTGATGAAACATAGTTCGGTTTGAGTTTTGTTAGTCATTGTAGTTTTGAAAGATTTAAAACTTGAGAAGTTGGATGTGAAGACTGTGTTTCTACATTTTAAATTGGAGGAACAAATATACATGAGACAACCAAAATGATTTATCGAACCTAATATGATGGATAAGGTTTGTCAGTTGAAAAAGTCACTGTATAGTTTGAAACAATCACCTAGGCAATGGTACAACCGTTTTGATACATAATGGTGTCAAAAGGGTTCACGAGCAGTCGATATGAAGGTTGTATGTATCATTAGAGGATGTTGGATGTTCTTATGTTTACTTGTTATATATATATATATGATATGCTTATTCTGCTCGTAATAAGTCACACATTGTGTTAGATAAAGAAACAACTTAGTGCCGAGTTTGAGATAATGGATATGGGTAAGACAAATAAGATTCTTGGGATGAATATTACGAGGAACAAAAATATAGGATCATTATACTTGTCTCAACCAATCTACATTGAAAAAATGCTACAACGATTCAACATGTTTGATGGTAAGACTCTTAGCATCCCATTTTCTACTCATTTCATGTTGTCTACAACAGAATCAGACAAGGACGATGATGAGTGGAATAAAAGTCAAAGGTTCTAAGTGTAGCAGGTAATATCATTTATGCTAAGGTATGCACACTACCTGATATTTCAAATCGGGTAGTCAGTATGTACGTGTGATGTCATGGGAACGAACATTGGCAAGTGGTAAAATGAATACTTTGATATCTTAAGAGTACTACGAATGTTGGCCTGATTTTTAATAAGACCAATACTGAAGGATATGACATGATCAATGGTTGATTTTGTTGATTCTGATTTTATAAGTGATATAGATATAATTATATATTTGATAGGCTATGTGTTTACTCTAGCTCATAGTGCGATTAATTGGAAAGAACAGTTGCAAGCTACTATAAATTTGTCTTCAATATAGGTAAAGTACATGACAGTAGCAAAATAAGTTAAGGAGACAATATGGTTGCAAGGCTTGAGGATGTATTTGGGGTTGGATATGACTACTACAAAAGTGTTTTGTAATAGTCAGAACGTTATACACTTTACAGAAAACCAAATGTACCACGAGCATACAAAGAACATAGATGTCCTGTATTTTTTTTATTTATGATATAATATCAAATAGAATTGTTTATGTGAAGAAAATATCTACACACGATAGTTCAACAGATATATTGACCAAGGTAGTATCAATTCGAAAGTCTATGAAGTGCCTAAACTCGATTGGTGTTCACAACATCAACCGAATGCCTTAGGGTCATTTGGTGAGCAAAAAATAATAGAAGTTTATTTGTTGATAATAAAGATACGATATTCACCTTAAAGGAAAGATTTGATGATGTTAAGTAAAATAATGTTGACGATATACCTTGTGTCAGCTCGTATAGTATTGTGTCATTGATAATGTAGCTTGAGTTTGCTCCTAGAGTCTTGTGTAATTCAACAATGTGCACATTTATAATGTAGGGTATATGAACCCATTAGGCCCATTTTCTTGTTAGTCTATCTATTTCCTATAAATACATTACTACCACTATACATAAGCATATCTAAAAAAGTATAATCCTTTTATATCATAGTAAAACACATATATCTCGCGGCACCCGTAGACGTATAAATTTATGGAACCACTTTAAATTTTATGTTCTTTTATTTCATGCTCTTTATTTTGTTTCATGTTTGCGATATATTGCATATTTACTAAAAAGAACAATTTAAAATTATTTTTTGTTTTTGATTTATTCTAAAACCATGGTAAATATTTGGAATTGAAGCTACACATGCAACTTATATTTTTTGCCCTCGCGAATTTTTTATTTATTTTGTGTGATTGCAAACATTTCTAGAATTAAAGTAAAACCACTTCGGAAATACGTGTTTTTTGGATGTATTTGACTTGAAAAAATACACTCAATTCAATCAGAAAAAATTATCATTTTCATTGTAAAAAAAAAGTTGTGAATCACATTTATTTGTGGAAAAACAATTAATTATAAAAAAGACAATTTGTAAATCACATGTGGAACTACGTGTATTTCACTTGTGGAAATAAATTTATATGAGAAAAAAAATATATTTTCACAAGTAAAACTAAAAATGTTGTCCACTCACTCAATACACACAACTCACTTCTGAAAATTTAATGACTTGTGAAAAAACAATATTTATGAAAAACAAATTGATAACAAGTTACAGATTTATTATAATTTAGTAATACATTTTACTTGCGAAGAAAATACACATGTGAAGTGAAAAATAAGTGATATATTTTCAAAATATGTACAATTCATTTGGGAAAAGATATTTACTTGTAGAAAGCATAGAAAGCATTTTTACTTATGAAAAAGCATTGTCAAAATATGCACATATCATTTGTGAATATTAATTAATAAAAAATTAAAAATATATCAGTCATGGATTTTATTTTGTTCTTTTTAAAAAAACATTAGTATTTTTAGTTAGTAATTTTGAATTATAGCTATAGAGATGCAGAGTGTTACAATTTAAATACAACATTTTAAAAATAATTTTAGTATATCGTTAAGAACTCACATGTGTATATTCAAACAAATCGATAATTATCGTAATACTAGTCGTACTTTATATAAAATGTACAAAACTAATTTTTCTGCTCAACACTCACATGAAACTATTCAAAATAAATATTGTGAAAGTAGATCGTAAGTAAATAATTAGCAACTTGATAATATTAAAGTTATAAAATCTGTCATGATTTGTCTAAAATTGTGTAAAATCATAAAAAAGATAATATAAAATCTGTCATGAGTGATCTAAAAATGTGTAGAATCTATCATACATTGTCTAAATACTATAAAATCTGTCATGTATTATCTGACAAAATATAAAATCATATAAAATCTGTCATGCATTACCTAAAATACTATAAAATATGTCACGTCTTACCTAAAATCATGTAAAAATATCATGTCTTACTTAAAATCTTATATATATATATATCACGACTTACCTAAAATACCTTCATCTTCACTGAAAAATATGAAATAGTCCGAAGACATTGGATTTATACTCGCTCGAGTAGACCTATGCAATGTTGGCTCTTTACGTTGTTATATTTCTTGAGGTTGTTTAGTTTTATTCATTTGAAACAACATAAAAACTTTCTTCTTGAGGCGGGAGCACCACATTAGTTTGATGAACTACAATTGAACATGTTGATGACCGGTACACTAACTGTAGTCGGAGAATTAATATTAGTTCTTCCTCAAATATGGTGTTGTTTACTAAATCGTTCCCTTCAAATTCTGCATATTCAAAAAATACTTTGGTTCCCATCTTAAAGATTGAACGTTGAATAATATAGTAAAATTGGTAACCCATGGAGTGGTCTGGGTATCTTATGAAGTTGCAACTAGTTATTTTGGACTCCATATTTCGTTCTATTTTCATGTAAAGCTTAGCTTCTGTTGGACATCCCCAAACATTAAATTTTTTAAAGTTGTGATTACATCCTCTGAATAGCTCATATGGTGTTTTAGTTGCTGCTGAAGTAGGTTATTATATTCAAAATATATGTTGTACATTTTTTTAAATATATATGAGCAATCATGCTACTAACCATATCCATTAACGAGCAGTTTTGTTGCTCAAATACATCATTCATATTGGGTGAGCCAGACATGGTACATTTAGGGAAAATTTGTATTCTTAATAGTAGAGAGCGAATGGTCCATGACATTGTTTCCCTGTTCCATCATACCTTCCATGGTATTCACCACCACGGTCGAATCTGATAGCTTAAACCTATATTTTAGTTGTAACTCAACTTCGACCTTACAAGACTTGAATTTATCAATGACCTCTGATTTCTCACGAAGAAATTATGTGTAGCCATATCGTGAAATTTCGTATGTAAAAGAAATGAGGTATCTTTGGCCATTTCAAGATGTTGTAAGGAATGAGCCATAAATATATGTATGGACAAACTCTAAAACGTCTTTACGCAATTGGGTTTAAGCCTTCTATTTTTTCTTTGTATCCTTTTGATAAATTATACATACTTATCTAAATCGGTGTAATCAAGGGGACATAATATACCATCAGCAAAATATTGTTTATGTTTTTTTATAGACGTAAACTAAACATCTATGACATATAATAGCTAAAATTTCAAAAGTCACTTTATGTGTCACATTCATTGTAATTCGATATTTAAAAATATTGTTTATACAAGTTATCATTACCATAAAAACACACAATTAACTGATTTTCATATAGAGCTGAAGTTTTTCATTTCAAAATAAACAAGAATAAATAACAAAAGAGAGCAACATGTCATGAATTTCAACAAAGAAACATGTCATGAATGTCAACAAACCATGACAATTAAACCATCCATAATGAAAATCTCAATCTCTTAATCATTGAGACACATGATTTGGCTTAATCCCTGCAAAGAAATACACATGGAAGTTGTTTGTAATGTATTAACCCAACATGTGTTATTTTAGACTGAAACTAAATTAAATTCTGAAGTTACCACATAAGAGAGATTACCTTTATTTCCAAGCATGCCTTAAACTTGGGGTAATGTATCTTTTAGTGATATGCACTTCTGCTGTAGAAACATAGCGATTCTTTGCAATTTCCCTTATTAAGTTCTCTATATTCTTTGCCAGATCCTAAAGGTTTAGCTTGTGCAACTCTAATAGATGGGTGTTTCCTCGTGTTTTGAATTGTATTTTTACCGACATAAACCATACTGGCCTATAAATCCCTTGCTCTGAATATTTTTATTCCTCATTGACCAGATCTACGATAAGAGTTATCATGTTCCACTTATTATCTAGGAAATCATAGGTAGTCTTCATGATTCCGAATTTAACATGGAAGAATGTGAAGTTATAGAATACTACAATATCCTCAAAGAGCTCAACCCTAGTTATTTAAGCTTCCCATGGATAACACCCATCTCAAAGATGTACTATCTTATTTTTCTATGACCATTGTACTTCATAGTAAAGATCTTCCGAATCAAGTTCTTGATTTCAACCTGAGCGGGCTTAACAAACTCTTCTTAATGGGAGAAATATATTTTTACCAGTTTTAAGTCGATGGTCTGGGAAAATCAAGAATGCTTGTAGGAATCCACTTTGCGTGACATACCTACTAAGGCGGTTAGAAATCTCCCACCGCTAAGATCACGTCATTTCTTCACGAGTGCAATTTTTTGTAAGAGTAAGTGGTTGGTCCTCTCTAAGACAATATGTTATTGAGTTACAATAAATTTCGCCCACCCTGCCAGAACGAGAACCCAAAAGAAGTTTCTAAATTTGTTTTCATTAGCTAAACAATCAAAAAAGGAATACTGAATTAGTGACAGCTCTAAATGTTTACCAAACTTATCTAATATATACGGAATTTTATTCGGTTACAGGTTGTGATTGGGAACTGATATTTACTGGACTCGTAATAACGATTAACGAGGATGGTAGGCTCCAACATGTTATATATTACATGTGGAGTAATTACTTTAAGGTTAAAACAAATGTTCTATTTCATATGTGAAATCAACCAAGCCTTCCGTATGTGCCGTACCTAACTGATTCGTGGTAACTCAAAGAACCTTTCAACACTAAAAAACTAGTTATGTATGAGCATGGTGCGTGTAAAAACACTAACTTCATAATGTAATAAGGTCTCACGAATAAGAAATATGTGTGGTACTCTTCTATATGGGTCGCCCTACACACAACAACAACCGTTGTTTAAGTTGCGAGGCCCAGAAATATTTTCCTTTTATGCTTCTTCTGACATTGCCCATGCAGGTCGGATACAAACTCTGCCAATCACTTTCATAGAATGGAAATCTAAAGTCTTCGTTATAAGTAAATACGCTATTGAATATTTACCTTTACAAATCAGACCTTAACGCATCGTGCCTAAATACTCTAACACCGTATGAAACACTATATGAATATAACATATCATGTCAAGTGGTCAGACATCTAAAAGAAGATGAATACCAATTAAACTCGCATACATGATACAAAAAATCCATAAACATGCATGATATCACCACATACATCCTAATACCATCACTGGATGCTTCTCAATGCGCCCATATGAGGTTACATAACTATAAACCCAAGAAATAACACAATACCGAAACATGACATACATACAACTGAAACAGTCTTACTAAATTTTTTTGGCCTAAACATGATATACAATCGCAAGAGAAACATGTTTTTCATCACACGCATGGGCGAATCTAGGACTAAAACTCAAGATATGTCAAAATTACTGTAAAGAAAAAAAATCAACAAAATATAACTTCCTCGGAGATCATGGATTAGTTGATGAAAGAATTAAACAAGATTTATTTTTATCTTTAATTGAGAATTGGATAGACCAATTGTTGCTTCATTTTTTATAGTAGAGACATGTGGTGAGACGTAAAGAACTTGAATAATATTATATAAAATTAATTAAATAATTACATACTAGATTGAAATATATTAAATCAATTAAATAAATTCAAAATCAATTAAACACATTCAAAAAAATCAATTAAACACATTCAAAACAATCAATTAAACATATTCAAAACAAATAAATTAAAAAATTAAAAAAATCAAACAAAAAAATTAATTTTTTTAAATAAATTTAAAAAATCCAAACAAATAAATTAAACATATTCAAAAAATCCAAACAAAACAAATCAACTCACCAAATTCAAACCAATCAATTCAACAAATTCAAACAAATGAAACAAATCAGTTAAACAAATTCAAACAAATCAATAAAACAAATTCAAACAATTCAATCATTTGAAATGATTTTCTTAAATCAATTTTTTATAACAAATCAACTAAACATATTCAAATTAATCAATTAAACAAATCAATCAAACAAATTCAAACAAATCAATTAAACATTTTGCAAACAAATCAATTAAACCAAATCAAACAAAAAATTTAAAAAAATTTAAACAATTTATACTAATCAAGCAAACCAAACAATATCAATATATGACCAACCTTTGCTTTTGTAGATTAGAAGGCCATCTAACAAGGCTCTCGTTTCAATCATTAATGAATAAATCTTACAATATAAGTTTTTGGGGCCAAGAATAATACCCCCGAGTTATCACGAATGATAATTCCACCACTAGAGTCCACATTACGGAGGTTGGGGGCATCAAAATTCAGCTTAAGTCTTCTAGGATTTAGAGCAGTTTTTTTAAATAGGTAGGCTTACTTTTAAATTTTAGATAGTTTAAACAAATGAATTCTACAGTTGAATTTGCATCATTATTCCAGTTTTTAGGCTTGGAAAGATTAGAATTATTTAGACAAAATAAGACATGTTTAATGTAATTAGTAGATGACAATATAGAGTAGAATTTTCCTTTAAACTTAACTTTGTTTCTATTTTTCCAAATGACCCAGTAGATTATTGGAGGAATAACAGTTATGCCATGAACCTTCTTATCTGATGACCATAATCGATTCTGAGTCATGTGGGCTACAATCATGAACCTGTTGATTTAATTTTGAATAATTCAGCCAATAAGACCATAACCCAAGCAAAACTACAAGATACAAATAGATGGTTACAAGTTTCATAGGAATCATAGAATTGACACTTTAAAACTGTAATAAAATGTCTATTTTTATAATAGAATCAATAAAAATATATTTATGATGATTTTTCCATAAAAAGAACACTTACTAGGGGTGATGGAGTTCCATATTTTACTTAACATATTAAACTGATTGTGATGCTATCTTAGTATCTTTGATGGTGAATTTTGAGTCTATAGAAAGCTTCCAAATCATAGAGTCCTCCTTGTTGTAGTTGATACCAATAGCCTTAATAAGATTGATTCTAGCTTGAGATTAGAAGCCTGTAAATCTGTTGATGTTCCATGAGTTGTCCAACCAGAAGGAACTGATTTTTCAGTTCTAAAGAATCTTTTATCAAGCTTGTCATCTAAGATAATTAAATGAGAGTAACCATGACAATTATCTAACCAAAAATCTATCTCTCCCTTACCCGAATTCCACCTAATGTTAGGGTCATCAAAGGCTTTAATACCAATAAGACTTTTCCATGTAAGAGAGCCAACTTTATTTATGAAGCTTTAAAAGGATATGAGTTCTTACAATAGATATTATGCATGAGTTTTGACCAGAAGCTTTTGTTTTCTTTGAAGTTAACTCACAACTTACAAGAAAAAGAATCCTGAATGTTAGATAACTTTCTGATGTTCAGCCCATCTTCAGCAAAGGGCTTACATATAGCAGGCCATATATACCAATAATTTTTCTGATCATTAGTAGGGGATCCCCATAGAAGTTTGTTAAAATTTATGTCAAGTCTATTGATGATACTATTAAAGAAGTAACAGCTTTGATCCAAGTACATAGGAATTTCTATTATCAAAAAATTAATAAGAATGAGTCTACCACCATAAGACAAATGCTTGTTCTCCAAGTCTTTAATTTTGTTTAAGAGAGACCTGTAGTTGTTGGTCTTGTTATTAGTGCTTAAAATAGTGTCAAGATATTAAGTAGGAATAAATTCAGAGTTGAACTCAGTTTGATTGATGAGATTGGATAATATAGCGTTTAGAATTCTATTATAAATGATTATCTTAGTCTTGTATTTGTTGATAGCTTGACCTCAAACATTTTGATAGTTCTCAAGAAACCTACTAAGATTATCAATAGATAAACTGAGACGATTAGTAAAAATGAGTAGATCATCTGCAAAAGCTAATCAAGGAATGATGAAATCAATTCTTGAAGCATATTCCATAGTTTTGTTAGAGTTGAAAATCTTAGCTAAGCCCATATTTAAAACTTCTTCACCAATTATAAGAGGCTACGTGAGAGAGGATCACCCTGTCTCAGATCTCTTTTGGTGTTGAAGTAACCAATAACATTACCATTGATTAGAATAGAGATATAAACTAACCTAATTAAGTTTCTTATAAGATTGACAAATTCAGTAGAGAAACCAAATGATAGCATCACTTTAAGAATGAAAGTATGTGACATTTTGCCAAATACTTTAGACATGTCAACATGAATCATGATATTACCAAACTTTGTTTTTCAAATTTGAGGTCATGAACAAGTTATTTTGGTATCAAAATGTTATCATGAATAGATTTGTTTTTAACATAGCCACCTTGAACTTCAAAATTAATATTATGAAGAAGATCAATGAACATATTGTTAATGATCTTAGATATAATTTTGTTAAGTGATGTACACAAGCAAATTGGTCTAATGGTCTTAGGGATTAGACACAAACTCGTGGCCATAATTCCTTAAGGGATGTTATAGCCAAGCATGAATGAGGACATGACAAGACATAGATAACTTTTGATGATGTTCCAACAGGTTAAAAAAACAGCTATTGAAGCCATCCATACCATTCGCACTTGAAGGATTGAGATTGTTTATGATGCCATAAATCTCTTCTTCAGATGGAGGAAGTAAGATTAAGTTAATATCATCCGTAGTTATTAGTTTGGGAATATTTTTGAATAAAGTGTCTTGTATTTTATTATTTTCATCTTCTATACTTGAATAAGGATGATTGGTAAGTATCTCTTTAGAATAGACTTCAATAGTTTAGCCAATCAAATTGTTGTCTAGAATCCAATTCCTCCCCCACTTTAATGTTGTTGATAGTATTATTTCTTATCTTCTTAGACATATAAGCATGATAAGTTTTAGTGTTTATGTCTCCTTCCTTGAGCCAATTTGAATAGAATTTTTGTTTCCACTAGGATTCGTCCATCCTTAATTTTTGAAAGAAGAGAGCATTGGCTTTAGAAAGCTCCATTTTATTGGTCAAGTTATTGAAATCCTAATGCTCTATCTCAGAGTTCTTGACTGCTTCCTCTGTTACCTGCACTTTATCAATTATATTTCCAAAATAAAATTTATTCGATACCTGAAGGGTTTCCTTAAATCGTCTGAGTTTGTGCCAAAATATATAGAGAGGATAGTCTTCAATACTCTGATTCCAGTTATTTTCTAAAACATTTAAGAAATCAATATTCATTGTTCACATGTTTAAGAATTTAAAGCTTTTTTTAGAGTTAATACTGTCTTTAGCTGTAGTGACACACAAAGGAGCATGGTCAAAACAAGTTATGGCCATGTGAAGAACTTTAGTATCATTAAAAAAATCCAAACCAAGCAGAGTTATAGAGAACTCTATCCAGACGCTTCCATTTGGATTTGTTGGACCAAGTGAATTTAGAGCCAGAATAACTAGCATACTCCAACTGAAAATCCTTTTTAATATTATTAAATTATCATGAGTTGTTGAGACAAAAGGTTGAGCAACCAATCTGTTCATCAGTAGATGTAACAACGTTGAAATCTCCTAAGTTTAGCCATTCTTTAGCATAGTTAGAGATATGCTTTAGAGTATTCCAAAGTTCTATCTTGTTGTATCTTTGACACTTAGCATAAAAAATTGTTACTAAGAACTTTTTATCTAAACCAGCATAAGAGACATCAGTATGTAACATTGCGGGTGATCAAACAAAATATTAATAGTAAAATCTTCATTCCAGAAGAACCAAATTTTATTTGAAAAGTTAGCTATAAAATTCGTGAAACCAATCTTTAAGGCAGTGCATTCTAAGTTATTAGAACTGATGAAAGGCTCTTTAATGGTAACCATCTTGACATTTTCTTTGAGAATGATAGACTTAAGCCTTCTAAAAGAAGGTTTATTTCTAATGCCACAAATATTCCAGCTAAGCATTTTGATCATCTTTAGATAAAGACGTAGTAGGTTTACTAGTCCTTAAAAATTTCAAGAATGTGATAATTAGGTTGTGAGGTTTTCTCTTTATCTTAGCTTCTTTAAGTTTCATGTTAAGAACTTCTTGAAAACCCTTGTCTTCTTTTCTTCTAAGGATTGGGGATGATGATAAACTTGGAATACTTTCTTGGTTTGGAGTGACATTTCCAGATATTAGGTTTTCATAGTCTTGAGAGGTAGATTGATTGTAACCATAATCTAGAGTTTGTATGGATTCTATGATTTCCTCAACATAAGGGGACTTAGAATCTTAGAGCTGTGAGATTTGATGATTGTTGGATACTTCTTTTAATTTAGGTTCAGTGGTTGCATTACTCAATGTAAGAACATTTTCAGAAGACTGATTCTCTTTGTATTGTTGATTAAGAATTCTTGGATCCATACTTTTTTCAGGGATAATCAGAACAGATTTAACTTTAGGCTGATAAATATCTTTAATTTCGGAGACCTTCTTATATTGAGAGTCACAAGAAGTGTGATCAATAATAATCTTGTGCATTTTTTCATTTAGCGGAGCTTTTCCACTATTATTCTTACATGATTCTTGGTTATGACCAATATGAAAACATTTCTGATAGTATTTTGGAATATCCTTATAGCTGATGTTCAACCAACATCCTTGATTATCACCAAATCCAACCTATATGTCATGTTTGAGTTTTTTAAGAAGATCCATTTCAACCTAGGCATAACATGCGTTATAGATTGCTCTATTTTTATTTAGGATTTTGATCTTGAGAGGATCTCATATGGAAGCTATTGTAGTATAAATTATACTTTCACTGTAGAGATATTCTCACACTTTTTCAATTGTAAGTCACACATGGTCAGTTGAACATTCATACTTGGGATTGAAATCAACATTCCATTTTAAAAGCCTCATTGACGATTCCCCCACAGTCCAAACAGTTTTGGACCAGATCTTGCAAAGATCAGCCTTTAAGTCAACTTCCAATAATATGTGCCTAAAATTCCAGATTGAAATGCTATAAATTTTTGTGAATTCAAGAACTCGTTGAGAAGTTTTCTTTTGGGCAGACTTTGTGAGAATTTGTCGATTAACTGTAGCAAGAACTAACTTATCTTTGTCTGTTCGAGTAAACTAAATTGAAATGTGATATGCTTTTTGGACTACATTAATAAATTTCATGTATGCTTGTGAATTATTTTTCTGTAAAGTGTTTGCAAAAGAAATAGCTTGTTGTTGACTATTGTTGCATTTGATTTTCTTATGATGACGTTATTTTTGTTTGTTTGTAAGGTAACTTGAAGCTTATTCTAATGATGAAGATCGAGAAAATCCTTGATGTGGAAGGTAGGATTACTGATCTCTTCCACCTTAACGGAGCAACTCTTTGCATTGAAGGGATGAGAATCAGAGATGAAGGAAGAGAATCAACCAAAAACAAAAAAGAAATTGAAATTAGCATTTTCGAGCTTTCTTTGAGAGCAAGAAAGTTCATCCCATCAAGTTGTGATTATAATGGTGATCCAAAAGAGAATCCAACAATAAATTAGATATCATTAAAATATATTATATATTTTATTGAATTATTTTTTATTTTCTTTTGTAGAAAATTATTTGCATTTTTTTCACATATTTCGTGTTATTTTTATAGATTTTTTTTTTCATTTAAGCTTACTCATATCTACATTTAGGTGAGTTGTTGATTTTGGTTTTGTATTTAAATATTCCGTGAAACAAAAATATTAAAAAGTAAATATGATTAATATTAATTTGTAAATATTTTAAGTGTTTTTTTTATTTTGATTATTTTTATTAATATTCAAATCTTAACTTATGTAGTTGAAGATTTTATATTTATTTTAACAAATTATGTATATATGTTTTGATTTTTAATTTATTGTACAATGAAATTATGAAAAATATTTTAAAATTTATTTTTAATATTTTGAGAATTTTTTAAAACTACAATTCTATATACAAGCGTTGTCAATAATTTTATAAATTATTCATATAAAAATAATTATGAAAAAAACCTTAACACGGTATATAATTTATATATAAATATTATATAACTAGAAAAGTACCTTTATCATATAAATATTATGTATTATATTGCCCGAGAAGGGGTAGCCGAGTTGGTGAAGTAAGGCATGCTTGTGATCAAAATGTCATGAGTTCGAGTCCCTCTAAAAATACTTTCTTGGTTTGAAACTGTTACCTTATGTGGTTTACCTTCTGGTGTTGGTTTACATGCTATTGCGTAAGACTAAGGGTTTACCCTGTGCGCACTCGTTGAGTAACGGTTGCGGTTCCCTCCGAAAAAAATTATGCATTATATTTATCCCGAAAGAGGCTTCGGTTCCCTCCGAAAAAAATTATGCATTATAATTATCCCGAAAGAGGTTGCCAAGTTTGTAAAGTAAGGTGAGCTTGTGACCAAAGGTCATGACCATCTACAAACGTTTTCTTGGTGAGCCTGTCACCTTTGTGGTTTACCTTCTGAGTCTGTCACCTTGTTTGGTTTACCTTCTGGTTAGTGAAAGAGGTTTCCAAGTTTGTAAAGTAAGGTGAGCTTGTGACCAAAGGCCATGACCATCTACAAACGTTTTCTTGGTTGAGTTTGTCACCTTGTGTAGTTTACCTTCTGAGTCTGTCATCTTGCGTGGTTTACCTTCTGGTTGGTTTGCCGTGTGCGCACTTGTTAAGTAGATGTTGCTTGTTTCCTCTAAAAAAAACAATGTATCATATGTAAATTATTCAAATTTATTATATTTGATTAAAAAATATTTATTTTATACATTTTTTATGGCATTAATTATTTTACATCTTTAAAACTTTGTTTGTTTTAGTGTTTTAACTTAGTTTTTCTTTCTCTTATTTTTTTGTATTAACTTTTTTCGTACTTATTTTATCTTATCAAATTAATATTTTAAAATCATTTTATTAGCATATAAGTAACAAAAGTAAATAATAATATTAATAATAATATAATTTATCATTAATGAGTAAAAATATAAATTAGTTAAAGAATAGAAAAAATATGAGAGAAATAGCAAAATATGAAATATATCAAAAACCATAGTAGAATATTTTTTGTCATTTTCGTAAAAAGGTACGGTGCTTTAAATAGAAATGATGGTAGGTTTTTGGGACTATACAATCAGTTCATTGAAGGTTAATTCACCACATTCATTTGCTAAGTAAAAATACATATACTCTTTAAGCATTCTCAATATTACATATTTTTTGAGCTTATATTACAAAGTAAATATCGATTCAATAAATCACCGGTTCGACTTATGGGTCACATAAATCATACCCTTGTGAGTAGCCCCCTAGTCATTGCAGAGAATTTCAAGGGAGGACTAGTTTTGACACCATTTCAGACTTTTCCTATATATGACAATACATACAAATTTAATACGATAAAAAATGAATAAAATATTAACATTGATATATTGAGGATCAAAACCATAAAACACCTTGGCCAGGGACTTGTAGTCGAAAAAATAGATACAAAAAAAAAATTACGACATCAGAAATGTTAAACATGACCAACTAGTGTTGGAACCTTTGAAACGTGGCCTACTAGTCTATGGACCTTTTAAACATGAACAACTAGTGTATGAATCTTTTAATATGACCAACTAGCATTGGAACCTTTCGAAAAAGATGAACTAGTGTTGGAACATTATTTTGCAGCAACATGACCAACTAGTGTTGGAATCTTTTAAATGTGACCAACTAGTGTTGTAACCTTTTTTTTGCTTAGGTCGAGGACTTTATTTTAGGTCTGATGACCCTTATTTTTTCATTTTTTTAAATCGAAAGACCCTTTTTTTCCTAGACCAGAAGATCCTTTTTTCTAGGCCGGGGGACTTATTTTTTATTTACAACAATATCATTCGTTGACACGTATATCCTTGGCAAGACAACCATAAACCAAACATCAGTTGCAGGGTGCGAAATTGGTAAAAATCATTAAATGAAAACTAAAAAATTACACCAACATAAATATAAAATTGCAAATAACAAATATAACCATCTTCGCAAAAATTAACCAATTTACATACACAAAAATTATAAAAATAACTTAAAAAAAATTGAAGATGGATCAAAATTATGGCTAATACCATATGCACGATAAAATTAATAGCATATCATATTTATTTTCGATATACAATACACATATTTGTACACAAAACTAAGATCATATGCA
Organism: Limnanthes douglasii subsp. nivea; assembly: GCA_036936605.1. Classification (NCBI taxonomy): domain Eukaryota; kingdom Viridiplantae; phylum Streptophyta; class Magnoliopsida; order Brassicales; family Limnanthaceae; genus Limnanthes; species Limnanthes douglasii. The sequence goes on from JAUPFV010000002.1 coordinate 324,440,281, forward strand.
AGATGGATACGTGATATATCATACCCATTGTACTGTACAACATATTATACAGTACAACAAGTCGCATACACAAAACATTAATACTAATATCGGATTATACTCATTATAAAAAAATAAATTTTAATACATATTGATGCTAATATTAAATTATACCGATTATAAAAAAATATATTTAAATATATTAATGTCTTCTAAATTTATTTTAGAAAATGGATGATGAGAAATATTAAATTTATACTACTTTTTTAAATTTCTCTTAAAAAAATAAATGATTTATTATTTAAAGAATATTAAAAACATATTATTTGATTATTTAAAGAATAATAAAAACACCATAAATAAAATACGCAATTTATTAAAATATATATATTTCATAAAAGAATATTTATTTATGTTGTATCTTTTTATTAATATATTAAAAAATTGAATAGATAAAACAATATAAATATATTATAATGTTAGAGTATAGTGATTATAAAAAATATATTTGGATAAATACGAATTTTATATTTAATAAAAGAATATTTATTCTGTAACATCTTTTCAATTACCTCTATAATCTAGGGAATAAAGTTTCCTTTATTTTGTCTTTTTATTTTAATTTTTTTTATTGTATTTTTTTTATAAGAATTTTTTATAAGAAAACCAATAATTCTCAATGTAGTAATTTAACTCTACAATTATGGGAATCTAATATTTTTTATGTATGATCATGGAGATATGCATATTTATCTAGATGGTTTAGAAATCTCCAAACTTTGAAAGACATTCTTCATATGTAGAGTTGATGGTAGTATTGGTGGTGGTTCAAGTCTGGAAGAAAAATATTGTGGACATGAGAACACTTTAGTGAGAATTCTGAAAGTAAATCAGCTAAATGTAATAATTATCTGATATCATATAGTTATGAGGCTGGAACTAGAAATTGCGGTTCTGTGGGTATGCCGAGGCATTTATTGTTTTATAACCTTTTTTATCCTTAAAAAATTATGAAGAGGGGAATACTTCCATGGATCCTCAAACTGGTCATGCTTTTGAGTTTAATTAACATACAGATAGGGAAGAAACCATGATATATGTTACTGGTACTTTACAACCTTTTTTCTTTTGGCGATAATTAGAAATATGCTAAATGGATGCGTAATGGGGTAATCCCATAGCCACACATATCCCACATAGCTCTATGCTATCATAAACTTTTAAATATATTTTAGAATAAACAAAAATCATTCTTGATACTATCTTATCTTTGCAATGAAATGTATATTTTACTAGTAATATAGGTACATTTACTGTTTTTGATATGTTTTGTGTTACCATTCATTTGATAGATCCTCAATAATACTCCAAAGAAGAATTATATACTTTGAATCTATCGACAAACACAATACTTCTATAATTAGAGAGAGTATTAATGAGTGTATGAATGTTTATTCAAATTACAAATAAAATAATGTATATTTCGTTCGATAATGCATCTGTAAAAGGAGAGCTATTGATCATCTTATAAATGATTGCAACCCTTTATTCCTAAAATATTTCACACTATATATTTATGTCATATACTTCAATTGGTTGCGAAAGATGGAATAAGTACGATAAATGATGATTTGATCAATCCTATTAAAGCAGTGATCATACTATGCTCGAGCTCGGTTTCTAAAAAAATGATTTTAATACCTTGTTATGACAATACTTATATCTATAGTTGCAAGTGAATATGCTTTTAGTGAGGCCATGTTGCAATATACGACTAAACGAACAAGATTGATGGACAAAGCACTTGGATTTCTTGTTGCAATCAAGGATTGGATTGCGGTGGATCTATGATGCAAGATAAATAGTATGAAAAAGAAGATAATCCAAGGGACATCTTCGATTAAGTTTCCAGGAAATATTAAAGATGCACTTGAACAAGATGTTATGAATGAAGTTGAAGATGAAGTTTCGAAAAGTGACTATGAAGATTTTGAATCAGAAGACAATCAAGATGAATGCCATTTGTAATAAAGTTTTTAATATATGTATTTCATTTGCGAACATCTGTACAACTCCTATATTGCAAGATTATATATTGTGAACGGCTTAATTCAATAAAATTTATTTTAAACTTTTAATATCATAAGAACACTTGTACTAGTAAATAATATCAAAATATAAAAAGATTTATACTATTTATAATCAAACCATAATAATAATTAATGTCTAATAATAAAAAATTAAAATAACTTTATACTACTTTTAAATTATAATATACAAACTATTTAAAAATTGATTATCAACCAATAACACCAACTTGTATTACTAAATAATATCAAAATATAACAACACTTGTATTATTTATAAACAAACCATAATAATAATAAAAGTCTAATTATAAAATTATAATGACCATATACTAGTTTTAAATTATCATATATAATTTATATAATAATTTGTATTGGACTAGTAAATAATATCAAAGTATAACAACACTCGATTATATATACTCAAACGATAATAATAATAAAAATCTAATAATAAAATTATAATAACTTATACTATTTTTAAATTATAATATATAATTTATATAATAATTTATTTATAAAATAATGTTAGTTTAATATAAATATAATACAAAATTGTTGGGCGTAACTATCGTTACATTAATCTTAGCGTGACGTGTACGTGATGTTACCATGTGCATGACAATCGCGTGCTTAACAGTGTTCTTGCGTATATAGTCGTGTTCTGTTTGCGGGATCCCGTTGACATTATGGTGGATTTCTATACTAATAAGTTCAATAATAATAATATATATATAACATTAATTCATTTTCATTAACATCAATAGTATGTAGTATTTATAGTGAAATACAATACACAGAATAAGAAGCCACTTATTCATATAATTTAAATTTAAATATTTCAATTTATTAGCGAGACGAGGGTGATGGAAAATACCAAAAAATATTTCAATTTATTAGCGAGACGTGGGTGATAGAAAATACCAGATGAAAGTTATGACAAAAACACAATACAACATATAGAATATTCTAACCGCAACGATAGAGTAATCTGTGTAGTCATATTATAAGTCACTAGAAAACGTATTTATACATTTATTACAGTATATAACCCGCATTTAAAGCTATATATTCAATTCCTAATGTATATTCACTAATACTTTCTTTATAAAATTAAATACGTTTGAATAAGAAAGCATTTATTCATATAACTTTTATAAATATTTATATTTAATAAATTATTTTTAAACTTTTGCATCTATTTTACTAATGTAACCATGTCCATTTTCTTTTCAACTAGAATATTTATGCTTTATAATGTCAAATTATATTTAATTTGGACCCAATATTATGTGTAATGTTATAATACGAAAAAATAAATATAATATATCTTTTTATGCTTGAGATATTTATATTAGTATATAATAATAAATAATAATAACAATAATTTAATTGTATCCTACTATTTTATCGTAAAATATATATGTTATACTTTCTACCTATTAAATAAGTGAAATCAAAGTTTTTTAGACTTGATATATTTATAAGAAATTAGTATCATATTTTTTTTTATTTAGAAGCTTATTTTTTAAACAAAACTGGATTTTTAATGGATATCACAGTGATACCAATTGTAAATCATAATTGAAACTCATGGAGTCATGGGTATGTGTAGCCTTGTTAAATCTACTAACCTAATTTCTTCACGGGTAGAAAAAAAAAAGAATGAACAACCTATCTTATTCTATTTCTTTTCTCGAGGGTTTGCACAATCATTAAATAGACTATTGAAGGTAGGTGACCATTATTCCAACTACCAAGTTAGAGAAAAGTAAGAATTTTTTAAAAGACGGACGAATACTTTGAATAATGAATTTAGGTTTTCATTTGGGTTATAAATCTGAAAATAATTTAAATTTTGTTAATTTTACGATAATCATTTAATTATCCTCGCATGTTTAATGAACTTTGTATTATTTTTTTTCACTCAATCACTATCGTAATTATCTATTCTTGCAATAATCTAATAGACATATTGTTGCCCAGACTATTATTTTGTTAATGTTTAAACGTTTTATTTTATTTTTATTTTTATTTAAACGCTTTTTAGTGTGTTATAACAAATTTTTATAAATATTTTTAGTGGTTTAGACCAAATCCTTATGCAGTTTTTTAGTGGGTTAGACCAAATCATTAAGTAATCTTTATTTGGTTTTAAAGAAATCTTTTTAGTGTGTAGAACCTATTTACAGGCTCTTTCTTTTATCAATTGTTATGCATAATTTTTTTCTTTCTCTTAACAAGCTAACACAGTATTAGAGCCACTTTTGAAAAAAAGAAAAAGAAAATTAAACTTGATGGCTTGCGACCGTTTTGTAAAACCATCTATTCCATGCTTTGATGGCCACTATGATCATTGGAGCATGCTCATAGAGAAATTATTGAGATGCAAATAATATTGGATGTTTTTTGTTTCTACAATTGGAGAACTAGCCGAAGATGTTGTGTTGACGGGTGTCCAGAAAACAAGTTGGAAAGGAGAAAACTAAAATATTTGAAGGTGAACAATTACTTGTTCAAAAAACTAATTATCCCATCTTAAAAAAATTCTTAGTAAAGAAACTTCTAAAGGTATTTGGGAGTCTATGAATAAAAAATATAGAAGTTCTGCTAGAGTGAAGTGTGCACAATTTCAAGCTTTGAGAAGAGATTTTGAGACTCTACAGATGGATGATGTGGAATATGTTATCAGATACTATACCAGGACCATGGAGATCAACAGTAAAATAAAATTTCATGATGAGAAGATGGAATATGTCACCACTATAGAGAAAATATTGTGTTCCCTAACGCCAAATTTTTGATTATGTCGTGTATTTAATTGAATAACTGAAAGATATATATGTATTCTCTCTTAATGAACTACAAAATCCTTGTTGGTCGACGGACAGAAGATAAACCGAAGTTCAACTTCAGAGGAGAAACCTTTTAAGGCTTCTACATCTACTCAATTCTCAAACTCTAGAGGAAGAGGTATGGGTATAGGTAGAGGTAGATGTAGAGGAAGGGGAAAGAGAGGTCAGGGACATATGGATAACAAAACGTATTCCAAAGCCAATTGTGATCAACTTTCAAGTAGAGGTAGATGGCGAGATCAATATTTGGGTAAAATAAGGTAGAGTGTTTTAGATGTCATACATTTGGTCATTATCATTCTGAATGTTATACTAAGATTCCTAATGATAAAAAAGTAAAAGCAATCAAATTTTACCAAAAATAAGAAAGTATGAACTCTGTTGATGACTATTCAAGCCAATCAGCAATCTGAGTCTAATGTTTGGTATGTTGATACGGGCTACAGTGACCACATGTGTGGAAGAATGCCTTTTTTCCTTATTGAAATATAAGCTTCACTCTGTAGTAATTTTTGGTGATAGTTCCACTATGAAGGTGATCCAAATATTAATATTAAGATAAGAACCAATAATGGTTTTGTGGAAAGGATCTCTAATGTTTTTTACGTTCATGAATTGAAAAGTAATTTATTAAGTGATGGTCAATTGCTAAAAAAGGGTTTTGTAATTACTATTTATAAAAAGTGTTAGTGAGATTTATAATTCTACTAATAAAGCTCTTGATGTTGTGCATATAAGTTCAAACATGTTGTTTCCATTAAATATTGAAAGTGTACAAATTTGTTTGATAGCTGAAGTAAAATATCTTTCGTAGTTGGGGTATTTTCATTTTGGCTATTTGAGTTTTGATGGTTTGAAGAATCTCTAACATAAATGTATGGTGACAGGTCTTCTTCATATTAATATTCCTTCCTAAGTTTTTGAAGAATGTGTTGTTGGAAAACAACAACGTTCTCAATCAACCCAAGGGAAGTCATGGCGAGCAAAATAAGTTTTGGAGCTAATTCATTTTTATATTTATGGCCCGATTCGTTGATGATTATACTCGAAAAACTTGGGTTTATTTTTTAGTTAAAAAAATGTAAAGCTCTTTGTGCATTTAAAAGCTTCAAGGCTCGTGTGGAAAATTGTTATGAATGAGTTGAATAGTGCCTTGACAGTGTACCGTGTTTGGCGGTACAATTTTATGTCATTGACAAGTTGTAATACAATGGATGATTTTCGTAAAAGAGTCTATGAGCCCATTAATCCATTGTCTAGTAAGTCTATTAATTCTTTGTAAATAGACTACTAAGGCTACACAAAACACAGTCTGAAATCTGTAACATTTTCTATCATAGTGAAACTCTTTTCTCTGGAGGTGCCCGTGAACGTAGACCATTGTTGAACCACGTTAAATCTTGTGTTCATTTAAATCTTTCCTTCGCATATGTTTTGTGCTTGAGCTATTTTATGATAATTGCATAGTAATTTAATAACAAAATTGGTATCAGAGCCACGTGCTGAAATTAGGGCTTTTGCAATTAGGGTTTCACAATGGTGTCTACAACAACAAAATACATGATTGAAAAATTTGACGGGGGATCCAGCTTTACGTTGTGGAAGATTAAACTGAAATCTTCATTGGTACTGCAAGGGCTGTGGAAGACTGTGGAAAATAAGTTACCATAAGAGATAAAAGAAGAGAAGAAACAAGATCTTCAAGAAAGGGCTTTGCGCTGGAGTTTAATGAGTGTGAAAGACAATGTGCTTCGCGAGATTAGTGGTGAGAAGACTACTTCCTGCGCATGGAAAAAGCTAGGAGATCTTTACTCAGAGAAATCAGTAGTAAACCAATTATACTTGAAGAAGCATTTGTATGATTTCAGAATGAAAGAAGGTATGTCCATAACAGAGCACTTAGATATTTTTAAATCAATTATAATGGGCTTGGAGAACATATATATCAATATTGAGGATGAGGATCAAGCTTTGTTTGTATTGAGACGTTACGAGTTCCCTATGAAAACTTCGTAGATACCATTATGTATGGTAATGAAGTTATCGCTAGCAGATGTCAAAGGGGCACTGAAATCAAAAGAGATGAGATAGTTACAGCGAGACAATCAAGCTGAAGGGGAAGGTCTTATGACTAGGAGAAGATCTAGAAGCAAAATGAGTTCTTTAAGAAGGAATAACTGGAGGTCCAAGTCAAAGGTAAAGCACTCAAACTGTTATGAATACGGTGAGCAGGGTCATTATAGGAGAGATTGTCCGAAACTGAATGGTAAGAAGGGAAATCGAAAGAAAAATGCAGCAAACATTGTTGAAGGTGTGAACGATTCTAACGATAGTGAAAACAGTGGTAGCGGAGATGTATTGTCCGTGAGTTCAGACTTTGGGAAAAACTCTTGGGTACTCGATACTGGCGATACATATCAAATGTTTCAGTTCAAGCAGTGGTTCGATACTTACAAGCCAATGCAAGGAACTTTCTATTTAAGGAACAATCATTCGTTGACTGTTGGTGGTATTCGTAACGTGAGAATCAAAATGTTGGACGGGGTTGTTAGAATCTTGACGTGCTGGCATGTTTCGGGGTTAAAGAGAAACCTGATTTCTCTTGGGACTCTAGACTCTCGGGGTTACAACTACCGTGCAGAAGATGGTGTAATCAAAGTGACAAAAGGCTCAATGGTATGCATGAAAGACAGTTCGCAGAAGGGTCTTTACATTCTCCAGGGGAGTGTTGTTATGAGCGATGTTGTACTAGCATTATCAGAGAGTAATAGCCAAATTAGGCAAGATCAGAATAAGTTGTGGCATTGGCGTCTTGGTCACACGAGTGACAGAGGATTAGCTGTTTTTGGAAATAGAGATTTGTTGAAAGGGTATAAAGCAGAATCATTGGGATTTTGTGAGCACTGTATGTTTGGTAAACAAACTAGAGTCAAATTCAGCAAATCGGATGTAAGAAAGACTAAATGGACAGTGGACTACATTCACTCAGATCTTTGGGGTCCAAACAGAATTTCATCCAAGAGCGGAGCCAGATACTACATGAGTTTGATTGATGATTATTCAAGGATGGTGTGGGTTTAGTTTCTGAAAACAAAAGATGAGGCATATTCAACCTTTGTCAAATGGAAGACGATGATTGAGAAGCAAACAGGAAGAAAAATCAAACGTCTTAGGACAGATAATGGGTTAGTATATTGCAATCGTGAGTTCAACGAGTTCTGCGAAGCTGGGGGAATAGTGCCCCATCGCACTTGTTCTAGAACACCACAACAGAATGCAGTCGCAGAAAGAAAGAACAGAACGCTTTCTGACAAGTCACGAATTATGCTATTGCATTCCGGTGTGGGAAAGGATTTTTGGGCTGAAGCTATCAATACAACCTGTTACATGGTGAATCGGTCTCCATCAACGGCTATTGATTGGAAAACTCCTTTTGAGATTTGGTCTGGATCGTCGGCTGATTTTGAACATTTGAAGGTGTTCGGTTGTCCTGCGTATGCTCATGTGAGAGATGGTAAGCTTGAGCCGATGGTAAAGAGGTGCATACTTCTAGGATATGCTACTGGAGTGAAATGATATAGGTTATGGTGTACCTCTCCAAAGTCTCCAGGTTTTCTCATCAGTAGGGACGTTACTTTTAATGAGTTTTCTTCGATAGACAGTCAGAAGGAAGTAGGAGAAATGGTTGAATCAGGATCGGTTGTGAGTAAACAGGTGGAGGTTGAAGTAGAATCAGTTCCTAGCAGGTCCAATAATTCAAGTGGTTCTGAGGTGGATCCAGAATGAGGAGGTGAAGCGTCATTATTGGATGATAGTGACGATGATGCGCCTGAACCAGAACATCAACCTTATAGCATAGCATTGGGTAGAGAAATAAGAGATATTAGACTTCTAAGAAGGTATGTGAATCTAGTTGCATATGCTCTGTTAGTTGCAGAAGAAGTTGAGATGCATGAACCTAGTAGCTATAGAGAAGCTATAGCGAGTTCAGAGGCAGATCGATGAATTGGTGTTATGGGGTAAGAGATTGAATCTCTTCATAAGAATCAAACATGGAAGCTTGTTGACTTGCCTAAAGGACAGAAAATAGTAGGCAGTAAATGGGTGTTCAAGAAAAAGGAAGGTAATCCAGGGGTTGAGGCATCTCGATTCAAAGCAAGACTGATCGCTAAGAGTTTTACTTAAAGGGAAGGAATCGACTTCAATGAAGTGTTTTCTCCAACGGTGAAGCATAGTTCGATTCGAGTTTTGTTAGCCATAGTAGTTTCGCAAGATTTAGAGCTTGAGCAGTTGGATTTGAATACTGCGTTTCTACATCGTGAATTGGAGGAGTAAATTTACATGAGACAACCATAAGGATATATCGAACCTAATATGGAGGACAAATTTTAGGGTTAAGCTATATATACCCAAATGTGGTTTAAGTATACCCAATTTTGAGTTTACCCAAAGGTGGTATAAGTATACCCAATTTTTAACAAAAATACCCTTTTAGAGGTATATAAGCCTTTATCTTTTTTACTAAATCGCTCCACTTTATTTTTTCTCTAACATTCCATATTCACTCTCTTTTCTCTCTAACAGATATCTTATTTCTCTCTAATTTTTCCAGCGCAGTAAGTAGTTTTTTAGATTTAATTTTTTGCTTGATTAAGAATTTTTTATTGTTTAGACTTACAATCTATGATTTTGTTAAGTTTTTTAGTGAAAATTATAGATTAGAATTAGGTTTAATTTCAAAATTAGATTTAAGATTGGATTAGGAATTTTTTTTTTTTTTTGTGTTTTGGCCATTTTCCAGCACGGAAATGGCCGGCACCGGTGGGTGCGCCTGGCGCAGCCCACCGGTGCGTTGGGCCTGCACCATCGGTGCAGGTCTTGTGTGTACCGATGGTGCAAGCCCAACGCACCATCGGTACGCAAAACCTGCACCGATGGTGGAGGCCATTTTTCTTAAATTCTTAATTTTTTTTTTATAATTAAGTTCTTAATTTTTTAAACTAATGTCTTTAAATTTATTAATTTTTTTCAAAAAAGTTTTTTTAGTTTATATATATATATAATGGCTATAATAATTTATGTTAATTGTTTTTATAATTTTTGTGACTAACTTTAAATTTTTTGTTTATTTTAGGTATTTAATCAAAAAGTCTCCTCCTAATTCAAAGACCGTTTTTCAGTTTATTTGTTCTAAATATTTACGTATATAATTTATAATTTATAATTTAATTATTTATTATATTTCAAAATTAATTAATGTGATTTTTTAAAATTTGAATTTGAATTTGAATTTAATTATTTATGTATCCTCATACATTAAAAATGAATAAATACACTCAATAATAATCGGATAAGTTTAAAAAATTAAACACTCATGAATAAAATCTCATAACGTTTTTTTAAATATATAGTATCGTACCAAGTTTTATATATATATATATATATATATATATATATATATATATATATATATATATATATATTAAAAGTATCTAAAATATAACTATATTTAAACTTTAATAAATAAAATCTCATATAAATTTAATAAATATATATGGTAAGATTGTATATATATGATATCTAAAATATAATTATATTTAAACTTTAATTAATAAAATCTTATATAAATTGAATAAATATATAGTAACTTACGAGTTTTGTGTATATATAATATCTAAAATAGTATTATATTTCAACTTTAATTAATAAAATTTGATTAAAATTCAATAAATATTGTATATATAAATAATATTAAAAAATCGATGAATACAAACAATAAATATTAAGATCAGTTAATAAAGTTTTATTATATTTCCATATTCGAGCGTGAAATCTTTAGCATATCTATCTATCAGCAATACCAGTTTCTTTTTAAAAAATCTAATAAGAAGATTTTTTTACTTAAACACGTTAAAATAGGAATTTAGTTTTGATTTCGTGTTTTTATTAGAAAAAGTTTAAATTTTTTTGAAGTGAGTTTGAATGTTCTTGAGGCAACTTTGAATGGTCAAGAACACTTTGAAGAACTTAACAAAATTGTAGTAACATGGGGTTTGATCTACAAAATCAAAGTATTTTTTTTGGGTAAAGATAGTAAAATATGTTATTTTGTGATTGGGGTATATTTAGGATATATTTAGTATTTTTTTTACTTAATGTCAGTTTCGTAATTAAAAGGATGTTCTAAGGTAGTTTTGTCATAAAAAAGTCAAACTAAAGTCAACTGCATTTTTTGGGTAAACTTAAACCAGTTTTGGGTATGTATAGCCATACCCCAAAGTTTATCTGCTAAAAAAATCACTTTATGGTTTGAAACAGTCACCTAGGCAATGGTACAAACGTTTTGATACATTCATGGTGTCAAAAGGGTTCATGATGAGTCCATATGATAGTTGTGTGTATCATCAAAAGATGTGAGATGATTCTCATGTTTACTTGTTGTTGTATGTGGATGATATGCTTATTGCTGCTTGTAGTATGTCACACATTGTGCAGTTAAAGAATAGGATTAGAGTCGAGTTTGAGATGAAAGATCTGGGTAGAGCAAAGAAAATTCTTGGTATGAAGATTATCAGGGACATAAATTTAGGATCATTACACTTGTCTCAACGAAGCTATATTGAGAAAGTGTTACAACGATTCAACATGTTTGATGCTAAAGAAATTAGCATTCAATTTGCTACTCATTTCAAGTTGTCTACAGTGGGAGCGGTCAAGGACGATGCTGAGTTGGAACAAATGTCGAATGTTCCATATGCAAGTGCAGTTGGTAGTATCATGTATGCTATGGTATGCACACGTCCTGATATTTCACATACGGTTAGTGTAGTTAGCAGGTATATGGGATGTCATGGGAAAGAACATTAGCAGGAAGTGAAATGGATACTTCGGTATCTTGAAGCTTGAAGTAAAGATTCAAACATAATCAACAAGCAAAATTGTGAGTTATTTAATTCTATATAATTAGTTTTTCATATTGAGGGTTCAATATTCCGCATGTTTGGTAGACTAACTTGATGCGATTCAGTTAGCTATATTAAGTGGTACTAGAGTCAAACCCCTCATATGATTCACAGGATAAACTGAATGTATATTTGTAACCGATTCAAATTATGTTTTCCGATAAACTGAATGTATATTTGTAACCGAATCAAATTATGTTCTCCTTTATGTAAAGAATTCATAATATTGAGATTAATTGATTAAGTGTATGTATTTAGGATATATTTATAACGTACTGTTTCTTACCTTAAAGTTATATTTAAGTGAGGTTATTTAAAAGGAATATTGTACTTTTATTGGTGCTTTATATTGTTAAGAGTTTGACAAAGAGACACTAAACACACAAAAAAGATACAATTATTGTGATTTTCAGGGCTTTTGTATGCTTTAACATCAAAAGATTTGATTAAGTAGTAAACGATATCATTTGTTCTGGTTTTTAGATAGCTTGTTCGGGATATCTAAACCTTGAGTTTGACAGAATGGATTTGGATTTAGAGTTAAGATAAGAGAGAAATATTGAACGGTCTAGTGTTTTTTTTGTAATATTTCCCTTATATATTTCTCTTATTGTAATCAATTATTTTCTTGATAGTTGGTGGGTTTAGAGATATGTGTGTGATGATTCAAATTGACTCATACACTCAATTCATTATAATAATAGAAGTATTTATAATGGACTCCTCATTAGTCTCGTAGGTTTTTACTCTTCGTAATGAAGGGTTGTTTTTTTTTCTCTCCAAAATTTAGTGTTGTTTGAGATCTTGATCCAGGAACTTCTTTATTTTCGCAAGATATATGCAGAATTTCAATGAAGACAGTTCTGAATGAGCAAACAACATCTTTATAAACTTCTCAGAATTTTTTTTTTATATATATAATGATCCTCATATGACTAAAATGTACTAGAACAAACCACCACTAAAAATAGTTGTATAGACAGATAAAGTAGACAAAAAACATCAATACAAATCTTATATATTACTTGTGTAAAACCGTATTCAACAAACTAAACGTGTGAGCTTTTTGAGGAATGAGATTTAAATTTGAAAAGAAAACATCAAATTAAATAATAATAAGTAAGGTTGGTAAATGAGTCATATGTCATAAATAAATGGGATCACCTCGGAATATAAATGTGATCATACAGAAATGGCATGCTGAAAACGCAACACGACGGACACAGACGCAGAAAATGACACAAAACTTGGACATGCCATGCATGCAAACATTATTATACACACGTAACTTTTTACATTCCACGCATGCAACACTAGACACAAACAAACACACTAATAATAATGATACACCAATCAATTTTGTATTATAATCGATAGTAAAATTATTATTTTACAAACTAATCATTATCTAAATCATATATTATAATTTAAAAATATTATAAAAAATACATTTTACTTGTGATTTTGATTATTATTATTTAGTTATAAATATTATTAAGAATTGTTATTATTTTCATATTATAGTTTTAAAATATAATAAGGTATTTGATTATAATTTTAATATTATATTTTGATTATTATTATAATTCGGTTGTAAATATTACAAATGTTGTTATTATTTTATAAACCAAAATCATATTTATATCTGATAATTTTAAAATATCATAAGAAATATGATTATAATTTTATTATTGCATTTTGATTTTATTATTATGATTTGGTTATATATATATCATAAGTCTTGTTATTATTTTATAAATCAAAATGATGTATTATAATATTAAAATATTATGAGGTATATAATTATAATTTTATTATTACATTTGGATTATTATTATATTATGATTTGGTTATAAATATCACAAGTGTTATTATTATTTTATAAACCAAAATCATATGTTATAATTTTAAAATATTAACCGATGGTATGCCTAATTTTAAAATATTAATCGATGGTATGCCTCTGATTCTTCAGCGTCACGGATTCATCTCTCGTCCCAGGCTTCTGAACTCCAAGCAGCGCCGGTCGGGCTCCTGAGTGCTTCGAACGGTAGGGTGGCGGGTTCGTCGGAGTCCGCCCTGGATCCCAGCAAGGGGCTGTTTGCTAAGGGACCTGGTTTCCGGTTCAGGGAGGGAAAGAATCAGTTAGTTCCGACGATGGAAGTTGAAGCCGTTGATGGATTGAAGACTCGAAAGGCAGTACTTGCTCTGGCGATTTCGGATCAGGATCTGGGTTCGACGGGATCTGCTCGGCACATGGAGGGTAAGAAACTGCTAGTCCCGGCGATGGAAGATGAAGCCGGCGATAGATTGAAGCCACGATCGGCAGTTTTTGCTCTGGCTCTGGCGAATTCGAATCAGGAACATGGGGCGACGGGAACTGCTCCGGTAGGTTTTGGATTGTCGAGTGAGTCCAGGGCTGGTGATGACGATAGTTTGGTTATTCGGTACAAGGAAGAAGCCGGTGGAAGAATGAAGAAAAGAGGGGCTGATTTTGACTCGGCGAAATCGAACAGGATCTGGAGTCGAAGGGAGCAGCTATGGAAGGTTTGGGTATGACGAGTGAGACCAGGGATGCTATGGAGAAAGTGGGTTTCACTGGTTCTGTGTCTAAGCCAGGCCCACTTTCATCGCTTCCTGGTTCTGGGGGCCCAAGTGAGAAGGATCCAGCAAGTTCTCAAATGGGTCCTTGTTCTGATGGGCCCCCAAATCGGGTTGTCAATTCTAACCGGTCGTGTTCACCTAATCCTAGTAGATTTTTTAAATCGATCGGGTCGACCCAAATTCTCTCCATTGAGAGAGCGAAAAGAAATGCGGGTCAAGGTATTATTGGAGGTCCGTCTCCTTATGTTCCTTATTCATTAATTCAGAATTTTGGCAACGCGGGCAAAGGCCCAAAAGGAAGGCGTTTTTTAAATAAGCTAGCCCAAATTCCGCCAAAATTATCTCAAGCCCCTCCATTAAAACCAAGCTCTTTGGGATTTGCCAATTCAAACTCTCGTTTTCATACATCAGCACCATCTTCTTATGCGAGTATTGTTTCGGGTCATAGTGATAACCGGTCTCCTCTGGTGATTGGAGTCAATCATATGGAACTTGTAGGCAATGAATTCATCATGAAAGAATCTGCTATGGGTCCTCCGGAATGCTGGAAAGCATGTCTTTCAGGATATTTCCTATCCCAGCCGAGCAATCTGAGCTTCCTCAAAGCTAACGTTGAGGCTATGTGGAAAAGGTTTGGCCTCATTCAATTTAAGCCCCTCCCTGAAGGCTATTTTCTTTTTCAATTTGGTTCCGAAAGAATGGTGAAAAAGATCTTAGAGGGAGCTCCATGGCATTTTGGAGGCAACCTGATGATTCTGAAAGTTTGGGAACCTCTCTCCCCTCTGATCAAAGATCCTCATACGGAGATCCCTATCTGGGTTAAGGTTTTCAATTTTCCCCTGAAGCTCTGGACGGCGGAGGGATTTAGTAACATTGGCTCAGTCTTAGGGACTCCTTTATATGTGGATCACCAAACGGAGAAAAAAGAGAAGCTCCGATTCGCTCGCATCTGTATTTTGATCTCTGTAGGATCTCCTATCCGTTCTGAGCTCTCCTTTAAGATTAGGGGAAAATCTATCTCGGTATCTTTTGAATACCAGGGCCTCCCCCCCCAGTGCGCCAACTGTAAGGTTTTTGGGCACCCTACTCGTATTTGCAAAAAAGGCCCCTTGAAGCTATCCCCTTTCCCAGCTCCATCATCATCATCCGAGGAAGATCCTTCCGAGTACATTCCAGAAGCAGACCCTAGTCTTCTCCTTTCATGCATTAATGAAGGGACAGAGGTGGAAAGTGGAGAAGAGGTAGAATCTCCTCCGAAAAGGCTTCGCACTGTAGACCCGAAGGGGAAGGGTAAAATGGAAATATCCTCCGACAGGTCCATCGTCTGATGCTCTGTAAGTCTCTCTTTTAATGAATATTGCTTCCTGGAATGTTCGGGGTCTCAATGACCCTGTTAGACAAAAAGACGTAACTGATTTTATTATTAGAAATAATATTTCCTTGATTATTCTAGTCGAGACTAAAGTTAGTATAGCTAAGGTTGATGCTATCATAAGTAAAATGGTCCCCTTCTGGCATGTCATTCATAACTACTCCTCCCATCACCTCGGTCGAATTTGGGTCACTTGGAACCCAAGTGTTATCACAATCTCGAAGCTTTCTGAGTCACCCCAGTACATTCATTGCAGAGTCAAATGCCATAACTATAAATCGACATTTAGATTAACTGCAATCTATGCTTTTAACGAAGCAATTGATCGCTCTCCCCTATGGAACGACCTAATAGCTATCTCCAATCATGAGAAACATATCCCTTGGGTCGCCCTTGGAGACTTTAATGCAATTCGTCACCCTGACGAGAGAATTGGTGCTTCGGATAATTGGACTTCAGCTATTGACGAGTTTAACAACTGTTGTTACCTAAGTGAACTTAGTGATCTCCGATCCACCGGGTTTCACTTCACTTGGATTAACAAGCAGCCTGCTCGTCCAATTCTCTCCAAAATAGATCGGGTTATGGTCAGTCCCAACTGGGACGATCTTTTCCCAATGTCTAATGCCCGTTATGGCTACCTTAGAACTTCAGACCATACCACTGTTACTCTCAATCTCGGTATGCCTAGACCTAGAAGTAAAAAGCCCTTCCGGTTTTTCAACATGTGGCAAACTCATCCTTCCTTTAAGGATATTGTCCTGAAAAGCTGGAAAGGACCTAATTCTTCCTCTGGTATGCAGCTTGTAACGGATAAGCTTAATAGACTCCATCTCGATCTCGCTAAACTCAACCGTAGAGAATTTAGTGATATTAGTAATAGAGTTATTTTGGCTCAATCCAAGCTATTTGAGATCCAATCTAGTCTTGGGCTAGACCCCCTCAATCCGAGACTCATTTGGGAAGAAATTGAGGCTTCCAAAGACTATATATTTTATAGTCGTGCCGAGGAGTCATTCCTAAAATAAAAATCTCGAGAAAATTGGATTAAGCTCGGGGACAAGAATACTAAATTCTTCCATAATAGTATTAAGTCCCGACTCTTCCGTAATAAAATCGTTTCTATTAATAATGACTCCGGAGTTACCATCACTTCGCCAGCTGGTATCTGTAATGTCATTGTTAAGTACTTCGAAAACTCGTTGGGCACTCATCACTGCATCCCTTACCCGGGTCTGGAGAGAGTCTCCTCTCTGATCACTTCCACTGTCAACAGTAATGATAAGGATTTAATGACGCGCGAAATCTCTTGCGAGGAAATTAAATCTGCATTATTCAGCATTGACAGTAATAAGTCGTCTGGGCCTGATGGATATAACTCTTCTTTAAATCTTCTTGGAATATAGTTGGATCCGATATCTGTAATGGTGTCCTTGAATTCTTTAATTCGAGATCATTGGATAAGTCTTGGAACTCAACTTCAATTGCTCTTATTCCCAAAACCGTATCTCCCTCTGTTCCTGGAGACTTTAGACCCATGGCCCCATGCAATGTTGTCTATAAAACCATCTCCAAAATTCTAGCCAATAGAATTACGGATTCCTTCCCTTATCTTATTGACCCTTCTCAGTCGGCCTTTGTGGCGGGAAGGAATATCTCAGATAACATTCTATTGTCCCAAGAACTATTGCGAGGGTATCATTCCAATGCTGCAGGCAAAATAATTTCTCTCAAAATAGATATAATGAAAGCATTTGATAGTGTCCATTGGCACCTTGTCCTTGATATCCTGGTAGCAATGCGATTTCCTGGAAAAATGATTACTTGGATAATAAAATGTATCTCCTCCACCTCTTATACAATTAATATTAATGGTGACTCTTATGGGAATTTTCCTGGGAAAAAGGGTCTGAGGCAAGGTGATCCTTTATCACCCTTCCTTTTTGTACTCATCATGCAAGTTCTTTCTGGGTTACTTAAAGAAAAAAGCCAGAATAAAAACTTTAGATTTCACTGGAAGTGCCAAAAGCTAAAAATCATCAATCTCTACTTCGCAGATGACCTGATGATCTTCAGTCATGGGGACTCCTACTCTCTTAAACTTATAAAAGAGGCCCTTGAGGAATTCTATAAGCTCTCTGGACTTAAAGTCAACCTTTTAAAAATTCATATTTTTCTATTGGGTATTGAAGAGTCTCTTAAGTCTAGTCTTCTGCCCATCCTGGGCTTCCAGGAAGGCTCTCTCCCAGTAAAGTATCTGGGAGTCCCCCTTATAACGAGTAGACTTACCCACTTGAACTGTCGCCCGCTTCTGCACAAGATCACCAATCGTATTGAGTCATGGACCTCCACACCCCTCTCTTATGCATGTAGGCTTCAGTTAATAAAATCTGTCTTATTTGCTGGCCAGGTCTACTGGTCCTCTATTTTTATTCTCCCCTCTAGAATAATCAAAGAGCTTAGTCAATACCTTAGTCGTTTCCTCTGGTCAGGAACGATCTCGAAAATTCATGGTGCAAAAGTTTCATGGGACTCTGTAACGACTCCCATAAAAGAGGGTGGCCTTGGGATCTTGAATCTAAAGATTTGGAATCAGGCGGCCATCCTCAAGCATCTTTGGTCTATAGTGAGTAATTCTAATCACTCCATCTGGTGTGAATGGATAAAAGTGGAAAAAATGAAAGGAAAAAACTTCTGGATCATCCAAACTGGATCCAATCCTTCGTGGATTTGGAGGAAAATACTTCGTATGCGCCCTTTGGCAAGTAATTTGTACAGGGTGGCTATTGGCAATGGTAAAAATTATTCTTTCTAGTTCGACCCTTGGCTTCTTTCTAAGTCCCTGGCTTCTCACTATGGAGAAAATATTATTAGTGACTCTCGGCTGGGTAAACATCTCAAGGTATCGGACATCATCCGTAACGGATCATGGAACTGGCCAGCCGATATCAGACCAGCGAGATCCCGAAGCAGATCTCATCTTCTAGAAATAAACAACCTCATCAAATCTCTCCCTCCCCCCCTAACATCGCCTCCTCCGATGTCCCGTTCTGGATGACAAAAGCAGGAAATGTTGCGTTCACAATTAAGGACACGTATAATGCAATTCGATCTCCCAATTCCGTAGTGGGTTGGGCCGGGTTAGTATGGCAGAAATATAACATTCCTCGTCACTCCTTTATTTTGTGGCTTGCTATTTTAGGCAAGCTTGTAACCAGGGACAAGATTCACGGTTGGGGACTAAATACCCCACTGATTGTGTCCTTTGTAATTCTGATACTGAATCTATCTCTCATATACTATATGAGTGTAGATTCACTCAGAATATTTGGTCATATGCTAGTTCTAAGTTTGGATTTCCGTTCTCTTCTTCGTGCTGGAAATCTTGGGTTAGCGAGGCGTAAAAAAGGTCCATCTCTCGTGACCATTTTATTTGGCGTTCTTGTTTCGGCGCGATCGTCTACCACGTCTGAAAGGAGCGGAATGCAAGAATTTTTGGTTCCGCTCCTGCCCTGGAATCTTTAACTTTCCATCGAATTGTAGAAGATCTACGATTCAGATTCCAGGGTACCAAGATCAGCTGGCCATAATAAATTTCATAAAGCTTCATCTACTTACTTCTCTTTTTATGCAGGTTTCACTCTCACCGAGACTTCTAGCAATTCTTCAGAAGATCTGATCAAGACGAAGTCTGAGCCTTGTATTGTTTCGTCAGCTCTTAGTGACCTTATGCTTTCGTATTGTTTCTCAGCTCTTAGTGACCTTATGCTTTCTATGAACTATGTAGTATTACTTCATCTATCTACTTTTCAAATTAAATGTCTCCTCGGGGTATGCCCCAGGTATTTTGTATGAACTATTTCCATTAATTTAACGTTTACTTTCACCAAAAAAAAATGAACATCTCCCACGGGATACGTTATCATGTTAACACGCTGGACAGTGTCACGGCATAACAACAAATACGCTACGTAGCGTTAAATTTTTTGTTACGTATATTTTTCGGATACGACACATCATCCCACGCAAAAAAATTGATGGATTGACCCCTATAACAAGATTGGAACACTCTATCTAAATCACAACAACACCGGTCAGTTGAGTTTCATCTTACAATATTTTTCAAGATGATACCCATGAGCCTACTCTCAAAGATTGGAATTTATGATATTCCAATCAATATCAATGGTGTTACACTAAAAGTAAAAGTAGTGGATAAAGCCCAGCTTGTCCCTAAATTCCTTTATGCTTCAAGTCAGCCACCAGTAGGCTCTTCAGTCACCCGCGTCGTTGGACTAGATCTTAAGATAAAAGATAGCGTTGGTGGTGCTGGTTAAACGACGCATCATTTTTAATACATTTGTGAAAAATCAGGTTGTTTAATTGTTCGGTTGAACCGTCTGGATGAAGTTCCGACAAGCCTCACCGCATATCTAAGTGACAGATCAGTATGTTTTGTTGGTGTTGATATCGTCAGAAAGTATTATAATCTTTGTTGTTTGTGGAACATCAAGAACAACCACATGAAGTATGTGAAAGATAATGCGGTTGATCTCGGGCTTTTAGCTGCGAAGATTTTGAAAAAACCAGAGCTCTGTGATGTAAAAGGCATTCATCCGGTGGTGGCTGTGTTGGAATTTCTCCATTAAGTTGGACCGTCACATGTCGTATCGATGTATCGAACTATCGTTAATATTAGTCCAATAAAAGTAATCATAAAGAAAAGAACGGACTAGTAGATAAAATA
Organism: Limnanthes douglasii subsp. nivea; assembly: GCA_036936605.1. Taxonomy (NCBI): domain Eukaryota; kingdom Viridiplantae; phylum Streptophyta; class Magnoliopsida; order Brassicales; family Limnanthaceae; genus Limnanthes; species Limnanthes douglasii. The sequence goes on from JAUPFV010000002.1 coordinate 324,460,887, forward strand.
TGTATCATGAAGGTAATTGTATAGATACCAGGTTTAATTCCGAATACTGTGAAGGATTGGATTCGGAAATAAACAACTTAAGCAAAACGTAAAGTTTTAGGGTTATTTTATAAAACAAAATAATACCGGGTTATGGTCCCTAAGAGTGGCAATTTAATAAGGACTGGTCTTCATTAAGTAACTGTCTGGAAGTTACAGACAATTAAGAGAGAAGAACCGTTACTGGTCTTCATTAAGTAACTATCTGGAAGTTACAGACAATTAAGAGAGAAGAACCGTTACTGGTCTTCGTTAAGTAAATGTCTGGAAGTTACAGACAATTACTTAATGAAGAACCGTTTTCTCACTTCAGTTCTATATAAGAATGAGTTTCTCATTCTTGAAAGCAACGAAAGAAAATAAAAAGAGAAAATCCTTTAAGAAAAACAAATTGATTCTTCCTTCGAATCAATTACAAAAGTGTGTTTTGATTGCCATCTCTTAGAAGAATCAATAACCTAGCAAAGGATCACCGATCATCTACTCTAAGTCAAGAATCTGAAGATCAAAGAATGTCTACATCCTGTAAGTATTTATTCCGCATTATTATAGGATGATTTAACTTCATGGTTCAATAAGTTAGATTAGAAATCCTATAAGTATTTCTATCAAGTGGAATCAGAGCCACATGAAATTAAATTCTTAGTTTTTCAGATTATAAAATTAGATCATATATATTAGATCTATATATTAGATATGATGTCGGTTATCGGAAATTACATATGATGTCGGTTATCGGAAATTACACAAACAATTAAACAATTACGATGGTATAATTATATATGCAGTTAAAAGATGCCGTATGCGGCTACTATAATTAATATAATTAAATTAAAATCTGAAATTATTAATTTAGTAACTGTCATTTCGCATAAAGAATAGGCGAAATATACGTGACCACCGATAAATGTGTAATTAAGTTTGCTTATATATTATATAAAGTTATAAGTGAATTATTACGAGAATTATATTATATCATTGAAGTTTATTATATATATAAATATATATTATAGTATATATATGAATAAGTTATATATATATATATATATATAAATAAATACTATATTATAATATATATTAAGAATTATATTATAATATAATTAAAGATATATTACAATATAATTAAAGATATATTATAATATATTAAATTTAAGGTGTAAATTTAATTTAATTAAAGATATATTATAATTAAAGATATATTATAATATATTAAATTTAAGGTGTAAATTTAATTTAATTAAAGATATATTATAATTAAAGATATAATACAATATAATTAAAAATATATTATAATATATTATAATATATTAAATTTAAGGTGTAAATTTAATTTGATTAAATTATACATAGACTACGAAATAGTTTGGACATTAAGTAAGGTAGTCGTATAGTATTTTTCGAAATAATTAGCATGTTTTAAGTTGTCCGAACTTCGGTAAATAATTAATGATTCAATATATCGCCAAAGTGATCCCTATTGCTAAATTAATTATTTTAGAGTTTTGACAAGTCTATGATTGACAAGTATGTAAATTTTAATCGGCCCAAAGGAAGGTTAATGTTTGACATAGTTAATCTTAGACACGAGATAGTTATTTGTGAATTGATCATTAAGAAAATTGAACTAGGAAAAATCGGCCCAAATGAAGATTTTTTTTAAGTCAATTAGAAGGATCAACATTAATTATGCTCAAACTCATACATATACAAATTAATATGCTTGCCCAAAGGTATCTTATTGATGTTGTAAGAGTATGTTTTATTATGCTGTGTTTATTTGTTAAATACTATGAAGGTTATATGTTAAGTGATGTTTTTGGCTATTTATTGTGTTAGCAAATTCGTATTACTATAACCCGGAAGGCAAAAAGGCACCCATACTTAATGGGAGCAACTTTGAGTTGTGGAAAGAAGATATGTTGCTGCACTTGATGTGCCATGATTACGACTTAGCATTAAGGGTCGATGAACCTAAACCTCTGACTGATGACAGTTCTCCTACGGAGAAGAAAGAGCCAGAGGCGTGGGAAAAGTCGAACAGGATAAGTCTAGGGATCATGAAGCAAGCAATTCCATTAGCATTCCGTGGTGCAGTTTCACCTGAGATCACTAATGCGAAAATATTTCTCGAAGAGGTAGAGAAATGTTTTGCCAAGAACGATAAAGTAGAGATTAAGACGCTGCTTATTAAGCTAGCCTCTATGAAATATCGTGGCAAAGGGACTGTTCGTGAGCACATCTTGGAAATGTCAAACATCGCTTCTAAACTGAAAGCACTTAAGATTGACCTTCCCGAAGATGTTGTGGTAAGCTTTGCTTTTCACTCTTTCCCTCCTCAGTATAAGAACTTCGAAACTTATTATAACTGTCAGCGCGAGAAATGGACTCTCAACGAGCTCATCTCTCAGGCAGCGCAAGAGGAGGAAAAGATGAAGCAAGAACATCCAGAAGTGCAAATGGTGAAAGCTCAGGTGGATAAGGGAATTAAGAGAAAGTATGAAGGTTCAGATGCACATGCATCCGGTTCGGGACAAAAGAAGCATAAGGGTACGTCTGGTAAAGGGCGTTGCTTCCATTGTAAGAAACCGGGGCACTTTAAGAAAGAATGTGAAAAATGGAGGGATATGATGAAAGACAAAGGTATTTTCACTTCTATGGTCTGTTCTCAGATCAATTTAGTTTCAGTGCCAAGAAATACTTGGTGGGTTGATACAGCAGCAACAACTCATGTTTGTATTTCTTTGCAGGGTATGATAAGAAACCGAAGCCTGAGTGATGGTGAAACATCCATCTATACAGCTGATGGCAGTTCGTGTTTAGTTCATTCTATCTGTGATTTTCGTTTGTTTCTTACTAGTGGACATTTTTTGTATTTAAAAGACGTATTTTATGTACCTTCTTTTCGAAGGAACCTAATTTCTTTTCCGTTGTTGGACAAATTAAGTTATTCTTGTCTATTTGGAAATGAAAGTTTATGTCTTTATTTACATGGTAATGTTGTTGGTTCTGGAAAGTTAATAGCAAATGATAACTTGTATTTATTGGATACTATAAAGGATCACAAAGAGATAATGAATGTAGATGTACCTGGAAAACTAAATTGTAAAATGGAAAAATCAGCAAAACTTTGGCACAAGCGATTAGGTCACATTTCTAGAAATAGAATTGAAAAGCTTGTTTCAGAAGGTTTATTAAGTGAACTGGATTTTTCGGACTTCAACGTTTGCGTTGAATGTATAAAAGGAAAACAGACCAAAGTGAAACGATTAGATGCATACAGAGCGAAAGGGGTCTTGGATTTGATACATACAGACATTTGCGGTCCGTTCCCTACAGCATCATGGAACGACCAACGATATTTTGTATCTTTCATTGACGACTTTTCACGATATGGGTATCTATATCTCATTCACGAAAAATCAGAGGCCATTGACAAGTTCAAAGTCTTTAAGACTGAAGTTGAAAAACAACTTGGTAAAGACATTAAGTGCGTCAGATCGGACCGTGGTGGTGAATACTACGGGAGATATGATGGTTCAGGTGAACAACGTCATGGACCGTTTGCAAAGTTCCTAGAAGAGTGTGGTATAGTCCCTCAGTATACGATGCCGGGTTCGCCCAACATGAATGGAGTATCTGAGAGACGAAACCGTACATTAAAGGATATGGTAAGAAGTATGATTAGTCATTCAACATTACCTATATCACTCTGGGGAGAAGCAATAAAATGTGCGACCTACCTACTTAATAGAGTTCCGACGAAAGCAACTACTAAGACACCGTATGAACTTTGGACTGGGCGTAAACCTAGTTTAAAACATTTACATGTTTGGGGATGTCCAGCTGAAGCGAAGCCTTATAGGCCGAATGAAAAGAAATTGGACTCCAAAACGGTTAGTAGTTATTTCATCGGATATCCCGAGCACATTAGGGGATTTAAGTTTTATGATCCTTCCACAAAGAATATATTTGAGACGGGTACAGCAAAATTCTTTGAGGATATAGAGTTTGGGGGGAAGAATTTAGTAACGAACATTTATTTTGAGGAAGAATCAATAGAGATTTATGAAGGTTCTAACAATGATACTATAGTGTCAGATGATGATATGGTAATTAGAAGGCCAATCATCACTTCAGATTCGTTAGAACATATAGATACTCAAGATGATGTTAATCTTCCTCCTATGGATGTTGTTCCAATGGAGCAAAATGAAGTTGTTCAAGAAGAACAAACTCTATCTCCTCAAGAAGTTCAAGTACAAAATGAAGAAATTATGCCTTTGCGTAGATCTATTAGAGAAAGAAAGAGCGCTATATCTTCAGTGAAAAATAAATTATCGGCCTGTTATCAAAATACATATAATTCACTTGGAAAATAGATTTATTTGTGAAAAGAAGAAATATTTTAATTTGGAAATAAAAAAAAGTTATGAACCACCTACGAGAATGTGTATGTTTCCGTTTACTTGTAAAAAAATGTACTTTCAATAGCAAAAATAAGATGTTGTTCACTTACAAAATTATGTACAAATCAGTTGCAAATATAATTAGAAAAGAATCTAAATACATATCACTTATGCATTTTATTTTATTCGACTTAAAAAGACAATAAGATACATACTTTCAGATAATTGTCTCGAATTACACCTATAAAAATGTAGTGTTAAAATTATAAATGCAACATTTGAAAAATTAATTTTAGTCTCTTGTTCAAAGCTCAATGATATTCCGTTTTGTGTATGCACAATAAAAAAAAGGTTGATAATATTCACAATAATAGTTGTACTTTGTATAAGAGATGGTTTGGCTACTATTCCTCTCTCATTGATATAACTCAACTAGAAGATGGTTATCTTCGTTTGATTTGGTGTTAGATTTATGCGGTTTGTAGTTTTTTTATTTAAGATTTTTATTTTACTTTTAGATTCATTATTTTTATGTGGATGTAATCTTATATGGTTTTCGATTTAAGAGGAACATTTGTATTTATTTGATATAGAAAATTAAACTAGTTATTATTTAAGTTGTATTGTTCATTCTAATTTTCACCTAACTATAACATGATTCTAATTATTTTTATATAGTGGTTTTGATCCTGAGGCATGATGGACAAGTCATATCTTATCGGCTAAGTATCTCTTTTTTGGTGTAATTGTCACTTTAGCGAAATCGGATATGCTTTTTTGGTAGCATCGCCATATAATGTCTAGATAATGTATTTGTACGATGTCAGTCTTGATCTCCGTTTTATTTATAGTACCCGTTTTATTTATAGTACGATGAGAGATAGTGCCAGTCAGATTTGAGAAGAAGAAGAGAAAGAGATTTGTATATTTTGTATTGCTCAATTCTTAGAAAAACTTGTACAGAATACATGTAGACATATATAGTAGAGTGAGAGTGTAACAACCTTGGGAATATTCTCATGTGAGGTTGTTACACACTGTTACAGATTGTTTGGTAACATTAATAAAACTAGACTTGAAAGGCTTGATACACAGATTGGGCTTCAGTGCTTTGTGTGACCCATGTTTGTATATAACTTGACCCAACTAGTAACCCATGTCAAACTGATCAAACCCGGTCCATTAGAAAACGCAGCCACAGACTGTCGTTTAGGGTTTTGAGTTAAGTGAGGAGCTAAGACTAGTGTTGTCTTCGACAAGCTCCTCACTCCTTCTCTCACCGGTGTGCATGGTGGTCTTGTGACCGGCACGACTTCTGACATCCCCCTTCAAACGCAGCGGTGACTCCGAAAGCCCAATTTTGTCACGAAGATACAAGAATCAAGACGAAGTTAGAGCTTTGGTGAGAAAATCAGCAATCTGATCTAATGAAGGTACGTATCGAATCTGAACTAGCCCTTGTAGTACTTGATCGCTTAGAAAGTGGACATCTAACTCTATATGTTTGGTGCGAGCATGAAACACAGGGTTGGAGGCTAAGGAGCTGGCTCCCAGGTTATCGCACCACATAACCGAAGGCGGTATGAGAGGAATCTGAAGTTCAGTGAGTAGCGACTTCAACCAGATGAGCTCAGCAGAGAGATTGGCTAAGGCACGATACTCTGTTTCTTGGATGACCAAGAAATAAGGGTTTCGCCAAGGAAGACACAGTACGCCCCCACACTGCGACGGCCATCGGGGGACGAAGCCCAATCAGCATCAGAATAGCCATGAAGTTGCAGCTGATAGCAGGGCTTGATGTGAAGACCCAACCACCGTGTGCCAGATAAGTACAGTACAATTCTTTTAAGACTTTGCTAATGTAGAGACGTAGGGTTTTGCTGGTGCTAACTTAGACTGTTGCCTGAAAAAGCTATATCTGGTCGAGTATGAGTCAGATACTGCAAAGCACCTAACAGACTTTTGTACTGTGTAGGACAAATTAGCGGAGAGCCATCACAGGAGGAGTGCTGGGTACCAGCCACCATGGGAGAGGGGCAAGGCTTGGACATGGACAGACCATGTGCACAAAGTAAGTCTTCAATGTACTTATGCTGAGTTAGATAAAACCCACTCTGGTCACGATGAACTTCTATTCCAAGGAATAGATGGAGTGGCCCCATGTCCTTAAGTGCAAAAACAACATTAAGGTTGTGTATGAACTGTGTTAAGGATGCTGTGTCATTTCCTGTTACTAGAATATCATCCACATACACAAGGATTAGAAGTATAGTTGTCTTAGAGACTAGATAGAAAAGTGAAGAGTGCCTTAGAGTTACAGAATGCCCAACTGAGTAGGGTGTCCCTCAGTCTAGAATACCAAGCTCGAGGGGCTTGTTTCAACCTATAGATGGCTTTATGTAGCTTGCAAATATGTGTAGGATGAGTAGAATCAACAAAACCCTGAGGCTGTATCATATACACAGTTTCTTGTAGAACCCCCTTAAGAAAAGCATTATTGATGTCAAGTTGTCTCACAGGTCAGTCCTTAGAAACAACAATAGTGAGAATCAGTCTAACAGTAGAAGCTTTAATAACTGGACTAAAAGTCTCACAACCCCTGGTTTTTGATGAAAACCCTTAGCCACCAATCGAGCCTTGTACCTCTGAATAGAACCATCCAGCTCAAACTTGAATTTATATATCCACTTGCAACCAATGACATTAGGTGAAGTAGAAGCAGTAACCAAAGACCAAGTTTTGTTAGCCACCGAGGCTTTATATTCAGTAGTCATAGCATTTTACCACTCAGGAAGCCCAACTGCCTCAGAAAAACAAGTAGGTTCAAACACATTGTTGTTGGTAGTGACTAGAGACACAACATATGGCATTTTAGGCTTAGTAATTCCACTACGCAGTCTGGTTTGAATAGTGTGTGGGTTGGGTGGTGGGTGGTTAATAGATAACTGTTCAGGATTAGAAATGAGGAGTTCTATGGTCAAGGTAGGTGTCAGGTGAGCACTATCATTCGTGTAAGTAGGAAATTTAGTCGTATCTGATAAATGATCATGAAAACTTGGTGGAGAAATTACCTTAGAGAGACCAGTAGGAGAGTGTTGAGTGGAGCTTTGGGGCTGCAAAGGAGCAGGGCACATAGGTGTGGTATGTTCAGTTGGAGCTACAGAGTTGGACTCAACAGAAGATACCCTCTCATCCATCACAAGACTTGTAGGAAGTTTAGGTAGCCAAAGATTGGCTGACACATGAGACACAAGCTCACTCTGATGATTGTTAATAAAACTATTAGTGAAAGGAAACTCATCCTCATTAAAAACAACGTTCCGAGAGATATACACCCTCCCAGTAGAACTGAGACACTTATAGCCCTTGTGACTCTGACTATACCCAAGAAAAACACACTTAACAGAGTGGAACTAAAATTTATGACTTTGATAGGGCCTGAGATGGGGATAGCATGAACATCCAAAAGTTTTTAGAGTTAGATAGTTAGGAACTTTGTGAAACAAGACTTCAAAAGGAGATTTATGATGTAGGATAGGTGTTGGGAGTCTGTTGATCAAGTAGACACTTGTCTCAAATGCTTCAACGCAGTACTTGTAGGGTAGATTAGATTGAGCTAGAAGAGTGAGCCCAGTTTCAACCATATTCCTATGATTTCTCTCAGCCCTACCATTATGGACTGAGGTATGAGGGCATGATCTCCTTAATAGAAACCCACATTCTTGAGCTATAGGTAACAACAACCTGAACTCACCACCCCAGTCACTCTGAACAACCTTAATGGATCTATCAAATTGTGTTTCTACCAAGGCTTTGAAAGTTTTGAACACTTCTAGAACTTGACCTTTTTCCCTGATGGGATACAACCAAGTATACCTAGAGAAATCATCTAGAAATAGAACATAGTATTTAGAACCCCAAGTAGATTGAATAGGTGCAGGACCCCAAACATCTGTATGAATTAGATCAAGAACATTGGTAGAATGAGAAGTAGACATTGAATAAGGGAGACTGTGAGATTTGCCCAACTGGCAAGCCTCACAGAAACTACTTGAATTGCTCAAAACAGAATGAAGGTTACAAGACCTAAGAACATTGTCTAGAACACTTGAAGATGGATGGCCAAGTTTTTGATGTCATTCATCTTTGACAGACTTAGATACAACAGAAGATAAATCCCTAGAAACACCTAGATTTAGACCTCCTTGTGACTTAGAGATGGTATCCATCTTGTAAAGCCCATCTTCAGACCTCCGTCTGAGCAGAATAGTCCTTGTTGCCTTGTCCTTCACCAAGCAGAAACATTTGTGAAATTCAACAAAGACATTATTATGATTAGTTAATTGAAAAACAGAGAGCAAATTCTTATTGATCCTAGGAACATGTAATATAGGTTTCAAAAAAATAGGGTATTTAGTGAAAGAATTTAGGGTAGATTGACCAATATGTGATATATGAAGTCTCTCACCACTGCCAACAAGTATGTGTTTTGTACCTGAATACTAAGATTTTTGAGTCATTTGACTAGTGCTGCTTGTGACATGGTGACTAGCACCACTGTCAGCATACCAGACCCCTTCTCGTGGTGAATCTTGTGAAACAAGTAAAGCATTCTGCTCTCCTTCAGACCTCGAATGTTCTGATGGAGAGGAGCCCATAACTGAGGGATCATCCATGTAATAACACACAGTAGCAGAGTGACCATACCTGTTACAGATCTGACAGGTTGGTTTACTTTGTGAGAACCTTCCACCTCTACCTCTGTAGAAGTTACTTCTACCTCTTGCACTGTAACTATTAGTATTGTAGCTAGATTTTCCTCTATATCCTCTACCTGAGCCTCTATTTTGGTTATAAAATCCTCTCTGATTAGTGTTGATAGACTGCTGCTTGAATCACTTATATGAGTAATGTTAGCACTAGAAATGTTAACAGTAGACATAGAATTCTGCAGACTAGTCAATTGTTCAAGTCTGCTCTCATAAGTGAGAAGACTAGTCTGTAAATCTAGCCACCCTGGTCCTTCTTTGTCAGCTAAACTGACAACAACTGGTGTGTATTCAGCATTCAGGCCAGCAAGAACCTGTGTTAGCAAGTCATCTATAGAGGTGAGACAACCTCCTAAAATTAGATTATCATGAATCAACTTCATCTTGTTGAGATATTCTGACATTGAGGTAGTTCCTTTGCGAGTTCTTTGGAACTCAGATTTGTAATATGTTATTCTGTCTCTAGTCTGTGAGCTAGACAGTTTTCCAGCAGCATCCCAGAGACCCTTAGCAGACTCTTCTTCCATCAACTGAGCTGCTATTTCAGCGCTCATGGTGAAATACAACCACCCAAGTAACAACTGATCCTTAGCAACCCAGTCTTCAAATTCTGGGTTATCTGTGACATTACCCTCAGTATCTGTAACAAATTTTGGAGGGAAAACCTTCTCTCCAGTAACAAAATTTCATAGCTTATTACCTTTAATCATAGGTAATACAAGAGTCTTCCATAACAAGTAATTATTTATGTCAAGACGAATATTATTAACATTGCTGATTGAATGTAAATGCAGGTTTTTGGTTGAGATGGAGGAACTGGTTGAGAGTATAGATCCAACTGATTCTGAGCTCAATGAAGGAGTATCATTAAGGTTTGCCATTGAAGGCTTGAAGAAGCTCTGATACAAAGTCAAATTTGAGAAGAAGAAGAGAGAGAGATTTGTATATTTTGTATTGCTTAATTCTTAGAAAAACTTGTACAGAATACATGTAGACATATATCGTAGAGTGAGAGTGTAACAACCTTGGGAATATTCCCATGTGAGGTTGTCACAGAGTGTTACAGCTTGTTTGGTAACATTAATAAAACTAGCCTTGAAAGGCTTGATACACAGATTGGGCTTCAGTGCTTTGTGTGACCCATGCTTGTATATAACTTGACCCAACTAGTAACCCATGTCAAACTGATCAAACACAGTCCATTAGAAAACGCAGCCACAGACTGTCGTTTAGGGTTTTGAGTTAAGTGAGGAGCTAAGACCAGTGTTGTCTTCGACAAGCTCCTCACTCCTTCTCTCACCGGTGTGCACGGTGGTCTTGTGACCGGCACGACTTCTGACAGTGCCGAATTGGTTATTTTGTCTATCCTTAGGTTTGATTTTTGGTTTCAAAAATTTGCGTGATGTGTGAGGTTCATGGCCTAAAGATCCGGTATGAGGGGTCGTGTGTGTACACGATCCCTATTAAGGTATATTTGGCCAAGCTACCGGTCACATATGGGTGCACGACCTATTGTTAGGATGCACCAAACATGACCTCTTCTTAAGACGCACTTGGCCATAATGGCCAAGTGAAGGGTCGCGCTTGTGCGGGATCCCTTGTTACGTTGCTCTTATCCGGTATGCCAAGTTGAGGGTCTTGCCTGGGTGCACACCCCCTTCTTACAATGCCTTTGTCTATTATAGCCAATTAAGGGGTTGTGTTAGCACGCAATGCCTCGTTAAAATGCTTCTAGCTAAAATGGCCAAGTATAGGGTCGTGTTCAGGTTTGATTTATTGTACCCAGAAAATACTTTAGCCCGTCGTAGCTGGTAATTCTAAAGAGACCAACCTTTAGATTATGAATCATGATTCTCTTTTTTCTTTACCATCTTTTTGTATAAGCTTGTCATTAATCTACCAATTTTCTAATTTATCCATCAAACAACTTTTCAGTATAGCTTGTACTCTACTGCATGCCATGTAGGGGTTGGGGCATGAATTTATGTAAAATAATGGTACAAAACATTATCCTTTAAATGCACAATATGTATATAAGCATTAATTTTAGAATTGGCACGTTACAATATATCATAAACTTTAAACGTAATACAAGCACAAATAATCTATGCTTCATAGTTTGTGGACCTTCCTCCCGTTCATGTCCTCAAGCAAATATCTCCCGACTCGATTTTATTTGGCAATTCGATACGTTCATTCCCATGTGGGTCCTCACTTCTCTGCTCTTAGTTGTAGGGTATGTTTAAATTATACACCGATGTACTAATTTTTCTATTTTCATAGGTCTCGGGTTCAGCTTTGAATGATACCTTTGTTAAGTCTTTTATTCGATAACAAATGCCCTCAAATATTCTTCGTTGTGGCATTATTCCAACAAATCAAGGTCGGACTAACATCCTTCTTTATTAGTGTTCTCGATATATTGAATAATATAAGCGATTAGGGCACTAATTTATACTTGCTAGATGGCCTCTACCTCGTAGGTGAGTTGGAAATAGATTTAGCATGTTGGGTTTCGCAAGGTCATTTGATATGTCTACATTATCCAATTTTTATTCGAGTTTCTCATGTATTTTTACATGTTGTACATGACTGGGCGGTTGGTGAATTCCACCTACCCATTGGCTTGTGGGTGAAATGGTGATGATACATTTTTGCAAAATATATGAGATAGAGAAATATTTTTATACTCCATAATATATGCAAGAAAATAGACAAGTAAAAGTGACAAATAAAAGCATTTGGTCTAAAGAGTAAACTTGAGGTTTTGTGGGAATATCGTATTACTCTTAATGTAGCAACTAACAAAACTCATTTTTCTTTGATTATGGTATGGAAGCCATCGCTCTAACATAAATTGTAATTTTTAATAATCAGATTTAATATTACTCGTCATAAGATAATGATAAGAAAAAATAGGTATGTATTGATTTGATAACAGAAAGTCGGTAATAAGCACACCTAATAGTTGAACATCATAAACGTTTGATGCAAAGAAGATAAAATATAAAGCTTACTATGAGAAATTTTCGGGAAATAGACTTAGTATTGAGAAAGGTATTTCATGAATATATGAAAAATAATGTTGGAAATGGATCTTAATTAAGATGGACAGTTTAAAATGGTATCCAAAGGACATTATTGTGCTTATAGACTGAAAAATATAGATTGTAATACTTAAAAGCTACCCTGCAACATTCAACATTTAAAATTATACAATAATAATATGTAAATGTTGTCGCTATACTCTTTTTCTCACCTGTAGCGCGAGAGTTTTGTAATGAAACATCACGAGAGAACATTATCAATGAAATTGTTTGCCATAGGGAAATATATTATAGTTTTAAAATAAATAGTTCACATTATAAGATTTAAATTAAAACAAAATTCACATTTTACATCTAGACAATGAAGTTCGAAAACGTTGTTTAAAGGTTATTTTATATTGGTTACATATAATTATACAATTCAATAATGAAGCTTCAAGATAACGTTTAAAGATTAATAAGTGTTTAGTAATTTATAAGTTGAAATTCAAAAAGATTATATCTATGGATGAAAATTTCCCATCCTAGGTTATGTTATGGGTTATATGTTTTAAAAATTTCTCACGGGTTTGCAAATTTACTACATGTCAGGTTTACGACAGATTGTGAGTTTTTAAAATTTTCTCTAGATACCCAACCCGAACATGACCCACTAAATAATACCCGACAAATACCCATGAAATTAAAATTATATAAAATAATATATTATTTAATACTATTTATAAAGCTATTAATATTAGATACAAAAACTATATATTAATACTAATAGATAACAAAATATTTGCTAACTATCACTAAATACAATATATCTTAAAAAAATATGATTCTACATTTAAACATTATATTTGATTTTTTCATTTAACTTTTTTTCTACTTTCTCTCTGTTCAATTGTATGATTTTTTTTATGATTTTTCTCAATCCATTTTTTATAATAGAAAACAAAATATTTACTAATTATTAGTATATAATGTATATTTAAAAAAATCATTTTATTTAAATTTGATTTTTCGAAATCAATTTGTGATTTTCCTTAAATAAAGTTGTGTACTAATTTTTTAGATTTGTATATGTATATATTATTATTATTTTAATATATTACTTTTGGTTATTCTAAATTTTATTTTAAATAGACGGAAAAATATTTTATAGAAAAATAAAAAATCAATGGGTATCAACGAGTGGGTATCCGAACTCGACGAGATTGAATGTGAGAAACAAAATATCCTACCCGGACAGATATCCGAACCTGACGGGTTTAAAAAAATAAAGACGTGATGGATGGGTTACGGGGTTAGCAATAACAACATCCAACCCGACCACATGCGATCCCTAATTATATTGGTTACCTATAAAATGGAGAAAATGGGACATCTAAAGTTCTACAAATATTCTACATTTTAAATAACGATACCCAAAGACATGTTAGTAAAAATAGTCAAGATGACTTTAGTAAATGAAATATAGTAAATCGCGAAAGTAAAGTATAAGGATATAATATAAGAGCTTCAAACCACTTGGTGTTTATAGTGTGATAAATGATTTGTATAGATCTTTTGAACTAAATTTAATTATTTTTATACAATGAATATATCTATAATCCAAAACAATTTTTAAAAAGAATAAAATATCACGCACTCATTAATAGAAATATCGATATAAGTCAAGTCCAACCATAAAGTGTAAGAGGACACACTAAGAAAATTGTAAATGCCTTAAATGCATATTATTATAATTCAAGAGCTTATTTTAAAAAGAATAAGAGACTACATACCTAATTTACATGAACACGATTATAAACCAAATCCATCTACAAAAGTGTAAATGCTAAAAAATATGTAAAAGTTAAGTCATAAAGGCCTTAAACGAAAACATGATTATAAGCTAAAATTCTAAAATGAGAGAAACCTAAATTGTATGATAAAAATGATCAAGGAATTTGGATTACACGGACGTTATGTCTTCTTTGAATAATATGTTGGTGTATAAAATTTGATGAAGTAAAAGATGGATAAAGATTGAGAAAATTATATTTAATGACCGCATCCATACATGATTTTCAAACGATAATTACAAATAATAATATCCATTATGAACTATAGGGAAGACAATGTTATAAATCTCATAGTTAGAGAGATGTAAATGATAAAGAAAAAAGTCATGATTCTAAATATAATAATTGAACAAAGTATTAGTGGGACACTACCCAAAAAACATTCGAAGCCGAGATAAAATGTCCTAGAATTTGTGGTCATTTTTCCAACATACTTTTTCACTTGATACTCCTTCACTTGATAACCCCATGTTAGAGTCTTTTTTGTCGCTCTTGAGTTTGAGTAACTAAAATATCTTAATAATCAAAATAATCAAAATCTTGGTCAAAGCCAGATACCTACAATAGTAGAACTTCTTATACACAAGCCGAACATATACCAAGCCAAATACCTACAATAGTTAAACTTCTTATACACAAGCGAAACATATACCAAGCCTGAAATCAGTTTATGCATAAGCATCCTTTGGTTCGCCTTTATGTTCAAACTCCATTTCAATTACAATTACATTATCGACAATAATATATGTAGTGTTAATCTTTGTGATACGTGGTCTTTCAACTTCATTAAATACCATCCCTCTACAAATTAAAGACTTTTTACTCCCATGATCCAAGCATAACATCTTATACCAATTACATTATCTTGATAATTGAAAGTATAAGGACTCATATTAATGATGAGTTCAACATATTGATAAATCCTTCATAAAATTTGTTGTTCATTATAGATGGAAGAAGCATACCCTTTAATCCATCAGGTAAGGTTCAATTAATCTTCTCAATTATTCCATATCTCGGAGTATTTCTCAAGGTTTGACGCTTAGATATACAAAGTTTAGAACAATAACTAGTGAATGTTGGTTCCTTCACATATTCCAAGCTATAGGCATCTCTTAACTTTTTCATGCACTTCGCGGGCTCATTTTCCACCTATTTTATCAAACCCTCAAAAGCCTTGAACCACATTTTGGTAGAGCCATTCCCAACACTACAATAAAATTTCACTACAGACCCTTACAAAACTAAAACATTGTTAGTTCGACTAACATTCATAACAACCAACGAGTATAGCAAGACCCTAAGTTTTTCATCTCTGCACTTATACTTATACCATTTCTCATCTAACAGTCCTATAGACAGAAGGTTATGTTTAAAACTCAAAGATATACCTTACGTTTGTTATAACGTTTTCAATTCCAGTGGATAACTTGAACCTTATACTCCACATTCACTTCATAATATAGTTTGTTATTCCTCAACATGACATTATTACTTTAAAAAAACATTTAGATCTTCAAACTAGTGTTTGTTGTAAGTCATATAAATGACACTCCAGAAGCGAAAATCCACTTGCTACTGTACATGTAAGATGAGAGCATTAAATCATCATTATAACCACAATCACCCGAGACCATTGAAACTGTTAGAGATATAAGGCCTAAGTCCATTAGTCCATATAGTTTATCTATAAAAAATAGATTTAGACTCTATGTAATACAGACTTTCTAATAATCAGAAACCCTAGCCGCTTATTGGCGACTACTTCTTCTTTTATCTATATTTGTTTCTTAACATGGTATTAGAGCTTTGGCTTAGATCTTGAAGTTTCTGTGTCTTCCGCTGTGCCGGCGGGCAGTCTTTTTAGCTGTCCGCCGGAATTTTTGTAGATCTACTAGGTATTCAATTTCGTAGTAGCATTGGATTTCGGTTTGGAAGCCACGATTTCGGTAGATTTGTTTGGCTTTGAGTTTGGAGTTTGGAGTTTGGAGTTTGGAGTTTGGAGTTTGGAGTTTGGAGTTTGGAGTTTGGAGTTCGGAGTTTGGAGTTTGGAGTTTGGAGTTTGGAGTTTGGAGTCTGGAGTTTGGAGTCTGGAGTTTGGAGTTTGGAGTCTGGAGTTTGGAGTCTGGAGTTTGGAGTTTGGAGTTTGGAGTTTGGAGTTTGGAGTCTGGAGTTTGGAGTTTGGAGTTTGGAGTTCAATTTTGTTTTTCTTATTTTGTGTAACAAACTCACAATGCAAGAATAAGCATTGCGAGTTTGAGAGAGGGTGTTAGAGATATAAGGCCTAAGCCCATTAGCCCATATAGTTTATCTATAAATAATAGATTTAGACTCTATGTAATACAGACTTTCTAATAATTAGAAACCCTAGCCGCTTATTCGCGACTACTTCTTCTTTTATCTATATTTGTTTCTTAACATGGTATAAGAGCTTTGGCTTAGATCTTGAAGTTTCTGTGTCTTCCGCTGTGCCGGCGGGCAGTGTTTTTAGCTGTCCGCCAGAATTTTTGTAGATCTACTAGGTATTCAATTTCGTAGTAGCATTGGATTTCGGTTTGGAAGCCACGATTTCGGTAGATTTGTTTGGCTTTGAGTTTGGAGTTTGGAGTTTGGAGTTTGGAGTTTGGAGTTTGGAGTTTGGAGTTTGGAGTTTGGAGTTTGGAGTTTGGAGTTTGGAGTTTGGAGTTTGGAGTTTGGAGTTTGGAGTTTGGAGTTTGGAGTTTGGAGTTTGGAGTTTGGAGTTTGGAGTTTGGAGTTTGGAGTCTGGAGTTTGGAGTCTGGAGTCTGGAGTCTGGAGTCTGGAGTTTGGAGTCTGGAGTTTGGAGTCTGGAGTTTGGAGTTTGGAGTCTGGAGTTTGGAGTTTGGAGTTTGGAGATTGGAGATTGGAGATTGGAGATTGGAGTTTGGAGATTGGAGTTCAATTTTGTTTTTCTTATTTTGTGTAACAAACTCACAATGCAAGAATAAGCATTGCGAGTTTGAGAGAGGGTGTTAGAGATATAAGGCCTAAGCCCATTAGCCCATATAGTTTATCTATAAATAATAGATTTAGACTCTATGTAATACAGACTTTCTAATAATTAGAAACCCTAGCCGCTTATTCGCGACTACTTCTTCTTTTATCTATATTTGTTTCTTAACAAACGTCTACAACTTCATACTTTGGATAACTATCTGACTTCTTCTCTCGACAAAGTTCTTATTGATATGACCTTCCTGCTTCTAGTACCAACATTTCATCATAGAACCACTAATCCTCTTGTTTGAATATCTCGATCCATACCTTCCCCTCACACTCAATATTTCTCATTAGATTCATTTATTGAACTATCATTCCAAACTCCAAACTCCAAACTCCAAACTCCAAACTCCAAACTCCAAACTCCAAACTCCAAACTCCAAACTCCAAACTCCAAACTCCAAACTCCAAACTCCAAACTCCAAACTCCAAACTCCAAACTCAAAGCCAAACAAATCTACCGAAATCGTGGCTTCCAAACCGAAATCCAATGCTACTACGAAATTGAATACCTAGTAGATCTACAAAAATTCCGGCGGACAGCTAAAAACACTGCCCGCCGGCACAGCGGAAGACACAGAAACTTCAAGATCTAAGCCAAAGCTCTGATACCATGTTAAGAAACAAATATAGATAAAAGAAGAAGTAGTCGCCAATAAGCGGCTAGGGTTTCTGATTATTAGAAAGTCTGTATTACATAGAGTCTAAATCTACTGTACATGTAAGATGAGAGCATTAAATCATCATTATAACCACAATCACCCGAGACCATTGAAACTGTTAGAGATATAAGGCCTAAGTCCATTAGTCCATATAGTTTATCTATAAAAAATAGATTTAGACTCTATGTAATACAGACTTTCTAATAATCAGAAACCCTAGCCGCTTATTGGCGACTACTTCTTCTTTTATCTATATTTGTTTCTTAACATGGTATCAGAGCTTTGGCTTAGATCTTGAAGTTTCTGTGTCTTCCGCTGTGCCGGCGGGCAGTGTTTTTAGCTGTCCGCCGGAATTTTTGTAGATCTACTAGGTATTCAATTTCGTAGTAGCATTGGATTTCGGTTTGGAAGCCACGATTTCGGTAGATTTGTTTGGCTTTGAGTTTGGAGTTTGGAGTTTGGAGTTTGGAGTTTGGAGTTTGGAGTTTGGAGTTTGGAGTTTGGAGTTTGGAGTTTGGAGTTTGGAGTTTGGAGTTTGGAGTTTGGAGTTTGGAGTTTGGAGTTTGGAGTTTGGAGTTTGGAGTTTGGAGTTTGGAGTTTGGAGTTTGGAGTTTGGAGTTTGGAGTTTGGAGTTTGGAGTTTGGAGTTTGGAGTTTGGAGTTTGGAGATTGGAGTTCAATTTTGTTTTTCTTATTTTGTGTAACAAACTCACAATGCAAGAATAAGCATTGCGAGTTTGAGAGAGGGTGTTAGAGATATAAGGCCTAAGCCCATTAGCCCATATAGTTTATCTATAAATAATAGATTTAGACTCTATGTAATACAGACTTTCTAATAATTAGAAACCCTAGCCGCTTATTCGCGACTACTTCTTCTTTTATCTATATTTGTTTCTTAACAAACGTCTACATCTTCATACTTTGGATAACTATCTGCCTTCTTCTCTCGACAAATTTTTATTGATATGACCTTCCTGCTTCTAGTACCAACATTTCATCATAGAACCACTAATCCTCTTGTTTGAATATCTCGATCCATACCTTCCCCTCACACTCAATATTTCTCATTAGATTCATTTATTGAACTATCATTTCTCTGAAGATCTTTTGAATGCAGAGCATTTTTCATTTCGACCTTCGTAAGTGACTCTTTTCCATAGATCATGGCGTCAACAAAATGCTCATACACTTCTGAAAAAGAACTTAGAAGGATAATGTTTTTCATTCTCAACTTCAACCTTCACACCGAGCGCATTCAAATTAAGAATGATTCTATTGAAATCTTTCAAATAGTTCCATATCTAATTACTATCATTTGTAGCATGAGTATATACACGTGTCTGAAAATATTGTCTATTATCCAAATATTTCTTCGTGTAAATAATTTTGAACTTATCAAATGCGATATTAGTTAGAATGAAAAACAATAATCATTAAATCAATAGATAAATATTTTTAAAAATATACATATAAAATAAACAAAATAATAAGTTCAATTCTATTATTTAAAATTACAAACTTGATGGATTCAAAATGTTATTCTAAATAAAAAATAACATAAATATTATAAAAAAAATTGCTATATGAATATCTATCATAATGCGAGTTGTGTTTGTCACAAATACTCCAAACATCCTATACAACAAAATACAAATACTCCAAATTTTAGTCTAAAAAGTAAACATTTGCATTTGAACCCATAATCCTTACTGTTAATAACTTTTATGGAATGTTTCATAACTAAACCCAAAATCAACTACGAAAGCATTAATCAATAAAATATTGAAAATTAATTAATTAAAAATATTAAAAACAATATCTAATTTTTACTCGTATAAACATATTATTTATATTTTAGATGGAGATAACAATTTTTTGCAAACGAAATAATATTATTAAAAATTAGGTTACATAAATGTAACTTAAGGAGAAGTACATGGCCAAAAGCCTAAAATGATTTAGGCGTAAAACCTTTTGAAAACCCAAAACAAGACAACTATCACTTATTGATATTTCATTTGAAACGATCAGATTATAGTAAAGAAACTCTAGCCGCTTATTCTATTTTTTTTAGATCTATTTGTCGGTCGTACTCGATCACAACATCAACGGACAACTGACAGAATGATGTAGTCTAGAAAGTCCAAACAAAAGCCTTGTTTATTTTATTTTATTTTATTCAAATATCTTATGTATTTAAATCAAATCTAATTATATTAAGATTTGATTATATTTTATTATAGAATATTTATTTTATTTCCTTGTATTCAAATTTAGGGTTTTGAGAAGCTATTATATAAAGCCTCTTATGCCTTAAGTTATTTGAAGTTTTTGGAATAATAGATTTTTTATCTCTGAAAATTTCACTCTTTGTTACCCTTAGATTAGGGTTTCATCATGTTACCATTGAATTGGGGTTTCATCTATCGTTGCTTCTTCTTCTACTTCTGCCGCGTCATCAGTTTGGTATCAGAGCCTCAGTTCCTGCTACGGGTCAAGCATGTTTCTGAATCCTGATTTCATTTGATTCAAGGTTTAAAGAAGAGAACAACACACGGTCATGAAGATCAGAAAGATCGTTTGAGTATGAGGGGGCATACCAACCGTTTCAATGACGATCGTATTGATCGGTTACTGAAGGAGTTTAAATTGGCTACCAATTATCGATTCAAGTTAAAAAATTCTTATCGAGATGCTGTCTAAAGCTATGAAGAGGTTTTCAAAACCATTTTTTTCATCAACTGGACATGGGGATGTTGTCTTCAGGCTATGAAAAGGTTTTCGAAACTATTTTTTTCCTTCAACTGGATGGCTTGAATGTTACTTCGAATAAGGAACACTCGAGAAGAATTTATCTTATTCCGATAAGGTCAACATTTATAATTCTCAATGTAACGATTGAATAAAATAAAATAAATAATTTGGGTTCTTGATGGTGATGGTGCTGTTAATTCGAGGACGAATTCTTGTCAACCAGGAGAGGATGATGTAGCCCAGAAAGTCCAAACAAAAGCCTTGTTTATTTTATTTTATTTTATTCAAATATCTTATGTATTTAAATCAAATCTAATTATATTAAGATTTGATTTTATTTTATTCTAGAATATTTATTTTATTTCCTTGTATTCAAATTTAGGGTTTTGAGAAGCTATTATATAAAGCCTCTTATGCCTTAAGTTATTTGAAGTTTTTGGAATAATAGATTTTTTATCTCTGAAAATTTCACTTTGTTACCCTTCGATTAGGGTTTCATTATGTTACCTAATTAGGGTTTCATCTATCGTTGCTTCTTCTTCTGTTTCCGCCGCGTCATCACAGAACTCGACATTTTTGTGAAAAGTTTCAACGGAGATTTGTCTGCTTACTCCACCATTACAGTTAGAGTCAACTGAATATAGTAGATCCACCCCACATATTGGTGAGAGCAAACCTCTCTTCTCGAGTCCTCTTATTTGACACTGAGGTATGTCAATTCAATTCAAATAAATGCGGTATGCCAAGTAATCGGTTGTAACATGGTATTAGAATGTCAGGCGAATTTCATGAGTACCACGAGATGGCATGACAGCTTCCATTCGGTTCAACTGGATTTAGTGGGGGAGTCAATTGGTGGTGGCTCACGGAGGAAAACTTACTAAAGATCCACAGAACCATTTCTCACATTATACACAGTATATGGTTTACACTTTAGCCTCCTTTTATGCTTCTGTGCACCAAAGCCCTGCACATATGGTCTTTTGGTATTTAACTGAACTTAAAGTTCTTCGAAAACGAGTCATCTGAGCTATTGAAGTCCAGTGGCTAATTTCTGACTTTCTACAAGGTTTGATTTCTAATTTTTGGAATTGATTTTGAAGAAGGAAACAAGCTTTCTTGTACTGAAATATGTGCTGAAATATGTGGTTGATTCAATGAATGCAACAACAAGATGACTTCAGGGTAGCTGTTTAAGACTAAGTAGATAAGAGAAAAAAAAGGTAATACTAAGTGAAGTAATGGCTACTAAGTAATTTGGAGCTTGAAAGAGTCCATCTAGCAAGCCAGTCAGCGGCTAGAATTTGTTCTTTGTAAGTGTGGTGCCATGGAAGGTGAAATTAAAAATCTGATTTTACAAAGAATTATATTTATAGCAGGAAAGAATTTGCCAGAAGATAAAAGATTAACTAAAATTTCTGAATTAGTCTTTATGTCAATTTTTGATAATCTTTTTAATATGCATTGTTGAAGACCATCATGAAGAGCTTTAGTTCCAGGTTTTAAATAAAACATTTTACAATACACATTACTATAACCATGAAGAATTTGACCAGTACTCTCTCTAATGATGGCGATACCACCTGAGTTACCAGAAAAAGAGCAACAAGCATCAATATATAGCTTGTAATGACCAGGGAGAGGAGGCTTCCTTGTCATGTGATATGTCTTTTTTGAATTCCTGAGATGATTATGAAAATTCATATGAAATGTTGCTTGCTCCCTGTCTTTCCGGTGTTTAATCTTAAATAGATTAGAAGGGTCTAGACAAGAAATTATAAATTTGATGTAATTTATGGCATAAGAAGAAAAATAGGGATAACGTTTTATTTTGACTTTGTTTATTGTCTGCCACATAACCTAAAGATATTATAGCTGGTAGGACAGAATTGATGTTCCCTTTGTTAGGATATTGTCAGAACTACGCTCTTATTATATATGTAGTTGTCATGTACCTACTTATATTGATTTTTAGAAAATTTTGCAAAATAAAACCATTTATTCCAGGCAAAATTACAAGAAATAAAAAGATGGTTCGTAGTATCTTCATTCTAACAAAATTGGCATTTATAAACTAGAATATTATGTCTAGTTTTCATATTACAATCAGTAGGAATTAAATTCTTTAAGAGCCTCCAGAGAAGGAAAGAACACTTCATGGGGGTAGTGTTGTTCCAGACTTTGTCAAATAAGGAAGAAGAGTTATGAATGACTCTCATATGCTGAATTGTGTCTTTAAAATTAAAGTAACCATCCTTAGATAGCATCCATTTGATTAAATCTTCCTCCTGATCCTTAATAAAAATCTTAGTTATTATGTCAATGTTAGTAGGATTAAATAAAGTAGATAGCTTATCTAAGAGCCAGGTATTTTCTTCCCAAAAGGAATACACTTTGTCACCCATAAACCAATCCATACTGTCATAAGAATCTAAGTTTATAATAGGAGGTTTCACAAACCAATTATCAAGCCAGATGTCCAGATTAGCTTTACATAGCTTCCACATAATGAAGCCTTATGCTAGATTCTTGATGTTTAGAAGTCTTTTCCATGTAAGGGAGTAGTTCTTGTTATAACTAGTTTGAAGATAATGTACATCCTTCTTGTATATGTTGTGTAGATATTTTACCCATAGACACCTATTCTCACAGAACTTGTACCATAACTTGCAAGAAAAAATAGATTGTATATCATTTAGATTTCTAAGGTTAAGTCCACCTTAGAAAGCCAAGAAGATCAATGAATTTTAGTAGAGTCATAAGTAGAATTTCATAGGAATTTATTGAGCATTTTTTCTATCTTTAAGATGGTAGTTTTAGGGAGCCAACAACTCTCCATCCAATAGCTAGCAATAGGTATCATTAAAAAACTAATAAGAGATGACCTTCCACCATAAGAAAGCTTTTTATTCTCCCATTCTAATTTTTTTGAAATGATTTGGTCTAGTAGAGGGATGTAATTACTGGTCTTTTGTTGGTTTTGATACAAAAACCCAAGTATGTTGTTGGCATGAAGCTAGTTGTGAAACTTGTGTAAATAGCCATATAGTCTATCTTATCTTTTGCCATGTTAGAAGCAGTGATAATTTTGGTTTTTTCCTTGTTAATTGCTTGCCCTAAAAGATCTTGATATCTCTGTAAAATGTTTCATATAGTATTCATAGGCTAAAAACCCTGTCAAGTCAGCGGACTATGACACTTGTTGCATTCGTGCCACTACCTTTCAAGTGTCCCCAAAACGAGTCATTTGTGTTTCAGAAAGTTGCATTCTTGCCACGAGCGCGTGCAAAAGCACAGATTGCTGACACGTGGCACCCCCAAAGTACACCAATCTGTTGCATATACGGTCACTCGTACTTCTCTTCCAGAAATGCCCCCATTCAGTTTCACCCCCTTCCTTTTAACCTTTTAACTTTTTTACTCCAACCATTTACTACCCCCTTTTAATTTTTACTGCTTCTTTAACTTTTTACCCTTACTAAAATAATTACCCACTGTGAAACCCATCATTTACCCACTATTAAACCTTCGACACTTCCTTTGAAACCCTAATTTCAACCATTCTGTAATATCCTAATCTCCTTCTTCACCCAGCCATCTTCTACAAACCCATAACAATGTCGTCCTTCTCCTGTACATCAAAACAACCATCTAATTTAGGTTTTTGCGAATGTGGGCTACCAAGCATAACAAAAACGGCTTGGACAGTCCCAAATCCCGGCAGAAGATTCAATGGATGTTGTAATTTCGGGGTAAGTTTACTCTATTACTCTATTTCAATGGATGTTTTTAGTGAAACAGATTGTTTTTCGCTTCAATGGTACTGTTTACTCTATTACTCTGTTTTTTATCCTCTTAATCGATTTGGGTTTATCAGAAAGGTCAGTACTGCAAATACTTTAGATGGATCGATCCAGTGGTTAACAGTAGGTCACAAACCGTGATTAACGGTCTATTGAAGCAACGTAAGAAGATGGAAGCTGAAATTGAAAGGAAGAACTGGATAATTAGGGTTCTATGTGTATGTCTAGTTTTTTGTTTGTTGGTAATTGTCTGTTTTTAGTCTACGTATTTAAAGAACCCTGTATCAGGTTTAGGTAATATATGTTGTACGTTTCATGGATTTATGAAATTTAATTTCAATTATGATGTTTGAAATTTGAATTGATTTTTGTGTATTGAATCTAATTGTGATAGTAAAGCTTGTAGTTCTTGTTTTGCGTACTAATTTTTGTCGTTATTGATGAGGGCGGAATTCGCCGATTCAAGGAATAGGGGTAACAATGTAATAGACAATAGTTAATATAGTTATTTGAGTATACAAAGTTCTTTAGGGACTAATATGCAAAAACAAAAGTAGCAAAAGAGGGCCCATCGACATGTGATGATGGCCCATAGAACTTAAGCGGGCCCTCCGAATTTTACTATAAAAGGAGGACCCTTTTTGCCTAAAATGGGATGGAATATATTTCTTTACAAAGGACTACTTTATCTCTCTATACTTTCTCTCTCTAGACTCCTCTAAACGCTATATTCGAAACCAATCCTTTTGCCAGCTATTTACTCATCATTGGCGCCGTCTGTGGGAACAGTGATACCGAAAAGGAAAGGAATCTTCTGCCCTTTGAAAATCACATTGTACGGGATGAATAGCGAAGCGGCGACAGAGAGGGACGGTAGGGAGGTCGTCCGAACCGCTGCTAGGTCAGAAGACACGGGAGCTCCTGGTCGGGAGTGGAACGGCGGTCGGGATAAGCGTTCGACCTTGATTATGACCCGAAAGCAGCTGCTCGAAGATATTGCCCGGTTAGAAGAGGAACGAGAGCGGGCGCTGGACGAGAAAAGGATTCGCGAAGGGAAAGGCAAAGAGCCCGCCCTGGACGATCGGGGAGCGGTTGGTCGCGCACAAGCCTCGCGGATGGAGGTCCGACCTGTCAGGTATTACCGAGATTCGCCTCCCGATGATGAAGAGGCTGTCAAGATTCGTCAGAACTCGGGCGCCCATCAGGCCATGACGTCGGACTATCCCTCAGGCGACTCCTCTGACGAGGAGTACCGGCGTCGGGAGAGAGCCCAACGGACGCGAAAGACTCGGTCCCAGCGCATTCGAGGGTCCAGGGCAGACCTTTCGCGGTACAAAAAGGGCGGCACCAATAAGCCGACCCCTGTGTCCTTTGAGAAGGAAGGAACGCACGTCGTCAGCCGCGGAGAACGAGAAGCGTTGCCACCAATTCCTTGGCAGCCGACGAGCAGCCAAAACCTTGGATACCGAACGAGCAGCCAGTTTGTCGGCCCAAGAGCCGAGGGGCTCTACGAAATCAGGACCGAGGGTCTTGGGGGAGGAGCCTTTGAGCTCGGAGTCAACTGGAGAGCCTCCCCGTTAGCTGATGAGATATTAGCGGGACCTCTCCCGAGGCGCTTTGACATTTCTAAACTGGAAAAATACGACGGGAAGACGGATCCGGACAACCATTTGGAAGCCTTTAAAAACTTTATGCTGAGTTTCGATAACGATGATAAGCTCTTATGTCGGGCTTTTTCTATGACATTCAAAGATAGGGCTTCGAAATGGTACAACCGATTGCCGCAGGGGTGCATCAGAAACTTCGGGACTTTTTGGGCTATGTTTAGGCAACACTTCGTGGGAAGTAAGAGTTTCCGTGCTAATGGAGATACTATAATGAACTGTCGACAGAAGCTAGGGGAGAGCCTAAAAAACTATACCAGGCGTTTCATCGATGCGAAGACCGATCTGGACCATTGTGAAGAGAACGTGGCCCTAACGGCGTTTCGGTTAGGCCTGCTCCCGGGGCCAATGAAGCAGGCGGTCACGAAGAAGCAGGCGTTCACTTTTTCTGCGTTGTTGGCACAAATAGAAAAACAGATACTGATCGAAGAAACGGAGGCTTCTGAAGTGGCGGCGCAGATCCAACAGAGCGCCCAGGCATCGGTCGTAATAAAGCAGGGTTCCCGACTCGACCAGGTTAGAACGGCCCAGCCGATTAGCACAATACCCCCGAGCTCGCAAGCAGTAACTAAACCTTCCGCCCCGACCGGCTTTAGGCCGAAACAAAACGGACAGGCAACGTCCCGACCCATGTCCAACAAATGGATACGACCGGCCTACTTCGCGGATCTCACGGAGTGCGTATCCTCAATCTACGAAAAAACCAAGAGAAGCGGGATGTACCGAAAGCCTTTTCCTATCCCGACACCTCGGGAACAAAGGAATAACCGCTATTGTCGTTACCACGAGGACGTCGGCCATGACACGAAGGACTGCATAGCTTTAAAGAAGGAAATACAGATGCTCATTGAGCACGGTAACCTTTTAGAGTATGTCAAGAAGGCCCAACATGCCGCACCCTCGAAAGAGGTGGTCATAGTTCCAAAGCCGGAAACCACCATGGCGATTTCGGAAGTTACGGATCAGTTCGACGTATCGGTTGAGTACCTTGATCCCGAGGTCGGTCGGAATATCATCGGGGTCATCGAGGAAGAGGCGGAAGTTAGCGTGCGTGGCCTTTGTCAACTGTTTGATTCATCAACAGACCTCGGAGAAGGATCTGGCTCCCGAACCAGAACTGGCTCCCGAACCAGAACTGGCTTCCAAACCAGAACTGGCTTCCAAACCAGACGCACCTTTTCCCCAACTCTGCACCCCGACGATATCAGAGTTGTTGATGAAAAAATTGGCGACCGCGGCGATATCAGAGTTGTTGATGAAAAAATTGGCGACCGCGGCGATATCAGAGTTGTTGATGAAAAAATTGGCGGACTCGTCGGTAAGGTACAAGGCCTGCGCGACCTATTCGAATCCATGACCATCTTCGGAGGGGATTCGATGGCAGGAATAACGCATTCCTCCAGAAAGAGACACATCGTTAACTTAGCTACCCAGCTGGAAGCCAGAACTTGCTTCCAAACCCGAAGCACCCCTTCGCCAATTTTGCACTTTGACGATGACGATATGAGAGACTTAGCCGGGCCTCATGAGGATGCCGTTGTGATCGGGGCAGCGATCGCGGGAGAAGAGGTTCGGCGTATCTTGATAGATACCGGGAGCTCAGCTAATATCATCTTTGCTTCAACTTTCGCCAAATTCCGAACACGGCCGGTACTCGAACGATCCGACCGTACCATCGTTGGGTTTACGGGAACAGCAGCAGACGTCGTTGGAGAGTTCGAAGGTGTGGTACAATTAGGCCGCGGCCCGTTTAAAAAAGAGGTCACCGTGCTGTTCATAGTGGTCGACGCGCCGGCGTCGCACAATGCTATTCTGGGACGATCTTGGATATCGCGCATGCATGCAGTGACTTCAACTATTCATCAGTGTGTAAAGTATGTGGTTGGCAATAACATCGGAGTCGTGCGAAGCAGCCAGAAGACGGCCCGAGAATGTTACCGAGCTGCGTTGGCACCAAAGACAGACCAAGAGATGTTCCCGTCCCGTGCATAGCAATTAAGGGGGAGCTCCCCCGGATCGCAGCCGGTGGACGACCCTCGGGAGACCCCAAGCCTTTTGACAACCAACGAAGAATGTGAGCTGCATCATTTTGCAGATGGAAAAGGGTTGCGGGTCGGGATGAATATTTTACCGACTTTAAGAGAACATATGTTAGCTTTGCTCCGGGAGAATCTTGATTTATTCGCGTGGTGTTCTGGGGACGTCACGGGAGTACCCGAATCATTTGCAATTCACAAGTTGACCATAAACAGGAATGTTAGACCAATAATTCAGAAGCGACGAGCTTTCTCTCCCGAGAAAGCAGAGGTAATTTTACAGGAAGTCGAAAGGATGACTGGCGTCGGACATATCATAGAAGCGCGATACCCTTTGTGGATATCCAACCCCGTTCTGGTAAAAAAGAAAAGCGGGAAATGGAGGATGTGCGTGGACTTTACCGATCTCAATCGGGCGTGCCCGAAGGACCCTTTCCCGATGCCGCGGATCGATCAACTGGTAGATTCCACATCGGGCAATAAGCTACTATCTTTTATGGACGCCTATGCCGGTTACAATCAAATTAAACTACACCCCGCGGATCAGGAGAATACCACATTCATCACGGGCCAAGGGCTATACTGTTACAAAGTAATGCCCTTCGGACTAAAGAACGCGGGAGCGACATACCAAAGACTGGTTAACCGAACGTTTGAAGACCAGATCGGGAGAAACATGGAGGTGTACATCGATGACATGTTGGTCAAAAGTGGGACCGACGTGGATCACCTTACCGACCTCAGAGAGGCATTTGATAACTTGCGAAGGGTAAACCTAAAGCTAAACCCAGAGAAGTGTTCTTTTGGTGTTCGGTCAGGGAAATTTTTGGGGTTCCTTGTCAGCGAAAAGGGCATTGAAGCCGACCCTGTTCAACTCCGAGCCCTAGCAGACATGACTCCTCCTCGGAGCGTAAAAGAAGTCCAGATTCTGACCGGGCGACTAGCCGCATTGAATCGCTTCATCTCTCGATCATCTGACAAATGTGCCCCATTTTTTCAGGTCCTTCGACAGGTAAAAAACTTCGTTTGGACTGACGAATGTGACAAGGCATTTTCGGGGATCAAAGAGTATCTATCGTCCCCAAACCGACTGACCAAGCCCACGGCGCACGAAACTTTGTTCCTCTACGTGGCAGTTACCGATTATGCGGTCAGTGCGGCACTGATCAGCGAGTCCGGGCCAGTTCCGACAGCTGTTTACTATATAAGCAAAAGTCTGCTTGACGCCGAAACTCGATACTTAAAGCTCGAAAAAGTGGCTCTGGCTCTGGTAACGGCTGCAAGGAAGATGCGCCCTTACTTCCAGGCGCACCACATCGTCGTCCGCACCTCGTTTCCACTAAAATACGTTTTCCAACGACCAGATATGTCCGGAAGGATAGCCAAGTGGTCGGTCGAGCTAGGGGATTTCGACATTGAGTTCGAGCCCCGAACCGCGATTAAGGGACAAGCCTTGGCAGATTTTTTGGTCGAATTCCATTCCGAGCGACCCGAACAAGAAACACCCCTACAAGAAGCTGCGGGGGGCGAATGGACTATCCGCACTGATGGAGGAGCCAACATTAGTGGTTGTGGGGCGGGAGTTCAGATCATTACCCCTTCGGGTTTGAGCATGTTTCAGGCCATCCGTTTTGGTTTTCACACGTCGAACAACGAAGCAGAATATGAAGCGGCTTTGGCTGGATTGCGATTGGCACAAGTCTGTGGGGCGAGGCAAGTGCGCCTGGTAAGCGACTCCCAACTTTTGATAAACCAGGCCTCGGGGAATGCAGAGGCACGGAAAGAACACCTGGTGCAGTACTTAGCGGCCTTAAGAATTCTGGCCGCATCCTTTGACAAAATCAGGTACGAACATGTCCCCCGAAGTGAGAATATGACGGCAGATTCTTTGGCAACAATTTCGTGCTCGACCAGTTATCCTTGGGTGATAGAACAAGAGAATCCGTCCATTTTTAAACGACATGAGCTCAATAACCGACCCGAAGTCGCGTGTCAGATCTCTTCAGTTGCGAATTCTGATTGGCGGCGGAATATAATCGCGTTTCTAGCTGGAGGGCAGCTCCCCGACGATGCGGCCTCGGCTCGCAAATTACGTAACAAAGCAAGGGGATACGTCCTTTTGGGGGATGTGCTGTACAAAAAGTCCTTTAGCCGACCTCTGCTTCGATGTTTAGGTTTTAATGAATCCCAAGTAATTTTGTCCGAGCTACACGACGGGGAGGGCGCGGCTCACTGCGGATACAAGTCTTTGATTAGAAGAGTGTTTCTCGCCGGTTTCTATTGGCCGACCATAACAACAGACGCAAAACTCATGGTGAAAACTTGTGACACGTGTCAACGATTTGGGAATGCGATCAACATGCCTGCAACACATCTAGAATCTATATCCGAGGGGTTACCCTTTGACCGATGGGGAATCGACCTGGTCGGACCGTTGCCCATGGCATCGGGGGGAAGACAAACGATCATCGTCGCGGTCGACTACTTTTCAAAATGGATCGAGGCCGAGCCCTTATCTGCTACAAAAACCAAGGACATTATCAAATTTATCTGGGCAAACATTTGTTGTAGGTTCGGGGTGCCACAACGGTTAACCATGGACAACGGACCACAGTTTGATAGCGCGGAAATGAAAGCGTTCTGCACCACGCATAATATCCGACAGTGTTTTTCTGCTCCTTTTCACCCGCAGGCGAATGGCCAGGTCGAAGTCACGAATCGAACCATTCTGGATGGCCTTAGGAAGAATCTCGAGGGAAAGGCTGGCAAGTGGCCCGACTATTTACAGGAAGTATTATGGGCCTACCGAACAACACCTCGCACGGCGACCCAGGAGTCACCCTTTGCCTTGGTGTATGGTATGGACGCGGTCACCCCCGCGGAATCTATTTTTCCCTCTTTCAGGATCGGCACTTATCAGCCAGAGACGAATGACGATACCCGACGGCTAGAGCTTGATCTCATTGACGAAAAGCGTCACCGCGCCCATTTAAACACTTTGCACTACCAGACTTTAATGAGAAGTCGGTACTCCACTAAGGTTCGTCGTCGGGAGTTTAAGGTCGGGGACAAGGTCCTGCGACGGGTTTTTCTACACACCAAAGACAAGAGCCTCGGGAAACTCGCTCCGAACTGGGAGGGACCTTACGAGATAGTCGACAGAATCAGGAACGGGACGTACCGCCTACAGAATCGGCACGGGCAACTCCTTAGATTACCGTGGAATATTGAGCATCTGAAATTATATCTTGAATAGTTTGTAATTTTTTGTGAGTTTTGTATTTCTTGACGTTTTGGTCAAATTTGTAATGATCGGGGGTGTACTCTTTTTCCTACCTTGGTGGCGCAAGGAGGTTTTAACGAGGCACAGGTTGAAACCCGAACCACGTTATTGATTATGAAAATTCTTTGCCTTTTAAAAAAATCGATTCATTATGACGGTGGGCGGCGGACGAGCTGGGCACCGTAATCTAAATTTAAAATCAATCTACAGAACTCTCAAAGAGTTTTTCGGTTTTACCGATCCACATTTTGGCTTTCCAGACCCTCTGGATTGACCTTCGATAATAAATCGATCTACAGAGCTCTCAAAGAGTTTTTCGGTTTTACCGATCTACATTTTGGCTTTCCAGACTTTCTGGATTGACCTTCGATAATAAATCGATCTACAGAACTCTCAAAGAGTTTTTCGGTTTTACCGATCTACATTTTGGTCTTCCAGACCCTCTGGATTAACCTTCGATGATAAATCGATCTACAGAACTTTCGAAAAGTTTTTCGGTTTTACCGATCTACATTTTTGTCTTCCAGACCCTCTGGATTGACCTTCGATGATAAATCAATTTACAGGACTTCCAAAGAAATTTTTTGGTTTTCCCGATCTACTCTTCGGCATTCCAGACCCACTGAAGTGACGATCACTAATAAAACAGTCAATCCACAACGCAGTACTTAGGAAAATAAATCATCACCCATACAGGGGGCCCCGTGGCCCCCAAAATAAAATAAGTACAGTACAGAATCGGGGGGGGGGCCGCGGCCCCCAGAGGTCTACAACACATTTTCGAAACAAAAAAAAAAACCAAAACAAAAAAGTAAAAAGGGGAAAACTGATTCACTGCTCCCCACCTTCTTCATCTCCCTCCTCATTTTCCTCTTCATCATCCGCCCCATCGGACTCCTCCACTACAATCCCCTCGGGACGATCCTTTTCCGGCACATCGAGCCATAACGAGCCAAGGTGAAGCTCCGGGTATCGGTTGTGGAGTGACAGAACATATGCGGCCTTGGTGGCTGCGGCATCTTGGTCCGACCACAGTCGGCATCGTTCGAGGTAGGCCTTGTTAGAGGATTTCAGCTTGTGAACCTCCGACGCTAGGGCTGAGGCGCGGTCTTCCGCGGTTTTTCTCGCCGACTCAGCCAACTCCCTCGCCTGCTTCGCTGCTTCCGCGGCAGCCTTAGCTTCGTTGGCTAGCCTCTCAGCCTCAGCAATCTGATCCTTCGCCACGGCCAGAGCCTCTTCAGCGGTCTTCGCCTGCGTGGAGAGGCGAGAAATTTCCGCCTCTGCCGCGGATAACTTCTTGCCAAGCCCCCTAGCCTGGCGCTCTTTCATAGAAATCGGTACCAGCAAGCTGTACAACGACAATGCCAGCCCATCTGAGCTCCGAAGCGGGTAAGGGTGCGGACTGCCCATCGTCGTTAACACCGGGAATTTGGGACCGCGCGACGACGAAGCATCAGGGCCAACAGCCTCAGAAGGCTCAGCATCGTCCGGGATAGAAACCACATCGACCGAAGCAGGATCCCCACCTTCAACATGGTCCAAAAGCGCGGGTCGTGAAGTGATCGCCTCAGCACTGACTGCCACCCGATCCTTTGCCACAGCCTTGGCCTTCTTTAGCTTGGACCCCTCCATCTCCGCACGACTCTTCCTCTTCGGCGCTACGACCAGGTTTTGACCCACCTCTGCTGGATCCGCTACCGGTGCGGCCGCCCTGATCGGGTTGCTCTCAGCTTCGGGCCCGACTTCAGGCTCCCTACCGTCCTCCTCCGACTTGGGACGCTTGCTGGGCGCCTTATTCCGCTTAGGCAAATACAGTATGTACCCAGGGCGGCCGGTTCGGGTGAACATCTCGTCGAGGTTCGGAGGTTCCCGCAGCTGTTCAATGGTTAGCACCTCGGATGAGCACCGCCAAAGGTTGCTCATGAACAGATTCTTGTCCATGAAGGTGCGGTGCATGCCCCGACCCCAGTTCGTCCGGGCATAGTTTTTCAGCACCTCAAAGGTGTCTTCCGCAGCTTTGGCATGATCCTTCTTTACCCCCTGCAGCCAGTCCTTCGACACTACGCAGCGGATCAGAACGTTAAAAAAAAAAAAAAAAAAAAAAAAAAAAATATATATGTGGTAGTGAGTAAAGGAGCAGTACCATCATGGACCCAAGTCCGCAGGATCTGCCTCGGATTTTCCTTCGTATAGGGAAGCCCGTGCTCCCAACACCCGCTCAAAAAAACGAACCGATGCTTCCACCCCTTGTCCCCCTCTAAAAAGTCATTGACAATTTTCCATTTATTGCCAAGAGAGGAATAGAAGAAGGGCGACTTCGGGGATTTCGACAGACCCGACATGGCGATATACTCCTCCATCGGCATGGCTCGACCAGAGAGGCGGGAAGCCATGATGCAGGACATCAGGGTGTACCACGCATTAGGCGTCAGCTGTGAGGGGCAGATTTTAAGAGTGCGGAAGTAGAGCGCAATCTCGGGGTCCAGGGGAAATCGCAGACCCCAGTTGAATAATTCGGTGAACACCACGATTTCTCTGGGTCTGGCGTGAATGGGTGTTTCCCCCGGGGTCGGGAATCGAACAGTAACGCATTCAGGGATGCCCCAGCGAATCAGCATCTCCTCGTGATCGGACTCAGGGAAGTAGACGTACTTCCCCTCGAAGAGAGAAACTACGTCCCTGGTCAAAAGCCAGTCAAAGTACTTGGTCGAAACGGCAGTTTTGATCGCCTCGGGCCAGGGATCATCCTGATTGTTAGCAGCGTGGCAAGCTACGGCAACACACTCCCCCGCGGGAGCAATATCTATCTCGGGCTCTCCAGCTTCATGGGTCGGAACTGAGTCAGAGCAGCGGTCAGCAGCAGCGTTTGTATCAGACGGTCGAACCTGGGAGGAAGAAGCATCGGGAATACCGCGGGCCATGGCTTTATGAGCCTCCTCAACTTGCTTAGGTGTCAGCTGCATTTTGGGCAGACCTAAAAAAGTGACCGCAGTGTTAATACCGGTCCGAAATCCTCTAATCGAGGGCGTAAGCTGAACTATTTCGGGACTATTACCTCCTTCCGTGTATGGCAGTAACTCGTCTTCCCCCATAGTCAGAAAGGTAGATTTACGAGCACGTCGGGGAATAGGCAAGTTTGTGGAAGACTGGGTCGGATTTTCCGGGCGAACCGATGGACAATGGAGAGAACTGTCGCTCGAAGAAAGGACGATGGGCTCTGGAGATTGGCCGGCTTCGGGAGTCGTAGAAATGGAGAGATCGGAAGCAAGGAAAACTGCTGCGGGAACCGGGGTAGCTAGAACGGGATCGTGAGGAGGTGGAGCGGGAACGAAAGGTTTGGAGTTGGAACCCCAGATCAGGCCAGCGCGTCGGTATTCCTCTGCTCTATCGCCAATACTAGACCACTGTTCGAAGCTCCACTCAGATCCTTTTTTCTTGGTGGGTTTTTTCTGCGACCGTCCGGGTTTCATACAACAAGAGCCAAAACAAGGAAGGGTCGGGCGAATTCACTCTCTCTCTCTAGAAATGCTCTGGCAGCGTTTTCTCTCTCTAAAAAGCTTCTGAGAGACACAGAAGGCTTTGGGGTATTTATAGGGAAGCATGGAAGAGCGGGGGATATCAATCGACAGAAACACAGCGGGAAGGCGAAGAGTCTCCTAGGATCCTAGTCTGTCAGAAGGATGGGCTATTAACCCTTGACACGTGTCGAACCGGGTCTGATGAGCCTTGACATAAGCACCCGTCACAAGTGCCGTGTGGGAGTGGGCCGTCGCTACCAGGTCCGGTAATAAGGTTTGGCCCATTAGGAAAGGCCTAAAGATTAAAGCCCACAAAACTAGAAGATGAAACGCGTGGAGAAGTCCGAAGCAGTTACCCCACGCATCGGGGAGTTGAAAACATTGGGATCGGGATCCCATAATGAGGGCAGGTGGCCGGCAAAAATACTTCTGGAAAGTCTCCGCTCCTGATAGTTCCCGGAGACTGGGGGGCTACTGATGAGGGCGGAATTCGCCGATTCAAGGAATAGGGGTAACAATGTAATAGACAATAGTTAATATAGTTATTTGAGTATACAAAGTTCTTTAGGGACTAATATGCAAAAACAAAAGTAGCAAAAGAGGGCCCATCGACATGTGATGATGGCCCATAGAACTTAAGCGGGCCCTCCGAATTTTACTATAAAAGGAGGACCCTTTTTGCCTAAAATGGGATGGAATATATTTCTTTACAAAGGACTACTTTATCTCTCTATACTTTCTCTCTCTAGACTCCTCTAAACGCTATATTCGAAACCAATCCTTTTGCCAGCTATTTACTCATCAGTTATGAATTGTGTTAGGAATGAATTTGACGTAAGTAAATGCTGGTTTAAACCAGACACATATCATTAGTGAGGCACATAATTCAGGGGATGTTAAAAGCATTAACTACAAAATGAATTGCTGTTGTATCATTAGTGAGGCACATAAGTAAAAGCACCCAAACTGCAGGAAGTACGTTGCAGTCACCAGCAAGCTTGTAGTTCTTGGTAAGCTTTTTATTAACGGACGGACAAATTGGTTGATCCCACTTTGGAATCTGGCTGATTTTCTTAACAATTCTACGCACTGTCTGCTCTCTTATACCTTCCAACAAGCTTATAATCCCTTTAGATCTATAGTCTAGGATAATAGAGTTAAACGTTTCTGCCAGATTTGAGGTTTGCATGAAGCACTTGTTTTCCTCCCTATAATGAGCCCTGCTCCACTCAGACGCAGGCTTCTGTGATAGCCATTCGTGACAGGCTGCATTGCATCGTTTCAAATCCTCCATGTGAAATTCAAACTCAGGGACAAATGATGACCTCGCACAAGCCCAAAACAGTATGCGCTCCTCTCTTCCTGGGAATACCTTTTTCATGTTCGCGTACAGATGTCGAGCACATAATCGATGCTCAGCGTTTGGGAACAATTCCTTCAATGTTGGAACAAGCCCTTTCTGTTTGTCTGAAATCCATGTGAAGCTGGCTCGACTATGTATGTTAACATCATTTGCCAATAGTTCCAGAAACCATTGCCAAGAAGACCTGTTTTCACTCTCAACCACTGCCCAAGCAAGAGGATACATTTGCTCGTTTGCGTCAACAGCAACAGCAACAGCAAGCAGTTGTCCTCCAAACGACCCTTTCAAAAAACACCCGTCTAGCACAAGCACAGGCCTACACCCAACATTAAACCCCCTCTTCAACCCCTCTATGCAGACATAAATTCGTTCGAACTCTAAATCGTTGCATTTAATAGCCACCGTAGTCCCTGGGTTGGTTCGTATAAGCTCCTCACCGTACTGTCGAAGCTTCATGTATTGAATCCTGTCATCACCAAGGATCATATTTAGTGCTCTCGACTTTGCACGGTACGCCTTTGCTCTAGTGATCTTCACCAAAAAATCCTTGGCCAACTCAGCCATTAAACTCTTCACAGACCAGTCGGGATTAGCTTGCCACTGCCTCATATAGTGTTTTGCTATCCACTGCACGTTTAGGAATCTGTTTTTGTGAGTGGGAACACAGGTGTGGTTGTCGTTGAGTGTCTTTATCCTCCAAGCAGGTGCACAACCTTGGTTAGAAGCCCGGATAAACCATTTGCAGGTTGGCTCGCTGCATTTATAAATGCACTGCATCTTGTCATTCTTGTATACCTTTACACTACGTCATTATTTAATGTTGACTCTTTCACCATATCCTTCAAAGTCTGTTTCGATGTAAATTCAAGGCCTACAGCCAACTGAAGATACTTCAGTTCGCTTGGTGGCCTGAAAGTTCTTATCTTTGGCTTGAATTTTTTGGGTCTGGTCCTTCTCGAAGCGGTAGCTTCTTCTTCTTCTTCTGTATCGGGGCTGGTCAAATTGTCCGAGCTTACGAATTCTTCCTCAGTACTACACTCACTGTATACACTTCCATCAGAACAGACCTCCTCATCCTCACTTTCAGTTGTGGTATATTCAGCCGGCCCGTAACTGCTGTCCGCACTTTCATCGCTATCACTATCCATTTGGCGACGCTGTGGTGTGTGTTCATTCATCTCGTCAAACTGCGTCATGTCCACCCCAGAAAACAACGATGGTGTCAGGCCTTCTAGGCCATCTACTGCCTGTGAACCAACCTGAACATTACCACCTTCAGCTGCCCGTGAACCAGCCTCAACATTACCACCTTCATCTGCCTGTGTACCCAACTCTACATTGCAACCATCTTCTGTACCAGCTGCATCACCCTCCACAAAGTCATCTACAACATCATCTGCATCCTTAACTGCATCACCCTCCACATGGTCATCGACAGCATCATCTACACCATTAACTGCATCACCCTCCACATGGCCATCTACAACATGATCTACACCCTTCAATGCATCACCCACCACATGATCAGGACTAAGATCATCTGCACCATTAATTGCATCACCCTCCTCATGATCATCCACAGCATCATCTGCACCCTCACCCTCTATACCAGCCCCCACATAGTCATATACATCCTCTACGTCATCACCTTGCCTCTTTAAACCAGCATTTACATTATCAATTACATTGTCCCCTACCTTATCAACACTAACATCAACTGCAACACCAGTATTTACAGCAACATCCACACTATCCCCTACTCTAACAACATTATCAACAACTGCTACACCAACCTGTACATCATCAACGTCACACTTAC
This sequence comes from Limnanthes douglasii subsp. nivea, assembly GCA_036936605.1. Lineage (NCBI taxonomy): Eukaryota > Viridiplantae > Streptophyta > Magnoliopsida > Brassicales > Limnanthaceae > Limnanthes > Limnanthes douglasii. The sequence continues at coordinate 324,498,900 of JAUPFV010000002.1, forward strand.
TAGCTAATCCATCTGTTTCACCAGAACCTTCTACGCTATTATCTGCACCGTTCTTTTTCGGAAAGAACTCATCATACATTTTATCTATGAACGTTTCAAAAGCCTCATCGTAACCTTCCTGATTATTATTCTGAACATTTCCAGCATTACTTTCAACCCCATCACGTTCTACTGCACCCAAATCATTTTCAACCAACACATTTTCAACCAATACATTTTCAGCCAGATCATTTTCAACAAACTCAGCTTCTACATTTTTACCATGTCCTAAATCAGCAGTACTAGCCTGTCCTAAACCAGCACCACTACCCTGTCCTAAATCAGCACCACTACCCTGTCCTAAACCAGCATCACTACTATCATCTAAACCAACACCAATACCATGTCCTAAACCAGCATCACTACCATCATCTAAACCCACATCACTATCATGATCTAAACCAGCACCACTACCCTGTCCTAAACCAGCCTAACTACCCTGCCCTAAACCAGCATCACTACCTTGACCCAAACCAACATCTACAGGTTCAAAAATGGGTACAATGCTACTGGTGCCTTCTACGTCGACTGTAGGTACTGTTTCTGTAGGTACTGTCTGTGGTTTTTTTTCCTTTTGCTAGGAGACACGATTTCTAAAGGAGGTGTCCTATCTGAGTATATGGACACTAACCTGCTGTCATCCAACATTTGGGTCATCATGAATGCATCTGCGTCATTGTTTATTAGATGGATTCTCTGTCCAGGACCAAGGAGCTTGTAGCCAAACTGGTAGTGTCCACCACTCTCTGCTGAATCGGTCAGTGAGTGAATCTCATGTAGCTCCAAGATTGAGAACGTATCTGGTTTGATGAAGTCTATAGTCGTCGACTTCCCTCCAACATACTTCAGAGCCCTACTTCCTCTAAAATACCCATCGTAATGGTAGTCGACAGCAAAAAGGTGTTTGTTAACACCTGAAATAAAACAAATCACACATTATAACAAAGAACACACACCATGGATAGAAACTACAGGTATGAATAACAAACTAACACAAACAGAGGAACCTAGGGTACAAACAGAATCAATGGATAGAACACATACCTTGGTACGAATCTTTAGCCATTGTAGCCCTAACCAAACCCTCGATTCGAAGTTGATAGGGTTTGACTAATTAGGGTTTCCAAAAAGAGGAACCTAGGGTACAGACCTACGGTTTGACAGAGACTTGGTGCTGACGATAACGAAGTAACCTAGGGTTTCACAGACAGTGAGTGAGTGAGAATGATCTAGGGTTGATGATGGAAATCAAGATTAAGGGAGAGATGGCGAGAGATTGTGAGTAACCGGGAGTGAATGGAGAGAGAGAGAGAGACTGTGAGTAACATGGAGTGAATGAAGATAGGGAGAGAGGTTGTGAGTTCTTTCAACTTCCAGGGAATAGAATTGAGGAGGGAAAATGTTAGGGTTCGACAATTGGGGGAAATTCTTAATTGGGTCATGAAAGGAATGGGTTTAAACAAAATGGGTCGGGTTGATGAAATCGAAGGGTAAATGATGGGTTTCACAGTGGGTAATTATTTTAGTAAGGGTAAAAAGTTAAAGAAGCAGTAAAAATTAAAAGGGGGCAGTAAATGGTTGGAGTAAAAAAGTTAAAAGGTTAAATGGTTGGGGTGAAACTGAATGGGGGCATTTCTGGAAGAGAAGTACCAGTGACCGTATATGCAACAGATTGGTGTACTTTGGGGGTGCCACGTGTCAGCAATCTGTGCTTTTGCACGCGCTCGTGGCAAGAATGCAACTTTCTGAAACACAGATGACTCGTTTTGGGGACACTTGAAAGGTAGTGGCACGAATGCAACAAGTGTCATAGTCCGGTGACTTGACAAGGTCTTTAGCCAGTATTCATAGTAGAGGTTAGACCATCTAAAAATATGAGTCAATCATCAGCAAAAGACAAACTAGAGATATTGATACTACTTCTACAAAAAATAAAATGATTTATATCAATCATAAAGTTTATTAAGGCATGTGATTATAATATCTTTCGTTTTTTTTCCTTTTCCTTTTCTTCACAAAGTTGTGGTAGATATTAGTATTTTTATCACTGTCCTTTATCCAAATAGAGTAGTTTTTTTAAAACAGAAATCTTCTTCCATGGTAAGGGCAAGTAAGTGGTCAATAATATCTCTTAAAATTTTATGCTTCTCTTCATTGCTTTTAGTTGTTTGGAATATGTCTTCATACTTTTTGACTTTGTCTTCATTAGATATAACCTTATCAAAGCTATTACCAAACTGATTTTTGTTCTAGTCAGTAAGAGCAGTCTCCAACTTTTTAATCTTGTGCCAAAAAAACATATTGGGGGTAGCCCTCCATAGGTTGAATCTAGTTAGATTCAACAATTTTGTAGTAGTTGGGATCTAAAGTCCACATGTTCAAGAATTTAAAACTAGTTTTGTGCTTCATATTTTCTTTCATGATACTAATACAAATTGTTATGTTATCTGAACAGGTACGAGCCATATGCAAGACATTAGTGACATTGAAGAGGTCAAACCAGGCTTGATTGAGGAGATCTCTATCAAGGCGCTTCCAATTTGTCTTGTTGGTCCATGTGTACTTTGTACTAATCATAACAAGAATCTTAGAGGTAACATTCTCATATCATATAATTAAATTTTTCAGAACTTTTATTGCAAAAAATAGAGCATCCTAATTGGTTAGTAGGAGAGAATATAACATTGAAATATCCTAGAAACTAACTGAGCTTTAGTACTTATAGATATTTGTCTAAAAGTATCCCACAACTCCAGCATATTAGTTTTCTAATGTTTAACATATGTTGATGTGACAGAGAAAGAAATATTATACCGAGGCGTCTTGATATCCATGTGAATACATTGAATATGATTTATCTGTATATTCACTATCATGTCATACTTCCAAAAAAGCCAAAGTTTATTAGATACGTTAGAAAAGTAATGACTGAAACCAATTTTAGCAACAATTATTTCATGCTGAACATGGTTAACAAAAGGCTCGTGAATTATGATAAAAGTGATTTTTTTTTCTTTACGATAGAATTGAGCCTTATGATTAAGGCCTTATTACCAATCCCCATGATGTTCCAGTTTTGGAACTTGATCATGCAGGAGTTTTCACGGTAGCATTTTTGGTTTCTCCTTAAATTTAAGAGATTTGATGACTAACGGGTGTTTCTTCTTCTTGTTTCTAGCTTGTTTAAGATTCCTATTTAATAATCTTTAGAAACTAGTGTTAATCTCTTTGTTTTTTATAACAAGCATGTCAGGAAGGCTTCCTATATTGTTCTGATTAGGAGAATAGTTTCCAGAGTTGCAGGTATCTTCTAAGGTCAATTCATATGAGAATAGTTTCCCATATTGGTTCAATAATCTCTTCCACTGTTTCTGAAACATCTTTATCGTCTTCATCTTTGCTTGTTTTTTGTTGTGTGGATATTATTTATCTTCATCCTTGGAAGTAGTAGGATTGTTGATAATATTCTTATTAATGTTATTTTTATCAGAAGATGGCATAGTGATTATAGATCTCATAGCATGTTTATGATTTGCAGGTTAAGAAGCATGTTTTTCTAGGCTTTCGGTTTTCTCCTTGGTAAGTGACTCTTCTTCATGATCTTTATAATTGTCCACTATTGACTTCAAGTTTGTACTAAGATATTTGTTCTTTGTTGTTTTCTTCCACTTATCATCACTATACATAGACGATTGCACACTTGGCAATATGGTGGGAGATTGTTTATAACTTATTTCAAGCCAGTTCTCATCATTCTCTACAAATTAAACCCAGACGTTAAATTGGATAGCCTTGATTAGGTCTAGCTTTATTAATGCATAACAAGTATTGTGAAGTGTTCTGTTTTTGTCAGGCATTATGATTTTCAGCGGATAACCTAATGCAAATGTTATGGAACATATCATTGTGTCTGTGAATTCAGGGACCTTGGTTATATAGGTCCAAATAGATGTAATAGGACTTTCCACCTTATGATTAAAATACAGTGCCCATTTCAGCTGTCTCATGACTGTATTATCCATGGTCCAAAATTTCTCACTCCAGAGTTTGCAAAGATTTTTTTTTCCAATGTAAATTCTAGCATGATATGATGGCTACCCCAATTGGAGACGTTGAATTCTTCAGCAAACCTGAGATTGTTAAGAAATTTAGTTAGTATCTGTTTCTTATGAATGCCATAAGATAATAACAGTGAATTTAGTTTCGGCCATAAGTTGGTATTTTTCTTGCTTCGAGTATTGTAATGACACATGATCTCTTTTGTATTGAATATACGAGGGAGTGTATTCATTCTTGATGGTAGGTTTAATTGTTTCAGCATATATTTTGCTAAACTGGTTTGTTTTGATCATTGGTATTATCTGTATGTGGTTTTTTATGTTTGTTGAATGTAAAGGAAATCTGTTTTGAATGAATTATGAGTTGTTTTTCTATTGATGTATCATTAAATAATTATAAACATTGCTGCAGAAGAAAGATGTACCGAAAGACAAGCAAATTAGAAAAAATATATACATTAGCAAATATATCTGAATCATATTAGAATATTATTTGAAACGATCAATTAAGAGTAAGAAGATTAAATGAACAATTTCATGATGTTCACGAAACAAAATCTTGTGATCGAAGCGTCCTCAAAATCAAGAATATTATATAATTTATATAACTTCTCATTTATTTACAACACAAAATCAAGAATATTTACTATTATATTCTTGATGAAACGATATTTGTGGTGAATTACAATTTCTTCAATAATTATATATTATTAATCCTATATAATTTTATAAATTATTTATATACACAACAAACAATTCTCTGAACTTTTATTACGATAAACATTTGAAAATCTAATATTTATCATAAATTTTGATTTTTTTTAACTTAGAAATCACTTATAACATACACAAACATATTTTATTTTTTCCACCCAGAAAAGCATCTTTTATTTTTCTACAACTAGGAAGTCACTTGTATAAACTAGACAACTTAGAAACTATTATTATGGATATAATAAAAATCAAACATAACCCATCAAAATTTGGTATTTAAGTTTTCTTTGTTAATCTACTTTTCAATTTTTGTTTTTGTTATGAATTTTTATTATGAAATCAAACTATGTTAGGATTGCGTGACACGGGTTATGGTTCTGGGAACTACGACGTCTATATTTTGGAGACATAATAAATTTGTGAACCATAAACTTTTAACAACACTTTTTAAATATATTTTGGTTCCGATTTAGAAGAATTAAGGTCCTAGTGTAGACCGTAAAAAAATCCAATGAAGTCTTGAACAATAAAAGAAAAAATCTTCTTTGTTTTGGCTTTTTGGAAACAAATTTTATGCATTGCTTAATATCCAACTAAATTCAATTTAAAAACATAATGTCAAATGATGTCCATTATTGGATTGCGAGAAATGGGAACCTGAGGTTTACCATCAAGGATACTTATAATGTCACCTGAATCCCTGCTCCATTGGTTGGGTGGGCTGGATTAGTTTGGAATAAGTATACCATCCCTCGTTATTCTTTCATCCTCTGGCTGGCCATCTTGGGGAAGCTCTCCACCCGTGACAAACTTATTAGTTGGGGTACTAGTACCCCACGAGGTTTTATCTTTTGCAATGCCGTCTTTGAAACTATCTCTCATATTCTCTATGACTATAGTTTTTGTAAGAGTATTTGAAACTTTTCCAGTTCCAAATTCGACTCTCTATTAACTCCTCATGTTGGCAATCTTAGATTTACGAGGCGCCAAATTGGTCTCATTCTCGAAACCGTCATCTTTGGCGCTTGGTGCAGTTATATACCACTTATGGCGAGAGAAGAACTCAATAGTTTTTTGTTCCCCCTGCCTTGCCTCACAGGTCTCTAACCGAATTCTCTCTAATATTCGGTTCAGATTCCAAGGGACCAAGATTTGCTGATACATGTAATTCCCCATTTAACTTACTTTTTTTTGTCTTTATCTCTTGTAACTGCAGGTTGCGGTTAGTTTGGATCACCTTAGGATGTTCTACCTTTTAGGAGATGATCATCTGACTCCACCTCCGACCGGTCCATGTTCGTTGGCAACCTTATTACATTTTCTGATCTAGTATCTCTTTACTTAAATGTACTGTCACTTGTTCTTAGTAGTTTTAGAAACTCTTCGGGGTACGTCACAGGTATTTGTATGAACCATCTATCTTTAATTTAACGTTTTTATCCAAAAAAGAAAAATTTAAAAATAAAAGACAAGATTTCTAAATTTTGTGTATTTCCAATCAAAATTGAAATATATAGACAATATCTATTATTAACATTCTTATCATACTTCGTGGGATAAGAATATAAAATTAGAGCTATCTTTAATTTTAAAAATATTGTATAGATACCGTCTTTAGGTTATGTTTGATTTTTTTATATATATTTTTAGTAATAAATGTAAATAATTGAAAAATAAAAATATAACTTGACTATAAAATTAGTTCTAGAAAAACTAAAATAAATCTAAAATGAAAAGCGTAAATAATAATAATAAAAAATATTATTTTTTAACTATAATCAACTACTATATAAAACAAATATTATTACTCGAAATTATAAAACTAAAAAGAGACTATCATTTTTTCAAAGTAAAAGATAAAAAAAAAGAGCGGTTACGAGGAAAACAAAATTAAACAGAGATAACCAGTAACAACAAAAAGAATGTACAAAAATAATAAAGAGATAATTATTATTTTAAAATTAATATTAATTATTATTTCAAAATTAATATTAGAATTTGTATAATATTGTAGTGATTCGTCTTTAGGTTATGTTAGATTTCTTTTTATATATCTTTAGTAACAAATGTATATAACTAAAATATAATAATATACTTAACTATAAAATAAATAAATTAAAATACATCTAAAATGGAAATCGTAAACTATGTACAAAAGATAATAAGAGAATCTCAACTATAACCAGCTGCATAAAACAAATATTATTAATCGAAATTATAGAACTAGGAAGAGAGTATCATTTTTTTCAAATAAAAGATAATAAAAAAAACCGATTACGAGGAAAACAAATTAAACAGAGATAATTATCGGAAAAGAAAATGTCCAACAATAATATAAAGATAATTGTTTCAAAGTTAATATCAGAATTTGTATAATTTCAATAATTTAAAAATAAATTTAATTTCAATAAATTTTATGAGAAAGTTCATATTTTAATAATTTATAACTAAAGTTTATATTTTAATTGTTTTGAAGCTCGACTACTTTTATTATATTAAGGGTTAAGTGTTTATTAAGATATGCGATCACAAAATATATAGTCAGAATATATTCCACTTATTCCAAAAAATATTTCCTTTTTGAGTTGTTGACTATTTCACATCTAAGTATAACAAATTATTAATTAGTTGAAAAAATTACAGGACTTAAAAGGAAATTTGAAAAAAGTGTCTCCTAAAAAGAGACATTTTATATAATATAAACTAAGATATGAAATAACATGCCAATATATTAAGTAATAGCGTTTTCAATGTCTAGTTTTATTATAACATTTCCGCTTAAATAATTTTTGTAATGTAAAACTTGTAGTAAATACTAATCATATTGAATATTTCAATATGAATAAATCTATGGCTAATTGAGAAGTCTAACCCTAGATTCTCAATATAAAATTGACAATTGTACCATGAGATTATACATATATTTAGTAAGATGTATTAAATAAGTTGAATGAGAGTTATATACAAAAATCAAATTCTAACCATAAAATGCAAAAAGAAAATTAAAATACGATGGACCAAGTTATAGACTTAAATTTTCTCTTGCAGCCCGGCTCCAAGTTGGTTCCATAAATTTATATGGTTAAGGATTAACAAATTTGAAAACGTTTATGTTAATTTAAAAGATTATAAATCTTTTCTCTAAGTTCAAATGAGATGTTAAGGAAATAATATTGGCAAACATCAACTTGATCCAGTAAGCTGTTCATTTCTAAATATAGGTCAATATGATAATGGGAGTAGCTGATGTTCTTTCCCCTTGTTTCACCTCTGAAAAAAAAATACTTGGATCTAAGAATCTTCAAAATGGAAAATATTGATGTTGTCTTATCGAATATACAAGAATCTCTCAATTTCAAAAACTGCAATTATACTCTGATTGTCTTTTAAAAGACAATCATATATTTTCAACAAAATATAACAATAATCATAAATGTCAGTAGCAAATATTAAAACAACACTTTAATTTAATTAAAAATAAAGAGTATGCCTGAAAATTAACGGCTTAGGTTTTGTTTTCATTTATCAAATATATACAAATTTTAACTACAAAACATATTTCAATTGATCCTACTTTTCTTCTTGCCTAATCATATGAATGACTAACTTAAACTTATTTAAGTTCAATAGTTATTAGTTTTTTAATAAATAGATAAAGTCCATCCATCACATGTTTTATAGTAAGAAATCTCCGTTTCACCAAAAGTTTAGTTTCAATATTATCATTAAAAAATTAATTGTAAATGAATAAGAGCAATAGTACTACCAATGATATATTTGTGTAAAATGATGTATATGTTCAAATGGTCCACTTTCAAATAAAACTAAAAAGGTAAGTGCGTATAGTTTTGTTATTAGTTATGTTTGTTGTATATTTAAAGTGAGAAGAATAAAAATATTAGTTACCGTTGTTTACTAAAATCTTTTAACTTATTTAACTGAGAATTTTTCTTATGTCATAAAAACAAAAATTAAACATATTTTGATAAATTAAGAGGTTAACAATTTAAAGAGAAATGGCTTACGGGTTCAGTTTACCTTTATACTATTAAAGGTATAGAGTTAACTAAAGCACCTAAAAATTGCTTCATATATGTTCTATATGCCATCTTTATTTAAGTTAGCTCACCCAGATAAAATATTTGAAACATACGTTAACTTTCTTATTATATTTATATATAACATTTTTATTTGATATCCGAATCTAGTTATTTTTTGAATTTATTAAAAATTATAAATAAAAAAAAATATAAAATTTATTAGTGGTTTTGAACTATTTAAAAATTCTAGGGTCATAAATCTATGCCAATTTTTGAAAATATTTTATTTTCAAAATTAATTTCATATTAACAAAACATCAAACTATATATTTTTGTCAAACATAACAGGCTAATATCATATATAAATCAAAATAATCAAACATGTGTTCGTGTTCAGCGTTTTGAATGACTTTAAATGTATTCACATATTTTATAGTTTACTCATTTCCACGTGTTGTATTCTGTTTAGAACTTTTGGAAACTCTCTCCGTGACATGGCTTTTTTTTGGGCCAAGCTATATATACCCAATTCCGGTTTAAGTATACCCAATTTTGAGTATATCCAAACGTGATCTAAGTATACCCATTTTTTCCAAAAATACATTTTTCTAGGTATATAAGCCATTTTTTACTAATTACATCCACAACAATTTTCCCTACACTTTCCCTCACTTCACTCACTTCTCTCACTTCTCTCTAAACTCTCTCACTCAAACACTCTCACTTCTCTCTCAATTTTTCCGGCCAGCCACCACCACTCCTCCTCCTCCTTCATCATGGCCAAGAACAAAAACCCCCCACCACCACCTACGTAAGTTCCCTAACCTAAATTTGTTTGTTAATTTTGTTAGTTTTAGGTATGAATTTTAGATTTACGTTAGATTTGGGGTTGAATTTAGGATTTAGGTTAGAATTAGGGCTCCAATTAGCAAAATTTGTAGGGTTTAGTGGCCATTTTCCAGCCAAGTTGCAGGCTGGAAAATGGCCGGCATAGTGCACCGGTGGTGCGCCTTGGGCAGCACCATCGGTGCGAGCAGGTGTGCCGAGCGGCACAGGCACCTGTGTCGCTCGGCACTAGGTGTCTGTGCCGCTCGGTACGGCTTCCTACGTACCTATGGTGCGCTGTTTTTTTAAAATAAATGCCCAATTTGTGTTTCAAAGGTTTTACTTTTGCATTTTTGTAAAAAACCTTGAAATTTATAAGAAATTACTTTCTAAAGTTAGCTCGGTTGCGAATTAGATTGTTGATGTTATTAATTTTGTGGGTTACATCATATGTTACTGTTATTAATTTCGTGATTTGTTTTGTTTTATAAGGCCAACCCTAATTCAGTCTCCTAGAGAAAATCAGAGTACTCGTTCCTGCAAATACCACAATGATGTGGGTCATGATACACATGGCTATATAGATTTAAAGCAAAAAGTATATAACCTCCTTGAGAGAGGAAAATTGGGTGCATTTGTTAAAAGGAAGAGGGCATTAAACAAGATAATACCAACTCTCAACCCAACAAAAATGCACATAAAACAGCCTCATTAAACGGTCTAGAGAAAATTATGAGGGCATCCAAGCCAGAAGACGCCATGATGATTGAGGAAAGATTTGACGTAGACTCTGGATATCTAGATCCCGATCCAGATCAGAATCAAGTTGCGGTGATAACGTATAAGGCTGAAACTGTTTCTGATCTGTGCTACTTTTTCGAATCATTAACTATTTTTGGGGGAGACACTCCAACAACACCCTCGTGTTGTTCAAGGAAAAGACATGTTAACAGGTTGACAACTCAGTTAGAGGACAAAATTTCCACACATCTTTACCGAAACCCTACTTCATTCATTGTCATTGATGAAGAATATTTAAGAGATATTGCAGGCCCACGTGAAGATGTTGTTGTAATAGGGGCATCTATTGCGGGCAATGATATACGTCGGATCTTGGTCAATACAGGTAGTTCGGAATATATATTATTTTTGACTACCTATAGACAGATAAAAAATCCTTCATTCATCTAATGTTCAAATATAACCATTGTAGGCTTTACGGAGAATTCTACCGATGTCATTAGGAAATTTGAAGAGGAAGTTTTATTGAGTAAAGGACGATTTAAAAAATGTTAAGGGTGTTGTTCGTGGTGGTTGATTTTCTAACATCTTAAAATGCCATACTCGGTAGATTTTGGATTTCCAGGATGCATGCAGTGGCTTCCACTATCCACCAATGTTTAAAATATGATGTGGGAGGTCAAGTGGGTGTTGCTTGAAGCAACTAGAAAGTAGCTCGTGAATGTTATGTCACTTTTCTTGCCTCAAATTTACTGGAGACAGTAAAATTAACAAACAATAACAGTTAGTGGACCCTTCTGCTAATCAAAATGAAATAAAGAATCGGAGTTAGTGGACCATTTTGCATGCAGGGTATTAAAATAAATAAAATAAAAATTAACAAAGAATAATAGTTAATGAAATAAATTAACAAAGTAGCGCATGAATGTTATGTCAATGCTCTTCAAATTCATTGCTTGGCAGAAGGCAAAAGTGTTAGGGTTGGATCTAAATTACCATTAAGGTTAAAACAAAAATTATTATCTTCTTTATCTAACAATCTAAATGTATTTGTATGGATGAATGAAGATGTGATATGAATACCAGGGGATGCGATTAGTCACAAGCTATTAGTACGATCTGATATTGGGCTAGTGGTATAGAGAATGAATTTTCAAGAGAAAAATCTGAAGTGATTGTGCAAGAAGTAGACCGCTTAATTAGAATTGGGCATATTAAGAAATCTCAATACCCTATTTGGACGGCTAATGCAGTATTAGTCAAGAAACATAATGGGAAATGACGTATGTGTATTGACTTCACATATCTAAATAGATCTTTCCCTAAAGATCCTTTCCAACTTCCTCAGATAGACCAGCTGGTAGACTCTGCATAAAAGACACAATAATAAGTTCGGTATATCAGCATAAACTTTAAATACTAATAAAAATCCGAACAAGAGTTACCCGAACTCTTCCAGTATTTGGTTAATTGGCTTGGATTTTCTTTGTAGTTGATATTTTTCCCATTCTCCCAAGCTCCACTTATGAAAAGAAATTAAGTCCTCTATGGTTTCTCAGCCTCTAACAGATCATTCACTACTTTATAGTCGTTTCCCATGTTGTAGTGATAAAAAAGGATTTGGTGATTATTATACAAACTAGCCAGAACAGCAAACTGCTCCATATGCATTGGAATTTTTGACAACCTAGAAGCAATGATGCTGGCTACCATAGTATACCTGGTGTTCGAACTTAGGTGACTTGGGAAAAGCTTGATTAAATGAAAGTATGTGACTACTTTTGGCTCTAAGAGGAAACGAAGTCCCCAGTTCGACACCTTGGTGTATACCACCATTTCATTAGCTTTACAATCCATAGGAGTCTCTGGAGTAATAAGAATTTTCACCTTAATAGACTCCGGAAAGCTCCATTTTGTTCTTATCTGATCTAATTCGGCAATATGTGTATAGACGTAGGAAATTTTTTGAAGGGCTAATAAGTATTTTACACTAACCTTACGGAAGTTGGACCCAACTTTTCATTTTAAGAACTCTAGAAATGACTCATTATTTGGCTGGCTCATTTTTCCTCTACTTGTCTGATCCGATGTGGTATTTGCAGTGTGTCCGGATGTCTCCAATGAGGTATATTCTCCACTATCTTCCATATTTTCTTCTATTATAGTCGACCGTTGTTCAGCCAATTTAGTACTAATAACTTTTTTTTTTCAATTTGGATGGCCTCATTCAGGGAAGGCAATGAGTTCGGATCAACAGGAGGTTGAGCAAGAAGGTTTAATGTCTCTGACTAAGAGATTTAGACAGTTGAAGTCACTTTTTAGAAAGTTAAAATGTAGGCTAAAAAGCACCGGTAGTCCCTCATGTTTACCACTTGTATCAACCTGGTCCCCTTCCTTCAACCATGCATAGAACTCATCCCCATCTTTTTTTTAATTTGTATTTTTAATCCCCCCGCATATGTAAGGCATAAGAGCTCGACACGTGGCATCAGTTTTTGATGCAAGAATGGTCCCCCAATTTTTTTGCCAAAAATTCCCTTTAGCATTCCAAGTAAGCTGTCATGTCACATTTACCTTTTACCTTCAAATTTTACCATTTACCTAAAAAACTTACCATTTACCCATTAAGTCAATAAACGAACCGGGTCGAACCCTAATTTAATTAACCCAATCCGAAACCCAATATAACATAGCCCAGCCCAGTACAATATAACCCAACCCGACCTGTTTACACTAATCAGACCCTAATTTACCCAAATCAAACCCTAATTTACCTAAATCAGACCCAATCTCTCTAACAACTTCATTAAGTTCAAAACAAACATCGACCATTCTCTCTCTAAATCGATCTATATTGCTCTGTAGAATCTCAACCCCATTATGACTTCGATTCAATACACCTTCTTTTTTCACATACACTCTCTCTCTACAAACCCGCATTTTTTTGTTTAGCTTAAGACCCTACTTTCTTTTTTCTTAATGGTTTACTGATTTGAAACCCTAGCATTTGGATCCCGAGGCGGTTTAATGTGAGAAGCGCGAGAGATTGTAGATCGGATATGGATGAACTCTACGATGATGTTGGAGCGTTGAGAAATGAAGCCACAATGTTCGGTGATTCATCGACTACGCCAACGACCACGGTTACTCCTATACCGGCGTCTTTGATGGTGTCAGCGTCGTTTAAAGAAGGAGGAAGAACATCGTCACGGCGGAGACCAATGAGGCCGAGCTTTGATGGTGAGAATAAATTTATGACACTTTTCCATGGCTCGGATCCGGTCAAAGTGGAGCTCAATCGTCTTGAGAATGAACTTAAATGTGCCAAATGCAGCTCGATCTAGTGATTTTCAGTTCGATTGAGGTCTAGTTTTAACAACGAATTTATGTGGATTTACATCTTTGAACTCATTGATTTGTTTTTTTTTCTTGTAGATAAAGAGAGAGAATTGAACGATGCGCGGGCAGAGATCAAAGCCCGGACTATGTTTTTTTTTGCGCTTTTGGGATCTGATTTAGTTAAATTGGGGTCCGATTTGTGTAAATTGGGGTCTGATTAGTATAAACGGGTCAGGTTTGGTTATATTGTAGTGGGCTGGGCTAGATTATATTGGATTGTGGGCTGTGTATGTTAAATTTGGAGGTAAAAGGTAAATGTGACATGACAGCTTACTTGGAATGCTAAGGGTTATTTTTGGCAAACAAATTTGTGGATATTCTTGCAACAAAATAAAACAAAATAAATTTGGTTGGTGGAGTTAATAATCCGTAGAGTGAGTAAAGTATTTTATTGGTTGAAAGTAAGAATATATGTAATAAATATTGTATTGGAAAACGAGCAATACAATTATTATGAAACAAAAAATTCTTCTAAAGATTCACATATTATGTAATAGACATAGTTCTCTTGTGGCTACCATTCCTCTTTGACCAATATAGCTCAATTAGAAGATGGTTGTCTTCGTTTGATTTAGTTTAGACTTGTGCGTTTCGTAACCGTGCTTCGATTGTTTGTAGTTTTTTTATTTAAGATATTTATTTTGTTATCAGCTTCATTATATTTATTCCGGTGTGATTTTATATGATTTTGGAATACGTAACCTTTTAAAATAATTCATTTTATCTATATTATGTTAATATTTAAAAAAATGATGAAATAAGATTTTACTAGTTTTCAATTAGTTTCAGAGTAAAGATTATTTAGTGAGGTATCATTCATTGAATTAATAGATAAAACAGAAACAATATCGAAAAGACAAATAAAATAAGAAATTTACCAATTTTTTAGATCAACACTCGTATTTATTTGATATAGAAAATAATAATAGTTATAATTTGTGTTGTATTGTTTACTCTAATTTTCACCTTCTTACAAAATTATTCTAATGACCACGGGTCTCCGTCATTATTTATAGTGCAAGCAGAGATATGTCGAATTGATTATCATGTCCATCCTTAGGTTCGATTTGGACTTGGTAGCGTTTCAACTCGTGGAGCAGGAGACGATAAATTTTCGTAGTTGAGTGCTTCAAAAGGTGTTGGAGTACCTTCGTCATCAACAAAATCCACCGACTTCCTAAAATAAATATTACGGATGCCTTAGTTTTTCCCTTTGTATGTGGGATGTTTAATGATTGGTTGTTCAATCTCTGCTTCCGAGTTATTTGAACTATTCAAAAATGCAATAGACGAACTTGACAATGATTTTGTATATTAAGATTCATCTAAAGATCTAAATTCGTCTTTCAATTAACCATTATGTTGGTCAGTTTTAGAAACCAAAAATTCATTTTGGAAATTTTATTCTTTAACCACTTATATACTACTTGATGAATGAATATTATTATTTGGTTTTTTAATTTTACCATTTATGATAACTAGTTGAAAAATGGAGATTGAAGAAGAATAAAATATACCTAATAAGTACAATAGACAATTATCGGTTGAGAAATGATATTCAAATTAGTAATACAAAAGTGTCTTCTTCAGAAGATGATTTTAAAGAGAGAAATTGCAAGAGAGATAAACTTTATTTAATGAAAGTAAAAACATTTAAGGTAAAATTTACATCTTTTTATATAGTAAGCATTAGTGAATTTTAACTGTTGGATTAAAAAAATAAATGAATGGTTCATATGAGGTTTAATGTGGTTCAGATTGTGAATAAATCTTACATCTACGGATAATGAACACACATTTTCTATAGAAAAAAATTACAACGAAAATTTCCCAAACACATCTACAATAACTATTTTGTTTCGGTTACAAAGCACATTCAGTTTTACAGAAGGCACTATGGATCTTAGTGTTTATCTCCTACGTTGTTTTTCTCTCTAAAACTAAACAAGTTTGAGATTTTTCTCTTTAACAAATACTCTCTTGACACTTTCGACAACACTTCATACCTCTTATCCACTATATATAGAACCATTAATGAGTGAGATGAACTCCCAAGATCATAATACCATCTTACAACATTTCCTTAAGATAATCGAACTAAACAAGCGCTCTAGCTCTAGAATACGTACAATCGTACCCTGCATCTAGATAATGACACAATAATTTCTGACATCTAACGCTGATGTACCTATGTATTATTTTTCTCATTCATCAAGCATGCTTCAATCAAAAGTAATTTGATCAATGGTTGAAATTGTCTTATCAAATTTAGTTTATTCAACATATAAGTGAATCAATATCTTCTAGAAACTCATAGGTATATTCAGAAGCCTTTGGCTACATATTCATTCACCCTCGGTCCACCAAATATTGACTCTAGAACTTTAATTTCAGTACTAACATGACACTTGGCTACATATTCATGCACCCTCGGCCCACCCGCTAATTTTCACTTGTTATGAATGAAGTTTGTGATAACCAAAACCAAATCACAATAATAAAAATCAAAATGTAATATTAAAATTATAACAATATAACTTAAAAATAATAAATAACACTTGTAATATTTAAAACCAAATCACAATAATAAAATTCAAAATGTAATATTAAAATTATAACAATATAACTTAAAAATAATAAATAACACTTGTAATATTTAAAACCAAATCACAATAATAAAATTCAAAATGTAATATTAAAATTATAACAATATAACTTAAAAAGAATAAATAACACTTGTAATATTTAAAATCAAATCACAATAATAAAATTTAAAATGTAATATTAAAATTATAACCATAAAATTTGTAATATTTTAACATGATAAGATATAGTTTTGGTTTGTAACATAATATCAACACTATTATTATTGGATCCCAAAACATAATAATAATAATATTCAAAATATAATAATAACATAAATATTATTTAAAATTTTGAATTATATAATAATTAGTAACCCTTAAAATATTAGTAACCAAAACAAATTAATACTAATATAATCATATGCAATATCTCAATATTTTTTAAATATGACTTAACATATGATTTTGGTTATAAAATAATTAAAACGCTTATAATATTTATAAATAAACCGCGGTTTTTTACAAATAAACCGCGGTTTTGCAGTCCGACGGTCCTGGCAGTTTACTCCTTATGCGGTTTGCGGTCCTGGCGGTTTACTCCTTATGCGGTCCTGACGGTTTACTCCTTATGCGGTTCCAGCGGTTTGCGGTTCTTGCTATTTGCAGTCCTAATGAACCAGTTAAACGGTTTATTCGCCGATTTATAAACAGTTCTCCAGCTATGAACCGCGGTTTTTGAACCATTTACCGCATCTACGTCTATGTGTGAAAGCTGTTTGAAATTAACCTAAACATTAAACTCGTCGACAACGAACATGCTACCAATATTGAAGGTGAAGATTCGAAACCGAACATGGGACATGGTCATGCTAATGCGACATATTTTAAACTTTATCATTTTAGACTTAACAGTTTTTTTTGCACCAACGTTGGTGGTTCTTATGTTATACCTAAATTTCTTGTAATCGTTTCTTTTATGATTAATTGGATGTTTATTTACTTATAAGTATATTGATGGCTTTAACCCTTTAAATTTTATAGCCTTGTATTGGTACAATTAAAAGACGTTTCAGGTCTTATTGGCTTGTCAAAGTAAAACATTATTATATACGAATTTTTTCCACTAATATTAAGAAAGACAAGGATAAATTTGAAAAAAAAAATAAAAAAATAAATTTGGTTGGTGGAGTTAATAATCCGTGGAGTGAGTAAAGTATTTTATTGATTGAAGGTAGAAAATATGTAATTAATATTGTATTGGAAAACGAGCAATACATTTATTATGAATCAAAAAATTCTTCTAAAGATTCACATAGTATGTAATAGACATAGTTCTCTTGTGGCTACCCTTCCTCTTTGACCGATATAGCTCAATTAGAAGATGGTTGTCTTCGTTTGATTTAGTTTAGGCTTGTGCGTTACGTAACCGTGCTTCGGTTGTTTGTAGTTTTTTTATTTAAGATATTTATTTTGTTATCAGCTTCATTATATTTATTCCGGTGTGATTTTATATGATTTTGGAATACGTAACCTTTTAAAATAATTCATTTTATCAATATTATGTTAATATTTAAAAAAATGATGAAACAAGATTTTACTAGTTTTCAATTAGTTTCAGAGTAAAGATCTTTAGTGAGGTATCATTCATTGAATTAATAGATAAAACAGAAACAGTATCGAAAAGACAAATAAAATAAGAAATTTACCAATTTTTGAGATGAACACTTGTATTTATTTGATATAGAAAATTATAATAGTTATAATTTGTGCTGCATTGTTTACTCTAATTTTCACCTTCTTACAAAATTATTCTAATGACCACGGGTCTCCGTCATTATCTATAATGCAAGCAGAGATATGTCGAATTGATTATCATGTCCTCCTTAGGTTGGATTTTGGTTTCAAGACGTCACATGATGTGTGAGATGTGTAGCCTAAATATTGAGTATGAGGGGTTGCGTGCGTACGCAATCCTTAGTAGGGAAAAAATGGCCAAAATAGCTAAGTCAACGGTTTTCCACATATATGGGAAGGTTTCACCCTTTGTTAGGATGTGTTTGTCCATAATGGCCAAGTAAGGGGTCGCTTTAGTATGTGACCCCTCGTTAAAATGATATTAGCTAATTTTTCCACTCGGCTAGGTCTCGGGTTCAACTTTGAGTTATACCTATGTTTAATCTTCTATTGCATAACAAATGCTTTTAAATATGATTCGTTAAGGCATTGTTCCAGCAAATCAAGGTCGGCCCGACGTCTTTTTTCATTAGTGTTCTTGACATATCGAGGATATAGGTGGTTGAGATGTTAATTTGTACTGACATGACCGCTTCTAAACCATAGGTGTGTCGGAAAGGGGTTTCACCAGTTGGGTTTTGAGAGGTCATTTGATATGTCTACAGTATCTAATTTTCATTCGAGCTTCTCGTGCTCTTCTTCATGTTGTACATAATTGTGCGTTTGGTGATTTCTACATACCCATTGGCTTGTAGGTGATATGGTGATAATAGATTTTTCTAAAAATGTGGGAAAAAGTAATTTTTTTCTATTCTATAATATCTGCAAGAAAATAGAAAATCAAAAGTGACCAATAAAGGAATCTTATATGGACTAAAGACAATCTTTGAATTAACCAATGGAAAATTTCCTAATTTTCCAAATGCAGTTTTGCACGAATATCGTACTACTCCTAAAGTAACAACTAATTAAACTTCTTTTTCTTTGGTTTATGGTATGGAAGTCATCGTTCAAACATAGATTGTAATTACTAATTCTCACATATTTGATATTACTAATGAGAAGATAATGATAAGAAAAAATAGGTATGTATTTATTTGATAGAAGAAAGTAGTAATAAGCACAACTAACTGAAAAAAATGGCTCATAATTGGGTTAGTTTAAAATGGTATCCAAAGAACATCATAGTGCTTATAGACCGACAAATATGGAATATAATACTTAAAATATTCCATGTAATCTCCAACATTTGAAATTGTATAAAATGATATATAAATTTGGTCCGTGTAGTCTTTTTCACACTATGGGAGTTATTATCAATGAAATTGTTTGCCAAAAGAAAATATATATTAGTTTAAAAAAATAGTTGACGTCATTAGATTGAAATTTAAACAAAATTTACATTCTAAATTTAGACGATGAAGTTCTAAGATGTCGATTAATAAGTGTTATTCATCCTACAAGTTCAAATTTAAAAAAGATTATTGTTTGTTGGTTACACATAATTCTACATTTCAACAATGAAGCTTCAAGATAACGTTTAAGGAATAATTAGTATTTAGTAATTTACAAATTGAAATTCAAGAAAGATTATATCAATTATATACAAAATGGATATGATGATGACATCTAAAGATCAACAACTATTTTACACGGTTAGTAAACAATTTCAAAATGACTTTAGTAAATGACATACAATAAATAACGAAAATAAAGTATAAGGAAATAATAAAAGAGCTTCAAGTAACTTGGTGTTCATACCATTATAAATGATTTGTGTAGATCATTCGAACTAAATTTAGATATTGTCTAAAAAAAATATGTCTATAATCCAAGTTTGTCTTTAAAAAGAGTAAGAGGTAACACATTTGATTAACACGACTATGACTATAAGGCAAGATCAGCTGTAAAGTGTAAGAACCCACACTAAGAATATTGTAAAGGCTTTAAATACGAACATATTATAATCCAAAACCGTATTTTAAAAGAGTGAGAGACGACACACCCAATTAGCATAAATATGACTATAAGCCAAGTCAGTCTATAAAAATGTAAGGAACCATGCTCAAAAGACTATAAAAGCTAAGCTATAAAGACCTTATACGAAACTGCGGGTATAATCTAAAATTCCAAAATGAGATAAAGCCAAATTATATGATAAAAAAATGATCAAGGAATTGGTTTACACCTCAACAAGGTCTTTTATTTGGATATTAGATGGATGAATATTGAGAAAATGACATTATAAGTATGATAGTTAGCGACATGAATAACAAAGAAAAAAATCATGATTATAAATATGATAATTGAACGAAGTACTAGTTGGATACTGTTCAAAAAATATTCGAAGCAGAGATAAAATGTCTACAAGTAAAATGCATTTGAAAAATTATACGAAACCAATAATTTTTTTATAAAAATACAAAAGAAAAGTGTTCTTTAGGAATTTTCATTAACCATATTATTAGTGCTGTCAACATAAAAAAGAGAAGTTTTGTGTCCTTCGTTGTTTACATCTTTTTTTCTCTAAAAATATAAAATCATTAGTAGAAGAGTTATTTTCGACGGGAATCAGACACTGATATTCATGAATACATGTAAGGTCTGAGGTAAATGGATATGTTATACTGAATAAGTTTCAAAAGTATTTTTTCTTTCATATTCCAATAATAGTTTTGGTTTCGTTTGAGACATTAGTAATCATATACTCCCTCTGTCTCATAATATGTATCTTTCTAGAAGAGATTTTTTGTCTCATAATATATGTCGTTCTCGTTTTCCGATGCAGCATTATTACATGTATTCCACTTTCAACCAATAAAATAGTTAACTTTCTGCATAAGTTATCACTGTATAGCTAAATGCCATAACTTTCATGCTACCATTAGATTTACGGATATTTATGCTTTTAATGACGCTGTAGATAAAACCCCCCTAAGGAGAGACCTGTCTACCATTTTCATGGTAAATAATTGTATTCCTTGGGTCTTACTTGGAGATTTTTTAACGCAATTCGTCACCCGAATGAACGTTTTGGATCCTCCGAAAATTGTACTGGTGCTATTGAGGATTTTAATTGTTGTTGCTTTAATTGTGAGCTCAGTGATCTTCGATCCACTAGATTTCAATTCACCTGGATTAATAAACAACCTAATAATCCGATATTATCAAAGATTGACAGAGTCCTTGTTAATCCTGTATGGGACGATATTTTCTCTATGTCTTATGCGCACTATAGATTTCTCCGCTCTTCTGACCATACAACTGTCATGCTTAAAATTGGGTTTCCACGCCCTAAGCGCAAAAAAGCCTTTCAAATTTTTCAATACGTGGCAATCGCATCCGCTTTGTTAAGTCCAGTTGGAATAACCCCACTACTTCTTCGGGGATGAATATGGTCTGTGAAAAGCTGAGTCGTCTGCAGACAGACCTTGTCGGTCTTAATCGTAAAGAGTTTAGTGACATTGGTTCTCGAGTCATTAATGCTCAGAAAAGGATCTTTCAAGCTCAATCCAACCTTGCTTGTGATCCTCTCAATTCTTCTTTGGTCTTAGAAGAGTGTGAAGCATCTGCTTCATATATCTTTCTTAGCAGAGCCGAGGAATCTTTTCATAAACAAAAATCTAGAGAGAATTGGATCAAGCTCGGAGACAAAAATACAAAATTCTTCCACAATAGCATTAAGTTCGAAATAAGATCATCTCTATCTCTAATGAGAATGGAGTAACTGTCTCTACTCCAGCTAGTGTTTCCAAAGTATCCAAAGTATTTATAAAATTATTTGAGAACTCTCTTGGGACTAGGCATTCTGATGGATACCCTGGCCTTGAAACTATATCTTCTCTTCTCACCTCTAAAGTTACCAATTCAGATAAGGATTCTATAACTCGTGAGATCACTCATGACGAAATAAAATCGGCTTTATTCAGTATTGACAGTAACAAAGCTTCGGGTCCCGATAGTTTCAACTCTTGTTTCTTCAAATCAAATTGGAGTATTGTTGAATATGACATCTGTAACGGTGTCCTCGATTTCTTTCACTCTAATTCTTTGGCAGCCTCTTGGAGCTCTACCTCCATTGCTCTCATTCCTAAAAAAGATTGTCCTTCAAATCCTACTTACTTTTGCCCTATCGCGCTCTGTAATGTTAGCTATAAGATCATTTCCAAGATCTTAGCTAACCGTATTAAGGATTATTTTCCTTACCTGATTGATAATTCCCAATAGACTTTCGTCAAGGGAAGGAATATTTCTGATAATATCCTTCTCTCTCGGGAACTCTTGAAGGGATATCACTCCAATGCTATGGATAAAAAAGTTGCGCTCAAAATCGACTTAATAAAAGCCTTTGACAATGTCAGATGGCATCTCATCCTAGACATTCTAGTCGTCATGCAATTCCCTGTTAAAATGATCACCTGGATCATCACTTGTATTTCTTCTCATTCTTATTCCATAAATATTAATGGAGATCCTCATGGGAATTTCAAAGGTCGAAAAGGTCTCAGGCAAGGAGATCCGCTTTCTCCATTTCTCTTTGTCCTTGTCATGCAGGTACTCTCCAGCATTCTAAAGGAGAAAAGTACAGATATGAGCTTTCGTTTTCATTGGAAATGCCAAAAGCTTAAAATCATTAATCTTTACTTTGGTGATGATCTTATGATTTTCTGCCATGGTGATGTGAACTCCCTTCAGCTCATCAAAAAAGCCCTTGACGAGTTTTATACTCTCTCTAGATTAAAAGTCAACTCCTCCAAGAGTCACGTCTTCTTTTCCGGTATTGATGAGTCTCTTTGTCTGGAACTCAGAAATATCCTGAACTTCCCAAAAGGATCCCTTCATGTTAAATACTTGGGGGTTCCTCTGCTCACTATTTGTGTCCTCTCATCCACAAAATTACTTCTAGACTTGATTCGTGGACCACTAAGCATCTTTCTTATGCCGGTAGGCTTCAGCTCATTAAGTTTGTTCTTTTCGCCGGTCAGGTTTACTGATCGTCCATATTTATCCTCGCCTCGAGGATATTAAAAGAATTGACTCAGTACCTTCGCCGCTTTCTTTGGTCTGGCTCGGCCATGAAAATCCATAGTGCAAAGGTTGCTTAGAACACAGTAACTTTGCCCACTTTGGAGGGCGGCCTTGGGATTCTAGACCTCAAAATATGGAATCAGGCGGCTGTCTTGAAACACCTTTGGTCGATAGTAAGTAACAACTCTCATTCCATTTAGAGTGACTGGATAAAGATTGAAAAAATTAAAAATAATTTTTTTTGGAACCTCCTGATGGGATCTTCGCCCTCCTGGATATGGAGGAAAATTCTTCGTCTTCGCCCCTTGGCTTGTAATTTATGCAGGATAGCAATTGGAAATGGCGCGAGTACCTCATTCTGGTAAGATGCTTGGCTCATCCCTACTTCGCTCGCCTCCCACTATGGCGAAAGTATCATCAAGGATTCCAGACTAGGGAAAAATCTCAAGGTCGCGGATATAATTATCAATGGAAGCTGGAGTTGGCCATCCAATATTAGAACTGCGAACTCCCGAAGTCGGGCTAGTCTACTGGAGATTCAAAACCTCATTGCTCCCTCCCTCCTCCCAACATATCATCTATTGATATTCCCTTCTGGAATGCGAAAGAAGGATGTACTACATTCTCCATCAATAGCATGTATCATGCCATTCGAGTGCCCCACCCCAAAGTAGGGTGGGCAGGGTTAGTTTGGAACAAATCTAATATTCTACGACATTATTTCATTCTCTGACTCGCTATTTCGGGCAAGCTTGTCACTAAATACAAGCTCCTCAGTTAGGATTACAATATCCCAGCCCATTGTATGCTTTGCAGCTCTGATAATGAGACTATTCCTCATCTCCTCTATGATTGTACTTTCACTTAGAGTATTTGGGCAAACGCTAGTTCTAGATTAGGTTTCCCAATTTTTGCTTCTAGTTGGCAGTCTTGGGTTTGTGAAGCGTCAAATTTGTCTCAATCTCGAAACCATTCAATTTGGAAGTCTTGCTTCGCTGCGGTAATCTACCACGTATGGAAGGAGAGGAACCAAAGAACTTTTGGATCCCTTCCGGCCCTTACCTCTATGGTTTCTCACCGAATTTTTTCAGATCTTCGGTTTCGATTCCAAAGCACCAAGAATGGTTGGTCTTACTAATATTATTATTATTAATTATTATCCTATGTTTTGCAGCATATAGTTCATGACCTGACACTTTATTGATGGATGGAACAATTGCGGATGCTGATGCGGATGTCTAGCAGTCTGAGCTACTCACTAGTCTACTCGTCATGGACGAGTCCTACCTTTCTATCACGTATCGATCGTTATTTTATGTTATTTCATATTGTATCACAAAGACTCCCTTTAGTCATTTGTAGATGTATTTCGAGGGGAATGCCTCAGATCCTTGTATGAACCTTTTTTCAATTATTTAATGCTTTTAAACACACAAAAAAACTCCACTAATCAAATTTATTTTCTTTTATTCTTTCAAAATCATTATTAATTTTTTTTAATATTGGTGAAAAAATCTTAAACGACTAATATTATGAGACGAAGGGAGTATATTTTTACTTGCTCCTTGATTTTCTCAACACCAAGTTCTTTTTCTCCAGTAGCACTTTTAACATCCGTTTCTAGATTGTCTATTGATTTGGTCAAAGTTGTATTTTTGATTGAAGTGTTTGTGGTATTATTAATTGTTTTGCAGTTAAAAGAAATAAACATCTCTCTTAAAGATCAAACTCTAGATCAAAATAATTTTTCGCGTACAAAAAAATCACGATATTAATCCTTCCAAATATGATAAAATGTTATATAAAATTTATTTAGGAAGTTGTTGTCAAATGCTTCATATCTTAAATCTCAGTATATTTTAAACTTTTGAATAGATATTAATTTTATTTTCAATTTTTTTCAAAATTCCTACTGATTTTTCAAAAAAATCAACTCTAGGTGTAGATTTTTTCTTAATGACGATGTTGTTTCACCAACTTTTAATAACAATGAAAAATATTTTGCTGAATATATTGATATTATCAGAAGATAATTTTTTACGGGTTAAATTTTATAAAAAAATCGATGTAATTATTATACTAAGAATTTTAAAAAATAGAATATTAAATAGTTGGATTCTAATTTCTAAGTAGAATTTTCATTTGATTTTAAGAAGGTCATCTGTATATAGTAAAACACGACCCTGGACAATAGTTCAAAATATTACCGGTTATAAATTTAGGATCTAAACTTGTCAAATATCCGACATAAAAAATAAAATAATATAACATGCTAGTTTTAATATTCAAATAAGGAGGTAATCCATTGCTCATATTTTTTCCATATATAATTTTAATATGCTTTTTCCTTTAAGGGATAAGGTTCTTTAAAGGGAAAACTTGGAGAAGTATTATTTGCGAATGCATGATGAGATTGGAAGGAAGAACTTGTTTCTAGATTTGAACCTCATGTTTTTAGGTTTGGAAACATGTGCATTGTTGTCCACTGCACAAAATTATGATTTTTTTGGATAGTGAGATATGTACCTCATTCAGACACATCTTTAAGATGATTTTTTAACAGATCAACCATGCAAAAAAATTTTATTGAAGTGTTTATGGTATTGTTAATCGTTTCATAGTTATCAACAATAAACATCTCTTTCAATGATTAAATTCTAGATCAAAATATGTTTTCTCATATAAAAAAGATCGCGATATTAATCCTTCCAAATAAGGTAAGATGTTATAGAAAGTTTATTTAGGAAGTTGTTGTCAAATACTTCATATTTTAAATTCTTAAATGAAGTGCATGATCTTATATGATAATTACAACATATAATGAGTAAAATAGTAATAAAATAAGTTTAGAAACATTATGAATAAGTTGTAAAGAAATAGTAATACATTTTTTGTCATCCATCTCCATTGGACTTGACTGTTGTATTTGGATAGTTTTGATTCTCACTTGCCACTAACGTAGATTTTTTTTATGCATGGCCAAATTTAGGCATATATGATGTTGGTTGAGAGCAGTAAAATAAATAAAACAATTGAGAGATTTAGTTAAACTTATATTTAGAAAAGATTTCATAAGTTTTAAAATGATTTTTTAACAAACCAAGTATAAAATTAGACTACTTAATGTTCATCACGGTTCAACCATTTTGTGTAAGTTGACAAGGATATATTTTACAACATTTAAAAAATTTAAGAAGCTTGAAAGGAGTAAGATCCTAACACCAAATTCCAACCGTCTATTGAAAAAACAGATTTCATATTCTTCAAAGTCATTGAGGGGTAATTTGTTGTTTTTCGAAAACAGATAGTTATATAATCGAAACCACCCTATTTAAACTCAAATAATTTTTTCTTCTTCAATTTCATCGTCAGGATAAACAAAGTTTTATTCACAAAAAGTATCTTTAGAAACAAAATTCAGGCTTGGTAGCGTTTTAACTGGTGGAGCAAGAGACAATAAATTTTCGAAGTTAAGTGCTTCAAAAGGTGTTGGAGTACCTTTGTCATCAACAAAATCCATCGACTTCCTAAAATAAATATTACGGATGCCTTAGTTTTTCCCTTTGTATGTGGGATGTTTAATGATTGGTTGTTCAATCTCTGCTTCCGAGTTATTTGAACTATTCAAAAATGCAATAGACGAACTTGACAATGATTTTGTATATTAAGATTCATCTAAAGATCTAGATTCGTCTTTCAATTAACCATTATGTTGGTCATTTTTAGAAACCAAAAATTCATTTTGGAAATTTTATTCTTTAACCACTTATATACTACTTGATTAATGAATATAATTATTTGGTTTTTTAATTTTACCATTTATGATAACTAGTTGAAAAATGGACATTAAAAAAGAATAAAATATACCTAATAAGTACAATAGACAATTATCAGTTGAGAAATGATATTCAAATTAGTAATGCAAAAGTGTCTTCTTCAGAAGATGAGTTTAAAGAGAGAAATTGCAAGAGAGATAAACTTTATTTAATGAAAGTAAAAACATTTAAGGTAAAATTTACATCTTTTTATATAGTAAGCATTACTGAATTTTAATTATTGGATTAACAAAATAAATGAATGGTTCACATGAGGTTTAATGTGGTTCAGATTGTGAATAAATCTTACATCTACGGATAATGAACACACATTTTCTATAGAAAAAAATTACAAGGAAAATTTCTCAAACACATCTACAATAACTATTTTGTTTCGGTTACAAAGCACATTCAGTTTACAGAAGGCACTATGGATCTTAGTGTTTATCTCCTACGTTGTTTCTCTCTCTAAAACTAAACAAGTTTGAGATTTTTCTCTTTAACAAATACTCTCTTGACACTTTCGACAACACTTCATACCTCTTATCCACTATATATAGAACCATTAATGAGTGAGATGAACCCCCAAGATCATAATACCATCTTACAACATTTCCTTAAGATAATCGAACTAAACAAGCGCTCTAGCTCTAGAATACGTACGATCGTACCCTGCATCTAGATAATGACACAATAATTTCTGACACCTAACGCTGATGTACCTATGTATTATTTTTCTCATTCATCAAGCATACTTCAATCAAAAGTAACTTGATCAATGGTTGAAATTGTCTTATCAAATTTAGTTTATTCAACATATAAGTGAATCAATTTCTTCTGGAAACTCATAGGTATATTCAAAAGCTTTTGGCTACATATTCATGCACCCTCGGTCCACCAAATATTGACTGTAGAACTTTAATTTCAGTACTAACATGACATTTGTCTTTGATAAAATCACCCCTTAGGTTCAATAGATATATTTTCACTTTGGACTAAAAATCTTGGCACTAGAGATTCAGAAACAACAATCGATTGGTCTTAGCTTACTCTATTTCGGCTCATTAGGTTTGTTATCTGCCTCAATCACTTTGTTCCAACTTTATTACAAAGTTCCAGCTCTAGTGATTGGTTCCAGCTTCAGTGATTGGTTCCAGCTTCAGGTCTGGGTTCCAGTTTTAACATTTAGTTCCATCATTCGAAATTAGGCTCCAGCTTCAATATTAGTTACATTTGCAATGCTAAATTACAAGATTGGACACTAAGTTACAACATTCGGTAGTAAGTTCCAGCTGTTGGATAAGATCTTACCCTTAAGTTTCAGCAAATGTGTACACACTTAAGTTTCGACTGTGTTCATGTCTTAATCACTTTGATCATATGCTTAACAATTCTCAACATATGCCCACGATGACTCCAATGCTCCAACTACTCATCGAAGATATTCAATCTACTTGTATATTCAGATTGATCAAGCCTCATGCAATTCATGAACTCTGTTATGGTCATATTTTCTAACACATTGAACCTTCTTCACTTGGTAGCCACCTGCCATAGGTTTTTTGTCGCTCTGATTTTGAACAACTAAAATATATGCATAACTAGACTCTTAATCAAGGCCAATTCCATGCAATGGTTGAACTTCCTCTACATAGTCCAAACATATACCAAGCCTAAAATCAACTTAGGTAGAAGAATCATTGGGTTCACATTTATGTTCAAACTCCACCTCTATTACAGTCACACTATCGACAATAATATATGTAGTGCTAACCTTTCGGATGATTGGCCTTTTAACTCAATTGAATACCATCTCCCTACAAATGAAATACTTTTCACTCCCATGACCCAAACATAACAAATTATACCAATTACATCATACTCATAACTAGAAGTCTTGGGACTTCTCTTAGCGATGAGTCCAACATCTTGGGAAATCTTTCACAATTTATTTTCTTCATTCTAGATATCAGAAGCATACCCATTAATCCCTTAAGTAAGGTTCAATTTATCTTCTCAATTATTCCATATCTCTGAGTATTTCTCAAAGTTTGGCGCTTAGACATACAAAGTTTAGAACAATAACTAGTGAATGATGGCCCATTCATAAATTCCAAGCCATTGTCAGCTCTTACGTTCTTCATATACTTCCCAGACTCATTATATATCTATTTTAACAAACCCTCAAAAGCATTAAACCACTTCGGTAGAACCATTCCCGAGACTACAAACACCTTCCACTATAGACACTTACATAACTAAAATATTGTTAGTTCGGCTAGCCTTCATAACAACCAACGAGTCTTGCAAGACCCTAATATTTTCATCTCCACCCTTATACTTATACCCTTGATTATCTAACAGTCATATATACAGAAGGTTCCATTTAAAATTCATAGATTTACCTCACATTTGTTATAACTTTTTCAGTTTGAGTGGATAGTTTGAACTTTATATTCCACATGCCTTTCATAATATAGCGTTTGTTATTCCTCAACACAACCTTATTACTTTAAAAAACATTTAGATCTTCAAACTAGTGTTTGTTGTAAGTTATATGGAAATAAACTCCAGAACCGGAAACTCACTAGCTACTGTACGTATAAGACGCGAACATTAAATCATCAGTATAATTATAATCACCCGAGACCATTGAAGCATATACGGCTTGATACTTTGAATAACTACCTGCCTTCTTTCTCTCGGTACAGTTTCTAATAATATGAATTTCCTTCTTCAAGAACCAAGATTTCATCCTAGAACGAGTTACCATTTTGTTTGAATCTCTCGATCCAGACTTTCCCTTCACAGTTCACACTCAGTATTTCTCCATCAGATTCACTCTTCAAACTATCCTTTCTCTGAAAATCTTTTGAATGCAGATCACTTTTCACTTTGACCATCGTAGGTACCTCTTAAAACTACATATTTATATTTATTTTTTATTTTTTTAACGATATTAAAAAATAAAAACCACATACTTGACTTAATTTATTGATTTAATTATAACTCCACTATATATAACTTTATCTTTTCGATAACACCCTCCAAAACCAAATCAAATTTAAAACGTAAAATAAATATATAAAAATTATACAATAATCCATACAAATTATCTAGTTTTTACTCTTATAAATATATCATCCAAGTGTGATGGACGTAATTTTATATAATTTCTCATTACAGTTAAAATAAAAAAATATGTAACATGATTAAAAATATATAACATGATATCCTTGATCATGAAACACTATTTCTGTTCGATTACAATTTCTTCCATAATTATATATTACTCATCATAAATAACTTTTTAGAATATTTATATACACAACAAACATCAATTCTCTAAGTTTTATTACAATAAATATTTACAAATCTATTATTTATCACCAATTTTTAAAATAAATGTCTCAACTTAAATCACTTAAAACAACAAATCTATTTTTCCTCTTCTAGAATGTTGTTTATATGGGTACCAAAATATCTAAGGTAGGATTATATAAGATAGACAACTCAACAACTAATATTATCGGTATTAAGAAAATCTACATAACCTATCCAATTTCCTTGTTGTATTTTTTGAGTTTTTTCTGTTTATCAACTTTTCAATTTCAGCTTTTGTTATCGGTTTCAACCATGGAATCAAATCATGTTAGGATTTGTGGGGCAGGGGTTAGGACTCTCAGAACTACTATATAATTTAGAGGAAGATAAAATCGGAACCATAAACCACTAACAACCTTTCTAATTTTATATTTTGGATATAGAGAGGAATTAAGATCCTAGTATAGACCGTACTATAAAGGGAGCCAATGAAATGTTGAACAATAAAATAAAACATTTTCTTTATTTGTTCTATTCTAGAACAAATCTTCTGCATCCCTTAATGTCGGGCTAAATTTGATTTAAAAACTTACAAGTATAAGATTACTTACGTTTTGTGAATCTGAATTAAAATATACACAATGTATTTGATATTTATTCTAAGATTCTTATCCTATCATTACGTATATAAAATTAGAGTTATCTTCAATTTAAAAATATTGTACTAAGATGACTCTGAGTTCTGTGTGGAAAATGAAAATCATAGCTTTAATAGAAAAAAGTTAATTATTGAGAAATAAAAACTTCTGAAAATTTAAATTACTCTTAGTTTCAGATTCTAACTACAAAATTGATAACTAATTGATATATTAAACAGGAAAACTCAACTATAAAATTAGTTTAAAAAACAAATAAAATAAAATACATAAAATTTATACAAAGATAGTATGAGAATTTCAATCACAATAAATAACTACATAAAACAAATAATATTGATCGAATTTTATTCGAGGACATTGAAGAACCAAAAGACTGTCATTTTTTTAAAGTAAAAGATGAAAAAGGATTAGCTACGAGGTAAACAAAACTAAACAAAGATAAACTATATTGAGAAAAACAATGTCCAACGATAGTAGAGAAATAATTCTTCCGAAGTTTATTTTTGAAGTTGTATAATTTCAATTTGTTTTAAAATAAATTTAAATATACTTTCAATAAATTTTAAAATAATTTTTTATTTTAATTGTTTTACCGTTAGACTACTTTTATTAAGATAAGACATATTTATAACCCTTAAGACATGCCATCCATATCCAATTTTAAGTTACAGATCTTTTTAGTAAGAATATATTCCACTAATTCAAAAACAATTTTTTCTTGAGTTGTTGACTATTTCACATTTACATATAACAAATTATTAATTATTGAAAAATGTACAAGACTTCAAGGAATGTTGAAAAAAGTGTCTCCTAAAAAGTACATTTTATATAATATAAACTAAGATATGAAATAACACAACTAGAAAATCATTTCAATAAGACTGAAACCAAACTGTAAGAGCTACACTGAATGCCAATATATTTAGTAATGTAAAACTTGTACTAACCATATTGAATATTTCAATATGAATAAATCACTGGCTAACTGAAAAATCTAACCCCTAGATTCTCAACGTAGAAGTGACAGCTGTACCATAAGATTATACATATATTTAGTAAGATGTATTAAATAAATTGAAGAGAGTTTATATAAAAAATAAATTTCTAACCAGAAAATGTCAAGAAAATTACAATTATATGGACCAAGTTGTAAACTTAAAATTTCGCTTGGAGTCTGTTTCAACTTGGTTCCATAAATTTTTATGGTCAAGGTTTACAAATTTGAAAACATTTATGTCAATTTAAAAAATTATCAAAATTTTCTCACACTTCAAATGAGACGGTAAGGAAATAATGTTGGAAAACATAAACTGGAATCACATGATCAAGTAGGTCGTTCATTTCTAAATGTAGGTCAATATAATAATTGGAGTAGCTGATGTTCTTTCTCCTAAGAAAATATAACAATACAGAAATGATCATAAATAATGTCAATAGCAAATATTAAAACAACAGTTTAATTTAATTAAAAATAAAGAGTTTGTATGAAAATTAACACCCTAGGGTTTGTTTTCATTTATCAAATATATACAAATTTCAACTACAAAACATATTTCAATTTATCTCACTTTGTTTTCATTTATCAAATATATCAAATTTCAACTACAAAACATATTTCAATTTATCTCACTTTTCTTCTTGCCTAATCATATAAATCACTTTCTAAGTTAAACTTATTTAAGTTCAATAGTTATTACTTTTTGAATAAATAGATAAAGTCCATGACATGTTTTATAGTAAGAAATTTCGTCTTTTACCAAAAGTTTAGTTTCACTATTATCATTAAAGAAAAGTTAATTGTAAATGAATAAGATCAATAATATTACCAACAATAATTTTGTGTAAAATAATTTATATTTTCAAATCATCCCCTTTCAAACCAACGAATAATTTATATTTTCAAATCATCCCCTTTCAAATAAAACTAAAAAATTAAGTGCATATGTTTTTGTTATAAGAGAGAAGAATATAACTCTTAGTTATACTTGTTTTACCGATTCAGTTTACCTTTATACTATTAAAGGTATCGAGTTAACTAAAGCACGTAAAAATATTTGAAACAAACTTAACTTTTTTATCATATTTATATATAACATTTTTATTAGATATTTTATTAAAAATTATAAATATAAAAAAGAAATTACAAAATTTAGTAGTGGTTTTGAACTATTTAATTGAATTCTAAGATTTCGATTCAATGCCATTTTTTAAAAATATTTTATTTTCAAAATTTATTTCATATTAACAAAAAATCAAATATGTGTTCATGTTTTTTTGTTTATATAAATCAAAATACACAAACATGTGTTCATGGTTAACGTTTGAATAACTTTAGATTTATTCGTATCGTTTCTAGTTTACTCATTTCCATGTGTTGCTCCTGTATTATGTTTAGAACTTTTGAAAACTCTCTCATAGGTCTTTCTTTTAATAAAGCGTCGGTTTTCCAAGATCTTTGTATATTTATTTTTGAACAACTTGCGGTAGCTCCCATTTATATATTATATTATAATAATCTTATATGTTAATTTGTTATTTTGTGAATTTTGTTTTAGAGAAAATGAAAATTTATTAGTGTATAAAAATATTTTATTAGTGTTTTGATTGAGTATTAGGATACAATTTTAATCCCGAAGATTGAAATGCCCTCCTCGCCTTCGGATTACAGGCTCATTTCCTACTGTAATGTTATTTACAAGATTATTTAGAAAATCCTTGCGAACAGAATCAAACGCACCCTTACCTACCTCATTGACCTATCCTAATCTGTTTTTGTCCCTGGCCGCTCCGTTGCGGATAACATTCTCCTAACCCAAGACCTTATGCATGGTTATCAGACCAACTGTAAAGGTTCTAGATGTTCCCTTAAGATCGAACTCATGAATGCCTTCAATAACATTCATTGGGAGGTTGTCCTTGATGCCCTCTATGTTATGGAGTTGTCTATTGAAATAATTGGTTGTATTATTCACTGCATTACCACCCCCTCGTTTGTTGTCTGTATTAATGGAAGCCCTACGAGCTTCTTTTCCTGGGAAAGAGGTCTTAGACTAGGAGACCCTCTTTTCCCATAGATCTTTGTCATCATTATGTAGGTTCTCTCCCGCATCCTCCAAGAGAAAAGCAAGAAGCCTCATTTTGGGTTCCATTGGAAATGCCATTGCTCAAAATCATCAACTACTGCTTTGCAGATGATCTCATGATCTTCTGTAGAGCCAACGCCGACTCCGCCAAGATTCTCCACGAATGCTTAATGGAGTTGGCAGTGGGGGGAGTAATTTCTCGAGAGGCATTGAAAGAGGTGGAAGAGGATAGACTACTAACAGAGCTCACATTGAGTGCTTTAGGTGTCAAAAACTAAGACACTATCAATACGAGTGCCCAAATGGAGAAAAAATAGCAAACTACGTCGAGTTCGATGAATGAGCATAATTACTTTTAATGGCTCATAGAAATATCAGAAAGGTTCAAGATAAGGGTATTTGGTTTATCGATTCAGGTTTCTCAAATCATATGAGATGTAACAAAGATTGGTTTGTTAAGCTCAATGAAAACTTTAGACATGGAGTAAAACTATGGACTAACTCACAAATGGAGGTGATGGCAAAAATAAATGTGAAGTTTGAAGTCGAAGGGCTGACCCAAATATCAACATATGTATTTTTATTCCAGAATTGACTAATAATCTACTGAGTGCTGGGAAACTTCAAGAAAGGGGTTCAACTATTTTGATCGACTAATGAGCATGTAAAATCTACCATCCTCGTAACGGTTTGATTGTAAACTCTATAATGACGATAAAACCCATGTTCATTATATATACAATTAGAAAATCTGGTATGAATAGAGGTCTGAAAGTCGAAGAGGATGAGTTATCCGGTTTATGGAACAAACGCTATGGGAATTTGAGCAACACATACATGAAGACTATACAATAAAATCAAATGGTAAAGAGATTACCTCAAATGAAAGAGGTAACGAAAGTTTGTGAAATATGCAATATTGGAAATAACCATCGAGAAATCACATCAAATAAAAGTTTGTGGCGAGCATAAGAGAAATGGAAGCTTGTTCTTGCAAACTTATATGGGTCGCTATCTCCAGATTCTCAGAGTGTAAAAATTTATATATTCTTGTTGGTAGACAATTATAGTCGCAAAAGCTGGATATATTTTCTGTCAGAAAATAATGAAGCTTTTGTTGTTTTTAAAAACTTCAAAAGCCTTATCAAAAAGGAATTTGGAAAATTTATATGGTATCCGAGAAATGATAGAGGATGAGAATTTACTTCAAATACCTTCAAAGTCATACCGACTTTATGATCTAACTTTAAAGAGAATTGTCATTAATCGAGATGTGATATTCAAAGAGGAGGAGAAGTGGGATTGGAATGCTGATGTGAAAAATTGTGATGATACTCTGAAATGGAGAGA
Source organism: Limnanthes douglasii subsp. nivea (assembly GCA_036936605.1). Classification (NCBI taxonomy): domain Eukaryota; kingdom Viridiplantae; phylum Streptophyta; class Magnoliopsida; order Brassicales; family Limnanthaceae; genus Limnanthes; species Limnanthes douglasii. Next base: position 324,534,294 of record JAUPFV010000002.1, read on the forward strand.
AGAAGACATTACTAAAACGGAGAATGATGAAGAGATCGAAGTTGTTGAGGAATATTCCATTGGTAAAAATAATGTTATGTCACCTCAACCTGAAACAAATCAGAAAAGAAGTCATTGTTACCATTATACAAACAGTTGGTGGGTTGTCTAATGTATCTTACAGTTACAAGACCTGACATGATGTATATTGTCTGCTTATTTTCTCGGTTCATGACCAAACCAATGGAGAGACATATGCAGGTAACTAAGAGATTTCTGCGATACGTAAAAGGTGCAATGGAGTTTGACATTTTTTTAAAAGAGAGTATGAAAGATGAAAGTGAAGCCGGAGACGTTTGTTAAACGTTGAATTTCACTTGGAGTGCAAGCACTAGAAGACTAAACTGGTTGCTTTCGAGGCATATCCAGTTTAATGGATGAATTTGTTGAAATTGATTTAATTATTAATTGATTTAATTATCTTATTTAATAATTGGACGGTATATAAAGTAATATTTTAGATGTAATATAAATTAGTAGTTTAACTGTTACTATAATGATCAATAAAAGTTATCGTGTTCATCGACCGGAATACACTTTTTGTAGGTTATTTAAAGCCATTATGTGTTTCAGTTTAATTAATTGACTTTTATTCTTTCTTTACTCTTTCATATTGTTACGGACAATGTTAGATTCTAAACTATCTTTTATTTATCATCTTATTTCAATTTTTATGCTAAATCAAATTTAAAAAATTCAAAATACTCTAACTATCCTAACTAATTATAAAGGTGTCATTAACCCAAAATTCAAAACTTCTCTAAAATTCTAACACAACCTAACGTACTGAAATATTTACGCATCTAACTTAATCACCGCTAAATAGTAAAAATATATAGAAAACGAAGAATTAGAGTGCTCCTTAATTTTTTTTTATAGACTAAGTAAAAGCTACTCTAATAGCAGTATTTTTTTTTAAAAATCAAATTGTAGAACATCAAATCGCAAAACTTACTGATAAACATTAGAATTGTAAGAATAATAGAAAAAGACATAGGAATATCGATTTATATATATAAACAATTATCCTAAACCTTGATACGCCCTTCTTAGTTGTGGTTTTGTTTCGCAAATGTTGATCATTCAAATTTTTATACAAAATATTCAAAAGATTTTGTTGAAAATAAACCACTCTACACATTCAGGTACAAAATACAAATGTCCAACCTTACTGATCTCTCTCCATGTTCGACAACACATCCAAAGAGTAGCACGTGGATGATTCATTTGAACAGGATGAACCAAACATTATACTTCATTTCAACATGATGAACCAAACATTATACTTCATTTCAACATGATGAACCAAACATTATAATCGCAGTAAACAAAGAGACAGATTTGCAGTTTGCACTTATTTGGGAAAAACCCTGCATTTGTATGTACATCCACATTCGCATCCTGTTTTGCTATTTTGTTTTATGGAACCTTGTGGTGTTTATGGCTGTTGGATAAACATTGAACTTATGACTAGTTTAATATCAGTTATTATGTTAGTTATTTAGATAAGATCAAACCGTTTATTTGTATCTTCTATATAAGAAACAGAACCCTGTAAGGATGATTGAAATGAAAGTTACATCTCCACACTTGCTGTCTATCTTAGTGTATATTTATCTGTATCTGCTTCTTTATTTTATGGACCTTTTCCCAACATTTGGTATCAAAGCCAGTTGTCGAAGAAATGGATGACATTAACGGAGATCAATCGAAGGTAGTTGCAGTAATCAAACCGACGACAAGGTGAGTCTCAGTTCCGATCCAATAACCCGCGTTGAAACGAACTACAACCAATACCTCATGTTAAGCGAAACGAACTACAGCATATGGGCTGTCAAGATGAAGTTAATATTGCGTTTGCTAGGAGTATGGTCATTGATCAAGGTGAAGACACAGAGGTCGTCAAAGATCACGGTGCCATGGTAGTCATTTCTCAAGCCGTGCCAGATGACGTGATGATGGCAATTGCGGAGAAGCAAACGGCAAAGGAGGCTTGGGACACACTCAGGGAGATGCGGGTTGGTGAAGATCGCGTCAAGTAGACACGTGTACCGGTGCTGAAACGGTAACTGCATAAGATTACACATGTCACCATTGCGGTGACAATTACGGAGAAGCAGATGGCAAATGAGGCTTGGGACGTACTCAGAGAGATGCAGGTTTGTGAAGATCGCGTCAAGAAAGTATGCCTACAAACAGTAACTCAAGAGATTACACAGGTGGAGCAGAAGACATGTTACACATCACAAAGTAAGAATTGGGCCAAAAGAGAATGGAGCAATAATGAAGACGGCTTCAAGAGAGGATAAGCCAACAAGATCTTCACGAACTCTTCGGAAAAAGAGGAAGATCATGAAGAAAGGAAAGAAAGAATGTAACATATGTAATGGTACAACTATGGAAAGAATACGTCTTAACAAACCTCCACCTAAGGAATTAATTTTGCAGATGGATGCAAAAGACGAAGAAGACAGTAAGACGAATAAGACAACAATAAGTTCAATGTTTAAAGCGAGAATGTTGGATAAACATTGAACTTATGACGTGTTTAATATCAGTTATTATGTCAGTTATTTAGATAAGATCAAACCGTTTGTTTGTATCTTCTATATAAGAAACAGAACCTTGTAGGGATGATTGAAATGAAAGTTACATCTCCACACTTGTTGTCTATCTTATTGTATATTTATCTGTATCTGTTTCTTTATTTTATGGACCTTTTTCCAACAATGGCTTTGTTATGTTTTTTCAAATATCCAGAGTAGGCATGGGTATATGGGTATGGAACCGAAAAACCGAACCGAACCAAAATAACGGATTCGGTTCGGTTTCGTTTCGTTATAAATACCCGTACGGTTCCTTATCTTAAATACCCACGGTTCTCGGTTCGGTTCGATTCGGAACCGAAAACCGAATAGTACCCATAAAGAACCGAATAAGCAATAGTACCCTTGAATATCCATGGTTCATTGTTCGGTTCCAAACGATTCTTTTGGTTACAAAGTAACCATTTGGTTCTTTTCAGGTTCAGTTCCAAATAGGTTTTTTGATTAGAAAGTAACCATTTGGTTAGAAAATAACCATTTTGTTCATTTTGGGTTTGTTTCCAAACGGTTTTTCTGGTTACAAAGAAACTATTTGGTTAGAAAGTAACCATTTGGAACCGAAACCCGAATGTAACCGAACCGAACCGAACCGAACTGAATTTTATTCAGTTCCTAAATGGGTACTAGTTTTAAAAAACCGAAAGAACCGAGAACCGAACCGAATTTTTAATCGGTTCGGATACTAGTTCTAAAGAACCGAAAAAACCGAGAACCGAAAACCGAAAAAACCGAACCAAATCGAACCGAAGAATCAAATGTCCATACCTAGTCCGGAGGAATATGTTGGTCTTGTACTAATTTCAAGAATTAGACTAATATATGATTTGAGTTTTATAAATTTTATTAGTACATTGGAACTTTCCAACTTTATTATTCCATCTAACTAATGGTCTTTTTTTATGGTTGCAGTAGTCTCTAACATACAAGACTCATGAACACAAAAGATGATTATCTTATTTTTCTATTTACAAATAACTTTGAGCAAGCCTCATTGTAGGAAACCGGTTTTATATTACTAGAAAGAGAGATGTCATTACCAATCACAATGGATCTATAAGTATTTTTATTTTCAAGTGACATTAACTTTGGTATATTTGTAATTGTAGTGCCAAAACTTATTCTATGCAGGTTATCGTAGTGTATAAAATCTATTCTATGCAGGTTATCGTAGCGTATAAAATATGCTAACATTGAGATGAACTTAGTGAATGAATAATAACATGTCACAACTCAAATGAATTCAGAAATTAATAGTGTAACATCTTCGAAGCAAAAATTAAGATTGAATTCTAACCAAATGTTTAAGCTATTAGTAATTGGTTTGTGAGCCAAATAGGTTTGGTTTGGACTTGACTTAACAATAATCCGATACGAGTTGATCAAATTCGATCAGAGCAAAAATTTCGTGACTGCAGGAGAAATATTTGTATCTTAGGAGAAGTGTCGAGTTGATTAGATTAAAGGATAGAGTTTTAAAGAAATGCCCTTTTCAGTTGTAGGGCTGTTATCGGTCCGGTTGGGTCCGTGCTTTGAAGGAACCGAATCGGACCGCTAAGCTTATCGGTTCGGACTGGACCGGACCGCTAAGCTTTCGGTTCTAATTTTTGGAACCGGACCGAATAGCTAAGCTTTCGGTTCGGTTCGGTCCGGTCCGGTTCGGTTCGATTCCGGTTTCGGTTTCCGTCCGAGTTCGATTCGGTCCGAGTTCGGTCTGGTCCGGTTTCGGTCCGGTTCGGTCCATTTAAAAAAATAAAATAAATTAAAATTTGATTTTTAATTATTTTTTTATTAAAATAAATTATATAAAAACTAAAATTTATAAGTTGATCTTTCTTTTTCTTAAAAATTGGTAATTAACTATTAATTTTGGTACTATAATTTATAAAAAAATATATAATAATAATAAATAATCGGTTTTAACGGTTTTATTGGTCCGATTTCTTATCGGTTCTACCGGTTTATCGGTTTCATCGGTTCGATTCCGTATCGGTTCTTTCGGTCCTATCGATTTTATCGGTTCGGTTCTTTATCGGTTCTATCGGTTTATCGGATTTATCGGTTCGGTTCCTAACCGGTTTTTTGTTTCGGTTCTTTATCGGTTTTCGATTTTTAGAATGAAATCGCGAACCGGACCGTTAAAGTTCTGTCCGGTTCTCGGTCCGTTCCTTATCGGTTCGGTCCCGGTCCGGTTCTCGGTTCCGAAAAACTGTTGACAACCCTAAATGTGTCCATAATCATTCTCGTTCTTTGTAACTTAGTTCAAAAGATAGTTGTTTGTTGACTCATCACTTTATATACCTTTCTAACATTATTTTACCCGTTAGAATATTTATATGTTTGAATGCAAATGGTTTTCATCGCTATCCCTGAAAAGTAAAGTTTTTGTACTTATTTTATAGTTTTTTAATTTCTGAGTAAATCAACAAATTAATAAGTCAGAAAATAAACAACTAAAATCATAGAAAATCTAATTTTTTTAAAATTTAGGATGTCAAATGTAAATAATTTTAAAATTAAAATATAAAATCAAATAAAAATAATATTATTAGAGTTGTAACTTTATGTTAATACACGAAGTGAGATGGTAAAAAGGAATAGTTTGGTAGATAGGTATATTGAGAGGTTTCAAAAGTAAAATGGAGAAAATGATGTAAGATCTACCTATTTCTATTTATACCTCTAACAAAAGAATGCAAGATTTAGAGGTGTGAGATCTAACAAAAGCATACATAGATTTAGCCATGCCTTAATTTTATATGTTAATTTGTTATCTGCGAATTTTATTAATATTTATTATAAAAAAATCAATTTTTTTAGTGAGTTTTGATGAGTCCGGAAATAATCACCTATTAAACCATCCGGACAGGACAAAAGTATTAAAACATAAACGCCTTTTGACTAAGCTAGTTACTAATCTACTTAATAAACTAATGGGTTGAACTCAACCCGATTTCATATGTTCGACCCAAAAGCTCATATGGCCCATAATTAAGGGTATAAATACCCAACCACTTTCATTAATGAGGGCAATGAACATTTAATACAACCAGATAGCTCAAATCTCTCACTACAAAACACTCAAACATTTAATACATTTGAAACACCACAAAACATCTGACAAAATTACCCTCAATCGAAGATAATCCTCACCAAATTGGCAACCACAGTGGGAGATTTGGGTGTCTGAATCTAGCATTCAAAACCAGCAAGAAAAACCAGCTTGGATGAATCCGGACGAGCAGGCAGTGCCACCAACTTTGGCAGAAGTGGTGGGAGAAAACGATAAATATACAATTGAAGAGCGAGACAGGTTGAAAGCTGAGATATAAGCCTTGAGGGCTGCTAAAAAAGTAGAGATGGGATTGAAAGAAAAATCAAAAGTGCCAGCTGCTCACCACACTGACAATCTGAGGGGGCATGGCCCATCAACAAAGACCCATCAGAGTGCTAAAAAGATTCATGCTAGCTCAAAGAAATCTCATTGGTCTAAACCGGTGGAGAGCTCAGATTCAGAATCCTCTAGTAGCTCCTCGAATGAAGATGGAGTTGAGGAGTCCTTGTCTTCCAACAGTGATGAAGGCAGGTCTAAAAAGAAGCAAAAATTGGTCAAAAAATATTCGAAAAAGAGGGACAGGCATGAAAGGTTAAAAAAGCATCTAGGTAAAGGGTCATCTCACAGCCACAACCATGGCCGGAGATATATAAACCAGCTGTTGATGGATCCTTTCGCTTTCCATGATGAACCAGGTATCTTTGCAACTCCCAATGAAGATACTGTGTTTAGTCGTGGTCGGAATTGGAGAAAATCTCCTCTGTTTTCCAAGATATTGTCCAAAAACCTTCCAAAGAGGTTTTACAGTACTAAGATGGAAAAATACGATGGGAGCAAAGATTCAGATAATCATCTGGAGCAGTTTAAAAACTTTATGATGAATTTTGACGATGATGACAAGTTGCTTTGTAGATTATTCTCTCAATCTTTTACGGGAAGTGCTCTGAAGTGGTATAATAGCCTGCCGCAGGGCTGCATCAGAAATTTTGATACCTTTTGGGTGGCCTTCCGGAGGCAGTTTGTTGGAAGTAAGGAGGTTAAGGGCAGTGGATACACTATTATCCATTGTGCCCAAGAGCCAAACGAATCATTGAAAGAATATATATATATATATATATATATATATATATATATATATATATATATATAAGTCGATTTGTGAACACCAAGAATGGATTAGCTGATTGCTTTGAACAAGTAGCAATAGCTTCTCTAAGACAGGGTCTGAACCCTGGCAATCTGGCCGATTCGGTAACTAGGAAGAAGGCCATGACATGGGGCGGTTTACTCAATCAGGTGAGAAAGAAAATCAATGTGGATGAAATGAAAAAGAGTAGGGTACACAGGCAGGTGAGATCTTCCCCAGCTGCACCAAACTAGAACCAGAATCAGTCCGGGTACAAGGCTAAGGAAGCCATACAGGGTCCCAAAGGGCCATGACTCAATCTCACCCAGCACCAACTCAGAGCCAGCAGTCCAGAAATAAGCGAGGGCCTTGGGTCCAACCGGAGTGGTTTTCCGGATTGAAAGAAAATGTGGCAACCATCTATGACAAAACAAAAGACGAAGTGCATTTTATGAAGCCGGCAGCGCTTCAATCTCCCAGGGAAATTCGTAATGCTTGTTTTTTGTCAATATCATCATGATATTGGCCATAACACAGAGGATTGCATCGCTTTAAAACAAGAGGTGCATAATTTGATTGAAAGAGGAAAATTGGGAGCTTATGTTAAAAGATTAGGTGCGAATATGCTTGATAATGCTCATCGGACCGGCCCAACAAAAAATGCAGGGAAGGCGGCTACAGACAGAGCCATGGTAATTATTGAAAGATTTGATATGAAGTCAGAGTATTTGGATCCTGATCCAGCATGGAATAAGGTGGGCGTTATCACAGAACACACCAAGACAGTGTCCGGGCTCATAAGATTTTTTGAGTCACTTACCATATTTGGGGGGACACCATGACTGCACCGACTAATTCTTCAATGAAGAGGCATGTTCACACCCTAGCTACTCAGTTGGAGGGAGGCATGTCCTCCTATCAATCATAATTTTTTTCCCTTTATTGTTTTTTTATGAAGATGATTTGAGGGACATAGATGGTTCCCATAGAGATGTTGTGGTAATAGGAGCTTCCATTGGGGGCAATGATATTAGACGAATTTTGGTGGACACTGTCATCTCAGCCAATATTGACTACCTATAAACAAATGAAGAATCCAGCAGTAATTCAACGTTCGAACAGGTCCATTGTGGGTTTCACTTGAAGCTCTGCGGACGTAGTCAGGGAGTTTGAGGAGGAGGTTTTGTTGGGCGAGGGCCCTTTCAAGAAAATGGTTAGAGTATTTTTTTTGTGGTAGATTTTCCCACTTGCTACAATGCCATTTTGGGAAGATCTTGGCTCTCCAAGATGCATGATGTGGCTTCAACAGTCCACCAATGTTTGAAATATGCTGTTCAAGGACAAGTGGGAGTTATCCGGAGTAATCAGAAGATATCAATGGAGTGTTATGCAACGGCACTGGCCCCTAGAACATTGGGGGCATTTCGGATCAGTAAAGATTAGCAGTTGGAGGGGCCCTTTGGGGGAGAGGGTGAAATTGATGACCCCAGAGAGACCCCTGATGTTTTAATACCAATTGAAGAGGTTGAAACTCACTCTTTGGCTGAAGGAAGAAGCATCAAGATCATATCTAAGATGACACCAGAACTAAAAAACAAAGTGTTGTCTTTTTTAGCAAACCACTAGCATATTTTTGCTTAGTGCGATGCTGATGTAACCGGAGTACCTACAGATGTAATATCACATCAGTTATCCATCCGAAGAGATGTAGTACCCATTGTACAAAAGAGAAGAGCTTTTTCCAAGGAGAAAGTTAATGTCATAGTTCAAGAGGTTGACCGGCTTAATAAGATGGGGCACATAAAGGAATCTCAGTACCCTTTATGGACAACCAATCTGGTATTAGTAAAAAAGAAAAACGGGAAGTGGCGCATGTGCATCGAATTTACTGACCTTAATAGGGCGTGCCCAAAAGACCTATATCCAGTCCCCCGGATCGATCCGTTAGTGGACTCCACATGTGGGAACAAGTTGTTGTCCTTCATGGATGCCTTCTCCGGTTATAATCAGATTCAAGTGGATCTGAAGGACCAAGAACACACTACTTTTGTTACTGATAGGGGCCTTCATTGTTACAAGGTGATGCCTTTTGGGTTAAAGAATGCTGGAGCTACTTATCAGAAGTTGGTGAACAAAGAATTTGCTGATCATATTGGAAGAAATATGGAAGTCTATATTGATGACATGATGGTAAAGAGTGTGGAAGAAGAGCTACACTTGGCAGATCTGCAAGATACTTTTACCAACTTGGTAAAAGTTAAATCCATTAAAATGTGTTTTCGGAGTGCAGTTCGAAAAGTTTTTGGGATATGTGATAAGTGAGAAAGGGATACAGTCTGATCCAGACCAACGTAATGCTTTACTGCAGATGGATCCTCCTCGGAATATTAAAGAAGTACAAAGATTGGCAGGGAGGTTAGCTGCTCTAAACCGTTTTATTTTATGGTCTTCGGATATGTGTGCCATGTTATTCCAAACTTTAAAGGGTGCCAAAGAATTCAACTGGTCTCCACAGTGCGACCAGGCTTTTGATGAAATAAAAAAGCATTTATCCTCCCCCAAAACCCTATTTAAACATGTTGATGGAGAAACACTGTATATATATTCAGCAGTCTCCGAATGTGCCATAAGTGCGGTGCTAGTAAGAGCGATGGACATGTATCCTTGTCCGGTGTACGACATCAATAAAAGCTTGATGGATGCTGAAAAAAGGTATTTAAAACTTGAAAAGCTAGCACTGGCGTTAGTAATCGTTGCTAGAAAAATGAGGCCTACTTTAGTAATCGCTGCTAGAAAAATGAGGCCTACTTTAGTAATCGCTGCTAGAAAAATGAGGCCTAGAAAAATGAGGCCCTACTTTCAGTCTCATTCTATTGTCGTCCGGACATCTTTTCCCTTGAAAAATGTTCTCCAAAAGGCAGATATATCAAGCTGAATGACCATATGGTCAGTGGAATTGGGAGATTATGACATTGACTTTTCCCCTCGAACTGCAATCAAGGCTCAGTCTGTTGCTAATTATCTAGTTGAGTTCCATTCGGACAGGATTACTAAACAAACTACAGGTGAAAAGACTAAAAAGCTATGGGTTGTTCGGACTGATGGTGGATCAAGTACCATGGGTTGTGGTATTGGGATATGTTTAACCTCTCCATACTGCGATAAGCTGTACCAGGCGATATGTTTTGCTTTCAGGGCTTCTAACAATGAGTCCGAATATGAAGCTGTCATAGCTTGTTTGAAGTTAGCCCTGATTTGTGGAGAAAAAAGAGTGGGGTTAATGAGTGATTCTCAGCTTCTTATCCATCATGCCCAAGGTCAACGTGAGTCCAAAAAAGAGAAGTTGATTAAATATTTATTCATTCTTAAATAGGTGGCATTTAACTTCAAAGAGATCAGCTATGAGCACATACCCAGAACAGAGAACACACTAGCAGACTCCTTGGCAACTATAGCATACATATGAGTCCTACCCATGGATTCATGTGCAGTAATACCCATCCATTCAACTCAATTAGACCAAGGAAGAAGAGGAAAGTTTAAATATACAAGTGGGTCAACCTAAAGACTGGAGGTATTCTCTTCTTCAATACATTTCAGATGGCATTTTGCCTCCGAAAAAAGCAGTAGCAAGAAAAATAAGGTATATGGCTCATGGTTTTTTAATCATAAGAGACGTCCTTTACAAGAAACCCCTTTTGCGTTGTTTGGGGGTTGAAGAGTCCCAAATAGTGCTGTCCGAACTGCATGATGGTGAAGGATCAGCACACTATGGTTATAGAGCTTTAACCCAAAGAGTTTTTGTTGGCCGGATATTACTGGCCATCCATAATAGAAGATGCCAAAGAATTGGTAATAAAGTGTGATCTATGCCAAAGGTATGGTAATGAAATTCATATCCCAGCTGTCCTTTTGGAGTCGATTTCTGAGCCAATACATTTTTCTCGTTGGGGGCTGGATCTGGTGGGACATCTACCTATGCCGTCCGGAGGGTGCAGAACTATCATTGTAGCCATTGATTATTTTTCCAAGTGGATAGAAGCTGCCCCCTTTGTAGGAGCTACTTCAAAAGCTGTTATAAAATTTATTTTATCTAATATTTGCTGCAGATTTGGGGTTCCACAAAAGATAACTACAGACAATGGGCCACAATTCGATAACAAGGATATGGAGAATTTTTGTGCCTCTAGAGGCATTCAACATTGCTTCTCTTCTCCTTCCCACCCACAAGCGAATGGTCAGGTTGAAGTGGCAAACTGTACCATTCTGTCCGGTCTTAAAAAGAATTTAAAAGGGGCTGCTGGAAAGTGGCCAAGCTACCTACAAGAAGTACTATGGGCCTACCGGACTACTCCTGAAGCTGCTACTCAGGAATCCTCGTTTGCCTTGGTATATGGTATGGATGCAATTGCTCCTATAGAGGCAACTCTTCCATTATACAGAGTCCACAATTTTTCCGAACAAGCTAATGAAGTGGAAATCAGAAGTCAACTGGACTTGATAGAAGAAAAAAGGGTTAAGGCTCATCTTAGAGCCACCCATTATCAAGGATTGATGAGAAGCAGGTTTGCTTCCAGAATCAGAAGAAGGGATTTTCAACCAGGGGATAAAGTATTAAGAAAAGTCTTCTTACATACTAAAGAGAAGCAGTTCGGCAAGCTAGCTCCAAATTGGGAAGGACCCTATGTGATCATTAAAAAGCTTAAGCTTGGGACATACAGGCTTCAAGATGAAGATGAAAGAATCTTAAACCACCCTTGGAACATTGAACACCTCCGTGTGTATCTAGAATAAAAGTTATGTAAATATTTACTTGTTTAAAGTCCATGTAAATATTAGGGGGCATACTCTTTCCTACCCTGATGGCGCGGGGAGGTCTTAATGAGGTGTCCAAGTTTTAAATAAAATTTGACGTCTTCTTAAAAACTTCTGAGTGGTTTGATTGATAGTTTTTTTAAAGCCTTCTAAGTATCATTGACATATGATTTGGTGGAATGACGACCATTTCAACATTTATCATCGGAGAATTTAAATACTTTCACCTTAAAAGACTTGTAAAACAACTAGGGGCTATTTAAACATCAACCATCAGAATTGTGCAAAATAAAACTGCCCGGCTGGCACCGGGGAATGATATTAAAGCATGTAAGAGTGCCTTGGCCATCCAAGGACTTTGAATTTTTAAAAAGAAAAGGTCTATCCGGACAAAAACCGAACACGATTACAAAAATTCCTTGGCCATCCAAGGACTTTAGTCTGACGTAAGAATAGAAGAAAAACAAAAAATAGTTAAAATTTTAGGGTTCGACTCCCTTAGATGGTCCCGCTTCATCTTGTTTCTTATTTGGATTTTTGGGTTCATCATTGTGACTCTCTCTGGTCCCTTCTTCCTCATTGGTGGTATCATCATAACCACGGAAATAGTTGTGCTTATCACAATCTGCCATAGTGTGGAATTAGAGATCTTCGTATTCCACATATTCCCATAGATTACTGAGCGTCCTCTTTGGGAATGTTCGATGAAATAGCAAGAACATGTCAGATTTGAGTTCGACATACCTCTCTTTTTTGGGAATCTATCACCTTGTTGGTGTATGTGTCGATCTTGGCCTGGATTGTCTTCTCCTGCTTCTTTATCAGATCATATTTCTCCTTGGTGACTCTGGACACAGCATTTTCAAGAGAAGTCTTGTCACCGGACAGGGTTTGGATAATATTATCCTTGGCCTTCACCTCCTCATTTGAAGTGGAGAGATCCTTCACCAAGACAGAGCACTTGGTTTGGAGTTCTGTGTTAACCCTCTCTGAAGTGGCCAGCCTGGTGGCCAAGTCTTCTTTCCTTTTTTTTCAACTCCTCAAGCTCCTTTCTTAATACTTCAACACTCTTATTGGAGTTAAGGATATCTTTAGACAAGCTCTCTCTGTCTGCATTAAGTGTGTTGATAAGGGTAAATAGGCTTCGCACTTGCCTCTCCAGGTTGAGCACCGACTGAATATTGCTCAGCGAAGAGTGAGTTACCGTGTCATTCTCCCCTGAAACACTGAAAGACTTACCATTAAAAGTAACCATGTTTGAGGAGCTTGGGGGGAGGTAGGGCCCAGCAAAGTCGTCCTTCTCAAGGTTATCAAAGTAGAGACCAATATTTTGAAAGTCACTAATGTCTACCCCATCTATATTGAGATCCCCTCCGGTACCCTCTCCAAAATGAAGACCACTTGGGATTTTCTCTGCCAATGTGAGATCTGCTGGGTCAACCAGAGCAAGAGACTCCAAAGGCCGGAGAGCGACTTCATCTCCCGATGAGATTTTCATCTTCTTGGCTGCTCTAACTTCACCATATGCTCCCCGCTTTTGGTCCTTATTAGGGGCCTTTGGAAGATCTGTTGGTCCACCTGCCTCCCCGATACTCTCATCTTCAACCACTTGAAGTAGAGTAGCATCAATCCCCCCTTGTGCCTGCACTTCCCGATTCGCTGGGGCAGTCTCTTCAACACCACCTTGAGCAACCTCAGTTGCATCTTGTTTCTTTTTGCCCTTCTTGCCCTTCATCTTACTTGGGGCTTTTGCTCTGGCAGGCAAGGCTAACTTGTCATCCTTCTCCTCTATCCTCTGGAGGATGACACCCGGAGAAGGTAGAGTGGTCAATTCTTCCCAAGTAAGGTCTCTCCGGCCAGTTGTGTTCCAGAGATGGGACCTCACTAAATTGCCAACAGTGAAAAAACTGTGGAAACGATTTCCCCATTTTCAGCAGCCAAACATTCAGCTTGGCACATGTAGTTTTCCCCGCCTCAAAATAGTCGGAGAACTCTTTCAGCAGAACTACCCAAAGAAAAAGAAGATCAGTTCAGAAATAGATTTTTTATAAGGAAAGAAAGACAAATAAGATGAAATGTTTACCTGAGCTTTTCCATCTGCTGGTGAGCATACTAGGGTTGACACCAGCCTTAATTTTCTTCCCGTTTTCCGAAGCCCCACTAATAAACAGAAATTTAGTCTTCCAATTCTTCTTTGACTCAAGAAAATCATCTACCACCTTAAAATTATCACCCATGTTATAGTGGTAGAAGGGGATGGTGTGGCTCTTGCAGAGGCTGGCCACAGCGGCAAACTGCTCCATGGGAAGTGGTATTCTAGAGAGCCTAGAGGTCATGATACAAGCCATGAGGGTGTACCAAACATTGGGACTCAGCTGGCTTGGACAGGGTTTTATCAGATGAAAATATATGACGATCTCTGGATCCAAGGGGAATCTGAGTCCCCATTTAAAAAGCTCTGTATAGATGAAAATCTCTTTGAGCTTGCAGTCCATTGGGGTCTCCGGAGTAACTGGTATCCTCACCTTAACAGACTCAGGGATCCCCCACTTCGTCCGGATCTGGCCTAACTCAGCAGTATGAGTGTATACATAGTTGATGTTCTGCATAGCCAACAGATACTTCACATTTACCTTGTGGAAGAAGGGTCCCACTTTGCCTTCTAGACTCTCCGGTAGGTCCGGATGTTTCAGACAGAGTTTATCTTTACCCTTGCCTTTTTTATCAGATGCAGCATCTCCTGTCTGCTCGGAGACATCAGTCTCAAATGGGGCATCTTCTATGCTGTCCTCCAGCACCTCTTCCATCACCATGAAAGGTTTGTCAGTTTTTGTTGGCAGGGAAGTGTTGGTGGCAGGCTCATTAACTTGTCCGGGTGGTTGTGCGTCTCCCTCTCTTGAAAGTCTGGGATCCGGTTGGGGCTCAGTATGGAGGGCTCATTTTGAGAGCTAATTCCAGTGGCCTCCAGACCAGAGGATTTATCCTTTAGGACTCTGATAGATGCCCCTGATCCTGTAGCTTTGTCCTTGGTCCCAAACTTAGAAGGCCCGGATTTTGGGGACTTGGATTGTGGAACAGCAACTGTACCCTTTACTAAGCGACCTGTCCGGCGAAGGGTAACCTTTTCTGGGGATTTCTTAGCATCAGACCCCATAGCTATAAATGGAGAAGGTCTCTTTGTGCTCGATACGACTTTTTCCCGTTCAACAGAGGGATGTGACTCTTGAACCGAGGAGCCTGATGGGATGGGTGAAAGGCTTGGTTGAATCAAACGCCTGGGTTTTGAACTTCTAGCAGAAGATGAACCTCGATCAGCTTCTGAATATGGTGTTTCGGGTTTAACGTTTGGATAAATTGGAAGACCTGCAGCAATACCTCTCTCTCGCTCAACCCTTTGCGCTTTTTCTAACTCCGAACGATTAAGCCACCCGTCTTTTACCAATGTGTTTCTTGCCGTGAACATAAACCTACACAAGAAGAATTTTGAGAAGAGAGTTAAAAGCTTTGAAATGGAGAAATAAAGAAGTGATGAAGAGGTAAAACAGTGAAAATAAGTAATTTATACTAGTAAGACAAAAGGAGTTGCCAAATACCTAGGAGAAAACGAAAAGACAAGAGTAATGATTGAAGGTGGCGCTGAAGTCATGGGTATTATTGAAGAGGTTGCTTTTTGGGATTAGTGGGAGCGCCGTTCTAGGAGTAAAATGGCTGGTAAGGCAAATCAAAAGATGACACGAGTCCCACGATCCATAGCCAAAATTTTGAAATTCTGAGAAAATTTCAGTCCGGATAAATCCTGAGCTGAACACTTAAACAGTCCGGAGAATGTTACAAGTGCCTAAGTGGATTTTTTAGGTCTTACCAAAGGCCTTCGGCAAAATCTAAAAAAAGGGCTACTGATGTGTCCGGAAATATTCCCCACTCACTATAGAAACCGGACATTGGAAATTCAGACAATAATCACCCACTAAACCATCCGGACAAGACAAAAGTATTAAAACACTAAACGCCTTTTGACTAAGCTAGTTACTAATCTACTTAATAAACTAATGGGTTTTTGAATTCAACCCGATTTCATAAGTTCGACCTGAAAGCCCATATGACCCATAATTAAGGGTATAAATACCCAACCACTTTCATTAATGAGGGTAATGAACATTTAATACAACCAGGAAGCTCAAATCTCTCATTACAAAACACTCAAACATTTAATACCTTTGAAACACCACAAAAAATCTGACAAAATTACCCTCAATCGAAAATAATCCTCACCAGGTTTGAAGGTATATCAAAATATTAAATATTAAGAAGTGAATAAAACAATGTTTTTAAAATTGTTAGTGGGGGTAGTTTTTTTATATTATATGTTTACCTTATTGTATTACGTTCTAATATATATTTTTTATTTCTAAATGGTATATGAGATAGTTTTTTTCGCACTCAGTCTTATTTTTCAAGATTTATCTCATAACGTTAATTCTGCGCTATTTGTATTTTTATTAATTTGTTCTTATTAGGGTTTGTCTGATTAGAATCCAATAATTTATAGAATTTTTTGTCTGTTTTTATTTGGTTATTTAGGAATTTTAAATTTGTCTATTTTAATTTTTTGAATTTGGTATTAGGTTTTTAAGATGAATTGAAGATTTGAGATTTGGTTAAGATTTGAGATTAAGATTGGAGATTTGGTTGAAATTTGAGATATTGGTTTTTTTTATTTTGAATTTGTATTGGAGATTTGGGATTGTAATTTGTTCAATTATTTTGTATATGTATTTTATTATCATGGCTAGTCGTAAAAATAATTTATTTCAGTCAATTAACATTCAATTGGATGTAACAAACTACATGTACTAGAATGATGTTAAGAATCTATGTTGTAATGTAGCATACTATGCGGTATTCGCCAACCATTAGGAAGGAAGCTGATAATTAAAAGATTATTATGTGGATTAACAAATTTGTTACCCACTTCATTAATATTCAATTGGCTAAGTTTGAGACGACTATAGAAGTTTGGGATCATATAACTATATTGTATACATAATCTAATTTTGAGAGATGGTAGTAGTTGGAAACATATATTTGTGCACTTTAGGAGAACGATTTAAGGATCCAAGAGTTTTATGCAGCCATGACTAATATATGAGATCAGTTGGTGCTCACATAGTCTGGAAAGATGCGAGAAATTAAACCATATATTCCATAAAGAGAAAAATAACATATATTACAATTTTGTATGGCTCTGAATGATTTTGAGGATTACGTGAGAAAATTATATATCGCTCTCTTCTTATTATTCTTGATTTTCCTTTTTTTGTTTTTCGACTATTATCGTGTTTATGAGCCTCAATCCTATAAAGAGGTAGTTTGTGATCCCATTTGACATGTTGCTATGGCTCAGGAACTTACTGCTCTAGACTAGACTCATTTATGGGATTCGGTTTTGTTCTCTTCGGGAAAATATATGTTTGGTTCTTATTATGTCTACAAGAGTAAAACCAAATCTAATGGAACTGTTGATGTTGAGCAATGCAAGACTTGACTTGTTGCTAAAGTCTATTCTCAAGAGTATGACATGGATTATGAAGAAACTTTTCCAATGTTGCAAAAATGACGAATGTTCACACTCTAATTGAAGTTTATTATAATTATATATGAAACATTTCTCATATACATGTCAAAAATATATGTTTTAATGATGATATTCATCAAGAAGTTTATCTGATGTTTTCTCGTGGTGTTGCTCATCTGTTTGGTATATGTTGTAAGTTTTGCAAAGATTTTTATGGTCTCAAGCAAATATCACGTGTTTGGTTTGAAAAGTTTTCCATGATGATCTCTTTTCTTGGCTTACAACCTAGTCAAATTCTTCGAAAAACATACAACGACAGGTCGTATTATTTTATACTTGTTCGTTGATGACATAATAATTATTGGTGATGATTATAATGTCATTGCATCTTTTAAAGTTTGAATTGGCACATTGTTTTGCTATGAAAGACTTAGGTATGTTACGTTATTTTTGGGACTTATGGTTGTTTATTCTCTAAAGGTTATCTTTTATCTCAACAAAAGTATATACATGATTTGTTTGAGCGTCCTCAACTCCCTGAAAATATTATTATTTATACTCTTCTTGAGACGAATGCCCAATGCTATAAGTCGGATGACACTTCATTGGTAAATTCTAGTCTTTATCGTACCATTGTAGGAAGTTTGTTTATCTTAATATGAAGTTTCCGTACATTGCGCATGTTATTATAATTGTTAGTATGTTTATCATTAGCCATACTACAGTTTATTGCGTTTTCGTTCTTTGTATTCTCAGGTATCTTCGGGGTACTTAGTTTAATAGTTATTGTTTCCGTTCACGTCTTCATTAGAGATACATTATTCTTATGATGTATATTGGGTTTGTAATCTTATAGACCCTAAGATTACCATTAAATTTTTTATTTTGTTTGGTGACACGCTCATTTTATGGAAGATAAAAAATAAGTTGTCATTTTTTAATCTTTTATAGAAGCTGGGTATCTTGTATTGCCTCGACTACTTGTGAGGCATCTCTTTTTACCATCTTACTCTGCTAGATTTTGATAATCAAAGTGTTATTCGGGTTCCACAAAATTCAGTTTTTTTATAAGTCAAGCAAGATACAAATTGATGGTCATGTCCCTCACCACCACCTATAGTTACAAAATAAGACTTTCATTTCGCGCTTCCACTTTTTTTTGAAAAACTTTCAATTCTTATCGACGTTGTATCGTGAGTTTGAGAGAGAATATTAGCATATATAGTCCTTTTATGTTAAGTGTTTACAATATTATCCCACACCATTATTTCATCATTTATTATTTTTATCTTTATCTCTCTATATATATATATTCACATATTAAAATAACATCAAATAATAAAATACCTATATAATTTCTATAAGATGAAACAAATGTTTTTTGTGATCGTTGAATAATTTTTTTTAGGTATTATTGTGACAAGGGTATATCTAGGGGTGACAATGTTGGTTTGAGCCGACCCGATTAGGCTTGACCCAGTCGGATATCCGGGGTCGAACTTATAATGGGGCGGGTAAGAATATTAAAAGTTTGGCCCTTATGCGGGTCGGACCGGGTATGGATTTTTAGTTTGTCCAACCCGACCCGGCCCAAAAATATAAATTATATATAAAAATTAAAAAATTTAAATAATAATAATAATACTGATATATATATATATATATATATTACTAATTATAAAAGAATATTTTTCGATAATAAAAAAAATTATTTTTCTAATAATTACTAATTAGATTCTTCCACTAAATGTTTTTAAACTATATTTACTAATTAAATTCTCCCACCGTAATTTCCAATAGTATTTAAATTTTTTTAGTTATTGATTCATTTTAGTATAAATTTACAATTAATATTTATTATTTAACCTCAAATCATATTTTTAATTGCTTGTTTTGTTAAAGATTTATTTTTGTTTATTTGAATAATATAAGATTGTTTAATTTATTTATGTTTGTTTTTATTTAAAAATTGTATATCTTAATTTTTTATTAAATTAAAAAACAAAGTCAAGTTTGAGATAGGTTCAGATCGGATCGAGAAAGGTCTTTCAACAGGAATTTTTTACACTGCTCTAGTTTTAAATAATTTCAAAATGTTTTATCCAAATTACACGATGGAGAAGGGTTAGCACACTATGGTTATAAAGCTTTAACGATGAGAGTTTTGTTAGCATGATACTAATGGCCCACTATACTGACAGATGCTAAGGATTTGGTTAGAAAATGTGATTCTTGTCAAATGTATGAAAATAAAATTCATGTGCCGGCAGTCCCCTTGACATTAGTATCCGAACCCATACCCTTTGATATGTGAGAACTAGATTTAGTTTGGGCCCTTTCAATGGCCTCTCTAGTACCCTTATCTGGAATAACGTTAAAGGCAGTAATAAAATTATCCTCTCCAACATATGTTGTCGATTCGGAATTCTCAAACGCATTACTATATATAATGGTCCTCAGTGCAACAACAAAGACATGAAGGCATTTTGTACCTCGAGAAGAATTCAACACTTCTTCTCTTATCCTTTTCATTCTCAAGATAATGGGCATGTTGAAGTCGTTAATCAGAAAATTTTAAAAGGTTTGAAAAAGAATTTGGAAGGAGCAACAAAAATTGCCAAGTTATTTGCAAGAAATGTTATGGGCCTACCAGACCACTCCTCATACAACTACTCATAAAACTCTTTTCACACTTGTTTATGAAATAAATGCAATTACACATATATAAGCTATTTTTCCTTCATTCAGAGTAAAAAAATATTTCGAACAAGATAATGACATGGTTGTGAGAAATCAGTTGGATCTAAGTGAAGAAAGGAGGGTGAAAGCACACTTGAGAACATCATACTACGAGGGTCTGATGAGAAGCAAGTTTGCATCTACAGTTAAACCCATATATCACCTTATGTGAGACATAATTGTTTCTCTTGTGTCTTTATTGAGTTTTCTGTCATTGAAAACTCTGATTTCCTTTTCCCCACACTCCAACCCATATATCACACTTGCATCGTTTTTCGTTAGATGCACTAGCTTCCTCCCAAAGATAAAACCATCCTTCATTTGGTCATACCTTTTAATAATCTTGATCGTCAACTCCCAAGATTTTCGAATTTTGAATTGACCGTCAATTCTAAAAATCTGGTTTAAGAGATTTTAAAAGGAAGTGGGTTTTGTAGCGTCAATATGCTTTTATGTAATTCAAAAATTTTGGCATAATTTAAATATCGATTCTAGATTTGATTGAAATATTGCGGGTTGACGAACTTGTATTACTTTTTTAGGACTTTTTGTTCTCTTTGGAGCGCAAGATTTTGTTTGAGTCATTTTCAAAACCCGTTGACAAAGAAACAAACAATTTTTGGAGAAATAACAGTAATATTAAACCTAAGAAAAACATACTGTTGTTATAACTTTTAAGATAATTTTTGGATAAATAACAGTAAACTAAAAAAATAAGCTTTTCCAAGTGGAAAACTATAAAAAGACCTCTTATACCCACTGCATTGATGGTTTATGGCAATAAAAATGTATGCAATCGTAAAGACAAAAATAAGAAACATACAATTTAACTCAAAAGTAAGTTAAACAACCATGACTGCTTAAGCCTGCAAAAAACTATGTTCTAGATTTACGGAAGGATTGATCTAAAGACAAAGTTTAAATAGCTAATAATCACTACTCAACCATACAACCAAATACCAATTAACTAAAGGTTTAATTCATAGTTATCACTAATCCGTAAGAGTAAGGAATCATCATTGCCAAGCCTGGAATCAAACAAGTGTATCTATCTCACTATGGAATATCAGACTACTTATAGTAAAAAAAACTATCAAAATGAAGAACCGCAGACTAGGAAGAAAAATATGACTATTACCTCTTTGCGGAGCTTCTTAATCAAAGGCAATGGTTTCCTGGTTAGCTCTCTATTGAACCCAAAAATGATACAGCAAATCGAAACAAACATAAATATTATATACAACAGATTACATGAATATATTTCGTATCACTCTTGCACCTGTTATAAAACATGCTACAGCAGATAAAGAAACTATGTACTCTAAAGAAATTACTTCCTAGAAGGGGGCCACCACCCAGCACACATTCGTCCCCACTATCACTCAGACAAATACCATCAACATTAAACAAAGGAACCCAAAATCTCAATTATCATACAAGCCCCGCCTCCCAATATCATTACTCCCTCACCTAAAGTCCCTTTAACCTCACAAACTCTAGACACGATTACTGTTCCAATGTAAAAATCAGCTATATTTTTACTAGAGTGGGTATCATGAAAACTCAGAATCTCCTTCTTTATTTTTATCCCGAAAAGTTAAAACATATGAAATTGAATACAAAAATGACAGAAAATAGAGCAGCTACATGAGCATAAGCTTAGTGTTTAATCATTCGATTCAACCCATTTCTAGAAACTAGGTGATAAAAAAATCAGATTCAAATTTAGTATCACACCTTAATCGATCTACGGTCAATAACAAGTAGAGTAATACGTTTTATTTTCTAGGTTTTGGATTTTCAATCCGTTGTCTAATAGTTAGGGTTTCTGTTTTTAGTTTTGGATTTAGATCAATTTGAAGCTTTTGAATTTTGTTCGTGTTTCTAATAGAGAATGAGAAAAGCAGGTAATCAAGGGTAATTTTGTCATTTGTTATATCATATACACTAATTGGAATTAAGAAACTAAAATGTATTTACCCAGAATTTTAAAATATTTAATATACCTATTAGGAACTCACCCTATAAAATATATGATTTATTGCGTATTAGCTGTAAAAGTATTTAGTTGATCTTGTTACAAAACTATTGGATTCGAGACACATTTCCCAATGTCTTTTTACAAAATAGAAATTTAAATTATTTATTTTTTGTTATGAATTATTTATAATGAGAACTTTCCCTGGTTGATTCACTTATGTGACAATATCAGTTGAGATGTCGCATGACTTCTATATCAATAGATATATTACATGACCTCATGGTACATGAGTATAAACTGAACACGTTCGAGAGAACTGAAAAAAGTAAATTTTGAAAGTTTAGCGTAGATTTGGTGGGACATGAAAATGAAAACTATAATATAGAGGAGCAAACAACCATATGCAATTATAATAAACAAGAAGATATATTACACTGAGATAAGTAAAGATAAGGATGAGATATTGTTGATGCCCAATGTTGAAGAAATGGTGGAAAGGTAAGAACCTTGTTTCGTAGATTATGGATGCTCAAACCACATGTGTAGAAACAATGACATGTTTACCTCCATTGATTAGAGTTTCAACCAATCCATAAAACTAGGAAACAATTGGAAAATTCATGTGGAAAGATGAGGCACTCTAAATATTAGAATGAATGAATTACCTATGAGATTAGGAGGTCCTATATTACACATTTGAAAAATAACTTACTCAGTATTGGATAGTTGCAGGAGAACAGACTCAATATCAATGGTAAAAATAGAAGGTTATGTTGTGGAACATCCTATCATAAGGAAGATAATACAAAGTAAGATAAAGAAGAATATGATGTATATTGTCATCTCAGAGACTATGGAACATTTGATGTAGGAAGAAGAATGTTTAATGTGGAAAATAAGGAAATGTTAAGGTGTTAGCATTAAAGATTATAACACTTGAATTTTGAAGAAACATTGAACATGTATTACAAAAATATGGTCACTATATTGCCCAAGATGAAAAGGGATAAGACTATATGCAGTGACCACATGAGTGGAAAAGAAACAAGTATCAGTATGTTAAAGAAATCCACCTGGAAAGCTAGCAGTACAGTGGATCGCATACACTCATACATGTGTGGTTCAATTGAATTTATATCATCCATTGGAAAGAAATACTTCGTTAATTGTATTGTTGATCACAATAAGAAGTGTTGGATATATCTTTTGTCTAACAAATCAGATGTCTTAATAATATTTCAAACCTCTAAGATCATGGTTAATAATGATAATGGTTACAATATTAAATGCTTAAGACTAGATATGGAATGTGAATGCACATCATCAATGTTTGATGAGTATATAAATATCAGGAAATCAAAGACATCTCACTACATGTTACACTCCTAAACAAAAAGGGTAGCACAAAAAAATAGAAATATTATGAATGTGGTAAAGAACGTGTTCTCATGCTCGACAATATCCAGAACCGAATAGGCAAGTTTGGGTAATATACTTATTACATCACAAAGGCTATTTCTAGCTATGTAATTCGTCAGAATCTTCAAAGATAGTGTGGTTGTTGATAAGGTTTATGGTCAGGATTTTTGTTTTTCGTTAGAGGTTCTTCATCAAGCAGCATATTTGTTGCAGTAGGAATTTTTTGGGATCGTCATTTGAGAAGTATAATTCACAATAGTGATATGATTGTTTTTGGGAACATTTTTCAGAGAAGTGTTAACAACACCATACTTTTAATATCTTTTGTTATCTTCTTTTTTAGAACAGCTAGTCTGATCCCATATTCATTCTGGATCTTCCGTTAAAAAATAACAAGATCATTTTCTGTTGTAAGTGGTTCCTTATTCGTTTGTATAGTAGTTTTACCATCAGAATTCATTTTGATCTCTGAAATATACCAGAGACGGGCGTGAAGGAAATTATTCTTTGTGAAAAGATAGTATAACTATCTTACTCTGCTAGATTTTGATAATCAAAGTGTTATTCGGGTTCCACAAAATTCAGTTTTTTTATAAGTCAAGCAAGATACAAATTGATGGTCATGTCCCTCACCACCACCTATAGTTACAAAATAAGACTTTCATTTCGCGCTTCCACTTTTTTTTGAAAAACTTTCAATTCTTATCGACGTTGTATCGTGAGTTTGAGAGAGAATATTAGCATATATAGTCCTTTTATGTTAAGTGTTTACAATATTATCCCACACCATTATTTCATCATTTATTATTTTTATCTTTATCTCTCTATATATATATATTCACATATTAAAATAACATCAAATAATAAAATACCTATATAATTTCTATAAGATGAAACAAATGTTTTTTGTGATCGTTGAATAATTTTTTTTAGGTATTATTGTGACAAGGGTATATCTAGGGGTGACAATGTTGGTTTGAGCCGACCCGATTAGGCTTGACCCAGTCGGATATCCGGGGTCGAACTTATAATGGGGCGGGTAAGAATATTAAAAGTTTGGCCCTTATGCGGGTCGGACCGGGTATGGATTTTTAGTTTGTCCAACCCGACCCGGCCCAAAAATATAAATTATATATAAAAATTAAAAAATTTAAATAATAATAATAATACTGATATATATATATATATATATATTACTAATTATAAAAGAATATTTTTCGATAATAAAAAAAATTATTTTTCTAATAATTACTAATTAGATTCTTCCACTAAATGTTTTTAAACTATATTTACTAATTAAATTCTCCCACCGTAATTTCCAATAGTATTTAAATTTTTTTAGTTATTGATTCATTTTAGTATAAATTTACAATTAATATTTATTATTTAACCTCAAATCATATTTTTAATTGCTTGTTTTGTTAAAGATTTATTTTTGTTTATTTGAATAATATAAGATTGTTTAATTTATTTATGTTTGTTTTTATTTAAAAATTGTATATCTTAATTTTTTATTAAATTAAAAAACAAAGTCAAGTTTGAGATAGGTTCAGATCGGATCGAGAAAGGTCTTTCAACAGGAATTTTTTACACTGCTCTAGTTTTAAATAATTTCAAAATGTTTTATCCAAATTACACGATGGAGAAGGGTTAGCACACTATGGTTATAAAGCTTTAACGATGAGAGTTTTGTTAGCATGATACTAATGGCCCACTATACTGACAGATGCTAAGGATTTGGTTAGAAAATGTGATTCTTGTCAAATGTATGAAAATAAAATTCATGTGCCGGCAGTCCCCTTGACATTAGTATCCGAACCCATACCCTTTGATATGTGAGAACTAGATTTAGTTTGGGCCCTTTCAATGGCCTCTCTAGTACCCTTATCTGGAATAACGTTAAAGGCAGTAATAAAATTATCCTCTCCAACATATGTTGTCGATTCGGAATTCTCAAACGCATTACTATATATAATGGTCCTCAGTGCAACAACAAAGACATGAAGGCATTTTGTACCTCGAGAAGAATTCAACACTTCTTCTCTTATCCTTTTCATTCTCAAGATAATGGGCATGTTGAAGTCGTTAATCAGAAAATTTTAAAAGGTTTGAAAAAGAATTTGGAAGGAGCAACAAAAATTGCCAAGTTATTTGCAAGAAATGTTATGGGCCTACCAGACCACTCCTCATACAACTACTCATAAAACTCTTTTCACACTTGTTTATGAAATAAATGCAATTACACATATATAAGCTATTTTTCCTTCATTCAGAGTAAAAAAATATTTCGAACAAGATAATGACATGGTTGTGAGAAATCAGTTGGATCTAAGTGAAGAAAGGAGGGTGAAAGCACACTTGAGAACATCATACTACGAGGGTCTGATGAGAAGCAAGTTTGCATCTACAGTTAAACCCATATATCACCTTATGTGAGACATAACTGTTTCTCTTGTGTCTTTATTGAGTTTTCTGTCATTGAAAACTCTGATTTCCTTTTCCCCACACTCCAACCCATATATCACACTTGCATCGTTTTTCGTTAGATGCACTAGCTTCCTCCCAAAGATAAAACCATCCTTCATTTGGTCATACCTTTTAATAATCTTGATCGTCAACTCCCAAGATTTTCGAATTTTGAATTGACCGTCAATTCTAAAAATCTGGTTTAAGAGATTTTAAAAGGAAGTGGGTTTTGTAGCGTCAATATGCTTTTATGTAATTCAAAAATTTTGGCATAATTTAAATATCGATTCTAGATTTGATTGAAATATTGCGGGTTGACGAACTTGTATTACTTTTTTAGGACTTTTTGTTCTCTTTGGAGCGCAAGATTTTGTTTGAGTCATTTTCAAAACCCGTTGACAAAGAAACAAACAATTTTTGGAGAAATAACAGTAATATTAAACCTAAGAAAAACATACTGTTGTTATAACTTTTAAGATAATTTTTGGATAAATAACAGTAAACTAAAAAAATAAGCTTTTCCAAGTGGAAAACTATAAAAAGACCTCTTATACCCACTGCATTGATGGTTTATGGCAATAAAAATGTATGCAATCGTAAAGACAAAAATAAGAAACATACAATTTAACTCAAAAGTAAGTTAAACAACCATGACTGCTTAAGCCTGCAAAAAACTATGTTCTAGATTTACGGAAGGATTGATCTAAAGACAAAGTTTAAATAGCTAATAATCACTACTCAACCATACAACCAAATACCAATTAACTAAAGGTTTAATTCATAGTTATCACTAATCCGTAAGAGTAAGGAATCATCATTGCCAAGCCTGGAATCAAACAAGTGTATCTATCTCACTATGGAATATCAGACTACTTATAGTAAAAAAAACTATCAAAATGAAGAACCGCAGACTAGGAAGAAAGATATGATTATTACCTCTTTGCGGAGCTTCTTAATCAAAGGCAATGGTTTCCTGGTTAGCTCTCTATTGAACCCAAAAATGATACAGCAAATCGAAACAAACATAAATATTATATACAACAGATTACATGAATATATTTCGTATCACTCTTGCACCTGTTATAAAACATGCTACAGCAGATAAAGAAACTATGTACACTAAAGAAATTACTTCCTAGAAGGGGGCCACCACCCAGCACACATTCGTCCCCACTATCACTCAGACAAATACCATCAACATTAAACAAAGGAACCCAAAATCTCAATTATCATACAAGCCCCGCCTCCCAATATCATTACTCCCTCACCTAAAGTCCCTTTAACCTCACAAACTCTAGACACGATTACTGTTCCAATGTAAAAATCAGCTATATTTTTACTAGAGTGGGTATCATGAAAACTCAGAATCTCCTTCTTTATTTTTATCCCGAAAAGTTAAAACATATGAAATTGAATACAAAAATGACAGAAAATAGAGCAGCTACATGAGCATAAGCTTAGTGTTTAATCATTCGATTCAACCCATTTCTAGAAACTAGGTGATAAAAAAATCAGATTCAAATTTAGTATCACACCTTAATCGATCTACGGTCAATAACAAGTAGAGTAATACGTTTTATTTTCTAGGTTTTGGATTTTCAATCCGTTGTCTAATAGTTAGGGTTTCTGTTTTTAGTTTTGGATTTAGATCAATTTGAAGCTTTTGAATTTTGTTCGTGTTTCTAATAGAGAATGAGAAAAGCAGGTAATCAAGGGTAATTTTGTCATTTGTTATATCATATACACTAATTGGAATTAAGAAACTAAAATGTATTTACCCAGAATTTTAAAATATTTAATATACCTATTAGGAACTCACCCTATAAAATATATGATTTATTGCGTATTAGCTGTAAAAGTATTTAGTTGATCTTGTTACAAAACTATTGGATTCGAGACACATTTCCCAATGTCTTTTTACAAAATAGAAATTTAAATTATTTATTTTTTGTTATGAATTATTTATAATGAGAACTTTCCCTGGTTGATTCACTTATGTGACAATATCAGTTGAGATGTCGCATGACTTCTATATCAATAGATATATTACATGACCTCATGGTACATGAGTATAAACTGAACACGTTCGAGAGAACTGAAAAAAGTAAATTTTGAAAGTTTAGCGTAGATTTGGTGGGACATGAAAATGAAAACTATAATATAGAGGAGCAAACAACCATATGCAATTATAATAAACAAGAAGATATATTACACTGAGATAAGTAAAGATAAGGATGAGATATTGTTGATGCCCAATGTTGAAGAAATGGTGGAAAGGTAAGAACCTTGTTTCGTAGATTATGGATGCTCAAACCACATGTGTAGAAACAATGACATGTTTACCTCCATTGATTAGAGTTTCAACCAATCCATAAAACTAGGAAACAATTGGAAAATTCATGTGGAAAGATGAGGCACTCTAAATATTAGAATGAATGAATTACCTATGAGATTAGGAGGTCCTATATTACACAGTTGAAAAATAACTTACTCAGTATTGGATAGTTGCAGGAGAACAGACTCAATATCAATGGTAAAAATAGAAGGTTATGTTGTGGAACATCCTATCATAAGGAAGATAATACAAAGTAAGATAAAGAAGAATATGATGTATATTGTCATCTCAGAGACTATGGAACATTTGATGTAGGAAGAAGAATGTTTAATGTGGAAAATAAGGAAATGTTAAGGTGTTAGCATTAAAGATTATAACACTTGAATTTTGAAGAAACATTGAACATGTATTACAAAAATATGGTCACTATATTGCCCAAGATGAAAAGGGATAAGACTATATGCAGTGACCACATGAGTGGAAAAGAAACAAGTATCAGTATGTTAAAGAAATCCACCTGGAAAGCTAGCAGTACAGTGGATCGCATACACTCATACATGTGTGGTTCAATTGAATTTATATCATCCATTGGAAAGAAATACTTCGTTAATTGTATTGTTGATCACAATAAGAAGTGTTGGATATATCTTTTGTCTAACAAATCAGATGTCTTAATAATATTTCAAACCTCTAAGATCATGGTTAATAATGATAATGGTTACAATATTAAATGCTTAAGACTAGATATGGAATGTGAATGCACATCATCAATGTTTGATGAGTATATAAATATCAGGAAATCAAAGACATCTCACTACATGTTACACTCCTAAACAAAAAGGGTAGCACAAAAAAATAGAAATATTATGAATGTGGTAAAGAACGTGTTCTCATGCTCGACAATATCCAGAACCGAATAGGCAAGTTTGGGTAATATACTTATTACATCACAAAGGCTATTTCTAGCTATGTAATTCGTCAGAATCTTCAAAGATAGTGTGGTTGTTGATAAGGTTTATGGTCAGGATTTTTGTTTTTCGTTAGAGGTTCTTCATCAAGCAGCATATTTGTTGCAGTAGGAATTTTTTGGGATCGTCATTTGAGAAGTATAATTCACAATAGTGATATGATTGTTTTTGGGAACATTTTTCAGAGAAGTGTTAACAACACCATACTTTTAATATCTTTTGTTATCTTCTTTTTTAGAACAGCTAGTCTGATCCCATATTCATTCTGGATCTTCCGTTAAAAAATAACAAGATCATTTTCTGTTGTAAGTGGTTCCTTATTCGTTTGTATAGTAGTTTTACCATCAGAATTCATTTTGATCTCTGAAATATACCAGAGACGGGCGTGAAGGAAATTATTCTTTGTGAAAAGATAGTATAACTATAGTTCATAAATTGGCCAGACAACAATTAGAAGTTCTAGGGACTTGTCATTATGATAAAATTTGTTGAAACATTACATACTTTATCGGTATCTACAAAACAAATAAAAATTTGAGAAGAATATTAGAAAACTTAACCATAGACAAGAGGACACAAAAAATTGAATATACCATATCGTACGTGTTTGCATCCATCTTCTTTCTATTTGGTCAAACCCATCACAAGAGTTTTTCGACTCCCACAAGGCAGTTACATAGATGAAACTTGATTTTCATGTATGGTCAAAAAAGGAAAATTGATGATTTAAGTCTAATTACTCACAGTTAGGTAATATAAAGAGGTAACGCTAAGTATTTCAATTTTAACAATAGACGTAAGAAATTCAAGAGGTAGAGTTATTTTCAAACATTTTTAGCTTAGTTATATGTTTAATAGCATGCACCACCCATTAGTTGTTAGCTAAGTAGGACCTATTCACACATACTTGAAGAACTCAGAAATATAAGGATGAAGAGGTGCTCGAAAACCACATAAAATAGGGTAATGGAAAAACATATCTCATCATTCTTAATATGACGAGGTACGTTACTAGGATTTAGATGATGAGTTGCTACATAATCTGGGATGTGATACTCATATATAAAAAATGATGATATTTTTCAGACATATACTTATACATGCCAAATAGGTTATGAAAATATTATTAAAAAAAGGTCGCATCTTAGGCCACATCCTTAGGACTTTTTTCAGGATTTAGGTATATTAAGATTTCAGATAAGCTTTGGAGATGAATTTTTATTGGTTATTTTTCTCTTATTAGCATCTATTTTCCTTTCAGAGAAGAGGAAATTATAGGATTCTTGAGAAGATGAAGTTGCAATAATATCATCACTCGAGCGACATAATTATGAAACTTAGAAAGATTTTTTCTTTAAGAAATTACGCAGAAAGATTCTCCAAATATGGTTTAGCAAGAAATTTGAGTAGACTCATCAAACGTAAAAGAGTAAAAATGATATTGAAAATACATGTTACAAATAGTTGAAGATGAAAACAAAATATTGAGTTTGAAGCTTTGATGTAGGAAGCACATACAAAGCATACGACCATTTCAATTAATGGAGATTAACAAAGAATTATAATTTGTAAAAATAGGGTTTTCCACTATAAAGGTAACCAATCGTTTTTCATAAATCTGAATCGTAGAATAAAAGTAAAATATACGGTGATATTAATAATTTTTAGAGGAAATTATTCCTAACGAGTGTCAGAATTTATGGCTACTGAGACGGGTAATGAAACATTATTAGCATGTGTCACATCTAGAAGACACACTGGAAATTATTATATAAAAATGAAAAATACATATTTTTTTGTAATGTTAATCTAGTAGTCATTTAATAAAATTACTTTAAGGCCATGTGGGAGTCCTGATAAGGCCATATCCTACATGTAGTATATGTCCTTATGAATGACGAGGTAAGTAAGCCTAACCAAAGAATAAATTACATGTAAGTAGTATGGTTATGAAGATTTTATAGATTAAGACGAAGGTTTCAAAGAGGAACAAGACAAAGGTAATGAAAATATGGGATAAATGAGGATTGTAAATAGAAGAAGTTTATAAAGATTGCATGAAATAAGACGAGGGTTATAAAGTTTAATAAGACGAACATTATAATAGGAAGCACGAGATGAGGGTTAGAAAAGAAGACATCAACTAAATGTAAAAAAGAAGCTACCAGACGAGGTTCATAAAGAAATACATGACAATGGTCATAAAAGGCACAAGACAAACGTATGAAGAGAATATTTGAACGGTCATGTTGGAACAACATGTGTGGCTACATTATAAGTTATTATGAAACGAGTCCACGTATTTATTGAAAAACGTGACTAACATTAAGGAGATAATAACACGTTCAAATGTGTAATGGCTAGAGAGTAAATGTGGAAAGAGAGAATAGCTTGTAAACTATATAAATATAGGTAAAACCCCTCAATGTGAAGTCTGGTCACATTTTGGTATGGAAAAAATCAATATATTCACTGTCATATTATTTCTCGATTGTCCTTCATCATCTCGATTCTATATTTGAGAATGAAATCTCTTCTCACAAGAAATACACCATTAGCTACACACTTCAAGTTACACAGTATGTAAACTATTTCTTACTCTCATATTGTTAGTTATTTGATGTATGTTATGGTGTGTAAGATATCATATATTACATATGTTGTCAGTTTAGTGAGTATTTGTTTATCCAATCCGGATAAAGTTTATTGGGAAATAATGAAGTAGATTTCATATACTCGCGACGCACTCTTCTTTGAGTTTGTGTTATGGAGTTGGCAAATCTGCACTTGAAAGACATACATATGTTGACATTGTTGGTGATTTTGATCACTGAAAGTTTACCTCAGGTTATGCGTTTAGATTTTCAGGGGTAGCCATTTGCTAGAAATCTAAGCTACCAAAAATTTGTAGCATTGCCAATAACCGAGTCAGAGTATATTGCAGCAGAAGAAGCAATCAAAGAGATGTTTTGGCTTAAGAGGTTCCCTCTAAAGGGGTTGAAGTGAGAGGAGTATGTAATATTATGTAATAATAAAAGTGTTATGGATTTGAGCAAGTATCCAATGTACCCCACACACACCAAGCATATTAATGTGAGATATCATTGGTTTCGGGATGTGATCGAGACAAAGGAAATAAAGTTAATATAATTTTAACACTCATAAGAATAGTTGAGGCACCTTAACTAAAGTTGTTCCTGGAAGCAAGGTTGCGCTTTGTATTTTCTCCGTGATGGGCATGAGGGCGGATTGTTATAATCCAACCCAATTTAGGTCCAACTTCATAACTAGAGTTTTCATTACTCTAAGGTTATATTTATGAAGGCAAGAGATAAAAGAGATATATACAAATTACAAAAAAGAAAGAAACGTTCGCTTTTCGGGTGTGTTCTGTGCAACCATAATCAAAATATATGATTGAGGGGCAAACGTTGTCGGTTTATACTAAATTTGGACATGTTTGAAACATCTAAAGCTTCAATCTAACTAATTAAATTATGATTGGAGGCTACAGTTCAGGAGAAATCACTATTGGAACATGGTAACATTTTTGGTGATATTCTTCACTTTTGTTTATCTTATTGTTAGTTTGTTAAACTTGAAAATTTTTGTGGATCGTAGATCTTTATTAGATTAATTTTAGATACACTTCTACCATCAACTTATCATAATAATAGAAGTGTTTATGGTGGACAATAAGTCACTACTTTTTGCATTCCATCCCATAAGACTTTTTTTTTTGCATAATTAGTTTTATAGTCTATTTGGTTAACCTATTAAATTTCTTCGATTCAACCATATTAAATTTGATAAATATTTACTTTTTGGATCAGTCGCAATAGACTAAAAGTTATTATTATTAGTTATAATCGAGTAATACGAAATAGATAAGTCTTTACCACTGCCTAAAAACCATGTATGTTTAATTTCCTTAAAATTTAAGGAAAATCGTCCCACTGAAAACTTTTAGTTAAGTCCCGTTCGGAATTTTTAGTTAAAATCGTTGAATTCCAGACTTCTAGTTCTATACTTGAATAGAATACAACGTTAACGTACTCCTTCTCTGGGTGGATCCTTTAAAAGGGTCAAGTGTTCTGTTTAATATATTAAAACCAATTATTTGCAGGATGGCAACTAGATCCTTATGCCATACAATAATACAGGTAGATTAGTGAATTTAAATACAAAATAATTAATAAGAAAATGAATGTATTATAATCATTAAGAAACTGTCTTAATTTGCCGCTTCTATAGGAGATCATAAAGTGAATCATCACAATCATCACAGAGATATGAATTTAAACAAAACCAATTTATTAGTTTAGATTTGACAACTCACTTTTCCAAAGTCACTGTACATTTTTTAGGTTCTTGAAATGAAATACCAATACATCTAATTGATGATACCCTAGTACATACAAAGCAATCTCCAATTTTGATGAAATATGTATATAAAAGTACCGATCCTTCTTGAGGTAGTTCAGTTCAACTGCAACCGGATAGCTTGAATTCTCCAGGGAATCTATATCCTTCATGCAATGGAGTGGAGCGGCAGACAGAACCTCAAAGGTCCTCTTGAAGAAACTCACCTCAGAAGCATGAGGTGGATTCAATAGTCAGCCGGACCATTCAGCTTAGTGAGAACCAGACTGCTGAGCTACCTGCGAAAGTGACTTTTTCAGGCAATGACAAACATTGTAAGATACAATAGACTCTAAGGTTTGAAACCATATGTTTTTTCTGATTGAAAACTCACCTCAGATGCATGAGAATAGGGTTGGGTTATTAGTATTACCCCTAAATTTACCACTTCTTTTGAAGATCCCGAAGAGTATGAAACTGAATTTGAAATTTTAGGAAGGACATTTTTTTTCTTTTTAGTGTCATATCAATTATGATTGAGGGAGAAACGAAAATGAAAGTTTATGAAGCTAGAAAACTTAGAACCTAGAGACAAGTATAAATAAGGTGAATATAAGATGTGAGAACCGTTGGAACTTCCAAGATGAGCTACATTCACTATTTAGGTCCCAAATGTTCTATATTATTATAATATTTCCCATCTATATATATATATATATATATAAAATGGGTGCTAATATGCATGTGACTTGTTTTAGAGCTCGAATGAAATTTTTTTATACCTCAACTTATTTAATGAAATAAATAGTTTCACATATAAAATTATTATCATGTTAAGTATAACAATAAATAATTCATATACTATTATTATCATGTTAAGTATAACAATAAATAATTCATGTTGGACTCTTCTTTAAAAATCACAATTGATAAAAAGGAATTAAAACTTATAGGTTTGTAAAATAAAAACCTAAAGAGCACTTGTTAGGTGAATTAAAACTTATAGGTTTGGAAAATAAAAACCTAAAAAGCACTTGTTAGGTGAAGGAATACCAAAGTTGGATCTGTAAATGTAAATTTTCACATTGAGTTAAAGGGTAGGAAAAAGGAAACATCTAAGTTTAATTAATAAGGACAACAATTCACAGATAGAACATGTGCATGTCAAGATGGTATTGGACATGTGTGAGAAACGGATATAATGTGAATGGATGATTTTCTTGCCTGTGTTGCCTTCCCTGGATCCAGACAAAAACTTGATAATAATCTAACATTTTTAGGTTGGGAGACGTCTTTGTCTTCGTGGTTTTCAAATCAAGTCCGTGCACCGTGTCAGAGGTATTTATGGTTATTTGTAGTATATACAATATATATTCTTCGGCTTTGAATATTTATAGTTATTTGTAGTATATACAATATATATTCTTCGGCTTTGAATATTTATAGTTATTTGTAGTATATACAATATATTGTGTTCGGCTTTGAATATTTATAGTTATTTGTAGTATATACAATATATTGTGTTCGGCTTTGAATATTTATAGTTATTTAGTATATACAATATATTGTTTTCGGCTTCGGCTTTTTCAAAGCAAGTTCGTGAACCGTGTCAGAGGTGTATTTGTAGTTATTAGTATATTGTAGTATATAGAATATACTCTTTTTCTAATGCAGTGTGAACGGTTTTTCAATTAACCATAATTTTAGATGCATTGGTAAAATTTGAATGATGTATAGTCTATTTTTTATTTTCTCCGTCTTGTATAATTATGGTTTTAAAATTATACATATTCTTTTTAAGCTAAAAATAATTTTATTAAATAAATAATTCAACATTCTACAAGATAGAACAAAGGTTAAAAGAAGGAAAGATTTCAAGCAATTACAACGAAATCAATTAAAAAATAATTAAAAATGGACGCGCATTACAATACAATCCTCCACTTCGGCTTAAAGAATTTTAAGATGAAGAAGAGCAATGAGTATAACTGGAAAACCATTCTCACAATCGGACTGAATCCAAATAAAAAAAAATATTTATGGAAGAATTAGAAAGGAGATGGATCTCTGATTGAACTCTGAAGAAGAGCAATTGAGATTCCACCATTGAAGCAGGGAATAGCGAAAAAGGCTTCATAAATATTTGGACAGGTATGCATATAATCTTCACCTTAAATAAAAATTCAGGCTAATTGCATCAGATGGACTCCTTGTCGGAGAAGGATTTCAGTGAGCAATCTCGCTATGAAGGCCAGATTAAAGGAGAGATCACGAAGAAATCGGATGAGCAAACATCTGGCAGGAAACATTCTAAAATTTTCGTTTTCCCTCGAAAAAGAACTAGTAAGAACTTTGACAGTAATTTTTTTTTTACATCTTTCATTTTCCCATAGTACACAACTCCAAAACCTCCAAAACCAATTCCCCTCTCAAACTTTCTAGTGGCATCTTCAATCTCACTTAGTGAGGAGCAGTGTGTCACTAGGGGCATTGCTTAAGCTAGAAACCAGTCTCTGGACTCGTAAAGATGGATGAAATCTTCATTGATTTTGACGTGCTTTCTTCCCTTTGCGAATGATTATACAAGATGCAATAGTCACTGTCAACAGAGCAAGAACTCTAAATATTGCGCCATTAATGATGTTATTCTTCTTTCTTTCGTCTCCTTTGACAAGATTTGAGTTTGCAGAGTAGTTTTTAGGAAACCTTTGTCAAAATATCCAATTGAACTCTTCATGATAACATATTTTTTTGCACTTACAATTTCCTCAAATTCTACAGGTTTACTAATGAGGAGGGTAGACCACTAGTCAAACGATTGTTCTCGAGATGGATGATCTCCAAGTTTGGGCATCCATTAAAGTCAGGAATTGAACCAGTGAGTGAACTACCATCGTGCGACAACTCAATTAAACCACATCTTTGTCACATCTGATGGAATATTTCCTGTCAAGGTCTTGTTGGAATAGATGGTTGATACCGTCTTTGGCTGAAAATTTGAGTTGCATTCCACCCAAGACCATGACACTAGAAAACATGGATCACCGCCTTCTTGTGCCCAATATGTTGCTGAAAATTTTGCAGTCACATTGGCAATAATTGCTCCGACTAGACAACCCTCAATTTTCTCAAAATATACACTTATCTACATTGCATTCCCTTTGAATTATCGTTTAAGATTAAATATGATGATTCTCTAAGGGGACCATAATTGAATGCATGATGAAATACATGGCTGAAGACCATAATTAAAAAGGCTCAATGAAGAACAAGGAAGGCTCTAAAATAAGTATCTAAGCTTACAATTGACAGAAAACTGCAGTTGTAGAGGAAAAATGAGACTAGAAGAAATTCCGCAAACGCAAAGCTCAGAACTGTAGCTTCGAGAAGAGATGAATGAGACTATGGATGACAAGATCTTGAGAGACTATGAAGCCAGATTATCAGCTATCTAGTAATAATCGATGACTAGATAAAAACCCTACAAAGATGGTTAGAAAATATGCAAAGAATCTTCAAGAGAATTGACAGAAAAAAGCAAGATCATGTTGAGATTGATAGAGCTAGAAACATCAAGAGACTTGAGAAATAGCATCGATAATTACGTAATTCATACCAAATTTTCTTTCTCTTATCATCTTTTAACTTCTTATTAAGTAATATTTTGGAATTATGATCCACCTCTGTTTTATGTCTACTAGGTGAAGTAATTTTAGGGGTTGAATGTTCAGAGGCTAAGTTGATATCTTCATCGTGAGGAGTTTTGAGATCTTTCAGGTGAATGTGATTGATTTTTAGAGATTTTTAATCAGATGTAATATGTTCTTCTATAGGTAAGTTTCCAAAATAGTATGTATCAGAATCCATTGGGGAGGATAGATTGTAATCATAGTCAAGGGATTTAATATATTTTATAATCTTTTCATTATTATCGGTATTCTCGGTATGGTTGGATGAGTTTTGAGTTTCATCATAGTTAGCTTTGGTTGGCTTGTGTTCTTTTATCTGATCAAGAGAGGTATCAACATGTTTTGCATAATCATAAGTTTTAGACGGGGTTTGGAGTTTGCCAACAAACTCATGTGGTTCTTGTATTTGTTCAAAACTTGAAGCAGACTAAGGTATGATGATGATTGACTTAAGCCTTGGAGATGTTATAGTCGGAGGCTCTGACTCTTTGGAATTCTTAGCTTCAAGTAGTATATTTTCTTCAAATAATTGATAATTGTTTTTGAAATTTCTTGCAAATTTTTTTATTATTACCTATGTCATTGCATTGGTGACAGTAATAAGGGAGGCTTTTGTAACTGATTTCAAGCCAGTAGCCTTCATTTTCTCCAAACCCAACCCAGGAATTATGCTGAATTTTATGGGTTATGTCCATTTCCACGCAAACGTAGCAAATATTGTATAGAGCCCTGTTTTTCTCGGGGATCCAGGATTTAATAGGGTTTCCTATGGAAGAGGCTATAGATAGAATCATGGCCTCATTAAAAAGGTACTCGGGAAACTTGGATATTCTAATCCAGATCGATGTGATGGGGCTTTGAAAGAAGGTGTCCACTTGAGCACTCTCATCAAAGAAGAGCCTATAGTGCACACATTTCTGACCCAAAGCTTCCTTGGGTCTTCTTTAAGAGAGAATTCAAGTAATATGTTGTGTACATCCCAGTTTGAAATATTATACTCTCCAATAAAATTGTGTTCATAAAGAAATTTTGTTTAAAGATGTTTCTTGGGAATACCTGAGGAGAATTTGCGAATTATTGTGTATTTTTTATGGCTAAAAGCTTGTCTTTATCTTGTTTAGAGGATTTTAGAGAGATATGGTTGCTTTTATGGTGGATTTATGATGTTATAAATTCATTTATTTGAGAAAACAAATCTGCATAAGATTTATTTGACAGTGTTGTATCTTTTGGTGCTTCTTTTTGTTAGGTTTTGTATTGTAATGCAAGGAAATCGGAGTTTGAGATGACTTTGTGTTGATAAATATTCATCAATTTCAAGACTATTCTTCATGCTGTAAAAATACGAGGATGAAGAATAACATCAAACAGATGGTAAGAAACCAGTGAGCGTGGAAGATCAAGACAAGCTAAAAAGAATCAGAAGAGATGTTCAGGAGTTAAGGAGAAAAATGGACCATTGAATGCTGATGAGTCCGGATTTTATCACCACTCACTATTGGGACCTGACATGGGCAATTCGGACAATATCCACCCACTGAACCATCCGAACTGAACTAATGTATTAAAAACTTAATCACTTCATGACTAAGCTAATTACCTACCTGCTTAATAACTAATGGATCTTTAATGGGTCTTTGAACTCCACCCGAATTCGTAAATAATGACCCAAAAGCCCATATGGCCCAAGATTAAGGGTATAAATACCCAACCACTTTCATTTAATGAGGGGGAGAAACATTAAATACAACCAGGCAGCTCAAATCTCTCACTACAATCTACTAAACATTAAATACCTTTGAAACACCACAAAAATCTAGACAAAATTACCCTCAAACGAAAATAAACCACACCAAATTGGCGACCATAGTGGGAGGAGAAGGTGCCTGAATCTAGCATTCAAAACCATCAAGAAAATTCAGTTCGGATGAATCCGGACGTGTAGGAAATACCACCATCTTTGGCAGAAGTGGTGGGAGAAAATAATGAGTATACTATTCAGGAGCGAGATAGGTTAAAAGCCGAAATAGAAGCTCTGAGGGCTACCAAGAGGGCAGATATGGGCATAAAAGAAAAATCTAAGACGTCAGTAGCTCATCACACTGATAACCCAAGAGAGCATGAGCCATCAAAAACTCACGTGAGCACAAAAAAGACTCATGCTAGTTCAAAAAAGTCTCACCGGTCTAAACCGGTGGAGAGCTCTGATTCAGACTCAGAGTCTTCTAGTAGCTCCTCAAATGAAGATGGAGTTGAAGAATCCTTGTCATCCAGCAGTGATAAAGGCCGTTCTAAAAACAAACAAAAGTTGGTCAAAAAATACTCAAGAAAAAGGGATAGGCATGGAAGGTTGAAGAGGCATCTGAGCAAAAGATCGTCTCACAGTC
Source organism: Limnanthes douglasii subsp. nivea (assembly GCA_036936605.1). Taxonomy (NCBI): domain Eukaryota; kingdom Viridiplantae; phylum Streptophyta; class Magnoliopsida; order Brassicales; family Limnanthaceae; genus Limnanthes; species Limnanthes douglasii. The sequence goes on from JAUPFV010000002.1 coordinate 324,573,853, forward strand.
ATAGCCGGAGACACGTATATCGATTGTTAATGGATGCTTTCGCCTTCCATGATGAGCCATGTATCTTTGCAACTCCTAACGAAGATACGGTGTTCAGTCATGGCCGAAATCGGAGACAATCTCAATTACCCTCCAAAATTATGTCCGGAAACCTTCATAAGAGGTTTGACAGTACAAAAATGGAAAAATATGATGGCAGTAAAGACCCGGATAACCACTTGGAACAATTCAAAAAATTTATGATGAATTTTGATGATGACGACAAGTTACTTTGTCGAGCATTCTCCCAATCTTTTACTGGGAGTGCTCTGAAATGGTACAATAGTTTTCCACAGGGTTACATCAGGAATTTTAACACATTTTGGGTGGCCTTTCGTAGACAGTTTCTTGGAAGTAAGGAGGTGAAGGGCAATGGAGATACAATTATCCATTGTGCCCAAGAACCAAATGAATCTTTAAAAGAATACATAAGTCATTTTGTAAATACCAAAAATGGTTTGGCTGATTGCTTTGAACAAGTAGCAATAGCTTCTTTAAGACAGGGTTTGAACCGTGGAAACTTGGCTGATTCAGTAACTAGGAAAAAAGCCATGACATGGGGGGGGGGGGGGGCTACTGAATCAGGTCGGTAAACAAATCAATGTCGATGAAACAAAGAAGACTAGGGTGCACAGGCAGGTGAAGTCTGCTCCAGCTGCGCCAAATCAAAATCAGAACCAGTCCGGGAACAAGGCTAAGGAAACCGGGCAGGGTCATAACTGAGCCAAAGCTCAGTCCCATCTGGCTGCACCAGCCCAGAGCCAACAATCCAGGAATATGCGAGGGCCTTGGGTTCAACCGGATTGGTTTCCTGAGTTGAAAGAAAACGTAGCCATCATTTATGACAAAACAAAAGACGAAGTACATTTCAGAAAGCCGGCTGCGTTACAATCTCCGAGGGAGAGCCGTAATAATTGTTTTTGTCAATATCACCATGATATTGGCCATACCACTAAGGATTGTATTGCGTTATAACAAGAAGTCCAGAATTTGATTGAAAGAGGAAAGTTGGGGGCGTATGTTAAAAGAAGAGGTGGAAATAGGCTTGATAATGTTCATCGGGCTGGTCCGAATAATGCAGGCACGTCGGCTCCGGATGGGGCTATGGTTATAATCGAAAGGTTCGATGTAGAATCAGAATATTTAGATCCTGATCCAACTCGGAATATAGTGGGTGTTATCACAGAGTATTGCAAAACAGTGTCCGGACTTATAAACTTTTATGAGTCACTTACGATATTCGGAGGAGATACCATGACAACACCAACTACTTCTTCGAGAAAGAGGCACGTTCATACTTTAGCTACCCAACTGGAAGGAGGCATGACTTCCTATCAATCAAAGATTTCATTTCCATTTATTGTTTTTGATGAAGATGACTTGAGGGATATTACTGGTCCTCATGAAGATGTTGTTGTCATACGAGCATCCATCGGGGGCAATGACATAAGACGAATTTTGGTGGACACCGGAAGTTCTGCCAATATTCTTTTTTAACTTCCTATAAAAAGATGAAAAATCCGGCAGTAATTCAACGTTCGAACAGATCAATTGTGGGTTTCACAGGAAGCTCAGCAGATGTGATCGGGGAGTTCGAGGATGAGGTTTTATTGGGCAAAGGCCCTTTTAAAAAGATGGTTAGAATACTATTTATTGTGATGGATTGTCCCACTTGTTATAATGCTATTATATGGAGATATTGGCTCTCCATGATGCATGTTGTGGCTTCAACAGTCCACCAATGCTTGAAGTATGCTGTGCAAGGACAAGTGGGAGTTGTTCGTAGCAGCCAAAATGTAGCAAGAGAGTGTTATGCAGCAGCATTGGCTCCTCAGACGTTGGGGGCAGTTCAGATCAATGAGGAATAGCAGTTTGAGGGGCCCTCTGGGGGAGAGGGTGAAATTGATGACCCCAGAGAGACCCCTGGTGTTTTAATACCAATTGAAGATGTTGAAACTCCCATCTGGCTGGAGGAAAAATTGTCAAGATAGGATCCAAGATGACATCGGAGTTAAAGGGTAAAATGTTAGAATTCTTGAAAGATCATCAGCATGTCTTTGCTTGGTGCAATGCTGATGTTACCAGAGTGCCAGTAAATATTATATCACACAAATTATCTATCCGAAAGGACATAACACTTGTCGTCTTTTATGGATGCCTTCTCCGGGTATAATCAGATTCAAGTGGATGTGAAGGATCAAGAGCATACTACATTTGTTACTGATAGGGGCCTCCATTGTTACAAGGTAATGCCATTTGGGTTAAAAATGATAGGGCTACTTATCAGAGGTTGGTAAATAAGGCTTTCGCTGATCAGATTGGAAGAAACATGGAAGTTTACATCGATGACATGATGGTAAAAAGCATGGACGAATAGCGACATTTGGCAGATCTCCAAGAAACTTTTGCTAACTTGGTAAAAGTAAATTTAAAATTGAACCCAGAAAAGTGTGTCTTCGGAGTACAATCTGGGAAATTTTTGGGTTATGTGATAAGTGCGAAAGGATTACAGCCTGATCCGGACCAGCTTAATGCTTTACTACAAATGGAGCCTCCCTGGAATGTTAAAGAAGTGCAACGATTGACTGGGAGGCTGGCTGCACTAAACCGTTTTATTTCAAGGTCTTCGGACAGGTGCGCCCCATTTTTTCAAACTCTTAAAGGTGCAAAAGATTTCAATTGGTGATAAGGCCTTCGATGAGATTAAAAAGCACTTGTCTTCCCTCAAGACTTTGTTTAAACATGTTGATGGAGAGACCCTCTTCGTATATTTGGCAGTCTCTGATTGTGTTATAAGTGCAGAATTGGTAAGGAGTAGATAATTATCCTCATCCGGTGTATTATATCAGCAAGAGCTTGATAGATGCAGAAAAACGCTATTTAAAACTTGAGAAGTTAGCACTAGCCCTGGTGATTGCTGCAAGAAATATGAGGCCCTATTTTCAGGCACATTCTATCATTGTTCTGACATCTTTTCCCTTAAAAAATATTCTCCAAAAGGCCGACATTTCAAGTAGAATGAACAAGTGGTCGGTAGAATTGGGAGACTACGATATTGATTTTGCTCCTCGAACGGCAATCAAAGCCCAAACTGTGGCTGATTTTCTGGTTGAATTTCACTCAGATAGGGATACTGAACAAGCAGCTGGAGTAAAAGATAAAAAGGTATGGGTCATCCGGACTGATGGTGGATCAAGCACTATGGGTTGTGGAGCTGGGATATGTTTAACCTCTCCGTACGGTGACAGAATGTACCAGGCTATATGCTTTGCATTCAAGGCTTCCAAAAATGAGTCTGAATATGAGGCTTATATAGCTGGCTTGAAGTTGGCTCTCATTTGTGGAGCCAAAAGAGTCAGGTTAATGAGCGACTCTCAGCTTCCGATCCATCATAAACAAGGCCAATCTGAAGCTAAAAAAGAACAGCTGATTAAATATTTATTCATCCTCAAAAAATTGGCCCTCAATTTCAAAAGCGTCACTTATGAGCACATACCCCGAACGGAAAATAAGCTAGCAGACTCTTTGGAAACCGTAGCCTACTCAGAATCCTACCCTTGGATACATGTGCAAGAGTGCCCATCTATTCAAGTTAATCCGGATAAGGAAGAAGAAAGTTTGAATATACAAGTCAAAAAACCCAAAGATTGGAGGTTTCCAATCCTTTAATTTCTTTCAGATGGCATCTTGCCTCCGGAAAAAACAGTGGCAAGAAAAATAAAATACAAGGCTCGTGGTTTTGTCATCTTAAGGGATGTTCTTTATAAAAAATCCTATAGTAAACCTCTCTTACGATGTCTGGGAGTCGAGAAGTCCCAAATAGTTCTCTCCGAATTACATGATGGTGAGGGATCAACTCACTGTGGATTTAGGGCTCTAACAAGAAGAGTTCTGTTAGTTGGGTACTATTGGCCCTCCATAATGCAAGATGCCAAGGAGTTGGTAAAAAAATGTGATCCATGCCAACGATATGGTAATGAAATTCATACCCCAGCTGTCCCTTTGGAGTCAATTTCTGAGCCATTACCTTTTGCTTGATGGGGGCTGGATTTAGTGGGACCTCTACCCATGGCATCCGGAGGGTGCAAAACTGTAATTGTTATCATTGATTACTTTTCGAAGTGGATTGAAGAAGCCCCATTGGCAGGAACTACCTCGAAAGCTGTTATCAAATTCATTTTATCTAACATTTGTTGCAGATTTGGAATTCCACAGAAGATAACTACAGACAATGGGCTACAATTCGACAACAAGGAAATGGAGACTTTCTGTGCCTCTAGAGGCATTCAACATTTCTTTTCTTCTCCTTTTCACCCACAGGAAAACGGACAGGTTGAAATGGCTAACAGGACAATACTGTCTGGTCTAAAAAAGAACTTAGAAGGGGCTGCTGGAAAATGGCCAAGTTAATTACAAGAAGTCTTGTAGGCTTACCGGACCACCCTCGGGGATGCAACACAAGAGTCTCCATTTACCTTAGTATATGGGATGGATGCCATAGCTCCCATAGAGGCTACTCTTCCTTCTTTTCGAGTTCATAATTTCTCCAAACACGCTAACGAAGTGGCACTAAGAGGCCAGCTTGACTTGATGGAGGAAAGAAGAGTTAAGGCTCACCTCAGAGCCACACATTATCAAGGCCTGATGAGGAGCAGGTTTGCTTCCAAAGTTAAAAGAAGGGATTTTCAGCCAGGGGATAAAGTATTGAGGAAAGTCTGCCTACACACTAAGGAGAAGTAGTTCAGCAAGCTAGCTCCAACTTGGGAAGGACCTTATGTGGTCAGAGAAAAGATTAAGCCTGGGATATACCGACTTCAAAATAAGGATGGAAGGGTTTTGAATCACCCCTGGAACATTGAACACCTCCTATTTTATTTGGAATAAAAACTATGTAAATATTTACTTGTTTAAAAGTTCATGTAAATATTTGGGGGCATACTCTTTCCTACCCTTGTGGCACGGGGAGGTTTTAATGAGGTGTCCAGGATTTTTAATAAAATTCGATGCCTTCTTAAAAGATTCAGAGTGTTTCAGTTAAGGTTTTCTTTGAAGTTTTCTATCAATGTCAGATCGAATTGAATTGATAGAGTGATGACTACTTAAACATTTGTCATCGGAGAATTTAAATACTCTCGCTTTAAAAGTGCTTGTAAATTGACTAAGGGCTGTTTAAACATTAGCCACCAAAGTTAAAAAAAAAATTATTATGAAATAATGCAAGATTTATGCAAAGTAAAATTGCCCATTAGAATAACCGAAGTGCCTTGGCCAACCAAGGACTCAGTTTTTAAACAAAAAGGTTTATCCGGACGAGAGCCGGACACTTACAAAAAATGCCTTGGCCATCCAAGGACTTTGGTTCAATCACAGAAAATTTTAAAAAAAAATTTCAAGACTGAGCTTTCTTAGATGGCTCAGCCCCACTTGGTTTCTTCTTTTTGGGGTCATCATCCTTCTCACCCGGACTCTCCCCAGTTATTTCTTCTTCATCGGTTGTGTCATCTCAGCCACTGGAATAGTTATGCTTGTCACCGTCAGCCATGGTATGATGGGGAAGGTCTTCATATTCTACGAATCACCACAAATCTCCCAGTGTCCTCTTCGGAAATTTTTTATGGAAGAGCAGGACCATATCTGACTTGACTTCAGCATATCTTTCCTCGTGAGAATCTATCACCTCATTGGTGTAAGCATCAATCCTAGCTTCGATGGTCTTCTCCTGGTCCCTCAACAAGTCAGCTTTTTCTTGTTCAACCTTAGACACAATATTTTCAAGAGAAATCTTGTCATTAGTTAAGGTCTGAATGATGCTATCTTTGGCCTTCACCTCCTCTTTTGAAGAAAAGAGGCCTCTTTCCAGATCGGATTGCTTCAGTTGGAGTTCTTTGACAACTTCCTCCGTAGTGGCCAACCTGTTGACCAAGTCCTCCTGACGTTTCTTCAACTCCTCATTCTCATTCTTCAATGCCTTAGCATTTTGGTTGGCACTAAGAAGCTCACTAGACAGTTTCTCTTTGTCATAATTGAGAGTATTGATAATGGCTAACTGATTGCGCACTTGTTTCTCCAAGCTAAGCACTGGCTGGATATTGCTCAGTAGGGAGTGGGTGATAGTGTCTCTCTTATTTGAAACAGAAAACGACCCACCATTAAAAGTGAAAATGTTCGAAGAGCTTGGGGGGAGGTAGGGCCTAGCAAAATCTTCTTTGTGGAGGTTTTCAAAGTAAAGACTGATCCCATCAAGCCCACTAATGTCGACGCCATCAATACTGATATCCCCTCCTGCACCTCCTCCGGTTTGAAAGTCACTGGCGATCTCTTCTTCTTGAGTGGGGTCAGTTGGGTCAGTTGGAGGTAGTGGTTCCAGAGTCCGGAGAGAAAACTCATCTCCCTTTGAGGTTTTCTTTTTCTTGGCATCCCGTTCTCCACCTTCTGCTCCTCGTTTTCTGTCCTTTTTGGGAGCCTTTTGAGGTTTTGGAGACCCAGCTACTTCCTTGGTACTTTCGTGTTCCACCACTTGTAGTAAGGCAACGTCGATTTTCCCTTGATCTTGTCTCTCTGGGCTTGTTAGGACAACTTACTCCACCTCGGTAGGGTTAGCCTCAACCACATTTTGTTTGGCCTTAGCTTTTTTGCCCTTCATCTTGCTTGGGGCTTTAGCTCTGCCCGGCAAGACCAGTTCCCATCCTTTCCCTCAGTCTTCCGGATAATAACTCTCGAAGGGGGTGGAGTGGTTAATTCCTCCCATGACAAGTCCCTCCGGTCAATTGTATTCCAAAGATAAGATCTTGTTAAATTGCCTCTGGTAAAGCAGTTGTGGAAGCGCTTTCCCCATTTCTCAGCAGCCCAAGCATTCAGCTTGGCACAAGTAGTCTGCCCAGCCTCCAAGTAATCATTGAATTCCTTGGGCAGCACTACCAAAAAACAAAAGAAGAGGAATTAGATAAAAAATTGTTATAAGTAAAAATATAAGTATATAGTGAGATTATTACCATCACTTCGCCATCTGCTGGTAAGCATGCTTGGGTTATCACCAGCTTTAATTTTCTTCCCATTATCCCAAGCACCACTAATGAACAGAAATTGAGTCTTCCAGCTTTTCTCCGACTCAAGTAAATCATCTACCAAGTTGTAATTATCGCTCATGTTAAAGTGATAGAAAGGGATGGCATGGTTTTTGCAGAGGCTTGCTACAGCAGCAAATTGCTCCATCGGAAGAGGGATTCCGGAGATCCTGGAAGCCATGATACATGCCATAAGGGTGAACCAGGCATTATGGCTTAGTTGGCTTGGGCAAAACTTTATCAGATGAAAATATGTGACTATTTCTGGGTCCAATGAGAACCTAAGTCCCCATTTGAATAACTTAGTATAAAAGACTATCTCGTAGAGTTTACAATCCATGGGCGTCTCCGGATCAATTGGTATTCTTACTTTGACATTTTCTGGAATCCCCCACTTCGTCCTCATCCGGCCAAGTTCAGCTGTATGAATGAAAGCATAGTTGTTCTTCTGCATGGCTAGCAAGTATTTAACACTTACTTTGTGGAAACAAGGCCCCACTTTTCCCGTAAGGCACTCCGGCAGCTCCGGATGCTTTAAACACACTTTTTCTTTGCCTTTGCTCTTTTTGGTGATGAGAGTCTCACTTATTTGCCCGGAGACATCAGTTTCATAAGGGGATTTTTCGACGTTATCCTCCATTACATCCTCCATTACCATGGAGGGATTGATAGCTGTTTCTGGGAGCGAAGAGCTAGTGGTTAGCTCAGTAGGCCCTCCGGATTGTTGAGCATCCTTTCCCCCTTGTGGTCTAGAGTCCGGCTGGGGCTCGGGTCCAAAGGTCTCTTTTCGAATGCTTAAACTAGTAGCTTCCGGACCGGACAAGTTGTCCTTGGAAATCTTGATGGGTGCATCTGACCCAATATTTTTATTTTTAGCCCCAGACTTGGAAGGCGTAGTTTTTGGAACTTGCCCTCTCACCAAACGACCTCTTCGTCAGTCTACTAGCCTTTCTGGGGAGGCATCAGTAGCTGACCCCATGGTAATAAATGGAGAAGGTTTCTTAAAGCTTCTAACTGCCTGCTCTGGTTCAACGACGGGCTCTGATTCCTGAACTGATGAGCCCGAAACGATTGGTGAAAGGTTGGCCTGGAATAACCTCCTGGGTTTAGCACTCTTAGCTGAAGAAGAACCCCAGTCAGGCTCAGAACTTGGTGTTTCCGATTTGTTAACAGGGGAAATAGGGAGGCCTGCAACAATGCACCTTTCTCGTTCGACCTTTTGAGCTTTTTCTATCTCTGACAAGTTGAGCCACCCACCTTTTACTAAGGCGTTTCTTGCTATGAACATAAACTCGCAAGAAGGGTTTTTTGAGAAGAGAAAGCTTTGAAGTTTAGCAGAATGGAGATGATGAAGATGATAAAACAGTGAAAAGTTGACTAATTTATAGTAAAGGAATAAAAGATGCTTTGATACCTAGGAGAATATGAAAGGATAAATGTAATGATTAAAGACGGCGCTGATGTCACCCACATTAATTGAAGAGGTTGATTTTTGAAGAAAGTGGGAGCGGCGTTATGAGGAGAAAAGCGGCCGGTGTGACAAATAAAAAAAGGACACGTGTCCCACGATCTTTGGCAAACCCGTTTGGCTTCTAAGAGTTTTATCAGTTCGGGTAAAGTTATTACACGACTATTACGAGAATCTGTCCGGACATAGTCACAAGTGCCTTTGAACTATTTTATATGTCTTGTCAAAGGCCTTCGAACATAACCTAAAAAATGGGCTACTGATGAGTCCAGATTTTATCACCACTCACTATTGGGACCGGACAGGGGCAATTCGGACAATATCCACCCACTGAACCATCCGAACTGAACTAATGTATTAAAAACTTAATCACTTCATGACTAAGCTAATTACCTACCTGCTTAATAACTAATGGATCTTTAATGGGTCTTTGAACTCGACCCGAATTCGTAAATCATGACCCGAACGCCCAAATGGCCCAAGATTAAGGGTATAAATACCCAACCACTTTCATTTAATGAGGGGGAGAAACATTAAATACAACCAGGCAGCTCAAATCTCTCACTACAATCTACTAAACATTAAATACCTTTGAACCACCACAAAACTCTAGATAAAATTACCCTCAAATGAAAATAAACCACACCAAATGCAGCAGAGCAATGAAAAATAGAGAATATTATATGCTTTCTTGATGATCAAGAAAGGGATTCTTAGAGAGAAGATTCCGCATCTCTCTTGTTAGGGAATTCTAATCTCTCAAAGTGGTAAAGTTTTAAAATTATACATAAATATTAAAAAATATCATAATTGGTTTTTATTGTTATAAAAAATTAAAATATTCTAACTAATAAAAAATGACATATTAAACGACAATATAAAATAAAACAAGATATATTTTCTACAACAATATGTATACGAGGGAAAAAATCCTTTAAAATTATATATAAAAATTAAATATTTTTTATAATAATTCATTCGTTATTAATTATTCAATAAAATATAATATTTATATCTATATACATGGGGAGTCCACAAATGATAAATTTCCTTCATCAATAAACAAGTTAGGAATTGCTTTTCAAGAGAACAGATTCATATAGGCAATCTATAGTTGAGTAAGTCTCGTCCTCGCAAATTGGTCAAAGCACAAATAAAAAATCCTCTGCAACGATCTCAAATCCAAAATCAAAATAAATGATAGAACATTACCGAATAAATCAAAAAAAATATCATATAAATATTTATTTCACATCTACTGTCATAGAAAATCTGCATAAAAAAGCTGAGAATACCATGGTGGGAAAATTCTCTGGCATGAAAACTTAAACAATTATCTATGGGTATGGCTATATATACCCAATTCAGGTTTAAGTATACCCAAAATCAACATTTGACTTTCGTTTGACTTTTTCTTGACATTTTTACCCTCCATCAGAAAATAAATATCTAAACTACCATTAAGTAAAAAAAAAACTACTAAGTGTATCCTGAGTATACCCAATTCACCAAAAGTCATATTTTGCTATCTATACCCAAACAAACACTCTTCTTTGCTGAATTTAGTATCCAAATAGTATAGTTTTCTTAAAAAATTTGAAACCTAATTCAAACTTCCTAAGAAAATCAAGAACATTCAACCTAAAACACAAAATCGATCATGACCGAAGCAGAACTAGGGATCAGCGTGGAGGAGTTGATGTCGCTGGAGAAAAAGAATGATGAAATTTTGCCGGAAAAAGAGATGGAGTCGCCGGAGAAGGAGCCACCGTTGCCGAAGCAGCCACCACCATCGCCGGAAAAGGTACTAACCAACCCGGTTCCATGGCCTGGAACCGATGGTGCATGGGCCACCAGGCGGTCGGTTCCATAGCCTTGGCACCACCGGTGCTGAGGCCATGAACCGGTGGTGCTGGGGGCCTCAGTCCGCTCGGTTCTGAGGCCCCAGCACCACCGGTTCATGGCCTCAGCACTGGTGGTGCTTATGGCCGTGTCCGGCCGGTTCTGAGGCCTAGAACCACCGGTTTTAGGCCTCAGAACCTTGGATTCGCACATGTTTTTCGAAAAAAACCAAGATTTATTTATGTTTTTAACTATACCTGAATGTTTATTGTGCTTTTTTGTTGTGTAACAGGGGACGGATGTCGCAAGTGGGACTGAGGCACCTTCCGCTACTGATTACAGTCATTTGTTCTTCACTACCGAGTTCTACACACACGACGCGTTGGTGAAATGGGTTACAAAGATAGGAAAACGTTATGGTATGGTTATCAACATAAGTCGGCGCGACAAAGTAAACAGCAGAAAAAATCCGAGAGTTTATTTCCAGTGTGAGAGGGGGGGGGGGGGAAATATACTCCAAGGGTTGCAGAAAAAGACCGTAAACGGAAGTCTACAGGAACGAAAAACATTGACTGCTCATTTCAGCTTCTCGGGTCAATGGTTGCCCCAGATCAATGGAAGTTATAAGTAAAATGTGGTACTCATAACCATGAGACTTCTATACATCTAGATGGTCATTCTTTTGATGGCCGTTTGAATGATGAAGAGATGGAATATGTTGAACGAGCGACCTTCATTGGTACTAACCCCAGAGATATACTGAATGGTGTGAAGAAATTGAACGAAGATAATGTTTCTACCATGCGGACGATCTACAATGCACGACAGAAAAGTTGGGTTTTAAAGAAGGCGGGTAGGTCACAACTTCAGTTCTTGTTGGGTGAGCTTAAGTCAAAAAATTATTATGAATGGCATAAATCTGGTGAAGACGATGGACAAATCATTACAGATTTGTTTTTTGCCCATCCTGTCAGTGTTGACCTTTTGCGGACATTTCCGACAGTTTTGATTATGGATAGTACATATAAAGTGATACGATATGGTATGCCATTATTCGAGATAGTGGGTGTGACGTGTACCGGATTGACTTTCTGTGAGGCATTTGCCTTCATGTCGGGTGAGAAGTTAAACAACTTCAAATAGGTGTTAGAGTGTTTGAAGTCGTTGATTTCCGTTCACGGAATTCAAGAACCTCGGGTCATCCTAACCGACAGAGATTTAGCATTGATGAATGCCATAAAAGTGGTATTCCCAGAGACAACGCATATGTTATGTCGCTGGCACATAAACCAAAATGTTCAAGGGCAAACAAGAAAACACTTCCTCGAGAAAAGTGATCATAACGAATTTGTTACTGCTTGGAAGAAGATTGCGTATGCAGAATCAGAGATTGAATTCGATCACGCCAGACGGGACATGCTATTGGAGTACAAAAATTACCCTCTTGCAATTGAATACACTGAAAAATCGTGGCTCGATAAGTACATGGACAAATTTATTATATGGAAGACGAACAAAAACATGCATTTGGGACATTGCACAACTAACCGCGTCGAGAGTGCTCATTCTAACCTAAAGCGTTACATACGTACGAGCAAATTAAACTTCGAGTTATTTTGGGGGAGGGTTCATTCGCTTGTTGAAATCCAACATGCTGCCATTAGGTCGTCGTTCGAGAAGAGTCGTTACATAGCACTGCATAAGTTCGCGGATAAACTGTTTGATGAGATTCGAGGCAAGGTTTCCCACATGGCGTTAGAACTATTTTTCTCCAAAGTAGAGAAGGCCGAAGATACCAAGATGGTCGCTATTGAAGATGGGTCGGATGTTAAAGACACTGGCGACTGTATATGCGCTATAAAATCTACCCATGGTATACCTTGTATCACCAGGTCCGCAAGTGGCGTAAAGGTGGAATGGCTGCCTCTCTAGATGCTTTTCACATCCACTGGACAAGGTTAGAAATAATGTCTCGTACATTCCGTACGACCATGGAAATTCTCAAAGATGATCTGCTGCCCAAGGCACACCACCGGTGCATCGCCGGCCATTTTCCAACCGACAAGTTGGCTGGAAAATGGCCCCTAATTTCTATCTAAACCCTAATTTGTCTACCTAATTCTATCCTAAACACCAAATTCAACCCTAAATCTAACCAAAAACTAAAATCCATACCTAAATCTAACAAAATTAAGAAACAAAATTAATTTAGGAACTTACGTAGGAGGCGGCGGAGGGTTTTTGTTCTTGACCATGATGAAGGAGGAGGAGGAGGAGGAGGAGGAGTGGTGGTGGTGGTGGTGGTTCGCCGGAAAATATGAGAGAGAAGTGAGAGTGATATTTTAGAGAGAAGTGAGAGATGTGAGTGAAGTGAGAGAAAGTGAAGGTTAAAATGGAGTGGATGAAGTTAGTAAAAAAAATTGGCTTATATACCCACAAAAGGGCATTTTGGAAAAAAATGGGTATACTTAGATCACCTTTGGGTATACTCAAAATTGGGTATACTTAAACCTGAATTTGGTATATATAGCTTGACCCTTTATCTATTCTAAAATTCATTGATTCATTTGGGTTTCTTGGAGAAGTTAACGTTTCATATAGGGATATCAGACACATCTTTATTGAATATCTAATTGAAGACCTCAAACAAAAAATTGGATGATAAATATTTATCAAATCGATGACAAGAGAATGAGACTCAAAATGGCTACCACATTATAACATGAAGATATAATTTCCTTTAACTCCTATTTGGATTTTATTTCTAAATCTACCATAGTATATGTTTGACAAAGATATAATAAGTTTAGTGGCTAGAGTTATAGGAAACCTTCTTTCGATATGGGTTCCACCAGGAAACAAGGTTTAAAACAATTATCGTAGAGTAACAGTGGATAGGTTTTGGTGAAAATGAGTGATATTAGCAAGAAATTGTATATGATAATCTACAATGTTACTATCCTAATTGCTATCATCTGTGTTGTCATTACAAAGATTGCAGGAAAATCAACAACAACAAATCAAACCTCACAAATTCAGATTATCCACATAATATTACTCTGACTTAAGAAACTCTAATGCAGCTTAAGATAAATTCATTATAGTGAAGGGAGAAAATTCTAAGATTCAAGCAACGAACGAGAAACAAAGCAATTCTAAAGCAGAAGCAATTGAAGCAAAGCTTAACAATTAGACACAAAAAAGAATTGAAGAAGAAATAAACATGCATAATAAAAGAAATTCAATTCAACCAGAAACAATGGACTCAAGAAGCTTATGTCTAAAAGGAATAAGTATAGTCACCAGTCAGATCAATGGCTCGGAAATTTCAAAAGCAACACAAAGAGTATAAAGAAGTACATTATTCACGGTCTATAAGTAAGCAAGAAGATCTAAAAGCGAAGATGAATTAAATGATCTTGGATTAGTAATTAGTCTTCCACCGTCCCATGTATTAAAAAAGATAAAGTCAAAGAATATTTCAAAAATAATTTGAGACTATCAAAGAACCAGAATGTTAAGAAGGTCAATGACATGTATCAGCCCTCTAAGGTTGAAGTCATTGAGGCTATTGAAGATTTAGAAACATTCAACTCAACCCTTGAGCATCCAACCCCTAACGAAGAGAGCATATGTGGTTTTCCTACTTCACGTGCAAGACAGAAAGTTGAGGTTGATCAGAATCTTAAAAAGAAGCTAAAGGATGCTAAGAGAAGGAAATGCAGTATGAGTTACGCTCCTACAAATGACTGATATATCTAATCTCTATCGATGATTTATGCTACTAACAAGCTCATCAAGATCATAATCTTGACCAGCATTCTAAATCATCGTTGAAACAGATGGTTTTCTAATCTATCTGAATTTTTGTGTAATATTTTTACATATAAATCGACTCCAAATGTTAGATGAATTGTTTAATTACCTGGCATATTTGTCATGGTGATTAATATTTAGCCCTTATTAGCTCAGAAGACAACATAATCTGTCTATATCATCTTTGGATCACTCTAAATTTTGGATCCTAGCATTGCATCTCAATTCTTGGGGCTCAAGACTGCTGTAATTATAAAGCAAAGCATTGCTATTCACCACCTAGTGTTTATCTTGGTGCTATCTGATTTTGTGCAAAAACTAAAGCTAACCGTTTCTAATCAAATCAACCTCATTTTTTTGGTTGAAGTCCAAAGTGTGGTTCTTACCGTTGTGGTCCATCACCTGAAGCTAAGCATTACTGTTGATTCCCTGGAGCTTATTATTGCAGTCATAAGCAATATTTGTTTTATTACTGTAACTGTCCCAAGCTTGTGGATGTTGTTTCTTACCACCTATTCCTCAAGATTGTTATACCCCTTTATGCCATCATTAATCTCGGCCATCAACAGTATATCATGTCGACACTCAGTTGCCATGACTTCTCCAACCTTTCAGTGCCTCATCATTGGAGTCCAGACCCGCTAGTGTGTGTTTGTATCATCACGCTGCTTGGTTACCCTAATTCCAGCCTCTCTCTTGACCTCTAAATGTTTTCCTGGACCAATTGAAATGATGCACGTTTATTGAAAACCTAAAACTGCGGTGATTGGTTGCGGTTGTTTCTCGGCATCCTCAATCTCTGGCCTTCAATAGCTTAGAAGGCTCATATTCTGTTCTCTGGACATCTTCTTCAAGTTCAGTTCTGTATGAATTCCCTCACTTTGATTCCTACCTTGAAGCTCTTTCATCTTCTCTTCTATTGCTCAATTTTAGATTTGATTTGTGCAAATTATCAATCTGGAGCTAGCAAAATCAAAGAAATAGATTCAAAAAGGAAGAAGAATCCTGAGATGATATTAAATAAACTCAAAAATATCGGTCGAATTCATATTTTGGCTTCTCAAAATCAAGGATTACTTGAAGTATAAAATAGTTCCATACTTGAGGATCCATCTTCCTTCTCGGGATAGAAAAACGCAACTCCAAATGCCAGATCTGCTTGTGGGTTCGACAAGATCGATATCTTAATGCTGAGCTTGAAAGAAGAGCTTCAAGAATTTCAAGTCAAATGCATCCTATGAGATATGGTTTCTCTCTGGATGACCCTCAATTCGTCAAGTATGGTTCTGTGATGAATTAGGTGATGAGATTTGCTGCAAAGAGTACAAAGTGGTGGCTGTGAAGTTGCGGACTAGGGTTTCGTAATTGATTGTAAGGTTGAAATTTAAGGGCAAGGCTATATTGGGACCCCGTTTGGCTATAATGAGACCCCAAATTCAGATTTTTTTTCTTCATTGTGAAATGTCTGTTTTGCCCTTCATTTATAAGTCCAAGTTTCTGAAGAAAAACCAACTTTTCTCCACTTATCCCTCAAGGTTTCTCTCTCTAAATAACTAAAAACTCTAAAAAAAACCATGGATTTGAGTGATTGGAGTGAAGGTTTCAGCTGCAACCTTGATGATTTTGCATCGGAGGAAGAAGAGCCGTTAACGGACCATTTGCAAACCCAAAATGAGGTATTTTCCAAAATTTTGAAGTGTCTGTGCGAATATAGCGGTGTCACCGCTATAGAATGGACGAAATGTGAACCCAGTGTTCGCAATTTGGCAGGAAAGTTTTTGCAAAATCGCGAACGGCCTGTTCGCAAAAATACCAAATGGACGAAAGGGTTGCTCGCGATTTTGCCAAATCTGCGAACACTGCCTTCGCAGCAATACCGAAAGGACGAACAACCACTAAGAGATTTCTCCAAATACACGAGTGCACTGCGTAATTTGGCGAAATTGTCGTATTGGTTGTTCGCGATTTGGTAGAAAAATCGTGTTCCGTCTTCGCGAAAATGACATGTTTTGCAAATTAAATACTTGGCTAGATTTAACTATGATTTCATATAATTGCATCAATCACATATGTAGGAACCCGATCAACCGCCATGTTCGATGGCCGATTACACAGAAATGTTTAGTACGAACACCTTCTACACCAAAGCCGATTTGATTTATTGGATTGAGTCTGAAAGCATAAAACTAGGATTCATTTTGGTACGTAGTAAAAACGACGACGGTAGCAAAAGCATGAAAACTCCTAAGATATATTTTAGGTGCGAGAGGCACGAGGTTTACAAACCTAACCCCAAACCGGGGTATGTTAAGAAGCGCCGAGAATGTTCATCGAAAAAATACGGGTGTCCGAATATTTAAGGGGGAGTCCGGTCTTAGAGCTACCAGGTTATTGGAAATTGGTTGTGCTAAACGGGAAACACAACCACGAACCATTTTTGCACTTGGATGGTCATTCACGGGCCGCTAGACTAAAAGTCGAAGAACAATTGTTCGGTCGTAGTCAAACGGAAGCCGGTTCTCGACCGAGAGAGATATATCGTGGTTTAAAGATTAAAGACCCGTAAAATGTATCAAGCATGCGCACGATTTACAACATGCGCCAAAAACATGATGTGGTTGATAAAGCGGGCAAGACCCAAATGAAATACTTATTTTCTAAGTTAAAAGAATAGGAGTACTATGTTTGGGAGCGAAGTTGTGAAGCAACGGACGAGATCCTCGAGTTGTTTTTTGCACACCCTAAAAGCATTGATTTCATGCGCACTTTTCCTCAAGTTCTTATAATGGATAGCACGTACAAGACTACAAGGTATAAGATGCCTTTACTTGAAATAGTTGGCCAAACTTCGACGAAGAAGACATTTTGTGTTGTTTTTGTTTTTTTGAGCTCCGAAAAACAAGAGAACTACACTTGGGGATTGAGCATTCTAAAGAAGGTGTTGACGAACAACAAGTGCGCATTAACTAACATTATCGTCACCGATAGGGAGTTGGCTTTAATGAATGCTATCGATGATATATTTCCGCATGCAACTCATATGCTATGCAATTGGCATATTTGTAAGAACGTCACCTCTTACGCTAAAAAAGTTTTACCGAATTTGGACATGGCCGAAGAGTTTCAACGAATATTACCAAAGGGTAGCATATTCGGCCACGCTCGAAGATTATAACAAAAACCTTGCCGATATACACCACATGTACGCATTTTGTCCATTGGTTATCGAGTACGTTATGAAGCAATGGATTGACGAATATGGACACAAATTTCTCAATATTCACACAAACAAGTTTAAACATTTTGGCAACCAAACTAGCAATCGGTGAGTTATATTTCCATCTCCACACAATATTTTTTGAATATCAAGTGTTAGAAATATAATTTATTTTAACTCATGTTATAGGGCGGAGAGTGCTCACTCTAGCCTCAAGCGGGCAATTGGTAGTAGTCTATGCACGTTCGAGCAATTTTGGAAACATGTTCATGCATTGCTAACCGCTCAACACTCTAACATTTTCGAGCCATTCGAGGATAGTAGGTATCGTCCAAGAAACTCAACTAGGGGGCCTAACAAAACCATCTACAAGGATGTCAAAGGTGAGCTTTCATGTAAAGCTATAGAATTAATAGTGACAAATCTCGCAACGGCCTTGAAAATATGGTTCACTCTCGGAATGTGTGGGTGTGTTATTACGACAACTCATAATTTACCATGTGCATGCGAATTAGCTTTGATTTATAAAGAAGGAAGGCCGGTTAGAAAAGATGAGTGTGATGTCTATTGGAGTACGTTAAGGATCAAACCTAATGAGGAGTTTGATACCGAAGACGAGCTCACTAGAAAACTCTCCATAATAGATAGCACCATCCGCGGTTACGAGCAACACATCCAAGATCACGTTATAAATAGGATGATGCAAATCCTAGATCCTGCTAGAAGTCGTGTTTTAGAACCTAAGGAGCCGGTTTTTATTAAGGGTAGGAAAAAACTCGGTCGGGACAAATCAACTCAACGGGACCCTAGCGAGTGGGAATGCGATGGTAGTCTAGGTGCTAGCACTCCCGGCACGATTGGTAGCACGGCCGCCTCGGTAGGTAATAGAACATTTCTAGCGCCAAAAGCCAAGGCGAAAGAAAAAGCGAAAACCAAGGCTCAAGCGAAGAAAGATAAAGTGCTTCGATCGAAAAAAATCATCCAAGGGCCAAGATTTTAGCGGTTACGAGAGTTGGTTTCCTAACTATTTGCATGACTACATTTCTAGCATCAAAGACGTCTCTCTCGACGGTAATTGCAGATTCCAGGTCGTTGCTTTGACGGTATACGGTAAATCCGATTCATGAGACCAAGTTAGACGGGATTTGATCGGCGAATTGCAAAATGAACACGAGCTATGGGAGAGAGTGTTTGATGGTTCACAAGCTGTAGATAACCTAGTGAGAAGGTTGAACGTTTTTGAATTGTATGGTGTCGGTACTAGGCATTGGATAACGTTACCCGATTTAGGCTTAGTGATAGCCACTATATACCAATGTATCGTATACCACATTTCACTCCATCAATCGTACACTTATCTACCTCTACGCGGTGTGCCTCCTCGATCGTGTCCTAACCTAAAAGTTGGTATAGGTTTTGTGCACGGTAACCATTTCGTGAAAGTAAGTATACAAATGAAAGTTTCAATTTTATATATTAATTTTGTGACCAAATATTTATCTTGCTTTTATTTGTGTAGGTTGTGTTGAATGGACCACTTCCAGAAATTTATCCTACTTGGTTTCCGTTTCACACGGAAGATTCCGTCACCGGTTGGGCAATGCCGCTCGACAAGAGATTGGAACAAACATAACCAAATCAAGCCCGCCCAACCATCGACCGCACACGAAGAGCCACCACATGTCTTGAATTTGGGTGAAGACTAATAATTTGTTTATGCATTACTTGTTTTTATCCCGTTGTGTTTACGAATATTTTTTTTACTTTCACCTCGGTTTGTAATTGATACTCCCATGTTTTGTTTATTTTGAAAATTCCATTTCATAACATTATTGTAAAAACAAGTTTCACAAAAAAAATTAAATTGCAAGTTCCCCAAAAAATTACAATTTTATCCAAAAAGTGGGAAATAATTGAAACAAATCGGCACAGTGGCGAAATTGCGAATAGGGAATGTTTGATTTTGGCCAAATTGTGAATTCCGAGCGCTATGATTTGGAAAATCACGAACGGGCTGTACGCGATTTTGCCAAAACACAGCCTCCTGCATTCGCGAATCGGGCGAATTACAGCGTCCTGTGTTCGCAAAGCCCTTTGTAAATTTAGTATTTTCACCCTTTTGTGACTTTCCCGACTGTAAAACTGATTTTTCTTTTTACCAACATTATACATTAGTCATTTGGCCCGAATGAATCGAATTTTGTGAAAACAAAAACTCAAAAAAGTTGAAAAAACTACTCCAAAGTAGTCTAAAATGGTCACAATTTTGACATTTTCACGTTTATTTACTTTTTTAGTCTGAAACGTTTTTTTTAAACCATCATTATTAGTTGTGATTTGAAGTATCATATATGAACCAAAACATGCAAATATATAATATAGGTCCGAAGTAGCAAAAAATGGTCACAGAATTGACATTTTCGCGTTTATTTACATCTTGAGTCTGAAACTTTTTAATTTTTTAACCATCGTTATACGTTAGTCATTTTCAAAGTAATAATTCGGAATTTCTGGGAAAGAATAATAATTTAAAAACATCCTAAAAACTAGTTAAAATTAGGATAACGTTGTCAGACATGTAAGGATAACGTAATCTGAATAGGCGACTAATGTGGTGACACATAATATATACAAAAATACACACATATCGAAGATAATTATTACAACCCACGTGGTTTAAATCAGGGTCTCATTATAACTAAGGACAACACTGCATTCGAAAGGGTATGAATTTCTCTATAATGAGACCCTATCCAAATATTAAACGCCCACCAAAATTGACTCGCCCCCTATAAAATAGGACATAAATTCTAGAAAAATACGACAGTTGGGCAGCCTATAGCACTCACAAAAATATAATACTCGTTAACGTTTACATATGGAGTTTACGGCGGACGAAGACTACCACATGCTTCAAGCTGTGAAGATTGCACGCCAGATACTGGGGGAAGATACTAGTGATCAGTTTTTCGAGTGTGTCCTATGTACGATGTATATAAACTATGGTCGTTTAGGCACAAGAGGTATCGTTGTGCGTACTCGTGAGCAGATCAAACGCAGATACAATTTTTGCAAGCCAATACAGCATTTGTGTTTCTTGTCATCGCTAATTAAGAAAGAAGCAGCAGCCGTTTGGAACCTGAGCTTGATAGACTATATCACAAGGGATATGGTAGGATTTCTAGAGGACAGAAAGGGGTGGAGTGGATGGTGTGGAATACAAACTTAGATACGACTAAGCCTTCCACTTATGCAATTTTACGTTATTATTTTATTAGCGGTTGTTATTTGAAGTTGTCATTTTTCTTATGTATTGTTGTTTGAAGTTGTGATTTTCGTATTACTGGTTGTTAATTTAAGTTTTGATTTTCAATATTAGTTGTTGTGTTAAGTTGTTATTGTTATTATTAGTTGTTGCCTTAAGTTGTGGGTACCAAATAATGTCTGCAAAACAAGGTAATGAAAACTTTAACAAGTTATAGCATTAACTTAAACAAACAGACAATACAGAACCTAGAAGATGCAAACAATTAAAAACATAGCATAATGCTCAATCGTCGAAGTCATATCCCAAGTTGTCGTCAGACTCAATCCCCTCTTCCCTCTTAGTAATCCTATTCTCAAGATACGTTATCATATCCTTAGTGATGTAGTCTACCACCATCATGTTCCAGACGACAGCTGCTTCTTGCTTAATTTTAAATGGTAGAAACAACAAACTATCCATTGGTTTTCAAATGATGTACCTCTCCTTGATTTGTTCACAGTTACGCACAACAAAACCTTCAGTTCCTAAACGGCCGTAGTTGTAGTACATATTACACAAGACCAGCTCGAAAAACGCATCGCTATTATCTTCCCCCAACTCTCGGAGGGCAAGTTTTACTGCCTGGAGCAAATGGTAATCTTCATTAGGGGTAAACTCCATTGGTTAAACTGTTTATGTTCGAGGAGTGCCTAGCGTCTATTTATAGGCTCGTGGTTGTTTGGGCGGGAACTGCATTAAACACTTGTGTTTTGGTGGCAATTTTTGTAGGTGTCTCGGTATAGCAAAAAACCTGGTAATAGAAGTTGTGCTATAATGAGACCCCTACTATTATTTCACTCCAATATTATAGTACTTTTTTAAATATTAGGTGCCTCATACTCATTCGTCAACTTGGGTTACGTTATCCTTATCTTACAAGTGTCCATGTACTGAGTTGGAAAGTACTGGGAGGCTTTGAGTATGGAAACATATAGAGGGAATGAAGTGAAGGTTTCCCACTTAAAAGAGATTTACGCGGGAACAAAAACAACATTTCTCGCTAAAAATTTTCGAGCTGAACGACCCACTTCAAGTCTATAAATACTATAATATGACTACGAAACTAAAAATTTAAGTTATAACAATGGGTGATTCAGGTTGGAATGTGCACGAAGATGCAAGCCTCCTAAACGCATTTGACTTCGTGAGAGGTATGATGCAAGAGGAGATTCCTGGTTTCATCGATGCGGTTTTGTGCAAAATGTTCTTCAACCACGGTAGGGAGGCATCCTGCCCAGGATGTATGATGCCCCGACCACGCGGACGCGAAGAAGTATTTGATAGGTTAGCTTATCTTAAAACAATTACTATACAGATTAAGTCGCTAGCTTACGAAGTCCGAAGCAAAGTCCGAAATGTATTCAACATGGGATTGCAAAAATACAATTACGCAGGAGATGGTGTCACATGCGATACAGTCGCAGGAGCAAGAAATAGTCGACGCAATAGCCAGCGCCGTTGAAACGTATTCTACTCCCGAAGAAAGTAGTAATGCAGATGAATATTCGTTAGAGAAACACTTTGAGTATGGAATGAACTATCTGACTCCATAGAACTAAGTGTGCAATGCTAACTGAGGGTTAGCTTATCTACCGTTTGCTTTAATTTATTTGCTTATGTATTTCTAATTATGCAATCCTTTTGATTAAAGTGTAATTTATTTGCTTATGTATTTCTGATTATGCAATGCTTTCTAATTATGCGAGAAGTTTAGGTGTTATTGTTTTAAGTGTTATTGTTTTTAAGACACACGTCCAAACAAAAGCAACTCCAAAAAATCATATCAGCGAAAGCAACAACTTAAGTAAAACAAAAGGTAAACATCCAAACAAAAGCAATAACCGAAGCAACAAAACCAATTCCATACAACCATATCAACGAAAGCAACAACTAAAGTAAAAAAAAAGTAGTACCAAACAATCGTCCTAGTAGTCATATAATACAAATGCAGTCAATCGGCATGACGATACTCGTGCGCCAAAAGCGAACACTCGTGTATCTCCCGACGCATGTCCTCCATACTCATCTCGTCCGCTTTAGAATCAACATCAGTCACACGATCGGAAAGGTGATACAGTCGTGCCTGATATGTCATCGCACTCGGGGTCTCTGGAACATGTGAAGCAGATGGACCGAGCACACTAGGGTCAAGCAGAATGTACCATAGGTGGTCACGGATCCATACATCGTATAAAGAGGTCGTCCCATGACCGCCTATAACATATGTGTCACCACGAATCCTCTCGTCAATAACGTGTGACTGCCAGCCTATCCATGTGGCCTCATCCCACAAAAAGCGCGTGTTGACACGCCTCCTCCTATCTGCTGGTAAAACAGCCTGCAACGCCGGTGGTATGTCCTGAACGTGCCCTAGCTGTCGAGTCACCCGAAGTGGATCAGACGCCTGAACTATGTCGAACGCCTTCAGCGTGTGGTCAATCCAAGCCACACGATGGACAGGGAAATGATCACGATGCGTGCCGTAAGGTATAAACCAAACCTGTAATATGTTAGTTAATAATCTTTAAAAAACTATAAGTAATAATAAATTAACGATATGGAAAAAAATGTAACAAATCATCGTAACTTACATTGTTCTCCGTCAACGAAACCAGTATATCTCAGATGTTGATATGAGTCTCATCATCCGCATGAAACGGTGTCGGTACATATCGGCACATAGTTGGCATATAACACTCGTACATAGTGTTGAGCGTAGTCAAATAGGGGGGAAGTGATTGTATATCCACGTCTCCAACAAGGCCATAAAACCTGCAATTCCTAAAGTCGAGTGCAGCGACGACTTTCCTAGATGGTGGTACGTCTGAGCTAGTATATGCTGGCCCCAGTTATATCTAATGTACGGCCCTATAATACTCTACAAACTGCAGGTAATCTAACGATATACTGTTCCCCGTCTTGTTCACCAAAACACAACAACCCAGCATGTGCAGCAGATAACCTCTAGTGACACACTCTACAGTACTATCAGACATGGTATCATCCTGAAAGTAGGGCTGCATGTACTGCTCACGTAAAAACTGTAAACGAACAGATCTAGCATTACCCCATTGTTACGCCCTAACTCATGCCTAAGTGCGTCCTGAGGTATACCTAATACACTAGAATACCATGCTAAACGATGTCCATCACTAGGAAATATCTGAACGATAAAATCATCACCTGTCACCGGGAGACCAGTAATAACGTGGACGTCGCCTAACGTCACCGTCATCTCACCGAAACTAAAGTGAAAGCTGTTGGTGTCCGAATGCCACCTCTCAATAAAAACATCTACAAGGTGTACGATGGTACTCCAACGCTCCAACACATCGGTGAGGGGACCGAAGCAAGACATCCTAACCTGCTGTCTGACCCTGTTCTGCCCAGAAAGAGCCCTTGCACGGTGGGTACCGTACATAGAGTAGCACCGCGACGGCCGACGAGCCTACACAAAATATCAGTAACTTAGAAATAATACAAAAGAACATATGTTGTACTTTAAAAAAAAATCATTACTTACCTCTCCTCCAAAGACGCGGTATGCCTCGTGCTGTGCGTAGTCTAGATATAGAGCAGGCACATGCGGATTCACCTTCCGAAATTACTAATCCAGCGTCCCAAACGCATGGGATATAATAGGGGCCGGAGTCGAAGCGTTAGGCCTACGCCTTACGGACCGTGATCGTGACAGAACCTCCTCCTGCTCGCCAGCACCGCTCTAGCCTGAATGTCGAATAAGTGTATGCTATGTGTGAGGCATGCTGAAATACAACAAATAAAATCGTTAATAAATTTGGGAAAAAACTTCATAATTTGACAAAACAACCAAAAATGGTTATTCCCTGATTTTGTGAAATTGGGAACGCTGAGGTTGCAATTTCACCAAAATTGCGAAAACTGAGCTCGCAATTTTGGTGAAATTGCGAGCTCAATTTTCGCAATTTCACCATTCCTGGAATTGCAAAATTGCGAACAAGAAACTCACGATTTTGCACGGGTTGCGAGGTGTTTGTTCGCGATTTTGCAATTCCAGCAGCCCCAAACCCTAGATCTGAAAATCGAATCCAAACCTCACAAACACAACCTAAATTCAACAACTATGGTACCAAAACGTTTATAATGCAACGACTAACACGAATCTACAACTATTTTTCCAAAAAAACAACAGCATATACATGAAAATCAGACTTTTTAGGCAGAACCCTAAACTCTAAATATCACTAAAAATACTAAAGTAAATTGCTTAAAAATTACATGAATAGGTAAAGGATTCGTACCTCAAGGTGTTTGTAATGTCGGATTTGAGAAATCTTTCCTTTTTGGGGATTTTGAGAGATTTTGCTAGAGAGAAGAAGAGAGAAGAAGAGAGAAGAAGAGAGAAAAGAGGTTTTTGGGCTGAAAATACAGCTTTTATATCAGGGGTAAATTGGTATTTTTTGGGGTCTCATTATAGCCAAATGGGGTCTCATTATAGCCAAACGGGGTCTAAATTTAGCCTTGCCCAAAATGTAAATGATATTAGTAGCTTGGGCCTATCTTAAATTTGGACTGCTAATTCAGTGGGTCTCTTCCCCGTATCAACCTGTGTAGTGCTAATTCAATGGGTCTCTTCCCTGTATCAACCTATCTTAAACTTCTACCGCATGAAATAAAAAAGCTCTTTGGGACCCGAGATATATAATGATAGGAATCAATTTTTTTTTAAATGTCAGAAATAATTTGGTGACGTAAATTCATTAGCAAAAATACTATAAATCGTTTTTTTTAAGGCAACAAAGTAATTTGGCGACGTAATATATGAACAGTGGGTCAAATTAAAGTGCATATCCTAAAGTGGACTCCAAATTTCCATCATAGAAAAGAATTGCATGTAAATCCCTCATGGATTACTTTCCCACGCCTCCCTCATTTATGTATCAGAAAGATACTATAAATTTATTAGCAAAAATTCTAAGAAACACATTACAAGTCCAAGTGCCACAAAAAAATAGAGCTATGTACAATTTTTGTATGGCTTAGATTGAAACCAGTATATCAAAGCCTTCTATATCTAGAATCTCGGTTAGTTTTTGGAAAAAAAAGAAAGGTTTTGGCAGTAGGTTACGTATGGTGTGAGGCCAAAATATTGTTCCAAATAGGCATGGGCATATGGGTATGGAACCGAAGAACCGAACCGAACCGAAATAACGGATTCGGTTCGGTTCCGGTTCCTTATAAATACCCGTACGGTTCCTTATCTTAAATACCCACAGTTCTCGGTTCGGTTCGGAACCTAGAACCGAATAGTACCGATAAAGAACCGAATAAGCAATAGTACCTTTGAATATCCATGATTTTCTGTTCGGTTCCAAACGGTTCTTTTGGCTACAAAGTAACCATTTGGTTCTTTTCGGGTTCAGTTCCAAACCGTTCTTTTGGTTAGAAAGTAACCATTTGGTTAGAAAATAACCATTTGAGTCTTTTCGGGTTCAGTTCCAAACAGTTTTTTTAGTTAGAAAGTAACCATTTGGTTAGATAATAATCATTTCGTTCCTTTCGGGTTCAGTTCCAAACGGTTCTTCTGGTTACAAAGTAACTATTTGGTTAGAAAGTAACTATATGGAACCGAAACCCGAATGTAACCGAACCGAACCGAGAAGAACCGAACCGAACTGAATTTTAATCAGTTCCTAAATGGGTACTAATTTTAAGGAACCGAGAACCGAACCGAACCGAATTTTAATCGGTTTCTAAATGGGTACTAGTTTTAAAGAACCGAACCGAACCGAAGAACCGAATGCCCATACATAGTTCCAAATATCTAAATATTGGACATTAAATCTCTTAATCCATAAAATCAACACAGCCAAATCAGTCCCAAGATGAAAGAAAACACCAGAATAATAGGCAAACTTCAACAACAGATCTCTGGAAACCTAAAATAAATTCCATCATTGTTAAACCTCCGGATACTGAACCACAAAACATTTAATCATGTGATAACCCAATTCAGTTAAAAATAATAATGAAGTTCAAACATATACCAACCAAGCCTCAACAGGCCAACATATACCAATCATCACACAACCCCCATTTACAAGCTCTCAGCCTACCAACATCATCAGTGACCCACTAATCCGAATCACCCTTAGCCAAATATCAAACATCAAAACCATACATGAATACCATAAGATTGAAATGATAGAAGCTCTTCATACTCTTGAAACAGGCTTAACTTTGACATTATCAAAATAAATTATCTCTAAAGATGGTCATTCACTCTCCTAAAGTCATCACCATTGGAAGCCTTCCTTCATCACCTCCTACAAAAGCTCAAGATAACAAGGAAATTCAGAACATTATCAAGAAAAAAATGAAAAGAGATAAACTTAAATCCATCAAAGTATTTAAAACAGACAAGCCAGTGCAATTCAAACGGTCTGGCAGACCTCAAACTAGCTCTTCTAAATGATATTATCATTATTATGTTGGAATGTTTGAGTAATTGGAAACAAGGCCACCATAAGAAAGCTTAAATCAATTTGTAGGTAAGAAAATATATTTTGTAGTAATCTAGGAGCAAATGATTTCTAAACTACATCTAACAAAGACTGTACGGCTTCTTGGATTTCATCATGATATTGCTAACTTATCAAACAAGATTTGGATTTTCTGGAGGAAACAATTCAATGTCACTACTCTTGTCAATCATGATGAGGTTCTATATCTTCACGTAAATAATTCTACTACTAACAAAGATTTTATTTTGTCTATATTGTTTATGCTAAATATATCAGGGACCGGAGGATGGCTCTATGGAATACTATAATAAATATAGCTGACTTCTCTAAGGAATGGGTTATGATGGGAGACATTAACTCCGTCACCAACCACGCTGAACAACTTTTATGTTCAACTATGCGCTTAAAAGCATTGATGATTTTAAGGATGCCATCAGTGATTGTAGTCTTTTAGATGCTGGCATCCGTGGAACTAAATACACTTGGACAAACTCTCATAAATAGAACAGGCCATGATCTACTTATTTTGAAACTACCATTGTAAACCACTTAGCTAGAACAGGCTTGGATCACTCATCTCTCTTCATATCCATCAATAACACTCAAAGAAAAACAAAGACATCCTTTGGATTTATAAATATGTGGTTGCTTCATCCAATATTCTAAGAATCAACATAAAGCAATTGGAACGTAGAGATGACTGGTACACCAATTCAAGTATTTTGGAAAAAATTGAATAGACTAAAACTAATATGGATTCATATAGTCGCACGATGTAAAGTATAGTAAAAATATAGAAACTTAAAAGAATATGATTTTAGAGAGAGAAAACCAGAATAACTAGAGTAATTAATGAATAATATATGTTATTTATTAAATCAGCTTTAGCCTTAGTATAGGAATTGGCTTTAACAAAAAGGGTTACAAAAAAGGGATTAATTGCATACTCGTCCCTTATCAATACACAAACCTTTAATTCTCTTCTATAATTATATAATATGTCATAATAAGATTTATTCATTTACAATTTAGTCTTTAGAATTCTATTTCTTTATTATAATTCTCTTCTATAATTATATAATATGTCATAATAAGATTTATTCATTTACAATTTAGTCTTTAGAATTCTATTTCTTTATTATAATTCTCTTCTATAATTATATAATATGTCATAATAAGATTTATTCATTTAGTTCTTATAAAATTCGATGAATAACAACTACTTAGCTTCAAAATTCTTCACCAATGAAAGAAAATCTCTTTACTCAAAATTCGAACGGCTACATAAATATAAAAAACGCGACAACTCTTAATGCCTCAAAATTTATATATGTAGTCATTTCCTTTCGATTAATAATAATTATTTGAAGCCTTAAGCTACTTTTACCAAAAAATTCAAACTCTCCGTACAATCTTCAATCTGTTTATGAAAAAAATACCCTAAAATGGAGAAAATCCAAAGCCAAAGTTCATAAAAACCTTAGTTCTCCCAAGTCTGATAACTACGTCGTTGGTACTTACGACTATTTATGCATTGGTGAGAGGGTCGACGAATATAAAACTCTCGCTTTAATCAACAACGCTAAACACATCCACAGAGACAATTTACTTCGGTACATTCGATCCCACTCGAACTCCTCAACCTCGTCTGGAGGAAAAACAGTAAAATTTACCTATATAGACTCTTCACTATTACATGTTTTCGAAACGATATTTAATATTACAATTTTTCGAAGCGATATAAACTGTGTATTTTTACCAGAAATTTCAAAACGATATAAAAGTCGTTAAAAAGATGCCATAGATATTTTCAAAAAGCTGGCCACTTGGACTGATAAAGAATGGGAGAACGAATTACACTCAGCCTTCCATCCGATCAACAATCTGAATAGTCACCTATTCAGAATTGGTGTGGGAGCTGACCTCCCCGAGAATTTGATGGAGGCGCTTGACCTTAACTGTTAAGAGGCTCGTAGCCCCAGATTGCAAAGTGTTCCTTCGAGTTCGGAATCGGTCTTACAGCCATTTTCCCCCGAAGAAGAAGGGAAAAAAAAGAAGAAGGGAAAAAGAACAACGTCTCCAACCAAACCGAAGAGAAAGGCATCAGAAAAAAGCCTTCCTACAATTGAAGAATGAGATGAGGTCGCGCCTTCACCGAAGATAAAAATATGGCTGCATCGAAACGGAAAAAGAATCATGACAAATTTATCAACCTTGATCAACCTCAAGAGGTTACTACCGATGTGGATCCATACATCCAAGGAGTTCAAGACCAACTCCAACATTATGGAGAGAAATCAGCACATACTTCCTTTGAGGTAAATAAAATCATACTCCTTCCGAGGTGAATGTTTCCGAAACTCCATTGTCAGTGACTTCGTCTGCCATAATTCCCTACACCAAGTATGTTTCCATTCCTCCCAAAGAGCTACCCGAAGAAGTGAAGCTTGCTCTTCAACCATTTACGTAACCACTTGAGTCTCTGGTTAAGGAAATGGTTCGTCAACCGAAAAATGTTGTAGCCGAGAAGAGGATGAAAGAGATTTTAGCTTTAAAATTAGAATAGAGCTTTCATGAGTTTCAGGGTGCCAGATCAGAATTTCTGAGAGAGATTCTTCACATCAATACCCATATTAGATCTGTGCATGCAAGAGAGATAGAAGAGCTCAATACTTCAAAAAAATTATCTAGATGAGCTCAAATCAAAACATGCCCAAGAGTTAGTCGAAGAGACACAAAGGTACTCCACACTTCAACTCTCACTCAACAAGAGTGAAGATGAAAAAAGCTGGCAAAATACATGGATCATCTCAATAATCAGTTCGAAAATTGAAAGAAGTTTGATGGAAAGGCTGCTGAAAAAGTGTGTGAGAAGGATCTGTTGGCAGCCATAAAAAAGGCCGAAGAGGTGAAAACTATAAATCTTCTTCAACAAACTCATGCCTCATTTCCATAGCAGATCTTTCACCTTTTTGGGAGCGAATACCGATCAAAATTCGTCCTAGCGAAGCCTTCGACCCTATTCCAAGCTTATCAACCGAGGAGGAAGAATCGGAAGAATCTATTTCAGGTGAAGAATAATCCTTTGAATAGTTCATCAAAGAAAAACAATTTCACCAAGGCTTTTTTTTTTAACTGTCGTGTGTTTGTTACCTATCTTTTTATGGGTTGACTTGAATATATTGGATGCTATTTCACTTAGCACAATTGTAACGTTTTTGGATTACTTATGAATGCAAATAGTTTTGATATTAGAATTTTATATAAACAAGGCATATGCACCTCGAAAATAACACTTTATATTAAAAACATACCACCTCAATAAATATTGGTCCATTTATTGTATGTGATACCTCAAAAAGTATTGTTGCATTTATTGTGGGTGGCACCTCAAATATTACGGTGTATTTAAAAGACGTAGCACTTCAAATATGATTGTTTTTTCGAAACGTGTTAATAGTGAATGTGTAACACCTCAGAAATATTATTCTTGGCCAACTTCAAAGATGATCAGACTTTGACAAGCTACCAAAATAATCCGAGGATTCATACTGTAAACAACCATTGGCCAAAAACTAAAACTTTATTGATTGTTTTGAATATCTACTTAGCACCTCGTTAAAACCTCCTTGGGCTAACAAGGATGGGAATAGTGTGTCAAATATCCAAGAACAAAATTTTAAAAAAAAATTACACCCAGTACAATTTTAGATGTTGTATATTCCAATGATGTTGAAGCATCATCCCTTACTCATTACAAAGGTTATAAGATCCTGGCTTTATTTTTTTTAACAACCATATAAGGACCTTTCCAGTTTGGAGCCATCTTGTCGAGGCTATTTTCCTTGGTATGGAAGAATACCTTCTTTAGAACTTTATCCCCAACCTTAAAATCCCTCATTTTTACCTTCGAATTTTATCTACTCCTCATAAGAGTTTGATAATGAATCATACTCATATAAGCTCATTCTTTTATCTTCAACTAAATCTGAATCCGCTCTCGTTGCGTCATCATTGACGCCCTCAGAATATTAAGGTACTCTATAATAAAGTAATGTAGATTCTGAAGGGCTAACAAAATCCATTTCATACCCAGTGCAAAGGGAGTTTCTTTAGTAGCTTATGTTGGGGTTGTTCGATAAGCCCATAACACCTCTTGAAAATAAGTAATAGATCTATTTGTCACTTCCACTTGACCATTCACTTGGAGACGAAAATGAGTGGAGAAACATTGTGTTATTATTCCCCTCGAAGCACAAAAGAACCCATCTATTTATTGTTAAACTGAGGACCGTTGGTTGTGCTAATTTTTCGAGGTACCCCGAAGCAGCAACAAATATTGTTTACAATAAACCTAATTACATCTTTAGCTTTTGTTTCAGATAATAGTTCTGCCTCTGCCCACTTTGTAAAATAATCTATCGCCACAATAATAATTTGGCGTCCTCCCACGGCCGCTGGCAATGGTCCCACTAAATCTATTCATCATCTATCAAAAGGGATAGCTTCGGTAATTGTCATAAGTGGAACTGCTGGTTTATGAATAGAATTTTCAAATCGTAGACAAGTATCACAGCTTCGAACTAAATTTTCGGCATCATCTATAATCAAAGGCCAATATTATCCCGCCAATAAAACTCTGTGCATCAATGCATTGACGCCATCATATAACTCTGAAAACATTTACAGTGATTCTTCTCTACTTAAACATCGCAATAATGGCCTACTCAACCCTTTTTGTATAAAACCCCATCTAATACCATGTAACCACCTGCTTTAGCTTTTAGATTTTTAGCTACTTGCATATCTTTAGGCAATATTCCTTTTAACAAAAAAATCAAAATACCATTTCGCCAATCACCACAGATATTATTTGAAGTAACAAACACACCCTCAATATATTTACATTGCTCTAATCGTGTTAAAATTGAAGGACTTTCCTGTAATGAAATCCAAGGATAATCTTATGTGTAAGCCATCGTTACCAAAGAATCAGCAAACATATTGTCTCCTCAACTAATATGTTCAACAATACCATGATCAAACAGAGCCATCAAATTCTGAAGCTCTCGGAGATATAGAATTAAATAATCTTTTTTTGGCTTCAGATATTCTAGCAACTTGATTTGCTATCAACTGGGAATATGTTTCTAAACGAACTGAAGTTTGCCTAAAAATATTTGCAAGCCTTAGACCAGCCAATGTCACTTCATATTCAGCTTTGTTGTTTGATGCATGAAAACAAAATTTAATAGACTGCAACATAGTTGCCCCGGATGGAGCGACCAGTTTCACTCTAGCACTACAACCTAAAATGCTAGAGCCCCCATTAGTTTGAACAATCCACACCGAATTGTTTGGAAAACTTTCCTTATTCACTTTCTCATCTGATTTGTTCGAGTGGAACTCAACCAAACAATCTGCTACAGCCTCGGCCTTAATAGCCGTTCGAGGTGAAAAGATGGTGTCAAAATCTCCCAACTCAACTAAACATTTAGTCATCCTTCCAAAAATACGAGGGCGTTGCAAGATATTTTTTAATGAAAATGAAGTTCGAACCTCAATAGAATAATCTTGAAAATAAGGACGCATCTTTCTAGCAGCTACTACTAATGCAAAAGCTAATTTTTCAAGCCTCGGGTACCTTTTTCTGCTGCTATCAAACTTTTACTGACATAATAAACTATCTTCGAAATACCCGCACTTTTACTTATCAACATAACACTTACGGAAAATCTGATACCGCAATATACAAAGAGAGTTGTTCTCTAGTTTGAGGCTTGGAAAGTATCTCTGGTGAATATAACATTTTTGTACGCCTAAAAATGCTGCTTCACAATCTGAAGTCCATTCAAAGTCCTTTGACCTGCAGAATACTTGACAAAAAGGGAAACATTTGTCAGAAAATCTTGAAATAAATCTGTTAAGAGCACTTAACCTTCCTGTTAGAATTCAGACTTCTTTGATAGTTCGAGGAGCTTGTATTGACACTACAGCCTATCTCCATTATGGGTCAGCCTCTATTCCTTTTTCACTAATAACATAACCTAAAAACTTCCCTGATCGAACTCCAAAACTACACTTCTCGAGATTTAATTTTAGCTTATTTTCCCTTAAATTAAAAAAGGTCCAGCATTCTTTAATCCGAAAGGCATAACCCTATAACAATGTAAGCCTCGTTCTGTGATCAAGGTGGTACTCTCTTCATCTTTTGGATCCATTTGAATTTGATTATAACCTGCAAATTCATCCAAAAAGGTCAAGATTTGATTTCCTGAAGTGGAATCAATTAAATGGTATATCCGAGGAACGGGGAATGGATCTTTAAGGCAAACACGATTCAAATCTATGAAATCTACGCACATTATCCATTTCTAATTCTTCCTTTTAACCACAACTGGGTTCGTTGTCCATAAAGGATACTGTGATTCGCTTATATGGCCAACCTTTAACATTCGATCCAGCTCGGAAACAATTACTTCTGCTTTTTCAAAAGAAAATGCACGCTTTTTTGTATAACAGGTTTAACCTTCAGATTTATTGCTAAGCTATGGCAAATCACCTTGACTGGAACCCCTATTACATCCTATGTTCTCAAAGAAAAGACATATAAATTGTGAGATAAAAATCTCAATAGTTGCTGACGCAAAATTGGGGTTACTAAAGTCCCTATTCGTAGTACTTTTCCATCAGGAAAAGCATATTCTTCAAAAAACTTCACTCAGTGTTAAAGAGACCAGGGTTTCTCTTTGATCATCTACTTCTTCCTCGAAATCCAAGGTCAACCCCCTAGTTGTTATTCATACATTTCATCATCACCGCTAGCGCTTCGAATTCGAAGTGTTGTGGCATAACACTCTCTAGCAACCTTTTGATCACCTCGGACGACCCCCACTCGATCTCCGATGATATATTTAAAGCACTGGTGAACTGTTGACACAACTCCATACATCCTCGATAACCAAGATCTTCCAAAAATGGAATTGTAGCTTATCAAACAATACACCACTATGAATAACACCTGAACTTTCTTTCTGAAAGGTCTCTTTCCCAGAATCACCTCTACCTCGAATTCCCTAATTACTTATGTCGTTACTCCAGTAAAACCAATGATAGTACGCTCTGATTGAGAAATCCAAGGAGGGTTTCGTATTCGATCATAAGTTGTCTTAAAAAGAACATTTGCAGAACTTACTGTATCTATCAACACGCGTCAGATTTCAAAACCCGTAACCTCTAGTCCAATAATCACTGCATCCTCATGTGGTCCTGCGGTGCCTCTCAAATTATCTTTGTAAAAAACAAATCGAATGTCTCTCTTACCATACAGATGAGTAGATAAGTTTCCTTCTATTTGATTAGCTAAACTCACTATATGTTTTTTCCTAGCATTATCCGTATAACTAATCATAGTATCATCCCCGGATATTTCCAAGGACTCAAAATACTCACAAAGGCTTCGAACGCGACCTTGCTTCACTGGTTCCTCTACTGCCTATTAAAATCAACCTGTCTGGATCTGTATCTAAATATTTTGATGTTGTATCAAAATTTTCAATCTTTGAATCTAAAATCATCAAAATTTCAGCCTGTGTATTTGGATTTGTTTCTTGTAAACTCAATATGACAAGGATCTTTGTCATACTGCTCTGTCGTTTTACAAATGCCAACAACTTCCCATTTTCAATCAAAGTCCGCACTTTCTTTTTTAACGCAATACAGTCCGCAGTATCATGTCCAATATCTTTGTGATACTTACAAAGCTTGTGATTTCACTCCTCCCTCGGTGCATTTATCGGTGCATGATTTTTGAAACTCTCATACCCCTTAGTTTTTTCAAAAATTATAGCAACATTCTCAGTTAGATCGGCATAATACTCAGGCCATACCCATTGGTTGGGTCTTAGTCTATAAAATTGATACCCTAATGTTTGTTTTAAATATCCTCTAGTTCGATGAGGTAAGTTATTGTTTTTCGAACGTGTCGGTTGGGTCGAATTCGAAGGCTGCCTCTGATTATTTGGCACCTGAGCAGAACTCTTTTGACCAGTTCCAACTACTCCTCGAACTTTGGTCGATTCTTTAACTTTTATTTGGTCCTCTACTTGAGCCATCAGTATCGCAAAGGTTAAATCGCTTTGCTTTGTTGTTTCATTTGCCAAATCTCCTGGTAATAATCCCTGTCGAAAAACCACCATTGTCACTAACTCCTTACAATTATCTACCCATGCTTTGGTTAAAACAAACCACTTACTGGTAATCTTTTAATTTTTCTCTCACCGCTTGCTTGTATTTAATTATTGTATCCATATTCGCTCGCATTTCTTTGCTTCCTACAAGTTATCTTCGGAAATCAGTATTAAAATCTCTAAAGTTTGAAATTGACCCCCTCAAAATTTTGTTGTACCATTTTAAAGTTGTTCCTTTGAATGTTTGAGAAAAACCTTGACACGCCATCCTATCATCATTCTCAAAATTCATCATGTAATTTTTAAACTATTCAATGTGATCATCAGGATCTTGCATCCAATCGAATTTTTTAATTTTTGAAATATCAAAATGCTTCGGAAGAGAAAATGATCTTATCTCAGTTGAGAATGGATAATTTCTCCAGTCAGCACCTTGAACATACTGATTGCCAGCTCCAGCTCCCATCACATCATATAGATTCTGATCGTCCACAACATTGTATTGATTTGATGTATCTCTTTCGCACCAATTGGCTTCTTTCAAGCACCGGGGTACATTTTCCTTTCTTGACTTGTTTTCCTTTCGCAATTTGTTAGGTTGATCCTTTTCTACTTTCAAAGATGCTCGATATCTTTTAAAATATGATCTTGTACTTTCTATTTCTTCATCACTAGACAAGATATACCTTTGTTTGTCTTTTTTATCTTTTCGTGAAGCGTAACGATCCTCAAAATATTATGAACGTGTTTCTACGCTTACTTTTGGTCTGACGTGTCGTGCAAGATCGATCAAAGTGATTATCAGCGTCACTTTTGTCATCCAATTGTCTCACCTCTGATTTCAGTCTAGCTGACCAAATTTATTGCTCTCTCTGGTCATACTTCTTATTTAAAGTAATAAATTTGTCTGAAAGTTGATTCATTCGTACTTCTATGTCGGATTGAATCTGTTGAATCGGAACAGATTCATTATGTTTACCACCAGCTCCTTGCAAATCATGTTTCAATGTTTCAACTGGTGTTCTAACTAATGGATCATTTTTGTTTCTCGGATTCATCGTTAATAAAAGCAACTATCTAAAATTTGAACGAAAAAAAGAAAAAAAAAGAATCAAACAGAAGTAATCTAGGCACCAATCAGCGATCAATCCCAGTGGAGTCGCCAATTTGATATTGATTTATTTAGTCTCACGATGTAAAGTAGAGAGAAATGTAGAAAGTAAAGAGAATATTAATAGTATTTGTTCTTTATTAAATCAACTTTAGCCTTTATATAGGACTTGGCTTTAACTGAAACGGTTAAAAAAGGATTAATTGCATACTAGTCCATTATCAAAACATAAACCTTTAATTCTCTTCTATGATTATTTAATATGTCATAATAAGATTTATTCTTTTACATTTTAGACTTCGAAATTTTATTTCCTTACCATTGGAGATCTCAAGTTCCATTCTCAGAATGTTCCTAGTAGTTATAATTATCAGTGTATGTGTGGTGATGTAATATAGACATCTCGATTTTAGTTTACATTAAAAAAATATAACGATGACATTATCAATTTTCACTTTTATTGTGTTTGTCTTGATCGTCATAAAGTGCAAAATGCCCAAGTGTCCATGTTACTTGATATCCCGCATCTCCATTATATTGTTTATGTTCCCATTTCAACTGTATTTTTTCATTACTCTTTAATTCCATGTGTACACTCATCATATTGTACATATCTTATGTGCTTCACACCTTAATTATCTCTCACTATATTTTATTTTTTTTACAAAATCAGACTTATTACACAACCAAAAACCATATTTCCATAACCAATTTCTTCTTACTTTTACAAAATATTTGCGCATAATTATGCAGCTCGAACAAAATTTCTTATTTGCACCCTAGTTATATGAAATTTCGTACCATTAACACAATCCAAGAAAATTAAAAAGAAAATTTTATTAATACAAATATACATATATTTTAGCAAGTACAGAAATTAGTTTTTTTCACACCCAATTAACACCTATTTTCACAAAAACAAGTTGTATTTTTTTCACACAATTAGATTTATTTCACAACCAAAAGTCCTAGTTACGCAACCAATATCTTCTTATTTTTACAACAAGATCGCACATAATTGCGCAATTAGAACAAACTTTTTTTACACCCAAATTACTCATAATTTTGCATCTTTAACACAATCTAATTTTTTAAGCAAGTTTTTTCAACATAAAAAAGCATATATTTAAGAAACTACAAAAGTATTAGCTGTTTCACACCCAACTTTTAGCTATATTTTATTGAAATAAACACTTTTTAATAAATTTTCAGTTTCGTTTCCCTTGGATTCGGGTTACATCTATCTCTTTACTCTTGAATTATGATTTAGGTTATCTCTGTTTAATTATTTTGTTATTGGTCATGCATCAGTTTGTATTATAACTTGAATTTACTAAAATATAAACACAAGAATCTAGCCTCTCAATAACCCTAGGGTAAGGGTAAAATTATCACTTCTATAGCTGGTATCTGCAGTGTGAGCATAATGACGAGCGTTTTACTAGGCTGGATAAACCATCAAAATGTTAAGGGAAGAGATGAGTAAATGCATGAATCAGATGAAGCAATTGATGATCCTAGTAGGACCCCAAGGTTCAAACCATAACAATCAACTAGAGGATCGTGAAAGAAACTACTATCAGGATGAAAATTCAATCATTCAAATGAGGGATTCTGGAAGTGGACGTGTTCTTCCATGATATCATGGATAACCATCCTCTAATCAGCTTCTAGACCGTGATTAAAACCAGAGCATAAAAAACTCGTTGGAATCAGGGTTTTGACTTTATATTCTAGATTTCCATGGGGGTATTCAACCAGAACAATTTTTAGATTAGATTGAGTCATTAGAATAAGTTTTAGACTTCAAGAATATCCTAGATAATAAGAGAGTCCAATTGGTGCTAACAAAATTTTGTGGCCGGGCTCGATCAGGTGGCAACACATTAAACAATCTCGTCTACGATAAGGTAAATCTAGAATTATAACTTGGTTTAAATTTGTGAAGCATATGACAAGAGATGAGATCAAATAACAGACTTCCTATGAAGCATTTAGCCTTATCTACTACCATAAATAGAGGAGGAGGACTTCGTATAGGCAGTTCGGTTATTAGGTGAAATCTTTCTCTCTATTGCTCGAATCTTTAGTATTCTCTTATTTATTACCTGTATCTATTATTTAGGCAGACTTGATTATTTTTACATAATAGTAGATAGAAAGAACGCTCGTAAGGAGTATGAGGGCTACATTCTTATCTTTTAATTATGGAAGCATCATGTATGAATAGTTTTAAAATCTTAAACAATGGTAAAAATCTATTGATGATTGTACTGGTGAGTTTTATAAGTTTTAGAATCGCTTTCACCCTTCTGATACAAAAGATCAATTGGGTTCTCGTTACATAAGTGGGTTAAAACAACGATTTAAAGATTCTTTGAACATGTTTGATCTGGTTAATGTGTCAGAAGCACATCAGCATGCTTAGTATCTTGGGAGATTTCTAGAAAGAAGGCCATTTTGGGAAGATAGCGTTAGGACGTGTAATATGTTATTGACTAAAAGGGTGGTTCTAACTTCTATACAACCAATCCAAACTACACCACCAGTTCTTATCGAGACCTCATTTTAAATAAAGTATTCTAGGTGTCTTAGAATATGCCACCACACATCAGAGTGTACCAAACCATGCCAAACCAGGGGTTTATTTATAGAACCTACTGATTCGAGATTGAAGAAGAGCAACAATCCATAGTTTGATGTGGAGGATGAGAACATTGATGAATATAATCAAGTTGAAACTTTATGTGTAGCAAACGTGAGCCAGTTGTTAATGGTAAAACACTTATGTTATATGTCTAAGATCGATAATGACGATGATAATTGGATTAAGAAGAACATATGCCAGTCTATTTGTACCATTGGTGTAACATTTTTAAACTCATCACTGACTCGGGTAGTTGCGATAACATAATTTTTGACGAGGCCTCATAAAATCATGTTGAAGACCGAAGCTCATTTAAGTCCGTACAAGCTGACTTGGTTGAAGAAAACAACAAGGTAAAAGTATTTTTGCGTTTTCTTGTTCTATTAGAAATTACAAGAATAAAGCATGGTTCAACGTAATTAGCGTGAATGCATGTCATCTGTTGTTAGGACGTCTATGGAAATTTGACAAGGGATGTATTCATGATGGTCGCAACAATCGGTATATACTTCGTTACCATCTAGAGAGGTGTCTCCACCAACACCACCCAATATGCCTTAAGAGTCTACTAGGAATTTGTTAGCGTGTAAAGAGTTTATCTAGCATGCGAGTGATTTAAAGATTGTGTATGTGCTAGTCATGAATGGGAGTATTGATGTTTTTATTGGGATCTTGGAGCGGGTTTGACCACTACTAGTGGAGTTTGTTGATGTTTTCCCATAAGAGTTACCTATGAGGCTTCCATAATTACATGATATTTAACATCAGATTGATCTAGTCCCTGGGGCTATTTACCTAACCGACATCATTACAAGATGAGTCATAAAAAGCATGAGAAGCTTAGGCCTTAGGTTGAGGAGTTACTAACTAAGGGTCATATTCGAGAGAGACTCAGTCCATGTGCGATTCCAGCACTATTTACACCTAAGGAAAATAGTTTGATGAGGATGTGTGTAGGAATTCACACCATCAATAAGATTAGCAGAAGGTATAATTTTTAAATTCCTTAACTTGATGATTTGTCGGATCAATTGAGTGGCGTGAAAGTGTAAATTAAATTGGATTTGAGGAGCAAATATCATTAGATTCGCATTAGGATGGGAGATTGGTGGAAAACAGCTTTTAAGACCCGATAAGGTTTGTTTGAGTGGATGGTAATGTCATTTGGCCTTTCTAGTGCCCTTAGTATTTTTATACGGGTGATGAATCAGAATTTTCATCCTTTTATTGGCAAGTTTTTTGTAGTTTCTTTTGACGATATCTTGATTTATAATATTAACGACGAAATATATCTTCAGCATCTATGAGAGGTCTTGCTTGTTCTGAGGCGCGAACGATTGTATGGTGGAATCAACAAGTGCTCGATTATGATAGATTATGTCATTATCATGGGTTATTTTCTTTCAAAATATATATCCATTAATGAGTCCAATGTGGTAGTAGTTCGTGATTGGCCACTACCTACCATTATTATTGAAGTTTATTCCTTTCATGGGTTGGTTTTATTCTATCGGTATTTCATTTATAGCTTTAGTATCATCATGACACCATATACTGATTTTATGAAAGGCAAGACATTTTGTTGGACCCCGTAAGCAACTTCACCGTTTGAAGAGATTAAGGTATGATTGACTACTGCATCCGTTTTGCTTTTTCCTGATTTTTCTATAAGGTTTGAGTAACATTGTAATGCGTCTGAATTGGGTATCAAGGCTATGCTGAGTCAATGAGGATGGTATATGTATTATTTCAGTGAAAAATTGAGTCACTCAAACTAAAATACAATACTTATAACGTGAATTTTTATGCGTTTGTTCGACATTGAAATATTAGAGTGTGTATCACACTTATGATGATTTTGTATTATACACTGATCACAGTAGATTGAAGTATTTACAAGGTCAAAATAAGCTCTTTGCATGTCACACTTAATGGGCATCGTTTACACAACAGTTTATCTATTCAATCAAGCATATGTTTGGTGCAGTTAATCGTATAGTAGATGTACTAAGCATGCAAAATATGATGATTCGAATGGAGGGGGAGGTTACTGGATTTGAGTTGGTGAAAGATTTACTGGCTACAGATCCATATTTTTGCCTTATCTTGGAAGACGTTGAGGCTGGTCTAATAACTGATTTTCTATGAGCAATGGCTACTTTTCCAAAAGTAATCATTTATATGTTCTCCTAAAGAGTTTATGGTTGTTGATAATGCTGGAAAGACATAATGAAGGGCATGATGGTCATGATAAGACTTTCAAATCTATATCTCATCAGTTTTATTGACTATATTTGAGGAGAGATGTTGTTTGCTTTGTGGTTAGATGCAGAACTTGTCAGATGGAAAAGGGGATGATTTCCAATGCGGGTTTGTATCTTTATTTACCCCTAGGAGAGGGACTATAGAGAAGTGTGAGTAATAATTTTGTTTCTGGATTACCTCGAATACAGAGGGGTAATTATTTTATTTTTATGATTGTTGATCGTTTTTCCAAGATGGCTCACTTTATTGCATGCAAGAAGACGACGGATGCAATGAATGTTGTTATATTGTATTTCACGAAAGTATATAGTTTGCATGGATTGCCTATGATATCGTCTCTGACCGAGATCCGAGGTTTGTAGGACAACTCTTGAGATTTTTATGGCGTCTTACTAATATGAAGTTGAGTTTTAGCAGTTCCTATCACCCTCATCCAAATGGGCAAACCGAGGTGACTAACAGGACATTGGGAAACATGTTGTTGGCAGACGTGGCTGGAAATTTGAAGTCATATCATCAACGACTTTATCATGTGAGTTCTTGTACAACAGGAACCACAAGAGGAGTATTGGGCATAGTCTAATCATGGTGGTATATGGTTATAAACCATGGGCCCCTACGGATTTGGTTTTTCTAGAGTTAGCTAAGGTTTTTGTCAATGTTGAACTTTCCATTGCTGAATTGTGAGATATTCATGAGAAAACTAGAAATTAACTTGAGAAAACTATCCAAAAATACAAAGAAAGTGATGATAAGAGATCATTATCTTGTACATGAATATAATAAGCTGGCAGCCATGAAGGTTGGTCCTTAGGAGATCCTAGAGAAGATCAACCTGAATGCTAAGATTAAAGCTACCATGTTACATGAAGACCCATGATGTTTTCAATGTGAAACACATCTGGTGTCATCCACCGAGTCTATTGATGATGATGATACTAGAAAGTCGAGGGATAATTCTTCTCAACCAAGAGAGAATAACGTAATTCCAAAGACTCATGGTTATCTAAAAGTGATCGACAAATGCAAACAGACCTTATTTTCCACTTGTATATCAAAACTAGTTAAAATTTGTACTCAAATTAAATGTCTCGGAAAGTCCAACGATTGTCGGGTTGTGATGGAGGTTAAAATCCTGCTCACCAAGTTTGAGCCCATAATTCTAGATTTTAGGGACTCAAATATCTATTTTACTATATTTTCTATATTTTTAAATACTCTAAGGATTTGTTTTGATTACTAAATCAATTCTGATTGCATTCAGATTTGATAGGGTTCTATTTTAATACGTTTATATTATTTTCTATATTTTGGGAATCGGGTTTTGGACGATTCCCATGTAAATGCATCTCATGCCTACTCTCATACTATCTTTTATTGAAATAAATGTTTTTTTATTGAATTTTCAGTTTTTGTTTCCCTTGATTAGGATTACATTTATTTATTTACTCTTGGCTTATGATTTAGATTATCTATCTTTACTTATTTTGTTATCGGTCTTCCTTCATTATAAGTATTCAAGTCTTAAAATCAGGTTACTATCAGTATTTTCTCAAATTCTTAATTGTTATATATAGTTTTTTTTAATGAACTTTTTATTGGCATATTACCCTTTAATACTACATTTTAGCATAAAATTTTAACATTTACATATTTTTTATAACAAAAATAATAAAATAAAATAAAAATTGGAATCCGAAGATATCAACATTCCACTTGATAACATAAGTTTAAGAGTTGTAATTAATGAATTTTAACACGTGCATCAAATGGAAAATCAGGGGTCCACGAAATATCAAAAACAAAGGTAATGCCGCTAATGGATATCTAAAGATATCCGATACATAAATAATTTTAAAAAAACTATAATAATGTGTCTTACTTTAATTGAAAAAAGTTTAAAAAGATAAATAAATATTGGGTAAACGAAATGCTTTTTAATTTTTTTATAATAATGTATTTTAA
Organism: Limnanthes douglasii subsp. nivea; assembly: GCA_036936605.1. Classification (NCBI taxonomy): domain Eukaryota; kingdom Viridiplantae; phylum Streptophyta; class Magnoliopsida; order Brassicales; family Limnanthaceae; genus Limnanthes; species Limnanthes douglasii. The sequence continues at coordinate 324,617,286 of JAUPFV010000002.1, forward strand.
TCTATTTTTTTAAAAACAAAACTGAAAGGATAATAGACGTTTGCTTAACTAATTTTTTTTAGGTTTATGCTGTTTTTAAACATTGATCCGCATTATATTAAAAAACTAACGTCAAAATTTATTTATTAATAATTATTTAAAGTTTAATAAATTACTGATAATAATATCGGACTATAATTTTAAATAGGTTTTGGCTAAATTCGGTTTAAAAACTATAAACACCTTAAAAAATGAAAGGTTTTTTATTTTTTACTATTTTGCATTAGTCGTTTCATCGCCCGTCCGAGATCGCCTGAAAAGTCACCTATTGGGTGAGACCTTTTCACCCGCCTAGTTGTTTAAATTCACCAGGCGAGAACCTCCGCCGTCGGGTGAGGTCCGAGCCGGTTGAGTCCAAAAATGTATTTTTGATAAATTTTTAGATTTGGTAAAGTTTTGGGAATGATTATTTTTTGGGTGAAGTTATTTCCTCCCTAAGATTTTTTATTTCCCTCGTATTTCAAAAAAGTCTCCACCTTATTATTTCCTCTATAAAAGAAATTATCAATTTACCTTTATTTAATTTTACTCCAAAAACTCATATTTACCTTCTTCTTTAGGAACATCCAAACACAATATCTACCTTAATTTTTTTCCACCAACCTTCTACCCACCATATTTACTTCCACCAATAAACTCTAATCCTATTAATATAAATATACAACTATCTTGGCCATCCAAGGACGGTTTACGAAACAAGGATTAAAAAAGATAACAAAATGCATTTGCCATCCAAGGACTTTAGTTTTGAACATAAAATAAACATTATAATCTTAGGGTTTGTTCCCTTCGGTTTTTTCCTCTTCCTTATCTTTCTTGGGACTCTTAATTTTCACCGCTTGAGCTTTCACCAGTTCCTTCGTCATAATCATCTTCACTTGAATAACGATGCATGTCAGGCTGCAGTACTCCTGAGGATCAGAAAGTCTTTTAACTGCTCTTTTAACTTAGAAAAAAACATAGCCACCACTTTCGATTGAAGCAATCTATCAAAAGTAAAAAATCTTTCCTAAATCTTTTTTTAATCTATCGGTTAGCAAGAGTTCTAGGAAGTCGGGTTTATTCTGCATAGCGAGTTCCACGAACTTAATATGCAGAAAAATTTGTAGGTCTCGGAATTCTGTTGTTATGATTGTTTTTTTTAAAATTTCATGTATATTGAGTTTGAGGAACATGTTTTTTTAGTATTGAATTACTTTTATAAAACTTTGAAAATCTGTTTTTGATTTATTTATTTTAAAAAAAAACTTTAACTTGTTTTTTATTCCTCTCTTTCTTATTTTTGTAGGTTTTCATTTTTACAAGATTAAATTATCTTTTTGGTTGATTGGGTGATGTTGTAAGATGTTGAATCTTTTGTATGGGTGTCTTCATTTTCTATGATTAATTTTTAACGAATTTGAGTTTTTTTGGTTTTTAAGATTTAATTTTAAAAGTCAAATGATATATGCTGGATCTAATTTGACTTAATCATGTGTGTGTTTGAATATGGGTTGGCCAGTGCATAGTGGCATCAAAATATAAATTAGACAGTAAATTAAGGACAAAAAGGTAAAAACAAGTGCCCTTATCTTTTTAGCACCAGATTTAACCAGTCTTTCAAATAATCATAAAAAATATCATTAGTTTTGTTTTCTAAAACCAACAAAATTAGATTCATGAAATATATAATTTTTTTTATCTTAGTTGCAGAATTATGTTTAAATTAGTTATGGAAAATCAATTGTTGTTTAGTTACAGAATTATATGTAATTTGGTTGCGAAAAAATAATTGTTGTATGGTTGTAAAAATACGTACAAATATATTGAGAAAAAATTTAAAAAAAAATATGAAAATATTATTTAGATGCGGAACAAGTTTAAAAACAAATAAAAAAGTTGCAGAATTGCGTGTAAATTTAGTTAAAATAAATAACCGTTATTTTGTATAGAATTTGAAACAATTTGGGGAACCCGCAGCCGCTACTCGGAGTGCAATGAGTGCGCACAGGGTAAACTCTCAGTCTGACGCGATAGCGTGCAAACCAACGCCAGGTAAACCACACAAGGTGACAGGCTCAGCCGAGAAAGCGTATGTAGAGGGACTCGAACTCATGACCTTTTGGTTATAAGAATGCCATACCCAACCAACTCGGCTACCCCCTTGGGGGTAACATATCATCGTTTTGTTTGTATATATAAAGACATAAGTGGTTTGAATTTTTTTAAAATTAAAAAAAAAAATTAAAAATTTAAAAATAAAAATAGCTAATTATTAAAAATGGTATGCTTTTCTTTCTTCATAAATATGGTTGGAAAAATTTATAGATACTTATCGATAATTTAAAACTTATGGGTAACTTACCATTAGAAACAAATAAAGCCTTGGTGCTGGTGTGCCTGGTTTAATGGTCAAACTACTTAAGACTTCATTTAATTTTGACTAATGATTGACCATACGTTTTCTTGGTCATTGAGAAGCTAAGTTCATTATTGGGGTAGTTGAATAGTTCCTTGCCAATAAACATAGAGCACTATATATATATATAGCTGTTTTTATTAGTAAATACAAACCTATACTTTGTTAGCCGATAGAAAATGATACCAGTTTCCTTACTGTCTAAGGTAGGGATATACGATGTTTGCTTCGACGGAGTTAATATCAAGGTAAGAGTTCTCGATAATCCTGTTCTGATAGACGATGGCCTTACGGAGTTAAAATCAAAGATTAAAAACTGTATCGTGGGGCTCGACATCAAAAACTCTCCAGAATCAATACTACTGGCACTATGTGTTCCATCTTGCTACTTGATTCTTAAATTTGAGAAAGAAAATATTCCTCTATCAGTGAAGGAATTTTTAGCTGACGATACAATATATTTTTTGGGTCCTAATATCGAGAGTAATGTAGTAACTTGGAACCAATTTATACGTTTCAAATTCAAAAAGGACTACCAGAGTTACAAAGTGAAAATGGACTACCAGAGTTATAATATGAAGAGTCGTGCTGAGATCGGATTGTTTGCTGCTAAGTTTTTGTATCAACCGGAGCTGTACAATAAAGGGATCAATGAAGTTGCGGCCGCTGTTGGGGTTGATGTTAAGGAATCGAAAAGTGGAGACCCAATGTTCGGTCGTTCGTTTCCTTCGTTCCCAATTGTGTTTTCTGCAGAAGAAGTCAAGAGTATTATCAAAGATGTTTATTATTTTTGTTTGGTTGGAAACAAGCTGGTGAAAGATTGAAATGTTCTCTTTAAAGCTCGTTTGCATTCAATTGAGTTTTATCTACTTTTATTTTATGTTTGCTGTTCTAAGGACTGAAATATCATATTAGTTATTGGGAGGTGTTGTCCATTCTAATATTGATAATATGAAATGGGTTGTACTCTGTTTGAAAAGCATGTGTTAAACAACAGATCCGAGTGTACTGACGTTCAAATAATTGGGATTGCAACTTGTCTCTATAGAGCACATGTTTCAGTAACAAATCTCCAACCCATTCAATTAGGAATGCAAGATAGATTCTTATCTGTAAAGTTACCATGTCCAACCCCTTCCCCAACCTGTTTATTGTTGTAAATCTGTACCCAATAAGCTCTTGGGCTAGGCTAAAATGAGACCCCAAGTCTTTATAGTGAGACCCCATATTCAAAAAAATTCTGCAATTGTGAAATTACCAAATTGCCTCCACATATAAAAACACTAATTTTTCCACCCACTCACTTCTCTCTCTTTTCCTCCTCTCTTTCCTACCAAAACTCTCTCCAAAATTCAAACAAACACCCAGAAATATTAATTTCCGCAAACACCCACAAACATTTAATACACATTAATTATACAAACTTAAACCCAACTACTCCGAGCATGGAATTAAGCGACTTAAATGACGATTGGAGCTGCAACGCTGATGATTTCCTTTCGGAGGAGGAGCCGCCGCTTACTGATCACTTGGAGAGCGTTGCCGAGGTAAAAATCAAGTTTTTTTCTACACAGAACAAAATTTCGCAAGTTCGTGCCTTCAAATGTACACTTCCACGCAAGAACATGCGTGGAAGATGACAAATCTTCGCATGAACATGCGAAGATTTTGTCCAATCTTCGCATGTTCATGCGAAGATTTGGCGAAATCTTTGCATAAAAATGCGAATATTTGGCAAAATTGGTTTTACATGCCTTTTTGGTTAAATTTTGGGTTCTTCTTGGTTTTACATGTTTTTTTGGTACAATATTGGGTTTGCCTTGGTTTTACATGCCTTTTTTTTGTTGAATATTGGGTTTGTCTTTATTATTTGACTAGTAAATACATGTTTGTGTTTGTGTAGGAAGCGGCCGAAGCACCATGTCACATGGCGGATTATAGTCAAATATTTAAGACGGATAAATTCTTAACCAAGGCGGAATTGATCGAATGGGTTGACAAAGAGAGCAAGAGTGTAGGGTTTATTGTCGTGGTAGATAAAGATGACGATGGTAGTAAAAACGGCAAAACACCGCGGTTATATTTTAAGTGCGAGAGGCACGGTGTTTACAAGCCGAGGCCTAAACCGGGGATTGTGAAGAAACGACGAGATTGTTCATCCAAAAAATGCGGATGTCCGTTCATGCTTAGGGGCAATCCGGTGTTAGAAGAACCCGGCTATTGGAAATTGGTAGTTATAATCGGAAAACACAACAACCAACCCTTCTTGCATTTGGATGGTCATTCACGGGCCGCGAGGTTAAAGGCGGAAGAGAAGGAGTATGTTCGCAAACTCACAACAATCGGTTCTCGGCCAAGAGATATATACCGTGGATTGAAGTTAAGAGATCCGGAAAATGTATCTAGTATGCGTACCATCTACAACATGAGGCACAAACACCAATTGGTTGATAAAGCGGGCAAATCCCAAATGCAATACTTGTTTGGTAAGTTAAAGGAGCACGAGTACTATGTTTGGGAGCGCACAAACAAAGAAACCGACGAAATCCTAGAATTGTTTTTCGCACATCCCACGAGCATCGATTTGTTGCGCACTTTTCCTCAAGTGCTTATAATGGATAGCACGTACAAGACTACAAGGTATAAACTCCCTTTGCTAGAAATAGTTGGCCAAACTTCGACGAAAAAGACCTTTTGTATAGCTTTTGTTTTTATGAGCTCGGAGAAAGAAGAGAACTACACGTGGGCAATGAGCGTTCTAAGGAGAGTGATGGTGAACAACATGTGCGCATTACCAAATATTATCGTCACGGATAAGGAGTTGGCTTTAATGAACGCTATCGAAGAGGTATTCCCGGATGCAACTCATTTGTTATGCACTTGGGATATAAACAGGAACATTTGCTCATACTCTAAGAAAGTGTTGCCCAAAGCGGACATGGGGGAGGAGTTCTTAGAGTTTTATGTCGCGGTTCAACATTCGGCGACGATCGAAGAGTATAAAAAAAACCTTACCGACCTTCACAAAGCCTACGCATATTGTCTTAAGGTTCTCGAGTACTTGATGAAACAATGGATAGACCCTTACGGACACAAATTCCTTAATGTCTACACTAACAAGATTAAACATTTGGGGAACCACACTAGCAACCGGTGAGTTATATTATCATATTTTTACATTACTATGTTTAACTAGTTGTTAGACTTGTAACTAATCTAAGTTTATGGTTTAGGGCGGAGAGTGCTCACTCTAGTCTAAAACGGGCTATCGGCACAAGCCTATGCACTTTTGAGCAATTTTGGGATAAAGTTCATGCGTTGCTTCGCATTCAACACTCTACCATCTTCGAAACGTTCGAACGGAGTTTGTTTCGTCCTAGAAAAGCATCTAGGGGAGATATCTTTCGCGACATCAAAGGTAAGCTTTCATGTACGGCCATTCAAATATTAGAAGAAACTATTAGAAAGGCCGGGGATTTGTGGTTCACTCCCGCAAAGTGTGGTTGTGTAATTAGGACAACACACAATTTGCCTTGTGCGTGTGAGTGTGATGTGATCGCGAAAGAAGGTCGGTCGATTCAAACGAGTGAATGTGATGTTTATTGGAGTACTTTAGCGATCAAGCCTAGGGAAAACGTTGGTACCGAAGATGAGCTTACAAGAAAGCTATCCTTAATTGATAGTACCATACGCGGTTACGGTCCACAAGTGCAAGATCACATCATAAATAGGATGATGCAAATCCTAGATCCCGCTACAAGCCATGTGTTGGAACCTAAGGAACCGGTTGTCACGAAAGGTCGGAAAAAAACCGGTGTCGACAAGTCAACTAAGCGGAACCCATCCGGGTTTGAATACCCTAGTGTAGGTGCTAGTAGTACTCCCGCCACGATAGGTAGCACGGCCGCGTCGGCGGTTAAGGCATTTATAGTACACAAATGCAAAGATAAAGCACCACCACCGAAAAAAGAGAAAGCGACTCGATCTAGAAAATCGAATAAAGGAAAAGGATTGAGCGCCTACGGGAGTTGTTTTCCCGAGTACTTGCACGAGTACTTAGCTACCGTTGAAGACGTTGCTCCGGACGGTAATTGCGGATTTAGGGCGGTAGCTTTGACGATTAAAGGCAATGCGGACGCATGAGAGGAAGTGAGAAGGGATTTGATATTTGAACTTTCAAGTCAACGTGATCTTTGGGAAAGGGTTTTTGACGGTGCAGAACGTGTTGACAATCTATTGCGGAGATTGGATTGTTTCAAAATGTACGAGAGCGGAACTAGGCACTGGATGACATTACCCGACTATGGGTTGGTGATAGCCACCCGGTATCAATATATAGTATTCCATGTCGCTCTCCAACTATCATACACGTATCTTCCTTTGCGTGGTGTGCCTCCAAGATCATGTCCTATTGTCGAAGTTGGCATTGGTTTCGTCCACGGTAATCATTTCGTGAAAGTAAGTAAACTAGTACATTCTTGATATTTACATTTCATTTTATCAAATAATCCACGACGTATCAAATAATCCATTTCGTGAAATTTTCAGATTGTATTAGACGGACCGTTGCCGGATATATACCCAGTGTGGTTTGCGTTCCGCACTTGCGCTGAAGTTACAAATTGGGCCATACCAATAGGCGCACGTCTCAACAAGTATCACCAAATTAAACCAGCACAACCTCCGACATTAAACGATGGGGATCATGAATGCTACGATTTGACCGGGGACGCATAATGCTTTGTTGTATTGTAATATTTTGTGTTACTTGTTTTTTTTAATCCTTTCGAGACACATTTCGCCACCTCCGACTACTAGACTTATGTTGTTTTGCTTGATAATATTTATGACTTTTACTTATGCTTTGTAGATGTGCCAAAAAAAAATTGTTTTTTAAGCGGCCGTATGATTTTTTTTACCAAAACGGAGCCTTAATAGGTACCCTTTGGCCATTATTTTAGTTGGAAGGCCAAATTTTTTTTTTATTTCAAACCTCAAATGTTGTTAAAACCACGTTTTGAAACCATTGGCAAGCATGAAAGTACAAAAAAAAAATCATAAATGCCCCAAAACCCTTGTTTCATTACTGGACAGAACTTTTTTTGGCACACGTTTTCGTGTGCATGGACAAGAGCACGCAAAAACGCGCGTGCAAACGTACATGCACACGAAAACGTGTGCCAAAATCGGCTCTGTCCGTCAATGAAATTTGACCTTTGGGGCATTTATGATTTTTTTTTGGAACTTTCATGCTTGCCAATGGTTTCAAAACGTGGTTTTAACAACATTTGAGCTTTGAAATAAAAAAAAAAATTTGGCCTTCCCCTCAAAATCATGGCCAAAGGGCACCTATGAAGGTCTAAAAAATGGGAAAAAAAAATTCTACAAAAACTTAATCCGTAAGGTTTAATCATTCCAAAAACTAAAACTACTATTACGAGCATTAGTTTTTACAAAAAAAACAACAAGCTCAACATTAGTTTGTGCAAAAAAATAAAACATGGAATCAAGATATCACGTACGGCCAAACATATACTGCCAAGGAATAAATGCGGGAGATATTTTAGAGGTCTCGTTATAGCGAGACACCTAATAATAGAAGTTAGGCTATAATGAAACCTCTACTATTGCTCGCCCACCAAAATTGACTCGTCCCCTATAAAAAAGACATAAAATCAAGAAATCATAATACACTTGCCAAACACTGAGCATTCAACATATATAAAACTCGTTAACGTTTACATATGGAGTTTACGGCGGACGAAGACTACCACATGCTTCAAGCTGTGAAGATTGCCCGCCAGATACTGGGGGAAGATAGCAGCGATGCGTTTTTCGAGCGTGTCCTATGTACGATGTACATGGCCTACGGCCGTTTGGGTACAAGAGGCATCGTTGTGCGTACTCGTGACCAGATCAAGGCCAGATATATTTTTTGTCAGCCAATACAGCATTTGTTGTTCTTGCCATCGTTAATTAAACAAGAAGCTGCTACCGTCTGGAACCTGAGCACAATAGACTACATCACCAGGGATATGGTAGCATTTCTGGAGGATAAGATTATTGCAAGGGGTGGAATTGATGATGTTGAAAACAAACTTCGATACGAATAATCATTCCACTGATGTTATTTCAACTTGTTTTTTTCGTATTGGTTGTTATTTTAACTTGTGATGGTTCTTTCCAGTATTTGTTTGAACTTGTTATTTCGTAAGTTGTTGTTATTTTAACTTGTGATGTTTCAATCCAGTATTGGTTTGAACTTGTTCTTTCGTAATTTGTTGTTATTTTAACGTGTGATGTTTCAATCCAGTATTTGTTATTTCGTTAGTTGTTGTTGTTTTAAATTTTTATCGAATGAATGTAAACATTCGATGTTTTATGTTTCGATGTTCATCTCGTAAACAATAGCACTGAAACTTTAAAATACGTCGATTGCATAAAAACATTACATTTTAATCCGAAGCATTGCATAATACGAAATACATAATCAAATAACTGAAGACAAATGACAGGTGGGCTAACCCTCTTTTAACATCTCACACTTAGATTTATGGAGTCGGATAGTTCATTCCGCTCCCGACCTTATAATCATCGGAATCATAACTTCCTTCGGGGGTTGAACACGTTTCAACGGCGCTTGCAATTGCGTCGGCCATTTCTTGCTCCCTTTGCTGCGTCGCATGTGACACCATATCCGGCGTAACTGGACCGTGGGGGCCCATGTTGAATACGTATTGGACATGTAAACGGGTCTCGTAATCCAATGACTCAATCTGTACAGTCCTTGGCTTAAGATAAGCTAACCTTTCGAACACTTCTTCGCGTCTGCGTGGTCGGGGCATCATACATCCTGGACACGATGCCTCCCTACCGTGGTTGAAGAACATCCTGCACAAAACCGCATCGATGAAACCAGGAATCTCCTCTTGCATCGTACATCTGACGAAGTCAAATGCGACCAAGAGGCTTGCATCTTCGTGCACGCTCCACTCTGAATCACCCATTGTTGTAACTTAAGATATTTTGTTTAATAGTCAAATTATAGTATTTATAGACTCGAAGTCGGTGTGTCAGTTCTAAAAAAATAAGCGGGAAGCGAGGTTTTAGTTCCCGCGTTAATTAATTAGCGGAAAAGTATGGGCAGGAAGGGCATTAAACGCGGGTGTTTATGGCGGCAATATTTTCACGTGTCTCGTTATAGTGAGACGTCTAATAATGGAAGTTGCGCTATAATGAGACCCCTATTACTGCACTGCTGCATTTGTGTAATTTTTTTAATGTAAACCTTGGGTTGTTTTAAGAATGATAAATTGGATAGACTGGATACATTAGATACAAGAAAATGAAAACAAAATAAAACAGCCAGTCAAATAAGAAACAGTAGTACATGGTAAACGTAAAATACAAACCATTCAAACATTAACTTAAACAAACAGTACAGAAACCCCAACAAGCATACAAATAAAAACATAAGTAATGCCGATTAGTCGAAGTCGTATCCCAAGTTATCGTCAGAGTCAGTCCCCTCTTCCCTTTCAGCAATCCTTTTCTCAAGATACAGAACCATGTCACTAGTGATGTAATCTACCACAGTCATGTTCCATACGGCGGCCGCTTCTTGCTTAATTTTAAATGGTTGGAAAAGCAAACGATCCATTGGTTTGCAATTAATGTACCTCTGTTTGATTTGTTCACGGTTACGCACAGCAAAACCTTCAGTTCCTAAGCGGCCGTAGTTGTAGTACATGTTACACAAGACTAGCTCGAAAAACGCATCGCTACTTTCTTCGCCCAACTCACGCACGGCAAGTTTCACTGCCTGAAGCAAATGGTAGTCTTCATGAGGGGTAAACTCCATTTTTGCACTGTTTATGTTTGAGGAGTGATAAGCATCCGCTTATAAGCTCGTGGATGTTTGGGCGAGAAGTGCAATAAATGCGTGTGTTTTTTGCGGCAATATTTTCACGTGTCTCGTTATAGCGATACGTCTAATAATGGAACTTACGCTATAATGAGACCCCTATCTTAAAAGTGTTAGGTGTCGCACAATCATTCGTCAACATGGATTACGCTATCCTTATCTTACAAGTGTTTGTTTTGCATTCAGATACGTACCCCTAAACTTGGAGTTTCAAAGCTGGAGTTTGAACAAACATTCGAAAGTTATATCAGAATAATGTAACAAATTAACATAATACATAATTAAAGATCGAACAAGTAGCACATCACAAAAAATAATCCGGTCAAAATTAAACATCACATATAAATTCTAAAATTGTCAACAAAAAAAAACATAAATGATAATCAGTCTCTGTACTCGTGAGATATGCGGTATATCTCATCTAAAGGATCCCGAAAGCTATCAAAAGTAACGCCGGGGTGTCTACGGTCGTACTCCTCCATCTCCAGTATGCGCGAAGTCAGCTCGTGCAGTGTGGTCGCATGTGTGTGTGGTGTAGGGTTCACCCCAATCTCCGCATCATCTCTGTCAGCCTCTGGATCAGATATGATGTACCATAAGTTCCTCGTAACCCACGAGGAGTAGACCACAGTGGTACTATCCTCCTGACCAGGAACATACGTCGCACCCCTCAGACTCTCGTGAATACAGTGTGACTCCCAGTTATCCCAACTGAATGCATCCCAGAGGTATAGGGTGTTCGAACGACGATGCCTAGTGGAACCGGTGAGAAGAGGACGCAATGGACCAGGAACCTGTATTTGAAACAATAAGGCTAAACTATGTACCACACATGCGCAATACAAACAATATTAATATTTAGAGTTACATAATATTACCTGCTGAACGTGACCAAACTGTCTAGCCACCCGCAGCGGATAGTACGCCTCGACAATGTCTGCCGCCTTCAGCGTCGCATCTATCCAGGCTATATCAGCGCTACCTCGAGCAGTCCGCATGATCGTATACGGCGTGAATAATACCTGTAAAATATTAACATACCATTTATCATTACCAACTTAAATTATATATACGATAATTGAAATGAAACTGATTACAACTTACATCCTACTCGGTGAAGCTATCCAGACAAACTCTAATACCCTCTCGAGCCTCCTGGCTCTGTCGAAACTTAGCAGGCGCATGAAGGCATATAGTAGGGCGTGCACTACTATACCTCGGGTACTGATGAACTGCAAACGCCGAGAAATGGTCGTAAATCCATGTCTCTAACATGGCCAAAAAACCAGATATACCCGAAGTAGAGTGTAGGCAACCTCTGTCTAGCTGGTAGTAGAGCTGCGCCAGTATCATCTGCCCCCAGTTATACCTCGCGGAGCTGGTGTAATCGTCGATGAACTGCAAGTAGTCGAGGCTAATGTTGTTGCCGACTTGTTGGCCAAAATGGTACAGCCAAAAAAGTGCAACAAATAGCCCCTCGTAGCTCTCTTAGCATCGACATCAGTGATCTCCTCATCGTAATACTGATGGGTGCAGAATCTCCTCTTCAGCCATGCAAGGCGCACATGCCTCTTACCACCGCCCTTGTTCTCCTTTATCTCCTTCTCAAGCTCCGCAGCGCTGCACCCAAGTAAGCGAGCGTATCTCGCAGTACGCTCATCAGCAGAGGGGTACTCATATATCTCACAGCTGTGACCGACAACTGAGAGCCCTGTTATCATGTGGACGTCATCCAGGGTGACGGTCATCTCCCCGAACGAGAAGTGGAAAGTGTTCGTCTCGGGATGCCATCTCTCAAGGAAGCCCTCAATCAAGTGGATGTTAGTAGACCACTTACCCAAGGCCTCGACCAAGGGCCAGAAACAGGTGCTCCTAACCTCTGCGAGTACCTTATGCTGCCGGGATTTCAAGTCCCAGCTACTGTGTGTGTGGTACATCGCATAACAGCGTAGTGACTGTCGGGCCTGCATGCATTAAAACATACAATATATATAAACATGTATGCAATCTAAAACTTAAGATAATCCAATAACCAACATGTTCAATATATATAAAGTATAACAACTAAGATAAAACAATAAGCAATAACCAACAAATACAATGCAGTAGTGAGTGTTAAAAATTAAAACCTAAACTCGTCATAACATATAAACTCATTGTAACCTAAACTAATAAAGTTTATAACACAAACCTAATTTCAGTAACATATAAATTCTTAACATATAAATTCAGTACATTTATAACACAAATCGAATACCAAATCGAAATCCAATACCAAATCCAATGCAGGTAATATTCAACAGACAGTGTTAAAAATAAATGAATAAAACCAACATATAAATGAATTCTAACCTAACCTAAACTAAACCAATATAAAATCCAATCCAAAAACATATAAATTGATTCTAACCTAAACTAATAAAATTTCTAACTCAAACCAATAATAATAATAACTTTAAAAAGTAAATTAAAACAATAAAACTTACATCGCCTCTGAAGACGCTGTATGCCTCGTGCTCTCTATACGTATGAAACGTAGAGTATAGGTCTACAACGTGACCATTGTATCCACGGAAGCGCTGCTCCGCAGATAGGCGACGCTACACAGGTGGGCGCTCAACTGCCTGTAAGGTCCCTCTCTTACGGACCCGGACACTCCGAGAAGTCTCACCGCGAGCGGCCTCCTCAGTCTCCTGATCCGTGTCGTAGTCTCTAGCGGTAACTGGAGGACGTGGGCGAGGAGGCATACTGCACAAGACAAAACCAAACAATTAGAATAGTTCAAACTTTTAAAAAAATCATGAAATTGCAAAAATTCGGAATTTAATTCGTGGATTTTGGAAAATCCACGCAATAAATTGCGAGAATTCGCCATAATCCACAAAAATGTTAATTCGGTAAATCCACGCATGTTCGTGCGTGGGTTTACCGGATGCCCGCATGTTCGTGCGGGCATCCGGTAAACCCACGCACGAACATGCGTGGATTTGCCTGTTCGAGAATGCAGCCCCCCCAATCCCAGATCTGCCCGAAATCAGTCCTAAAACTATAACCCAACACCCTAAACGGTCCTAATCTCCTAACTAACAACATACATGGCCTTAAAATCAAACAAATCAACACCAAATACATAAAAATCGAATTTTTCTACCCGAATGGAAAAGACTAAATATCACTAGAAATAACAATGTAAAATGGAAAAAAAAAGCACCATGAAGTGTAGAATCCATACCTTAACAGCTTCGTGGAGTTGGATTTCAAAAAAAGTCGCCGGAAAAAATTGGGTTTTTTGAGGTAGAGAGAGTTAGGGTTTCGGGGGAGAATAAAGGAGAAGAAATCTGATTTTTAGCTATTTATATCGATGGCATTTTTGTAATTAATGGGGGTCTCACTATAACCAACCCGGGTCTCACTATAACCGGGTCTCACTATAAAGATTTTGGGTCTCATTTTAGCCTAACCCTAAGCTCTTTTATGCCATGTATATTAGACTACCAAAATATTTAAATAGGTAAGATATGCTTATATTTACACATCATTTTGTTAGCTCATAACAAATGTGGAGTCAAGAGCTATCTCCCACAAATTTTATTAGACTTGATCATTTCCGTCCAAATCAACTTGCTTATTGGTATTTTTATGAAATTATTATTCTTTTGAGATTTATTTGAGTTTTTTTTATATGGTCACACTGCTTTGAACATTGAGCATTTTATCACTCTTATCAAGTCACACTGTTTGATAGAGATTTTAATATTGAATTTTTTGTATATTGTACTCCGTTAACTATTTGGTTTACTAGTCCGTTCAGTTATTACTATGTATATTGTAATTTAAACTCTTTGTAAGATACTATTATAATTAACAAAACTATATCCACCTTGTTTTTCGTAGTATCAAAACGTTGTTTGATCTTGTTTGATCGTTGCTTGATTTGATCGTTGCTTGATTTAAACGGAGAAGGTACTCTCTCTCATGTTTTGTGGATCGAACTAGTATTTTTGTTTTATCATGTCCCATTTGATATTTTGATCCTTTTCGATTTGGTATTTTGATCATATTCAATTTGATATTCTTTTTTTTTATTTTGATCTTGTTCGATTTAGTATTCCAACCATGTTTGATTTGCTATTCAGATCTTGTTCCATTTAGTATTCCAATCATGTTCGATTTGGTATTCTCATCATGGTAGATTTAGTATTCTAATCTTCATCGTTTTAGTATTTTGATCATATTCGATTTGGTATTTTGATTTTGTTTAATTGTTTGATTATGTTTGCGACTGTTGATATTACACTTGCTAGGTTTAATTTACATCTATTATTCTATTAAAGCTTGTGAATTTCCATGTATAAGATGATTCAAAATATGTTTATTTACAGTTTATTAGTACCCAACTGAAGTTATGTCATGAAGAACTTTCTTCTCAGCAAACATATGTGGCGATAAGCCGCAGGTAAACTTTTTTTACCTATTGCTAAAACCAACCCTGAAAGGTATGATATATTACTTGATACGGAGGAAAACGATAATCCTAAGGTTATTACTAAGATTAATAATTATCAAACGCAATTGTTTTTCGTATTTAATTGGAAAAGTATGAAACATCAAATAAGTTTGGGATCATTTGAAGAGACTGTATACTTAGTCCAACTTTGTTAAACAAATACCGGTTATAGTATAATATTGATATGTGTATTTCTGATTTTTATGTTAATATATCTGATTTGTGGGACTAATTAGCTCTTATGATTTTTTAGATTTGAAGATATTCAAATCTTATATTGCTAGGAAGGAAAAAACAAAGATTGATGCAAATTTGTATGGCTCTACGTATTGATTTTAAAGGATTATTGTGGAAAATTCTTTATAAAATCTCATATTTATCAATTTTGATTTGGTATACTATGAGCTTATTGAAGACGAGACTCCAATAAAATCTCATGTTCACAATAGGTCAAAAGTGACTAATATATATGTTGTTATTCGTCCCACAACGCGCCTCTGGTCCAAACCAACCTAGACAAGCACCAAAAGTAGCCTTTGGTGAGTATACTTTATATAAAAAGAATAATCATTAGAAGTATCAATTCTCAATTTTAAAAATAAAATGATAATAAATATTAGCCTATTATCCTGAATGTGTAGTGCGCTAGTTCGTCATATCCAACAAATACCGCGATGAGTGAGAAAGGTTTACATAAAGGTATAGATGTGTATTCATAATTTTCTTGAGATTTGGAGTTATGGAATAACTGGATGGAAATTTTGATTCACAATGAGCATAGAGGTCCAAAGCACATAAGTGTAACTTTGCTGCTTGATTTACATATGTGATTTGGTATACGAGTAACTTGTGGTACATAGTATCCAATGAAGTTATGCGCAATCCAGAATCGTATATGGGGGAAAACCCACATCTTAGTACGCGGTTAAACATCACTGTTAGTCCCCCATGTTTACCCCTTGTATTAAACTAGTTCATCACCTTCACTTTTGTCTCGTACTCATCCCCTTCGTTTGAGAAATTTGCACGATTAGTCCCCCGCACATGTAAACCATTTAAAAACTGACACGTGGCACCTAAATCTTAAGTTTTTTTATCACTTTTGGTCCTCAAATCCCAAGTTTTGTGTCAATTTTGGTCCCCCGGAATGTACGGGAGGACTAATTGTGCAAATTTCTAAAATGAAGGGGATGAGTGGGAGGTAAAAATAAAGGTGAAAGACTAGTTTGATACAAGGGGTAAACATGGGGGACTAACAATGATTTTGAGCCTATGTACGCTGTCAATATGACTAAAAAATATTGCAAAATCATTGCATATGAGGCAAAGATTCCTTATATAATCCGGAGAAAGAGAGAGGGAGAGGGAAAGAGAGAGAGAATAAAAAGGAAAAAGAAAAAAATGAATACATTAATGACTATGCTTAAATCAAGAAATAGTTCATCGACTATCCTGTTTTCTTTCATTTAGTCACTCGACTTCAAAATCACCGGTGATGGTTCTGGACTTGGCAAAATCTATAAATTTAAGTCCATTACTTGCAAAATTTATAAATTTAGTTTGTAATTGGTGAATGTTTTCTTGGTGTCACAGACTAAATTTATGGATTTTATTAAGTCGATGGACCAAATTTATAGATTTTATAAGTCAAAAATTAAATTTATAGATTTTTCAAAGAGTAAGGACCATCACCGATGATTTTGAAGTCGAGGAACTAAATGAAAGAAAGGGGGATAGTCGACGAATTATTTCATTATTTAATCTTAATGACTACATAAATAACTGTATGTGTATCTATCATGTTTATTTGAATGACCCATACTTTTTTATTCAATATGGATATTTGTTTACCTTTTTATGTTGAAACGCTTTAATTTTTACTTATGTTAGACCACTTAAGTATTTTCTTATCTTTGACCAATTTAGTATTTTCTTTGGTGATAATACTATTCTATTTTAGTTAACGTTTATGTTGTGATGATGTTATGTTAATTTATAATTTCGTATGTTTAAAATTTTGGATAAATTTTGTAATTCGACATAATTGTAAGTAGTATTAAAGTTCAAACAATAGACGTAAAATCGTTCAAAATAAAAAAATAAAAACCATTCGAATATATTGCCAAATGGAAAATTGGCATTAGCTCGTGCAGATCCAAGACCAATATTTTGGTTTAGTTTTATGGCCAGGGACTGATTTTGCACGAAATTTGTAAAAATAACCATGGCTTTTGCACATTTCATACGAAAGCATCTCCTTATATCTATTAACAAGGCCAAATCAATAGCCTTGGCTCGCACATATTGTGCAAGCCAAAGCACTCTGGCTCACTCAATCTGCACGAGGCAAAGTCATTTTTTGTCCCCATTTTCTTGGCAATGAGCATATTTTGCATAGAATATGTGAAAGTTAATTCCAATTTTCATGTTTCATGTGAAATTAAACATATGTCTAGAAAATAAGGGTCGAAATTTTATCTTTGGCTTGCGTAAATTATGCGAGCTAATGCACTTTGGCTCGCACAATCTGGAGGGTCACTTTTTTATATATATAAGCCCATCAAGGAACTGAATTTTCATAAAAATTGCAGATGATTTATGTGTGAAATCAGCTTATTGGCCATAAAACTATGGGCCAAACTATAAGCCTTGGCTTGTGCAACTTATTTGAGTCAAGGCTAGTTGGCAAATCAAAGAAAACAATGTGTTAGATAAGGATATCATAATCGAGGAGGACTAATAAGTTAGAGACATGTGCCAGATACAGATAATATGATTTACTATATATTTCACCCTAATCAAATAACATTATTGGTCACATGCGGACAGGAATCGTGTAATGTAATATCCATCTGACACGTGTTAACACATGATTAGGTAATTTGGATTATGTTATCCAACATATGTCGGAAACAAATCAGTTGTCCATATTTATTTATCCATACATTACCCTATACATATACTAAATCATAATTGATAATATTAAACCTTAAATTTACAAATTATGTTTTGGCATACCGACGAACATGAATGTTTAACACAGGGCGTCGACCAAATGTCAATTATGAGGAGGGACATCGTTAAAGCTTTTATGATATCATGTTCTGCATTGTTAAAGCTTTTAGATAAGGATATCTGAAGAATACTTTCATATTTTTGGTTCTCAAACTCAACCTTTAAGAGCATGAAATAACAATAAAGAAATGATCGTTACAACTAAATAAAAAGAATACCTAAGAGAAATTTGGAGATACTATGTTAACCATTACAAATAAAAACTTGAAGCTTATAATGAAGATAACTGACAGCGGGAAGAAGACGTTGACTATATATTTTGAGTGTTTTTTATTTCAATTATATATTCATGTTGTACAGTTTTTAATCTGAAGATTTATCTCAAAGTTTTTTTGTTTCCAAAATTTGTTATATTAATATAATTTGATATTATAAATATAATTATAACGACTTTTAACAGTATCTCGCCCGAAAAATAGTCTCTGGATAAACTTAGTCCCCTTAATAAACATATGTAGAGGACTAATAGTTAGTCCCTAGACTATCCGGTTTGGATAAAGTTAGCCCCCCTGCGTATGTTGACTATCAATTTTTATGACAGATAGTCTCTCAGCTATCCATTTTGATAAAGTTAGTCATTTGACTTTCTATTTTTGATAAAGTTACTCCCCTTAATAAAAATCCGCAAGAGACTAACTTTATCCAAAATGGATAGTCGATGGACTACCACCGAATTTTTGAAATTCCAAGGACTATATGTCACCAAAATGGATAGTCAGTGGACTAAATCTGGAATATTTTGAATCAAGGGGACTATATGTCACGAAAATGAATAGTCAAGGGACTAATTACTGTTTAAAACATGATTATAACTCATAATCAAGTTCACATAAAGTACTTAATCAAGTTCAAACATTACATAATGAAGTTTGAAAAAGTAAAACATCAAATTCAAACATCGCATAATACGACAACGATTTGAATTAACCCATTACAACAAAATAAAATAAAATAACGAAATTTGGCATGTAAATATTCATAGATCTCTAGTCATATCAGAGACTAAAATGGGGCTTCACCATTCAAGATGGGTGGTCTTATTTGACTATATTTGTTGAGTTCATGGTAGTATAGAACTACACATGCGCATGCTTCTTATGTTCGGTGGAATAACCAATAAGAACATAATTTTGGCAACGATCTATTAGAAATATATAAACTGATAACAAATATGAATTAGAGTTACATATCAACGTATAAACAAATTTATAAAAAAACGCGATGAATTTTCCTACAAAAATGAAATAAATTTTGTTAAAGAAAGAAATTACAACCTCATCGATAGAGTCTGAACGTGGTGGACAACCACATAATGGTAAATAAGTTGCACATCTATTATGAGATAAATTGGCATTAAATAGTAATTAGTCCCTTCACTATCCATTTTTGTGACATATAGTCTAGTGACTGAAAAAATTCCGGATTTAGTCCCTTATTTATCCATTTTAGATAAAGTTAGTCCCTCCACATATTTAACTATCTATTTTCGTGACAGATAGTCTCTCAACTATTTATTTTTTATAAAGTTAGTCATTTAAATTTTTGTTTTTGACAAACTTAGTCCTCTAAATAAACACGCACAAGGGACTAAATTTATCCAAAATGGATAGTCAAGTTAGTTATCTAGTATCGAATAGTGTCTTCTAAAAAATCTTATTTGGATGAATTAAAAAAAATTAACTCGAAGAATTCTTTATCTAAAGCCACTAATGAACCATACACTTTCAAGTATATATCTCTACTATCTTATATCTGAGTAATCAAATCCAAACTCACAGTTTTCTATTTTTCTTCGACACTGATGAGTTTAGAGTTTTTGATGACTAATGCCCTAAGTAAATCTACTTATCCGAACAGGGGTAATTCGGACTATATTACACCACTAAACATCCGAACCGGACAAATGTATCAACTTAAAACTATATGACTAAATGGGTTTTTAAATTCGACCCGGTTTCGTGACCCGACCCAATAAGTCCATGGGTCAGTAATTAAGGTATAAATACCCTAACCACTCTCATTAATGAGGGTGATCAGAATTTAATACTAGTAGGCATCTTAATTATCTCTCTACTCTACACACTAAACACAAAACACCACAAAATTATCAAAACACGCTCAAAACACTTTACTATATTACCCTCAGCCAAAAATAAACCAAACCAAATTGGCGACCACAGTGGGAGGCGATGGTGCTTGAATTTTACATTCAAAACCAGTAATGAAAGAAGTTCGGATGGATTCGAATGCGCAAAGTACTCCACCCCCTGAGGTGGAAGGTGCAAAGGAAAAGAAGGAGTACACCACCGAGGAGCGAGACCATCTGAGGGCTGAAATAAAGCCACTAAAAGCCATAAAACAAGCAGAAAAATGTATCAAGAAGAAATCTAGAGCGTCAGTACTTCACCACACTGACAAACCTGGGGAAAATGAGCCATTATTAAAGACTCACCTCAGTTCAAAGAAAACACATCGGTCTAAGCCTGTTGAAAGTTCTAGATCTGAATCCTCGAGTAGCTCCTCGAATGAGGCAGAGCTTGAAGAATCGTTGTCTTCAAGCAGTGATAAGGTTAACCAAAAAACACTCGAGGAAGAGGGACAGACATGGTAGGTTCAAAAGGCACCAGGCAAAGGATCATCCCACAAACATGTTGATCAATTTTTTATTGATCTCTTTGCTTTTCAATCCGAATCAGATATTTTTGCAACTCCTAATGAAGATACTATTTTTAGTCGCAATAAAAACTGGAGGCAATCGTCTTTGTCTACAAGAATACTTTCCGGACATCTTCCTAAGAGGTTTGATAGTTCCAAGATGGTGAAATTCGATGGAAGTCGAGATCCGGACAACCATTTGGAGCAATTCAAAAACTTCATGATGAATTTTAATGACGATGATAAGCTTTTGTGCAGAGCTTTCTCCCAAACTTTTACGGGGAGTTCTCTTAAATGGTATAACAGTTTACCTAAGGGATGTATTAGAAACTTTGATACATTTTGGGTTGCCTTCCGGAGGCAATTTGTTGGGAGTAAGGAACTGGAGGGTAATTGGGACACCATTATCCATTGTGCGCAGGAACCAAATCAGTCCTTGAAATATTACATAATTTGTTTTGTAAATACAAAAAATAGGCTAGAATATTTCTTTGAGCATGTGGTAATTTCTTTCTTTAGATAAGGATTGAATCCTGGGAACTTAGGCAATTCTATGACTCGGAAGCACGCTATGACCTGGGGTGGTTTATTGGACCAAGTGGGAAAACAGATCAATGTAAAAGAAACAAAGAAAACAAGGGTGCTCGTCAGGTAAGGTCCACCACCACAACAGCTCCTCCAGCCACTAATCAATCCGGTTAAAGGGAAAAGGAGACCGGACAAGGATCTAACCGGTTCAAACAAAGTCAATCCAACCAGACTCAGAGCCAACAAACCAGAAGTAAGAGGGGTCCCTGGGTCCATCCTGAATGGTTCACTGAATTGAGGGAAAATGTAGCCACAATTTATGATAAAACCAAGGATGAAATACACTTTCGAATGCCGGCGACATTGCAGTCCCCTAGAGAGAACTGGAACACTTGTTTATGCCAATATCACAATTATACATGCCATAATACTCAATACTGCAGAACATTAAAACAAGAGGTCCAAAAACTTATTGAGAGAGGCAAGTTGGAAGCGTGTGTTAAAAGGCGAAGTGGAAACAGCCGGCCAATGCACATAATAATGCTCACCGGATAAGTCCTTCAAACAATCCTGAAACATCTGCTCAAGAGGGTGCAATGGTGATTCTTGAAATATTTGATGTAGAGTCTGAGTATCTAGATCCAGATGCAACTCGAAATAAGATGGGGTGACAATAGAGAAAACTAAGATAGTTTCCGGACTGATCAGCTTCTTTGAATTATTAACCATTTTTGGAGGAGATATTGTGACTGCACCTAGCACTTCATCAAGAAAGAGGCATGCCCATAATTTGGCTACACAATTAGAAGGAGAGATGTCTACCCATCAGTGTCAGTCCCCATTCTCATTCATAGTCTTTGATGAAGATGACCTGAGGGATGTTGCAGGACCTCACGAGGACGCGGTAGTTATAGGAGCTTCTATATGGGGAAATGATATACACTGAATTCTGATTGATGCGGGCAGTTCGGCAAACATTCTACTTCTAAGCTCCTACAAGAAAATGAGGAATCCGACAGTTATTCAACGTTCGAACAAAACCATCGTAGGCTTCACGGGGAGTTTGGCCTCTATAGTCCACCAGTGCTTAAAGTATGCGGTTCAGGGACAAGTAAGCATTGTCCGAAGTAGTCAGAAGATAGCCAGGGAGTGCTATGCAACAGCTCTTGCTCCTAAAACATTAGAGGCAGTCCAGATTAATAAATATTATCAACTATTTGAGCCTTCTACTGAGGAGGGTGAGATTGATGATCCCAGAGAGGCTCCCAGTGTCATAATAACTATGGAAGAAGTTGAAACTCATTCCATTACAGAGGGCAAGAATGTCAAGATTGGTTCCAAATTAGCACCAGAATTAAAGAATAAGTTGTTCTTTTTTGTTGGATAATCAACATGTGTTTGCATGGTGCAACAGCTATGTAACTCGAGTACCATCAGATGTTATTTCATATAAGTTGTCTATCTGGTGTGATGTTGCACCTGTTATACATAAAAGAAGAGCTTTTTCTAAGGAAAAAGCAGATGTAATTGTTCAAGAAGTTGACCGGCTGACCAAGATGGGACATATTAAAGAATCCCAGTATTCTTTATGGACTTCTAATCCTTTGTTAGTCAAGAAAAAGAATGGCAAATGGCGTATGTGTATTGATTTCACTGACCTCAATATGGCTTGCCCTAAGGATCTCTTTTTTGTTCCTCAGATAGATCAATTGGTGGATTCTACATCTGGAAATAAATTGTTATATTTCATGGATGTCTTTTCATGGTATAATCAGATACAAGTAGATCTGAAGGATCAAGATCATACTACTTTCATCACAGTTAGATTCATTGTTACAAGGTGATGCTCTTCGGTTTGAAAAATGCTGGGGCTACTTATCAGAGGCTAGTGAACAAAACTTTTGCTAATCAGATTGGCAGGAACTTGGAGGTTTACATAGATGACATGATGGTTAAAATATTGGAGGAGGATTTACACATATCTGATCTTGAAGAGGCATTTTCCAACTTAGAGACTGTGAATTTGAAGTTAAATCTGGAGAAATGTGTGTTTGGGGTCCGATCTGGAAACTTTTTAGGCTACATAATAAGCGAGAAAGGTATCCAGCCTGATCCGAACCAGCTTAATGCCTTGTTAGCAATGGATCCTCCTCGAAATGTTAAAAAAGTTCAAAGGCTCACCGGCATATTGGCTGCTTTGACAGATTTATTTCAAGGTCACTAGACAAGTGCGCTCTTTTTTTCCAAATATTAAGATATATTAAAGATTTAAATTGGTCCCCACAGTGTGACCGAGCTTTTATGGAAATAAAGAAACACTTATCTTCACCCAAAACTCTTTTCAAACTTGTTCGAGGAGAAAAGCTTTATATATACCTAGCTATATCAGAATGTGCTATAAGCGTTGTCCTAGTAATGGAAGTGGACAATTACCCTCGTCCAGTGTACTACATCAGTAAGAGTTTACTAGATGCTGAAAGAAAATACTTGAGGTTAGATAAGTTGGCATTGGCCTTAATAATTGCAGCAAATAAGATGAGGTCGTACTTTCAAGCTCATTCATTTGTTGTCTAAACGTTTTTCCCATTAAAAAATTTTCTCCAAAAGGTTGATATATCAAGTAGAATGACCAAGTGGTCAGTAGAATTGGGTGACTACGACATTGATTATGCCCCTCGAACGACAATTAAATCTCAATCAGTGGCTTACTTCTTGGTAGAATTTCATGTTGACAGATCCTCTTGACAAGATTCAGAAAGCAATTTTAAAAAAGAATGGGTGGTTCAAACTGATGGTGGATCAAGCATTATGGGTTGTGAAGCTGGAATTTTCTTAACCTCCCCATATGGTAATAAAATGTATCAAGCTATATGCTTTGGATTCAGGGCCTCCAAAAATGATTCTGAGTATGAGGCAGCTATAGTTGGTCTTAAGCTAGCTCTCCTATGTGGGGCTAAGAGTGTCCGGTTAATGAGTGACTCTCAATTACTCATCCAAAATGCTCAAGGACAGTCTGAGGCTACAAAAGGAACAGCTAGTCAAGTACTTTATCAAATTGAAAGAAATGGCAGCCAATTTTAAAAGTATTTGCTATGAGCATATTCCTAGATCGGAGAATACGTTGGTAGACTCCCTAGCAACTATAACCTATTCTGAATCTTACCCCTGGATTCTTGTACAGGAATTCCCATCTATATATTTAGATCAAAATAAAGAAGATGAAGAAAATATGAGCATACTTGTTATCCAACCTAAAGATTGGAGATACACCCTCCTTCGGTACATTTCCGATGAGACATTGCCTTCGGATAAAGCTGTGGAAAATAAGATTAAATACAAGGCTAGTGGTTTCTGGATAATAAGAGAAGTTCTCTAAAAAAATATTTCAGTAGGCCTCTGCTACGCTGCTTGGGATTTGAAGAATCCCAGGTTGTCTTATCTGGATTACATGATGGGGAAGGCCCAAAACAATATGGATAGAGGGAATTGACCCGAAGAGTCTTGTTAGCCGGATATTATTGGCCAACCATAATGGCAGATGCTAAAGAAGTGGTGAAGAAATGTGATCCATGCCAAAGGTATGGGAATGAAATTCATGTTCCATAAGTACCTATGGAGTCTATTTCTGAACCAATACCCTTTTCCAGATGGGGGATGGATTTGGTTGTGCCTCTTCCTATGGCATCCGGTGGATGCAGAACTATCATAGTCTCCATTGACTACTTCTCTAAATGAATAGAGGCAGCTCATTTGGCTGGAACCACATCGAAAGCTGTTATTAAGTTCATCTTATCCAACATATGTTGTAGGTTTGGAGTTCCCCAGAAGATTACTAGAGACAATGGGTCATAGTTTGATAACAAAGACATGGAAGCCTTTTGTACCTCTTGAGGCATCCAACATTGCTTTTCCTCTGCTTTCCACTCTCAAGCAAATGGAAAAGTTGAGGTAGCGAATGGAACCATCTTTTCCGGACTAAAGAAGAATTTGGAAGGAGTTGCACGGAAATGGCCAATCTATTTACAAGAAGTATTGTGGGCCTACCGAACTACTCCTCGGGCTGCCACACAAGAATCTCCTTTTGCTTTGGTATATGGGATGGATGCAATCACTCATATGGAAGCTACTTTACCATCACGCAGGGTCCAAAATTATTCCAAACAATCTAATGATGTAGCAGTTAGGAATCAGTTGGACTTAATAAAGGAAAAAGGTTAAATCACATTTGAGAACACATTACCAAGGCTTGATGAGGAGCAGGTTTGCTTCCAAAGTCAAAAGAAGATATTTTCAATCCGGATACAAAGTTTTAAGGAAAGTCTTTTTGGATACTAAAGAAAAGCAGTTCGGTAAATTGGCTCCAAACTGGGAAGGCCCTTATGTGGTTTGTGAAAAGGTCAAATCATGGACATATAGGCTTTAAGACAAAGAATGAAGAGCTCTAAAGCATTCATGGAATGTTGAGCATTCATAGACAAAGGAATCAGATGCTTAACATTAAAGACATCAGACGTACGGACGTGGCTAGGCAAGTGCAGCCGATAAGCATTCGGGTTGATCCTCTCTAAAATCTCCACAGGGCCAATCTTCCGGACGGCCAGTTTGTTGTACTCACCGGCAGGGTACCGAGCCTTGGTTAGAACTGCCCATACAAAGTCACCAACTTCGAACTGTACAGGTTGACGATGATGATCCTCGTGAGACTTATACTTGGCGGTGCTCAAGACAAGCTGATCGTATGTCTTCTGGTGGGTTTGGCAAATCTGCGAGAAAATCTCCTCAGTAGTTGTGTGAACACGAATTTTACTGGGCAGGGCGAGCAAGTCCACAGGACCCCGGGGAACAACACCATACATCACTTGGAAAGGACAAAGACCCGTCGAGCGGTTAAGGGCATGGTTGTGGGCAAACTCTTCCTGCGGTAGGTGTAGATCCCACGTCTTCGGGTGATCTCCCACCAGGTTGCGCAACAAGTTACCGAGGGAACGGTTAACCACTTCTGTCTGACCATCAGTGTGGGGGTGGTAGGCACTACTGAAACTAAGCTGCGTATTCACCATGCACCATAAGCTGTGCCAGAAATGACTCGCAAACCTGGTGTCACGGTCAGAAACAATGGCACTAGGGTGGTCATGAATGCGGTAAATCTCTCGAAAGAAAATATGCACAACACACACTGCATCAGATATCTTTCTACATGGGATCAAGTGTACCGTCTTAGAAAAACGATCAACCACCACAAAAATAGAGTCGAATCCACGCCGAGTCCGGGGTAATCCAAGAATAAAATCCATACTGATGTTGGTCCAGGGCTGAGTAGGAATTAGCAACGACAAATAAAGACCCGCATTCGTTGATGTTCTCTTGGCCAGCTAACAAACTCGACAACGGGAGACATAACGACCAACTTCCTTATGCATCGAAGGCCAAAAATAAGATGCGGACATCAACTGATATGTCCTATCACGGCCCACATGACCCTTGGCATACAGCTCCTTAATCAACTGAAGACGCAAGCTACAGTCAGGGATACACAACTGTACCCCGCGAAAGAGAAAGCCATCCTCCATTAAAAAATTAGAATGTGTCCCCTGCTGAATCAGTTCAATAACCCGAGACAAGAACGAGTCAGTAGTATAAAGGTCAACAAAAGAATCCAAGCCAGGAACCTGAACTCGCATTTCAGTCAGCAGATTGTGACGACGACTCAGAGCATCAGCGACCCGATTCGTAATACCGGTCTTGTGCTTGATGACAAAAGTGAACTGTTGTAAGTAAGTTATCCAACAAGCGTGTCTATGAGAGACCTTGTCCTGGCTGTCACGATACTTCAAAGAGTCATGATCAGTATATAGCACGAATTCACACTGAAACACATAATGGCGCCAATGCTTGATAGCCTGAACCACAATATAGAATTCAATGTCATATGTACTAAATCGCAGCTTAGCACTCGCCAGTTTCTCACTACAGAAAGCCACAGGACGCCCTAACTAGGAAAGAACTGCCTCAATACCAAATTTAGACGCATCACAATGAAGCTCAAATGGGTGGGAAAAGTCGGGCAGCACAAGAATAGGTTCAGTGGTGAGACGTCGTTTAATATCTACAAACGTCGCGTCAGCATCCTCGGACCATTCAAATTTTGTGCCCTTCATGCAGTCCGTAATCGGGTCCACAACACTGCTGAAATGGGGAATGAAACGCCGATAAAAAGAAGCTAAACCATGAAAACTGCTTACCTCGGTGATGGAAGAGGCCACTGGTCCATTGCAACAACTTTGCTTGGATCAGCTCGTAACCCTTTAACAGAGACAATATACCCCAAAAATTGAACAGACGGGGACATAAACGAGCATTTGGCAGCAGCACCATAAAACTTGTCCCGACACAGCACCAATAACACCTCACGTAAGTGGGACAAGTGCACAGAAGGGTTAGCGCTATAGATCAGAATATCATCGAAGTAAACAACAATAAATTTACCGATGAAAAGCCTCAATGCCTCATTCATGACACGCATGAAAGTGCTCGGCGTGTTAGACAGTCCAAACGACATCACCAGCCACTCGAACAGTCCCTCACGCGTCTTAACCGTCATCTTCCACTCATCACCAGGACGAATCTGCATCTGACGGTATCCACTCTTCAAATCAAGCTTGCTGAGCACAGAAGCACCACCCAACTGGTCTAAAAGATCATCCAGACAAGGTATAGGAAACCTGTAGCGAACACTGATCTTGTTAATAGCTCGGATGTCCACACACATACGCCAGGAACCATCCTTCTTCGGTGTTAGCAAAGCCAGAACGGCACATAGAGTGAGATTTTCTCGAACATGCCCCTTCTCTAACAAATCCTCCACCTGTCGACGTAATTCCTCATGCTTTTTTGGGCTCATGCGATAGTGGGGCTGATTTGGAAGAGCAGCATTATGAACCAGGTCGATTTGATGTTGAATATCCCTCAAAGGAGGTAACTCATGGGGCAAAGTCTCAAGAAACACATCTGCAAACTCCTGCAAAAGAGACTGAACTACAGGGTTAGCAACAGGAAACACATCTACAAACACATCAGTCACAACAGGATCACAAAACAATAAGAAGACCACACCAGCTTCTTCAATGGCCGCTTGAAAAGGAGCACGGGGCAGCAAGGTCATTGTGGAAGGACCAGAGCCAATGCTGAGGGGCCGAGGATTTGGCGGCACTAGAACAATCTTCTTACCCCGAAAAAATAATGAATAAGTATTCGCACGATCATCATGCAGAAGAGACAAATCATACTGCCAAGGGCGGCCAAGCAATAAGTGGCAAGCGTCAAAAGGCACTACATCACAAAACACCTCATCCCGGTATGTCTGCCCCACAGAAAATGATACAAGCACAAGCTTGGACACAGTGATATCAGTACCTTTACTCAGCCAGGCCAGCTTGTATTGCTTGGGGTGCGACTCTGATTTCAGCCCGAGCTTCAAAACCGATGTCTCAGAAATTACATTCTCACAGCCACCTAGCATCAATAATGAACGTGCACACCTTATCGTCAATCGTAAAAGTGGACTGAAACACATTATTATGTAGCCAGTCACTCTGATCAGGAACACGAGGGGAAAGAAAAGTGTGTCGTACCATCAAAACTGCACCAACATCACTAGTCGCAACCTCCGTCGTGACCTCAGTCACATCATCATCATATGTATCAAACTTTGGGAGAACGTAACTTACCACAGCCAAAGCAACGTAACTTACCAGCAGAACGGCTAGTCGCACCATGCCCAAGAGGGGCCTGATCGGGGGTTGGACGTGGAACTGGTGCGGGCGCTGAGGTCCCTGCAGTAGCACCAGTCCGTATGCCAATCTGGGTCTGTCGAGGCAACTATTTCTCTACCTGGAGGGCACGCCAATGAGCTTCTGAAACAGACAACGGGTCGAACATGTTCAACACATCCTAGAGTTGAGGGTGCAACCCCCCAATATAGCGGGATACCCGCTGATGTGTTGACTCATTCACATCTGTACGAGAAACCAACTGAAAGAACTCCTCCGTATACTCGTCCACAGAGCGCGGCCCCTAACGGAGATTCTGGAAACACTGGAACAATTCTCTCTCGAAATTGTAAGGCAAGAATGCCTTGCGGATTTTCTTCTTGAACTTCTCCCAACTACGTACTTGTTCCTTTCCTTCACGCGCACGGATCTTTTTCACCTGCTGCCACCAAACGTGTGCCCTGCCGCGCAGGTGGATGGTAACCAAAGCTACCCGTCTCTTCTCAGGAACTTCCTTAAAGTCCAGCACCTCCTCAACCTGGGATAACCAATCAACAAACTCCTCCGCCCGAAGGCCACCATCAAAGTCAGGAATGTTGACCTTAAATCCAAGCTCCCAGCAGTGGTCCTGAAAAGCTTTCCGTTCTGACTTTTCTCCAAAAGGGTTATCGGGACCTTCAGCCTCCACACCGGGTTGCATGTTAGTAAGTTCAGCCATCTGACGGGCAAGATACTCGACCTGACGACACAGGTCATCATTCTCGCGATCTCTAAAATCACTCGCATCTCTTTCACCAGCAACGCCGCTGCGACCTCTGGGTCTTCCTCGCACCATCTTGCAGGACTGCCTGTATCTGATACCAATATGATACAGAGTAAACGCAGAGAAGCCAATATAGGGAAACCCTAATTTTCTTTATCAAAATTCGACTCCCTTACAGAGTAAACAAAGTCTGTTTAAATAAGGGTTCGAATGAAAACCCTAATACGAAAATACAAAAAATGCCCTAATATAATAAAAATTTGAAATAAAATAGTAAACGACTCCGAATGCCCAAATCCGACATTGGGAGCTCCGAAACTGTCAATTCGCTGCATTCTTCGGGTGATCGCCTGTCTTCATAAATTCTAGCGCTAATCTGTCTGCATCACAAAATCCCAATATAAGGAGTCTGTGGTTTAAGTGTATCGTCATGTGATCTAGTTTTCATGGTGTGAGTTCTGTGTTTGGTAGATAAACACTGTGTAGTTTCAGTAGATGGAAAAGGTAGATACACTGATAGGTTAGGATTTAGAGACTGATATGTGTGTGGGAGCTCACTAGTGATAGGATGGTCAGTAATGAGTGATGTGGTCACTTGTTGGTTGTAGGTCAGTGTGTGAGAAGGAGTAGATTGTGGACTTGGTTGATTAGTTGGTGAAGACAAAGAGTGTAAGTGTTTAGAGA
Organism: Limnanthes douglasii subsp. nivea; assembly: GCA_036936605.1. NCBI lineage: Eukaryota > Viridiplantae > Streptophyta > Magnoliopsida > Brassicales > Limnanthaceae > Limnanthes > Limnanthes douglasii. The sequence continues at coordinate 324,647,628 of JAUPFV010000002.1, forward strand.
AAGTCTGAGAAGAGTGAGTAGTGTGAGATAGAGAGTTACCTTGTGAAGGATTAGGGTGCAGTGGAGTTGTCTGACGAGAGAGAACACTTGATGTAGCTGATATAGGCATAGAGTCACCACTGGTTACAAGCATACTTGGCAAACTAGGAAGCCAAGAATTGTAAGAATAACTAGGAATGGACTCAGTTTGTTGACCATTAGAAAAACTGTGAGAGAAATGAAACTCAGTTTCATTAAAGACCACACTTTTATAGATATATATCCTCCTATTTGAACCTAAACAAACATACCCCTTGTGATACTTTATCAAAGAAAAACACACTTAGCAGAATGAAATTGGAACTTGTGGGACTGGTATGGAGTTAGACAGGATAGCAAGCACAACCAAACGTTTTTAAGGTAAGGTAGTTGGGTGTTTTCTGAAAGATGACTTCATAGGGAGACTTGTTGGACAGAACATGAGTAGGTAGTCTGTTAATTAGATAGGTAGTAGTGTCAAAAGAGTAAGACCAATATTTGTAGAGTAAGGAATATTGAGCTAGTAGTGTTAACCCAGTTTCAACTAGGTGCCTGTGCTTTCTCTCAGCCCTTCCATTTTGGGTTGAGGTGTATGGGCAAGATTTTCGGAGAATGAACCCTTGTTCTTGGGCAAAAGAAATAAATGGTCTAAACTCCCCACCCCAGTCACTTTGTACCACCTTGATTGACCTTTCAAACTGTTTTCCAACAAGTTTTAAAAGATATTAAAGACTTGACTTTTGGCTTTGATAGGGTAGAACCAAGTGTATCGTAAGTAATCATCAAGAAAAATAACATAAAACCTATAAGCTTATGTAGATAGGACAAGAGAAGGACCCCACACATCAGTGTGTATGAGGTCCGGAATGTTGCTAGCATGAGAGTTAGACACATGAAATGGTAAACTCTGAGACTTGCCCAACTGGCAAGCCTCACAAAAACTCATTGTATTCTTCTCAATAGTTTTCAGATTACAAGCTTTTAGCACAGAATTGAGAGTGTTTAGGGATGGATGGCCAAGCTTCCTATGCCATCCATCATTTAGGGAACTAGAAACAACAGATTGAAACTCAGAAACATTAACTTGTGGTGAACCAGAGAGTGCCTTGTTTGCTTGTAGCATATGGTAGTTCTCCAACCTGTACAACCCATTCTCAGATGTCCCTTTGAGAAGAGTAGTCCTTGTTCTCTTTTCCTTCACAAAACAAACACCATTATGAAACTCAACAAACACATTATTACTGTTAGTAAGCTGAAAAATAGAGACTAAGTTCTTATTTATTGAGGGAACATGTAGAATATTTTGTTAGGGAAATAGGTGTTTTGGTTTTGGAGTATAGATTAGCACTCCCAATATGTTTAATGAATATTCTTTGACCACTACCACCCAACACTCCTTTATTACCTAAATACTCAGATTTCTGAGTCAGCAAACCTGAGTTGCTTGTGACATGGTGGCTTACCCCACTGTCAGCAAACCAGGCAGTGTCACCAGTGTTGTCCTGAGCAGTGATGTAGGCAGCTTGTTCAATTTCACTTTTGCCTTAGTCAATAGGTGTAGAGCCCATGCCAGATGGGTCATCTCTGTAGTAGCAGACAGGGGCAGAGTGACAATACCTACTACAGATTTGACAAGTTGGCTTGTTTTAAGAGAATCTACCACCTCTGCCTCTGTAGTAAGTACCCCTGCTTATGTTGTTGCTTGAGTAATTGGACCTTCCTCTAAGACTTATGTTTCGTCCTGTGTTGCCACCATAGAAACCACGTGAGTTTCTGTTGTTTGAAATCAATATTTTGAGTGAAGTTTACAGAGGACAAGTTCAAGTTAGACACACTATTTTGTAGATTTGACAATTGTTCAAGTCTGCTCTTAAATTTGAGCAGACTTGTTTGAAGATCCAACCAGGTTAAGTCTTCTTTGTCTGTCAGACTAACCATAATGGGTGTGTAGTCTGAGTCGAACCCAGCTAGAACTTGGGTGACCAGATTATCCATTGACACACCACAACCAGCAAGCATTAGGTTATCAGAAATAGACTTCATCTTGTTAAGATACTCAATCATTGAGATGTTACCTTTACAGGTTCTTTGAAATTCACATTTAAAGTATGTGATTCTGGCTCTTGTTTGAGAGCCAGGAAGTTTGCTTGCTGCTTCCCAGAGGTCTTTTGATGTCTGCTCCTCCATTAGTTGAGCAGCTACCTCTGGGCTCATGGTTGAATTAAGCCAACCCAGAAGCAGTTGATCTTTAGCAACCCAGTCCTCATAATCAGGACCTTTTATGGCATTTCTTTCTGAGTCAGTGATGAACCTGATAGGACAGGGTTTGTCTCCTGTAATATAGCCACCAAGCTTATTTCCTTTGACTATAGGTAGTACCATGGTTTTCCATAACAGGTAGTTGTTCCTATCCAACCTGATATTGTGGTTGTTGTTGTTTATTGTGTGCAAGTGTAAGTTTTTGTTGCTGCTAGGAAGCACTGAACCAAGTGATTCACTACTCAAGGAGGGTGAATCGATGTTGGCCATTGAAGGCTTGGTTGGCTCTGATACCAAGTTAGAAATGGCCAGTTAAGGAGGTAAAAAAGAGAGAGAGAGAGGGTGAATGTTGTATAGAATTTTTATTTCTTTTTTTTTTATTTCAACACCTTCACAACACTACCATATATATAAGCAGTTGGTACATGCTGTGAAGGAATATTTGTTGTTACAGTGGTCTTATTTTAAATAAGAGACTAATTTCCACACTTCAATTTTGTACATGAGCGTGACTAAGACCAGTATAACAATATAACGTGTGACGAGTCTAGATAAGGTCACAAACGCTGGGTCGTGGGCCTTGCCCAATATTTGACCCAAGAGACCTTTAAGAGAGGTCCAAACGATAGACCAAAACGTCGTTCTTAGTTAGAGAAGATAAATTAGTCACTAGGGCTTTGTAACCCTAACTGACTTCTCTTCTCCCTTTGTTCTTCTTCCACTGCCGGTGAGATTGTCGTCAGTTCGCCGTCGAAGCTCTTAACAGACAATTGAGGTATATCCTTTACAGATCCCGTTACAAAACTGCTGGATTCGAGACGCGTTTCCTAATGTCTTTTCACAAAAGAAAATTTTAAATTATTCATTCTTTGTTCCTTTTTAGAAAAACAGAAAGGAAATTATTATTTTCAAAATTTTAAACCATACACTTTTTTGCTATGAATTATTTATAATGAGAACTTTAACTAGTAGATTCACTTATGTGACAATATCAGTTGAGAAGTCACATGACCTTTATATCAGTATATATATTACATGATCTCACAGTACATGAGTATAAACTGAACACGTTCGAGAGAACTGAAGAAAGAAAATTTGGAAAGTTTAGCGTAGATTTGGTGGGACATGAAAATGAAAAGTATGATATAGAGGAGAAAGCAACAACATGCAATTACAATAAACAAGAAGATATATTACACTGAGATAAGTAAAGATGATGATGAGATATTGTTGATGTCTAATGTTAAAGAAACGGTGGAAAATGTAAGAACCTTGTTTCGTAGATTATGGATGCTCAAACCACATGTGTATAAACAATGACATGTTTACCTCAATTGATTAGAGTTTTAATCAATATATAAAACTAGGAAACAATTGGAAAATTCATGTGGAAGATTGAGATACTCTAAATATTAGAATGAGATCAAGAGGTCCTATATTACATAATTGAAAAATAACTTACTCGGTATTGGATAGTTGCAGGAGAGCGGACTCAATATCAATTGTAAAAATTAAGGGTTTTGTTGTGGAACATCCTATCATAGGGAAGATAATACAAAGTAAGATAAAGAAGAATATGGTGTACATGATCATCTCAGAGCCTACGGAACATTTGATGTAGGAAGAAAAATGCTTAATAAGAAAAATAAAGAATGTTCAAGGTTTTAGCATTAAAGATTATGACACTTGAATTTTAAATTTTGAAGAAATATTGAACATGTATAACAAAAATATGGTCCCTATTGATGTAGCCCAGAAAGTCCAAACAAAATCTTTTTTAATTATATTTTATTTTATTCAAATATCTTATATTATTTAAATCGAATCTAATTGTATTAAGATTTTATTTTATTTCCTTGTATTCTACTTTAGGGTTTTGAGAAGCTATTGTATAAAGCCTCATATGCCTTAAGTTATTTTAAGTTTTTGGAATAATATATTTTTTATCTCTGAAAATTTCAATCTTTGTTACCCTTAGATTAGGGTTTTCATCATGTTACCTTTGAATTATGGTTTCATCTATCTTTGCTTCTTCTTCTATTTCCGTCCCGCCATCAGTTTGGTATCAGAGCCTCAGTTCCTGCTATGAGGAAGCATGTTTCTAAAGCATGACTATTCTGATTCAAGGTTTAAAGAAGAGAACAACACATATGATCATGAAGATTGGGAATATCGTTTGAGTATGATGGGACATACCAGCCGTTTCAATGACGATCGTATTGTCTGGTTACTCAAGGAGTTTAAATTGACTACCAATCGTCGAATCAAGGTAAATATTACTTATCGAGATGCCTTTTCAGGCTATGAAAAAGTTTTAAAACCATCTTTTTTCATCAACTGGACATGGGGATGTTATCTTCAGGCTATGAAAAGGTTTTTGAAATTACTATTTTTCATCAACCGGATGGTTTCAATGTGACTTTGAATAAGAAACACTCGAGAAAAATGTATCTTTTTCCGATAAGGTCAACAATTATAATTCCCAATGTAACGATTGAATAAAATAAAATAAATAATTTAGGTTTTTAATGGTGATGGTGATGCGAATTCGAGGACGAATTCTTGTCAACCAGGAAATGATGATGTGGCCCAGAAAGTCCAAACAAAAGCCTTTTTAATTATATTTTATTTTATTCAAATATCTTATATTATTTAAATCAAATCTAATTGTATTAACATTTGATTTTATTTTATTTTAATATATTTATTTAATTTCCTTGTATTCTAATTTAGATTTTTGAGAAGCTATTATATAAAGCCTCATATGCCTTAAGTTATTTTATGTTTTTGTAATAATATATTTTTTTATCTCTAAAAATTTCAATCTTTGTTACCCTTAGATTAGGGTTTCATCAAGTTACCTTTGAATTAGAGTTTCATATATCGTTGCTTCTTCTTCTATTTCTACCGCGCCATCAACTATATTACCCAAGATTAAAAGGGATAAGACTATATGCAGTGACCACATGAGTGGAAAAGAAACAAGTATCAGCATGTCAAAGAAATCCACCTGGAAAGCTAGCAGTACAGTGGATCTCATACACTCATACATGTGTGGTTCAATTTAATTTATATCATCCACTGGAAAGAAATACTTCTTTACTTTTATTGTTGATCACACTAAGAAGTGTTGGATATATCTTTTGTCTAACAAATCAGATGTCTTAATAACATTCTAAACCTCTAAGATCATGGTTAATAATGAGAATGATTACAATATTAAATTCTTAAGACTAGACAAGGAATGTGAATGCACATCATCAATGTTTGATGAGTATATAAATATCATGAAATCAAAAGATATCTCACTACATGTTACACTCCTAAACCAAAAGGGTAGCACAAAAGAATAGAGATGTTATGAATGTGGTGAGGAGCGTGTTCTCATGCTCGACAATATCCAAAACCAAATAGGCAAGTTTGGGTAATGTACTTATTACATCACAAAGGCTATTTCTAGCTATGTAATTCGTCAGAATCTTCAAAGATAGTGTGGTTGTCGATAAGGTTTATGATCAGGATTTTTTTTCGTTAGAGGTTCTTCATCAAGTAGCATATTTACTGCAGTAGTTACATCTTTTTTGGGATCTTCATTTGGGAAGTATAATTCACAGTAGAATATGATTTTTTGGGGAACATTTTTCAGAGAAGTGTTAACAACGTCATACTTTTAGTACCTTTTGTTATCTTCTTTTTTAGAACAACTAGTCTAATCCCATATTCATTACGGGTTTTCCGTTAAAAAATAACAAGATCATTTTATGTTGTAAGTGGTTCCTTATTTATTTTTATAGTAGTTTTACCATTAGAATTCATTTTGATCTCTAAAATATACCAAAGACGGGCTTGAAGGAAATTCTTCGTTGTGAAAAGATAATATAACTATAGTTCATAAATTTGGCCAAACAACAAATAGTAGTTTAAGGGACTTATCATTATGATAAAATTTGTTGAAACATTACATACTTTATCGGTATCTACAAAACAAATAAAAAGTTGAGAAGAATATTAGAAAACTTAACCATAGACAAGATGACACAAAAAAATTGAATAGACCATATTGTATGTGTTTGCATCCATCTTCTTTCTATTTGGTCAAACCCATCAGAAGATTTTTTCGACTCCCACAAGGTAGTTACATAGAAGAAACTTGATTTCCATGTATGGTCAGAAAAAGGCAAATTGATGATCTACGTCAAATTACTCGCAGTTAGGTAGTATAAAGAGGTAACGCTAAGTATTTCAATTTTAACATTAGACTTAAGAAATTCAAGAGGTAGAATTATTTTCAAACATTTTTAGCTTAGTTATATGTTTAATAGCGTACACCACCCATTAGCTGTTAGATAAGTAGGACACATTCACACATACTCGAAAACCACATCAAATAGGGCAATAAAAAACATATCTCGTCATTCTTAACATGACGAGGTAAGTCACTAGGATTTTGAGGATGAGTTGCTACATAATCTGGGATGCTATACTCATATATAAAAATTGATGATATTTTCAGCCATATACTTATACATGCCAAATAGGATATGAAAATATTATTCTAAAAAATTCGCATCTTAGACCACATCCTTAGGAAGTTTTTCAGGATTTAGGTATATTAGGATTTCATATAAGCTTTGGAGATGAAATTTTATTGGTTATTTTTCTCTTATTAACATCTATTTTCCTTTCAGAGAAGAGGAAATTATAGGATTCCTGAGAAGATGAAGTTGCAGTAATATCATCACTCGAGCGACAAAATTGTGAAACTTAGAAAGATTTTTTCGTTAAGATATTATGCAGACAGATTCTCCAAATATGGTTTAGCAAGAAATTTGAGTAGACTCATCAAACGTAAAAGAGTAAAAATGACATAGAAAATAAATGGTACAAATAGTTGAAGATGAAAACAAAATACTGAGTTTGAAGCTTTGATGTAGGAAGCACATATAAAGTATACGACCATTAGAATTAATGGAGATTCACGAAGAATTATAATTCGTAAAAATAGGGTTTTCCACTATAAAGGTAACCAATCGTTTTTTACAGATCTGATTCATAGAATAAAAGTAAAATATACGGTGAGTTTCATAAATTTTAGAGAAAATTATTCCTAACGAGTGTCAGAATTTATGGCTACTGAGACGGATAATGAAAACATTATTAGCATGCGTCACATTAAGTAGACACGCTAAAAATTATTATATAAAAATAAAAATACATAATTTTTTGTAATGTTAATCTAGTAGTCATTTAATAAAGTTACTTTATGGCCATGTGGGAGTCCTGATAAGGCCATATCCTACATGTAGTATATGTATGACAAGGTAAGTAAGGCTAAGCAAAGAATAAATTACAGGTAAGTAGTATGGATATGATAATTTCATAGATTAAGACGAACGTTTCGAACAGGAGCAAGACAAAGGTGATGCGAATAGGGAATACATGAGGATTGTAAATAGAAGCAGTCTATGAAGATTGTATGGAATAAAACGAGGGTTATAAAGTTTAATAAGACAAAAGTCATAATAGGAAGCACAAGATGAGGGTTAGAAAAGAAGACATCAACTGAAGGAAAAAAAGAATCTACCAGACGAGGTTCATGAAGAAATACATGACAATGGTATAAAAGGCACAAGACAAACCTATGAAGAGAATATTTGAACGGTCATGTTGGAACAACATGTGTGGCTACATTATAAGTTATTATGAAACGAGTCTATGTATTTATTGAAAAACGTGACTAACATTTAGGACATAATAACACGTTCAAATGTGTAATGGTTAGAGAGTAAATGTGAAAAGAGAGAATAACGTGTAACGTATATAAATATAGGTACAACCCCTCAACGTAAAGTCTGGACACATTTTGGTATAGAAAAAATCAATATATTCATTGTCATATTATTTCTCGGTTGTCCTTCATCATCTTGATTTTATATTTGAGAATGAAATCTCTTACCACAAGTAATAAACCATTAGCTACACACTTCAAGTTACACAGTATGTAAACTTTTTCTTATCTCATATTGTTAGTTATTTGATGTATATTATGGTGTGTAAGAGATCATATATTACATATGTTGTCAGTTTAGTGAGTATTTGTTTATCCAATCTGGATAAAGTTTATTGGGAAATAATGAAGTGGATTTCATATAATCACGACACACTTCTTATTTGAGTTTGTGTTATGGAGTTGGCAAATCCGCACTTAAAGGACATACATATGTTGATATTGTTGGTGATTTTGATCACCGAAAGTTTACCTCAGGTTATGTGTTTAGATTTTCAGGTGTAGCCATTTGCTAGAAATCCAAGCTACAAAAATTTGTAGCGTTGACAACAACCGAGTCAGAGTATATTCCAGCAGTGGAAGCAATCAAAGAGATATTGGCTTAAGAGGTTCCTTCCAGAGGGGTTGAAGCGAGATGAATATGTAATAAAATGTGATAATAAAAGTGTTATGGATTTGAGTAAGTATCCAATGTACCACACACACACCAAGCATATTAATTTGAGATATCATTGGTTTCGGGATGTGATCGAGACAAAGGAAATAAAGTTGATTTAAGTTTAACACTCATAAGAATAGTTGAGACACGTTAACTAAGATTGTTCCTAGAAGCAAGGTTGCGTTTTGTATTTTCCCGTGATGGGCAGAAGGACGGATTGTTATAGTCCAACTTCATAACTAGAGTTTTCATTACTCTAAGGTTATATTTATGAAGGCAAGAGATAAGAGAGACATATACAAAATACAAAAAAGAAAGAAATGTTCGTTTTTCGGGTGTGTTGTGTGCAACCATAATTAAAATATATGATCGATGGCAAACAGTGTCGGTTTATACTAAATTTGGACATGTTCGAAACATCTAAGGCTTCAATCTAACCAATTAAATTATGATTTGGTGCTACAGTTCAGAAGAAATCACTACTGAAACATGGTAACATTGTTGGTGAGATTCTTCACTTTTGTTTCTCTTATTGTTAGTTTATTAAGCATAAAAATTTTGGTGGATTATAGATCTTTATTAGATTGATTTATATACACTTCTACCATCAACTTATCATAATGATAGAAGTATTTAGGGTGGACTATAAGTCACTATCTTTCGCATTCAAATATTTTTTTTTTATTTTGCATAATTAGTTTTATAGTTTATTTGGTTAACCTATTAAATTTCTTCGATTTACTTTTTGAATAAGTTGCAATAGACTAAAAGTTATTATTATTATTAGTTATAATCGAGTAATACAAAATAGATAAGTCTTTACCACTGCCTAAAAACCATGTATGTTTAATTTCCTTAAAATTTAAGGAAAATCGTCCCACCGAAAACTTTTAGTTAAGTCCCCGTTCGGAACTTTTAGTTAAAATCGTTGAATTCCAGACTTTTCTCTGGGTGGATCCCTTTAAAAGGGTCTAAGTGTTCTGTTTAACATATTAAACCAATTATTTGCAGGATGGCAACTAGATCATTATGCCATACAATAATACAAGTAGATTAGTGAATTTAAATACAAAATAATTAATAAGAAAATGAATGATCATTAAGAAACTGTCTTAATTTGCCGCTTCTTTAGGAGATAGCAAAGGGAATCATCCCAGAGATATGAATTTAAACGAAAACCAAAATGTATTAGTTTATATTTGACAACTCACTTTTCCAAAGCCATTGTACATTTTTTAGGTTCTTGAAATGAAATACCAATACATCTAATTGACGATACCCTAGTACATACAAAGCAATCTCCAATTTTGATGAAATATGTATATAAAAGTACCGATCCTTCTTGAGGTGGATCAGTTCAACTGCAACCGGATAGCTTGAATTCTCCAGGGAATCTATATCCTTGGTGCAATGAAGTGGAGCGGCAGACAGAACCTCAAAGGTCCTCTTGAAGAAACTCACCTCAGAAGCATGAGGTGGATTCAATAGTCTCACCTTAGAAGCATGAGGTGGATTCAATAGTCAGCCGGACCATTCAGCCTAGTGAGAACCAGACTGCTGAGCTATCTGCGAAAGTGACTTTTTCAGGCAATGAGAAAACATTGGAAGATACAATAGACTCTAAGGTTTGAAACCATATGTTGTTCTGATTGAAAACTCACCTCATATGCATGAGAATAGGGTTGGGTTATTGGTATTACCCCTAAATTTGCCACTTCTTTTGAAGATCCCGAAGAGTATGAAACTGGATTTGAAATTTTAGGAAGAACCTTTTTTTTCTTTTTAGTGTCATATCAATTATGATTGAGAGAGAAACGAAAATGAAAGTCTATGAAGCTAGAAAAGTGAGCCTAGAGACAAGTATAAATAAGGTGAATATAAGATGCGAGAACCGTCGGAACTTCCAAGATGAGCTACATTCACTATTTAGGTCCCAAATGTTTCTATATTATTATAATATTTCCCATCTACGTAAATATATATAATGGGTGCTAATATGTATGTGACTTGTTTTAGAGCTCCAATGAAATTTTTTTATAGCTCAACTTATTTCATGAAATAAATAGTTTCACATATAAAATTATTATCATGTTAAGTATAACAATAAATAATTCATGTTGGACTCTTCTTTAAAAAATCACAAATGATAAAAAAGAATTAAAACTTATAGGTTTGTAAAATAAAAACCTAAAGAGCACTTGTTAGGTGAATTAAAACTTATAGGTTTGGAAAATAAAAACCTGAAAAACACTTGTTAGGTGAAGGAATACCAAAGTTGGATCTGTAAATATAAATTTTCACATTGAGTTAAAGGGTAGGAAAAAGGAAACATCTAAGTTTAATTAATAAGGACAACAATTCCCACATAGAACAGAACATGTTCCCACATAGAACAGAACATGTGCATGTCAAGATGGTATTGGACATGTGTGAGAAACGGATATAATGTGAATGGATGATTTTCTTGCCCGTGTTGCCTTCCCTGGATCCAGACAAAAACTTGATAACAATCTAACATATTTAGGTTGGGAGACGTCTTTGTCTTCGTGGTTTTCAAAGCAAGTCCGTGAACCGTGTCAGAGGTATTTATAGTTATTTGTAGTATATACAATATATATTCTTCGGCTTTGAATATTTATAGTTATTTGTAGTATGTACAATATATTGTGTTCGGCTTTGAATATTTATAGTTATTTGTAGTATATACAATATATTGTGTTAGGCTTTGAATAATTATAGTTATTTGTAGTATATACAATATATTGTGTTAGGCTTTGAATATTTATAGTTATTTGTAGTATATACAATATATTGTGTTAGGCTTTGAATAATTATAGTTATTTGTAGTATATACAATATATTGTTTTCGGCTTCGGCTTTTTCAAAGCAAGTCCGTGAACCGTGTCAGAGGTGTATTTGTAGTTATTAGTATATTCTAGTATATAGAATATACTCTTTTTCTAATGCAGTGTGAACGGTTTTTCAATTAACCATAATTTTAGATGCATTGGTAAAATTTGAATGATGTATAGTCTATTTTTGTATTTTCTCCTTCTTGTATAATTATGGTTTAAAATTATACATATTCTTTTTAAGCTAAAAGAAATTTTATTAAAAAAATAATTCAACATTCTACAAGATAGAACAAAGGTTAAAAGAAGGAAAGATTTCAAGCAATTACAACGAAATCAATTAAAAAAAAAAAAAATGGACGCGCATTAGAATACAATCCTCGACTTTGGCTTACAGAATTTTAAGATGAAGAAGAGCAATGAGTATAACCGGAAAACCATTCTCACAATCGGACTGAATCCAAATAAAAAAAATATTTATGGAAGAATTAGAAAGGAGATGGATCTCTGATTGAACTCTGAAGAAGAGCAATTGAGATTCCACCATTGAAGCAGGGAATAGCGAAAAAGGCTTCATAAATATTTGGACAGGTATGCATATAATCTTCACCTTAAATAAAAATTCAGGCTAATTGCATCAGATAGACTCCTTGTTGGAGAAGGATTTCAGTGAGCAATCTCGCTATGAGGGCCAGATTAAAGGAGAGATCACGAAGAAATCGGATGAGCAAACATCTGGCAGGAAACATTCTAAAATTTTCGTTTTCCCTCGAAAAAGAACTAGTAAGAACTTTGATGGTAATTTTTTTTTGCATCTTTCATTTTCCCATAGTGCACAACTCCAAAACCTCCGAAACCAATTCCCCTCTCAAACTTTCTAGTGGCATCTTCAATCTCACTTAGTGAGGAGCAGTGTGTCACTAGGGGCATTGCTTAAGCTAGAAACCAGTCTCTGGACTCGCAAAGATGGATGAAATCTTCATTGATTTTGACGTGCTTTCTTCCCTTTGCGAATGATTATACAAGATGCAATAGTCACTGTCAACAGAGCAAGAACTCTAAATATTGCACCATTAATGATGTTATTCTTCTTTCTTTCGTCTCCTTTGACAAGATTTGAGTTTGCAGAGTAGTTTTTAGGAAACCTTTGTCAAAATATCCAATGGAACTCTTCATGATAACATATTTTTTTGCACTTACAATTTCCTCAAATTCTACAGGTTTACTAATGAGGAAGGTAGACCACTAGTCAAACGATTGTTCTCGAGATGGATGATCTCCAAGTTTGGGCATCCATTAAAGTCAGGAATTGAACCAGTGAATGAACTACCATCGTGCGACAACTCAATCAAACCACATCTTTGTCACATCTGATGGAATATTTCCTGTCAAGGTCTTGTTGGAATAGATGGTTGATACCGTCTTTGGCTGAAAATTTGAGTTGCATTCCACCCAAGACCATGACACTGGAAAACATGGATCACCGCCTTCTTGTGCCCAATATGTTGCTGAAAATTTTGCAGTCACATTGGCAATAATTGCTCCGACTAGACAACCGTCAATTTTCTCAAAATATACACTTATCTACATTGCATTCCCTTTGAATTATCGTTTAAGATTAAATATGATGATTCTCTAAGGGGACCATAATTGAATGCATGATGAAATACATGGCTGAAGACCAGAATTAAAAAGGCTCAATGAAGAACAAGGAAGGCTCTAAAATAAGTATCTAAGCTTACAACTGACATAAAACTGCAGTTGTAGAGGAAAAATGAGACTAGAAGAAATTCCGCAAATGCAAAGCTCAGAACTCTAGCTTCGAGAAGAGATGAAAGAGACTATGGATGACAGGATCTTGAGAGACTATGAAGCCAGATTATCAGCTATCTAGTAATAATCGATGACTAGATAAAAACCCTACAAAGATGGTTAGAAAATATGCAAAGAATCTTCAAGAGAATTGACAGAAAAGAGCAAGATCATGTTGAGATTGATAGAGCTGGAAACATCAAGAGACTTGAGAAATAGCATCGATAATTACGTAATTCATACCAAATTTTCTTTCTCTTATCATCTTTTAACTTCTTATTAAGTAATGTTTTGGAATTATGATCCACCTCTGTTTTATGTCTACTAGGTGAAGTAATTTTAGGGGTTGAATGTTCAGAGGCTAAGTTGATATCTTCATCGTGAGGAGTTTTGAGATCTTTCAGGTGAATGTGATTGATTTTTAGAGATTTTTCATTAGATGTAATATGTTCTTCTATAGGTAAGTTTCCAAAATAGTATGTATCAAAATCCATTGGGGAGGATAGATTGTAATCATAGTCAAGGGATTTAATATATTTTATAATCTTTTTATTATTATCGGTATTCTCGGTATGGTTGGATGAGTTTTGAGTTTCATCATAGTTAGCTTTGGTTGGCTTGTGTTCTTTTATCTGATCAAGAGAGGTATCGACATGTTTTGCATAATCATAAGTTTTAGACGGGGTTTGGAGTTTGCCAACAAACTCATGTGGTTCTTGTATTTGTTCAAAACTTGAAGCAAACTAAGGTATGATGATGATTGACTTAAGCCTTGGAGATGTTATAGTCGGAGGCTCTGACTCTTTGGAATTCTTAGCTTCAAGTAGTATATTTTCTTCAAATAATTGATAATTGTTTTTGAAATTTCTTGCAAATTTTTTTATTATTACCTATGTCATTGCACTGGTGACAGTAATAAGGGAGGCTTTTGTAACTGATTTCAAGCCAGTAGCCTTCATTTTCTCCAAACCCAACCCAGGAATTATGCTGAATTTTATGGGTTATGTCCATTTCCACGCAAACGTAGCAAATATTGTATAGAGCCCTGTTTTTCTCGGGGATCCAGGATTTAATAGGGTTTCCTATGGAAGAGGCTATAGATAGAATCATGGCCTCATTAAAAAGGTACTCGGGAACCTTGGATATTCTAATCCAGATCGATGTGATGGGGCTTTGAAAGAAGGTGTCCACTTGAGCACTCTCATCAAAGAAGAGCCTATAGTGCACACATTTCTGACCCAAAGCTTCCTTAGGTATTCTTTAAGAGAGAATTCAAGTAATATGTTGTGTACATCCCAGTTTGAAATATTATACTCTCCAATAAAATTGTGTTCATAAAGAAATTTTGTTTAAAGATGTTTCTTGGGAATACCTGAGGAGAATTTGCGAATTAGTGTGTATTTTTTATGGCTAAAAGCTTGTCTTTATCTTGTTTAGAGAATTTTAGAGAGATATGGTTGCTTTTATGGTGGATTTATGATGTTATAAATTCATTTATTTGAGAAAACAAATCTGCATAAGATTTATTTGACAGTGTTGTATCTTTTGGTGCTTCTTTTTGTTAGGTTTTGTATTGTAATGCAAGGAAATCGGAGTTTGAGATGACTTTGTGTTGATAAATATCCATCAATTTCAAGACTATTCTTCATGCTGTAAAAATACGAGGATGAAGAATAACATCAAACAGATGGTAAGAAACCAGCGAGCGTGGAAGATCAAGACAAGCTAAAAAGAATCAGAAGAGATATTCAGGAGTTAAGGAGAAAAATGGACCATTGAATGCTGATGAGTCCGGATTTTATCACCACTCACTATTGGGACCTGACATGGGCAATTCGGACAATATCCACCCACTGAACCATCCGAACTGAACTAATGTATTAAAAACTTAATCACTTCATGACTAAGCTAATTACCTACCTGCTTAATAACTAATGGATCTTTAATGGGTCTTTGAACTCCACCCGAATTCGTAAATAATGACCCGAAAGCCCATATGGCCCAAGATTAAGGGTATAAATACCCAACCACTTTCATTTAATGAGGGGGAGAAACATTAAATACAACCAGGCAGCTCAAATCTCTCACTACAATCTACTAAACATTAAATACCTTTGAAACACCACAAAACTCTAGACAAAATTACCCTCAAACGAAAATAAACCACACCAAATTGGCGACCATAGTGTTAGGAGAAGGTGCCTGAATCTAGCATTCAAAACCATCAAGAAAATTCAGTTCGGATGAATCCGGACGTGTAGGAAATACCACCATCTTTGGCAGAAGTGGTGGGAGAAAATAATGAGTATACTATTCAGGAGCGAGATAGGTTAAAAGCCGAAATAGAAGCTCTGAGGGCTACCAAGAGGGCAGATATGGGCATAAAAGAAAAATCTAAGACGTCAGTAGCTCATCGCACTGACAACCCAAGAGAGCATGAGCCATCAAAAACTCACGTGAGCACAAAAAAGACTCATGCTAGTTCAAAAAAGTCTCACCGGTCTAAACTGGTGGAGAGCTCTGATTCAGACTCAGAGTCTTCTAGTAGCTCCTCAAATGAAGATGGAGTTGAAGAATCCTTGTCATCCAGCAGTGATAAAGGCCGTTCTAAAAACAAACAAAAGTTGGTCAAAAAATACTCAAGAAAAAGGGATAGGCATGGAAGGTTGAAGAGGCATCTGAGCAAAAGATCGTCTCACAGTCATGGCTGGAGACACGTAGATCGATTGTTAATGGATGCTTTCGCCTTCCATGATGAGCCATGTATCTTTGCAACTCCTAACGAAGATACGGTGTTCAGTCGTGGCCGAAATTGGAAACAATCTCAATTACCCTCCAAAATTATGTCCGGAAACCTTCATAAGAGGTTTGACAGTACAAAAATGGAAAAATATGATGGCAGTAAAGACCCGGATAACCACTTGGAACAATTCAAAAAATTTATGATGAATTTTGATGATGACGACAAGTTACTTTCGAGCATTCTCCCAATCTTTTACTGGGAGTGCTCTGAAATGGTACAATAGTTTTCCACAGGGTTACATCAGGAATTTTAACACATTTTGGGTGGCCTTTCGTAGACAGTTTCTTGGAAGTAAGGAGGTGAAGGGCAATGGAGATACAATTATCCATTGTGCCCAAGAACCAAATGAATCTTTAAAAGAATACATAAGTCATTTTGTAAATACCAAAAATGGTTTGGCTGATTGCTTTGAACAAGTAGCAATAGCTTCTTTAAGACAGGGTTTGAACCGTGGAAACTTGGCTGATTCAGTAACTAGGAAAAAAGCCATGACATGGGGGGGGGGGCTACTGAATCAGGTCGGTAAACAAATCAATGTCGATGAAACAAAGAAGACTAGGGTGCACAGGCAGGTGAAGTCTGCTCCAGCTGCGCCAAATCAAAATCAGAACCAGTCCGGGAACAAGGCTAAGGAAACCGGGCAGGGTCATAACCGAGCCAAAGCTCAGTCCCATCTGGCTGCACCAGCCCAGAGCCAACAATCCAGGAATATGCGAGGGCCTTGGGTTCAACCGGATTGGTTTGCTGAGTTGAAAGAAAACGTAGCCATCATTTATGACAAAACAAAAGACGAAGTATATTTCAGAAAGCCGGCTGCGTTACAATCTCCGAGGGAGAGCCGTAATAATTGTTTCTGTCAATATCACCATGATATTGGTGGACACCGGAAGTTCTGCCAATATTCTTTTTTAACTTCCTATAAAAAGATGAAAAATCCGGCAGTAATTCAACGTTCGAACAGATCAATTGTGGGTTTCACAGGAAGCTCAGCAGATGTGATCGGGGAGTTCGAGGAGGAGGTTTTATTGGGCAAAGGCCCTTTTAAAAAGATGGTTAGAATACTATTTATTGTGATGCATTGTCCCACTTGTTATAATGCTATTATAGGGAGATATTGGCTCTCCATGATGCATGTTGTGGCTTCAACAGTCCACCAATGCTTGAAGTATGTTGTGCAAGGACAAGTGGGAGTTGTTCTGAGCAGCCAAAAGGTAGCAAGAGAGTGTTATGCAGCAGCATTGGCTGCTCAGACGTTGGGGGCAGTTCAGATCAGTGAGGAATAGCAGTTTGAGGGGCCCTCTGGGGGAGAGGGTGAAATTGATGACCCCAGAGAGACCCCTGGTGTTTTAATACCAATTGAAGATGTTGAAACTCCCTTCTGGCTGGAGGAAAAATTGTCAAGATAGGATCCAAGATGACATCGGAGTTAAAGGGTAAAATGTTAGAATTCTTGAAAGATCATCAGCATGTCTTTGCTTGGTGCAATGCTGATATTACCAGAGTGCCAGCAAATATTATATCACACAAATTATCTATCCGAAAGGACATAACACTTGTCGTCTTTTATGGATGCCTTCTCCGGGTATAATCAGATTCAAGTGGATGTGAAGGATCAAGAGCATACTACATTTGTTACTGATAGGGGCCTCCATTGTTACAAGGTAATGCCATTTGGGTTAAAAAATGCTGTGGCTACTTATCAGAGGTTGGTAAATAAGGCTTTTGCTGATCAGATTGGAAGAAACATGGAAGTTTACATCGATGACATGATGGTAAAAAGCATGGACGAATAGCGACATTTGGCAGATCTCCAAGAAACTTTTGCTAACTTGGTAAAAGTAAATTTAAAATTGAACCGAGAAAAGTGTGTCTTCGGAGTACAATCTGGGAAATTTTTGGGTTATGTGATAAGTGCGAAAGGATTACAGCTTGATCCGGACCAGCTTAATGCTTTACTACAAATGGAGCCTCCCTGGAATGTTAAAGAAGTGCAACGATTGACTGGGAGGCTGGCTGCACTAAACCGTTTTATTTCAAGGTCTTCGGACAAGTGCGCCCCATTTTTTCAAACTCTTAAAGGTGCAAAAGATTTCAATTGGTGATAAGGCCTTCGATGAGATTAAAAAGCACTTGTCTTCCCTCAAGACTTTGTTTAAACATGTTGATGGAGAGACCCTCTTCGTATATTTGGCAGTCTCTGATTGTGTTATAAGTGCAGAATTGGTAAGGAGTAAATAATTATCCTCATCCGGTGTATTATATCAGCAAGAGCTTGATAGATGCAGAAAAAACGCTATTTAAAACTTGAGAAGTTAGCACTAGCCCTGGTGATTGCTGCAAGAAATATGAGGCCCTATTTTCATGCACATTCTATCATTGTTCTGACATCTTTTCCCTTAAAAAATGTTCTCCAAAAGGCCGACATTTCAAGTAGAATGAACAAGTGGTCGGTAGAATTGGGAGACTACGATATTGATTTTGCTCCTCGAACGGCAATGAAAGCCCAAACTGTGGCTGATTTTCTGGTTGAATTTCACTCAGATAGGGATACTGAACAAGCAGCTGGAGTAAAAGATAAAAAGGTATGGGTCATCCGGACTGATGGTGGATCAAGCACTATGGGTTGTGGAGCTGGGATATGTTTAACCTCTCTGTACGGTGACAGAATGCACCAGGCTATATGCTTTGCATTCAAGGCTTCCAATAATGAGTCTGAATATGAGGCTTATATAGCTGGCTTGAAGTTGGCTCTCATTTGTGGAGCCAAAAAAGTCAGGTTAATGAGCGACTCTCAGCTTCCGATCCATCATGCACAAGGCCAATCTGAAGCTAAAAAAGAACAGCTGATTAAATATTTATTCATCCTCAAAAAATTGGCCCTCAATTTCAAAAGCGTCACTTATGAGCACATACCCCGAACGGAAAATAAGCTAGCAGACTCTTTGGAAACCGTAGCCTACTCAGAATCCTACCCTTGGATACATGTGCAAGAGTGCCCATCTATTCAAGTTAATCCGGATAAGGAAGAAGAAAGTTTGAATATACAAGTCAAAAAACCCAAAGATTGGAGGTTTCCAATCCTTTAATTTCTTTCAGATGGCATCTTGCCTCCGGAAAAAACAGTGGCAAGAAAAATAAAATACAAGGCTCGTGGTTTTGTCATCTTAAGGGATGTTCTTTATAAAAAAATCCTATAGTAAACCTCTCTTACGATGTCTGGGAGTCGAGAAGTCCCAAATAGTTCTCTCCGAATTACATGATGGTGAGGGATCAACTCACTGTGGATTTAGGGCTCTAACAAGAAGAGCTCTGTTAGTTGGGTACTATTGGCCCTCCATAATGCAAGATGCCAAGGAGTTGGTAAAAAAATGTGATCCATGCCAACGATATGGTAATGAAATTCATACCCCAGCTGTCCATTTGGAGTCAATTTCTGAGCCAATACCTTTTGCTTGATGGGGGCTGGATTTAGTGGGACCTCTACCCATGGCATCCGGAGGGTGCAAAACTGTAATTGTTGCCATTGATTACTTTTCGAAGTGGATTGAAGAAGCCCCATTGGCAGGAACTACCTCGAAAGCTGTTATCAAATTCATTTTATCTAACATTTGTTGCAGATTTGGAATTCCACAGAAGATAACTACAGACAATGGGCCACAATTCGACAACAAGGAAATGAAGACTTTCTGTGCCTCTAGAGGCATTCAACATTTCTTTTCTTCTCCTTTTCACCCACAGGAAAACGGACAGGTTGAAATGGCTAACAGGACAATACTGTCTGGTCTAAAAAAGAACTTAGAAGGGGCTGCTAGAAAATGGCCAAGTTAATTACAAGAAGTCTTGTAGGCTTACCGGACCACCCTCGGGGATGCAACACAAGAGTCTCCATTTACCTTAGTATATGGGATGGATGCCATAGCTCCCATACAGGCTACTCTTCCTTCTTTTCGAGTTCATAATTTCTCCAAACACGCTAACGAAGTGGCACTAAGAGGCCAGCTTGACTTGATGGAGGAAAGAAGAGTTAAGGCTCACCTGAGAGCCACACATTATCAAGGCCTGATGAGGAGCAGGTTTGCTTCCAAAGTTAAAAGAAGGGATTTTCAGCCAGGGGATAAAGTATTGAGGAAAGTCTGCCTACACACTAAGGAGAAGTAGTTCAGCAAGCTAGCTCCAACTTGGGAAGGACCTTATGTGGTCAGAGAAAAGCTTAAGCCTGGGATATACCGACTTCAAAATAAGGATGGAAGGGTTTTGAATCACCCCTGGAACATTGAACACCTCCTATTTTATTTGAAATAAAAACTATGTAAATATTTACTTGTTTAAAAGTTCATGTAAATATTTGGGGGCATACTCTTTCCTACCCTTGTGGCACGGGGAGGTTTTAATGAGGTGTCCGGGATTTTTAATAAAATTCGATGCCTTCTTAAAAGATTCAGAGTGTTTCAGTTAAGGTTTTCTTTGAAGTTTTCTATCAATGTCAGATCGAATTGAATTGATAGAGTGATGACTACTTAAAAATTTGTCATCGGAGAATTTAAATACTCTCGCTTTAAAAGTGCTTGTAAATTGACTAAGGGCTGTTTAAACATTAGCCACCAAAGTTAAAAAAATTAGGAAATAATGCAAGATTTATGCAAAGTAAAATTGCCCATTAGAATAACCGAAGTGCCTTGGCCAACGAAGGACTGAGTTTTTAAACAAAAAGGTTTATCCGGACAAGAGCCGGACACTTACAAAAAATGCCTTGACCATCCAAGGACTTTGGTTCAATCACAGAAAATTTAAAAAAAAAATTTCAAGACTGAGCTTTCTTAGATGGCTCAGCCCCACTTGGTTTCTTCTTTTTGGGGTCATCATCCTCCTCACCCGGACTCTCCCCAGTTATTTCTTCTTCATCGGTTGTGTCATCTCAGCCACTGAAATAGTTATGCTTGTCACCGTCAGCCATGGTATGATGGGGAAGGTCTTCATATTCTACGAATCACCACAAATCTCCCAGTGTCCTCTTCGGAAATTTTTTATGGAAGAGCAGGACCATATCTGACTTGACTTCGACATATCTTTCCTCGTGAGAATCTATCACCTCATTGGTGTAAGCATCAATCCTAGCTTGGATGGTCTTCTCCTGGTCCCTCAACAAGTCAGGTTTTTCTTGTTCAACCTTAGACACAATATTTTCAAGAGAAATCTTGTCATTAGTTAAGGTCTGAATGATGCTATCTTTGGCCTTCACCTCCTCTTTTGAAGAAAAGAGGCCTCTTTCCAGATCGGATTGCTTCAGTTGGAGTTCTTTGACAACTTCCTCCGTAGTGGCCAACCTGTTGACCAAGTCCTCCTGACGTTTCTTCAACTCCTCATTCTCATTCTTCAATGCCTTAGAATTTTGGTTGGCACTAAGAAGGTCACTAGACAGTTTCTCTTTGTCAGAATTGAGAGTATTGATAATGGCTAAGTGATTGCGCACTTGTTTCTCCAAGGTAAGCACTGGCTGGATATTGCTCAGTAGGGAGTGGGTGATAGTGTCTCTCTTATTTGAAACAGAAAACGACTCACCATTAAAAGTGAAAATGTTCGAAGAGCTTGGGGGGAGGTAGGGCCTAGCAAAATCTTTTTTGTAGAGGTTTTCAAAGTAAAGACTGATCCCATCAAGCCCACTAATGTCGACGCCATCAATACTGATATCCCCTCCTGCACCTCCTCCGGTTTGAAAGTCACTGGCGATCTCTTCTTCTTGAGTGGGGTCAGTTGGGTCAGTTGGAGGTAGTGGCTCCAGAGTCCGGAGAGAAACCTCATCTCCCTTTGAGGTTTTCTTTTTCTTGGCATCCCGGTCTCCACCTTCTGCTCCTCGTTTTCTGTCCTTTTTGGGAGCCTTTTGAGGTTTTGGAGACCCAGCTACTTCCTTGGTACTTTCTTGTTCCACCACTTGTAGTAAGGCAACGTCGATTTTCCCTTGATCTTGTCCCTCTGGGTTTGTTAGGACAGCTTACTCCACCTCGGTAGGGTTAGCCTCAACCACATTTTGTTTGGCCTTAGCTTTTTTGCCCTTCATCTTGCTTGGGGCTTTAGCTCTGCCCGGCAAGACCAGTTCCCATCCTTTCCCTCTATCTTCCGGATAATAACTCTCGGAGGGGGTGGAGTGGTTAATTCCTCCCATGACAAGTCCCTCCTGTCAATTGTATTCCAAAGATAAGATCTTGTTAAATTGCCTCCGGTAAAGCAGTTGTGGAAGCGCTTTCCCCATTTCTCAGCAGCCCAAGCATTCAGCTTGGCACAAGTAGTCTCCCAGCCTCCAAGTAATCATTGAATTCCTTGGGCAGCACTACCAAAAAACAAAAGAAGAGGAATTAGATAAAAAATTGTTATAAGTAAAAATATAAGTATATAGTGAGATTATTACCATCACTTCGCCATCTGCTGGTAAGCATGCTTGGGTTATCACCAGCTTTAATTTTCTTCCCATTCTCCCAAGAACCGCTAATGAACTGAAATTGAGTCTTCCAGCTTTTCTCCGACTCAAGTAAATCATCTACCAAGTTGTAATTATCGCTCATGTTAAAGTGATAGAAAGGGATGGCATGGTTTTTGCAGAGGCTTGCTACAGCAGCAAATTGCTCCATCGGAAGAGGGATTCCGGAGATCCTGGAAGCCATGATACATGCCATAAGGGTGAACCAGGCATTATGGCTTAGTTGGCTTGGGCAAAACTTTATCAGATGAAAATATGTGACTATTTCTGGGTCCAATGAGAACCTAAGTCCCCATTTGAATAATTTAGTATAAAAGACTATCTCGTTGAGTTTACAATCCATGGGCGTCTCCGGATCAATTGGTATTCTTACTTTGACATTTTCTGGAATCCCCCACTTCGTCCTCATCCGGCCAAGTTCAGCTGTATGAATGAAAGCATAGTTGATCTTCTGCATGGCTAGCAAGTATTTAACACTTACTTTGTGGAAACAAGGCCCCACTTTTCCCGTAAGGCACTCCGGCAGCTCCGGATGCTTTAAACACACTTTTTCTTTGCCTTTGCTCTTTTTGGTGATGACAGTCTCACTTATTTGCTCGGAGACATCAGTTTCATAAGGGGATTTTTCGATGTTATCCTCCATTACATCCTCCATTACCATGGAGGGATTGTTAGCTGTTTCTGGGAGCGAAGAGCTAGTGGTTAGCTCAGTAGGCCCTCCGGATTGTTGAGCATCCTTTCCCCCTTGTGGTCTAGAGTCCGGCTGGGGCTCGGGTCCAAAGGTCTCTTTTCGAATGCTTAAACTAGTAGCTTCCGGACCGGACAAGTTGTCCTTGGAAATCTTGATGGGTGCATCTGACCCAATATTTTTATTTTTAGCCCCAGACTTGGAAGGCGTAGTTTTTGGAACTTGCCCTCTCACCAAACGACCTCTTCGTCAGTCTACTAGCCTTTCTGGAGAGGCATCAGTAGCTGACCCCATGGTAATAAATGGAGAAGGTTTCTTAAAGCTTGTAACTGCCTGCTCTGGTTCAACGACGGGCTCTGATTCCTGAACTGATGAGCCCGAAACGATTGGTGAAAGGTTGGCCTGGAATAACCTCCTGGGTTTAGCACTCTTAGCTGAAGAAGAACCCCGGTCAGGGTCAGGACTTGGTGTTTCCGATTTGTTAACAGGGGAAATAGGGAGGCCTGCAGCAATGCACCTTTCTCGTTCGACCTTTTGAGCTTTTTATATCTCTGACAAGTTGAGCCACCCACCTTTTACTAAGGCGTTTCTTGCTATGAACATAAACTCGCAAGAAGGGTTTTTTGAGAAGAGAAAGCTTTGAAGTTTAGCAGAATGGAGATGATGAAGATGATAAAACAGTGAAAAGTTGACTAATTTATAGTAAAGGAATAAAAGATGCTTTGATACCTAGGAGAATATGAAAGGATAAATTTAATGATTAAAGACGGCGCTGATGTCACCCAGATTAATTGAAGAGGTTGACTTTTGAAGAAAGTGGGAGCGGCGTTCTGAGGAGAAAAATGGCCGGTGTGACAAATAAAAAAAGGACACGTGTCCCACGATCTTTGGCAAAACCGTTTGGCTTCTAAGAGTTTTATCAGTTCGGGTAAAGTTATTACACGACTATTGCGAGAATCTGTCCGGACATAGTCACAAGTGCATTTGAACTATTTTATATGTCTTGTCAAAGGCCTTCGAACATAACCTAAAAAATGGGCTACTGATGAGTCCGGATTTTATCACCACTCACTATTGGGACCGGACAGGGGCAATTCGGACAATATCCACCCACTGAACCATCCGAACTGAACTAATGTATTAAAAACTTAATCACTTCATGACTAAGCTAATTACCTACCTGCTTAATAACTAATGGATCTTTAATGGGTCTTTGAACTCGACCCGAATTCGTAAATCATGACCCGAACGCCCAAATGGCCCAAGATTAAGGGTATAAATACCCAACCACTTTCATTTAATGAGGGGGAGAAACATTAAATACAACCAGGCAGCTCAAATCTCTCACTACAATCTACTAAACATTAAATACCTTTGAACCACCACAAAACTCTAGATAAAATTACCCTCAAATGAAAATAAACCACACCAAATGCAGCAGAGCAATGAAAAATAGAGAATATTATAGGCTTTCTTGATGATCAAGAAAGGGATTCTTAGAGAGAAGATTCCGCATCTCTCTTGTTAGGGAATTCTAATCTCTTAAAGTGGTAAATTTTTAAAATTATACATAAATATTATAAAATATCATAATTGGTTTTTATTGTTATAAAAAATTAAAATATTCTAACTAATAAAAAATGACATATTAAACGACAATATAAAATAAAACAAGATATATTTTCTACAACAATATGTATACGAGGGAAAAAATCCTTTAAAATTATATATAAAAATTAAATAATTTTTATAATAATTCATTTCGTTATTAATTATTCAATAAAATATACTATTTATATCTATATATATGGGGAGTCCACAAATGATAAATTTCCTTCATCAATAAACAAGTTAGGAATTGCTTTTCAAGAGAACAGATTCATATAGGCCTATAATAAACATTCGATGTTTTATGTTTCGATGTTCATCTCGTAAACAATAGCACTGAAACTTTAAAATACGTCGATTGCATAAAAACATTACATTTTAATCCGAAGCATTGCATAATACGAAATACATAATCAAATAACTGAAGACAAATGACAGGTGGGCTAACCCTCTTTTAACATCTCACACTTAGATTTATGGAGTCGGATAGTTCATTCCGCTCCCGACCTTATAATCATCGGAATCATAACTTCCTTCGGGGGTTGAACACGTTTCAACGGCGCTTGCAATTGCGTCGGCCATTTCTTGCTCCCTTTGCTGCGTCGCATGTGACACCATATCCGGCGTAACTGGACCGTGGGGGCCCATGTTGAATACGTATTGGACATGTAAACGGGTCTCGTAATCCAATGACTCAATCTGTACAGTCCTTGGCTTAAGATAAGCTAACCTTTCGAACACTTCTTCGCGTCTGCGTGGTCGGGGCATCATACATCCTGGACACGATGCCTCCCTACCGTGGTTGAAGAACATCCTGCACAAAACCGCATCGATGAAACCAGGAATCTCCTCTTGCATCGTACATCTGACGAAGTCAAATGCGACCAAGAGGCTTGCATCTTCGTGCACGCTCCACTCTGAATCACCCATTGTTGTAACTTAAGATATTTTGTTTAATAGTCAAATTATAGTATTTATAGACTCGAAGTCGGTGTGTCAGTTCTAAAAAAATAAGCGGGAAGCGAGGTTTTAGTTCCCGCGTTAATTAATTAGCGGAAAAGTATGGGCAGGAAGGGCATTAAACGCGGGTGTTTATGGCGGCAATATTTTCACGTGTCTCGTTATAGTGAGACGTCTAATAATGGAAGTTGCGCTATAATGAGACCCCTATTACTGCACTGCTGCATTTGTGTAATTTTTTTAATGTAAACCTTGGGTTGTTTTAAGAATGATAAATTGGATAGACTGGATACATTAGATACAAGAAAATGAAAACAAAATAAAACAGCCAGTCAAATAAGAAACAGTAGTACATGGTAAACGTAAAATACAAACCATTCAAACATTAACTTAAACAAACAGTACAGAAACCCCAACAAGCATACAAATAAAAACATAAGTAATGCCGATTAGTCGAAGTCGTATCCCAAGTTATCGTCAGAGTCAGTCCCCTCTTCCCTTTCAGCAATCCTTTTCTCAAGATACAGAACCATGTCACTAGTGATGTAATCTACCACAGTCATGTTCCATACGGCGGCCGCTTCTTGCTTAATTTTAAATGGTTGGAAAAGCAAACGATCCATTGGTTTGCAATTAATGTACCTCTGTTTGATTTGTTCACGGTTACGCACAGCAAAACCTTCAGTTCCTAAGCGGCCGTAGTTGTAGTACATGTTACACAAGACTAGCTCGAAAAACGCATCGCTACTTTCTTCGCCCAACTCACGCACGGCAAGTTTCACTGCCTGAAGCAAATGGTAGTCTTCATGAGGGGTAAACTCCATTTTTGCACTGTTTATGTTTGAGGAGTGATAAGCATCCGCTTATAAGCTCGTGGATGTTTGGGCGAGAAGTGCAATAAATGCGTGTGTTTTTTGCGGCAATATTTTCACGTGTCTCGTTATAGCGATACGTCTAATAATGGAACTTACGCTATAATGAGACCCCTATCTTAAAAGTGTTAGGTGTCGCACAATCATTCGTCAACATGGATTACGCTATCCTTATCTTACAAGTGTTTGTTTTGCATTCAGATACGTACCCCTAAACTTGGAGTTTCAAAGCTGGAGTTTGAACAAACATTCGAAAGTTATATCAGAATAATGTAACAAATTAACATAATACATAATTAAAGATCGAACAAGTAGCACATCACAAAAAATAATCCGGTCAAAATTAAACATCACATATAAATTCTAAAATTGTCAACAAAAAAAAACATAAATGATAATCAGTCTCTGTACTCGTGAGATATGCGGTATATCTCATCTAAAGGATCCCGAAAGCTATCAAAAGTAACGCCGGGGTGTCTACGGTCGTACTCCTCCATCTCCAGTATGCGCGAAGTCAGCTCGTGCAGTGTGGTCGCATGTGTGTGTGGTGTAGGGTTCACCCCAATCTCCGCATCATCTCTGTCAGCCTCTGGATCAGATATGATGTACCATAAGTTCCTCGTAACCCACGAGGAGTAGACCACAGTGGTACTATCCTCCTGACCAGGAACATACGTCGCACCCCTCAGACTCTCGTGAATACAGTGTGACTCCCAGTTATCCCAACTGAATGCATCCCAGAGGTATAGGGTGTTCGAACGACGATGCCTAGTGGAACCGGTGAGAAGAGGACGCAATGGACCAGGAACCTGTATTTGAAACAATAAGGCTAAACTATGTACCACACATGCGCAATACAAACAATATTAATATTTAGAGTTACATAATATTACCTGCTGAACGTGACCAAACTGTCTAGCCACCCGCAGCGGATAGTACGCCTCGACAATGTCTGCCGCCTTCAGCGTCGCATCTATCCAGGCTATATCAGCGCTACCTCGAGCAGTCCGCATGATCGTATACGGCGTGAATAATACCTGTAAAATATTAACATACCATTTATCATTACCAACTTAAATTATATATACGATAATTGAAATGAAACTGATTACAACTTACATCCTACTCGGTGAAGCTATCCAGACAAACTCTAATACCCTCTCGAGCCTCCTGGCTCTGTCGAAACTTAGCAGGCGCATGAAGGCATATAGTAGGGCGTGCACTACTATACCTCGGGTACTGATGAACTGCAAACGCCGAGAAATGGTCGTAAATCCATGTCTCTAACATGGCCAAAAAACCAGATATACCCGAAGTAGAGTGTAGGCAACCTCTGTCTAGCTGGTAGTAGAGCTGCGCCAGTATCATCTGCCCCCAGTTATACCTCGCGGAGCTGGTGTAATCGTCGATGAACTGCAAGTAGTCGAGGCTAATGTTGTTGCCGACTTGTTGGCCAAAATGGTACAGCCAAAAAAGTGCAACAAATAGCCCCTCGTAGCTCTCTTAGCATCGACATCAGTGATCTCCTCATCGTAATACTGATGGGTGCAGAATCTCCTCTTCAGCCATGCAAGGCGCACATGCCTCTTACCACCGCCCTTGTTCTCCTTTATCTCCTTCTCAAGCTCCGCAGCGCTGCACCCAAGTAAGCGAGCGTATCTCGCAGTACGCTCATCAGCAGAGGGGTACTCATATATCTCACAGCTGTGACCGACAACTGAGAGCCCTGTTATCATGTGGACGTCATCCAGGGTGACGGTCATCTCCCCGAACGAGAAGTGGAAAGTGTTCGTCTCGGGATGCCATCTCTCAAGGAAGCCCTCAATCAAGTGGATGTTAGTAGACCACTTACCCAAGGCCTCGACCAAGGGCCAGAAACAGGTGCTCCTAACCTCTGCGAGTACCTTATGCTGCCGGGATTTCAAGTCCCAGCTACTGTGTGTGTGGTACATCGCATAACAGCGTAGTGACTGTCGGGCCTGCATGCATTAAAACATACAATATATATAAACATGTATGCAATCTAAAACTTAAGATAATCCAATAACCAACATGTTCAATATATATAAAGTATAACAACTAAGATAAAACAATAAGCAATAACCAACAAATACAATGCAGTAGTGAGTGTTAAAAATTAAAACCTAAACTCGTCATAACATATAAACTCATTGTAACCTAAACTAATAAAGTTTATAACACAAACCTAATTTCAGTAACATATAAATTCTTAACATATAAATTCAGTACATTTATAACACAAATCGAATACCAAATCGAAATCCAATACCAAATCCAATGCAGGTAATATTCAACAGACAGTGTTAAAAATAAATGAATAAAACCAACATATAAATGAATTCTAACCTAACCTAAACTAAACCAATATAAAATCCAATCCAAAAACATATAAATTGATTCTAACCTAAACTAATAAAATTTCTAACTCAAACCAATAATAATAATAACTTTAAAAAGTAAATTAAAACAATAAAACTTACATCGCCTCTGAAGACGCTGTATGCCTCGTGCTCTCTATACGTATGAAACGTAGAGTATAGGTCTACAACGTGACCATTGTATCCACGGAAGCGCTGCTCCGCAGATAGGCGACGCTACACAGGTGGGCGCTCAACTGCCTGTAAGGTCCCTCTCTTACGGACCCGGACACTCCGAGAAGTCTCACCGCGAGCGGCCTCCTCAGTCTCCTGATCCGTGTCGTAGTCTCTAGCGGTAACTGGAGGACGTGGGCGAGGAGGCATACTGCACAAGACAAAACCAAACAATTAGAATAGTTCAAACTTTTAAAAAAATCATGAAATTGCAAAAATTCGGAATTTAATTCGTGGATTTTGGAAAATCCACGCAATAAATTGCGAGAATTCGCCATAATCCACAAAAATGTTAATTCGGTAAATCCACGCATGTTCGTGCGTGGGTTTACCGGATGCCCGCATGTTCGTGCGGGCATCCGGTAAACCCACGCACGAACATGCGTGGATTTGCCTGTTCGAGAATGCAGCCCCCCCAATCCCAGATCTGCCCGAAATCAGTCCTAAAACTATAACCCAACACCCTAAACGGTCCTAATCTCCTAACTAACAACATACATGGCCTTAAAATCAAACAAATCAACACCAAATACATAAAAATCGAATTTTTCTACCCGAATGGAAAAGACTAAATATCACTAGAAATAACAATGTAAAATGGAAAAAAAAAGCACCATGAAGTGTAGAATCCATACCTTAACAGCTTCGTGGAGTTGGATTTCAAAAAAAGTCGCCGGAAAAAATTGGGTTTTTTGAGGTAGAGAGAGTTAGGGTTTCGGGGGAGAATAAAGGAGAAGAAATCTGATTTTTAGCTATTTATATCGATGGCATTTTTGTAATTAATTGGGGTCTCACTATAACCAACCCGGGTCTCACTATAACCGGGTCTCACTATAAAGATTTTGGGTCTCATTTTAGCCTAACCCTAAGCTCTTTTATGCCATGTATATTAGACTACCAAAATATTTAAATAGGTAAGATATGCTTATATTTACACATCATTTTGTTAGCTCATAACAAATGTGGAGTCAAGAGCTATCTCCCACAAATTTTATTAGACTTGATCATTTCCGTCCAAATCAACTTGCTTATTGGTATTTTTATGAAATTATTATTCTTTTGAGATTTATTTGAGTTTTTTTTATATGGTCACACTGCTTTGAACATTGAGCATTTTATCACTCTTATCAAGTCACACTGTTTGATAGAGATTTTAATATTGAATTTTTTGTATATTGTACTCCGTTAACTATTTGGTTTACTAGTCCGTTCAGTTATTACTATGTATATTGTAATTTAAACTCTTTGTAAGATACTATTATAATTAACAAAACTATATCCACCTTGTTTTTCGTAGTATCAAAACGTTGTTTGATCTTGTTTGATCGTTGCTTGATTTGATCGTTGCTTGATTTAAACGGAGAAGGTACTCTCTCTCATGTTTTGTGGATCGAACTAGTATTTTTGTTTTATCATGTCCCATTTGATATTTTGATCCTTTTCGATTTGGTATTTTGATCATATTCAATTTGATATTCTTTTTTTTTATTTTGATCTTGTTCGATTTAGTATTCCAACCATGTTTGATTTGCTATTCAGATCTTGTTCCATTTAGTATTCCAATCATGTTCGATTTGGTATTCTCATCATGGTAGATTTAGTATTCTAATCTTCATCGTTTTAGTATTTTGATCATATTCGATTTGGTATTTTGATTTTGTTTAATTGTTTGATTATGTTTGCGACTGTTGATATTACACTTGCTAGGTTTAATTTACATCTATTATTCTATTAAAGCTTGTGAATTTCCATGTATAAGATGATTCAAAATATGTTTATTTACAGTTTATTAGTACCCAACTGAAGTTATGTCATGAAGAACTTTCTTCTCAGCAAACATATGTGGCGATAAGCCGCAGGTAAACTTTTTTTACCTATTGCTAAAACCAACCCTGAAAGGTATGATATATTACTTGATACGGAGGAAAACGATAATCCTAAGGTTATTACTAAGATTAATAATTATCAAACGCAATTGTTTTTCGTATTTAATTGGAAAAGTATGAAACATCAAATAAGTTTGGGATCATTTGAAGAGACTGTATACTTAGTCCAACTTTGTTAAACAAATACCGGTTATAGTATAATATTGATATGTGTATTTCTGATTTTTATGTTAATATATCTGATTTGTGGGACTAATTAGCTCTTATGATTTTTTAGATTTGAAGATATTCAAATCTTATATTGCTAGGAAGGAAAAAACAAAGATTGATGCAAATTTGTATGGCTCTACGTATTGATTTTAAAGGATTATTGTGGAAAATTCTTTATAAAATCTCATATTTATCAATTTTGATTTGGTATACTATGAGCTTATTGAAGACGAGACTCCAATAAAATCTCATGTTCACAATAGGTCAAAAGTGACTAATATATATGTTGTTATTCGTCCCACAACGCGCCTCTGGTCCAAACCAACCTAGACAAGCACCAAAAGTAGCCTTTGGTGAGTATACTTTATATAAAAAGAATAATCATTAGAAGTATCAATTCTCAATTTTAAAAATAAAATGATAATAAATATTAGCCTATTATCCTGAATGTGTAGTGCGCTAGTTCGTCATATCCAACAAATACCGCGATGAGTGAGAAAGGTTTACATAAAGGTATAGATGTGTATTCATAATTTTCTTGAGATTTGGAGTTATGGAATAACTGGATGGAAATTTTGATTCACAATGAGCATAGAGGTCCAAAGCACATAAGTGTAACTTTACTGCTTGATTTACATATGTGATTTGGTATACGAGTAACTTGTGGTACATAGTATCCAATGAAGTTATGCGCAATCCAGAATCGTATATGGGGGAAAACCCACATCTTAGTACGCGGTTAAACATCACTGTTAGTCCCCCATGTTTACCCCTTGTATTAAACTAGTTCATCACCTTCACTTTTGTCTCGTACTCATCCCCTTCGTTTGAGAAATTTGCACGATTAGTCCCCCGCACATGTAAACCATTTAAAAACTGACACGTGGCACCTAAATCTTAAGTTTTTTTATCACTTTTGGTCCTCAAATCCCAAGTTTTGTGTCAATTTTGGTCCCCCGGAATGTACGGGAGGACTAATTGTGCAAATTTCTAAAATGAAGGGGATGAGTGGGAGGTAAAAATAAAGGTGAAAGACTAGTTTGATACAAGGGGTAAACATGGGGGACTAACAATGATTTTGAGCCTATGTACGCTGTCAATATGACTAAAAAATATTGCAAAATCATTGCATATGAGGCAAAGATTCCTTATATAATCCGGAGAAAGAGAGAGGGAGAGGGAAAGAGAGAGAGAATAAAAAGGAAAAAGAAAAAAATGAATACATTAATGACTATGCTTAAATCAAGAAATAGTTCATCGACTATCCTGTTTTCTTTCATTTAGTCACTCGACTTCAAAATCACCGGTGATGGTTCTGGACTTGGCAAAATCTATAAATTTAAGTCCATTACTTGCAAAATTTATAAATTTAGTTTGTAATTGGTGAATGTTTTCTTGGTGTCACAGACTAAATTTATGGATTTTATTAAGTCGATGGACCAAATTTATAGATTTTATAAGTCAAAAATTAA
Source organism: Limnanthes douglasii subsp. nivea (assembly GCA_036936605.1). Lineage (NCBI taxonomy): Eukaryota > Viridiplantae > Streptophyta > Magnoliopsida > Brassicales > Limnanthaceae > Limnanthes > Limnanthes douglasii. The sequence continues at coordinate 324,680,598 of JAUPFV010000002.1, forward strand.
ATTTATAGATTTTTCAAAGAGTAAGGACCATCACCGATGATTTTGAAGTCGAGGAACTAAATGAAAGAAAGGGGGATAGTCGACGAATTATTTCATTATTTAATCTTAATGACTACATAAATAACTGTATGTGTATCTATCATGTTTATTTGAATGACCCATACTTTTTTATTCAATATGGATATTTGTTTACCTTTTTATGTTGAAACGCTTTAATTTTTACTTATGTTAGACCACTTAAGTATTTTCTTATCTTTGACCAATTTAGTATTTTCTTTGGTGATAATACTATTCTATTTTAGTTAACGTTTATGTTGTGATGATGTTATGTTAATTTATAATTTCGTATGTTTAAAATTTTGGATAAATTTTGTAATTCGACATAATTGTAAGTAGTATTAAAGTTCAAACAATAGACGTAAAATCGTTCAAAATAAAAAAATAAAAACCATTCGAATATATTGCCAAATGGAAAATTGGCATTAGCTCGTGCAGATCCAAGACCAATATTTTGGTTTAGTTTTATGGCCAGGGACTGATTTTGCACGAAATTTGTAAAAATAACCATGGCTTTTGCACATTTCATACGAAAGCATCTCCTTATATCTATTAACAAGGCCAAATCAATAGCCTTGGCTCGCACATATTGTGCAAGCCAAAGCACTCTGGCTCACTCAATCTGCACGAGGCAAAGTCATTTTTTGTCCCCATTTTCTTGGCAATGAGCATATTTTGCATAGAATATGTGAAAGTTAATTCCAATTTTCATGTTTCATGTGAAATTAAACATATGTCTAGAAAATAAGGGTCGAAATTTTATCTTTGGCTTGCGTAAATTATGCGAGCTAATGCACTTTGGCTCGCACAATCTGGAGGGTCACTTTTTTATATATATAAGCCCATCAAGGAACTGAATTTTCATAAAAATTGCAGATGATTTATGTGTGAAATCAGCTTATTGGCCATAAAACTATGGGCCAAACTATAAGCCTTGGCTTGTGCAACTTATTTGAGTCAAGGCTAGTTGGCAAATCAAAGAAAACAATGTGTTAGATAAGGATATCATAATCGAGGAGGACTAATAAGTTAGAGACATGTGCCAGATACAGATAATATGATTTACTATATATTTCACCCTAATCAAATAACATTATTGGTCACATGCGGACAGGAATCGTGTAATGTAATATCCATCTGACACGTGTTAACACATGATTAGGTAATTTGGATTATGTTATCCAACATATGTCGGAAACAAATCAGTTGTCCATATTTATTTATCCATACATTACCCTATACATATACTAAATCATAATTGATAATATTAAACCTTAAATTTACAAATTATGTTTTGGCATACCGACGAACATGAATGTTTAACACAGGGCGTCGACCAAATGTCAATTATGAGGAGGGACATCGTTAAAGCTTTTATGATATCATGTTCTGCATTGTTAAAGCTTTTAGATAAGGATATCTGAAGAATACTTTCATATTTTTGGTTCTCAAACTCAACCTTTAAGAGCATGAAATAACAATAAAGAAATGATCGTTACAACTAAATAAAAAGAATACCTAAGAGAAATTTGGAGATACTATGTTAACCATTACAAATAAAAACTTGAAGCTTATAATGAAGATAACTGACAGCGGGAAGAAGACGTTGACTATATATTTTGAGTGTTTTTTATTTCAATTATATATTCATGTTGTACAGTTTTTAATCTGAAGATTTATCTCAAAGTTTTTTTGTTTCCAAAATTTGTTATATTAATATAATTTGATATTATAAATATAATTATAACGACTTTTAACAGTATCTCGCCCGAAAAATAGTCTCTGGATAAACTTAGTCCCCTTAATAAACATATGTAGAGGACTAATAGTTAGTCCCTAGACTATCCGGTTTGGATAAAGTTAGCCCCCCTGCGTATGTTGACTATCAATTTTTATGACAGATAGTCTCTCAGCTATCCATTTTGATAAAGTTAGTCATTTGACTTTCTATTTTTGATAAAGTTACTCCCCTTAATAAAAATCCGCAAGAGACTAACTTTATCCAAAATGGATAGTCGATGGACTACCACCGAATTTTTGAAATTCCAAGGACTATATGTCACCAAAATGGATAGTCAGTGGACTAAATCTGGAATATTTTGAATCAAGGGGACTATATGTCACGAAAATGAATAGTCAAGGGACTAATTACTGTTTAAAACATGATTATAACTCATAATCAAGTTCACATAAAGTACTTAATCAAGTTCAAACATTACATAATGAAGTTTGAAAAAGTAAAACATCAAATTCAAACATCGCATAATACGACAACGATTTGAATTAACCCATTACAACAAAATAAAATAAAATAACGAAATTTGGCATGTAAATATTCATAGATCTCTAGTCATATCAGAGACTAAAATGGGGCTTCACCATTCAAGATGGGTGGTCTTATTTGACTATATTTGTTGAGTTCATGGTAGTATAGAACTACACATGCGCATGCTTCTTATGTTCGGTGGAATAACCAATAAGAACATAATTTTGGCAACGATCTATTAGAAATATATAAACTGATAACAAATATGAATTAGAGTTACATATCAACGTATAAACAAATTTATAAAAAAACGCGATGAATTTTCCTACAAAAATGAAATAAATTTTGTTAAAGAAAGAAATTACAACCTCATCGATAGAGTCTGAACGTGGTGGACAACCACATAATGGTAAATAAGTTGCACATCTATTATGAGATAAATTGGCATTAAATAGTAATTAGTCCCTTCACTATCCATTTTTGTGACATATAGTCTAGTGACTGAAAAAATTCCGGATTTAGTCCCTTATTTATCCATTTTAGATAAAGTTAGTCCCTCCACATATTTAACTATCTATTTTCGTGACAGATAGTCTCTCAACTATTTATTTTTTATAAAGTTAGTCATTTAAATTTTTGTTTTTGACAAACTTAGTCCTCTAAATAAACACGCACAAGGGACTAAATTTATCCAAAATGGATAGTCAAGTTAGTTATCTAGTATCGAATAGTGTCTTCTAAAAAATCTTATTTGGATGAATTAAAAAAAATTAACTCGAAGAATTCTTTATCTAAAGCCACTAATGAACCATACACTTTCAAGTATATATCTCTACTATCTTATATCTGAGTAATCAAATCCAAACTCACAGTTTTCTATTTTTCTTCGACACTGATGAGTTTAGAGTTTTTGATGACTAATGCCCTAAGTAAATCTACTTATCCGAACAGGGGTAATTCGGACTATATTACACCACTAAACATCCGAACCGGACAAATGTATCAACTTAAAACTATATGACTAAATGGGTTTTTAAATTCGACCCGGTTTCGTGACCCGACCCAATAAGTCCATGGGTCAGTAATTAAGGTATAAATACCCTAACCACTCTCATTAATGAGGGTGATCAGAATTTAATACTAGTAGGCATCTTAATTATCTCTCTACTCTACACACTAAACACAAAACACCACAAAATTATCAAAACACGCTCAAAACACTTTACTATATTACCCTCAGCCAAAAATAAACCAAACCAAATTGGCGACCACAGTGGGAGGCGATGGTGCTTGAATTTTACATTCAAAACCAGTAATGAAAGAAGTTCGGATGGATTCGAATGCGCAAAGTACTCCACCCCCTGAGGTGGAAGGTGCAAAGGAAAAGAAGGAGTACACCACCGAGGAGCGAGACCATCTGAGGGCTGAAATAAAGCCACTAAAAGCCATAAAACAAGCAGAAAAATGTATCAAGAAGAAATCTAGAGCGTCAGTACTTCACCACACTGACAAACCTGGGGAAAATGAGCCATTATTAAAGACTCACCTCAGTTCAAAGAAAACACATCGGTCTAAGCCTGTTGAAAGTTCTAGATCTGAATCCTCGAGTAGCTCCTCGAATGAGGCAGAGCTTGAAGAATCGTTGTCTTCAAGCAGTGATAAGGTTAACCAAAAAACACTCGAGGAAGAGGGACAGACATGGTAGGTTCAAAAGGCACCAGGCAAAGGATCATCCCACAAACATGTTGATCAATTTTTTATTGATCTCTTTGCTTTTCAATCCGAATCAGATATTTTTGCAACTCCTAATGAAGATACTATTTTTAGTCGCAATAAAAACTGGAGGCAATCGTCTTTGTCTACAAGAATACTTTCCGGACATCTTCCTAAGAGGTTTGATAGTTCCAAGATGGTGAAATTCGATGGAAGTCGAGATCCGGACAACCATTTGGAGCAATTCAAAAACTTCATGATGAATTTTAATGACGATGATAAGCTTTTGTGCAGAGCTTTCTCCCAAACTTTTACGGGGAGTTCTCTTAAATGGTATAACAGTTTACCTAAGGGATGTATTAGAAACTTTGATACATTTTGGGTTGCCTTCCGGAGGCAATTTGTTGGGAGTAAGGAACTGGAGGGTAATTGGGACACCATTATCCATTGTGCGCAGGAACCAAATCAGTCCTTGAAATATTACATAATTTGTTTTGTAAATACAAAAAATAGGCTAGAATATTTCTTTGAGCATGTGGTAATTTCTTTCTTTAGATAAGGATTGAATCCTGGGAACTTAGGCAATTCTATGACTCGGAAGCACGCTATGACCTGGGGTGGTTTATTGGACCAAGTGGGAAAACAGATCAATGTAAAAGAAACAAAGAAAACAAGGGTGCTCGTCAGGTAAGGTCCACCACCACAACAGCTCCTCCAGCCACTAATCAATCCGGTTAAAGGGAAAAGGAGACCGGACAAGGATCTAACCGGTTCAAACAAAGTCAATCCAACCAGACTCAGAGCCAACAAACCAGAAGTAAGAGGGGTCCCTGGGTCCATCCTGAATGGTTCACTGAATTGAGGGAAAATGTAGCCACAATTTATGATAAAACCAAGGATGAAATACACTTTCGAATGCCGGCGACATTGCAGTCCCCTAGAGAGAACTGGAACACTTGTTTATGCCAATATCACAATTATACATGCCATAATACTCAATACTGCAGAACATTAAAACAAGAGGTCCAAAAACTTATTGAGAGAGGCAAGTTGGAAGCGTGTGTTAAAAGGCGAAGTGGAAACAGCCGGCCAATGCACATAATAATGCTCACCGGATAAGTCCTTCAAACAATCCTGAAACATCTGCTCAAGAGGGTGCAATGGTGATTCTTGAAATATTTGATGTAGAGTCTGAGTATCTAGATCCAGATGCAACTCGAAATAAGATGGGGTGACAATAGAGAAAACTAAGATAGTTTCCGGACTGATCAGCTTCTTTGAATTATTAACCATTTTTGGAGGAGATATTGTGACTGCACCTAGCACTTCATCAAGAAAGAGGCATGCCCATAATTTGGCTACACAATTAGAAGGAGAGATGTCTACCCATCAGTGTCAGTCCCCATTCTCATTCATAGTCTTTGATGAAGATGACCTGAGGGATGTTGCAGGACCTCACGAGGACGCGGTAGTTATAGGAGCTTCTATATGGGGAAATGATATACACTGAATTCTGATTGATGCGGGCAGTTCGGCAAACATTCTACTTCTAAGCTCCTACAAGAAAATGAGGAATCCGACAGTTATTCAACGTTCGAACAAAACCATCGTAGGCTTCACGGGGAGTTTGGCCTCTATAGTCCACCAGTGCTTAAAGTATGCGGTTCAGGGACAAGTAAGCATTGTCCGAAGTAGTCAGAAGATAGCCAGGGAGTGCTATGCAACAGCTCTTGCTCCTAAAACATTAGAGGCAGTCCAGATTAATAAATATTATCAACTATTTGAGCCTTCTACTGAGGAGGGTGAGATTGATGATCCCAGAGAGGCTCCCAGTGTCATAATAACTATGGAAGAAGTTGAAACTCATTCCATTACAGAGGGCAAGAATGTCAAGATTGGTTCCAAATTAGCACCAGAATTAAAGAATAAGTTGTTCTTTTTTGTTGGATAATCAACATGTGTTTGCATGGTGCAACAGCTATGTAACTCGAGTACCATCAGATGTTATTTCATATAAGTTGTCTATCTGGTGTGATGTTGCACCTGTTATACATAAAAGAAGAGCTTTTTCTAAGGAAAAAGCAGATGTAATTGTTCAAGAAGTTGACCGGCTGACCAAGATGGGACATATTAAAGAATCCCAGTATTCTTTATGGACTTCTAATCCTTTGTTAGTCAAGAAAAAGAATGGCAAATGGCGTATGTGTATTGATTTCACTGACCTCAATATGGCTTGCCCTAAGGATCTCTTTTTTGTTCCTCAGATAGATCAATTGGTGGATTCTACATCTGGAAATAAATTGTTATATTTCATGGATGTCTTTTCATGGTATAATCAGATACAAGTAGATCTGAAGGATCAAGATCATACTACTTTCATCACAGTTAGATTCATTGTTACAAGGTGATGCTCTTCGGTTTGAAAAATGCTGGGGCTACTTATCAGAGGCTAGTGAACAAAACTTTTGCTAATCAGATTGGCAGGAACTTGGAGGTTTACATAGATGACATGATGGTTAAAATATTGGAGGAGGATTTACACATATCTGATCTTGAAGAGGCATTTTCCAACTTAGAGACTGTGAATTTGAAGTTAAATCTGGAGAAATGTGTGTTTGGGGTCCGATCTGGAAACTTTTTAGGCTACATAATAAGCGAGAAAGGTATCCAGCCTGATCCGAACCAGCTTAATGCCTTGTTAGCAATGGATCCTCCTCGAAATGTTAAAAAAGTTCAAAGGCTCACCGGCATATTGGCTGCTTTGACAGATTTATTTCAAGGTCACTAGACAAGTGCGCTCTTTTTTTCCAAATATTAAGATATATTAAAGATTTAAATTGGTCCCCACAGTGTGACCGAGCTTTTATGGAAATAAAGAAACACTTATCTTCACCCAAAACTCTTTTCAAACTTGTTCGAGGAGAAAAGCTTTATATATACCTAGCTATATCAGAATGTGCTATAAGCGTTGTCCTAGTAATGGAAGTGGACAATTACCCTCGTCCAGTGTACTACATCAGTAAGAGTTTACTAGATGCTGAAAGAAAATACTTGAGGTTAGATAAGTTGGCATTGGCCTTAATAATTGCAGCAAATAAGATGAGGTCGTACTTTCAAGCTCATTCATTTGTTGTCTAAACGTTTTTCCCATTAAAAAATTTTCTCCAAAAGGTTGATATATCAAGTAGAATGACCAAGTGGTCAGTAGAATTGGGTGACTACGACATTGATTATGCCCCTCGAACGACAATTAAATCTCAATCAGTGGCTTACTTCTTGGTAGAATTTCATGTTGACAGATCCTCTTGACAAGATTCAGAAAGCAATTTTAAAAAAGAATGGGTGGTTCAAACTGATGGTGGATCAAGCATTATGGGTTGTGAAGCTGGAATTTTCTTAACCTCCCCATATGGTAATAAAATGTATCAAGCTATATGCTTTGGATTCAGGGCCTCCAAAAATGATTATGAGTATGAGGCAGCTATAGTTGGTCTTAAGCTAGCTCTCCTATGTGGGGCTAAGAGTGTCCGGTTAATGAGTGACTCTCAATTACTCATCCAAAATGCTCAAGGACAGTCTGAGGCTACAAAAGGAACAGCTAGTCAAGTACTTTATCAAATTGAAAGAAATGGCAGCCAATTTTAAAAGTATTTGCTATGAGCATATTCCTAGATCGGAGAATACGTTGGTAGACTCCCTAGCAACTATAACCTATTCTGAATCTTACCCCTGGATTCTTGTACAGGAATTCCCATCTATATATTTAGATCAAAATAAAGAAGATGAAGAAAATATGAGCATACTTGTTATCCAACCTAAAGATTGGAGATACACCCTCCTTCGGTACATTTCCGATGAGACATTGCCTTCGGATAAAGCTGTGGAAAATAAGATTAAATACAAGGCTAGTGGTTTCTGGATAATAAGAGAAGTTCTCTAAAAAAATATTTCAGTAGGCCTCTGCTACGCTGCTTGGGATTTGAAGAATCCCAGGTTGTCTTATCTGGATTACATGATGGGGAAGGCCCAAAACAATATGGATAGAGGGAATTGACCCGAAGAGTCTTGTTAGCCGGATATTATTGGCCAACCATAATGGCAGATGCTAAAGAAGTGGTGAAGAAATGTGATCCATGCCAAAGGTATGGGAATGAAATTCATGTTCCATAAGTACCTATGGAGTCTATTTCTGAACCAATACCCTTTTCCAGATGGGGGATGGATTTGGTTGTGCCTCTTCCTATGGCATCCGGTGGATGCAGAACTATCATAGTCTCCATTGACTACTTCTCTAAATGAATAGAGGCAGCTCATTTGGCTGGAACCACATCGAAAGCTGTTATTAAGTTCATCTTATCCAACATATGTTGTAGGTTTGGAGTTCCCCAGAAGATTACTAGAGACAATGGGTCATAGTTTGATAACAAAGACATGGAAGCCTTTTGTACCTCTTGAGGCATCCAACATTGCTTTTCCTCTGCTTTCCACTCTCAAGCAAATGGAAAAGTTGAGGTAGCGAATGGAACCATCTTTTCCGGACTAAAGAAGAATTTGGAAGGAGTTGCACGGAAATGGCCAATCTATTTACAAGAAGTATTGTGGGCCTACCGAACTACTCCTCGGGCTGCCACACAAGAATCTCCTTTTGCTTTGGTATATGGGATGGATGCAATCACTCATATGGAAGCTACTTTACCATCACGCAGGGTCCAAAATTATTCCAAACAATCTAATGATGTAGCAGTTAGGAATCAGTTGGACTTAATAAAGGAAAAAGGTTAAATCACATTTGAGAACACATTACCAAGGCTTGATGAGGAGCAGGTTTGCTTCCAAAGTCAAAAGAAGATATTTTCAATCCGGATACAAAGTTTTAAGGAAAGTCTTTTTGGATACTAAAGAAAAGCAGTTCGGTAAATTGGCTCCAAACTGGGAAGGCCCTTATGTGGTTTGTGAAAAGGTCAAATCATGGACATATAGGCTTTAAGACAAAGAATGAAGAGCTCTAAAGCATTCATGGAATGTTGAGCATTCATAGACAAAGGAATCAGATGCTTAACATTAAAGACATCAGACGTACGGACGTGGCTAGGCAAGTGCAGCCGATAAGCATTCGGGTTGATCCTCTCTAAAATCTCCACAGGGCCAATCTTCCGGACGGCCAGTTTGTTGTACTCACCGGCAGGGTACCGAGCCTTGGTTAGAACTGCCCATACAAAGTCACCAACTTCGAACTGTACAGGTTGACGATGATGATCCTCGTGAGACTTATACTTGGCGGTGCTCAAGACAAGCTGATCGTATGTCTTCTGGTGGGTTTGGCAAATCTGCGAGAAAATCTCCTCAGTAGTTGTGTGAACACGAATTTTACTGGGCAGGGCGAGCAAGTCCACAGGACCCCGGGGAACAACACCATACATCACTTGGAAAGGACAAAGACCCGTCGAGCGGTTAAGGGCATGGTTGTGGGCAAACTCTTCCTGCGGTAGGTGTAGATCCCACGTCTTCGGGTGATCTCCCACCAGGTTGCGCAACAAGTTACCGAGGGAACGGTTAACCACTTCTGTCTGACCATCAGTGTGGGGGTGGTAGGCACTACTGAAACTAAGCTGCGTATTCACCATGCACCATAAGCTGTGCCAGAAATGACTCGCAAACCTGGTGTCACGGTCAGAAACAATGGCACTAGGGTGGTCATGAATGCGGTAAATCTCTCGAAAGAAAATATGCACAACACACACTGCATCAGATATCTTTCTACATGGGATCAAGTGTACCGTCTTAGAAAAACGATCAACCACCACAAAAATAGAGTCGAATCCACGCCGAGTCCGGGGTAATCCAAGAATAAAATCCATACTGATGTTGGTCCAGGGCTGAGTAGGAATTAGCAACGACAAATAAAGACCCGCATTCGTTGATGTTCTCTTGGCCAGCTAACAAACTCGACAACGGGAGACATAACGACCAACTTCCTTATGCATCGAAGGCCAAAAATAAGATGCGGACATCAACTGATATGTCCTATCACGGCCCACATGACCCTTGGCATACAGCTCCTTAATCAACTGAAGACGCAAGCTACAGTCAGGGATACACAACTGTACCCCGCGAAAGAGAAAGCCATCCTCCATTAAAAAATTAGAATGTGTCCCCTGCTGAATCAGTTCAATAACCCGAGACAAGAACGAGTCAGTAGTATAAAGGTCAACAAAAGAATCCAAGCCAGGAACCTGAACTCGCATTTCAGTCAGCAGATTGTGACGACGACTCAGAGCATCAGCGACCCGATTCGTAATACCGGTCTTGTGCTTGATGACAAAAGTGAACTGTTGTAAGTAAGTTATCCAACAAGCGTGTCTATGAGAGACCTTGTCCTGGCTGTCACGATACTTCAAAGAGTCATGATCAGTATATAGCACGAATTCACACTGAAACACATAATGGCGCCAATGCTTGATAGCCTGAACCACAATATAGAATTCAATGTCATATGTACTAAATCGCAGCTTAGCACTCGCCAGTTTCTCACTACAGAAAGCCACAGGACGCCCTAACTAGGAAAGAACTGCCTCAATACCAAATTTAGACGCATCACAATGAAGCTCAAATGGGTGGGAAAAGTCGGGCAGCACAAGAATAGGTTCAGTGGTGAGACGTCGTTTAATATCTACAAACGTCGCGTCAGCATCCTCGGACCATTCAAATTTTGTGCCCTTCATGCAGTCCGTAATCGGGTCCACAACACTGCTGAAATGGGGAATGAAACGCCGATAAAAAGAAGCTAAACCATGAAAACTGCTTACCTCGGTGATGGAAGAGGCCACTGGTCCATTGCAACAACTTTGCTTGGATCAGCTCGTAACCCTTTAACAGAGACAATATACCCCAAAAATTGAACAGACGGGGACATAAACGAGCATTTGGCAGCAGCACCATAAAACTTGTCCCGACACAGCACCAATAACACCTCACGTAAGTGGGACAAGTGCACAGAAGGGTTAGCGCTATAGATCAGAATATCATCGAAGTAAACAACAATAAATTTACCGATGAAAAGCCTCAATGCCTCATTCATGACACGCATGAAAGTGCTCGGCGTGTTAGACAGTCCAAACGACATCACCAGCCACTCGAACAGTCCCTCACGCGTCTTAACCGTCATCTTCCACTCATCACCAGGACGAATCTGCATCTGACGGTATCCACTCTTCAAATCAAGCTTGCTGAGCACAGAAGCACCACCCAACTGGTCTAAAAGATCATCCAGACAAGGTATAGGAAACCTGTAGCGAACACTGATCTTGTTAATAGCTCGGATGTCCACACACATACGCCAGGAACCATCCTTCTTCGGTGTTAGCAAAGCCAGAACGGCACATAGAGTGAGATTTTCTCGAACATGCCCCTTCTCTAACAAATCCTCCACCTGTCGACGTAATTCCTCATGCTTTTTTGGGCTCATGCGATAGTGGGGCTGATTTGGAAGAGCAGCATTATGAACCAGGTCGATTTGATGTTGAATATCCCTCAAAGGAGGTAACTCATGGGGCAAAGTCTCAAGAAACACATCTGCAAACTCCTGCAAAAGAGACTGAACTACAGGGTTAGCAACAGGAAACACATCTACAAACACATCAGTCACAACAGGATCACAAAACAATAAGAAGACCACACCAGCTTCTTCAATGGCCGCTTGAAAAGGAGCACGGGGCAGCAAGGTCATTGTGGAAGGACCAGAGCCAATGCTGAGGGGCCGAGGATTTGGCGGCACTAGAACAATCTTCTTACCCCGAAAAAATAATGAATAAGTATTCGCACGATCATCATGCAGAAGAGACAAATCATACTGCCAAGGGCGGCCAAGCAATAAGTGGCAAGCGTCAAAAGGCACTACATCACAAAACACCTCATCCCGGTATGTCTGCCCCACAGAAAATGATACAAGCACAAGCTTGGACACAGTGATATCAGTACCTTTACTCAGCCAGGCCAGCTTGTATTGCTTGGGGTGCGACTCTGATTTCAGCCCGAGCTTCAAAACCGATGTCTCAGAAATTACATTCTCACAGCCACCTAGCATCAATAATGAACGTGCACACCTTATCGTCAATCGTAAAAGTGGACTGAAACACATTATTATGTAGCCAGTCACTCTGATCAGGAACACGAGGGGAAAGAAAAGTGTGTCGTACCATCAAAACTGCACCAACATCACTAGTCGCAACCTCCGTCGTGACCTCAGTCACATCATCATCATATGTATCAAACTTTGGGAGAACGTAACTTACCACAGCCAAAGCAACGTAACTTACCAGCAGAACGGCTAGTCGCACCATGCCCAAGAGGGGCCTGATCGGGGGTTGGACGTGGAACTGGTGCGGGCGCTGAGGTCCCTGCAGTAGCACCAGTCCGTATGCCAATCTGGGTCTGTCGAGGCAACTATTTCTCTACCTGGAGGGCACGCCAATGAGCTTCTGAAACAGACAACGGGTCGAACATGTTCAACACATCCTAGAGTTGAGGGTGCAACCCCCCAATATAGCGGGATACCCGCTGATGTGTTGACTCATTCACATCTGTACGAGAAACCAACTGAAAGAACTCCTCCGTATACTCGTCCACAGAGCGCGGCCCCTAACGGAGATTCTGGAAACACTGGAACAATTCTCTCTCGAAATTGTAAGGCAAGAATGCCTTGCGGATTTTCTTCTTGAACTTCTCCCAACTACGTACTTGTTCCTTTCCTTCACGCGCACGGATCTTTTTCACCTGCTGCCACCAAACGTGTGCCCTGCCGCGCAGGTGGATGGTAACCAAAGCTACCCGTCTCTTCTCAGGAACTTCCTTAAAGTCCAGCACCTCCTCAACCTGGGATAACCAATCAACAAACTCCTCCGCCCGAAGGCCACCATCAAAGTCAGGAATGTTGACCTTAAATCCAAGCTCCCAGCAGTGGTCCTGAAAAGCTTTCCGTTCTGACTTTTCTCCAAAAGGGTTATCGGGACCTTCAGCCTCCACACCGGGTTGCATGTTAGTAAGTTCAGCCATCTGACGGGCAAGATACTCGACCTGACGACACAGGTCATCATTCTCGCGATCTCTAAAATCACTCGCATCTCTTTCACCAGCAACGCCGCTGCGACCTCTGGGTCTTCCTCGCACCATCTTGCAGGACTGCCTGTATCTGATACCAATATGATACAGAGTAAACGCAGAGAAGCCAATATAGGGAAACCCTAATTTTCTTTATCAAAATTCGACTCCCTTACAGAGTAAACAAAGTCTGTTTAAATAAGGGTTCGAATGAAAACCCTAATACGAAAATACAAAAAATGCCCTAATATAATAAAAATTTGAAATAAAATAGTAAACGACTCCGAATGCCCAAATCCGACATTGGGAGCTCCGAAACTGTCAATTCGCTGCATTCTTCGGGTGATCGCCTGTCTTCATAAATTCTAGCGCTAATCTGTCTGCATCACAAAATCCCAATATAAGGAGTCTGTGGTTTAAGTGTATCGTCATGTGATCTAGTTTTCATGGTGTGAGTTCTGTGTTTGGTAGATAAACACTGTGTAGTTTCAGTAGATGGAAAAGGTAGATACACTGATAGGTTAGGATTTAGAGACTGATATGTGTGTGGGAGCTCACTAGTGATAGGATGGTCAGTAATGAGTGATGTGGTCACTTGTTGGTTGTAGGTCAGTGTGTGAGAAGGAGTAGATTGTGGACTTGGTTGATTAGTTGGTGAAGACAAAGAGTGTAAGTGTTTAGAGAAAGTCTGAGAAGAGTGAGTAGTGTGAGATAGAGAGTTACCTTGTGAAGGATTAGGGTGCAGTGGAGTTGTCTGACGAGAGAGAACACTTGATGTAGCTGATATAGGCATAGAGTCACCACTGGTTACAAGCATACTTGGCAAACTAGGAAGCCAAGAATTGTAAGAATAACTAGGAATGGACTCAGTTTGTTGACCATTAGAAAAACTGTGAGAGAAATGAAACTCAGTTTCATTAAAGACCACACTTTTATAGATATATATCCTCCTATTTGAACCTAAACAAACATACCCCTTGTGATACTTTATCAAAGAAAAACACACTTAGCAGAATGAAATTGGAACTTGTGGGACTGGTATGGAGTTAGACAGGATAGCAAGCACAACCAAACGTTTTTAAGGTAAGGTAGTTGGGTGTTTTCTGAAAGATGACTTCATAGGGAGACTTGTTGGACAGAACATGAGTAGGTAGTCTGTTAATTAGATAGGTAGTAGTGTCAAAAGAGTAAGACCAATATTTGTAGAGTAAGGAATATTGAGCTAGTAGTGTTAACCCAGTTTCAACTAGGTGCCTGTGCTTTCTCTCAGCCCTTCCATTTTGGGTTGAGGTGTATGGGCAAGATTTTCGGAGAATGAACCCTTGTTCTTGGGCAAAAGAAATAAATGGTCTAAACTCCCCACCCCAGTCACTTTGTACCACCTTGATTGACCTTTCAAACTGTTTTCCAACAAGTTTTAAAAGATATTAAAGACTTGACTTTTGGCTTTGATAGGGTAGAACCAAGTGTATCGTAAGTAATCATCAAGAAAAATAACATAAAACCTATAAGCTTATGTAGATAGGACAAGAGAAGGACCCCACACATCAGTGTGTATGAGGTCCGGAATGTTGCTAGCATGAGAGTTAGACACATGAAATGGTAAACTCTGAGACTTGCCCAACTGGCAAGCCTCACAAAAACTCATTGTATTCTTCTCAATAGTTTTCAGATTACAAGCTTTTAGCACAGAATTGAGAGTGTTTAGGGATGGATGGCCAAGCTTCCTATGCCATCCATCATTTAGGGAACTAGAAACAACAGATTGAAACTCAGAAACATTAACTTGTGGTGAACCAGAGAGTGCCTTGTTTGCTTGTAGCATATGGTAGTTCTCCAACCTGTACAACCCATTCTCAGATGTCCCTTTGAGAAGAGTAGTCCTTGTTCTCTTTTCCTTCACAAAACAAACACCATTATGAAACTCAACAAACACATTATTACTGTTAGTAAGCTGAAAAATAGAGACTAAGTTCTTATTTATTGAGGGAACATGTAGAATATTTTGTTAGGGAAATAGGTGTTTTGGTTTTGGAGTATAGATTAGCACTCCCAATATGTTTAATGAATATTCTTTGACCACTACCACCCAACACTCCTTTATTACCTAAATACTCAGATTTCTGAGTCAGCAAACCTGAGTTGCTTGTGACATGGTGGCTTACCCCACTGTCAGCAAACCAGGCAGTGTCACCAGTGTTGTCCTGAGCAGTGATGTAGGCAGCTTGTTCAATTTCACTTTTGCCTTAGTCAATAGGTGTAGAGCCCATGCCAGATGGGTCATCTCTGTAGTAGCAGACAGGGGCAGAGTGACAATACCTACTACAGATTTGACAAGTTGGCTTGTTTTAAGAGAATCTACCACCTCTGCCTCTGTAGTAAGTACCCCTGCTTATGTTGTTGCTTGAGTAATTGGACCTTCCTCTAAGACTTATGTTTCGTCCTGTGTTGCCACCATAGAAACCACGTGAGTTTCTGTTGTTTGAAATCAATATTTTGAGTGAAGTTTACAGAGGACAAGTTCAAGTTAGACACACTATTTTGTAGATTTGACAATTGTTCAAGTCTGCTCTTAAATTTGAGCAGACTTGTTTGAAGATCCAACCAGGTTAAGTCTTCTTTGTCTGTCAGACTAACCATAATGGGTGTGTAGTCTGAGTCGAACCCAGCTAGAACTTGGGTGACCAGATTATCCATTGACACACCACAACCAGCAAGCATTAGGTTATCAGAAATAGACTTCATCTTGTTAAGATACTCAATCATTGAGATGTTACCTTTACAGGTTCTTTGAAATTCACATTTAAAGTATGTGATTCTGGCTCTTGTTTGAGAGCCAGGAAGTTTGCTTGCTGCTTCCCAGAGGTCTTTTGATGTCTGCTCCTCCATTAGTTGAGCAGCTACCTCTGGGCTCATGGTTGAATTAAGCCAACCCAGAAGCAGTTGATCTTTAGCAACCCAGTCCTCATAATCAGGACCTTTTATGGCATTTCTTTCTGAGTCAGTGATGAACCTGATAGGACAGGGTTTGTCTCCTGTAATATAGCCACCAAGCTTATTTCCTTTGACTATAGGTAGTACCATGGTTTTCCATAACAGGTAGTTGTTCCTATCCAACCTGATATTGTGGTTGTTGTTGTTTATTGTGTGCAAGTGTAAGTTTTTGTTGCTGCTAGGAAGCACTGAACCAAGTGATTCACTACTCAAGGAGGGTGAATCGATGTTGGCCATTGAAGGCTTGGTTGGCTCTGATACCAAGTTAGAAATGGCCAGTTAAGGAGGTAAAAAAGAGAGAGAGAGAGGGTGAATGTTGTATAGAATTTTTATTTCTTTTTTTTTTATTTCAACACCTTCACAACACTACCATATATATAAGCAGTTGGTACATGCTGTGAAGGAATATTTGTTGTTACAGTGGTCTTATTTTAAATAAGAGACTAATTTCCACACTTCAATTTTGTACATGAGCGTGACTAAGACCAGTATAACAATATAACGTGTGACGAGTCTAGATAAGGTCACAAACGCTGGGTCGTGGGCCTTGCCCAATATTTGACCCAAGAGACCTTTAAGAGAGGTCCAAACGATAGACCAAAACGTCGTTCTTAGTTAGAGAAGATAAATTAGTCACTAGGGCTTTGTAACCCTAACTGACTTCTCTTCTCCCTTTGTTCTTCTTCCACTGCCGGTGAGATTGTCGTCAGTTCGCCGTCGAAGCTCTTAACAGACAATTGAGGTATATCCTTTACAGATCCCGTTACAAAACTGCTGGATTCGAGACGCGTTTCCTAATGTCTTTTCACAAAAGAAAATTTTAAATTATTCATTCTTTGTTCCTTTTTAGAAAAACAGAAAGGAAATTATTATTTTCAAAATTTTAAACCATACACTTTTTTGCTATGAATTATTTATAATGAGAACTTTAACTAGTAGATTCACTTATGTGACAATATCAGTTGAGAAGTCACATGACCTTTATATCAGTATATATATTACATGATCTCACAGTACATGAGTATAAACTGAACACGTTCGAGAGAACTGAAGAAAGAAAATTTGGAAAGTTTAGCGTAGATTTGGTGGGACATGAAAATGAAAAGTATGATATAGAGGAGAAAGCAACAACATGCAATTACAATAAACAAGAAGATATATTACACTGAGATAAGTAAAGATGATGATGAGATATTGTTGATGTCTAATGTTAAAGAAACGGTGGAAAATGTAAGAACCTTGTTTCGTAGATTATGGATGCTCAAACCACATGTGTATAAACAATGACATGTTTACCTCAATTGATTAGAGTTTTAATCAATATATAAAACTAGGAAACAATTGGAAAATTCATGTGGAAGATTGAGATACTCTAAATATTAGAATGAGATCAAGAGGTCCTATATTACATAATTGAAAAATAACTTACTCGGTATTGGATAGTTGCAGGAGAGCGGACTCAATATCAATTGTAAAAATTAAGGGTTTTGTTGTGGAACATCCTATCATAGGGAAGATAATACAAAGTAAGATAAAGAAGAATATGGTGTACATGATCATCTCAGAGCCTACGGAACATTTGATGTAGGAAGAAAAATGCTTAATAAGAAAAATAAAGAATGTTCAAGGTTTTAGCATTAAAGATTATGACACTTGAATTTTAAATTTTGAAGAAATATTGAACATGTATAACAAAAATATGGTCCCTATTGATGTAGCCCAGAAAGTCCAAACAAAATCTTTTTTAATTATATTTTATTTTATTCAAATATCTTATATTATTTAAATCGAATCTAATTGTATTAAGATTTTATTTTATTTCCTTGTATTCTACTTTAGGGTTTTGAGAAGCTATTGTATAAAGCCTCATATGCCTTAAGTTATTTTAAGTTTTTGGAATAATATATTTTTTATCTCTGAAAATTTCAATCTTTGTTACCCTTAGATTAGGGTTTTCATCATGTTACCTTTGAATTATGGTTTCATCTATCTTTGCTTCTTCTTCTATTTCCGTCCCGCCATCAGTTTGGTATCAGAGCCTCAGTTCCTGCTATGAGGAAGCATGTTTCTAAAGCATGACTATTCTGATTCAAGGTTTAAAGAAGAGAACAACACATATGATCATGAAGATTGGGAATATCGTTTGAGTATGATGGGACATACCAGCCGTTTCAATGACGATCGTATTGTCTGGTTACTCAAGGAGTTTAAATTGACTACCAATCGTCGAATCAAGGTAAATATTACTTATCGAGATGCCTTTTCAGGCTATGAAAAAGTTTTAAAACCATCTTTTTTCATCAACTGGACATGGGGATGTTATCTTCAGGCTATGAAAAGGTTTTTGAAATTACTATTTTTCATCAACCGGATGGTTTCAATGTGACTTTGAATAAGAAACACTCGAGAAAAATGTATCTTTTTCCGATAAGGTCAACAATTATAATTCCCAATGTAACGATTGAATAAAATAAAATAAATAATTTAGGTTTTTAATGGTGATGGTGATGCGAATTCGAGGACGAATTCTTGTCAACCAGGAAATGATGATGTGGCCCAGAAAGTCCAAACAAAAGCCTTTTTAATTATATTTTATTTTATTCAAATATCTTATATTATTTAAATCAAATCTAATTGTATTAACATTTGATTTTATTTTATTTTAATATATTTATTTAATTTCCTTGTATTCTAATTTAGATTTTTGAGAAGCTATTATATAAAGCCTCATATGCCTTAAGTTATTTTATGTTTTTGTAATAATATATTTTTTTATCTCTAAAAATTTCAATCTTTGTTACCCTTAGATTAGGGTTTCATCAAGTTACCTTTGAATTAGAGTTTCATATATCGTTGCTTCTTCTTCTATTTCTACCGCGCCATCAACTATATTACCCAAGATTAAAAGGGATAAGACTATATGCAGTGACCACATGAGTGGAAAAGAAACAAGTATCAGCATGTCAAAGAAATCCACCTGGAAAGCTAGCAGTACAGTGGATCTCATACACTCATACATGTGTGGTTCAATTTAATTTATATCATCCACTGGAAAGAAATACTTCTTTACTTTTATTGTTGATCACACTAAGAAGTGTTGGATATATCTTTTGTCTAACAAATCAGATGTCTTAATAACATTCTAAACCTCTAAGATCATGGTTAATAATGAGAATGATTACAATATTAAATTCTTAAGACTAGACAAGGAATGTGAATGCACATCATCAATGTTTGATGAGTATATAAATATCATGAAATCAAAAGATATCTCACTACATGTTACACTCCTAAACCAAAAGGGTAGCACAAAAGAATAGAGATGTTATGAATGTGGTGAGGAGCGTGTTCTCATGCTCGACAATATCCAAAACCAAATAGGCAAGTTTGGGTAATGTACTTATTACATCACAAAGGCTATTTCTAGCTATGTAATTCGTCAGAATCTTCAAAGATAGTGTGGTTGTCGATAAGGTTTATGATCAGGATTTTTTTTCGTTAGAGGTTCTTCATCAAGTAGCATATTTACTGCAGTAGTTACATCTTTTTTGGGATCTTCATTTGGGAAGTATAATTCACAGTAGAATATGATTTTTTGGGGAACATTTTTCAGAGAAGTGTTAACAACGTCATACTTTTAGTACCTTTTGTTATCTTCTTTTTTAGAACAACTAGTCTAATCCCATATTCATTACGGGTTTTCCGTTAAAAAATAACAAGATCATTTTATGTTGTAAGTGGTTCCTTATTTATTTTTATAGTAGTTTTACCATTAGAATTCATTTTGATCTCTAAAATATACCAAAGACGGGCTTGAAGGAAATTCTTCGTTGTGAAAAGATAATATAACTATAGTTCATAAATTTGGCCAAACAACAAATAGTAGTTTAAGGGACTTATCATTATGATAAAATTTGTTGAAACATTACATACTTTATCGGTATCTACAAAACAAATAAAAAGTTGAGAAGAATATTAGAAAACTTAACCATAGACAAGATGACACAAAAAAATTGAATAGACCATATTGTATGTGTTTGCATCCATCTTCTTTCTATTTGGTCAAACCCATCAGAAGATTTTTTCGACTCCCACAAGGTAGTTACATAGAAGAAACTTGATTTCCATGTATGGTCAGAAAAAGGCAAATTGATGATCTACGTCAAATTACTCGCAGTTAGGTAGTATAAAGAGGTAACGCTAAGTATTTCAATTTTAACATTAGACTTAAGAAATTCAAGAGGTAGAATTATTTTCAAACATTTTTAGCTTAGTTATATGTTTAATAGCGTACACCACCCATTAGCTGTTAGATAAGTAGGACACATTCACACATACTCGAAAACCACATCAAATAGGGCAATAAAAAACATATCTCGTCATTCTTAACATGACGAGGTAAGTCACTAGGATTTTGAGGATGAGTTGCTACATAATCTGGGATGCTATACTCATATATAAAAATTGATGATATTTTCAGCCATATACTTATACATGCCAAATAGGATATGAAAATATTATTCTAAAAAATTCGCATCTTAGACCACATCCTTAGGAAGTTTTTCAGGATTTAGGTATATTAGGATTTCATATAAGCTTTGGAGATGAAATTTTATTGGTTATTTTTCTCTTATTAACATCTATTTTCCTTTCAGAGAAGAGGAAATTATAGGATTCCTGAGAAGATGAAGTTGCAGTAATATCATCACTCGAGCGACAAAATTGTGAAACTTAGAAAGATTTTTTCGTTAAGATATTATGCAGACAGATTCTCCAAATATGGTTTAGCAAGAAATTTGAGTAGACTCATCAAACGTAAAAGAGTAAAAATGACATAGAAAATAAATGGTACAAATAGTTGAAGATGAAAACAAAATACTGAGTTTGAAGCTTTGATGTAGGAAGCACATATAAAGTATACGACCATTAGAATTAATGGAGATTCACGAAGAATTATAATTCGTAAAAATAGGGTTTTCCACTATAAAGGTAACCAATCGTTTTTTACAGATCTGATTCATAGAATAAAAGTAAAATATACGGTGAGTTTCATAAATTTTAGAGAAAATTATTCCTAACGAGTGTCAGAATTTATGGCTACTGAGACGGATAATGAAAACATTATTAGCATGCGTCACATTAAGTAGACACGCTAAAAATTATTATATAAAAATAAAAATACATAATTTTTTGTAATGTTAATCTAGTAGTCATTTAATAAAGTTACTTTATGGCCATGTGGGAGTCCTGATAAGGCCATATCCTACATGTAGTATATGTATGACAAGGTAAGTAAGGCTAAGCAAAGAATAAATTACAGGTAAGTAGTATGGATATGATAATTTCATAGATTAAGACGAACGTTTCGAACAGGAGCAAGACAAAGGTGATGCGAATAGGGAATACATGAGGATTGTAAATAGAAGCAGTCTATGAAGATTGTATGGAATAAAACGAGGGTTATAAAGTTTAATAAGACAAAAGTCATAATAGGAAGCACAAGATGAGGGTTAGAAAAGAAGACATCAACTGAAGGAAAAAAAGAATCTACCAGACGAGGTTCATGAAGAAATACATGACAATGGTATAAAAGGCACAAGACAAACCTATGAAGAGAATATTTGAACGGTCATGTTGGAACAACATGTGTGGCTACATTATAAGTTATTATGAAACGAGTCTATGTATTTATTGAAAAACGTGACTAACATTTAGGACATAATAACACGTTCAAATGTGTAATGGTTAGAGAGTAAATGTGAAAAGAGAGAATAACGTGTAACGTATATAAATATAGGTACAACCCCTCAACGTAAAGTCTGGACACATTTTGGTATAGAAAAAATCAATATATTCATTGTCATATTATTTCTCGGTTGTCCTTCATCATCTTGATTTTATATTTGAGAATGAAATCTCTTACCACAAGTAATAAACCATTAGCTACACACTTCAAGTTACACAGTATGTAAACTTTTTCTTATCTCATATTGTTAGTTATTTGATGTATATTATGGTGTGTAAGAGATCATATATTACATATGTTGTCAGTTTAGTGAGTATTTGTTTATCCAATCTGGATAAAGTTTATTGGGAAATAATGAAGTGGATTTCATATAATCACGACACACTTCTTATTTGAGTTTGTGTTATGGAGTTGGCAAATCCGCACTTAAAGGACATACATATGTTGATATTGTTGGTGATTTTGATCACCGAAAGTTTACCTCAGGTTATGTGTTTAGATTTTCAGGTGTAGCCATTTGCTAGAAATCCAAGCTACAAAAATTTGTAGCGTTGACAACAACCGAGTCAGAGTATATTCCAGCAGTGGAAGCAATCAAAGAGATATTGGCTTAAGAGGTTCCTTCCAGAGGGGTTGAAGCGAGATGAATATGTAATAAAATGTGATAATAAAAGTGTTATGGATTTGAGTAAGTATCCAATGTACCACACACACACCAAGCATATTAATTTGAGATATCATTGGTTTCGGGATGTGATCGAGACAAAGGAAATAAAGTTGATTTAAGTTTAACACTCATAAGAATAGTTGAGACACGTTAACTAAGATTGTTCCTAGAAGCAAGGTTGCGTTTTGTATTTTCCCGTGATGGGCAGAAGGACGGATTGTTATAGTCCAACTTCATAACTAGAGTTTTCATTACTCTAAGGTTATATTTATGAAGGCAAGAGATAAGAGAGACATATACAAAATACAAAAAAGAAAGAAATGTTCGTTTTTCGGGTGTGTTGTGTGCAACCATAATTAAAATATATGATCGATGGCAAACAGTGTCGGTTTATACTAAATTTGGACATGTTCGAAACATCTAAGGCTTCAATCTAACCAATTAAATTATGATTTGGTGCTACAGTTCAGAAGAAATCACTACTGAAACATGGTAACATTGTTGGTGAGATTCTTCACTTTTGTTTCTCTTATTGTTAGTTTATTAAGCATAAAAATTTTGGTGGATTATAGATCTTTATTAGATTGATTTATATACACTTCTACCATCAACTTATCATAATGATAGAAGTATTTAGGGTGGACTATAAGTCACTATCTTTCGCATTCAAATATTTTTTTTTTATTTTGCATAATTAGTTTTATAGTTTATTTGGTTAACCTATTAAATTTCTTCGATTTACTTTTTGAATAAGTTGCAATAGACTAAAAGTTATTATTATTATTAGTTATAATCGAGTAATACAAAATAGATAAGTCTTTACCACTGCCTAAAAACCATGTATGTTTAATTTCCTTAAAATTTAAGGAAAATCGTCCCACCGAAAACTTTTAGTTAAGTCCCCGTTCGGAACTTTTAGTTAAAATCGTTGAATTCCAGACTTTTCTCTGGGTGGATCCCTTTAAAAGGGTCTAAGTGTTCTGTTTAACATATTAAACCAATTATTTGCAGGATGGCAACTAGATCATTATGCCATACAATAATACAAGTAGATTAGTGAATTTAAATACAAAATAATTAATAAGAAAATGAATGATCATTAAGAAACTGTCTTAATTTGCCGCTTCTTTAGGAGATAGCAAAGGGAATCATCCCAGAGATATGAATTTAAACGAAAACCAAAATGTATTAGTTTATATTTGACAACTCACTTTTCCAAAGCCATTGTACATTTTTTAGGTTCTTGAAATGAAATACCAATACATCTAATTGACGATACCCTAGTACATACAAAGCAATCTCCAATTTTGATGAAATATGTATATAAAAGTACCGATCCTTCTTGAGGTGGATCAGTTCAACTGCAACCGGATAGCTTGAATTCTCCAGGGAATCTATATCCTTGGTGCAATGAAGTGGAGCGGCAGACAGAACCTCAAAGGTCCTCTTGAAGAAACTCACCTCAGAAGCATGAGGTGGATTCAATAGTCTCACCTTAGAAGCATGAGGTGGATTCAATAGTCAGCCGGACCATTCAGCCTAGTGAGAACCAGACTGCTGAGCTATCTGCGAAAGTGACTTTTTCAGGCAATGAGAAAACATTGGAAGATACAATAGACTCTAAGGTTTGAAACCATATGTTGTTCTGATTGAAAACTCACCTCATATGCATGAGAATAGGGTTGGGTTATTGGTATTACCCCTAAATTTGCCACTTCTTTTGAAGATCCCGAAGAGTATGAAACTGGATTTGAAATTTTAGGAAGAACCTTTTTTTTCTTTTTAGTGTCATATCAATTATGATTGAGAGAGAAACGAAAATGAAAGTCTATGAAGCTAGAAAAGTGAGCCTAGAGACAAGTATAAATAAGGTGAATATAAGATGCGAGAACCGTCGGAACTTCCAAGATGAGCTACATTCACTATTTAGGTCCCAAATGTTTCTATATTATTATAATATTTCCCATCTACGTAAATATATATAATGGGTGCTAATATGTATGTGACTTGTTTTAGAGCTCCAATGAAATTTTTTTATAGCTCAACTTATTTCATGAAATAAATAGTTTCACATATAAAATTATTATCATGTTAAGTATAACAATAAATAATTCATGTTGGACTCTTCTTTAAAAAATCACAAATGATAAAAAAGAATTAAAACTTATAGGTTTGTAAAATAAAAACCTAAAGAGCACTTGTTAGGTGAATTAAAACTTATAGGTTTGGAAAATAAAAACCTGAAAAACACTTGTTAGGTGAAGGAATACCAAAGTTGGATCTGTAAATATAAATTTTCACATTGAGTTAAAGGGTAGGAAAAAGGAAACATCTAAGTTTAATTAATAAGGACAACAATTCCCACATAGAACAGAACATGTTCCCACATAGAACAGAACATGTGCATGTCAAGATGGTATTGGACATGTGTGAGAAACGGATATAATGTGAATGGATGATTTTCTTGCCCGTGTTGCCTTCCCTGGATCCAGACAAAAACTTGATAACAATCTAACATATTTAGGTTGGGAGACGTCTTTGTCTTCGTGGTTTTCAAAGCAAGTCCGTGAACCGTGTCAGAGGTATTTATAGTTATTTGTAGTATATACAATATATATTCTTCGGCTTTGAATATTTATAGTTATTTGTAGTATGTACAATATATTGTGTTCGGCTTTGAATATTTATAGTTATTTGTAGTATATACAATATATTGTGTTAGGCTTTGAATAATTATAGTTATTTGTAGTATATACAATATATTGTGTTAGGCTTTGAATATTTATAGTTATTTGTAGTATATACAATATATTGTGTTAGGCTTTGAATAATTATAGTTATTTGTAGTATATACAATATATTGTTTTCGGCTTCGGCTTTTTCAAAGCAAGTCCGTGAACCGTGTCAGAGGTGTATTTGTAGTTATTAGTATATTCTAGTATATAGAATATACTCTTTTTCTAATGCAGTGTGAACGGTTTTTCAATTAACCATAATTTTAGATGCATTGGTAAAATTTGAATGATGTATAGTCTATTTTTGTATTTTCTCCTTCTTGTATAATTATGGTTTAAAATTATACATATTCTTTTTAAGCTAAAAGAAATTTTATTAAAAAAATAATTCAACATTCTACAAGATAGAACAAAGGTTAAAAGAAGGAAAGATTTCAAGCAATTACAACGAAATCAATTAAAAAAAAAAAAAATGGACGCGCATTAGAATACAATCCTCGACTTTGGCTTACAGAATTTTAAGATGAAGAAGAGCAATGAGTATAACCGGAAAACCATTCTCACAATCGGACTGAATCCAAATAAAAAAAATATTTATGGAAGAATTAGAAAGGAGATGGATCTCTGATTGAACTCTGAAGAAGAGCAATTGAGATTCCACCATTGAAGCAGGGAATAGCGAAAAAGGCTTCATAAATATTTGGACAGGTATGCATATAATCTTCACCTTAAATAAAAATTCAGGCTAATTGCATCAGATAGACTCCTTGTTGGAGAAGGATTTCAGTGAGCAATCTCGCTATGAGGGCCAGATTAAAGGAGAGATCACGAAGAAATCGGATGAGCAAACATCTGGCAGGAAACATTCTAAAATTTTCGTTTTCCCTCGAAAAAGAACTAGTAAGAACTTTGATGGTAATTTTTTTTTGCATCTTTCATTTTCCCATAGTGCACAACTCCAAAACCTCCGAAACCAATTCCCCTCTCAAACTTTCTAGTGGCATCTTCAATCTCACTTAGTGAGGAGCAGTGTGTCACTAGGGGCATTGCTTAAGCTAGAAACCAGTCTCTGGACTCGCAAAGATGGATGAAATCTTCATTGATTTTGACGTGCTTTCTTCCCTTTGCGAATGATTATACAAGATGCAATAGTCACTGTCAACAGAGCAAGAACTCTAAATATTGCACCATTAATGATGTTATTCTTCTTTCTTTCGTCTCCTTTGACAAGATTTGAGTTTGCAGAGTAGTTTTTAGGAAACCTTTGTCAAAATATCCAATGGAACTCTTCATGATAACATATTTTTTTGCACTTACAATTTCCTCAAATTCTACAGGTTTACTAATGAGGAAGGTAGACCACTAGTCAAACGATTGTTCTCGAGATGGATGATCTCCAAGTTTGGGCATCCATTAAAGTCAGGAATTGAACCAGTGAATGAACTACCATCGTGCGACAACTCAATCAAACCACATCTTTGTCACATCTGATGGAATATTTCCTGTCAAGGTCTTGTTGGAATAGATGGTTGATACCGTCTTTGGCTGAAAATTTGAGTTGCATTCCACCCAAGACCATGACACTGGAAAACATGGATCACCGCCTTCTTGTGCCCAATATGTTGCTGAAAATTTTGCAGTCACATTGGCAATAATTGCTCCGACTAGACAACCGTCAATTTTCTCAAAATATACACTTATCTACATTGCATTCCCTTTGAATTATCGTTTAAGATTAAATATGATGATTCTCTAAGGGGACCATAATTGAATGCATGATGAAATACATGGCTGAAGACCAGAATTAAAAAGGCTCAATGAAGAACAAGGAAGGCTCTAAAATAAGTATCTAAGCTTACAACTGACATAAAACTGCAGTTGTAGAGGAAAAATGAGACTAGAAGAAATTCCGCAAATGCAAAGCTCAGAACTCTAGCTTCGAGAAGAGATGAAAGAGACTATGGATGACAGGATCTTGAGAGACTATGAAGCCAGATTATCAGCTATCTAGTAATAATCGATGACTAGATAAAAACCCTACAAAGATGGTTAGAAAATATGCAAAGAATCTTCAAGAGAATTGACAGAAAAGAGCAAGATCATGTTGAGATTGATAGAGCTGGAAACATCAAGAGACTTGAGAAATAGCATCGATAATTACGTAATTCATACCAAATTTTCTTTCTCTTATCATCTTTTAACTTCTTATTAAGTAATGTTTTGGAATTATGATCCACCTCTGTTTTATGTCTACTAGGTGAAGTAATTTTAGGGGTTGAATGTTCAGAGGCTAAGTTGATATCTTCATCGTGAGGAGTTTTGAGATCTTTCAGGTGAATGTGATTGATTTTTAGAGATTTTTCATTAGATGTAATATGTTCTTCTATAGGTAAGTTTCCAAAATAGTATGTATCAAAATCCATTGGGGAGGATAGATTGTAATCATAGTCAAGGGATTTAATATATTTTATAATCTTTTTATTATTATCGGTATTCTCGGTATGGTTGGATGAGTTTTGAGTTTCATCATAGTTAGCTTTGGTTGGCTTGTGTTCTTTTATCTGATCAAGAGAGGTATCGACATGTTTTGCATAATCATAAGTTTTAGACGGGGTTTGGAGTTTGCCAACAAACTCATGTGGTTCTTGTATTTGTTCAAAACTTGAAGCAAACTAAGGTATGATGATGATTGACTTAAGCCTTGGAGATGTTATAGTCGGAGGCTCTGACTCTTTGGAATTCTTAGCTTCAAGTAGTATATTTTCTTCAAATAATTGATAATTGTTTTTGAAATTTCTTGCAAATTTTTTTATTATTACCTATGTCATTGCACTGGTGACAGTAATAAGGGAGGCTTTTGTAACTGATTTCAAGCCAGTAGCCTTCATTTTCTCCAAACCCAACCCAGGAATTATGCTGAATTTTATGGGTTATGTCCATTTCCACGCAAACGTAGCAAATATTGTATAGAGCCCTGTTTTTCTCGGGGATCCAGGATTTAATAGGGTTTCCTATGGAAGAGGCTATAGATAGAATCATGGCCTCATTAAAAAGGTACTCGGGAACCTTGGATATTCTAATCCAGATCGATGTGATGGGGCTTTGAAAGAAGGTGTCCACTTGAGCACTCTCATCAAAGAAGAGCCTATAGTGCACACATTTCTGACCCAAAGCTTCCTTAGGTATTCTTTAAGAGAGAATTCAAGTAATATGTTGTGTACATCCCAGTTTGAAATATTATACTCTCCAATAAAATTGTGTTCATAAAGAAATTTTGTTTAAAGATGTTTCTTGGGAATACCTGAGGAGAATTTGCGAATTAGTGTGTATTTTTTATGGCTAAAAGCTTGTCTTTATCTTGTTTAGAGAATTTTAGAGAGATATGGTTGCTTTTATGGTGGATTTATGATGTTATAAATTCATTTATTTGAGAAAACAAATCTGCATAAGATTTATTTGACAGTGTTGTATCTTTTGGTGCTTCTTTTTGTTAGGTTTTGTATTGTAATGCAAGGAAATCGGAGTTTGAGATGACTTTGTGTTGATAAATATCCATCAATTTCAAGACTATTCTTCATGCTGTAAAAATACGAGGATGAAGAATAACATCAAACAGATGGTAAGAAACCAGCGAGCGTGGAAGATCAAGACAAGCTAAAAAGAATCAGAAGAGATATTCAGGAGTTAAGGAGAAAAATGGACCATTGAATGCTGATGAGTCCGGATTTTATCACCACTCACTATTGGGACCTGACATGGGCAATTCGGACAATATCCACCCACTGAACCATCCGAACTGAACTAATGTATTAAAAACTTAATCACTTCATGACTAAGCTAATTACCTACCTGCTTAATAACTAATGGATCTTTAATGGGTCTTTGAACTCCACCCGAATTCGTAAATAATGACCCGAAAGCCCATATGGCCCAAGATTAAGGGTATAAATACCCAACCACTTTCATTTAATGAGGGGGAGAAACATTAAATACAACCAGGCAGCTCAAATCTCTCACTACAATCTACTAAACATTAAATACCTTTGAAACACCACAAAACTCTAGACAAAATTACCCTCAAACGAAAATAAACCACACCAAATTGGCGACCATAGTGTTAGGAGAAGGTGCCTGAATCTAGCATTCAAAACCATCAAGAAAATTCAGTTCGGATGAATCCGGACGTGTAGGAAATACCACCATCTTTGGCAGAAGTGGTGGGAGAAAATAATGAGTATACTATTCAGGAGCGAGATAGGTTAAAAGCCGAAATAGAAGCTCTGAGGGCTACCAAGAGGGCAGATATGGGCATAAAAGAAAAATCTAAGACGTCAGTAGCTCATCGCACTGACAACCCAAGAGAGCATGAGCCATCAAAAACTCACGTGAGCACAAAAAAGACTCATGCTAGTTCAAAAAAGTCTCACCGGTCTAAACTGGTGGAGAGCTCTGATTCAGACTCAGAGTCTTCTAGTAGCTCCTCAAATGAAGATGGAGTTGAAGAATCCTTGTCATCCAGCAGTGATAAAGGCCGTTCTAAAAACAAACAAAAGTTGGTCAAAAAATACTCAAGAAAAAGGGATAGGCATGGAAGGTTGAAGAGGCATCTGAGCAAAAGATCGTCTCACAGTCATGGCTGGAGACACGTAGATCGATTGTTAATGGATGCTTTCGCCTTCCATGATGAGCCATGTATCTTTGCAACTCCTAACGAAGATACGGTGTTCAGTCGTGGCCGAAATTGGAAACAATCTCAATTACCCTCCAAAATTATGTCCGGAAACCTTCATAAGAGGTTTGACAGTACAAAAATGGAAAAATATGATGGCAGTAAAGACCCGGATAACCACTTGGAACAATTCAAAAAATTTATGATGAATTTTGATGATGACGACAAGTTACTTTCGAGCATTCTCCCAATCTTTTACTGGGAGTGCTCTGAAATGGTACAATAGTTTTCCACAGGGTTACATCAGGAATTTTAACACATTTTGGGTGGCCTTTCGTAGACAGTTTCTTGGAAGTAAGGAGGTGAAGGGCAATGGAGATACAATTATCCATTGTGCCCAAGAACCAAATGAATCTTTAAAAGAATACATAAGTCATTTTGTAAATACCAAAAATGGTTTGGCTGATTGCTTTGAACAAGTAGCAATAGCTTCTTTAAGACAGGGTTTGAACCGTGGAAACTTGGCTGATTCAGTAACTAGGAAAAAAGCCATGACATGGGGGGGGGGGCTACTGAATCAGGTCGGTAAACAAATCAATGTCGATGAAACAAAGAAGACTAGGGTGCACAGGCAGGTGAAGTCTGCTCCAGCTGCGCCAAATCAAAATCAGAACCAGTCCGGGAACAAGGCTAAGGAAACCGGGCAGGGTCATAACCGAGCCAAAGCTCAGTCCCATCTGGCTGCACCAGCCCAGAGCCAACAATCCAGGAATATGCGAGGGCCTTGGGTTCAACCGGATTGGTTTGCTGAGTTGAAAGAAAACGTAGCCATCATTTATGACAAAACAAAAGACGAAGTATATTTCAGAAAGCCGGCTGCGTTACAATCTCCGAGGGAGAGCCGTAATAATTGTTTCTGTCAATATCACCATGATATTGGTGGACACCGGAAGTTCTGCCAATATTCTTTTTTAACTTCCTATAAAAAGATGAAAAATCCGGCAGTAATTCAACGTTCGAACAGATCAATTGTGGGTTTCACAGGAAGCTCAGCAGATGTGATCGGGGAGTTCGAGGAGGAGGTTTTATTGGGCAAAGGCCCTTTTAAAAAGATGGTTAGAATACTATTTATTGTGATGCATTGTCCCACTTGTTATAATGCTATTATAGGGAGATATTGGCTCTCCATGATGCATGTTGTGGCTTCAACAGTCCACCAATGCTTGAAGTATGTTGTGCAAGGACAAGTGGGAGTTGTTCTGAGCAGCCAAAAGGTAGCAAGAGAGTGTTATGCAGCAGCATTGGCTGCTCAGACGTTGGGGGCAGTTCAGATCAGTGAGGAATAGCAGTTTGAGGGGCCCTCTGGGGGAGAGGGTGAAATTGATGACCCCAGAGAGACCCCTGGTGTTTTAATACCAATTGAAGATGTTGAAACTCCCTTCTGGCTGGAGGAAAAATTGTCAAGATAGGATCCAAGATGACATCGGAGTTAAAGGGTAAAATGTTAGAATTCTTGAAAGATCATCAGCATGTCTTTGCTTGGTGCAATGCTGATATTACCAGAGTGCCAGCAAATATTATATCACACAAATTATCTATCCGAAAGGACATAACACTTGTCGTCTTTTATGGATGCCTTCTCCGGGTATAATCAGATTCAAGTGGATGTGAAGGATCAAGAGCATACTACATTTGTTACTGATAGGGGCCTCCATTGTTACAAGGTAATGCCATTTGGGTTAAAAAATGCTGTGGCTACTTATCAGAGGTTGGTAAATAAGGCTTTTGCTGATCAGATTGGAAGAAACATGGAAGTTTACATCGATGACATGATGGTAAAAAGCATGGACGAATAGCGACATTTGGCAGATCTCCAAGAAACTTTTGCTAACTTGGTAAAAGTAAATTTAAAATTGAACCGAGAAAAGTGTGTCTTCGGAGTACAATCTGGGAAATTTTTGGGTTATGTGATAAGTGCGAAAGGATTACAGCTTGATCCGGACCAGCTTAATGCTTTACTACAAATGGAGCCTCCCTGGAATGTTAAAGAAGTGCAACGATTGACTGGGAGGCTGGCTGCACTAAACCGTTTTATTTCAAGGTCTTCGGACAAGTGCGCCCCATTTTTTCAAACTCTTAAAGGTGCAAAAGATTTCAATTGGTGATAAGGCCTTCGATGAGATTAAAAAGCACTTGTCTTCCCTCAAGACTTTGTTTAAACATGTTGATGGAGAGACCCTCTTCGTATATTTGGCAGTCTCTGATTGTGTTATAAGTGCAGAATTGGTAAGGAGTAAATAATTATCCTCATCCGGTGTATTATATCAGCAAGAGCTTGATAGATGCAGAAAAAACGCTATTTAAAACTTGAGAAGTTAGCACTAGCCCTGGTGATTGCTGCAAGAAATATGAGGCCCTATTTTCATGCACATTCTATCATTGTTCTGACATCTTTTCCCTTAAAAAATGTTCTCCAAAAGGCCGACATTTCAAGTAGAATGAACAAGTGGTCGGTAGAATTGGGAGACTACGATATTGATTTTGCTCCTCGAACGGCAATGAAAGCCCAAACTGTGGCTGATTTTCTGGTTGAATTTCACTCAGATAGGGATACTGAACAAGCAGCTGGAGTAAAAGATAAAAAGGTATGGGTCATCCGGACTGATGGTGGATCAAGCACTATGGGTTGTGGAGCTGGGATATGTTTAACCTCTCTGTACGGTGACAGAATGCACCAGGCTATATGCTTTGCATTCAAGGCTTCCAATAATGAGTCTGAATATGAGGCTTATATAGCTGGCTTGAAGTTGGCTCTCATTTGTGGAGCCAAAAAAGTCAGGTTAATGAGCGACTCTCAGCTTCCGATCCATCATGCACAAGGCCAATCTGAAGCTAAAAAAGAACAGCTGATTAAATATTTATTCATCCTCAAAAAATTGGCCCTCAATTTCAAAAGCGTCACTTATGAGCACATACCCCGAACGGAAAATAAGCTAGCAGACTCTTTGGAAACCGTAGCCTACTCAGAATCCTACCCTTGGATACATGTGCAAGAGTGCCCATCTATTCAAGTTAATCCGGATAAGGAAGAAGAAAGTTTGAATATACAAGTCAAAAAACCCAAAGATTGGAGGTTTCCAATCCTTTAATTTCTTTCAGATGGCATCTTGCCTCCGGAAAAAACAGTGGCAAGAAAAATAAAATACAAGGCTCGTGGTTTTGTCATCTTAAGGGATGTTCTTTATAAAAAAATCCTATAGTAAACCTCTCTTACGATGTCTGGGAGTCGAGAAGTCCCAAATAGTTCTCTCCGAATTACATGATGGTGAGGGATCAACTCACTGTGGATTTAGGGCTCTAACAAGAAGAGCTCTGTTAGTTGGGTACTATTGGCCCTCCATAATGCAAGATGCCAAGGAGTTGGTAAAAAAATGTGATCCATGCCAACGATATGGTAATGAAATTCATACCCCAGCTGTCCATTTGGAGTCAATTTCTGAGCCAATACCTTTTGCTTGATGGGGGCTGGATTTAGTGGGACCTCTACCCATGGCATCCGGAGGGTGCAAAACTGTAATTGTTGCCATTGATTACTTTTCGAAGTGGATTGAAGAAGCCCCATTGGCAGGAACTACCTCGAAAGCTGTTATCAAATTCATTTTATCTAACATTTGTTGCAGATTTGGAATTCCACAGAAGATAACTACAGACAATGGGCCACAATTCGACAACAAGGAAATGAAGACTTTCTGTGCCTCTAGAGGCATTCAACATTTCTTTTCTTCTCCTTTTCACCCACAGGAAAACGGACAGGTTGAAATGGCTAACAGGACAATACTGTCTGGTCTAAAAAAGAACTTAGAAGGGGCTGCTAGAAAATGGCCAAGTTAATTACAAGAAGTCTTGTAGGCTTACCGGACCACCCTCGGGGATGCAACACAAGAGTCTCCATTTACCTTAGTATATGGGATGGATGCCATAGCTCCCATACAGGCTACTCTTCCTTCTTTTCGAGTTCATAATTTCTCCAAACACGCTAACGAAGTGGCACTAAGAGGCCAGCTTGACTTGATGGAGGAAAGAAGAGTTAAGGCTCACCTGAGAGCCACACATTATCAAGGCCTGATGAGGAGCAGGTTTGCTTCCAAAGTTAAAAGAAGGGATTTTCAGCCAGGGGATAAAGTATTGAGGAAAGTCTGCCTACACACTAAGGAGAAGTAGTTCAGCAAGCTAGCTCCAACTTGGGAAGGACCTTATGTGGTCAGAGAAAAGCTTAAGCCTGGGATATACCGACTTCAAAATAAGGATGGAAGGGTTTTGAATCACCCCTGGAACATTGAACACCTCCTATTTTATTTGAAATAAAAACTATGTAAATATTTACTTGTTTAAAAGTTCATGTAAATATTTGGGGGCATACTCTTTCCTACCCTTGTGGCACGGGGAGGTTTTAATGAGGTGTCCGGGATTTTTAATAAAATTCGATGCCTTCTTAAAAGATTCAGAGTGTTTCAGTTAAGGTTTTCTTTGAAGTTTTCTATCAATGTCAGATCGAATTGAATTGATAGAGTGATGACTACTTAAAAATTTGTCATCGGAGAATTTAAATACTCTCGCTTTAAAAGTGCTTGTAAATTGACTAAGGGCTGTTTAAACATTAGCCACCAAAGTTAAAAAAATTAGGAAATAATGCAAGATTTATGCAAAGTAAAATTGCCCATTAGAATAACCGAAGTGCCTTGGCCAACGAAGGACTGAGTTTTTAAACAAAAAGGTTTATCCGGACAAGAGCCGGACACTTACAAAAAATGCCTTGACCATCCAAGGACTTTGGTTCAATCACAGAAAATTTAAAAAAAAAATTTCAAGACTGAGCTTTCTTAGATGGCTCAGCCCCACTTGGTTTCTTCTTTTTGGGGTCATCATCCTCCTCACCCGGACTCTCCCCAGTTATTTCTTCTTCATCGGTTGTGTCATCTCAGCCACTGAAATAGTTATGCTTGTCACCGTCAGCCATGGTATGATGGGGAAGGTCTTCATATTCTACGAATCACCACAAATCTCCCAGTGTCCTCTTCGGAAATTTTTTATGGAAGAGCAGGACCATATCTGACTTGACTTCGACATATCTTTCCTCGTGAGAATCTATCACCTCATTGGTGTAAGCATCAATCCTAGCTTGGATGGTCTTCTCCTGGTCCCTCAACAAGTCAGGTTTTTCTTGTTCAACCTTAGACACAATATTTTCAAGAGAAATCTTGTCATTAGTTAAGGTCTGAATGATGCTATCTTTGGCCTTCACCTCCTCTTTTGAAGAAAAGAGGCCTCTTTCCAGATCGGATTGCTTCAGTTGGAGTTCTTTGACAACTTCCTCCGTAGTGGCCAACCTGTTGACCAAGTCCTCCTGACGTTTCTTCAACTCCTCATTCTCATTCTTCAATGCCTTAGAATTTTGGTTGGCACTAAGAAGGTCACTAGACAGTTTCTCTTTGTCAGAATTGAGAGTATTGATAATGGCTAAGTGATTGCGCACTTGTTTCTCCAAGGTAAGCACTGGCTGGATATTGCTCAGTAGGGAGTGGGTGATAGTGTCTCTCTTATTTGAAACAGAAAACGACTCACCATTAAAAGTGAAAATGTTCGAAGAGCTTGGGGGGAGGTAGGGCCTAGCAAAATCTTTTTTGTAGAGGTTTTCAAAGTAAAGACTGATCCCATCAAGCCCACTAATGTCGACGCCATCAATACTGATATCCCCTCCTGCACCTCCTCCGGTTTGAAAGTCACTGGCGATCTCTTCTTCTTGAGTGGGGTCAGTTGGGTCAGTTGGAGGTAGTGGCTCCAGAGTCCGGAGAGAAACCTCATCTCCCTTTGAGGTTTTCTTTTTCTTGGCATCCCGGTCTCCACCTTCTGCTCCTCGTTTTCTGTCCTTTTTGGGAGCCTTTTGAGGTTTTGGAGACCCAGCTACTTCCTTGGTACTTTCTTGTTCCACCACTTGTAGTAAGGCAACGTCGATTTTCCCTTGATCTTGTCCCTCTGGGTTTGTTAGGACAGCTTACTCCACCTCGGTAGGGTTAGCCTCAACCACATTTTGTTTGGCCTTAGCTTTTTTGCCCTTCATCTTGCTTGGGGCTTTAGCTCTGCCCGGCAAGACCAGTTCCCATCCTTTCCCTCTATCTTCCGGATAATAACTCTCGGAGGGGGTGGAGTGGTTAATTCCTCCCATGACAAGTCCCTCCTGTCAATTGTATTCCAAAGATAAGATCTTGTTAAATTGCCTCCGGTAAAGCAGTTGTGGAAGCGCTTTCCCCATTTCTCAGCAGCCCAAGCATTCAGCTTGGCACAAGTAGTCTCCCAGCCTCCAAGTAATCATTGAATTCCTTGGGCAGCACTACCAAAAAACAAAAGAAGAGGAATTAGATAAAAAATTGTTATAAGTAAAAATATAAGTATATAGTGAGATTATTACCATCACTTCGCCATCTGCTGGTAAGCATGCTTGGGTTATCACCAGCTTTAATTTTCTTCCCATTCTCCCAAGAACCGCTAATGAACTGAAATTGAGTCTTCCAGCTTTTCTCCGACTCAAGTAAATCATCTACCAAGTTGTAATTATCGCTCATGTTAAAGTGATAGAAAGGGATGGCATGGTTTTTGCAGAGGCTTGCTACAGCAGCAAATTGCTCCATCGGAAGAGGGATTCCGGAGATCCTGGAAGCCATGATACATGCCATAAGGGTGAACCAGGCATTATGGCTTAGTTGGCTTGGGCAAAACTTTATCAGATGAAAATATGTGACTATTTCTGGGTCCAATGAGAACCTAAGTCCCCATTTGAATAATTTAGTATAAAAGACTATCTCGTTGAGTTTACAATCCATGGGCGTCTCCGGATCAATTGGTATTCTTACTTTGACATTTTCTGGAATCCCCCACTTCGTCCTCATCCGGCCAAGTTCAGCTGTATGAATGAAAGCATAGTTGATCTTCTGCATGGCTAGCAAGTATTTAACACTTACTTTGTGGAAACAAGGCCCCACTTTTCCCGTAAGGCACTCCGGCAGCTCCGGATGCTTTAAACACACTTTTTCTTTGCCTTTGCTCTTTTTGGTGATGACAGTCTCACTTATTTGCTCGGAGACATCAGTTTCATAAGGGGATTTTTCGATGTTATCCTCCATTACATCCTCCATTACCATGGAGGGATTGTTAGCTGTTTCTGGGAGCGAAGAGCTAGTGGTTAGCTCAGTAGGCCCTCCGGATTGTTGAGCATCCTTTCCCCCTTGTGGTCTAGAGTCCGGCTGGGGCTCGGGTCCAAAGGTCTCTTTTCGAATGCTTAAACTAGTAGCTTCCGGACCGGACAAGTTGTCCTTGGAAATCTTGATGGGTGCATCTGACCCAATATTTTTATTTTTAGCCCCAGACTTGGAAGGCGTAGTTTTTGGAACTTGCCCTCTCACCAAACGACCTCTTCGTCAGTCTACTAGCCTTTCTGGAGAGGCATCAGTAGCTGACCCCATGGTAATAAATGGAGAAGGTTTCTTAAAGCTTGTAACTGCCTGCTCTGGTTCAACGACGGGCTCTGATTCCTGAACTGATGAGCCCGAAACGATTGGTGAAAGGTTGGCCTGGAATAACCTCCTGGGTTTAGCACTCTTAGCTGAAGAAGAACCCCGGTCAGGGTCAGGACTTGGTGTTTCCGATTTGTTAACAGGGGAAATAGGGAGGCCTGCAGCAATGCACCTTTCTCGTTCGACCTTTTGAGCTTTTTATATCTCTGACAAGTTGAGCCACCCACCTTTTACTAAGGCGTTTCTTGCTATGAACATAAACTCGCAAGAAGGGTTTTTTGAGAAGAGAAAGCTTTGAAGTTTAGCAGAATGGAGATGATGAAGATGATAAAACAGTGAAAAGTTGACTAATTTATAGTAAAGGAATAAAAGATGCTTTGATACCTAGGAGAATATGAAAGGATAAATTTAATGATTAAAGACGGCGCTGATGTCACCCAGATTAATTGAAGAGGTTGACTTTTGAAGAAAGTGGGAGCGGCGTTCTGAGGAGAAAAATGGCCGGTGTGACAAATAAAAAAAGGACACGTGTCCCACGATCTTTGGCAAAACCGTTTGGCTTCTAAGAGTTTTATCAGTTCGGGTAAAGTTATTACACGACTATTGCGAGAATCTGTCCGGACATAGTCACAAGTGCATTTGAACTATTTTATATGTCTTGTCAAAGGCCTTCGAACATAACCTAAAAAATGGGCTACTGATGAGTCCGGATTTTATCACCACTCACTATTGGGACCGGACAGGGGCAATTCGGACAATATCCACCCACTGAACCATCCGAACTGAACTAATGTATTAAAAACTTAATCACTTCATGACTAAGCTAATTACCTACCTGCTTAATAACTAATGGATCTTTAATGGGTCTTTGAACTCGACCCGAATTCGTAAATCATGACCCGAACGCCCAAATGGCCCAAGATTAAGGGTATAAATACCCAACCACTTTCATTTAATGAGGGGGAGAAACATTAAATACAACCAGGCAGCTCAAATCTCTCACTACAATCTACTAAACATTAAATACCTTTGAACCACCACAAAACTCTAGATAAAATTACCCTCAAATGAAAATAAACCACACCAAATGCAGCAGAGCAATGAAAAATAGAGAATATTATAGGCTTTCTTGATGATCAAGAAAGGGATTCTTAGAGAGAAGATTCCGCATCTCTCTTGTTAGGGAATTCTAATCTCTTAAAGTGGTAAATTTTTAAAATTATACATAAATATTATAAAATATCATAATTGGTTTTTATTGTTATAAAAAATTAAAATATTCTAACTAATAAAAAATGACATATTAAACGACAATATAAAATAAAACAAGATATATTTTCTACAACAATATGTATACGAGGGAAAAAATCCTTTAAAATTATATATAAAAATTAAATAATTTTTATAATAATTCATTTCGTTATTAATTATTCAATAAAATATACTATTTATATCTATATATATGGGGAGTCCACAAATGATAAATTTCCTTCATCAATAAACAAGTTAGGAATTGCTTTTCAAGAGAACAGATTCATATAGGCAATCTATAGTTGAGTAAGTCTCGTCCTTGCAAATTGGTCAAAGCACAAATAAAAAATCCTCTGCAACGATCTCAAATCCAAAATCAAAATAAATGACAGAACATTACCGAATAAATCAAAAGAAATATCATATAAATATTTATTTCACATCTACTGTCATAGAAAATCTGCATAAAAAAACTGAGAATACCATGGTGGGAAAATTCTCTGGCATGAAAACCTAAACAATTATCTATGGGTATGGCTATATATACCCAATTCAGGTTTAAGTATACCCAAAATCAACATTTGACTTTCGTTTGACTTTTTCTTGACATTTTTACCCTCCATCAGAAAATAAATATCTGAACTACCATTAAGTAAAAAAAACTACTAAGTGTATCATGAGTATACCCAATTCACCAAAAGTCCTATTTTGCTATCTATACCCAAACAAACACTCTTCTTTGCTGAATTTAGTATCCAAATAGTATAGTTTTCTTAAAATTTTTGAAACCTAATTCAAACTTCCTAAGAAAATCAAGAACATTCAACCTAAAACACAAAATCGATCATGACCGAAGCAGAACTAGGGATCAGCGTGGAGGAGTTGATGTCGCCGGAGAAAAAGAATGATGAAATTTTGCCGGAAAAAGAGATGGAGTCGCCGGAGAAGGAGCCACCGTCGCCGGAGCAGCCACCACCATCGCCGGAAAAGGTACTAACCAACCCGGTTCCATGGCCTGGAACCGATGGTGCATGGGCCACCAGCCGGTCGGTTCCATAGCCTTGGCACCACCGGTGCTGAGGCCATGAACCGGTGGTGCTGGGGGCCTCAGTCCGCTCGGTTCTGAGGCCCCAGCACCACCGGTTCATGGCCTCAGCACTGGTGGTGCTTATGGCCGTGTCCGCTCGGTTCTGAGGCCTAGAACCACCGGTTTTAGGCCTCAGAACCTTGGATTCGCGCATGTTTTTCGAAAAAAATCAAGATTTATTTATGTTTTTAACTATACCTGAATGTTTATTGTGCTTTTTTGTTGTGTAACAGGGGACGGATGTCGCAAGTGGGACTGAGGCACCTTCCGCTACTGATTACAGTCATTTGTTCTTCACTACCGAGTTCTACACACACGACGCGTTGGTGAAATGGGTTACGAAGATAGGAAAACGTTATGGTATGGTTATCAACATAAGTCGGCGCGACAAAGTAAACAGCAGAAAAAATCCGAGAGTTTATTTCCAGTGTGAGAGGGGGGGAAATATACTCCAAGGGTTGCAGAAAAAGACCGTAAACGGAAGTCTACAGGAACGAAAAAGATTGACTGCTCATTTCAGCTTCTCGGGTCAATGGTTGCCCCAGATCAATGGAAGTTATAAGTAAAATGTGGTACTCATAACCATGAGACTTCTATACATCTAGATGGTCATTCTTTTGATGGCCGTTTGAATGATGAAGAGATGGAATATGTTGAACGAGCGACCTTCATTGGTACTAACCCCAGAGATATACTGAATGGTGTGAAGAAATTGAACGAAGATAATGTTTCTACCATGCGGACGATCTACAATGCACGACAGAAAAGTCGGGTTTTAAAGAAGGCGGGTAGGTCACAACTTCAGTTCTTGTTGGGTGAGCTTAAGTCACAAAATTATTATGAATGGCATAAATCTGGTGAAGACGATGGACAAATCATTACAGATTTGTTTTTTGCCCATCCTGTCAGTGTTGACCTTTTGCGGACATTTCCGACAGTTTTGATTATGGATAGTACATATAAAGTGATACGATATGGTATGCCATTGTTCGAGATAGTGGGTGTGACGTGTACCGGATTGACTTTCTGTGAGGCATTTGCCTTCATGTCGGGTGAGAAGTTAAACAACTTCAAATGGGTGTTAGAGTGTTTGAAGTCGTTGATTTCCGTTCACGGAATTCAAGAACCTCGGGTCATCCTAACCGACAGAGATTTAGCATTGATGAATGCCATAAAAGTGGTATTCCCAGAGACAACGCATATGTTATGTCGCTGGCACATAAACCAAAATGTTCAAGGGCAAACAAGAAAACACTTCATCGAGAAAAGTGATCATAACGAATTTGTTACTGCTTGGAAGAAGATTGCGTATGCAGAATTAGAGATTGAATTCGATCACGCCAAACGGGACATGCTATTGGAGTACAAAAATTACCCTCTTGCAATTGAATACACTGAAAAATCGTGGCTCGATAAGTACATGGACAAATTTGTTGTTTGGAAGACGAACAAAAACATGCATTTGGGACATTGCACAACTAACCGCGTCGAGAGTGCTCATTCTAACCTAAAGCGTTACATACGTACGAGCAAATTAAACTTCGAGTTATTTTGGGGGAGGGTTCATTCGCTTGTTGAAATCCAACATGCTGCCATT
The DNA here is from genome assembly GCA_036936605.1 of Limnanthes douglasii subsp. nivea. Lineage (NCBI taxonomy): Eukaryota > Viridiplantae > Streptophyta > Magnoliopsida > Brassicales > Limnanthaceae > Limnanthes > Limnanthes douglasii. Next base: position 324,722,044 of record JAUPFV010000002.1, read on the forward strand.
AGGTCGTCGTTCGAGAAGAGTCGTTACATAGCACTGCATAAGTTCGCGGATAAACTGTTTGATGAGATTCGAGGCAAGGTTTCCCACATGGCGTTAGAACTATTTTTCTCCAAAGTAGAGAAGGCCGAAGATACCAAGATGGTCGCTATTGAAGATGGGTCGGATGTTAAAGACACTGGCGACTGTATATGCGCTATAAAATCTACCCATGGTATACCTTGCTATCACCAGGTCCGCAAGTGGCGTAAAGGTGGAATGTCTGCCTCTCTAGATGCTTTTCACATCCACTGGACAAGGTTAGAAATAATGTCTCGTACATTCCGTACGACCATGGAAATTCTCAAAGATGATCTGCTGCCCAAGGCGCACCACCGGTGCATCGCCGGCCATTTTCCAACCGACAAGTTGGCTGGAAAATGGCCCCTAATTTCTATCTAAACCCTAATTTGTCTACCTAATTCTATCATAAACACCAAATTCAACCCTAAATCTAACCAAAAACTAAAATTCATACCTAAATCTAACAAAATTAAGAAACAAAATTAATTTAGGAACTTACGTAGGAGGCGGCGGAGGGTTTTTGTTCTTGACCATGATGAAGGAGGAGGAGGAGGAGGAGGAGTGGTGGTGGTGGTGGTGGTTCGCCGGAAAATATGAGAGAGAAGTGAGAGTAAGATTTTAGAGAGAAGTGAGAGATGTGAGTGAAGTGAGAGAAAGTGGAGGTTAAAATGGAGTGGATGAAGTTAGTAAAAAAAATTGGCTTATATACCCACAAAAGGGCATTTTGGAAAAAAATGGGTATACTTAGATCACCTTTGGGTATACTCAAAATTGGGTATACTTAAACCTGAATTGGGTATATATAGCTTGACCCTTTATTTATTCTAAAATTCTTTGATTCATTTGGGTTTCTTGGAGAAGTTAACGTTTCATATAGGGATATCAGACACATCTTTATTGAATATCTAATTGAAGACCTCAAACAAAAAATTGGATGATAAATATTTATCAAATCGATGACAAGAGAATGAGACTAAAAATGGCTACCACATTATAACATGAAGATATAATTTCCTTTAACTCCTATTTGGATTTTATTTCTAAATCTACCATAGTATATGTTTGACAAAGATATAATAAGTTTAGTGGCTAGAGTTATAGGAAACCTTCTTTCGATATGGGTTCCACCAAGAAACAAGTTTTAAAACAATTATCGTACAGTAACAGTGGATAGGTTTTGGTGAAAATGAGTGATATTAGCAAGAAATTGTATATGATAATCCACAATGTTACTATCCTAATTGCTATCATCTGTGTTGTCATTACAAAGATTGCAGGAAAATCAACAACAACAAATCAAACCTCACAAATTCAGATTATCCACATAATATTACTCTGACTTAAGAAACTCTAATGCAGCTTAAGATAAATTCATTATAGTGAAGGGAGAAAATTCTAAGATTCAAGCAACGAACGAGAAACAAAGAAATTCTAAAGCAGAAGCAATTGAAGCAAAGCTTAACAATTAGACACAAAAAAAGAATTGAAGAAGAAATAAACATGCATAATAAAAGAAATTCAATTCAACCAGAAACAATGGACTCAAGAAGCTTATGTCTAAAAGGAATAAGTATAGTCACCAGTCAGATCAATGGCTCGGAAATTTCAAAAGCAACACAAAGAGTATAAAGAAGTACATTATTCACGGTCTATAAGTAAGCAAGAATATCTAAAAGCGAAGATGAATTAAATGATCTTGGATTAGTAATTAGTCTTCCACCGTCCCATGTATTAAAAAAGATAAAGTCAGAGAATATTTCAAAGATAATTTGAGACTATCAAAGAACCAGAATGTTAAGAAGGTCAATGACATGTATCAGCCCTCTAAGGTTGAAGTCATTGAGGCTATTGAAGATTTAGAAACATTCAACTCAACCCTTGAGCATCCAACCCCTAACGAAGAGAGCATATGTGGTTTTCCTACTTCACGTGCAAGACAGAAAGTTGAGGTTGATCAGAATCTTAAAAAGAAGCTAAAAGATGCTAAGAGAAGGAAATGCAGTATGAGTTACGCTCCTACAAATGACTGATATAGCTAATCTCTATCGATGATTTATGCTACTAACAAGCTCATCAAGATCATAATCTTGACCAGCATTCTAAATCATCGTTGAAACAGATGGTTTTCTAATCTATCTGAATTTTTGTGTAATATTTGTACATATAAATCGACTCCAAATGTTAGATGAATTGTTTAATTACCTGGCATATTTGTCATGGTGATTAATATTTAGCCCTTATTAGCTCAGAAGACATCATAATCTGTCTATATCATCTTTGGATCACTCTAAATTTTGGATCCTAGCATTGCATCTCAATTCTTGGGGCTCAGGACTGCTGTAATTATAAAGCAAAGCATTGCTATTCACCACCTAGTGTTTATCTTGGTGCTATCTGATTTTGTGCTAAAACTAAAGCTAACCGTTTCTAATCAAATCAACCTCATTTTTTTTGTTGAAGTCCAAAGTGTGGTTCTTACCGTTGTGGTCCATCACCTGAAGCTAAGCATTACTGTTGATTCCCTGGAGCTTATTATTGCAGTCATAAGCAATATTTGTTTTATTACTGTAACTGTCCCAAGCTTGTGGATGTTGTTTCTTACCACCTATTCCTCAAGATTGTTATACCCCTTCATGCCATCATTAATCTCGTCCATCAACAGTATATCAAGTCGACACTCAGTTGCCATGACTTCTCCAACCTTTCAGTGCATCATCATTGGAGTCCAGACCCGCTAGTGTGTGTTTGTATCATCACGCTGCTTGGTTACCCTAATTCCAGCCTCTCTCCTGACCTCTAAATGTTTTCCTGGACCAATTGAAATGATGCACGTTTATTGAAAACCTAAAACTGCGGTGATTGGTCGCGGTTGTTTCTCGGCATCCTCAATCTCTGGCCTTCAATAGCTTCAAAGGCTCATATTCTGTTCTCTGGACATCTTCTTCAAGTTCAGTTCTGTATGAATTCCCTCACTTTGATTCCTACCTTGAAGCTCCTTCATTTTCTCTTCTATTGCTCAATTTTAGATTTGATTTGTGCAAATTATCAATCTGGAGCTAGCAAAATCAAAGAAATAGATTCAAAAAGGAGGAAGAATCCTGAGATGATATTAAATAGACTCAAAAATATCGGTCGAATTCATATTTTGGCTTCTCAAAATCAAGGATTACTTGAAGTATAAAATAGTTCCATACTTGAGGATCCATCTTCCTTCTCGGGATAGAAAAACGCAGCTCCAAATGCTAGATCTGCTTGTGGGTTCGACAAGATCGATATCTTAATGCTAAGCTTGAAAGAAGAGCTTCAAGAATTTCAAGTCAAATGCATCCTATGAGATATGGTTTCTCTCTGGATGACCATCAATTCGTCAAGTATGGTTCTGTGATGAATTAGGTGATGAGATTTGCTGCAAAGAGTACAAAGTGGTGGCTGTGAAGTTGCAGACTAGGGTTTCGTAATTGATTGTAAGGTTGAAATGTAAGGGCAAGGCTATATTGGGACCCCGTTTGGCTATAATGAGACCCCAAATTCAGATTTTTTTTTCTTCATTGTGAAATGTCTGTTTTGCCCTTCATTTATAAGTCCAAGTTTCTGAAGAAAAACTAACTTTTCTCCACTTCTCCCTCAAGGTTTCTCTCTCTAAATAACTAAAAACTCTAAAAAAACCATGGATTTGAGTGATTGGAGTGAAGGTTTCAGCTGCAACCTTGATGATTTTGCATCGGAGGAAGAAGAGCCGTTGACGGACCATTTGCAAACCCAAAATGAGGTATTTTCCAAAATTTTGAAGTGTCTGTGCGAATATAGCGGTGTCACCGCTATAGAATGGACGAAATGTGAACCCAGTGTTCGCAATTTGGCAGGAAATTTTTTGCAAAATCGCGAACGGCCTGTTCGCAAAAATACCAAATGGACGAAAGGGTTGCTCGCGATTTTGCCAAATCTGCGAACACTGCCTTCGCAGCAATACCGAAAGGACGAACAACCACTAAGAGATTTCTCCAAATACACGAGTGCACTGCGCGCAATTTGGCGAAATTGTCGTATTGGTTGTTCGCGATTTGGTAGAAAAATCGTGTTCCGTCTTCACGAAAATGACCTGTTTTGCAAATTAAATACTTGGCTAGATTTAAGTATGATTTCATATAATTGCATCAATCACATATGTAGGAACCCGATCAACCGCCATGTTCGATGGCCGATTACACAGAAGTGTTTAGTACGAACACCTTCTACACCAAAGCCGATTTGATTGATTCGATCGAGTCCGAAAGCATAAAACTAGGATTCATTTTGGTACGTAGTAAAAACGACGACGGTAGCAAAAGCATGAAAACTCCTAAGATATATTTTAGGTGCGAGAGGCACGAGGTTTACAAACCTAACCCCAAACCGGGGTATGTTAAGAAGCGCCAAGAATGTTCATCGAAAAAATACGGGTGTCCGAATATTTGAGGGGGAGTCCGGTCTTAGAGCTACCGGGTTATTGGAAATTGGTTGTGCTAAACGGGAAACACAACCACGAACCATTTTTGCACTTGGATGGTCATTCACGGGCCGCTAGACTAAAAGTCGAAGAACAATTGTTCGGTCGTAGTCAAACGGAAGCCGGTTCTCGACCGAGAGAGATATATCGTGGTTTAAAGATTAAAGACCCGCAAAATGTATCAAGCATGCGCACGATTTACAACATGCGGCAAAAACATGATGTGGTTGATAAAGCGGGCAAGACCCAAATGAAATACTTATTTTCTAAGTTAAAAGAATAGGAGTACTATGTTTGGGAGCGAAGTTGTGAAGCAACGGACGAGATCCTCGAGTTGTTTTTTGCACACCCTAAAAGCATTGATTTCATGCGCACTTTTCCTCAAGTTCTTATAATGGATAGCACGTACAAGACTACAAGGTATAAGATGCCTTTACTTGAAATAGTTGGCCAAACTTCGACGAAGAAGACATTTTGTGTTGTTTTTGTTTTTTTGAGCTCCGAAAAACAAGAGAACTACACTTGGGGATTGAGCATTCTAAAGAAGGTGTTGACGAACAACAAATGCGCATTAACTAACATTATCGTCACCGATAGGGAGTTGGCTTTAATGAATGCTATCGATGATATATTTCCGGACGCAACTCATATGCTATGCAATTGGCATATTGGTAAGAACGTCACCTCTTACGCTAAAAAAGTTTTACCGAATTTGGACATGGCCGAAGAGTTCGGCGAATATTACCAAAGGGTAGCCTATTCGGCCACGCTCGAAGATTATAACAAAAACCTTGCCGATATACACCACATGTACGCATTTTGTCCATTGGTTATCGAGTACGTTATGAAGCAATGGATTGACGAATATGGACACAAATTTCTCAATATTCACACAAACAAGTTTAAACATTTTGGCAACCAAACTAGCAATCGGTGAGTTATATTTCCATCTCCACACAATATTTTTGAATATCAAGTGTTAGAAATATAATTTATTTTAACTCATGTTATAGGGCGGAGAGTGCTCACTCTAGCCTCAAGCGGGCAAGTGGTAGTAGTCTATGCACGTTCGAGTAATTTTGGAAACATGTTCATGCATTGCTAACCGCTCAACACTCTAACATTTTCGAGTCATTCGAGCGTAGTAGGTATCGTCCAAGAAACTCAACTAGGGGGCCTAACAAAACCATCTACAAGGATGTCAAAGGTGAGCTTTCATGTAAAGCTATAGAATTAATAGAGACAAATCTCGCAACGGCCTTGAAAATATGGTTCACTCTCGGAATGTGTGGGTGTGTTATTAGGACAACTCATAATTTACCATGTGCATGCGAATTAGCTTTGATTTATAAAGAAGGAAGGCCGCTTAGAAAAGATGATTGTGATGTCTATTGGAGTACGTTAAGGATCAAACCTAATGAGGAGTTTGATACCGAAGACGAGCTCACTAGAAAACTCTCCTTAATAGATAGCACCATCCGCGGTTACGAGCAACACATCCAAGATCACGTTATAAATAGGATGATGCAAATCTTAGATCCTGCTAGAAGTCGTGTTTTAGAACCTAAGGAGCCGGTTTTTATTAAGGGTAGGAAAAAAGCCGGTCGGGACAAATCAACTCAACGGGACCCTAGCGAGTGGGAATGCGATGGTAGTCTAGGTGCTAGCACTCCCGGCACGATTGGTAGCACGGCCGCCTCTGTAGGTAATAGAACATTTCTAGCGCCAAAAGCCAAGGCGAAAGAAAAAGCGAAAACAAAGGCTCAACCGAAGAAAGATAAAGTGCTTCGATCGAAAAAAATCATCCAAGGGCCAAGATTTTAGCGGTTACGAGAGTTGGTTTCCTAACTATTTGCATGACTACATTTCTAGCATCAAAGACGTCACTCTCGACGGTAATTGCAAATTTCGGGCCGTTGCTTTGACGGTATACGGTAAATCCGATTCATGGGACCAAGTTAGATGGGATTTGATCGGCGAATTGCAAAATAAACGCGAGCTATGAGAGAGAGTGTTTGATGGTTCACAAGCTGTAGATAACCTAGTGAGAAGGTTGAACGTTTTTGAATTGTATGGTGTCGGTACTAGGCATTGGATAACGTTACCCGATTTAGGCTTAGTGATAGCCACTATATACCAATGTATCGTATACCACATTTCACTCCATCAATCGTACACTTATCTACCTCTACGCGGTGTGCCTCCTCGATCGTGTCCTAACCTAGAAGTTGGTATAGGTTTTGTGCACGGTAACCATTTCGTGAAAGTAAGTATACAAATGAAAGTTTCAATTTTATATATTAATTTTGTGACCAAATATGTATCTTGCTTTTATTTGTGTAGGTTGTGTTGAATGGACCACTTCAAGAAATTTATCCTACTTGGTTTCCGTTTCACACGGAAGATTCTGTCAACGGTTGGGCAATGCCGCTCGACAAGAGATTGGAACAAACATAACCAAATCAAGCCCGCCCAACCATCGACCGCACACGAAGAGCCACCACATGTCTTGAATTTGGGTGAAGACTAATAATTTGTTTATGCATTACTTGTTTTTATCCCGTTGTGTTTACGAATATTTTTTTTACTTTCACCACGGTTTGTAATTGATACTCCCACGTTTTGTTTATTTTGAAAATTCCATTTCATAACATTATTGTAAAAACAAGTTTCACAAAAAAAATTAAATTGCAAGTTTTCCAAAAAATTACAATTTTATCCAAAAAGTGGGAAATAATTGAAAAAAAATCGGCACAGTGGCGAAATTGCGAATAGGGAATGTTTGATTTTGGCCAAATTGTGAATTCCGAGCGCTATGATTTGGAAAATCACGAACGGGCTGTACGCGATTTTTCCAAAACACAGCCTCCTGCATTCGCGAATCGGGCGAATTACAGCGTCCTGTGTTCGCAAAGCCCTCTGTAAATTTAGTATTTTCACCCTTTTGTGACTTTCCCGACTCTAAAACTGATTTTTCTTTTTACCAACATTATACATTAGTCATTTGGCCCGAATGATTCGAAATTTGTGAAAACAAAAACTCAAAAAAGTTGAAAAAACTACTCCAAAGTAGTCTAAAATGGTCACAATTTTGACATTTTCACGTTTATTTACTTTTTTAGTCTGAAATGTTTTTTTTAAACCATCATTATTAGTTGTGATTTGAAGTATCATATATGAACCAAAACATGCAAATATATAATATAGGTCCGAAGTAGCAAAAAATGGTCACAGAATTGACATTTTCGCGTTTATTTACATCTTGAGTCTGAAACTTTTTAATTTTTTAACCATCGTTATACGTTAGTCATTTTCAAAGTAATAATTCGGAATTTCTGGGAAAGAATAATAATTTAAAAACATCCTAAAAACTAGTTAAAATTAGGATAACGTTGTCAGACATGTAAGGATAACGTAATCTGAATAGGCGACTAATGTGGTGACACATAATATATACAAAAATACACACATATCGAAGATAATTATTACAACCCACGTGGTTTAAATCAGGGTCTCATTATAACTAAGGACAACACTGCATTCGAAAGGGTATGAATTTCGCTATAATGAGACCCTATCCAAATATTAAACGCCCACCAAAATTGACTCGCCCCTATAAAATAGGACATAAATTCTAGAAAAATACGACAGTTGGGCAACCTATAGCACTCACAAAAATAGAAAACTCGTTAACGTTTACATATGGAGTTTACGGCGGACGAAGACTACCACATGCTTCAAGCTGTGAAGATTGCACGCCAGATACTGGGGGAAGATACCAGTGATCAGTTTTTCGAGTGTGTCCTATGTACGATGTATATAAACTACGGTCGTTTAGGCACAAGAGGTATCGTTGTGCGTACTCGTGAGCAGATCAAACGCAGATACAATTTTTGCAAGCCAATACAGCATTTGTGTTTCTTGTCATCGCTAATTAAGCAAGAAGCAGCAGCCGTTTGGAACCTGAGCTTGATAGACTACATCACAAGGGATATGGTAGCATTTCTAGAGGACAGAAAGGGGTGGAGTGGATGATGTGGAATACAAACTTAGATACGACTAAGCCTTCCACTTATGCAATTTTACGTTATTATTTTATTAGCGGTTGTTATTTGAAGTTGTCATTTTTCTTATGTATTGTTGTTTGAAGTTGTGATTTTCGTATTACTGGTTGTTAATTTAAGTTTTGATTTTCAATATTAGTTGTTGTGTTAAGTTGTTATTGTTATTATTAATTGTTGCCTTAAGTTGTGGGTACCAAATAATGTTTGCAAAACAAGGTAATGAAAACTTTAACAAGTTATAGCATTAACTTAAACAAACAGACAATACAGAACCTAGAAGATGCAAACAGTTAAAAACATAGCATAATGCTCAATCGTCGAAGTCATATCCCAAGTTGTCGTCAGACTCAATCCCCTCTTCCCTCTTAGTAATCCTATTCTCAAGATACGCTATCATATCCTTAGTGATGTAGTCTACCACCATCATGTTCCAGACGACAGCTGCTTCTTGCTTAATTTTAAATGGTAGAAACAACAAACTATCCATTGGTTTGCAAATGATGTACCTCTCCTTGATTTGTTCACAGTTACGCACAACAAAACCTTCAGTTCCTAAACGGCCGTAGTTGTAGTACATATTACACAAGACCAGCTCAAAAAACGCATCGCTATTATCTTCCCCCAACTCTCGGAGGGCAAGTTTTACTACCTGGAGCAAATGGTAATCTTCATTAGGGGTAAACTCCATTGGTTAAACTGTTTATGTTCGAGGAGTGCTTAGCGTCTATTTATAGGCTCGTGGTTGTTTGGGCGGGAACTGCATTAAACACTGGTGTTTTGGTGGCAATTTTTGTAGGTGTCTCGGTATAGCAAAAAACCTGGTAATAGAAGTTGTGCTATAATGAGACCCCTACTATTATTTCACTCCAACATTATAGTACTTTTGTAAATATTAGGTGCCTCATACTCATTCGTCAACTTGGATTACGTTATCCTTATCTTACAAGTGTCCATGTACTGAGTTGGAAAGTACTGGGAGGATTTGAGTATGGAAACATATAGAGGGAATGAAGTGAAGGTTTCCCGCTTAAAAGAGATTTACGCGGGAACAAAAACAACATTTCTCGCTAACAATTTTCGAGCTGAACGACCCACTTCGAGTCTATAAATACTATAATATGACTACGAAACTAAAAATTTAAGTTATAACAATGGGTGATTCAGGTTGGAATATGCACGAAGATGCAAGCCTCCTAAACGCATTTGACTTCGTGAGAGGTATGATGCAAGAGGAGATTCCTGGTTTCATCGATGCAGTTTTGTGCAAAATGTTCTTCAACCACGGTAGGGAGGCATCCTGCCCAGGATGTATGATGCCCCGACCATGCGGACGCGAAGAAGTATTTGATAGGTTAGCTTATCTTAAAACAATTACTATACAGATTAAGTCGCTAGCTTACGAAGTCCGAAGCAAAGTCCGAAATGTATTCAACATGGGATTGCAAAAGTACAATTACGCAGGAGATGGTGTCACATGCAATACAGTCGCAGGAGCAAGAAATAGTCGACGCAATAGCCAGCGCCGTTGAAACGTATTCTACTCCCGAAGAAAGTAGTGATGCAGATGGATATTCGTTCGAGAAACACTTTGAGTATGGAATGAACTATCTGACTCCATAGAACTAAGTGTGCAATGCTAACTGAGGGTTAGCTTATCTACCGTTTGCTTTAATTTATTTGCTTATGTATTTCTAATTATGCAATCCTTTTGATTAAAGTGTAATTTATCTGCTTATGTATTTCTGATTATGCAATGCTTTCTAATTATGCGAGAAGTTTAGGTGTTATTGTTTTAAGTGTTATTGTTTTTAAGACACACGTCCAAACAAAAGTAACTCCAAAAAATCATATCAGCGAAAGCAACAACTTAAGTAAAACAAAAGGTAAACATCCAAACAAAAGCAATAACCGAAGCAACAAAACCAATTCCATACAACCATATCAACGAAAGCAACAACTAAAGTAAAAAAAAAAGTAGTACCAAACAATCGTCCTAGTAGTCATATAATACAAATGCAGTCAATCGGCATGGCGATACTCGTGCGCCAAAAGCGAACACTCGTGTATCTCCCGACGCATGTCCTCCATACTCATCTCGTCCGCTTTAGAATCAACATCATTCACACGATCGGAAAGGTGATACAGTCGTTCCTGATATGTCATCGCACTCGGGGTCTCTGGAACATGTGAAGCAGATGGACCGAGCACACTAGGGTCAAGCAGAATGTACCATAGGTGGTCACGGATCTATACATCGTATAAAGAGGTCGTCCCATGACCGCCTATAACATATGTGTCACCACGAATCCTCTCGTCAATAACGTGTGACTGCCAGCCTATCCATGTGGCATCATCCCACAAAAAGCGCGTGTTGACACGCCTCCTCCTATCTGCTGGTAAAACAGCCTGCAACGCCGGTGGTATGTCCTGAACGTGCCCTAGCTGTCGAGCCACCCGAAGTGGATAGTACGCCTGAACTATGTCGAACGCCTTCAGCGTGTGGTCAATCCAAGCCACACGATGGACAGGGAAATGATCACGATGCGTGCCGTAAGGCATAAACCAAACCTGTAATATGTTAGTTAATAATCTTTAAAAAACTATAAGTAATAATAAATTAACGATATGGAAACAAATGTAACAAATCATCGTAACTTACATTGTTCTCCGTCAACGAAACCAGTATATCTCAGATGTTGATACGAGTCTCATCATCCGCATGAAACGGTGTCGGTACATATCGACACATAGTTGGCATATAACACTCGTACATAGTGTTGAGCGTAGTCAAATAGGGGGGGAAGTGATTGTATATCCACGTCTCCAACAAGGCCATAAAACCTGCAATTCCTAAAGTCGAGTGCAGCGACGACTTTCCTAGATGGTGGTACGTCTGAGCTAGTATATGCTGGCCCCAGTTATATCTAATGTACGGCCCTATAATACTCTACAAACTGCAGGTAATCTAACGATATACTGTTCCCCGTCTTGTTCACTAAAACACAACAACCCAGCATGTGCAGCAGATAACCTCTAGTGACACACTCTACAGTACTATCAGACATGGTATCATCCTGAAAGTAGGGCTGCATGTACTGTTCACGTAAAAACGGTAAACGAACAGATCTAGCATTACCCCATTGTTACGCCCTAACTCATGCCTAAGTGCGTCCTGAGGTATACCTAATACACTAGAATACCATGCTAAACGATGTCCATCACTAGGAAATATCTGAACGATAAAATCATCACCTGTCACCGGGAGACTAGTAATAACGTGGACGTCGTCTAACGTCACCGTCATCTCACCGAAACTAAAGTGAAAGCTGTTGGTGTCCGAATGCCACCTCTCAATAAAAACATCTACAAGGTGTACGTTGGTACTCCAACGCTCCAACACATCGGTGAGGGGACCGAAGCAAGACATCCTAACCTGCTGTCTGACCCTGTTCTGCCCAGAAAGAGCCCTTGCACGGTGGGTACCGTACATAGAGTAGCACCGCGACGGCCGACGAGCCTACACAAAATATCAGTAACTTAGAAATAATACAAAAGAGCATATGTTGTACTTTAAAAAAATCATTACTTACCTCTCCTCCAAAGACGCGGTATGCCTCGTGCTGTGTGTAGTCTAGATATAGAGCAGGCACATGCGGATTCACCTTCCGAAATTACTAATCCAGCGTCCCAAACGCATGGGATATAATAGGGGCCGGAGTCGAAGCGTTAGGCCTACGCCTTACGGACAGTGACCGTGACAGAACCTCCTCCTGCTCGCCAGCACCGCTCTAGCCTGAATGTCGAATAGGTGTATGCTGTGTGTGAGGCATGCTGAAATACAACAAATAAAATCGTTAATAAATTTGGGAAAAAACTTCATAATTTGACAAAACAACCAAAAATGGTTATTCCCTGATTTTGTGAAATTGGGAACGCTGAGGTTGCAATTTCACCAAAATTGCAAAAACTGAGCTCGCAATTTTGGTGAAATTGCGAGCTCAATGTTCGCAATTTCACCATTCCTGGAATTGCAAAATCGCGAACAAGCAACTCACGATTTTGCACGGGTTGCGAGGTGTTTGTTCGCGATTTTGCAATTCCAGCATCCCCAAACCCTAGATATGAAAATCAAATCCAAACCTCACAAACACAACCTAAATTCAACAACTATGGTACCAAAACGTTTATAATGCAACGACTAACACGAATCTACAGCTATTTATCCAAAAAAACAACAGCATATACATGAAAATCAGACTTTTTAGGCAGAACCCTAAACTCTAAATATCACTAAAAATACTAAAGTAAATTGCTTAAAAATTACATGAATAGGTAAAGGATTCGTACCTCAAGGTGTTTGTAATGTCGGATTTGAGAAATCTTTCCTTTTTTGGGATTTTGAGAGCTTTTGCTAGAGAGAAGAGAGAAGAAGAGAGAAAAGAGGTTTTTGGGCTGAAAATACAGCTTTTATATCAGGGGTAAGTTGGTATTTTTTGGGGTCTCATTATAGCCAAATGGGGTCTCATTATAGCCAAACGGAGTCTCAATTTAGCCTTGCCCAAAATGTAAATGATATTAGTAGCTTGGGCCTATCTTAAATTTGGACTGCTAATTCAGTGGGTCTCTTCCCTGTATCAACCTATGTAGTGCTAATTCAATGGGTCTCTTCCCTGTATCAACCTATCTTAAACTTCTACCGCATGAAATAAAAAAGCTCGTTGGGACCCGAGATATATAATGATAGGAATCAATTTTTTTAAAATGTCAGAAATAATTTGGTGACGTAAATTCATTAACAAAAATATTATAAATCGTTTTTTTAAGGCAACAAAGTAATTTGGCGACGTAATATATCAACAGTGGGTCAAATTAAAGTGCATATCCTAAAGTGGACTCCAAATTTCCATCATAGAAAAGAATTGCATGTAAATCCCTCATGGATTACTTTCCCTCATTCATGTATCAGAAAGATACTATAAATTTATTAGCAAAAATTCTAAGAAACATATTACAAGTCCAAGTGCCACAAAAAATAGAGCTATGTACAATTTTTGTATGGCTTAGATTGAAACCAGTATATCAAAGCCTTCTATATCTAGAATCTCGGTTAGTTTTTGGAAAAAAGAAAGGTTTTGGCAGTAGGTTACGTATGGTGTGAGGCCAAACTATTGTTCCAAATAGGCATGGGCATATGGGTATGGAACCGAAGAACCGAACCGAACCGAAATAACGAATTCGGTTCGGTTCCGGTTCCTTATAAATACCCGTACGGTTCCTTATCTTAAATACCCACAGTTCTCGGTTCGGTTCGGTTCGGTTCGGTTCGGGACCGAGAACCGAATAGTACCGATAAAGAACCGAATAAGCAATAGTACCTTTGAATATCCATGATTTTCTGTTCGGTTCCAAACGGTTCTTTTGGCTACAAAGTAACCATTTGGTTCTTTTCGGGTTCAGTTCCAAACCGTTCTTTTGGTTAGAAAGTAACCATTTTGTTAGAAAATAACCATTTGATTCTTTTCGGGTTCAGTTCCAAACAGTTTTTTTAGTTAGAAAGTAACCATTTGGTTAGATAATAATCATTTCGTTCCTTTCGGGTTCAGTTCCAAACGGTTCTTCTGGTTACAAAGTAACTATTTGGTTAGAAAGTAACTATATGGAACTGAAACCCGAATGTAACCGAACCGAACCGAGAAGAACCGAACCGAACTGAATTTTAATCAGTTCCTAAATGGGTACTAATTTTAAAGAACCGAGAACCGAACCGAACCGAATTTTAATCGGTTTCTAAATGGGTACTAGTTTTAAAGAACCGAACCGAACCGAAGAACCGAATGCCCATACATAGTTCCAAATGTCTAAATATTGGACATTAAATCTCTTAATCCATAAAATCAACACAGCCAAATCAGTCCCAAGATGAAAGAAAACACCAGAATAATAGGCAAACTTCAACAACAGATCTCTGGAAACCTAAAATAAATTCCATCATTGTTAAACCTCCGGATACTGAACCACAAAACATTTAATCATGTGATAACCCAATTCAGTTAAAAATAATAATGAAGTTCAAACATATACCAACCAAGCCTCAATAGGCCAACATATACAAATCATCACACAACACCCATTTACAAGCTCTCAGCCTACCAACATCATCAGTGACCCACTAATCCGAATCACCCTTAGCCAAATATCAAACATCAAAACCATACATGAATACCATAAGATTGAAATGATAGAAGCTCTTCATACTCTTGAAACAGGCTTAACTTTGACTTTATCAAAATAAATTATCTCTAAAGATGGTCATTCACTCTCCTAAAGTCATCACCATTGGAAGCCTTCCTTCATCACCTCCTACAAAAGCTCAAGATAACAAGGAAATTCAGAACATTATCAAGAAAAAAATGAAAAGAGATAAACTTAAATCCATCAAAGTATTTAAAACAGACAAGCCAGTGCAATTCAAACGGTCTGGCAGACCTCAAACTAGCTCTTCTAAATGATATTATCATTATTATGTTGGAATGTTTGAGTAATTGGAAACAAGGCCACCATAAGAAAGCTTAAATCAATTTGTAGGTAAGAAAATATATTTTGTAGTAATCTAGGAGCCAATGATTTCTAAACTACATCTAACAAAGACTGTACGGCTTCTTGGATTTCATCATGATATTGCTAACTTATCAAACAAGATTTGGATTTTCTGGAGGAAACAATTCAATGTCACTACTCTTGTCAATCATGATGAGGTTCTATATCTCCACGTAAATAATTCTACCACTAACAAAGATTTTATTTTGTCTATATTGTTTATGCTAAATATATCAAGGACCGGAGGATGGCTCTATGGAATACTATAATAAATATAGCTGACTTCTGTAAGGAATGGGTTATGATGGGAGACATTAACTCCGTCACCAACCACGCTGAACAACTTTTATGTTCAACTATGCGCTTAAAAGCATTGATGATTTTAATGATGCCATCAGTGATTGTAGTCTTTTAGATGCTGGCATCCCTGGAACTAAATACACTTGGACAAACTCTCATAAATAGAACAGGCCATGATCTACTTATTTTGAAACTACCATTGTAAACCACTTAGCTAGAACAGGCTTGGATCACTCATCTCTCTTCATATCCATCAATAACACTCAAAGAAAAACAAAGACATCCTTTGAATTTATAAATATGTGGTTGCTTCATCCAATATTCTAAGAATCAACATAAAGCAATTGGAACGTAGAGATGACTGGTACACCAATTCAAGTATTTTGGAAAAAATTGAATAGACTAAAACTAATATGGATTCATATAGTCTCACGATGTAAAGTATAGTAAAAATATAGAAACTTAAAAGAATATGATTTTAGAGAGAGAAAACCAGAATAACTAGAGTAATTAATGAATAATATATGTTATTTATTAAATGAGCTTTAGCCTTCATATAGGAAAAAGGGTTACAAAAAGGGATTAATTGCATACTCGTCCCTTATCAATACACAAACCTTTAATTCTCTTCTATAATTATATAATATGTCATAATAAGATTTATTCATTTACAATTTAGTCTTTAGAATTCTATTTCTTTATTAGTAGCCCCTTAGTTCTTATAAAATTCGATGAATAAGAACTACTTAGCTTCAAAAATCTTCACCAATGAAAGAAAATCTCTTTACTCAGAATTCGAACGGCTACATAACTATCAAAAACGCGACAACTCTTAATGCCTCAAAATTTATATATGTAGTCATTTCCTTTCGATTAATAATAATTATTTGAAGCCTTAAGCTACTTTTACCAAAAAATTCAAACTCTCCGTACAATCTTCAATCTGTTTATGAAAAAAATACCCAAAATGGAAAAAATCCAAAGCCAAAGTTCATAAAAACCTTAGTTCTCCCAAGTCTGATAACTACGTCGTTGGTACTTACGACTATTTATGCATTGGTGAGAGGGTCGACGAATATAAAACTCTCGCTTTAATCAACAACGCTAAGTACATCCACAGAGACAATTTACTTCGGTACATTCGATCCCACTCGAACTCATCAACCTCGTCTGGAGGAAAAACAGTAAAATTTACCTATATAGACTCTTCACTATTACATGTTTTCGAAACGATATTTAATATTACAATTTTTCGAAGCGATATAAACTGTGTATTTTTACCAGAAATTTCAAAGCGATATAAAAGTCGTTAAAAAGATGCCATAGATATTTTCAAAAAGCTGGCCACTTTGACTGATAAAGAATGGGGGAACGAATTACACTCAGCCTTCCATCCGATCAACAATCTGAATAGTCACCTATTCAGAATTGGTGTGAGAGCTGACCTCCCCGAGAATTTGATGGAGGCGCTTGACCTTAACCGTTAAGAGGCTCGTAGCCCCAGATTGCAAAGTGTTCCTTCGAGTTTGGAATCGGTCTTACAGCCAATTTTCCCCCAAAGAAAAAGGAAAAAAGAACAACGTCTCCAACCAAACCGAAGAGGAAGGTATCAGAAAAAAGCCTTCCTACAATTGAAGAATGAGATGAGGTCGCGCCTTCACCGAAGACAAAAAATATGGCTGCATCGAAACGGAAAAAGAATCCATCTACCACATCTTCTCAAAGAAAAACAAAGAAGAAATTACCACGTTTCATGATCAAGAGGAAGTAGCCGCAGCATATGTTGATGAAGGGCTCAACCAACCAAAAGACACTGCTACTGATGATAATCAAGGTGACGATCACTTTAATCATGACAAATTTATCAACCTTGATCAACCTCAAGAGGTTACTACCGATGTGGATCCATACATCCAAGGAGTTCAAGACCAACTCCAACATTATGGAGAGAAATCAGCACATACTTCCTTTGAAGTAAATAAAATCATACTCCTTCCGAGGTGAATGTTTCCGAAACTCCATTGTCAGTGACTTCGTCTGCCATAATTCCCTACACCAAGTATGTTTCCATTCCTCCCAAAGAGCTACCCGAAGAAGTGAAGCTTGCTCTTCAACCATTTACGTAACCACTTGAGTCTCTGGTTAAGGAAATGGTTCGTCAACCGAAAAATGTTGTAGCCGAGAAGAGGATGAAAGAGATTTTAGCTTTAAAATTAGAATAGAGCTTTCATGAGTTTCAGGGTGCCAGATCAGAATTTCTGAGAGAGATTCTTCACATCAATACCCATCTTAGATCTGTGCATGCAAGAGAGATAGAAGAGCTCAATACTTCAAAAAAATTATCTAGATGAGCTCAAATCAAAACATGCCCAAGAATTAGCCGAAGATACACAAAGGTACTCCACACTTCAACTCTCACTCAACAAGAGTGAAGATGAAAAAAGCTGGCAAAATACATGGATGCTCTCAATAATCAGTTCGAAAATTGAAAGAAGTTTGATGGAAAGGCTGCTGAAAAAGAGTGTGAGAAGGATCTGTTGGCAGCCATAAAAAAGGCCGAAGAGGTGAAAACTATAAATCTTCTTCAACAAATTCATGCCTCATTTCCATAGCAGATCTTTCACCTTGGGAGCGAATACCGATCAAAATTCGTCCTAGCGAAGCCCTCGACCCTATTCCAAGCTTATCAACCGAGGAAGAAGAATCGGAAGAATCTATTTCAGGTGAAGAATAATCCTTTGAATAGTTCATCAAAGAAAAACAATTTCACCAAGGCTCTTTTTTTTAACTGTTGTGTTTGTTACCTATCTTTTTATGGGTTGACTTGAATATATTGGATGCTATTTCACTTAGCACAATTGTAACGTTTTTGGATTACGTAATTTTTTTTTTCGGAGGGAACCCGCAGCCGCTACTCAGTGCAATGAGTGCGCACAGGGTAAACCCTCAGTCTAACGCGATAGCCTGCAAACCAACGCCAGAAGGTAAACCACACAAGGTGACAGGCTCAGCCGAGAAAGCGTATGTAGAGGGACTTGAACTCATGACCTTTTGATCATAAGAATGCCATACTCAACCAACTCGGCTACCCCTTTGGGGGTATTTTTTTTTTTTGGATTACTTATGAATGCAAATAGTTTTGATATTAGAATGTTATATAAACAAGGCGTATGCACCTCGAAAATAACACTTTATATTAAAAACATACCACCTCAATAAATATTGGTCCATTTATTGTATGTGATACCTCAAAAAGTATTGTTGCATTTATTGTGGGTGGCACCTCAAATATTACAGTGCATTTAAAAGACGTAGCACTTCAAATATGATTGTTTTTTCGAAACGTGTTAATAGTGAATGTGTAACACCTCAGAAATATTATTCTTGGCCAACTTCAAAGATGATCAGACTTTGACAAGCTACCAAAATAATCCGAGGATTCATACTGTAAACAACCATTGGCCAAAAACTAAAACTTTATTGATTGTTTTGAATATCTACTTAGCACCTCGTTAAAACCTCCTTGGGCTAACAAGGATAGGAATAGTGTGTCAAATATTCAAGAACAAAATTTAAAAAAAAAATTACACCCAGTACAATTTTAGATGTTGTATATTCCAATGATGTTGAAGCATCATCTCTTACTCATCACAAAGGTTATAAGATCCTGGCTTTATTTTTTTTAACAACCATATAAGGACCTTTCCAGTTTGGAGCCATCTTGTCGAGGCTATTTTCCTTGGTATGGAAGAATACCTTCTTTAGAACTTTATCCCCAACCTTAAAATCCCTCATTTTTACCTTCGAATTTTATCTACTCCTCATAAGAGTCTGATAATGAATCATACTCATATAAGCTCATTCTTTTATCTTCAACTAAATCTGAATCCGCTCTCGTTGCGTCATCATTGACGCCCTCAGAATATTAAGGTACTCTATAATAAAGTAATGTAGATTCTGAAGGGCTAACAAAATCCATTTCATACCCAGTGCAAAGGGAGTTTCTTTAGTGGCTTATGTTGGGGTTGTTCGATAAGCCCATAACACCTCTTGAAAATAAGTAATAGATCTATTTGTCACTTCCACTTGACCATTCACTTGGAGACGAAAATGAGTGGAGAAACATTGTGTTATTATTCCCCTCGAAGCACAAAAGAACCCATCTATTTATTGTTAAACTGAGGACCGTTTGTTGTGCTAATTTTCGAGGTACCCTGAAGCAGCAACAAATATTGTTTACAATAAACCTAAGTACATCTTTAGCTTTTGTTTCAGATAATAGTTCTGCCTCTGCCCACTTTGTAAAATAATCTATCGCCACAATAATAACTTGGCGTCCTCGCACGGCCGTTGGCAATGGTCCCACTAAATCTATTCATCATCTATCAAAAGGGATAGTTTCGGTAATTGTCATAAGTGGAACTGCTGGTTTATGAATAGAATTTTCAAATCGTAGACAAATATCACAGCTTCGAACTAAATTTTCGGCATCATCTATAATCAAAGGCCAATATTATCCCGCCAATAAAACTCTGCGCATCAATGCATTGACGCCATAATGTGCTAAACCCTCGCCATCATATAACTCTGAAAACATTTACAGTGATTCTTGTCTACTTAAACATCGCAATAATGGCCTACTCAACCCTTTTTGTATAAAACCCCATCTAATACCATGTAACCACCTGCTTTAGCTTTTAGATTTTTAGCTACTTGCATATCTTGAGGCAATATTCCTTTTAACAAAAAAATCAAAATACCATTTCGCCAATCACCACAGATATTATTTGAAGTAACAAACACACCCTCAATATATTTACATTGCTCTAATCGTGTTAAAATTGAAGGACTTTCCTGTAATGAAATCCAAGGATAATCTTATGTGTAAGCCATCGTTACCAAAGAATCAGCAAACATATTGTCTCCTCAACTAATATGTTCAACAATACCATGATCAAACAGAGCCATCAAATTCTGAAGCTCTCGGAGATATAGAATTAAATAATCTTTTTTTGGCTTCAGATATTCTAGCAACTTGATTTGCTATCAACTGGGAATATGTTTCTAAACGAACTGAAGTTTGCCTAAAAATATTTGCAAGCCTTAGACCAGCCAATGTCACTTCGTATTCAGCTTTGTTGTTTGATGCATGAAAACAAAATTTAATAGACTGCAACATAGTTGCCCCGGATGGAGCGACCAGTTTCACTCCAGCACTATAACCTAAAATGCTAGAGCCCCCATTAGTTTGAACAATCCACACCGAATTGTTTGGAAAACTTTCCTTATTCACCTTCTCATCTGATTTGTTCGAGTGGAACTCAACCAAACAATCTGCTACAGCCTCGGCCTTAATAGCCGTTCGAGGTGAAAAAATGGTGTCAAAATCTCCTAACTCAACTAAACATTTAGTCATCCTTCCAAAAATACCAGGGCGTTGCAAGATATTTTTTAATGAAAATGAAGTTCGAACCTCAATAGAATGAGCTTGAAAATAAGGACGCAACTTTCTAGCAGCTACTACTAATGCAAAAGCTAATTTTTCAAGCCTAGGGTACCTTTTTCTGCTGCTATCAAACTTTTACTGACATAATAAACTATCTTCGAAATACCCGCACTTTTACTTATCAACATAACACTTACGGAAAATCTGATACCGCAATATACAAAGAGAGTTGTTCTCTAGTTTGAGGCTTGGAAAGTATCTCTGGTGAATATAACACTTTTGTACGCCTAAAAATGTTGCTTCACAATCTGAAGTCCATTCAAAGTCCTTTGATCTACAGAATACTTGACAAAAAGGGAAACATTTGTCAGAAAATCTTGAAATAAATCTGTTAAGAGCACTTAACCTTCCTGTTAGAATTCGGACATCTTTGATAGTTCGAGGAGCTTGTATTGACACTACAACCTATCTTCATTATGGTTCAGCCTCTATTCCTTTTTCACTAATAACATAACCTAAAAACTTCCCTGATCGAACTCCAAAACTACACTTCTCGAGATTTAATTTTAGCTTAATTTCCCTTAAATTAAAAAAGGTCCAGCATTCTTTAATCCGAATGGCATAACCCTATAACAATGCAAGCCTCGTTCTGTGATCAAGGTGGTACTCTCTTCATCTTTTGGATCCATTTGAATTTGATTATAACCTTCAAATTCATCCAAAAAGGTCAAGATTTGATTTCCTGAAGTGGAATCAATTAAATGGTATATCCGAGGAACGGGGAATGGATCTTTAGGGCAAACACGATTCAAATCTATGAAATCTACGCACATTATCCATTTCTAATTCTTCTTTTTAACCACAACTGGGTTCGTTGTCCATAAAGGATACTGTGATTCCCTTATATGGCCAACCTTTAACAATCGATCCAGCTCGGAAACAATTGCTTCTGCTTTTTCAAAAGAAAGTGCACGCTTTTTTTGTATAACAGGTTTAACCTTCAGATTTATTGCTAAGCTATGGCAAATCACCTTGACTGGAACCCCTATTACATCCTATGTTCTCAAAGAAAAGATATAAATTGTGAGATAAAAATCTCAATAGTTGCTGACGCAAAATTGGGGTTACTAAAGTCCCTATTCGTAGTACTTTTCCATCAGGAAAAGTATATTCTTCAAAAAACTTCACTCACTGTTAAAGAGACCAGGGTTTCTCTTTGATCATCTACTTCTTCCTCGAAATCCAAGGTCAACCCCCTAGTTGTTATTCATACATTTCATCATCACCGCTAGCGCTTCGAATTCGAAGTGTTGTGGCATAACACTCTCTAGCAACCTTTTGATCACCTCGGACGACCCCCACTCGATCTCCGATGATATATTTAAAGCACTGGTGAACTGTTGACACAACTCCATACATCCTCGATAACCAAGATCTTCCAAAAATGGAATTGTAGCTTGTCAAACAATACACCACTATGAATAACACCTGAACTTTCTTTCTGAAAGGTCTCTTTCCCAGACTCACCTCTACCTCGAATTCCCCAATTACTTGTGTCGTTACTCCAGTAAAACCAATGATAGTACGCTCTGATTGAGAAATCCAAGGAGGGTTTCGTATTCGATCATAAGTTGTCTTAAAAAGAACATTTGCAGAACTTACTGTATCTATCAACACGCGTCAGATTTCAAAACCCATAACCTCTAGTCCAATAACCACTGCATCCTCATGTGGTCCTGCGGTGCCTCTCAAATCATCTTTGTAAAAAACAAATCGAATGTCTCTCTTACCATACAGACGAGTAGATATGTTTCCTTCTATTTGATTAGCTAAACTCACTATATGTTTTTTCCTGGCATTATCCAGATAACTAATCATAGTATCATCCCCGGATATTGCCAAGGACTCAAAATACTCACAAAGGCTTCGAACGCGACCTTGCTTCACTAGTTCATCTACTGCCTATTAAAATCAATCTGTCTGGATCTGTATCTAAATATTTTGATGTTGTATCAAAATTTTCAATCTTTGAATCTAAATCATCAAAATTTCAGCCTGTGTATTTGGATTTGTTTCTTGTAAACTCGATGTGACAAGGATCTTTGTCATACTGCTCTGTCGTTTTACAAATGCCAACAACTTCCCATTTTCAATCAAAGTCCGCACTTTCTTTTTTAACGCAATACAGTCCGCAGTATCATGTCCAAAATCTTTGTGATACTTACAAAGCTTGTGATTTCGCTCCTCCCTCGGTGCATTTATCGGTGCATGCTTTTTGAAACTCTCATACCCCTTAGTTTTTTCAAAAATTATAGCAACATTCTCAGTTAGATCGGCATAATACTCAGGCCATACCCATTGGTTGGGCCTTGGTCTATGAAATTGATACCCTAATGGTTGTTTTAAATATCCTCTAGTTCGATGAGGTAAGTTATTGTTTTTCGAACGTGTCGGTTGGGTCAAATTCGAAGGCTGCCTCTGATTATTTGGCACCTGAGCAGAACTCTTTTGACCAGTTCCAACTACTCCTCGAACTTTGGTCGATTCTTTAACTTTGATTTGGTCCTCTACTTGAGCCATCAGTATCGCAAAGGTTAAATCGCTTTGCTTTGTTGTTTCATTTTCCAAATCTCCTGGTAATAATCCCTGTCGAAAAACCACCATTGTCACTAACTCCTTACAATTATCTACCCATGCTTTGGTTAAAACAAACCACTTACTGGTAATCTTTCAATTTTTCTCTCACCGCTTGCTTGTATTTAATTATTGTATCCATATTCGCTCGCATTTCTTTGCTTCCTACAAATTATCTTCGGAAATCAGTATTAAAATCTCTAAAGTTTGAAATTGACCCCCTCAAAATTTTGTTGTACCATTTTAAAGTTGTTCCTTTGAATGTTTGAGAAAAACCTTGACACGCCATCCTATCATCATTCTCAAAATTCATCATGCAATTTTTAAACTATTCAATGTGATCATCAGGATCTTGCATCCAATCGAATTTTTTAATTTTTGAAATATCAAAATGCTTCGGAAGAGAAAATGATCTTATCTTAGTTGAGAATGGATAATTTCTCCAGTCAGTACCTTGAACATACTGATTGTCAGCTTCAGCTCCCATCACAGCATATAGATTCTGATCGTCCACAACATTGTATTGATTTGATGTATCTCTTTCGCACCAATTGGCTTCTTTCAAGCACCGGGGTACATTTTCCTTTCTTGACTTGTTTTCCTTTCGCAATTTGTTAGGTTGATCCTTTTCTACTTTCAAAGATGCTCGATATCTTTTAAAATATGATCGTGTACTTTCTATTTCTTCATCACTAGATAAGATATACCTTTGTTTGTCTTTTTTTATCTTTTCGTGAAGTGTAACGATCCTCAAAATATTATGAACGTGTTTCTACGCTTACTTCTGGTCTGACGTGTCGTGCAAGATCGATCAGAGTGATTATCAGCGTCACTTTTATCATCCAATTGTCTCACCTCTGATTTCAGTCTAGCTGACCAAATTTATTGCTCTCTCTGGTCATACTTCTTATTTAAAGCAATAAATTTGTCTAGAAGTTGATTCATTCGTACCTCTATGTCGGATTGAATCTGTTGAATCGGAACAGATTCATCATGTTTACCACCAGCTCCTTGCAAATCATGTTTCAATGTTTCAACTGGTGTTCTAACTAATGGATCATTTTTGTTTCTCGGATTCATCGTTAATAAAAGCAACTATCTAAAATTTGAACAAAAATAAGAAAAAAAAGAATCAAACAGAAGTAATCTAGGCACCAATCAGCGATCAGTCCCCAGTGGAGTCGCCAATTTGATATTGATTTATTTAGTCTCACGGTGTAAAGTAGAGAGAAATGTAGAAAGTAAAGAGAATATTAATAGTATTTGTTCTTTATTAAATCAGCTTTAGCCTTTATATAGGACTTGGCTTTAACTGAAACGGTTAAAAAAGGATTAATTGCATACTAGTCCATTATCAAAACATAAACCTTTAATTCTCTTCTATGATTATTTAATATATCATAATAAGATTTATTCTTTTACATTTTAGACTTCCTTACCATTGGAGATCTCAAGTTCCATTCTCAGAATGTTCCTAGTACTTATAATTATCAGTGTATGTGTGGTGATGTAATATAGACATCTCGATTTTAGTTTACATTAAAAAAATATGACGATGACATTATCAATTTCCACTTTTATTGTGTTTGTCTTGATCGTCATAAAGTGCAAAATGCCCAAGTGTCCATGTTACTTGATATCCCGCATCTCCATGATATTGTTTATGTTCCCATTTCAACTGTATTTTTTCATTACTTTTTAATTCCATGTGTACACTCATCATATTGTACACATCTTATGTGCTTCACACCTTAATTATCTCTCACTATATTTTGTTTTTTTTACAAAATCAGACTTATTACACAACCAAAAACCATATTTACATAACCATTTTCTTCTTACTTTTACAAAATATTTGCGCATAATTATGCAGCTCGAACAAAATTTCTTATTTGCACCCTAGTTATATGCAATTTCGTACCATTAACACAATCCAAGAAAATTAAAAAGAAAATTTTATTAATACAAATATACATATATCTTAGCAAGTACAAAAATTAGTTTTTTTCACACCCAATTAACACCTATTTTCACAAAAACAAGTTGTATTTTTTTCACACAATTAGATTTATTTCACAACCAAAAGTCCTAGTTACGCAACCAATATCTTCTTATTTTTACAACAAGATCGCACATAATTGCGCAATTAGAACAAACTTTTTTTTACACCCAAATTAAACATAATTTTGCATCTTTAACACAATCTAATTTTTTTAAGCAAGTTTTTTCAACATAAAAAAGTATATATTTAAGAAACTACAAAAGTATTAGCCGGTTCACACCCAACTTTTAGCTATATTTTATTGAAATAAACACTTTTTACTAAATTTTCAGTTTTGTTACCCTTGGATTCGGGTTACATCTATCTCTTTACTCTTGAATTATGATTTAGGTTATCTCTGTTTAATTATTTTGTTATTGGTCATGCATCAGTTGGTATTATAACTTGAATTTACTAAAATATAAACACAAGAATCTAGCCTCTCAATAACCCTAGGGTAAGGGTAAAATTATCGCTTCTATAGCTGGTATCTGCAGTGTGAGCATAATGACGAGCGTTTTACTAGGCTGGATACACCATCAAAATGTTAAGGGAAGAGATGAGTAAATGCATGAATCAGATGAAGCAATTGATGATCCTAGTAGGACCCCAAGGTTCAAACCATAACAATCAACTAGAGGATCGTGAAAGAAACTACTATCAGGATGAAAATTCAATCATTCAAATGAGGGATTCTGGAAGTGGACGTGTTCTTCCATGATATCATGGATAACCAGCCTCTAATCAGCTTTTAGACCGTGATTAAAACCAGAGTATAAAAAACTCGTTGGAATCAGGGTTTTGACTTTATATTCTAGATTTCCATGGGGGTATTCAACCAGAACAATTTTTAGATTAGATTGAGTCATTAGAATAAGTTTTAGACTTCAAGGATATCCTGGATAATAAGAGAGTCCAATTGGTGCTAACAAAATTTTGTGGTCGGGCTCGATCAGGTGGCAACACATTAAACAATCTCGTCTACGATAAGGTAAATCTAGAATTATAACTTGGTTTAAATTTGTGAAGCATATGACAAGAGATGAGATCAAATAACAGACTTCTTATAAAGCATTTAGCCCTATCTACTACCATAAATAGAGGAGGAGGACTTCGTATAGGCAGTTCGGTTGCTAGGTGAAATCTTTCTATCTATTGCTCGAATCTTTAGTATTCTCTTATTTATTACCTGTATCTATTATTTAGGCAGACTTGATTATTTTTACATAATAGTAGATAGAAAGAACGCTCGTAAGGAGTATGAGGGCTACATTTTTATCTTTTAATTATGGGAGCATCATGTATGAATAGTTTTAAAATCTTAAACAATGGTAAAAATCTATTGATGATTGTACTGGTGAGTTTTATAAGTTTTAGAATCGCTTTCACCATTCTGATACAAAATGTATCTCGTTACATAAGTGGGTTAAAACAACGATTTAAAGATTCTTTGAACATGTTTGATCTGGTTAATGTGTCAGAATCACATCAGCATGCTTAGTATCTTGAGAGATTTCTAGAAAGAAGGTCATTTTGGGAAGATAGCGTTAGGACGTGTAATATGTTATTGATTAAAAGGGTGGTTCTAACTTCTATACAACCAATCCAAACTACACCACCAGTTCTTATCGAGACCTCATTTTAAATAAAGTATTCTAGGTGTCTTAAAATATGCCACCACACATCAGAGTGTACCAAACCATGCCAAACCAGGGGTTTATTTATAGAACCTACTGATTCTAGATTGAAGAAGAGCAACAATCCATAGTTTGATGTGGAGGATGAGAACATTGATGAATATAATCAAGTTGAAACTTTATTTGTAGCAAACGTGAGCCAGTTGTTAATGGTAAAACACTTATGTTATATGTGTAAGATCGATAATGACGATGATGATTGGATTCAGAAGAACATATGCCAGTCTATTTGTACCATTGGTGTAACATTTTTAAACTCATCACTGACTCGGGTAGTTGCGATAACATAATTTTTGACGAGGCCTCATAAAATCATGTTGAAGACCGAAGCTCATTTAAGTCCGTACAAGCTGACTTGGTTGAAGAAAACAACAAGGTAAAAGTATTTAAGCGTTTTCTTGTTCTATTAGAAATTACAAGAATAAAGCATGGTGCAACGTAATTAGCGTGAATGCATGTCATCTGTTGTTAGGACGTCTATGGAAATTTGACAAGGGATGTATTCATGATGGTCGCAACAATCGGTATATACTTCGTTACCATCTAGAGAGGTGTCTCTACCAACACCAACCAATATGCCTTAAGAGTTTACTAGGAATTTGTTAGCGTGTAAAGAGTTTATCTAGCATGCGAGTGATTTAAAGATTGTGTATGTGCTAGTCATGAATGAGAGTATTGATGTTTTTATTGGGATCTTGGAGCGGGTTTGACCACTACTAGTGGAGTTTGTTGATGTTTTCCCATAAGAGTTACCTATGAGGCTTCCATAATTACATGATATTTAACATCAGATTGATCTAGTCCCTGGGGATATTTACCTAACCGACATCATTACAAGATGAGTCATAAAAAGCATGAGAAGCTTAGGCCTTAGGTTGAGGAGTTACTAACTAAGGGTCATATTCGAGAGAGTCTCAGTCCATGTGCGGTTCCAGCACTATTTACACCTAAGGAAAAATAGTTTGATGAGGATGTGTGTAGGAATTCGCACCATTAATAAGATTAGCAGAAGGTATAATTTTTATATTCCTTAACTTGATGATTTGTCGGATCAATTGAGTGGCGTGAAAGTGTAAACTAAATTGGATTTGAGGAGCAAATATCATTAGATTCGCATTAGGATGGGAGATTGGTGGAAAAGAGCTTTTAAGACCCGATAAGGTTTGTTTGAGTGGATGGTAATGTCATTTGGCCTTTCTAGTGCCCTTAGTATTTTTATACGGGTGATGAATGAGAATTTTCATCCTTTTATTGGTAAGTTTTTTGTAGTTTGTTTTGACGATATCTTGATTTATAATATTAACGACAACATATATCTTCAGCATCTATGAGAGGTCTTGCTTGTTCTGAGGCGCGAACGATTGTATGCTGGAATCAACAAGTGCTCGATTATGATAGATTATGTCATTATCATGGGTTATTTTCTTTCAAAATATATATCCATTAATGAGTCCAATGTGGTAGTAGTTCGTGATTGGCCACTACCTACCATTATTATTGAAGTTTATTCCTTTCATGGGTTGGTTTTATTCTATCGGTATTTCATTTATAACTTTAGTATCATCATGACACCATATACTGATTTTATGAAAGGCAAGACATTTTGTTGGACCCCGGAAGCAACTTCACCGTTTGAAGAGATTAAGGTATGATTGACTACTGCATCCGTTTTGTTTTTTCCTGATTTTTCTATAAGGTTTGAGTAACATTGTAATGCGTCTGAATTGGGTATCAAGGCTATGCTGAGTCAATGAGGATGGTATATGTATTATTTCAGTGAAAAATTGAGTCGCTCAAACTAAAATACAGTACTTATAACGTGAATTTTTATGCGTTTGTTCGACATTGAAATATTAGAGTTTGTATCACACTTATGATGATTTTGTATTATACATTGATCACAGTAGATTGAAGTATTTACAAGGTCAAAATAAGCTCTTTGCATGTCACACTTAATGGGCATCGTTTACACAACAGTTTATCTATTCAATCAAGCATATGTTTGGTGCAGTTAATCGTGTAGTAGATGTACTAAGCATGCAAAATATGATGATTCGAATGGAGGGGGAGGTTACTGGGTTTGAGTTGGTGAAAGATTTACTGGCTACGGATCCATATTTTTGCCTTATCTTGGAAGACGTTGAGGCTGGTCTAATAACTGATTTTCTATGAGCAATGGCTAATTTTCCAAAAGTAATCATTTATATGTTCTCCTAAAGAGTTTATGGTTGTTGATAATGCTGGAAAGACATAATGAAGGGCATGATGGTCATGATAAGACTTTCAAATCTATATCTCATCAGTTTTATTGACTATATTTGAGGAGATATGTTGTTTGCTTTGTGGTTAGATGCAGAACTTGTCAGATGGAAAAAAGGGATGATTTCCAATGCTGGTTTGTATCTTTATTTACCCCTAGGAGAGGGACTATAGAGAAGTGTGAGTAATAATTTTGTTTCTGGATTACCCCGAATACAGAGGGGTAATTATTTTATTTTTATGATTGTTGATCGTTTTTCCAAGATGGCTCACTTTATTGCATGCAAGAAGACGGCGGATGCAATGAATGTTGTTATATTGTATTTCACGAAAGTATATAGTTTGCATGAATTGCCTATGATATCGTCTATGACCGAGATCCGAGGTTTGTAGGACAACTCTTGAGATTTTTATGGCGTCTTACTAATATGAAGTTGAGTTTTAGCAGTTCCTATCACCCTCATCCAAATGGGCAAACCGAGGTGACTAACAGGACATTGGGAAACATGTTGTTGGCAGACGTGGCTGGAAATTTGAAGTCATATCATCAGCGACTTTATCATGTGAGTTCTTGTACAACAGGCACCACAAGAGGAGTATTGGGCATAGTCTGATCATGGTGGTATATGGTTATAAACCATGGGCCCCTACGGATTTGGTTTTTCTAGAGTTAGCTAAGGTTTTTGTCAATGTTGAACTTTCCATTGCTGAATTGTGAGATATTCATGAGAAAACTAGAAATTAACTTGAGAAAATTATCCAAAAATACAAAGAAAGTGATGATAAGAGATCATTATCTTGTACATAAATATAATAAGCTGGCAGCCATGAAGGTTGGTCCTTAGGAGATCCTAGAGAAGATCAACCTGAATGCCAAGATTAAAGCTACCATGTTACATGAAGACCCATGATGTTTTCAATGTGAAACACATTTGGTGTCATCCACCGAGTCTATTGATGATGATGATACTAGAAAGTCGAGGGAGAATTCTTCTCAACCATGAGAGAATAACGTAATTCCAAAGACTCATGGTTATCTAAAAGTGATTGACAAATGCAAACAGACCTTATTTTCCACTTGTATATCAAAACTAGTTAAAATTTGTACTCAAATTAAATGTCTCGGAAAGTCCAACGATTGTCGGGTTGTGATGGAGGTTAAAATCCTGCTCACCAAGTTTGAGCCCATAATTCTAGATTTTAGGGACTCAAATATCTATTTTACTATATTTTCTATATTTTTAAATACTCTAAGGATTTGTTTTGATTACTAAATCAAATCTGATTGCATTCAGATTTGATAGGGTTCTATTTTAATACGTTTATATTATTTTCTATATTTTGGGAATCGGGTTTTGGGCGATTCCCATGTAAATGCATCTCATGCCTACTCTCATACTATCTTTTATTAAAATAAACATTTTTTATTGAATTTTCAGTTTTTATTTCCCTTATTAGGATTACATTTATTTATTTACTCTTGGCTGATTTAGATTATCTATCTTAACTTATTTTGTTATTGGTCTTCCTTCATTATAAGTATTCAAGTCTTAAAATCAGGTTACTATCAGTATTTTCTCAAATTCTTAATTGTTATATATAGGTTTTTTTAATAGACTTTTTATTCGCATATTACCCTTTAATACTACGTTTTAGCATAAAATTTTAACATTTACATATTTTTTATAACAAAAATAATAAAATAAAATAAAAATTGGAATCCGAAGATATCGACATTCCACTTAATAACATAAGTTTAAGAGTTGTAATTAATGAATTTTAACATGTGCATCAAATGGAAAATAATTTTAAAAAAACTATAATAATGTGTCTTACTTTAATTGAAAAAAGTTTAAAAAGATAAATAAATATTGGGTAAACGAAATGCTTTTTAATTTTTTTTATAATAATGTATTTTAATCTATTTTTTAAAAAACAAAACTGAAAGGATAATAGACGTTTGCTTAACTAATTTTTTTTAGGTTTATGCTGTTTTTAAACATTGATCCGCATTATATTAAAAAACCAACGTCAAAATTTATTTATTAATAATTATTTAAAATTTAATAAATTACTGATAATAATATCGGACTATAATTTTAAATAGGTTTTGGCTAAATTCGGTCTAAAAACTATAAACACCTTAAAAAATGAAAGGTTTTTTATTTTTTACTATTTTGCATTAGTCGTTTCATCGCCCGTCCGAGATCGCTTGACAGGTCACCTATTGGGTGAGACCTTTTCACCCGTCTAGTTGTTTAAATTCACCAGGCGAGAACCTCCTCCGTCGGGTGAGGTCCGAGCCGGTTGAGTCCAAAAATGTATTTTTGATAAATTTTTAGATTTGGTAAAATTTTGGGAATGATTATCTTTTGGGTGAAGTTATTTCCTCCCTAAGATTTTTTATTTCCCTCGTATTTCAAAAAAATCTCCACCTTATTATTTCCTCTATAAAAGAAATTATCAATTTACTTTTATTTAATTTTACTCCAAAAACTCATATTTACCTTATTCTTTAGGAACATCCAAACCCAATATCTACCTTAATTTTTTTCCACCAACCTTCTACCCACCATATTTACTTCCACCAATAAACTCTAATCCTATTAATATAAATATACAACTATCAAGTCTTTTAACTGCTCTTTTAACTTAGAAAAAAACATAGCCACCACTTTCAATTGAAGCAATCTATCAAAAGTAAAAATCTTTCCTAAATCTTTTTTTAATCTATCGGTTAGCAAGAGTTCTAGGAAGTCGGGTTTATTCTGCATAGCGAGTTCCACGAACTTAATATGCAGAAAAATTTGTAGTTCTCGGAATTCTGTTGTTATGATTGTTTTTTTTTAAAATTTCATGTATATTGAGTTTGAGGAACATGTTTTTTTAGTATTGAATTACTTTTATAAAACTTTGAAAATCTGTTTTTGATTTATTTATTTTTAAAAAAACTTTAACTTGTTTTTTATTCCTATCTTTCTTATTTTTGTAGGTTTTCATTTTTACAAGATTAAATTATCTTTTTGGTTGATTGGGTGATGTTGTAAGATGTTGAATCTTTTGTATGGGTGTCTTCATTTTCTATGATTAATTTTTAACGAATTTGAGTTTTTTTGGTTTTTAAGATTTAGTTTTAAAAGTCAAATGATATATGTTGGATCTAATTTGACTTAATCATGTGTGTGTTTGAATATGGGTTGGCCAGTGCATAGTGGCATCAAAATATAAATTAGACAGTAAATTAAGGACAAAAAGGTAAAAACAAGTGCCCTTATCTTTTTAACACCAGATTTAACCATAGTCTTTCAAATAATCATCAAAAAATATCATTAGTTTTGTTTTCTAAAACCAACAAAATTAGATTCATGAAATATATATATATTTTTTCATCTTAGTTGCAGAATTATGTTTAAATTAGTTATGGAAAATCAATTGTTGTTTAGTTACAGAATTATATGTAATTTGGTTGCGAAAAAATAATTGTTGTATGGTTGTAAAAATACGTACAAATATATTGAAAAAAAATTAAAAAAAATTATGAAAATATTATTTAAATGCCGAACAAGTTTAAAAACAAATAAAAAAATTGCAGAATTGCGTGTAAATTTAGTTAAAATAAATAACCGTTATTTTGTATAGAATTTGAAACAATTTGGTTGCAATTAAGAAAAAGTCCGAACATATCATCGTTTTGTTTGTCTATATAAAGATATAAGTGGTTTGAATTTTTTTAAAATTAAAAAAAAAATTTAAAAATTTAAAAATAAAAATAGCTAATTATTAAAAATGGTATGCTTTTCTTTCTTCATAAATATGGTTGGAAAAATTTATAGATACTTATCGATAATTTAAAACTTATGGGTAACTTACCATTAGAAACAAATAAAGCCTTGGTGCTGGTGTGCCTGGTTTAATGGTCAAACTACTTAAGACTTCATTTAATTTTTACTAATGATTGACCATACGTTTTCTTGGTCATTGAGAAGCTAAGTTCATTATTGGGGTAGTTGAATAGTTCCTTGCCAATAAATATAGAGCACTATATATATAGCTGTTTTTATTAGTAAAAACAAACCTGTACTTTGTTAGCCCATAGAAAATGATACCAGTTTCGTTACTGTCTAAGGTAGGGATATACGATGTTTGCTTCGACGGAGTTAATATCAAGGTAAGAGTTCTCGACAATCCTGTTCTGATAGACGATGGCCTTACAGAGTTAAAATCAAAGATTAAAAACTGTATCGTGGGGCTCAACATCAGAAAGTCTTCAGATTCAATACTACTGGCACTATGTGTTCCATCTTGCTACTTGATTCTTACAGTTGAGAAAGAAAATATTCCTCTATCAGTGAAGGAATTTTTAGCTGACGATACGATATGTTTTTTGGGTCCTGATATCGAGAGTAATGTCGTAACTTGGAACAATTTGATGCGTTACAAAGTGAAAAAGAAGGACCAGATTTATAATATGACGAGTGGTGTTAAGATTGGATTGTTTGCTGCTAAGTTTTTGAATCAACCGGAGTTGTGCTATGAAGGGATCAATGAGATTGCGGCCGCTGTTGGGGTTGATGTTAAGGAATCCAAAAGTGGGGGCCCAATGTTCGGTGGTTGGTTTCCAACTGTGTTTTCTGCGGAACAAGTCAAGAGTATCATCAAAGATGTTTATTATTTTTGCTTGGTTGGAAACAAGCTGGTGAAGGATTGAAATTTTCTCAATAATGTTCGATTTGCTATTCAAATCTTGTTCGATTTAGTATTCCAATAATGTTCGATTTGCTATTCAAATCTTGTTCGATTTGCTATTCTAATCTTCATCTAATAGTATTTTGACCATGTTCGATATGGTATTTCGACTTTGTTTGATTGTTTGATTATGTTTGCGGCCGTTGATGTTACATTTGCTAGGTTTAATTTACATCTATTATTCTATTAAAGCTTCTGAATTTTCATGTCTAATATGATTGAAAAATATGTTTATTTACAGTTTATTAGTGCCCGACTTAATAGGAAGAATTTTGTGTATTAAAGTTATGTCATAAAGAACTTTCTTCTTAGCGAACATATGTGGCGATATGCCGCATGTAAAAAAAATTACTTATTGCTAAAACCAAGCTTGAGAGGTATGATATATTACTTGATACGGAGGAAAACGATAATGCTAAGGTTATTACTTAGATTAATAATTATTAAACGCAACTGTTTTTCGTATTTAATTGGAAAAGTATGAAACATTAAATAAGTTTGGAATCATTTGAAGAGACTGTATACTTGGTCCAACTTTGTTAAAAAAATATCAGTTATAGTATAATATTGATATGTGTAATTCTGATTTTTATGTTGATATGTTTGATTTGTGGGATTAATTAGCTTTTATGATTTTTTAGATTTGAAGATTTTCAAATCTTATATTGCTAGGAGGCAAAAAAACGAAGATTGGTGCAAATTTGTATGGCTTGTACTGATTTTGAAGGATTATGTGGAAAATTCTTTATAGATCTCATATTTTTCAATTTTGATTTGGTATTCTATGAGCTTATTGAAGAAGAGACTCAAATAAAATATTAGGTTTACAATGGGCCAAAAGTGACTAAGAGACATGTTGTGTTTGTTGTCCCACAACGCGCCTATGGTCCAAACCAACCTAGACAAGCACCAAAAGTAGCATTTGATGAGTATACTTTCTATAAAAAGAATAATCATTAGAAGTATCAATTCTCAATTTTAAAAATAACATGACAATAAATATTAGCCTATTATCCTGAACATGTAGTGCGCTAATTCGTCATATCCAACGGATACCACGATGAGTGAGAAAGGTTTACATAAAGTTATAGATGTGTATTCATAATTTTCGTGAAATATGGAGTTATGGACTAACTACATGGAAATTTCGATTCACGATGAGCATAGAGGTCCAAAGCACATAAGTGTAACTTTGCTGGTTGATTTACATATGTAATTCGGTATA
The DNA here is from genome assembly GCA_036936605.1 of Limnanthes douglasii subsp. nivea. Taxonomy (NCBI): domain Eukaryota; kingdom Viridiplantae; phylum Streptophyta; class Magnoliopsida; order Brassicales; family Limnanthaceae; genus Limnanthes; species Limnanthes douglasii. The sequence goes on from JAUPFV010000002.1 coordinate 324,757,599, forward strand.
CGGGTAACTTGTGGTACATAGTATCCAATGAAGTTATGCTCAATCCAGAATCGTATATGGGAGAAAAAACCCACTTCTTAGTACGTACGCGGTTAAACATCACTGTGAGTCCCCCATGTTTACCCTTTGTATCAAACTAGTCCATCACCTTCACTTTTGTCTCTTACCATCCCCTTCGTTTGAGAAATTTGCACGATTAGTCCCCCCGCACATGTAAACCATTTAAAAACTAGCACATGTCACCTAAATCCCAAGTTTTGTATCACTTTTGGTCCCCAAATCCCAAATTTTGTGTCACTTTTGGTTCCCCATAATGTACGAGAGGACGGATTGTGCAAATTTCTAAAACGAAGGGGATAAGTGGGAGACAAAAATGAAGGTGAGGGACTAGTTTGATACAAGGGGCAAACATGGGGGACTAACAGTGATTTTTAGCCTACGTACGCTATCAATATGGCTCAAAAATATTGGCATCATTGCGTATGAGGCAAAGATTCCTTATATAATCCGGAGAAAGAAAGATGGAGAGTTAGAGAGAGAGAGAGAAGAAGAAAAATGAAGAAAAAAAATGAATACATAAATGACTATGCTTAAATCAAGAAATAGTCCATCGACTATTATGTTTTCTTTCATTTAGTCTCTCGACTTCAAAATCACTAGTGATGGTCTCTCGACTTGGCAACTAAATTTAAGTCCATGACTTGCAAAATCTATAAATTTAGTTTGTAGTGTGTGAATGTTTTCTTGGTGTCACAGACTAAATTTATGGATTTTATAAAGTCGAGGGACCAAATTTATAGATTTTATAAGTCAAAATTAAATTTATAGATTTTTCAAAGTGTAAGGACCATCACCAATTATTTTGAAGTCGAGGAACTAAATGAAAGAAATGGGGATAGTCGACGAATTATTTCATGATTTAATCTTAATGACTATATAAATAACTGTATGTGTATCTATCATGTTTATTTGAACGACTCGTACTTTTTTATTAAATATGGATATTTTCTAACATTTTTTATGTTGTAACGCTTTAATTTTTAGTTATGTTAGACCACTTAAGTATTTTCTTATCTTGGACCATTTTAGTATTTTCTTTGGTGATAATACTATTCTATTTTAGTTAAAGTTTATGTTATGATGATGTTATGTTAATTTATAATTTCGTATATTTGAAATTTTGGATAAATTTTGTAATTCGATATAATTGTAAGTAGTATTAGAAGTTCAAACAAAAGACGTAAAATCGTTCAAAAATAAAAAAAATAAAAAACCATTCGAAATATTGCCAAAAGGAAAATTGGCATTAGCTCGTGCAGAGCCAATACCAATATTTTGGTTTAGTTTTATGGTCAGTGACTGATTTTGCAAAAAATTTGAAAAAATAACCATGGGTTTTTCACAGTTCATACGAAAGCATCTCCTTGTAGCTATTAACAAGGCCAAAACGCTATGTCACGCTCAATCTACATGAGGCAAGGTCATTTTCCATCCCTATTTTCTTGGCAATGAGCATATTTTGCATACAATATGTGAAAGTTAATTCCAATTTTTCATGTTTCATGTGAAATTAAACATACGTTTAGAAAATAAGGGTCGAAAATTTTATCTTTGGCTTGCGTAAATTATGCGAGCTAATGCACTCTGGCTCGCACATCTGGAGGGTCACTCTTTTTCATATATAAGCCCATCATGGAACTGGATTTTCATAAAATTTGCGGATGATTTATGTGTGAAATCAGCTTATTGGACATAAAACTATGAGCCAAACTATAATCCTTGGCTTGCGGAACTTTTTTGAGTCAAGGCTAGTTGGAAAATCAAAGAAAAAAATGTGTTAGATAAGGATATCATAATCAAGGAGGACTAATAATAAATTATAGACATATGCCAGATACAAATAATATGATTTACTATATATTTCATCCTAATCAAATAACATTATTGGTCACATGCGGACGGGAATCGTGTTATGTAATATCCATCTGACACGTGTTAACACATAGTTTAGGTAATTTGGATTATGTTATCCAACACATGTCGGAAACAAATCACTTGTCCATATTTATTTATCCATACATTACCCTATACATATAATAAGTCATAATTGATAATATTAAACCTTAAAATACAAAATATGTTTTGGCATACCCACGAACATGAATGTTTGACACAGGGCGTCGACCAAGTGTCAATTATGAGGAGGGACATCGTTAAAGCTTTTATGATATTATGTTCTACATTATGTACCATATTTATTGCACATATCAAATCATCCTACCTTTGATACTATATAGATGTGATGAAGTTCAAGCTATGTGGGGATATGTGAAGAATATTTTCATATTTTTGGTTCTCAAACTCAACCTTCAAGAGCATGAAATAACAATAAAGAAATGATCGCTACAACTAAATAAAAAGAATAACTAAGAGAAATTTGGAGATATTATGCTAACCCTTACAAATAAAAATCTGAAGCTTATAATGGAGATAAATGACAGGGGGAGAAGAAAAATATTTATGGAATTACCCTTCACCTTAAGCCCCAATAACATTGACTATATATTTCGAGTGTTTTTTATTTCAATTATATATTCATGTTGTACAGTTTTTAATCTGAAGATTTATCTCAAAGTTTTTTTTTGTTTCCAAAATTTGTTATATTAATATAATATGATATTATATATATAATTATAACAGCTTTTAATAGTATCTCGTCCGAAAAATAGTCCCTTTAATAAACATCTGTAGAGGACTATCAGTTAGTCCCTAGACTATCGGGTTTGGATAAAGTTAGTCCCCCTGCGTATGTTGACTATCAATTTTTGTGACAGATAGTCTCTCATCTATCCATTTTGATAAAGTTAGTCCTTTGACTTTTTATTTTTGATAAAGTTACTCCCCTTAATAAAAATCTGCAAGGGGCTAACTGTATCCAAAATGGATAGTCGAGGGACTGCCACCGGATTTTTGAAATTCCAAGGACTATATGTCACCAAAATGGATAGTCAGTGGACTAAATCTTGAATTGATTTAATCAAGGGGGCTATATGTCACAAAAATAAATAGTCAAGGGACTAATTATTGTTTAAAGCCTGATTAGAACTCATAATCAAGTTCACATAAAGTACTTAATCAAGTTCAAACATTACATAATAAAGTTTGAAAAAGTAAAACATGAAATTCAAACATCATATAATACGAAAACGATTTGAATTAACACTTTACAACAAAATAAAATAAAATAACGAAATTTGGCATGTAAATATTCCTAGATCTCTAGCCATATCGGAGACTAAAATGGGGCTTCACCATTCAAGATGGGTGGTCTTATTTAACTATATTTGTTGAGTTCATGGTATAATAGAACTACGCATGTGCATGCTTCTTATGTTCGGTGGAATAACCAATAAGAACATAATTTTATCAACGATCTATTAGAAAACATATAAATTGATAACAAATATGAATTAGAGTTACATATCAATGTATAAACAAATTTATAAAAAAAAACGCGATGGATTTGCCTATAGAAATTAAATGAATTTTGTTAAAGAAAGAAAGTACAACCTCGTCGATAGAGTTTGAACGTGGTGGACAACCAAATAATGGTAAATAAGTTGCACATCTATTATGAGATAAATTGGCATTAAATAGTAATTAGTCCCTTCACTATGCATTTTCGTGACATATAGTCCAGTGACTGAAAAAATTCTGGATGTAGTCCCTGATGAGGAAGAATAAAAGACAAGGGCCAAAATGAATAGAAATAAATGTATAAGGGCTAAAATGTATGGATTGTAAAGATATAGCCAAAAAGCAGGGACCAAAAGATGTAATTAAACCGAATTAAAGCGTGTGGGGTCCGCAATTGTACTATAAAAGGACCACATACGCTTCACGAATCCCGAGATGAATAGTACGAGACTTTCTCTCTCTATACTGTTTAGCACTTTCTCTCTCTAGATCTGACACTCAAATATACCTCTATCACCTAATCCTCTATCAACAAATCTTCGCATAATAAAATCACCCTCGGACCATCTTTTAACTCTTCAGTGGCGCCGTCTGTGGGAAACGAAAATCGCTCCGACGATAATCACTTCCTAGAAATAATTCCTGTTTCGAGGAGAACCATGGAAGGCCGAGGGGACGATGTAATTGATCACTGCGAGGAAAACATGGAGGCGGATGACTTTCGGAACGACTTGGAGTCCGAAGGAGAAGGAGGTCGGCGAGTTGAGAACGTTTTCGATGACTCCGCTCTTTTGGCTCAGAGGAATGAACTGTTGTTGGAAATCGAAAGGTTGAAGGTGGAGAAGGAAGCCGCGCAGAGAAATGTTCGATCGGAGATAAGAAGAGAACCCGTCGAGCAAAAGGAGGAGCGCGAGGTTGAAATTCGACCCAAGAGGAGAGATGACAAATATCGGAGGCGTGAGCGACGGTCTCCGAGGAGGAGAGAGAAATACCGTTCGGACTCGGCTACTTCAAGCGACTACTCGCGGTATAGCACTTCTGAGTCATCCCCTCGGAGATACTGCAGGAGGAAAAAGCGTGATCAGAGGCGAACTGGTGCCCGAAGGGGAAGGAGTTCGGAGAGGAAATCCTCGCGGGAAAAAAGTCGCCACGACCGAGTTGGTGATCGCTCTCATGAACAAGCAAAGTGCCTTGGGAAGGATGTTGTGGGCCCTCGAAATTCAGAATGGCAGCAGCAATACACTTTGCCCTCCGAGGAGGGGTTGTACTTTTCGAATAACGATAATTTGAGGTCCAACATTTATCGTACGGGACACAATTGGAGAGCCTCTCCCCTGTCCTCGGAGATCTTAGTGGGGAACCTCCCGAAGCACTTTGACATTTCGAAGCTGGAAAAGTTCGATGGGACTCAGGATCCGGACAATCACATCGAGCAGTTCAAGAACTTTATGATAAACTTCGACGACGATGATAAACTTCTGTGCAGAGCATTCTCTCAAACTTTCAAGGGAGTAGCATCTAAATGGTACAATAGGCTACCTCAGGGCTCTATTAAAAACTTTGACATGTTCTGGAATATCTTTAGACAACATTTCGTGGGGAGCAAGAAGTTCCGGGCCAACGGAGACACCATAATCTACTGTCGACAAAAAGTGGGGGAGAGCCTCAAAAATTATACTAATCGCTTTGTCAAAACCAAAACAGATATGGAGTACTGTAAGGACTCGGTGGCGCTTGCAGCGTTCAGGATGGGCTTGCTCCCCGGGTTGTTAAAAGACACGGTGGCAGAAAGTCAGGCGATGACCTTCGGAGCATTGTTAGATCAAGTTGAGAAGAGAATCTTGGTGGAAGAAACCCAAGCCTCGGAGAAAGGTTCCGGAGAGAAGTTGGACCACAATCAATTCCAAAGGACTGAGCCAAGCGCTCAGGGCCTTCGATCAAACGTTCAAGCTAAAAATGCGGGTCAGTATCATCCGAGGCAAAAATCAAACCTGCAGTACTATGGCAATCAATCGAACCACAATCAAGGGGGAAGATACATGTCAAACAAATGGACTCGACCCGACTACTTTGCGGAGTTGACAGAAAATGTTGCTGTGATTTTTGATAAGGCTAAGTCTTCGGTAACGTTCAGGAAGCCTTTTCCCATACAAACACCGAGGGAAAGCAGAAGCGTCAACAAATATTGCAAATATCACGAGGATGTGGGCCATGACACCAAAGATTGCATAGCCTTGAAGAAGGAGGTGCAGGCTCTCATTGAGAATGGAATGCTGTTGGAGTATGTCAAGAAACACTCCCAGAAAAACGCCGTGGTAAAAGTTGTCTCGAAGAATACTGACACAGCCATGGTGATTTCTGAAGGGGTTGACGATTTTGACATTGAACAAGAGTATTTGGACCCCAAAGTCGGGAGGAACAATGTAAACCTGGTAGAGGAAGAAATTCCGAGGGGGAGGGTGGACAGCCTTTGTGCATTTTTCGATTCTTTAGCAATTTTTGGCGGAGACACAATCGTAGGAAATTCTAACAGCTCTCGCAAAAGGCACATGGTGAATCTGACCACCCAGATCGAAGCTGGAGTCTCCGCACAAATGCATCTCTCGCCTTCTCCTATTATTTGTTTTGATGATGATGATATGCGTAATGTTGCAGGCCCTCATGAGGACGCTGTAGTGATCGCGGCGGGCATTGCTGGGGATCATATTCAAAAAATACTCATCGACACAGGAAGCTCTGCGAATATTTTGTTTATGAGTACTTACCGCCGCATTTCTGACCCACCGGTCATCCAAAGATCCGACAGGATAATAGTGGGTTTCACTGGTGCCACAGCAGTTGTTGTGGGGGAATTTCAATGTGTGGTAGAGTTGGGTCGTGGACCATTCAAAAAAGAGGTGGAGGTACTCTTCATTGTGGTTGACGCACCAACCTCTTATAATGCTATCCTGGGTCGCTCTTGGTTATCTCGGATGCATGGCGTCATCTCCACGGTGCATCAATGTCTAAAGTATGTGATCGGGAATAATATTGGAACAGTCAGAAGTAGCCAGAAGATGGCACGAGAATGTTACCAGATAGCCCTGTCTTCCAAAGGGGTTCGAGGGGGGCCCTCTGACCCAGCATAGCAATTAAAGGGGCCACCCCCCGAAGTCATCCCTTGCGATGATCCGAGGGAGGCCCCCGGATTTCAAGTCCCAGAGGAAGATTCTGCGACACACGAGTTCGCGGCTGGCAAAGTTTTGAAAATAGGGGTCCACCTCTCCCCCGAATTTAAAGGGAAGTTAATTGCTTTTTTTTCTGTGAAGCTCGACATGTTTGCTTGGTGTGCACGGGATGTCACTGGTGTGCCGGCGGAAATTATATGTCACAAGCTAGCGATACGATCGGATGTCCGACCCATAGTCCAAAAAAGAAGGCCTGTCTCCCCGGAAAAAGCCTCAGCGATTTTGTCGGAGGTCGAACGGCTGCTAAGCATAGGTCATATTTGCGAGTCACATTATCCTATATGGGCGCCGAATCCGGTGTTGGTAAGAAAGTAAAATGGCAAGTGGAGAATGTGTATCGACTTCACGGACTTGAACCGAGCTTGTCCTAAAGATCCTTTTCCTGTCCCTCGCATTGATCAGTTAGTGGACTCGACCTCCGGAAATCGTTTGCTGTCTTTTATGGACGCTTACTCGGGATACAATCAAATCCGACTGGCTGCTAACGGTGAAGAGAGCACTTCTTTCATTACTGGGCGAGGTTTGTATTGTTACAAGGTCATGCCATTCGGGTTAAAAAATGCGGGGGCAACTTATCAGCGTCTGGTTAATAAAACCTTCGAGGAGCAGATTGGGCGGAATATGGAAGCCTATATCGACGATATGTTGGTTAAGAGTGAGCACGACGAAGACCATTTTGCTGACCTTGCGGAGATATTCCACAACTTGAGTAGAGTCAATCTCAACCTCAACCCGGAAAAGTGCATTTTTGGTGTGCGGTCCGGTAAATTCCTTGGTTATATGATCAGCGAAAAAAGCATTGAGGCTGACCCTGAGCAGCTGAGAGCTTTGATCGCTATGACTCCTCCTCGAAACATTAAAGAGGTGCAAATCCTGACAGGACGATTGGCTGCTCTGAATCGATTCATTTCTCGCTCTTCGGATAAGTGTGCTCCGTTCTTTAAAATATTGCGGAATGCGAAGCAATTTTGTTGGACCGAAGAATGTTCGATGGCTTTTCGTCAAATTCAAGAGTATTTAACATCTCCGGAAGTTTTATCTAAACCTTTGGTGGGGGAGACATTGATTGTCTACGTAGCGGTATCCGAGTGTGCTGTCAGTGTCGTTCTCCTCCGAGAAGATGACTCTCTCCTAAGGTCAATTTATTATGTCAGTAAGAGTTTGCTGGACGCCGAGAAGCGGTATCTTACTTTGGAGAAGGTGGCTTTGGCATTGGTGACAGCGGCACGAAAGATGAGGCCTTACTTTCAAGCCCATCCAATTATGGTTCGAACGACGTTTCCCCTGAAGAGTCTATTACAAAGACCAGACATCTCTGGCAGGATGACTAAGTGGTCCGTAGAGCTGGGAGACTTCAACATAACATTTGAGCCTCGAACGGCGATAAAGGCACAGGTTTTAGTAGATTTTCTGGTTGAGTTCCACTCAGACAGGGGAGAGCAGGAGGTACCTGATATAGTCACCAAGGAAGAGTGGGTGATACAGACGGATGGTGGGTCGAACATCTCAGGCAGCGGAGCAGGTGTCCAGTTAATATCCCCGCAAGGGGTAGCTATGTTCCAAGCCATTCGTTTCGGTTTCAAAGCTACTAATAATGAGGCTGAGTATGAAGCAGCTTTAGCCGGCCTACGTTTAGCTCAAATATGCGGGGCTCGGCGGATAAAATTGGTTAGTGATTCTCAGCTGGTGATAAATCAGGCTTCGGGGGAGTCTGAGGCAAGGAAGGAAACACTGATACAGTATTTGAAGCTGATGAAAGATTTGGCGTCGGGTTTTGAGGGCGTCAAGTTCGAGCATGTCCGACGAGAGTTAAATGCCGTCCCGGATTCTCTCGCCTCTGCTTCACGGACAAAAGGTTATCCCTGGGTTTTGGTCCAGACATGCCCGTCAATCTCAATTAGTAAAGACCATGTGATGAACATCTTGGAGGAAAGCCACGCGATCACGCCTGATTGGAGAACAGTCCTCATTGATTTTTTGGCTCATGACGTTTTGCCCGTCGACAAATATGAAGCCAGAAAAGTAAGATTCAAGTCTCATGGTTACATTTTGCTGGGAGGATCACTGTATAAAAAATCTTTGAGTCGGCCATTACTAAGATGCTTGAGTGGGCCCGAGTCACAAATTATCCTCTCCGAGTTGCATGACGGTGAGGGATCCGCTCATTGTGGATATAAGGCTTTGATACGCAGGGTATTCTTGGCAGGCTATTATTGGCCAACTATCTCGGCTGATGCAAAAGATTTGGTCAAACGCTGTGACACGTGCCAACGCTATGCTAATGTAATTCACAAACCGGGAGTGTTGATGGAAAACAACTCAGAGGCAGATCCTTTTGACAGGTGGGGGATTGACTTGGTTGGACCTCTACCGATGGCATCTGGGGGCAGACAGACGATAATTGTGGCCGTCGATTATTTTTCTAAGTGGGTGGAAGCTGAGCCACTCGTGGGAACAAAGGCCAAAGACGTGATCAAATTTGTTTTATCTAATATTTGTTGTCGTTTTGGTGTACCGTTGCAGATTACCACGGACAATAGACCACAATTTGATAACAAAGAATTCCAGAGTTTTTGTGTGTCAAGGGGCATACGACAATGTTTTTCGGCACCATTTCACCCTCAGGCAAATGGGCAGGTGGAAGTAACTAATCGCACCATCCTCGACGGTTTGAGAAAGAACTTGGAAGGAAAGGCGGGGAAATGGCCTGACTATTTACAGGAGGTGTTGTGGGCATATCGAACGACCCCCCGAACAGCCACCGCTGTATCCCCATTTGCCTTAGTTTATGGGATGGATGTCGTGGTCCCTCCGTAGATCCTCTTCCCTTCACATCGAATAGCAACTTATGACCCAGACACAAATTACCAGCATAGAGCATTGGCTTTAGATTTGGTGGAGGAAAAGAGACAGCGGGCGCAGCTGACTTCCCTTCACTATCAAACTCTTATGAGGAGTCGATATGCGTCCAAAGTCAACCATAGAGACTTTCAAGTGGGAGAAAAGGTCCTACGCAAATTTTTCTTGCACACTAAGGACAAGAGTTTGGGGAAGTTGGGACCTAACTGGGAAGGCCCTTATGAGGTCACCGAAAGGATAAAACCAGGCACATATCTGTTGAAAGATAAAGACGGACGATATCTCTGCTTACCTTGGAATATTGAGCATTTGAAGTTGTACCTCGATTAGCAGAGCTCGGAGATGACATTGTATTTCTTTTCACTTTCTATGTATCCCTAGGGAAAAATTTTGGTGAGGACACACTCTTTCCTACCCTGTTAGGCACAGGAAGGTTTTAATGAGGTGTTTCGGTGATCCCCTTAAATACAAAGTTTCTTTGCCTTTAACTATTTTTTGAGTCACAGTAACATGTGCCTCGAATTGTTGTCCTTCGAACTATTTTTTGAGTCACAGTAACATGTGCCTCGAGTTGTTGTCCCTCACACGATTTTTTGAGTCACAGTAACATGTGCCTCGAATTGCTGTCCTTCGAATTATTTTTTGTGCCACAGTAACATGTGCCTCGAATTATTGTCCCTCGTGCTACTTTTTATTATCATTATAAACTATTCTTCGGGTCACATTAAGGTGTGCCACGATATTTTGGGACCTTCGAACTGTTCATCGGGTCACATTAAAGTGTGCCATGATATTTTGGGACCTTCGAACTATTCATCGGGTCACATTAAAGTGTGCCACGATGTTTTAGGACCTTCGAACTATTCTTCGGGTCACATTAAGGTGTGCCTCGAAGCCACTCTCAATTGTGAATCAGAACGTTTTCTCCTTGAAATTGTTTTCGGAGACCCTAAAAATTATTCGAAGGCCAAGTAGATTAGCATTCGAAGGCCTCATTGCAAGTATAACCCTTGCTGAATTTATCAAAGTAAACATTGTTCGAAGGCCAAGTAAATTGGCATTCGAAGGCCTCATCGCAAGCGTAACTCTTGTTAAATTTATCTAAGCAAAAATTGTTCGAAGGCCAAGTAAGTTGGAATTTGAAGGCTTTATTGCAAGCATAAAACTTGCTAAATTTATCTAGGTAAAAATTGTTCGAAGGCCAAGTAAGTTGGAATTTGAAGGCTTTATTGCAAGCATAAAATTTGCTAAATTTATTTAAGTACGAATTGTTCGAAGGCCAAGTAAGTTGGAATTCGAAGACCTTATTAAAAACATAACATTTATCAATTTATCTAGATAATAATTATTCGAAGGCTAATAAATTTGGAGTTCGATGGCCAATCAACTTGAAGTTCGAAGGCCAATAAAATTTGTGAATTTATCCAAGTACTAATTGTTCGAAGGGCCAATGAAATAATAATTCGAAGAACAATTTATCTAACTGATAATCATTATGAACTTGTTCCAGATACAATACATTGACAAGTCAAATATTCAGTGCTTTTACAAAGTTAAAGTAGCACAGCAAGTTCCAATCATTACAAAAAGAGGCCTTTTTAGGCCATGAACAAAAAAAAACTGACTGATTCAATCTGCATTCTTCGAGGAGTCACTCCCCTCACCATCTGAGCCTTCACTCTCACTTACGACTATTTGAGGAGGGCGAAGTTCTGAGGGGACAAGCTTCCAAAAAGGCCTCAGGTCATATTCAGGGTGCTCAGCATATATCTGGGTCAACAAGCCAGCTCGAGTAGCAGCATCACGGGCCTGTAAGGTCTTCGAACATGTTGCTGCATAGGCATCCACAGCCTTTTCCTTCGCCTCCTCGACCTCTACAGGGAAACCTTTGATCTTTCTCTCCAACTGATCACGCTCTCCAACTACTTTTCGAAGAGCCTCAGTACATTGCTCGAATCCATCGCAAGCCTTGCGATGCCCCTTTTTGTATTCAGATATCATCAGCTCCTGGGCATCAGTCTTCTCCTTGTACAAGTCCCTTTCTTTTTGGCAACACCTCTCTAGCATTGTCACATAATTCTCAGAGGCAGAAAGACGCTCGTACAAGGCATCAGCTTGGCCCTCGATCACTGCATACTCCTTCTTGGCCTCCTCGAGCTGAGAGGCAGCTAGTGATGCCTTGAACTTGTAGTAATTTTTGCGTTTTTCAAGATGGCGCATCTTTTTTCCTCGGTTCACTGAAGTGTGCAGCAGTCTCCGAAGACTCATTGAGAACTCATCATCCAAGGGGACTTCGAAGGAGCTCGAACGAGACCCTAACGCTGTAGAATCAAATTCAGAAAAATTACCACAAGCAACGTCTGGATGAATGAGTAGTGGAGGGTTTGTTCGAGGAGCAGGGATAGGAGCTAGCCTTGGACTGTCTTCGAGGGAAGCTGGGTGAGAAGCCTCAGTAAGAGGAGAGTGCAAGGATTGGTAGGAAGTTTCCCTGGGTGACTGGCCACCCCTGTTTTCAGTATCATTTGCACTACCGTGGACTTCTCTTTCAAAATTAGTCTCTTCATTGTTGTCAGGGGTTTCTCCTCCCTCGGATTGTTCTTCGATGGGCTCAAGAAGAATACCTTTCCCCTTCAAGTCCTTTTTCTTGCCATCTTTCCTTGGTGGGAGGATGGGAGCAGAGAGAGGAGGAATGGGATTTGTTGGGGCAATAAAACTTGTTCGAGGGGCTTCAATTGTTCGAGGGGCTTTAGAATTCGACGTCCCTGCATTTTCCGAGGAGGGAGGCCTTTGATTGTTAATAGCTACTCTAGAATTCAGTGGTTGGGTTGGTGCTACTTCATCTTCTGGAGGTTCCTCCAGGTGACTTTGCGAGCGAGAGCGCTTGGGCAGATAGATTGTGATATCCTGTTGGCTACACCGCTCTAACACTTCCCGTTCCGAAGGCGGAGTCATTAATCCTCTCATGCTAAGGCGTTCGAGGGGATTCAGCCTCCATAGTCGACTCCTCGCCAGATTGTCATCGGTGAAGCAGAGACGAAATCGGTTATCCCACTTATCCTTTGCCCACAGGCGAAGATTGGTGAAAACGGCTGTAGCTCCCTCGACATACTCAGTATAGGGCTTGGATATGCCGGTCATAGCTGTAACAAATAACAAAGGTTAAGTATGTTCACAAAGAGTATGCTGTTCGAAGACAAGTGTTTTTTCGAGGGTGCATATTTTTCGAAGACACTTATGATTTTGAAGAAGAAATCTACTTAGAGAAATGCAAATTTGCAAGTTTAAAATTCGGGGGAGCATAGTGTTCGAGGAGTATCAAATTCGCGGAGTAAAAAGTAGAGTTAGCACTTATATTTCATGGTCCACTTCAAAGAGAGTTTGTGAGGATTTGAAGGAGTGGCTTCTGATCCGGTCTCCCAGCAACCAGAGAAGAAGAGAAACTGTTGCCTCCTTTTTTTATCAGCCTCGAGTAAATCTTTCAATATCTTTTGCCCTCGGTTGAACGTCAGCGAGTAAAAGGGAAAGTATGGATTTCTGGCCAAACCAGCAAGCCCAATGAGTTGCTCTAGTAGAAACTCTTGCCCTGAGAGCCTTGAGGCCATTATGCAGGCCATTAGTGTAAACCACATATTGGGCCCAACCTGTGAGGGGTAAAGATCTATCTTTGAAAGATACTCAATAAAGAAGGGGTCTAAGGGATACCTTAACCCCCAGTTCATGATTTCTGTGTAGACCACCACCTCGTGATCCCTCACAGATAAGGGTGTCTCTCCCTCGGAGGGAAATATGATGTTGACATATCGGGGGATGCCCCATCGAGCCCTAAGCATCGTCTCCTCCTCCCTCGAAAAGTACTTATACTTGATATTGGCAAGGGCCACCATGTGCTTATTCTCAATACCCCTAATGTTATTGCCGGCAATATTGTCTAACTCCAAGGGCAATGCAATACCCCCCTTAGATTTTGGAGCAATCCGGCGAGCTTGTTCCTCGGATATTGTCGAAGAAGATGTTGCACCGTTCGCAGGGCCCGAGGAAGGGGTAATGGACAATCTCTGTTCGAGGGGATTGTTGAGAGGTCTCGTAACTATGGGGTCTAAAGTTTCTTCATGTCTAATACGCATGTCTTCCTCGGTAATAAGCGTCCTTGAGGGGGAGAATTGAGTTCCATGGATGGCGTGGAGGGCAGACTAGACACATCTGTTCCTTGTCTTTGAGGAGGACTGCCAGAATTATGATGAAGGTCTTGCCTTTGAGGAGGACTACCAGCATTACGATGAAGGTCTTGGTTTCGACGAGGACTCCTCGAAGTCCTTTGATGACGATCTTGGTTTCGAGGAGGGCTAACTAAGTTTCGAGGAGGGCTCCTCGAAGTCCTTCGAGGACTTGAAGACCTTTGGGGGAGGTTTTCAACACCAGTTGGGGCAGTTGGTTCTCGAATCGTTAGGGGAGCTTCCCTGGCCCGCTTTCACTCATGAGAACCTTTTCTGTCTCTATGAGATTTCTTCCTCTTCAAACCTGATGCATGCTTGTGTGATCTCTCTTTACCCATTTCTCTAGGAGGGTTTGTTTCGCTGAGCAAGCTTTGACGAGCTACTTCACGGGGGATAATGGCGGTCGAATTGTTCGAAGGAGGCCAGGCACCAAAAAAGGTTGTAGTCGATGGTGGGGGATGAGGCCTTACGTCTTCACCAGCAGCAACCCTCTCTTCGAACCGTTTACTAATCAACAACCACTTAGGAATTCGACGAGGCTTGTTCGCCAGCTTTATCTCTCTAGAAATAATTGAACATAAGTTGCATTAATGAAGGAAAAGGTTGGTATTTATAGAAGACTAGTGAGATTTCTTGACAAATGAAGCTCGGGGACATTTTCATGTTGTTTGCCTAGGGGTACGATGGTCCACATAGGTGGACATTGTTCGGCCGCCTAGCTATAGCAGAAGGTGAAGAGTTTTTGTGTCAGAGATTATCAGGGGAAGGGAAAGAGTTTTCTGACAACAATGTCAGAAGAATTGGTACCGTTTCTTCAGAAGTATGCTGACACCGGTGTTTGTACAGTGACATCATCAATCCTAGCACCCTTTTTCGCCTAAGTACATAATTATCCGACGACCATTTTGCTTAAAATGCTGCAAGGATTGAGGGGGCTACTCGGTATAACAGAAGTTCGAGGAGGCTTACAAATCATTCGAAGAGGTTTTGTGTCGAAGAGGTTTTGTGGAGCCCCCCGACAATACAAAGGGACTTGTGGAGCAACTTTTCGAAGGACTTATGAAGTTCGAAGAAGAAATAATTTTGGCCTGTCAGGAGAATTATTCAGTCTTAGCAAAACGATTTTTACTAAGACTGGGGGGCTACTGATGAGGAAGAATAAAAGACAAGGGCCAAAATGAATAGAAATAAATGTATAAGGGCTAAAATGTATGGATTGTAAAGATATAGCCAAAATAGGAAGGAACCAAAAAGCAGGGACCAAAAGATGTAATTAAACAGAATTAAAGCGTGTGGGCTCCGCAATTGTACTATAAAAGGACCACGCACGCTTCACGAATCCCGAGATGAATAGTACGAGACTTTCTCTCTATACTGTTTAGCACTTTCTCTCTCTAGATCTGACACTCAAATATTCCTCTATCACCTAATCCTCTATCAACAAATCTTCGCATAACAAAATCACCCTCGGACCATCTTTTAACTCTTCAGTCCCTTATTCATCAATTTTAGATAAAGTTAGTCCCTCCGCATATGTTAACTATCTATTTTCGTGACAGATAGTCTCTCAACTATTCATTTTTTATAAAGTTAGTCATTTGAATTTGAATTTTCAATAAAGTTAGTCCTCTAAATAAACATGCACAAAGGACTAAATTTATCCAAAATGGATAGTCAAGTTAGTCCTCTAGTATCAGGTAGTGTCTTCTAAAAAATCTTATTTGGATGAATTAACAAAAATTAACTCGAACAATTCTTTATCTAAAGCCACTAATGAACCATACACTTTCAAGTATAAATCTCTATCATCTTATATCTGAGTAATCCAATCCAAACTCACAGTTTTCTATTCTTCTTCGACACTGATGAGTTTAGAGTTTTGATGACTAATGCCCTAAGTAAATCTACTTATCCGAACATGGGCAATTCAGACTATATTACACCACTAAATATCCGAACAGGACAAATGTATTAACTTTTCACTAAGCTAGTTGTTAATCAACTTAAAAATATATGAATAAATGAGTCTTCAATTTTGATCCGGTTTCGTAACCCGACCCAATAAGCCCGTGGGTCAATTATTAAGGTATAAATACCCCAACTACTCTCATTAATGAGGGTGATCGGAATGTAATACTAGTATGCAACTTAATTATCTCTCTACTCTACCCACTAAACACAAAACGCCATAAAATTATCAAAACACTCTTCAAACACTTTACCATATTACCCTCAGCCAAAAATAAACCAAACCAAATTGGCGACCAAAGTGGGAGGCGACGGTGCTTGAATTTTACATTCAAAACCAGTAAGGAAAGCAGTTCGGATGAATCTGAATGCACAAAGTACTCCACCCCTTGAGGTGGAAGGTGCAAAGGAAAGTAAGGAGTATACCATCGAGGAGCGAGACCAGCTGAGGGCTGAAATAGAGGCACTAAGAGCCATAAAACAAGCATAAAAAATGTATCAAGGAGAAATCTGGAGCGTCGATATTTCACCACACTGACAACCCTGGAGAAATGAGCCATCGTTAAAGACTCACCTCAGTTCAAATAAAACACATCGGTCTAAGCCTGTTGAAAATTCTGGATCTGAATCCTCCAGCAGCTCCTCGAATGAGGCAAAGTTTAAAGAATCGTTGTCCTCAAGCAGTGATGAGGGGAGATCTAGAAAAAAGATAAGGTTAACCAACAATCACTCGAGGAAGAGGGACAGACATGGTAGGCTTAAAAGGTACCAGGGCAAAGGATCATCTCACAAACATGTTGATCAATTGTTGATTGATCCCTTTGTTTTTCAATCCGAACCAGATATTTTTGCAACTCCTAATGAAGATGCTGTTTTCAGTCGCAATAAAAACTGGAGGCAGTCGCCTTTGTACGTAAAATATTGTCCGGACGTCTTCCTAAGAGGTTTGATAGTTCCAAGATGGAAAAATACTATGGAAGTTGAGATCCGGACAACCATCTGGAGCAATTCAAAAACTTCATAATGAATTTTGATGACAATGATAAGCTTTTGTGCAGAGCTTTCTCCCAAACTTTTACAAGGAGTGCTCTTAAATGGTATAACAGTTTACATGAGGGATGTATTAGAAACTTTGATACATTTTGGGTTGCCTTCCGGAGGAAATTTGTTGGGAGTAAGGAATTGAAGGTTAATGGGGACACCATTATCCATTGTGCGCAGGAACCAAATGAGTCCTTGAAATATTACATAAGTCGTTTTGTAAATACAAAGAATGGGCTAGCATATTGCTTTGAGTAGGTGGCAATTACTTCTCTTAGACAAGGATTGAATCCTGGGAACTTAGTCGATTCTGTGACTCGAAAGAAGGCTATGACCTGGGTGGTTTATTGAACCAAGTGGGAAAACGGATCAATGTGGAAGAAACAAAGAAAACAAGGGTGCACCGTCAGGTAAGGTCCACCACCACAACAGCTCCTCCAGCCACTAACCAATCCGGTTACATGGCAAAGGAGACCGGACAAGAATATAACCGATTCAAGCAAAGTCAATCCAACCAGACCCAGAGCTAACAAACCAGAAGTAAGAGGGGTCCCTGGGTCCAGCCCGAATGGTTCGCTGAATTGAGGGAAAATGTAGCCATAATTTATGATAAAACCAAGGATGAAGTACACTTTCGAAAGTCGGCGTCATTGTAGTCTCCCAGAGAAAACCGGAACACTTGTTTTTTCCAATATCATAATGATATAGGCCATAATACTCAGGACTGCATAGCATTGATACAAGAGGTCAAAAACCTTATTAAGAGAGGCAAGTTGGGAGCGTATGTTAAAAGGCGAAGTGGAAACAGACAGGACAATGCATAGAATAATGCTCCCCGGACAGGTCCTTCAAACAATCCTGGAACATCTGCTCAACAGGGTGCAATGGTGATTCTTGAAAGATTTGAAGTAGACTCTAAGTATCTGGATCCAGATCCAACTCAAAATAAGGTGGGGGTGATAATAGAGAAAACTAACACAGTTTCCGGACTGATCAGCTTCTTCAAATCATTAACCATTTTTAGAGGAGATACCGTGACTGCACCTACCACTTCATCAAGAAAGAGGCATGTCCATAATTTGGCTACACAATTAGAAGGATGAATGTCATCCCATCAGTGCCAGTCCCCATTCCCATTCATAGTCTTTAATGAAGATGACCTGAGGGATATTGCAGGACCTCACGAGGACGTGATATTTATAAGATCTTCTATATGGGGAAATGATATACACCAAATTCGGATTGATGCGGGTTGTTCGGCAAACATTCTACTTATAAGCTCCTACAAGCAAATGAGGAATCCGGCAGTTATTCAACATTCGAACAGAACTATTGTTTGCTTCATGGGCATTTCGGTAGATGTAATTTGGGAATTCGAAGAGGAAGTGTTGTTGGGCAAGAGGTCTTTTAAAAAAATGGTAAGAGTACTATTTGTTGTGGTAGATTGTCCCACATCATACAATGCAATTTTTGGGAGGTCTTAGCTTTCCAGAATGCATGTTGTGGCCTCTACAGTTCATCAGTTCTTAAAGTATGATGTTCAGGGACAAGTAGGCATTGTCTGAAGTAGTCAGAAGATAGCCAGGGAGAGCTATGCAACAGTTCTTGCTCCCAAAATATTGGAGGCAGTCCGGATTAATAAAGATTAGCAACTACTGGAGCCTTCTACTAAGGAAAGTGAGATTGATGATCCCAGAGAGGCGCCCAGTGTCATAATACATATTAAATAATTTAAAACTCATTCCCTTGCAGAGGGCAAGAATGTTAAGATTGGTTCCAAATTAGCACCAGAATATAAGAAGAAGTTGTTATCTTTTTTGCTGGATAATTAACATGTGTTTGCATGGTAAAACAGTGATGTAACCGGAGTACCAACAGATGTTATTTCACATAA
Organism: Limnanthes douglasii subsp. nivea; assembly: GCA_036936605.1. NCBI lineage: Eukaryota > Viridiplantae > Streptophyta > Magnoliopsida > Brassicales > Limnanthaceae > Limnanthes > Limnanthes douglasii. Next base: position 324,776,279 of record JAUPFV010000002.1, read on the forward strand.
GTTATCTATCTGGTGTGATGTTGCACCTGTTGTACAAAAAAAAGAGCTTTTTCCAAAGAAAAGACAGATGTAATTGTTCAAGAAGTTGACTGGTTGACCAAGATGGGACATATCAGAGAATCCCAGTATCCTTTATGGACTTTCAATCCTGTGTTAGTCAAGAAAAAGAATGGAAAATGGCATATGTGTATTGATTTCACTGACCTCAATAGGGCTTGCCCTAAGGATCTCTATCATGTTCCTCGGATAGATCAATTGGTGGATTCTACATCTGGAAATAAATTGTTGTCTTTTATGGATACCTTTTCAGGTTATAATCAGATACAAGTGGATCTGAAGGATCAAGATCATACTACTTTCAGCACAGTTAGAGGTCTTCATTGTTACAAGGTGATGCCCTTCTGTTTGAAAAATTATGGGGCTACTTATCAGAGGTTGGTGAATAAAAGTTTTGCTAATCAGATTGGCAGGAAAATGGAGGTGTACATAGATGACATGATGGTTAAAAGCTTAAAGGAGGATTTACACATACCTGATCTTCAAGATAAATTTTCCAACTTAGAGACTGTGAATTTGAAGTCAAATCCGGAGAAATGTGTGTTTGGGGTCCGATCTGGAAACGTTTTAGGCTGCATAATAAGCGAGAAAGGTATCCAGCCTAATCCGGACCAGCTTAATGTCTTGTTAGCAATGGGTCCTCCTAAAAATGTTAAAGAATTTCAAAGGCTCACCGACATATTGGCTGCTTTAAACAGATTTATTTCAAGATCATCGGACAAGTGCGCTCCGTTTTTCCAAATATCAAGAAATTCTAAAAATTTCAATTGGTCCCCATAATGTGACCAAGCTTTTATGGAAATAAAGAAGTTGACCGGATGACGAATATGGGACATATTAGAGAATCCCAGTATCTTTATGGACTTCCAATCCTGTGTTAGTCAAGAAAAAGAATGGCAAATGGTGTATGTGTATTGATTTCACTGACCTCAATAGGGCTTGCCCTAATGATCTCTATCATGTTCCTCTGATAGATCAATTGGTGGATTCTACATCTGGAAATAAATTGTTGTCCTTTATGGATGCTTTTTCAGGGTATAATCAGATACAAGTGGATCCGAAGGATTAAGATCATACTACTTTCATCACAGTTAGAGGTCTTCATTGTTACAAGGTGATGCCCTTTTGTTTGAAAAATTATGGGGCTACTTATCAGAAGCTGGTGAACAAAAGTTTTGCTAATCAGATTGGCAGGAACATGGAGATGTACATAGATGACATGATGGTTAAAATCTTGGAGGATTTACACATACATGATCTTCAAGAGACATTTTCCAACTTAGAGACTGTGAATTTGAAGTTAAATCCGGAGAAATGTGTGTTTGGGGTCCGATCTGGAAACGTTTTAGGCTACATAATAAGCGAGAAAGGTATCCAGCCTGATCCGGACCAGTTTAATGCCTTGCTAGCAATGGATCCTCCTCAAAATGTTAAATAATTTCAAAGGCTCACCGACAGATTGGCTGCTTTGAAAAAATTTATTTCAAGGTCATCGGACAAGTGCGCTCCGTTTTTCCAAATATTAAGAAATGCTAAAGTGCTGTCCTAGTAAGGGAAGAAAAGCTTTATGTATACCCACGTGTATCAGAATGTGCTATAAGTGCTGTCCTAGTAAGGGAAGTGGAAAATTTACCTCGTTCGGTGTACTACATCAGTAAGAGTTTACTGGATGCTGAAAGAAGATACTTGAGGTTAGATAATTGGCATTGGCCTTAGTAATTGCAGCAAGAAAGATGAGGCCGTACTTTCAAGCTCGTTCTATTATTGTCCGAACTTCTTTCCCGTTAAAAAATGTTCTCCAAAAGGCTGATACATCAAGTAGAATGACCAAGTGGTCAATAGAATTTGGTGACTACGATATTGATTTTGCCCCTCGAACGACAATTAAAGCTCAATGAGTGGCTTACTTCTTGGTAGAATTTCATGTTGACAGATCTTCCAGACAAGATTTGGAAAGCAATTTCAAAAAAGAATGGGTGATTCGAACTGACGGTGGATCAAGCACCATGGGCTGTGGAGCTGGAATTTTCTTAACCTCCCCATATGGTGATAAAATATATCAAGCTATATTTTTTGGATTCAAGGCCTCCAACAATGAGTCTGAGTATGAGGCAGCTATAGTTGAACTTAAGCTAGCTCTCCTATGTGGGGCTAAGAGATTCCGGTTAATGGGTGACTTACAATTACTCATCCACCATGCTCAAGGACAATCTGAGGCCAAGAAGGAACAGCTGGTCAAGTACTTGCTCAAATTGAAAGAAGTAGCAACCAATTTTAAAAGTATTTGCTATGAGCATATTCCTAGATCAGAGAATACGTTAGCAGACTCCCTAGCAACTATAGCCTATTCTGAATCTTACCCCTGGATTCTTGTATAGGAATGCCCATCTATACAGTTAGATCAAAATAAAGAAGATGAAGAAAATATGAGCATACTTGTTATCCAACCTAAAGATTGGAGATACACCCTCTCCTTCAGTACATTTCCGATGAGACATTTCCTTCGGATAAAATTGTGGCAAAAAATATTAAATACAAGGCTCGTGGTTTCTTGATAATAAGAGAAGTTCTCTACCAAAATTATTTCAGCAGGCCTCTGCTATGCTGCTTGGGATTTGAAGAATCCCATATTGTCTCAACACACTGTGGATACAGGGCACTGACCCGAAGAATCTTGTTAGCCGGATATTATTGGCCAGCCATAATGGCAGATGCTAAAAAAATGGTGAAGAAATATGATACGTGCCAAAGGTATGGGAATGAAATTCATGTGCCACCAATACCTATGGAGTCTATTTCTGAACCATACCCTTTGCCAGATGAGGGATATATTTGGTTGGGCCTCTTCCTATGACATCCGGTGGATGCAAAACTATCATAGTCGCCATTGACTACTTCTCTAAATGGATAGAGGCATCTCATTTGGCTAGAACCACATTGAAATTTGTTATTAAGTTCATCATATCCAACATATGTTGTAGGTTTGGAGTTCCCGTAAGATTACTAGAGACAATAGGCCACAGTTTGATAACAAAGACACGGAAGCCTTCTGTACCTATAAAGGCATCCAACATTTATTTTCTCTCATTTCCACCCTCAAGCAAATGTCCAAGTTGAGGTTGCGAATAGAACCATCTTGTCCGGATTAAAGAAGAATTTGGAAAGAGTTGCAGGAAAATGGCCAAGTTATTTACAAGAAGTATTGTGGGCCTACCGAACTACTCATCGGGCTGCCACACAAGAATCTCATTTTGCTTTGGTATATGAGATGGATGCAATCACTCCCATAGAAACTACTTTACCATCACATAGGGTCCAAAACTATTCTGAACAGGCTAATGATGTAGCAGTTAGGAATCAGTTGGACTTAATAGAGTAAAAAGGGTTAAAGTACATTTGAGAACAACACATTACCAAGGCTTGATGAGGAGCAGGTTTGCTTCCAAAGTCAAAATAAGATTTTTCAAACCGAATATAAAGTTTTAAGAAAAGTCTTTTTGGATACTAAAGAAATGCAGTTCGGTAAGGCTCCAAACTAGGAAGGCCCTTATGTGGTTTGTGAAAAAGGTCAAATCAGGGACACGCAGGCTTCAAGACAAAGAAGGAAAATTTCTAAAGCATACATGGAATGTTGAGCATCTCAGGTTATATCTAGAATAAAGTTTTTTTTGTAAATATTTACTTGTTAAATACCAATATAAATATTATAGGGCACACTTTTTCCTACCCTTGTGGTGCGGGGAGGTTTTAATGAGGTGTCCGGATTTTCTCAATAATACATGATACCTTCTTCAAAAGTCTGGTGTGACTTTGTTTTAATTCAACTCAAATATAGGTTGTTTATTCAACATCCCGACTCTCAAATTTTCTTGAGTAGATCAGATATGTTTAATATCATGTGATCGGACATATTGAATCAGAATTCAACAGTTCTGAAATTCTAGGGGCTACTTAAACATTAGCCATGAAATATTTAAAATAAAGTATTAAACAGAAGGAAAATTGAATAATAAACCTGATCGGACTCAAACCGACCAGTAGTACAAAAAATGCCTTAGCCATCCAAGGACTTCAATTTTTCAAAAGTAAAAGTTACATAATAAAACCTTTGGGTTTGTTCCCTTCAGATTTTTCTTCACCGCAATATTTCTTGGGAGTTTTGAGTTCGGTACTTGATCTCTCACCCGTTCTTTCATCATCACCAGTTGTGGAATCTATTCCACTAGAGTAGTTGCGCTTATCACCATCTGCTAGAGTATAGAATGGGATGTCCTTATACTCTACATACTTCCATAGGAGACCAAGGGTCCTCTTAGGAAAGGTCTCATGAAACAGCAACACCATGTCAAATTTGATCTTTCTATAAGGAGTCCACCACATCCTTGGCATACTTCTCTATACCCTCGACAACAGCTTGTTTTTGTTGGCGTTCTAAGGCTTTATTCTCTTCCATCTTCTCTTGAAAAGTGCTTTCTAACTTTGTTTTCTCATTGGATAGAGTCTGGGTAGCATCATCCTTATTCTTTAACTGCTCCTTCAAAGTTGTGAGGTTTTGTGTAGAACATATTCCCAGGTTGGAGTATTTGGTTTGGAGCTCAGTATCGGCCGCCTCCGATTCGATCAGCTTGGCTGCCAAATCTTCTTTTTCCTTCTTCAACACCTCTATGCTTTGCTGAGCACTCAAAAGATTATCTGACAAGGTTTGCTTGTCAGTAGTTAGAGAATTGATGGTGCATGTTTGAGTTTTTACCTACCTCTCCAGATCAAGTACTGGTCAGATGTAGCCGAGGAGGGCATGGCTCAAGGTGTCTTGCTCTCCGGATATAGAGTAGGACTTCCCATTGTAAGTTACCATGTTAGAGGAACTGGAAGGAAGGTAAGGACCTGCAAAATCATCTTTCTCCAGATTATTAAAGTAAATACTGATTTCTTGAAAGGCTTCAAGGTCCACTTCGTCATTGTCATCACCAGGAACCTGCCCAGACTAGAGATCTGTTTGGATTTCCTCCTGCAAGGTGGGATCGGCAGGAGCTGAGGGAGGGATTTCTGTTGGGCGAAGGATTATCTCTGCCCCAGAGTTACCTTCTTTTTCTTGGCAACCTTCTCATCACTTTTGACTTTGCACTTCTTGTCTTTTTTAGGAGGCCGTGGTGGGTTCTTTGACCCTCCGACTTCCTTTGCATTAACCTTCACTGCTTTTAGCAAGGCCACATTAATGCCTCCCTGATTCTCTGAACCAGTCCCCTCCGTAGTTGTTTGAGCTAAGTCTGTTCTGGTCTTCCTTTTATTATTCTTCATTTTGCTAGGGGCTTTGGCCCTGGAAGGCAGATACAACTTGGCATCCTTAGCTTCTGTCCTCTTTAGGATCACATCAGCATGGGGAGGGGTGGTTAACTCTTCTCATGTAAGATCTCTTCTGCCTGTGGTGTTCCACAAGTGAGACCTTACGAAATTACCTGACTTTAAGCAATAATGAAAGGTGTTCCCCTAGTTCTCTGAAGCCCAAGCATTTAGCTTTGCACAAGTGTTCTACCCTGCCTCTAGATGGCCCAAGAACTCCTTTGGTAGAACTGGGGAGAGATATCAGTTAGTCAAAATAAGAAAAGTATAACTTAAAAGAAAGTTACCAGTTCTCTTCCATCGACTGGTTAGAAGGCTGGGGTTCGTGTCAACTTTGATTTTCTTGTTGTTCTCCCAAGCTTTACTAATAAAGAGGAACTGCGTCCTCCAGGGTTTTTCGGATTCCAGCAAGTCATCCACTACTTTAAAATCATTCCCCATGCTGTAATGATAGAAGGGGCTTTGATTATTCTTGCATAAGCTTGCTACAACAGCAACTGTTCCATTGGGAGTGGAATTTTTGATAGCCTGGACGCCATAATGCAAGCTAGGAGACTGTACCAAGCGTTGGGGCTCAGCTAGCTAGGGCATAACTTGATCAGATGAAAATATCTGACAATCTCTGGATCCAAGAAGAACCGAAGTCCCCAGTTCAGTACTTCGGTGTAGACCACCATCTCGTTCAACTTGCAGTCCATTAGGGTCTCCTAAATAATAAGGTTCCTCACCTTTACAAACTCTGGGATCCCCTATTTAGTTCGGATCCGACCCAACTCAGTTGTGTGGTTGTAGACATAATTGATGTCCTGAAGAGCCAGCAGGTATTTGACACTAACCCTTTTTAAACAAGGACCCACTTTTCCCTCTAAACTCTCCGGAAGAGCGTCCGGATGAGTCATACCCACTTTGGTTTTACCTTTCCGATCTGAGGTTGTATCCTCTGTTTGACCGGACGCCTCAGCCTCGTAAGGGGCTTCCTCAATATTGTCCTTCGTGTTCTCTTCCATCGTTGTGGAAGGTTGTTGAGCAGTTTTTTAAGGAGGCTGCTCTGACTCCTTCGATGGTGGTTGTACAGTTGGTTATTCAGAAGGTTTTGCAGAAGACGCTTCTGAGATTCTGGTATCTGGTGGAGGCTGTTGTCCGGATGTTTTAGCTTGTGGAACAGTCTTTGTTACCTCTGAACCTGAGGGTTTTGAAGATGTAGGTGTGGATTTGGTTTTGGATTGACGTGTAATCAGGTGAGGAGTTAGCCGATCAGGTGATCTTTCTGTGTCCGAGCCCATTGCAATAAACAGCAAAGATTTCTTAACATTGGAAACGGATTTTTCTTTGGGTAAAAGGTTTTGAGATTTTTGGACTGAAGAACCATATGGGAGAGGGAAAGGTTTGTTGTGAATGGGAGTTTTCTGGTTCTAGGGTTTTTTGAAGAAGATGACCCTTGATCGGCGTTCTGATCCAATTGGTTACCTTTCTCGCTTGGAGAAGCGAGAAGACTGGCAACAATACATTTATCCATCGCTAGTTTCCATGCTCTCTCTAATTCAGACAAGTTCAACCAACCTCCTTTAACTAAGGCGTTTCTGGCAGTGAACATATATGTCTCAAGAACAAGTTTAAAGATGAACTGAATTTTCTCTCTAAGAAAATTTGAGTATGGAAGACAATTAAACAGTATAAAGGTTTATGTATAATAGTTAAAGTAGCAGTTATCAAGGAGAAGATAAATAGAAGTTTCGCAATGATTAAAGGCTGCAAAACGTGTGAAAAAATGAAACCTAGGTAACTGTCTAGACCTAATGGGTGCGATAATCTAGGAGAAAAATGGCTGGGAGGTCGAACTAGATCTTGACACGTGTCCCACGACTTAAGGAAAAATCTTAGAATTCTGAGAAGGGAAATCAGTTCTGAAAAAGTTCAAACATGGTCACTTGTGAAGAGAAGTTTTTCAGTTCAAACAACACGGGAAGATCGGACAAAGTTGGTGTTAATTTTGTGAGTTTTAGTTGTTCCAAAGATTTTTTGCAAGACCTAAAAAGGGGCTACTAATGAGTTTAAAATTTTTAATGACTAATGCCTTAAGTAAATCTACTTATCCGAACAGGGGCAATTCGGACTATATTAACCACTAAATATCCGAACAGGACAAATGTATTAACTTTTGACTAAGCTAGTTGCTAATCAACTTAAAACTATATGACTAAATGGGTCTTTAAATTCGACCCGATTTCGTGACCCGACCAATAAGCCCATGGGTCAGTAATTAAGCTATAAATACCCCAACCACTCTCATTAATGAGGGTGGTCAGAATTTAATACTAGTAGACAACTTAATTATCTCTCTACTCTACAACTAAACACAAAACACCACAAAATTATCAAACACACTCTCTAAACATTTTACCATATTACCATGAGCCAAAAATAAACCAAACCAAAAACCGTTAATCCATTCAGATACAATATGATAACCACACCATCCATCTGGTACAAAGTCTTCAACACGAGAAATAAAACGACGTAAAAAACTTGGAATGTGACTCATGTATAACGATGCATATTTGGTTTTAGTAGTTATGGGTATTTTTTGACGTTTAAGAGTCATAGTTTGTTTTTTGGAACTTTAGGTTTCGGGCATGGGCTTTCTTTAGTTCATGTCATGCTACATATTCTACTAGACTACTAACAATATTTCTATTTTCTCAACATGCTCGAAATAAGATTTTTCAGGTTTGATTGATCGGTACCTTTAGTATTAATAGGTTCTTTCAGTTCTATAATATGTCTTATTTTTGGACTAAGTACTTAGATCACCTTATTTAGTATACTGAGCTTAATTTTCACTGTGAAACTATAGATACAACTATCTATTATTTTTTATTTTTTTCTTTGAACATCTTTCGATGTAGTTTCCAACTGAGGAACGACGTCTAAAGTTTTCCAAAATATATTGTATGACTCTAAAGCAATGGTTTTATTCTCCATATCCAATATGTCTAGCTTACATACACAAGGCAACACATATGTTTTTCGTTAAATGTATCAACATGTTATCCGATCGGCGCTTATATCTTTACCCCTTGCATAATTAGCTAACATAAAATCTAAGACCCCGACTAATACCAATCCTCAAATATGTTCAAATGTATATTATTATCAAATATATTTTTATATTAAACTCACTTCGCTTGAATGATTCATAAATGTTTGAATGTTGAAGCTCAAACCATGCGTGAATTTTGACCTAGAAAAGTTCAAAATTAAGTTGACTCGAACCGATATTTTCTTTTACGCTCGCGTGAGAGCTTTCGGTTTTAGAAAATAGAAATGAAAAAATCTATTTATAACATTGGTTCCTTTTAAATGTATAACTTAAATATTGAAAATTACTTAGCGATTGGTGGTTGTATTGCTAAAAATGTTGAATTTATCGTGAAGTAATTAATAAATTTTTTGTCATGCGTTGTAATCAACAATTCATAACATTATCTACGACGGTAGGAAAATAGGTGAATACTTCTTTCATTGTTGTTAGTTTTTTGTTAAATTCTTCCACAGAGCTTGAATCGACCAATTTATTCTGAAAATCCATAAACTCATATGAATCTTGACCATCTTCCCCCTTACCCGTTGACTTCTTTGTGTTTGTAATAATATTTTTGCTTATATGTCATTTACATAACAGGTGAATTGTGAACTCCCGATCGATCAAGATAACTCTGAGTAATGCACAAATACTATCTTTCATAACTTTTCGTAAAACGTTCAAATGTGGTTATTTTGCTTCTCCTTACTCAAAAAAGTGAAACAACCTAAAAAATAGTTTTACTGAAGTTATATTGACAATTTCGAACAATGGCAGTTTATACCTCGTTTTTTTGTAAATATTGTATGTGATAAGTACTTGTGGAAACGTGCACAACAACTCAATACTTGTCGGATGCGCGAAAAACAGTTTTGTGATCGCATCTGATTCAGCGGTAGTATGATGGACTTTAAGTCATTGTTTTTTTAAATAACAAGTATTGTATGAGAGACTAACCGACTTTTTCAACAAAAAAATATTTATCCAATATGGTAGACATTGTACATGTTTGACATATTGTTTGAATGTTTTTGTTTCAAATGATATAATCATGAGATATCTATTAATGGTAATTCCATGACAAATTCTTCTTCTTTCGATTAGTTTGAAGGTTTGCGAATGACTTTTAAAAAACTTGGTAGATAAAATATTGTATCCTATAATAATAATAATAATAATAATAATAATAATAATAATAATAATAATAATAATAATAATAATAATAATAATAATAATAATAATAATAATAATAATAATTAGTTTGAAAGTTTGCGAATGACTTTTAAAAAACTTGGTAGATAAAATATTGTATCGTATATTATAATAATAATAATAATAATAATAATAATAATAATAATAATAATAATAATAATAATTAGTCGCCCATAACCAAAATGTAACATTAAAAAAGATGCCCCCAATTAAAAAAGTATATTGTTTTTAATTCTTTTTTCTTTACACTTTCCGCGCCAAAATGTCTTTTAAAATCACCATACTCTTTTATAGATATATATATATATATATATATATATATATACACACGTATCCTGGATGACCACCAGCACATTTAGATCCATCCTATCAACTTGGAGTTCAACATTCTATCAACTTGGAGTTCATGCATTCCTCGTAAACATATGTGTGTAATATACAAATAATCATTGACTATTTAGCGTTCTGGAAGTTTAGGTTCGTCTTCTTAGAGGAGTTCCATCTTCTATAATTACCTTATTATACCTAAATTTCTAAAACGCTAACATAATTTCTCATAAATGGAACTTTGTCTAGAATTTTTTATATATTTGATCACATCCTTTGCATAAAGGTCCCTCTACTAATTTTGTTTTTCTCGTATGAAAGAAGATGATACCCGTGACTTTGTTATCCAAAGTTGGGACATACGAAGTTTCAATCGTTGGTGTTGATGCGAAGGCAAGGGTTATAGATCATGTTTCTTTTATAAATAAAAGCATCACAGATCTCAAGTCCAAGTTTGGAAAAGCGCTTATTGTTGGTCTAGATCTTATTAAGACAAGAAAAACTTAAAAAGACCACAACCCTTGTGCAAGACTGCTACTCTTACCCTATTGCTTGATTTTTCAGTTGAGCCAGACATCGGCTCCAAATTCGTTAAGGGAATTTCTCAATGACAAAAGTATATGCTTCTTGAGTACTAATATTGCTTCCAAACTTCAGGATCTCGATGAATTGATTGACATATAAGGGTAACCAGAGAGGCGGCCCATGCGTGTTTTGTTCCAGCGGTTGATCTTGGATATTTTGCTGCCAAGTTTCTGAAGAAACCAGAGCTCTGTTATCGCGGCATTAGTTGTGTGGCAGGAGCTGTTGTCTTTTGAAACGAAGATCATACACCTGTATGATAGGGAACAAGCTAGCCCCTACTAGACATATTCAGGCTCCAGTTCTTTTTATAGTCCTCTTTTTGGTTTAGATTTGGATTTACTAATGCATCGAAGTTATCCGCTTGTTATCTATAAACCTCTTTATAGCATTTTAAATTTTGCTTACAGTCTCCACCACTAGAAATTATGTGGATATGTTTACAAAACTGATCTTCATCCAAACTCGACCCGAGATTACTTTATATGATTGCTCTTCCTATGTATGTACTATGTGTATGACAAAAGACGGATTAAAGACAAAAAACTGAATTTCCTTTGTCCAAATCATGAAATGCATGTCAACAAAGTAGCCCCCTGGCATAATTCAATATTATTATTTGATACATTTTATGCAAAAACAATACACAACCATCGTCACTCATTGTACAAAACTAATATTCCAATGCTCAGGATAAGTCGCATAAAATCAACATCCCGACTGGTGAATCACTCATATATGACCTTATACCAATATAAAGTATATATACTGTGTTCCCGGATAAATAAATAAAACATCAAACTTGCAAGAAGCTTGCGTACTTGGCACCTAAGAAGAGCCTCTGAATACACAGCAGGGCATATTTGGTAACTTCGGCGTTCTCATGCTCTATCAGCCTCATCACTCTTTCTTTGGCGTTGAGGTCTGTCACTATGACTCGTCCAGCCGGATGATACTGGATAAACTGTGAGAGATCAAAACAGGCAACAGCCAAAGACCTTGGGTCGGTGGAAGAATCTAGAACTGTTAAGAGGACCCTTAGAATCTGCAGACCAAGACGTTACATTAGCACGGATAAATTTGGTATCAGTAAGAAACGTAGTAACTAAAAGGAAAGCATTACTCATGAAGATGAAAAACAAAACACACCTGGAAGTCGTTCTCCTCAAAGCTTGTGATATTCTCGCGCCAAAAGATAAGATCCTTGTGAATGGGAGTCCAATCGAGATGGCCAAGAAGAATTTCTTGCTTGTACTTGTTATAGGAACTCAATATCTTAACGCTGTCTAGCAGATCATCTCCCAGTTTATTCAGGGCTTCTAGCAGATCCTATGAAGCATTGGATGTTGTTTGATTATAGCAATATGAAGAACAATTGGTTAGATTATAGCAATAAGGATAGCAATGAAGTCAAATTAAGAGCATGGTGACCATAAAAAAACAATTAAGCATGGGATTTGGATAACCCGAGGAGATTGAGAGCATGAGTTATAGGAAAGACACTATATCAAAAAGGGGAAAATAAAGGAAATTGCAATTTGAAAGTAAAGCAGAAAATCAGTTGAGCTGATGATTGATACCATATGCTTGTGCCTAAACAAAAGGAAAACAAAGAAGAATGCACATCGTTGATAAACTAAGTCTAGTAATAGCAGAGAATATCTATCTAGTTGTTGTAAAACAGTCAAGTCATTTGCATGAAAGACAGACAGAAAGAGGTGAAGGCTTATATACTTCACTTCTTACCTCGTCAGTCCATGCCTGTGTCTTTAAATTCTCAACAATCTGTGGCAGTCCAAGATCTACCATCTGAGCACCGAATGTACCTTTTGGAAGCAAGTTCCGAAGGGTCAACACAATAACCCTGACAACCTGACAAATACAGATAAGACCAACTAAACAAAATCAAGAAATGATATAATACGTATACTCATCAACTGCATGAACTCAAAGAGAAATCCCTCATAGTGGGAGATTTGGATTTATATCGGTTTAAGTTTAATAATCTTTTCGGGAAGTATGGCGTGATTGAGTAAGAAAATACCTGCTTGTAGCAACTATTTGGGGAAGTGTATGGAAGATACAATTGAAATTAAACATAAAACAAGGTAGCAACATGGTTTTACCTTTTCCTTGAGGGAACTCTTCACAACCTCTATTAGTCGATGCAGTGTCCTTGAAGTTGCCAAGAACTCAATTGCAGGTTCGTAGTAAGATAAGAGCCAGACACACAGACAGGTTTCATAGAGAAGCTGAAAGGAGAATATAATACCCAGTTAATTGTCAGATTTGATAGTCTAATAATATTATGTGTCACAGATTTAAACTATGAGCTAAGGAAACTGAGAGACAACTTAAGGATTCATGGGTATAAGAAGGAAAAACAGTCAATTCCTTTCTCTAAATATCACGCATTTAACGGCATTGAAACATGTCGTGCGAGGAAGTCGCCGGGAATTCTTCCCTTGCTTGTATATCTCCCTTTGTTTACGTACAAAGGGAAAGAACTAAGCTATATTCACTACCCACACACCCGATCCAATTAAATGGCTGATGTGTATGAAGTGAAGATCAAAGATAACTGTACATCCAATGGTTGCATAAGTTTTGTAGACTTAGACTCCAATTTCTCATCAAATCTCCAAGCAATGGGCTGGGATGCAGCAACTTGCAATAAAGAAAACATCACAAGCTATCTGTAAAGGACACAGCAAATACCACCTGGAGAGATTGTTGAGTAGATGCTGGGGAAATGTAGGGGATAAGTAACTTGACACCATCTGCTTGAACAAAAGAAGATCTAACCACAGGTTCCTTCAGCAATACTTTGAGGCAACTGATAGCCGTTGGAACACTTAGATTCAGGTGAGATGGGTTCTTCAGCTGCAAATGGAATTGATGATCTTAATTACCAAAACAAAAGATCAAACCTCCATTGTTGTGACATATATAAAACTTTATGTAACATCTATATGGTAATCCTGAACCGGAGTTGAACAGAATGAAGAATCACACAATAGGCATCGGCCCAAAACTATGAATGGCTGAAAAACTACAAAATGTTTTAACAGAAACTGCCTAATAGCTCATAAGAACTTTGAGTCGGAAGGTTCATTACGTGACAATCAAAAATATATCAAATAACGCTGATCATGACATTTTTCAGCCACGAGCAATAACGCACATGTGAAAGAATACATTACTCTAACAACTTCCCAAACATCTTAATAACCCCATAATTAGGTGTCACATTCACACTTTATAGATTTCTTAATAATTAAATAAGATTTTATTATTATGCAATAAAGGGAAGGTGCCTTCTTGTAAATTTTAAGTCTCTTAAATCCCCATAAAATAACCACAAGCAAGAATTGGCAAAGATTAAGCAGATAATGCGCAAACACAACAGTTATATAATGACAGAAATAGAAGCACCCTGAAAGATTTTTCGTTTTGTCGGGGCAGAGTGTTCGGCCTCTGACATGAGTTGAGTCCGTAAGTAAATTTAGTTGGCTTCCTTTGGCATTTTTGAAAGGACCATATACAATAAGGAAAAACATGCATAAGGTATCTCAAACTAAGAATGATGCGGAACCACTACCTCAGTAATTGGATTCACTAGTCACATATATGAGCAAAGGCATCAGTATTATTGTTTTAAAAAGTACTAGCAGTTTAATGGAAACCTGTCCACAGAGCCATTCCACCAATCCCTTTAATACATCATCAATGCCAGTAATACTTTTCTTTGAAATTTCCGATTCCTCATCTGCAAGAGCTCCGTCCTGTGCCTTTGACCTAGCACTATCATCAATGAAAGGATATGTAACACGACTTATCAACAGACGTACAATAGATAAGCGATTTAATTAACCTGTTAAAATCAAATCATGTTGTAGCCGAATCCGTCATTTAGATGTACCTTACTACCAAGGAGAGTATCTTGCAGCTCTTTTCTTGAATGAACCAATTACCGTTCCAGAGCAATCTGAAATTGGTTAAAAACAGTTTTTATCACCTTGAATGACACAAGACAATGACCCGATCGTGATAATAGATTCAAGCTGCACCTTTTATTTGTTTTAGTGTTATAAATCTCAGTAACTTTATCCTATTTATTTCATTAGCAGCTAAAAATAAAACACGTATTAAAACCTGAGGAAGAAAAGATTGCAAACAAGGGTATGTAAGACCGTGGGAATATATTTTGAAATAAGCAGGATAATTGTCAAATAGTATAATTCTGGTGTCTGCGTAGAACTAGAAGTTATCTACCAAAGATTTTTTATGCAGACATAGCAATAAAAACAAAGAAATGAGGAGAATGCATGTCGATAGGGTAAAAAAGATCATAAGGTGGGAATATGGTTTTCGCAAAGTACTCAAGTCTCCCAAAACAAATTTGATACAAGAAGAACTTCCCTAACTTGTCTACTTTCATGAAAAGTCATAAAGTAAAGTTCTATTAGTTTTGTATAGGGACTCAACTTAAGAAAGGCTCATAAACATCTTCGTGAACAAGAGACTTGTCATGGAATAGTCTAGCTCGCTTCGGGTCTGCCACAAAAGAAAGAAAAGAAACGCAATTGATGAGGTTTTGTTAATTGCAGATGCACTCAAAGGAAAACAGTCTTGGGTATTTACCTTTTAGTATGTCATCAATCAGAGCTAGAACATATTCTACCGTTTCTTCCTTGAAGATGTCATGTAAAATGCTAACAAATACACGAATGTAAGCTGGACCATCCTGAAATTGTTTTGTTTTGTCAATACTAAAATTCATTGATTAATGCATGACAACAATTCACAAACCTGTACCCATTTGGAAACTCTAATATTATATCTTGATAATTATGTTTATGCATGAAGATTGGACACCATAGAGGTGTCCACAATAGAAAATAGTTCTAGGTAAAGTGAACTCTTCCTTCTAAAAATGAAATGAGAACATTACCTCATCGAGCAACTGCCCCTTGTAGCTTTCAGGCTTTTTATCAAAACGCTTCAGCAACTGAAGACCTGTTCCTGATATCAGTTTAGTTGTCACGTACGAGTCCCATGGAATGTCCCTCTTCAAAACCTATAAAGTATTGAAGTTAATCAGATCTAAATTTTTTAAATTATACTGTCCAAAGAAACAAGAAAAAATAATAGTCAATGCATCATCATGGAGGTTGAATATTAGTCCTAGATAGTAAATTGAAAATTATTTTCTTCGGCATACAAACATGTTAAGCAAATTAGGTCAAGTGCCACTAAACAATTTCAGATCTCCGAAACACAAGCAAAATAAGTTTCGAGCTATGTTGGTTTTAATAGGTCCCCACTCAGAAACAAATTCTTATTTACACACTGAAAAGACAAGCCATAAGAACTCTGATAGAAAGCTAGGATAGCCAGAAGAACATCGCTCCATTAATGGTCATAATGTGAGCATCAGCAACTTTACAAATCTTCTGCTGACATATGCAAGCTTTAAAATCCACTCTCTCTCTCTCTCTATGTCTCTTGCATTCTCCCAAACTAATAATCTTAAGGTTTTAAGAGATTCTTAAAGATATTAGTAAACAGAAAATCAGGATTCAACTTCAAAGTCTTAACCATAATCTCCTTCTTTTCTATGTGAGTATAGAATACCGTCCTTTTTTCAAGTTAAAGGAGACAAGAGCAGAGCAGAAGCAATCAATACTAACAAATAAAGCAAAAGAATTCCTTTCGATGAGATAAGTAATAATCAACTGTGCAAGACTACACAAATTTATGGCTTCCTTTCAATTTAGTTTACTAGCATATGAAACAAATACAAAGGAGTCAGGGGGTTTAGTAGACTCAAGTGCAAAACAAACATCCAGTTATTCATTCTATATGTTTTCTTGGCAAATGTAATCATGAACAGTTTCAGTAAGCAAATGACAGGTCTTACTCAATCAGAAAACGTCACACATACACAGTCATATGTTCTACCTAGATACATCAAGCGATCAGGCGACCAACCTGTTCAGACGTCAGTTCAGCCCGATCCATTGATGCTAAACAACTTGAGAGCAAACACAATAATCCAGATCAAAACCTACAGAAATCAGCCAAAGATTAACAATAATCAATCAAACTAAAGTCAAGGATCTACAGCATTTCATTTGAATCAAATCAAATTAGCATAGCTAGTATAATCAGGTCAAAAGATTCAATCTAAGCTTGGAATTCACTAAACTTGTCATCTAGTGAGACAAAGTAACTTCAATTCTAATGAAAATTCTAGCCAGTTTATCGGCAAATGAACAGAAACCATACAGTAAATGACGAAGCTGAAGTCGAATAATGTAGCAAGAATTGTGATCGAACGCTGACCTGATTGAATGGGTTGCCGCCTTGCCCAGTTACGTGATGAGAGAGAGATGATCTTGAGGCGGTCAGACTTATATATATTGAAGAGCTGCAATCTGCTACTGCCGTGCCACAGTAGAACTCACCATGTTTACTATCCTATATATGTAGTTGACATTTATCCTAGACATATTGGTTAGGGAAATGTGTTTTCCAAACCAAATCGGCAGCGGACCAATGTAACTCTAGATTTTGTTTTTTTTCTGTCAAAAGAATATCGAATTACTAATTTGGAATGTTTACAAATAAAGGGTCTTTTCTAAGAAAACCAAAGAAGTGAAGGACTTAATTGAGAAACTTAAAGATAAAGTCCTAGATTCCCAAATCAGAAAACCCTAATTACAATTGTTCCCAACTAACACAGACTCTTTGATGAAGACAAAAGCTTCGCGAAGAAGAAAAGCAGAGCCACCAGCAGCAAATCGCGATGAAGCTCCCAAATGGCTTGGATACTTCAATCTAATCAGGATCAATATAACCAATACCAAGACTTTCGAGGGTAATAATCGCCAGGAGAGGGGTTGGGGCATCGACATTAGAGAAGGACCTATTAGATCGCTCAAACAAAATCCATTTCGTAATCCAATCAGCAGCAGCGTTCTGGGTTCGAGAAATGTGGCGAAGACACATAGAGGGATGAATCAGACTACGGCATATAGTTGCAATTGGGATAGACGTAACGTTTCCATTGGTCATGTTGTTGATTAGAGTTAGAAAATCTGACTTTATATCAACATCATGCCAGCCTTTCTTCTTGCAAAGGATGAGAGCCTCTAGGACGCTTTGCTCTCAGCCTGGAATGGACCCATTTTGCCAAATACAAAGCCAGCACCAGCAATTATGTTGCCCAGATCGTTCCTGACTATCAGCCCACCAGTGGCTTCTCCAACAAAACTACTCGCTCCGTCGACGTTGATTTTCAGCCTTCCAGTAGCAGGAGCTTGCCATTTCAGGTACTTCCTTTTGACATTGTTTATAGTTAGGCATCCTAAAGCAGCACCTGCGTCAATCACACCAGACCCGTGTTTAGCTTTAAGGATATTTTTTGAGTCAATAACAAGAATGACTTTTTTATTCTATTAATAGCACTGGAGGAGAAGTTATCGAAAGTACTATTAAACTTGCAGCAATTTCTATTATACCAGACTGTCCAACAAATGATTTGTGGGATAATGTGGGTAATATGAAATTTGCTGGGAGAAGACCAGAACCAACAATGAAACATGTGACTCAGAGACATGAAACATCTCACAGGAATTTTAAATAGAATACCAAAGTAGTTCCATAAAGACCAGGCAAAACTGCAATTGATGAAGAGGTGATTTTTATCTTCACAATTGCAGCAAAACTGACACTTAGAGACTATAACAAAATGTCTTTTGGAGAGAATGTTGTCAATAGGAGCAAAATATTTTATTAACTTCCAGCTTAAAAATGAGAATTTTGTTGGAATGAAATGGTGCCAAAAAAAATTTAAGAAAGAAAACTTAGTATGTTTAATTATGATGTTTTCCCAAGTAGACTTAGTGTTGAAATCATTGTCTTTAGAGAGCTTCCATTCAATTTTGTCTTCTTGATCATGAATGATTTTAACACAGTTGATGTGTTTGATTCTTTCATGAGAAAGTAATGAGAGAAGAGTAGGAGTATCACATTTATCCTCTTTCCAAAATGAATTCACTTTAACAGGAAGATACCAACTGTTAAAGTCATGATCACTGGTAATAGGGGGCATGTTATGCCAAGAATCTCTCCAAAAGTCAATGTCCCCTTTTCCAAGCTTTCAATAGACATTTTGATCAGCCTGACCTTTGACAGAGTATAGTCTTTTCCAAATGATAGAATCAGACACTTTACAATTAGCATTAGAATGGTGGGTATTCATGCAATAGGTTTTGTGAATAAGGTCAGCCCAAAGAGACTTTCTTTTTTCTGAACATGAACCATAATTTGTAAGAGAAGGTGATTTGAATATCAGACAATTGTTTGATATTCAATCCACCTTCATCAAACGGATTACAAAGATTATTCCAAGCAGACCAGTGAATAGCACAATCATTAAACTTAGACCTCCATAGGAATTTATTGAAACAAATCTCAATTCTGTTAATGATATTTTTGGGGATCAGGCTGTTCTGCATCCAAAAAATATATGATAGGGTAGAGAACATTCTTAATGAGAGACAGCCTGCCCCCAAAAGAAAGATTCTTTATATCCCAATCTTGAATTTTAGCAAGTAAAGGTAAGTAATGCTTCCCTTTATTGTTTGCAGCTATAGTGATGCCCAAGTATGTGAAAGGAGCTAGATCAAGATTGAAGCCAGTAGTTGATTTGATCCTGGTAGTTGTAGCATAAGAACACTTTAGTGAGGTAATAAGTTTAGTCTTCTCTTTGTTAATAAGCTGGCCTGACTTATTTTGGTATCTTTCAAGCAGGATACTCAGATTGTCAATGGAGGAGGGAGAGCTATTAGTGAAGATGATGATATCATCTGCAAACGCAAGACACGGTAAGATAAAACCAGATTTTAAGTAATATTTCATGTTGTTATTAGAATTATATAGGTTTGAGAGCCCTCTTAACAGAGCTTCCTCAGCAAGAATGAAAAGGCAAGGAGACAGAGGGTCTCCTTGTCTTAACTCATTCTTCTGAGGGAAATAATCAATGCTAACACCATTAATCAAGATAGAGACCATGACTTTAGATATCAGGTTGTAAATGAGGGCCACAAGATCATCAGAAAAAACAAAGCATCTTAAAGTGTTAATGACAAAGGCATGAGACATTCTGTCAAATGCATTTGTCATGTCTAATTGCAAAATAATATTTCCTTTAGAAGGCATTCTATTGATGTTATGGAGCATTTCTTTAATGATAAGGATGTTATCATGAATAATTCTATCTTTAACAAAAGCACTTTGACCTCTAGATATGATACTAGGGAGGATGTAGGAGATTTTATTGTTAATTAGGCCAGAATTCAATCTGTTGAAAATAGTACACAGACTAATGGGCCTAAAATTATTCGAAGATATGGGATTAGGGCCTTTAGGGATGAGGAAAATCCCAGTGGCAAAAACACCATTGGGAATACAGTGACTTTTAAGGTAAGAGTTTATGGCATTGCACAGGTCAGTACTAATAATGTCCCAACAAGATTTAAGGAAAAAACAGTTGAAACCATCAGTTCCAAGAGCACTATCATTTTTCATCTCTTTGACAATAGACCACAATTCCTCTTTATTTGTATGCTTGAGAATGGCTTCATTGTCCCTGTCTATAATAAGCTTAGGGATATTGTTAAGGATAGAGTCCTGAGTATTAACATTATTGCAAACATAAGAGTCGTTAGATAAGATCTTTTTGAAATAAGACTCAACAGATCTAGCAATATCATCATGATCAGTAAGCCAAATACCCTCATCCTTAATACCATTTATAGTGTTTTTTTTCTCTTCTTGGAAACATAATTATGATAAATCTTAGTGTTACCGTCACTGTCGTTGAGCCATGTGTTGTAACACTTCTGTCTCCAGTAATACTCTTCGTTTTTTAGAGCTAGGATGAGAATGTTATTGGCTTTAGAAAGATTAGCCTTAGTCACATTGTTGTTTTCCTGTTGATGGATGATTTCACAGTTGTTAACCTCATTAGTAGCTTCCTTGACTTTACTAATAATGTTGCCAAAAGTACTTGAATTACATTCTTTAAGAAACTTCCTTAATCTCTTGAGCTTATACCAGAAAATCACATTAGTATCACCCTTGCAATGCTTGATCCAATTCTGCTTGACACAACTTAGAGATTCAGTGTTATTAGTTCATGCATTTATAAACTTAAAGTTGCATTTGTTATAATAGGAAACACTGTTTTGATTGTTAAAGATAGTGATAAGGAGAGGGGCATGGTCAGAACACGTTCTGAGCATGTGAAAAACCTGAATGTGCCATGAAGAGATCAATTTCTGATTTACTAACACCCTGTCTAATCTTTTCCAAATTTTATTATTGCTCCAGGTATACCTAGAACCACTGTAACCAGGGTCTTCCAGATTGCAATGTCTGATGAAATCATTAAAGTCATCTACACTGTGATCATCAAAAGAAGAACAGCATAGCTGATCTTCAGGACAAGTGATGGTGTTAAAGTCTCCAGTTATAATCCAGGGCTTCTCATCACAGGATAGCTGACACATTTGACTCCAGAGAAGTTTACGCTGAATTCTTTGATTCTTGGCATAAACAGAGGTAAGATAACATGGAAAGGTAGAGTAATTTATCTCCAAGTAGAGAAATTGATCATGATTAGTAATCACATATATATTAATATCATCAGACCAGAAAATCCAGACCTTATTAGAGATGTTATCAGTTTAATTAAGAAATTCAATCGTTTTAGCAATCTGATCTATTTTGTCATACCTGGCCATAGGCTCCTAGATAGCAATCAACTTAAAATTGTCTTTATTAATGATGTATTTGAGTCTAGATAAGGTAGGATTGTTATGAATTCCACGAGCATTCCAACTAACAGTCTTTATCATTATCAGATAGAGATTTGTTGTAGGATTTCTCTCTTTTTTAACCAGAGCGTTAATAGACAACCTTTTGATACTTCTGTTTTTATTTGCAGACTTGATTTTCCTGTTAATAACCGCATTAAAGTCCTGATCAGTAGAGCTGGCCTTTGGTGAAGGATTGTAGTTGCCTATATTGTCACCTCGAGGAGAATCCTGCTGAGTTTTCTGGCTTTGGGAGTTAATATCATGGTCCAGGTTTTGAAGGGCACTAATGAGATCAAGCTCTTTGTTAGAGGCGGTGTCAACTATATAAGGGCTGCTTGGATTTGTAGATTGACATGAGATATTAGGCTTATCTTTAGCAGTTATTATGGATTTCAATTTTCTTCTGTAAACCTTGTTGAATGATTGAATCTGAGTAGATTTTGAATCTGACCCAAAGCAATACAATGGGGCATTCTTTATTCTTGTTAGTGTATGGGGACCATTTTAGAACCCTCATTAGTTTCCCGTCAACGTTCCAGATAGCTTTCGACCATAACTTTCTAATGTCTTCAACTAAGCAAAACTTAATCAAGATTTGCCTTAAGTCTAAAGTTATGAATGAGTATGACCCTTTAAACTTAAAAGAGTCCAGAAAAGATTGAAAAGCCACCCGTTTTCGGATTCCTTGGCTGAACTTACCAATCAACGTTGATTTAGATTGAGTTATTAGGGCTTCTTTAGTTTCTTTTGAGAAATGAATAACGTTATGATCATCGACAATCTTGACGAACTCTGGTTTAGGAACAGTACGATCAGAAACAGAGGTCAAGATTTCTGAGAAAGATTTCTTGATTATGTGCTTGTCCTTGTTAGCAGCTGGGAGAAGAGCAGGGAACTCTTCATTGTTGAGAATATCAAAAGACATGAAACACAATTGGGAGATAATCACAGAACAACTTCTGAAAAAAAAACAGAGCACGAACAGATTGGTAGAGATCAGATCCATCAGAGGAAAAGAGATCTTTGAAGGACAGAGAAAGACTTTTCAGAGGGAGGAATGAAGAGACGAAAGACTAGAACGGAGGACGGAGGCGGATGAATCGGAGGTCTTTAATTCCAGCAAAGCTCTGTTTCTTAGAGCCATCATCCAAACTTTAAAATTACTCTTGTCTCTCTAAATTAATTAATATAACACAAAATTAATATTAATGAACGTATATGTATGGTAGGGTCAAGTAGACAGTGATAAAGATCCGATATCTAATATGATTTTATGGGTCGGACCATTCAGATATTAAACAAATGAAAATCTATTAGTGTTAAAAGAATTGGCAATTGAAATATTTTTAAGCGAAAAATTCAACTATCTAATTACCCACAAGTATCCAAATTTTGGATAATAAGCTTCACTTAAATGTTGGACAAAAATACTTCCGACTATATATATCCATTTTCATTATAAACTCATTTTCCCCCTTCTCAGCACTCTAAACCAACACAAACATGTCTAATTTTTTAGAAACAACCAGAAATCGTCCGACTTCTACGAAACTCTCTCTCCAGAGAAAACCCTTCCTACCTTTAACCCAAAAATCAGTGATTCTTCACCGGATTTCCACCGTTCACCGTCTTCTACTCCATCAAGCCAGTAACTAGCATCCGTTTGACGACTTGTCGTTAAATTTACGTCGGTTAGTGAAGCAAGAGAGTGTTACAGTACGCATGTACTTTTTTCTCGTGGAAAATGTCTCTTTTTTGTGTTTATGGTGACTTCGAACCACTTGTTGTTGTTATTTGACGATCGACGTTGTTTATTTCTACCGAAATCAAGTATTTAGTGATGGCAGTTGGTATGTTAATTTCTGGGTTCATCGTCGAGCGCAGGAGTTTGTTAGGTTGTATGTAATGTTAATCATTTCCTGAGAGTTGTGATATATATTAGATGTGTATTAGGTGGTTGTTTGTTGGTTTTGGTGTTGTTTCCATATTTCCCAGATCCCTGCAACGTGCATGTAAAAAATAGAACAATTTGCGTCCTACTACATGTGCGTTGTTGTACAATTCGCATCTTCATCACTTAGGAATACAAACAATTCGCAACTTTGTCGCTTTTTATACTTGCAAACAATTCTATCTTGATTGTCTTTATATTTTATACAATTCGTAGCTTATATTTGCAAACAATTCGCAGCCTATCCTGAGAGGTGTTTGCAACTACAAGCTGATAGAGTCCCTTTGTGGGAACAATTCGCATGCAGATGATGATTTGTGTTTTTACAGGAAGTATGACAACAAAACCAAGCTATTACAGGTTAGGATTGGTGAGCCTTCTGAAACTGCTGAAAGAGTACCGTATTACTGTTTCCCACATCGAAGCTGCAAAAAACACACCCTTCTACATGCTTTTGAAAGCGGTGTTCGACCTCCGGAATGTGGCAGAGCTACCGAAGAAAAAGTTTTATTCAAAAATTTAGTAGGTTGTGGAGATGTTCTTGGTCGATAAAGACGCCTTCCGATTTGGGTCAAAGTTTGTGAAGCTAACGACGGATGTGTGAAGGTCATTTTCTGGCTGAAGTACGACACAGAGGAAATTCTTTTAACGAAAGCTGGAGCATTCCGCAGCAGATACGTAAACGGTGAGGAGAACGAATCAATTTCCTACTTACTTCTTTCGCCTGTTTGTGGTATTAAACAACTCTCAGGTTATCCTGCGACTTGTTTGCAACTCAAAGTGCAGTGATGCCTGACACAAATTCCTTTTTATTTTGTATTTTGTATTTTGTATGAAACATCAGGCCGATAGATAACACGCACAAGAAGAACAACAAAATCAAGGAGAGAAGCAACAGCAACAAAACCCACAAGAAGAACAACAGCAATAACACCTAGCCTTGGCAAAGAGAGAAAGGCTAACACAGACAGAAGATGCACAAGACGTGGATCCGGAAGATTCAGATTCTACCAATCCCTGTAAGAAGTCGGAACTACTTAGCCAGGAAGAAGCACTGGTAGAAGACCAAAAGCGAGATGGAGATGTACCTGAAAAACAAAAAATGGCCTACGCAAAAAAGAATTACTAAGCCAAGGTGAAATTGTAGGACCAACGCCGAATCAACCGCAAAACATAGAAGGCCAAGCTCCAGAGTCGACCGATACGCATGATAACACAATACGTTTACCTGATGTATTTATTGATGGTTTTTACACTCAATTTTTGCAGAGATTTTTAAATGAAATTGATAATGTTGAGTACGATGTGGCCATACAACGGTCTTTAGAGAATATGTTGGGGGATATGATAAATGATTTTTGTTGACAGAATCCGGAGATTATGCCGGAGCAATCAACGACATTGGTTGTCGCCGACCGTGTGATAAGCAAAATTTTAAATGATTTTGCAACGTGTGGTTTAGGATTTTATGAGTGTTTGGATATATGTATAACAATTTTATAACAACTCGCAACATGTCATGAGATTTGCGTGGATATATATTAAGAGTTAGAAACAACTCTCAGGATATCCTGAGCGTTGTTTGGTATTCTATTGAATTGGAAACTCAAACAATTCGCATGTTATCCTGAGAGTTGTTTGAGGAAGGTAATATTATGATGCCTGACACAAATTCTTTTAATTTTTGTTATTTTATATGTTCAAGTCAAGGGAAGAGACAAATAATGAGGATGACCTGATGTCTATTTTTAATCTACTGACACCGACACAGCAACCAGAGGCAGATGTAAGTGTGGTAGAAGGTCTAAAGGCACAAGTAACTCTCACCGGCTGGCCAAAGAGAACACAGACAACTGACCGGATCGATGTCTGTGAATACCACAAAATACAGATAATTAAAGCCAATGAAGACTCACCCGATCCAGCAGTATGGTATTTACCAACGTCCCAGTTTGCCTACAGAATTAATGTGCAAATGACTAATTTGTTGGCGCTACCTTTTGAAAAGGACATGGACTATAAGGTATCCAATTTTCAACCAACTCTCATGAATATTTCAAAAAAGTCTCATATATTTAACGTAAATGAACAACCCATTTCATAGATTGTGGACACTTGGATTCAAAAGATGCTTGAAGAAGTAAATTGGAAAGTTCTATGCAAAAAAATTCCTCAAGCAAAATTTGACTGCATACAGATTTCTGGCATGACTACGGTAAGTTTAGTTATAAACTACAAAAACCTCACATGTTCTCGTTGTAATGTACTCTTGGTTTAATGCAGCATAAAATGGAAAAGGAGAGAAAATAACAAATGTAGTCGATGATGTTTTTAGGAAAGCGTCTAAGAACGTGAACCTTGTGCTCATTCCAATATACAGCAAGAAGACGGACAAAATCAACCATTGAAAGTTGCTCGTTATTGATATAGAAGCCATGACGATAACAAACTACAACCTAATCCTGCCTAAACCCCAAGCAACGGACCACACAACAAGGACACATGTACCGCTCGTAAAACACCTAAATGCTACAATAACTGTAAAACACACTTTAAACACAATTCTCGGGATATCCTGCGAATTGTGCCCAAACCAGTTGTCTTTAGTTGCAAACAAATCTTAAGGTTTCCTGAGAGTTGTTTGCAACTAAAATATCATGAGATTTGTTTGGAACTTTAATACGTTGGATTCTTGTAGTCAAACAACTCTCAAGTTACCCTGAGAGTTGTTTGCAACCAGAGTATAAGTATTTGTTCCTACCTCTGATACAAATTATTATAACCAGATTAAGTATTTAGTCGATAAATGATACATACCTCATTCAAAGACCGAGTAAAAGGTGAGATTTCAAGAAAAATTCCACAACAAAAACTAGGTACCCTCGACTGTGGTATTTTCATCTGCCAATACGCCAGAGATATAATCCAAAAATGATACGTGCAGGAGACTTACCATAAAGATATGGTAACAGACTTCAGAGAGGAAATGTTTTATTTTTTCCTAAATGATGTTAACACCAACTCATAGTGACAGTATTTTTTTTATGTCGAAGTTTGTAGATGGAGCCTTTTGGATATATTCCTTTTTTTTGCGTACATATTTTAGTTTTAATTTTTTTTGTATATATAGAGTTTTTTTGTTTCATAAATGTGAAATGTACGACATTTTCGAACTTACTTTAAAAACAGTGGGTATTTGGGCATAATCCGCATCATTTGCTGATATATATATATATATATATAATAAACAAATTTCTTACTAAACAATTCCTAATGTATACAAGCAACTACTTCTACACAATTCTCATGAGTAAACTACAACTAACAGTTCACATCTTATCCCGATATATATTAAATAATTAAAAAAACATGGTTGAATAAAATACAAACACTCTATGGCATCTGCCTTGGTAAACGTTAAGTGCATTGAGCACGCAAAAAGCCATCTAATCAAAACAACCCATTAATTGTTAATTGGATAGAGGAGGCTACGTAATGATTAATATAGCCACACCACCACCTCACTAAGACTCTCTCCATGCCTTAAATAATACTATTAGCCAGAGGCTAATTTAAAAAAAACATTATATTTCAAACACTCATAACATTTTCATTTTACAATCATCATGTTTACCTTCGGTTATTTAGGTGACTCCTGGTCTTCTATAACCACCAACAAAAGCTCCGACTTAATCACTCTGGCGGAACCACCAAACAGCTCAACCTCTGTAATGTACTTTGATATCGAGGATTACTTTTCTGCTGACTCTGAACCAGTTGAAGTGGTTCCCCTGGTTGCTGCACCTCAGCCAGCAGAGGTTCCAAACAGGAAACAGAAGAGAGAGGAATATGTTGGTCTATAAGCATAATGGGCGTTGATAACAAGGATGAAGAGAATAATGGAGAAGTTGATGATGAGCATTAAGAGGAGGAAGAATGTGAAGAATCCTCTAGTGATGACTGATAGTCACTGCTTTTATTTTTTGTTTTTTCTGAATGTAAACTAGCAAAGACTAAAGGAAGTAGTGTTTATTTATAAGTGGTTAGTGTATGAAGCTTGTTATGGTTATGTAAACTAACAAACACTAAAGGCGGTAGTGTTTATTTCTAAGTGGTTAGTGCATGAAGCCTATTATACCTATGTAATCTCTTTTTTATATAAAATTTTAATCAGTATACAAAGTTTAAGAAGTATTTTTATTTTGCAAACAAATCTCAGGTGAAGGACATGCAAACAATTCGCATCCTCGTGTGTATATGTGAAAAAATTCTAATAGTTGCAAACAACTCTGAGGAAAATCTGTGAGTTGTTTGCAATATTATACCATATATTGGACATGCAAACAATTCGCACCCTAATAGTAGTTGCAAACAACTCTCAGGAACACCTGCGAGTTGTTTGCAAGATTATACCCACAAATTGGACATGCAAACAATTCGCACCGTAGTAGTTGCAAAAAACTCTCAGGAAACCTTACGCGTTGTTTGCAAGATTATACCCAGATATTGGACATGCAAACAATTCGCACCCTAGTAGGAGTTACAAATAACTCTCAGAGGAACATGCGAGTTGTTTGCAATATTATACCCAGATATTGTATGCAACTCTATAAGTTGGAAAAAAAACAATTCGCATCACCAAACGGTTGCAAACAACTCTCAGGAATACTTGAGAGTTCTTTGTAATATGATATCCAAATATTGCAAACAATTCTCCACAGTATATGCGAATTACTTGCAACTCTCAGGTTTTCCTAAGAGTTGTTTGAAACTATGTTCGTGACAGTTGCTTTGGAAAAATAGTTTTATTAACCAAACACCTAGCATTTCATTACTGTAATACAAACAAGAGAAATATGTGTAAATGAACAAACAACTCTAAAAATGTTTAGTGTATTGTCCACAACAAGCACAGTATTATAAAATCAATGTAGTCAACGAGAATTATCCACAACAAGAATTGTCTTTAAACTAGAACTTCACAAGTCCTCCTGTTATAACCTGATTTCGAAAAACGGCCACACCTCAACTGATTGGTTGAGGTTTCTCCTCTATAGGGGATTATTTTTTTCTTAGGCCTTCCGGGGCGTCTTTTAACGTTGGGAGGCATAATTTCCACCACCGAAGGATCGTTAGCGCTTGACCTTTTGCCGAAAACGGTTATCACCGATATGCTGAAAGAGTAACTTTTCCTGTAATTCTTAACCGTGAAGAACGACTTTATTATAGTAAAAGGATCTTGGTCGGTATATTGTAGTGCCACTAAAGCGTGAGGACATGGAAAATACTCTTGTTGCCATGATCTGCAAGAACATTTAAAATCTAACAGATTAACAACCACCACAAGATTTGAAAAGGCTTCGAACATGGCTGTAAAATACTTACGTACTACCCAAGTTCGGCACATGTCAATATTCTACTTTAGTTTTTTCTCGTAATCGGGGACCAAATTAGTACTCCAACTTAACCCATCTTCGTATATTCGTGAAACTTGAGTCATAAGCAAGACTCTAATCCAGTCAATAAACTCAACAATGGGTAGGCCGCAATATTTTTTTATCTGATTGTTAAAATATTCGGCCGCAGTAGAAGCCATAGACCCGTATCGTTTCCCTTTAACGTAAGCCTGCATACTTATCCGGAGGTAAATTACCAAGAAAATCGCTTATTTTGTCACCACCTTTACATAGAAAATCTGTTAGTATATCCTTTAAAATCTCTCGAGTGGAAGCATAAGCAAGACGATGGAAGAACATCATTTTTATAGTCTTTGTTAGTGTGTTCCAATTTGGTTTCAAATTCTGCATGAGATGGAAATAACAGTACGCATGATAGCAGTTAAGATACAAGACAGAAACAACATTAACGATACCAGAATGACGGTCTGAAATAAATGTGATTTGACGCTCCAACAAATGAGGTTTCAAACACCCGAAAACCACATCCAATTGTCACAATATTCAATACTAACTATACCAATTGCAACAAGGAATATTCTTGAAATAAGGCACCTTAGATGGTCAATATAATAGAACTCAAGCATGTCAAAAATGTAAAAAATTCGCATGAGTGTCTGAGAGTTGTTTTCAAATTTCGGAATTACCTGAGAGTTGTTCTAAACTCTCATGATATCCTGGGAGTTGTTTGCAAGTCTTATATTTGCAAAGAGTAGTTTGCAACTCTCAGGATTACCTGAGAGTTGTTTGCAAATCTTGTATTTCCGAAGAATTTCTCTGAACTCTTAGGATATCCTGGGAGTTGTTTGCAAGTCTTATATTTGCAAAGATTAGTTTGCAACTCTGAAGTTTCTTGAGAGTTATTTGTAACTCTTGTATTTCCATGCAGATTTTTTGCAACTCTCAGGATATCCTGGGAGTTGTTTGCAACTCTAGGCTGCGAGTTGTTTATAATTTTTCCATAAAACATCATAATCATTCAAATTAAAAAAAATGAAACTAACCTTTGTTGTCGTCCTTTGCTACGACAGTAAGCAATACCCCTTTATACTTGTCATATAAGAATGTTCCATCGACAAACAAAATTGGAATGCATTAATAGAAATCCTGAAGGGATGAAACGAATGCTATAAAATAATGCTTGAAGTGGTTTCCAGCTGATAACTCCAACCGGCAGTCTGTAGTAATATCGCGGCTCTTCAATCGTTTGAAGTGCCTGCTTGGTAAACTAAAAGAAGTTGAATTATATCTGAAATCTCCCTTCTTTGCCTTCTCTAAATCATTCCATGACAAACGGTAGAAGATGTCAAGACCGTAATTTTGTTTGACAATCGATTATATGGTTTTGGCTGTCAACGAATGTCAGGTCCGGATATCATGAATTTCCTCCGCAATCAAATCCAATTTTAAATTCCTATGCCACTTATGTTTTTGGGAGAAAACGGGACTGTAAGTATGGTACAGAACATACTTCTTGATCGTCATTAAGCCAGTGATGGATTCAATAGATGCATAAAGTCTCCATTTGTATCCGTTTGTGAATTTATTTTCACAATAAGCAGTGATCTTGTTTGATGTGTTGTGCATGTATTTGAAAGAAAAACCATGATCTAAATAAAACTTGCACAAAGATAATGGTAGACCTGCTGCACCTTCTTTAAAAGCTTGACTCACTCCTGTAATATCATCAGCCCAACCAGTAGTAGCAAGTTGTTTTTTTCTCTGATCAGAATTAACTAAAGCGTTACTACTTTCCCCGCTAATTAGTTGATTAAGATATGGTTCTCCCAAACTTATACTATGATGTTTACGCTTTAGACCAGAACCCTTATCACCAGAACTCTTATCACCATTACCTTTATCGAGAGACTTGTTGTTCTATGAGAAAATTAACATGTTTTAAACGCTCCAAATCAAGATATAATACTAAACCAACAAAATCGTTCTGGTTATTAAAGAAACAATTCTTGTGATCCCCGTATGAGTAGGTAATTAGGTAGTCACCTATGACTAGCTCCTCTCATATGCTCTCCATATACTCTTGGATACTTTGAAAGCTTTCAAACTCCGTGAAAGGCACAATTGCATTTTGGAGACCATGTTTAAAAATACAAACTCGTGATTTAGACATACCTTACCCTGCACTGAACAATCATAAAGCAAGTTATTAGTTCCTGCACTGAATAATCAGTTGAGCAACCCGCATCCTCTCCTGAGAGTTGTGTACAACTATAAGATGCGAATTGTTCGCAGTTTTATGTCTACTACACGAGAGTTGCACAATTTGCATCTTATTTTAGCACTCAAGCATGAACAAAATGTATACAATTCGCAATAGTGCATGAGAGTTGTTCTCAACTCTAAAGATTACCTAAGAGTTGTTTGCAAATCAAGTATTTAGCACTCAAGCATGAACAAAATGTAAACAATTCGCAATACTACCTGAGAGTTGTTCTCAACTCTTGGATTTCCTGAGAGTCGTTTGCAACTCTTGGATTTCCTGATAGTTGTCAGCAACTCTTGGATTTCCTAAGAGTTGTTTGCAACTCTTATATTTGCAAAGAGTTGTTGCAACTCTCATGATATCCTGAGAGTTTTTAACACAATTCGCATCTTCCTCGTTAGAGAACATCAAACAATTCGCATCTTCTAGATTAATAACCATAAAACAATTCGCATCTTTTGTCGTGAATGCCTAGACAACTAAATCTCGTAGTCTACACATGTTTCACGTTCAAAATTAGCATCTAATACACTAAAAAATCAGTATATAACTATTTAAACAAGGATTAACGACATAGACTACATAATAACAAATAATCGCTAGAACAAAAAACAAAAACAAAACAGAGAAAAAACCCGAACAAGATTTACTAACAACCAAAACAGTAGAATAACACCTATTCTAACTCAGAAATCCAAGCAATAACTTCGAAATAAGTAGCTAATCACCATTACCTAAAACCAACATGTAAAATCAAAATAACAGAGATTCCAAAAAAATCGAATAACGTGTGATCAGCTCCTGTATGTAGAAAGCAATAGTTAGATGCATTTTATACCGACCTTACAGAAATATACAGACCTTTTAACGATCCAATCACCTGAAAATTATGGTTTCTTGGTGGTTCATGGTGGTTTGTAGGGTTAGGTGGTTAGAGTAGCTTCACAAATTCAAATCTTTAAAAACTAGAAAAATGGGAAGAAAACAAAAAATTGTGCTTATATAATGGGTTGAGGGTAGATAGAGTATTAAAATAATGTTAGGTATTAAGTGGTAGTTAGGTAGTTGAGATGGGTATTAAGAGGTAATAGAACAAAACTTGGTGACTAGATGACAATATAATAGTTAAATGGGTACTTTAGGTGCAATTTCCCTTTTTCAATAGTAAATATTTGTAATAATTTTTATTTTTATTTTTTTTGTTTTTCTCTTTTGTCGGCATATAGTTTTTGGAAAATTTGATTTATTTTTTGTAAACATATTACTTTTTAAAACCTTTTTTTTTCTTTTTTTTGGAGGAAACCCGCAACCACTACTCAACGAGTGTGCACAAGGTAAACCCTCAGTCTGACGCAATAGCCAGCAAACCAACGCCAGAAGGTAAACCACACAAGATGACAGGCTCAGACAAAAAAGCGTATATAGAGGGACTCGTACTCATGACCTTTGGTTTCAAGCATGCCTTCCTTAACCAACTCGACTACCCCCATGGGGGCAAAATACAAAAAGATTTTTTTTAAAACCTTCTTATTTGTACGTTGGAAGGAAAAATCTAAGAAAGCAAAAACATTTAAAACACACGCCAAGAAATCTTCACCGTCTTCAAGCCTAAAATACTACCTCATATCATCATTTTTTTGTCTCATTTATCGTTCATTTATCGCTCATTCTTCGATTCCACTAGTGGGGAACTTTATTTTTTATGTATATAAATTGTTGAGTTTCGATCTTGATTCGTTATTGATGAATACTTCAATCTGATTTCGAAAATCAACGATTCGTTTGGCATTACTTTAGACATCGACGATGACGTACTACTCAGAACAATCTCTTTAGGATTTAGGAAAGTCATTCCATTTTGTATTCAAGAACTAACATTAGCTGAATATAACAATAATATAAACATTTAGAAGGAATTTATATAAGAAAAAACAAACTACAAACTGATATTAAGAAAATGAACAAGTTAATCCAACAAAAGAAAAAAAATAAAAAGTACAATCTCCCAAACAATAATAGTCAACAACACATATATAAGAAACATTTACCATTCGTCAATAAAATATAAGGTACCTTCGAAGCACCTATCAATATAAACGAAATTGAAATGAAAAATATCAATAACCTAATACAACACTATACATATATACTCTTAGTTAGATACATAATACAGTTTACCTAAACTATCCTAGAGTCTTTGAAACCACAATGATATGAGTATAAGTAGTCCATAGGTCCCACTAGTGATCTTTATGAAAATATCATATTTTGCCAAAAATATATAAATTTGTATTTATTGTAAAAATACAAACTTTAATGAAGATTTTGTTTAAGATAATAAGGTCAAAAAAAATTGTGTATCATGCAGATTTGTGAGTGATCTTTTCGTTGTTATGAGGAAGGGAGAAATAAGTATTGCGATGAAAGAATATGACTTTGAGTAAGCTTGCTACTAGACTCTTATAACTCTTAAGTTTCTAATGTAAATCTTTGTAAACTTTCTCAAAGATTTTTGTTACTAATATATCGATTTTTATCTGATGATTTTACATACAACAATGTTATATATATATAGACAATTAGCAAAGAACCGAGCGTTAAGCAGCGCATGTAAGTGTAAAAAATGACGTTGTATATATTATTTTTCCATTAGATTGTATTAGATGTCTATATCCAATTTAATCGATTTTGTATCTATGTCTGGTTAGAAGAGTCATCTACTTATCTTCGACCACTAAAGAAGTTTGGTCTGTAAGCTAATCTGTGGAGATTTGTACGGTACAATGACAATTATTTGATTAGTTATCCTAACATAATTAATTTGTAGTTTTAAAATTGGAGAGATATTGTACAATGACTAGCTACCCCTAAACATTTTAACTTATGGGTTATTTGAGAAACCGCTAATAACAAAACATTTATTTTCGAGTTTATTATTTAATATGTTCTTGTTTGAATTTATGTAGGCGTTTAGTTTATACTTATGTTTGGATTTCTCAATGTCTATTTGTTTCTTACATTCTAGCATTGTATATAAGATTGTTATTATTCGTTTGTCATGCCATATTATTTTTATAAAAAATTTGACATGTCGTATTATTTTTAAAAAAATTGACATATCATGTTGTTTTTAAAACATTATGTTATATTATTTTAATTAAATAACCTATCACATTATTTTAAAAAAAAGTACCTAGCAAATAATTTTAAAAAAATTGTTATGTCATGTTTTTTATTAAAAAATGACCTTGTGTTGTTTTAAAAAAAACTTACATGTCGAGTTATTTATAAATAAAATGACATGTCATTTTTTTTAAAATTGAGCTGCCAATTTATTTTTAAAAATTAAACTTGCCAAGTTGTGTTTAATTATTTTTTACATGTCACGTTGTTTTGAAGAAATTTTACTTGTCAAATTATTTTTAGATCATATGAAATAAACATGTAGAGTAAAATAGACGGTGTCGTGTTTTAAAATATTATTTTTTAATTAGATTTGTGTAGTAAGATATCCAGATCATATATATAACAAAAAAACATGCTTAAAAAGGAGGTATAAACGGTTAGAGTGAGAGAAATATAAATCAGAACTTGACTAGCATATACTAGTAGTGTATCCAGAATCTAATGATAGACATAAAAGTGCATAGTATAAGGAAATATGAAGATGAAGAAAGACTATAAGCTCATTATAAAAAAACATAGAGTAAGTACACTACTTTCACAAAAAAACAGACAAACAAATTTCTCAAAGTTCACTAGCACAGTCAGAAACTACTCTCAAGATAACAATTTATCCAGTAACAACGTGTAAACGTATGTTTGAAACCGTCAGAGGCGATCCAACATCATCTTTTAATGTTTATCTATATTCCATGTTTTAACTTTTACCTCATAATACTGATAAGCATACATGTTTACATGCGATCTTAGTGAGTAGAAGAAACCGAATCTATGGGTGTAAGATAACTAGCACAACAAGAAACTGTTATCAAAATAATAATCAATCTAATAGCAACGTGTACATGTATGTTTGAAAAAGATGTGAAAAAAACAAACAAGTAGAAACTAAATTGATATAACCGCATCTTCAAAGTTTTATTTATATTTTCCAGTTGAAATGTTATCCCAAGAATGATAAGTATACATGTTCATTAGATGATCTTAGTCACTATAAGAAACTAAGAAATAATATATTGATAGACATTTAATACTATTTAATTAAAATTCACATGCATTCAAACTCCAATACTATTTTGAGATTCATTTGAAGTTGATGCATCCATATATAGTATATGATAGTATTAGCAAAGTAAGAGAGCAGAAGAGCTAAAAACAAAGAATGATCTTTGTGATAATATCTTTCTTTTTCGAAAGTATTGAGTGGTTCAAGTTAACATATTTTTTCACATGAATATACATGAGAGCACATAGAACTAGCAAATTAGTGAACTCGTCAAAATTTAATTCAAAAGCGACAAATAAATTCTAATTTAATATCATAACAAATCAGAAATCAAATTTCATTAAAGAAAATACAAATAAAATAATAAATAAATAAATTATTGAGCGAATAAGACTAAGGAAGGAGAAAAAGGGTAAAAATAGAATATTAAAAATAAAAATACCTAAGTATATATATATATATATAATTAAATTGAATACTTCATTGGTCAAAATATTTGACCTTACATCTTAGTTGTAATATAAGTTAGAAGGGAGACCTAGATGATCATTATCCATATAACAAATAGTATTGTTAATAATCAAGAAATCTAATTTTAATTCATATAGCTAATCAATATAGATTATATCTTATTTATAATAAATTAGATTATATTTTTATTTAATAAATTTTATCTCTAACAATTATAGATATAATAATACATTGGTAGTTATTGATATCTTTGGCTTGTTCTTTCTTTTTATATATGCAGCAGAATAACCATATGGGGCCTTAATAGATTAACCGAATGAACTCTTGGTGGATCAGCCAAATAGGCTTGTAATGGACCGACTAAATGGGCTTTAGGCCTTTGATGGGCTGGATCTTATGGATTAGAGGATTTATATCATTATCAGTAGCCCTTTAATCCTTGCGAGCGAAGTAAAGAATGACTAAATCTTAAATTATTTTATCCGGGATATTGTTGCTTTAAATTGTAACTATTTGTTGAAACTTTGTTTGTTGTAGTCGAATGTCATTTTTTAAAGTATATTAAATTGCGTTGCATCCAATTTTGGTCGAACTCCTAAATTTTTTGAAATACATTGATGTTACATGTGGATGAGTTCTTCACCTTCTAACCAAAAAAACTTCGGAGACGTCTATGATAAGGAAGTAATTCGCCGAGCCCAATATAAAATGAGTTAATTGCAAAAAGGGGAAGGGAAATATGGCCATTAGTGTATTTATTGTTTATTAGAAGACAATGTGTAAATAATGCTGTTTGTAAAGGACTAATTATGAAATAATAAAAGACTACCAAAGACATAAATGGGTCACACATTCCCCACTATATAAGAGAGCCCATTTATTCTTGGTAGGTGGACATATATTCTCTTTCTACTTTCTCTCTCTACATTTTTAGCTCTAGTCACATCAGGTTCAAGATCCAAGATTCCTCATTATTGTCATTTATTCTCTCATCATTGGCACCGTCTGTGGGAACACGTGATACCAAGAAGGAAACATTTTATTTGAAAATCACGACTTAATCTTAGAAAATGAATGACGAGGCGGCTGGGGAGAGGGTCGGAAGAGAGGTAGCCCGAGCCATTACGCTGTCCGAGGGCGAGGAAGTACCGGGCCGGGAGCATTACGCACAGGGTCGGGATAAGCGATCAACTCTTATCATGACCAGGAGACGGTTAATGGAAGACATCGCGAAGCTGAATGCTGAAAAGGAGAGGGCTTTAGATGACAAAAGAGCTCGGGAAGGCAAAGGGAAAGAACCGATTATAGACAACCGTGAAGAAGGCTATCCGGGTGTAGACCACCGTATCGATGCCCGACCTGTTCGATATTATCAAGAGCCCCACCCAGACAGAGAGCGAGATGGAAAAACTGGGCGATACCAAAAAGATGACCGGGGTATTTCTGCTAATTATTCTTCGGATGATTCGTCGGGAAGAGAATACCGACACAAGGAAAGACTAAACAAACGCGCGCAAAAGAGAAATTCCCGATGTAATAGGGCACCACGTTCCGATTCACCCAAGTTCAAGAAGGATAGCACCAAAAAAGGACGCCAATTTCACTTGAAAAAGAAGAGATGTTGACGACCAGTAGAGAGGAGCGGATAGTTCTACCCCAGGTTCAGTGGCAACCGTCTAATAGCCCGACCCAAGGGTACAAGGTCAGTAGCCAGTTCATCAACCCAAGGAATGAAGGATTGTATAGAATTCAAACCGAGGGGCTCGACAGCGGTTCTTTCGGATTTGGAATGAATTGGAGAGTGTCACCCTTATCAGACAAAATATTGTCAAGACACCTCCCGAAGAGGTTTGACATATCAAAATTGGAGAAGTACGACGGCAAAAGAGATCCGGACAACCATTTGGAAGCCTTTAAAAATTTCATGTTGAGTTTCGAGAATGACGATAAGTTGTTATGCCGAGCTTTTTCGATGACCTTCAAGGATCGGGCATCTAAGTGGTACAACCGGTTACCGCAGGGTTGTATAAAGAATTTTGAGATGTTCTGGATGATGTTCCATCAGCAATTTGTGGGAAGCAAAAGTTTCCGGGCCAATGGTGATACAATCATTAACTGTAAACAAAGACTGGGAGAGAGCCTCAGGGATTTCACCAAGCGCTTTATCGATGTGAAGACCGACCTTGATCATTGCAAATAGAACGTGGCTCTGACAGCATATCGTTTAGGGCTACTCCCAGGACCGATGAAACAAGTAGTCATTAAGAAACAAGCTTTTACTTTTTCCGCCCTTCTAGATCAGGTGGAAAAGTAAATATTAATAGAAGAAACCGAGGCGTCCGAGTTGGCACCACAAATTCAGCAGAGTGCGCAAGCATCGGTTTTTATAAAGCAGGGTACTCAACCTTGCTACGCTCCGCAAATTCAACCAATCAACACTATACCACCGACCCAGTCCGCACCGGCGAAGCCTCTGACATCCCAGGGCCAAGGGACAAAACAGACCAACCAGGTGGTTTCACGACCGATGTCCAATAAATGGATCCGACCTGCTTACTTCGCTGATTTGACAGAATGCGTGTCCACAATCTATGAAAATACTAAGAAGAGCGGGATTTATCGGAGGCCTTTTCCCATCACAACGCCTCGGGAAAATAGAGATAACCGATACTGCCGATACCATGAAGATGTGGGGCACAATACCAAGGACTGTATCGCTCTCAAAAAGGAAATGCAGATGCTGATAGAAAACTAAAAACTACTCGAGTATGTGAAAAAGAAAGTACAACAGGGTGCGACTTCAAAAGAAATCGTGACGGTGCAGAAGCGAGAGACAACCATGGCTATTTCCGAAGTAACCGATCTTTTTGACGTATCTGTCGAGTATCTTGATCTCGATGACAGTCGTAACCTCATCGGGGTCATTGAGGAAGAAGCTGTGGAAAGTAGAGGACATGTAAGGAACCTCTGTCAATTTTTCGAATCGTTGACTATTTTCGGGGGTGATTCTATGGCAGGGATCACACACTCTTCCCGGAAGCGACATATTGTGAACCTAGCCACCCAGTTGGAAGCTCGAACTTATCCCCACTCGAAAGGCAATCCTTCACCGATTTTATATTTTGACGACGACGACATGCGAGACATAGCTGGCCCTTACGAAGATGCCGTCGTTATCGGGGCGGCCATTGCGGGAGAAGAAGTCTGACGTATTCTTGTTGACACCGGAAGCTCAGCGAACATAATCTTTGCATCAACATTCGCTAAGTTCAGGGAACCCCCAGTGACTACACGTTCGGACCAAACTATCGTGGGATTCACAGGATCGACTACAGAAGTGATAGGAGAGTTCGAAGGCATTGCTCAGCTAGGCCGCGGGCCTTTCAAGAAAGAGGTCACCGTTTTATTCATCGTGGTAGATGCTCCAGCTTCTCATAATGCGATCTTTGGTAGGTTATGGTTGTCGCGAATGCACGCGGTAACGTCCACTATTCATCAATTCTTGAAACACGTGCTCGGGAACAATGTGGGGGTGGTGAGAAGCAGCCAGAAAGCGGCAAGAGAATA
This sequence comes from Limnanthes douglasii subsp. nivea, assembly GCA_036936605.1. Lineage (NCBI taxonomy): Eukaryota > Viridiplantae > Streptophyta > Magnoliopsida > Brassicales > Limnanthaceae > Limnanthes > Limnanthes douglasii. The sequence continues at coordinate 324,815,623 of JAUPFV010000002.1, forward strand.
CTACCGGGCGACTTTATCGCCAAAAAGGGATCAAAAGATGGAGCAAGTTCGGGACTAGCAGTTAGCGGGACTTCCTTTGGGGTTGCTACCTGTTGACGATCCAAGGGAAGCTCCCAATTTTTTGACTACCGATGAAGAATGTGAAAATCACCAGTTTACCGAAGGAAGAGTTTTGCAGATATAAACTAATTTATCACCAGGTTTCAAGAGACAGTTGATTTTATTACTACGGAAGAATTTGAATTTGTTCGCTTGGTGTTTGAAGGACGTTACCGCAGTCTTAGAAGACCATATAATTAACAAGTTAACTATCAACAAAAACGTTAGACCCGTCTCACAAAAGCGTCGGACCTTTTCACCAGAAAAGTCAGAAATTATTTTGGGCGAGGTGGAAAGAATGCTCAGTTTCGGTCATATCAAAGAGTCAAGTTACCCGCTTTGGACATCCAATCCCGTTCTGGTTAAAAATAAAAATGGTAAGTGGAGGATGTGCGTAGATTTTACCGACCTCAATCGAGCATGCCCAAAAGACCTTTTCCCGATGCCAAGGATCGACCAGTTGGTGGATTCGACTTCGGGTAACAGATTGGTCTCTTTTATGGATGCATATGCAGGCTATAATCAAATCAAGTTGCACCCAGCAGATCATGAGAACACAACGTTCGTTACGGGCCGAGGCTTTTATTGTTTTAAGGTTATGCCATTCGGTTTAAAAAACGCATGAGTGACTTACCAAAGATTGGTGAACAAGACTTTTGAAAGCCAGATAGGGAGAAATATGGAAGTTTACATCGATGACATGCTTGTGAAGAGTGGCATAAATGTTGACCATCTCGCTGATTTGAGGGAGACTTTTGGCAATCTAGGGAGTATAAATCTCAAGTTAAACCCGGAGAAATGTTCTTTTGGGGTAAGGTCGGGAAAGTTCCTAGGATTCTTTGTCAGTGAAAAAGGAATCGAGGCAGATCTGATTCTATTACAAGCTCTTGCCAACATGACCCCACCGAGGAATATCAAGGAGGTTCAGATATTAATCGGGCGCTTTGCGGCTCTGAATTGATTTATTTCTCGTTCGTCTGACAAGTGCGCTCGCTTTTTTAAAGTCTTGAGAAACGCTAAGTCTTTTTTTGGACACCAGCTTGTGATGAGGCCTTTTTAGGGATCAAAACTTATTTATCATCCCCAAACCTTCTGACGAAGCCCCTGAAAGGGGAGATTCTTTTTCTTTATGTAGCAGTTTTATATTTTGCAGTAAGTGCGGCATTGATCAGTGAATCGGGAACAGTTCCCAAGGCGGTATACTTCGTGATAAATAGCCTATTAGACGCGGAGACAAGGTATTTGAAGCTGGAAAAAATGGCGTTGGCATTGGTGACCGTGGCGCGAAAAATACGACTATATTTTTAGGGCCACCCCATTGTCTTTCGAACCTCTTTTCCACTCAAGTATGTTCTTCAGCGACCTGACATGTCGGGAAGAATGTCTAAATGGTCGGTCGAGCTAGGCGATTTTGATATCAATTTTGAGCCAAGAACAGCCATCAAAGGCCATGCCTTGGTTGATTTTTTGGTCGAATTTCATTTTGACCGACCAGACCAAGAAATTCGAACCGATTGGGGATATAACGTCAATGGATGTGGCGCGGACGTACAGTTAATCACTCCTACAGGCATAAGTATGCCCCAGTTCTTCCTGGCAAAGTCCTTCAAAATTTGGAAGGTCACTTTGCCGGCTTCGAAGTAGTCCTTCTTCAGCTCCTGGATAAACTCCTTAGATACTACACAAATGGTCGGTTTAATATATATATATAATATGATTACCATCGGGAACCAATGTTCGCAGCAACTGCCTCAGAGGAAGGCAAACCGATGCTTCCAGCCCTTGTCGCCCTCAAGGAAATCATTTACAATATTCCAAGTGTTGGCTAAGGAAGAATAGATGAAAGGTGATTTGGGGGATTTAGAGTTACCAGACATGGCAATATACTCCTCCATCGGCATAACCCGACCCGACAGACGAGAGACCGTTATACATAACATCAGCGTATACCATGCATTAGGCGTTAGCTGTGAAGGGCAGATGCCAATTATCTTGAAGTACTGAGCAATCTCAAGGTCTAGAGGAAACCTGAGGCCCCAGTTGAAAAGCTCTGTAAAAACGACGATCTCCCGAGACCAAACGTGCACGGGCGTCTCACCAGGAATTGGGAATCACACTGTGACACAGTCCAGGATTCCCCACCGGAGCAGAAGCTCTGCCTGTTCCGCAGCAGAGAAGTATAGATATTTTCCTTCAAAAAGGGAGATGATGTTGTCCCTTGGCAACAACCGATGATAGGTGGTTGTTATGACAGCTTCTATCTCTGCAGGAAGGGGCTCTTCGGGAGGAGCAGTAGCATTACCAACGGCAGCAACAACACCTTCCCCCGCTTCATTTTCCTCTGCGGGGTTATTTCCCGAACCAACTAAATCATTCGCTTCTGGCTCATCAGTGTCTTCTATTGGGATTGCTTCGGGCATAGGGGAACCGACCGCTTGAGGGTCGACCGACTGGGAAAGCGGCTCCATAAAGCTGGAGCTACTGCCGGTGTGGGCGAGCTTTGATTCATCTTCTCGCTGCTAGTGAGCATGCTCTATTTCCAGGTTCTGACGATCAAGATCCCTTCGGGCAACGCCCAAAAGGGTAGCTGCGGTATTGACACCCTTGCGGAACCCTTGAATTGTGGGAGTTAGCTGGACTATTTCGGGAAAGGTACCTCCCACCGGCGAGGAAGAGGCACTGGAATCTCCCATTGTAAGGAACTTAGTTTTGTCTTGGCGTTTAGGAAGAAAAGGGGGTAAGTTGGTAGGAGCGTTTACCGACGAAGGCGTCGGGTGGTTGGATTGTGCGATAGGGGAATGGGGAGAACTGCTACTGGAGGGGATAACGATGGCTTCGGGAGTTTGAGCGCCAGCAGGTTCGAGCATGATGAATCATTCTGCAGGAATAAGATTAGGTAGAACAGGGTCGTGGGGGAGAGGCACGGGCGCGAAAGACTTTGTGTTAGAACTCCAGATTAATCCAGCAGCTCGGTATTCTTCAGCTCGATAACTAATACTAGCCCAGTCAATAAACCCCGGACAGCAAATTCGGGCCATCCAGAGATCGATCCGGATGCCCCGGACCTCTACGGCTAGTTGAATTCAACTAGCTGTTTCGTTTTTATTCTTCGGTTTCTGTTTAAGCTTCAGATTCTTACTTTTCATAAACAATGCTTTCTCTCTCTAGAATGATCAGGGGAGGACTTTCTCTCTCTAGAAATTCTCTGAGAGTGATTTTGTGAATGAAGTATTTATAGGCAGCTTGCCTTAACCGTTTTACACATGGGGGAGTCCAAATGGCGTAAAGCAGTGGGAAGTTGAAGAGTCTTTTTGAGAGATGTGCAGACGAGCATGCTTCGAGTGAGGAGATGACACGTGTAGATTCAACCCAACAAAGCACGTCATAGGCACTTGTCAGGCTAGCGTCGTAGGCATGCACCGGCTAGTACATATGGGCATGCTAGATGGGCTCCACGTATTCGGTTTTTCTTCCAAGACTTGAATACCCATTTGGGCCAATGGTGAATCTGTTAGTCGGAATCATTAGTAGGCTCATAACGAGTTCTTTAGCGTCGGGGACACTTCATAGCCTTCCCTGAAGCTTTAAAGAAACGTAAGAGTTCGGTCATCATCTAGGAGAAAGTGGTCGGTCGGGGGCTCATCCCTAAGCCTTGCCGACACCGAGGCATTATGGTCATATGATACCGAGGCATTGCAGTCACACGATACCGAGGCATTATGGTCATAGGCATTTTGAACTAAATTATCTACAAGTCTTCATTCCCGACGCTCTTGAAGACTGGGGGGACTACTGATAAGGAAGTAATTCATCGAGCCCAATAGAAAAGGAGTTAATTGCAAAAAGGAGAAGGGAAATATGCCCATTGGCGTATTTATTGTTTATTAGAAGATAATGTGTAAATAATAATATTTGTAAAAGACTAATTATGAAATAATAAAAGACTACCAAGGACATAAATGGGTCCCACCTTCCCCACTATATAAGAGAGCCTCTTTATTCTTGGTAGGTGGACATTCTTTAATATATTCACTTTCTACTTTCTCTCTTTACATTTTTAGCTCTAGTCACATCAGGTTCAAGATCCAAGATTCCTCATTCTTGTCATTTATTCTCTCATCAGTCTTCATATTAGCTCGTGATGGCCATGTTCATGACTTATTAAAAACAATTCACTGGTCGAAACCTCCGTTTAGGAAAAAATCTATATTTTACCAAAGTAAAAATACTTCAACTAACTAGTAACAAGTTGTTAGAGTTACTATGACGTTTTTGTTGAATCAAAGAAACTATCATTATACTTTGGATTACTTCAAATTTCCTGTGGATATGGTACAATAAACCCCAAAATGCTTTCAAAGTATGTTAGAATGACCAATAAATGTGAATTGAAATATTTTTTATTACTAATATTTGGTTGACTGAGATCTTGATGCTCAAAACTAATATGTTGGTTAATCGAATGTAACAGAATTGGCCAACCGAATGCAATTTGGAAAAGTATGTTTCTAATTTTAAAATGTTTAAAAAATTGAATAACTGAATCAATTTATGGTTAAAGAGCTTATTTTGAAGGTGATACGTGGCCAAGGTATGTGTGTGTTTCCTGAGACTCACATGTGTTGTCATTAGGAATTCTTGTATCTTAGCCGTTTATGTCTAAGTAATCTCATTCGTTGATCAACAAAATCATATGGACCGTTCGATTAAAATAAATTCAAAACTCTGATCATATTTAAATTTCTCTATAAATATATTTGTTTTTTCATTTTTTCGGGAGGGGGGGGGGTTACTCAAATCACCATTACAAATTTTGAGCTAAGCAAAATTTTGCTTCATTTTATCTTTACTAACTTCTAATTGTTACTATTTCATCCTAATTTGGTTTGCTTTTTTCAAAAAATGGAAAAGAAAAGAAGTGTGAGTCTTGTTGTGCATCATGGAGATAGTGATAACCCTGAAACTCATTCTTCTCATGGTGATTATGAAGAAATTGTAAAGCCTCTTATTCATCATCGGAAGAGATGTGAGGCTAAACCTTTAGTCGTGGATCATCTCTCATCTTTACCTGGTTATGTTATTCTCAAGGTGGATGATGTACAAATGACTTCATTAGTGATTATTCCAACTTAATCCACTAAAGAACCAAATATAACATATGTTAATAACTATTTAAATAATCTGAGATGATGAGCATTACTAGTTATGAATATGAATATATCTATTATACGCCGAGAAATATGTAGTAGTATATTTCACATAGGTCCTTAATATGGGTGTTAGCTTTCTATTATGGCCGGATAGGTTGGATTTATTTAGAGAAACTTGTTTTTGTCAAAGCCAATTGGTGCTAAATTCTTTAACTGTACTTATGGCAATCATTATCCTTTATTTGAATGTATACGGGTGTTTCAGCCTGAACAATTTTTTAGAATTGAATAACAATAAAAGTCGAGAGGTTACTCATTTTGTTATCTTCATTATGGATGGTGTTGTCAATATTTTAGTTGATATTCACGAATACAATAAGGTTTGGAAGAATAAATTTCTGTATAAATTAGGTTGCTAAGAATCATGTGTTAAGGAATATATTATCATTTGCTCTCAGATTTGACAGTCAAAAGGAAATTTTATCATTGTTCTTATAATATATATTGTTACGGTTTTTATGTGTGCAAAAACTATCCTTATTATTGTCTTGGTTTTTGCAAGTCAGTTTCGGGACTTGATTTTAAATTTCGAAGGTACTATGCAAAAGAGCAAAATGTGAAATTTGTTAATGAGGTGACTAAGTTTCAGTATTACTATAAATTTTTGCTTGTTTCAAAACATTTATAAAAATTATAAATGATGGTGTGTGGAAACGTATTGCTTGCACTATGGGGTTTTCTGTTTATAAAACAAATGACGAAAGAACTCATGTGAAGAAACCATCAAAGAAAAAAGAGGTTGCCAAAACCGTTAAGGCTATTATTGTAAGGCTTTCTCTAGGCACAAGAGAAACTACCAAGCATGTTAAAGATGGTTTGACCAAATGTGTTAAGATGAAGAAGAAAAAGAGTGTAACTCCCGAGATAACATTTGAAGTCATGGTGACACAACAAATAATGATGTTCTATAAAGAACTTGAAAGCTTCAGGTACCGAGAGTCTTGGTGAAAAAATATTGCTATTAAAGACTTAAATGACAGAAAAATATGATACTTTAGATAAAAAAAATTGTCGAGACCAGATGACATGGTTCAAATCTCATTCACGATTATTAAAAAAAGATGTATTTGTCCCTCTTATTTATGTAATTCTCTCGACTCATGTTGTGATTGGAAAAAAAACATTTGATGTTTCCTTTGAACTAAAGGTTGCACTAAAAACCATAAAGGTTAAATTTGCAGCCATTGGAGAAAGGTTCACTAACAAAAATTCAGTGGATAGATGAGGAGACTTATGTTGACACTAAAGAAGTGACCATCATTGCAGATAACTATCAACATGCGTAAACTGTTCCAGCTTATATTGGGAAAGAAAAGAGTCTCTTACTCTGTCAACTGCCAATAATAGATTTTACTAAAATAAAAATAATTACTTATCGTATTCTGAGAGCTAAATAAACAGATTACAAAATACATATTTTAAAGAAAACAAAAAACATGAGGATTTTCGATTTCCTTTAGGGCAAATAATTGAAAGTTGATAGCACCATACAGAGGACGGTAGTTGGTGCAATTTTCGGTAAAGTGATATCTTTGTTTCCTATGATGTTGAAGAATCTATCCAAAACTACTAATTATATTGATGTAGTGAAGGTGGTTGAAAAACAAGTGGTTGTAACTAAGGCCATTTTGGGTGTTACTACTTCTGTGTTTAGGAATGACTCTTCTGAGAAGGATGGTCAGCTAAAGGGTAGAGATGATGCCGATGATGCAAAGTCTAATGCTAAAGAGACGAAAGCTTCAAATGATGCAGTTCTTGCTGACAATCTTGATTTTCGTTCTATATGCGATGGTGACCTTATGGAGATTGGTAAGAAGAATATTTTAGATTAAAACCCTAATGTTTTTGAAGTCAAAACCCATATTGTGAATGTGTCTATTAGGCCAGTTAATGCTAATGTTGGCTAGGCCTAAGGTTCAACAAGTGATGCAACCTCAATATTCTTCCTAAATCATATTCATGAGGTGTTTAACTGCTTCACATCTTTAGTTAGCAAAAGAAAGGTACCTATTCATATGTCGATTTTGGACTTAGCCAATAGATAAATGAATTTAGGATTGACCGTAAGCCTTGGCTATCAGTTTCTACATTTTATTTGTATATAACATACACTTAGCTAAAATTTATTGAATGTACATACTATATTGAATACTTTTGCTCTATCTCACCAATGTTGTAATTAAACAACTCTTCATGCTCCAGGTATTCTGCCTATATTGGAAGTTATTGTAAATTCCTTTAGGAAAGGTTCAGAGATGAAGTCCATGCTGGAAACCAAAGTTGCGACTAGGAATTGCAAGAGAATATAGTTGTTGATAATAAATTCAACCTGAATTTGGTGCTAATGAGAAATTGAAAGCCAAATTAGAATATGGGTAGAGAACCAAAATTCAGTTGAAGAATAATTTTATTTCCAAGTCTTTATTATTGACCCATTAGAAACTTGTTAATATTAATCTTTCCACAAAAATATATTTTTGGTCATCGGGAACTAAAGAATTTAGATATTAAATTATAAATAGAACGAAATATTCGGGTAACCAAGCAAACTAAACATAACTAAAGTGTTGGGAAAACAAGACAACTTGTAACAAGATTTGGATGCATCATTGTAATATAATATTTACTTGAACATAACATTAGATAGTGAACAATTCATGTGGGTTGAGAGTGTCGCTAGATTTTAGACCAAAATGGTAGCAAATGCTTATGATGCACTGTGTAAAGCTGTGTCTGATTTAGTACTTGAATTTCATAAGATACATCATCATATATTTCTAGATGAGGTGTGGTATTATGTTTCCAAAAAAGATAGACCTCCAACTTTATTTGGACCAATTCTATTGATAACAAACCTTTAGCGATATCGATGAAGGGGGGTTATTGTGTTTCTAGACTTTTGAAATAACTTGAAGAGAATTTGTTTTACCAATATTAGTTATTTTTCGGATGAAGAGGATAATGCTCTTAAAATTATAAATCTCTAGTGAATATGCATCTAGGTGATCAAGTCAAGTTCCTCTATCCAGAACTACTGGAGTTGTTGTTTCTCATTTGGTTTAAAATACCCTTCTTACTTATTTGGCTAAAAATGTACCTCTAAATCCATTGGCCGAAAAATTACTTTTAGCTTGATTTACTCAAAATGTACCTCATGCCCTTACAAACAGAGTTAATTCTTTAGCTTACAAATCCAAATAATAGTTTCTTTTCTTTCTTTTTTGTTTAGGCAGATTATGCATGCCTTCTAATGTCTATGTTATGAACTAAGTCCTTTTGTAGGGGAATATTATAAGTTTTAACCTTTAAAAAGAATTTATTCACTTATATTTTAATGACTAGTTCTTTGTTTTGATTTTTTTTAACTCATAGTTAATAATTTTTACTTTTTGGTAAATACTTTGTTTTCCATTTTAAATGATCAACTTCATAAGCATATGTATTCTAAAGAACAAGTTAGCCCCTTGTTTAGGTTGTATGAGAGTACCCAAAACATTTATTTTTATTTTTAGAAGGGTTCACGACTCTATTTAGGATTTCGTTGAAGAATTATGCTATAATTTGTTTTATTTTACAAAGATACATGAACCCTTTGAAATATTGAAGACTACATTTTGTCTTTGTCTTATTTTTAATTTTTACGAGGGATGATGAAGCTCATGAAGTGCTAGTTTTACATTTTTTTGGTTGTCCTTAAAGGATTTTAATATCATTTAAGGTGTTGAAGATTATATTTCATCCCAAACTTATTTTTTTACACTTATAGGTTTATTTGAATTCTTAAATTGATTTCTTTTGTTTTAGTAGAATCTTTATATTCCCTTCTTTTATTTTTAGCATAATTCTTAGATTCATTCTTGTATTTTAGCAGATCCTTATATTAACTAATTTAAAGAAAAAAATAACATAATACATTTTGTTTTGGCATAAACATTTTATTAATTGTTAGATGTCTTGATAAAACCTTCATCGTGCCACCAAGGAAAGAAAGAGTACAACCCATATGAAATCTTAAAAAAATATTTATATAGAACAATTATTAAACAAAATAGTCTTAGTTTATAAAAAGATCGTACAACTTCAGATGTTTTATATTTTATAGATGTCGAAGCTTTTTTCATTTCTCATTGAGTAACCGATATGTTTTCGACTTTACTTTAGACTCTATTGTGTATGGACCTTCCCAATTTGGGGCTAGCTTGTCTAGGTTTTTTTGTTATAAAGAATTATCCTTTTAAGACTTTGTCCCCTGGCTCGAAACTCCAGAATGAAACTTTTGAACTGTATCTATTATGCATCAGAGTTTTATATTGCTTTGACCGAAAATAAGAATTTATCATTTTTGCATTTATTACATCTAGTTTGGTTTGCCTTACTTCCACTTTTATTATAAAAAATGTATATAAGAGCATAGATGTTTCTCCTGTGACAACTTCTTTATGCCATACACCAATGTAAATTGGATTTCTTCTATTGCTGTTTTTGGAGTGGGTATGTAAGACCATAAAACTTATTGTAAAAAATTGATCAACTTTCCTGTCACTCTCTCCAACATATTTTTTATCTCCTCATATATTTTTTGGTTGGTAGCTTCTACTTGTCCGTTAATTCGTGGATAAAAAAGAAAGGATAAAATTTGTTTCATACATTTATTTTCATAGAACCATGAGCCCTATCATTCCGAATTGGGTTTCAATGTCTGTCGTGATGATTCTTATGTTCTATATCAGATTATATGTTTGTTGCTAAGAAGTTTACTACCTTATTTATTACAATATATGTTAATGGTTGAACATCTACTAAGTAATATATTGTTATTATTAATAGTTTTCATCCTATGGAAGATTTAAGGGGTCCATAATGTCAATACCTAAGCTGTCAAATATAATTTTTTCTGATATGCTTTCTAGTAACAGATCCGATACTTAGATGGAGTTTGAGAGTTATTGGCATATGTCACAATGTTTGGCTTTTTTTTGTATAATTCATTATTGTAGGCCAATAATAATCTTGATGGAGATTGTTTCCTCTAAGGTTTTGTATCTATAATGCACACTATATTCTTGATCATGAAATTCTTAAACTAGAAAAGATGTTTTTGGGCCGACACATCCAATCAAAGGGTTGGTAAATCTTTTCTTGTATAGTGTGTCAAATATTCATACAAACTTTGCTGACTTCATCTTGATTTTTCTTGTCTCTGTAATCTTTTCAGGCAATTTCGTTAACTTAGATATTTTACGATTGGGGTCCGTTAATCTTCTTCTTCTCATACTCCTTCGATTACCATGAGTCACGAGACAAAAAATTTGGTTAAAACATTTTTGGGCAACGTGATTGATGGTTTATCTTGGAAGATGACTTCTGCTCCTTTCATTGTCAAGTCAATGATTCTAAAGCATCAACATCTGTGCTTTATGCCCTTGGCACTTTCTCGAATTCCACTTGTTCAAAAAGTGTTTCTTGGAACCCAAGCTCTTAAATATATTAGATGATATTATCCTTCTTGGTTTGGCTTTAGCCTTATATCTGATTGACCACCAAATAGAAATTTGTGAACTCTTTTGGCCCCATAAATGTTTGCTAGCCTAAGACCCGCAATGGTTGCTTTATACACTACTTCAATATTTGATGTTTGGTGATATTAATTGGATTTTTGCTAACGAGACTTGGTTATTGTTTCCGCCATAATGTATGGACCATCCAACTAGATTCAACTTGCTCTTTTGAATGGATATGTCTCTCTTGTTAAATTTTCGTTAGATAGTCTTCCAGGATCTTTAGGTTATTTTGTATTAAGTATTTAGATAGAAAGTAGTGAGAGAAAGGAGGTGTTTTCTTGTATTTAATGTTTTGGAAAAAATCCAACCCTCTTAATGAAGTTGGTTGAGATATTTATACTCTTTTTGGATGTCCATGGGCCTTTTGGGTCAGATCTTCCTATTCGGGTCCATTTTACGAGCCCACCAGCCCATAATTTAAGGTACTAGGCATGCAGCTGAATCATCGGTTGACTTAGGTGACTGCTTTGTCAGCAAGCCTTGATTCTTAGGTCCGAATTATCCTTCTAAGTAAAATCCGAATTACCACAATAGACCTTCAAAGATATCTGATCATATCATATAGCCCCTTAGCTCTTTCCGAAGTATTTCGAGAGAGCTAACACTATAAAGGATTTCAGAACCATATCCAAAGTGTGTTATCAGAACTGTTTTATTGGAAAGGTCACAAACTTTAAGCGGTTACTTTTTTTATAACACTTATCATGCAGTTACTGGAGAAAACAAATGTTTTCTTCATTGGAAACAACATCTATTGCTAAAAAATGAAACTAACGACTATTTTTAATGCCTTTGCTAATTATCATTACTATATTGTCTTCCCTAGTAAATCACTTGAGTAGTTTTCTTTACTCATGTATTAGTTTAATCTTAATTATTTATATCATTAGAGTAAAGAACAAGTTCATTTTTATATTTTTAGAGAGATAAAAAAATTAACTTTCACCCTGATTTTCCTTTGATTCTTCTTGTCTGATTTCAAAATTTTGCATGTTCACAGCTAGGAAAACACTTATTAAAGGAAGAAGCATGCTAGAATTATTGCCGGATTACTCACTTCTACGGTGATAGAAATCCTATAACCATATAGAAGCTCATCATCTGGTAAACAAACATTCATTTCTAAACTTAGCTCTTCTGATCAATCTTCCATAATCGTTAATCAATCTACCCAACAAATTGAGGTTTCTACAAAACAAGTTATTAGCAATCATAAACCTAAATCAATTGCCATTGCCATGGGGTTAGATATCAGAGAAAATACTCCTCCACAGCTTACCAGACTTTTTAAGGCTAAAACCAAGCCTTCCACATTGGAAACTAAAATAGATAAACCATCAGAGCTCTCTACCGTTTCCAGCAATTCCCCCCCAACAACAATCGATTACAAGGGAAAAAATTGCTTTAACTCATCTCGTAGCTTTATCTGCTGAATTTTTCCCTACTGAGAAAGATAACCCCAATAAACAGGTCAGTGATACAATTGAGATGGGTCCGCAGATGATGGAAGAAAAAATGGATGTTAGTGGTGAAGATACACCCTTGGAGATATCAGAATGCACTAGGGATGATCAAAAGGAAAAACGAGAATAAAGAAAGAAAGCCCTATTGGTAGAATCTGAACCACTCCCAGAATGTCTAGTTGGGAAGGTCTTACTTAACTTTACCAAAGTTCGCGTCAAGTATCTGCTAGTTATGCAAAGAATATCTTATGTATATACTCACCCAAACAATCTGGGCAAACTTTAGTATCTGAATCAATCAAGGAAAGAATCCCAATCCCTGAGGAAACTCTGATGGACTGCAAGGTGGGAGAGTTGGTACTGTACCCAAAAGTTCTTAATTGGGGTCTTGGGTTTCCTCTGGATACAGAGATTGTAAGATATTTCCATTTAGTAAACTATGTCTGAGTCAGCTCAGCCCTAATGCCTGGTATACACTTTTGGCTAGTATTATAGCTTCTCGGTTATCAAAGATTTTTTTCCATGGAGTAGTTTGTTGCAGTGGCTGGTTTGTGCCGAAAGGGTAATATTCCGTTCTATTATTTCAATATGGGAAATGATTACAAAGTAGTAAATTATTTATTGGAACTTGATAAACCTTGGAGAACCCAGTTTATTTTCATCAGTGGTGCTTGGGAGAATAGAAAAAAATATTACCTTTAAGGTTAATCCAAGCATGCTTGCTAGATATTGGAAGTCTTCATGTAGGTATCTTTTACTTTATGTTTTTTATTCAAACATTGGTTCTCATATCGGTTCTCACATCGGTTCCAACATCTGTGTATTTTACACTGTATTCAAAGCTATTTTCACAACATCTGGAATATGGGAAAGTTACTTTTACTATACTGCATCAATGGGCGGCTGAAAAATGGTCGAATTGATTCCATAATTGTTTCACTATACGAAATATGGTAAAGCTGACCTATGGAGGAAAAATCTGATCCGTTAGCTCTCATGGGAACAATTTACTACCCCTCATCTATCTGTTGATATACTGAAGATGAATGAGGAGGCCGATGGCAAGCTTTTCCTACCCGCTAGAAACAGAGCTCCTAGTCATCTTGATAAGGTCAAGAAACATAAAAAGAAAATGAAGAAATATGACGTTTGAGAGGGGGCACCATCTCAAGTAATCCCCAAGGTGGGAAGCATGGGCCCCCGGATGAAATTAATGCAGCTTTATTGGAAATTATGGCAACTGTAGTGGGGGAGATTCAAGATCCCTCAAAATATCCAACAGTTCAAAAGAAAAGGGGTAAATAATGAGCATTGAGGGTAGTGATAAGAAAGTAGGAAAAAAGAAGAAGACTTCTGCTGGTTCAGAGATCATATTCCGATCCGAGGCTCTTCCATTTGATATTATTACAAGGGATCCTCCCCAAGAAGAGGTACATATTGACCCATCATCCTCAAAGTTTCCTAGTGCTGAACAACCTTCCGTTGAGGGTGATCTTAATTTGGACGACCTTGGCAACTTATATCCAGCGAGCATGACTCCTTAGGGTATAATATTTTATTCTATATTAGGCTAATAGTTGACCTGGAGAGACAGGTTAGATCTCAAGTCAAAGACATTAAATCCCTTCACAGCGGAAACCAATCCTTTTTTAATGAAAACCAATCTCTACAAAACACTATTGGTTCGGAGAAAAGTAAAGTGAAGAGTTTAAATAAGGAAGCGAAAACTCTTAAAGATGAGTTGGCTCAATCTAAGTCCGATCATAATCAGCTGCAACTCAAGCTTGAGGATCTATAAAAAAAAATTCTTTGAAATAACAGCAGGACAAGGATAAAACTAGCTTCCAGATTACCAGAAGATAAGAAAAACGTGGATGATCTTCTAAAGAAGAAAGGAGATAAATCACCAATTTTAAAAGAAACACTGCCAAGGAAATACTCGATGATGTAAACACCTATGCTGAGGGTGTATTGAAATATTTAGACCAGAGAGATAAGTCCATTAAATCGGACATGGTACCATTGTTCCATGAAACTTTCCCCAAATGGTCTCTTGGGGAATTGTGGAAGTTTGTGCCAGATGAGGAAATCTATTTTCATACCATGTCGTTTGGTGATAAACTAGGCGTTTCTTCTGACGATTCTAAGTCTGATGATGAGTCTGGGGAAGAATCGGATAATGGTGACCAAGGAAAATAAGATCAATGGGAGGGGAAAGTTGATAAGAAGACTGAAAGGAATGAGCCATAAGGTTAATTATTTTTAGTAAGTTTGTGTTTGGGAAACAAATTCCTTGAAACGTTGAATGAATTTTGTAATATTTTAGTATAGGAGTTTCTAATAGTCATGTTGGGACAAACCCTTGTTATCCACAAGGAATTTTTGTAATGTAGATCGGATGTCATCTTTATTTTATGTCATCTTTTTTTTATCCACTTAGTATTTTTCCATATTTCCTTTTATACTTGCATTAATATCTGATCTTTCTTAAATATTCAAAAATAAAGCAATATATTAAATCTGATCAAGTCATTCAAAGGTAATCCATTTGAAGGAAATAAGTATCTAATATGTCTTGAATCCATCTCAATCATTCAAATGTAATCCATTTGAAGGAAATAAGTGTTTAATTGGTCTTTAATCCATTCGAGACATTCAAAGGTAATCCATTTGAAAAAAAAATAAGTGTTAAAGATGTCTTTAATCCATCCGAGCCATTCAAAGGTAATACATTTGAAGGAAATAAGTGTTTAATAGGTCTTTAATTCATCTGAGCCATTCAAAGGTAATCCATTTGCAGGTAATAAGTGTTTAATAAGTCTTTAATCCATCTGAGTCATTCAAAGATAATTCATTTGAAGGAAATAAGTGTTTAATAGGTCTTAAACCCATCCGATCATAACCAAAAAAATTATTTTAAAAGGAAACTGATTTTATATTGATTGAGATCCGGACACCTCATTAAAACCTCCCTGCTCCACCACGGTAGGAAAGAGTATGCCCCAAAATATTTACATTGAGGTAAAACAAAGTAAATATTTACAAGATGAGTTTATTCTAAGTATCTCAATGTTCCAAGGGTGCTTCAACAGGTTTCCTTCTTTGTCTAGAATCTTGTGCGTTCCTTGTTTGACTCTTTCACATACGATGTATGACCCTTCCCGGTTTGAAGTCAACTTTCCGAACTGATTTTCTTTAGTATGTAAGAACACTTTTCTTAACACTTTATATACTACTTGAAAATATCTTCTTTTTACTTTGGATGTGAAACTGCTCCTCATCAAGCCTTGGTAATGTACAGCTCTTAAAGGTGCTTTCACTCTTTTTTCTTCAATTAAATCCAACTGAGCTCTCACAACTATCTCATTGTTTCTTTTGGAATAATTTTGAACTCTGAAGGAATGGAGAGTAGCCTCTATAAGTGTAATCGCATCCATATAATAAACTAGAGCGAATGTAGACTCTTGAGTGGTTGTATGAGGAGTGGTTCGGTATGCCCATAACACCTCTTATAAATAGCTTGGCCATTTCTCTACTGCTCCTTCTAAATTATTTTTCAAACCCGTTAAAACTGTTTGATTTACCACTTCAACTTTCCTATTGGCTTGAGGATGAAAATGAGAAGAGAAAAAATGTTGTACTCCTCTTGATGCACAAATCACATCCATATATTTGTTATCAAACTAAAGGTCATTATCTGTAGTGATGCGCTTGGGAATACCAAATCGGCAATATTTGTTGGAGAGAATAAACTTTATCACTACCTTAGACATCCAGATAAATGAGAACCTTCTACCCATTTGGAGAAATAATCTATTGCTACTATTATGGTTCGACCACCCCCGGAAGCCATTGGAAGAGGTCCAACCAGATCAAGTCCTCATCTGTCAAACAGTATTGGTTCAGATACCTATTCCATGGGAACTCCTGGCACATGGATCCCATATCTTTGACAAGGGTCACATATTTTCACCAGATTTGTAGCATCTGTCATAATAGTAGGCCAATAATATCCAGCTAACAAGCCTATTTTAGTCAAAACTTTATAGCCACAACGTGCTGATCCTTCTCGTTCATGTAATTCTTATAGAACCATTTGAGATTCATTGTATCTGATAAAACGTAGCAAAAGGCTGTTGAAAGATTTTTTTATAAAGAACCCCCTTTAAAATTAAAATCCACGAGCTTTATACTTTATTTTCTTGGCCAAAACTTTATCTGTAGGCAAAACCCCACTAACGATAAACTATTGAATCTCATTATTTCAGTCTTTAAAGAGTGTATCTGATACTTGTAGATTTTCTCCCACTTCAACTTTTGTTTTTGTGGTTATAGCTATGGATGAACATTTCTTGTACAAGGATCTAAGGATATACTTTGGAGTAAGCTATAGTTGCTAATGAATCAACCATAAAATGTTTTGATCTTGGAACATGTTCATATTCGATGCGTTTAAACTGAACTGAAATATCTCTTAACACTTCCAGATTTTTTATCAAGTTTTCTTTTCTAGTTCCGGATTTCCCCAGTGCTTGATGAATGAGGATCTGCGAATCACTTATTAATCAGACTCGATTGGCACCATATATCAGTGATAACCTTAGTCCAGCTATGGACGCTTCATAGTCTGACTCGTTATTGGAAGCTCTAAAGCCAAATCGTATAGCCTGGTACATGGAATCACCATATGAAGAAACCAAGAAAATTCTAACTCCACATTCAATTGTACTAGATCTACCATCAATTCAGATCACCCATGCTTTCTTAAATTTACTGATTTGAGCTTCTTCACGAGGCCTCTTAGAAAATAATTCTACTAATAAATCAGCCACGACTTGGGCTTTGATTACAGTCCTTCGTGCAAAGTCAATGTCATAATCCTCAAGCTCAACTGACCAATTATTCATTCTTCTCGATATATCAGACGTTTGTAGCACATCTTTAAATGGATAAGAAGTTCGAACTATTATAGAATGTGATTGAAAGTAAAGGCTCATTTTTCTAGCTACCAATGCCAGGGTTAACTTTTCTAACTTTAAGTACCTTTTCTCAGCTTCCAAGAAACTCTTTCTTGTACAATAAATGGGGCGGGGGTAATTATCCACTTCTCGTACCAATACGACACTTACAACATACTCTGATACTGCTTGATACATATAGAGTATTTCCCCTTCACCAGATTTGAATAACGTCTTGGGTGAGGATAAGTGTCTGTTGATTTCAAGGAAAGCTTGATCACAGTTAGGAGACCAATTGAAATCTTTAGTATTTCTTAAGACTTGGAAAAACTGAGCACATTTGTCTGATGATATTGAAATAAGTCGGTTTAATGCAACCAATCTTCCAGCTAATATCTAAACTTCTTTGGTATTCCGAGCTGGATCCATAGCTAACAAATCATTTAATTGATCCGGATCAGCCTGAATCTCTTTCTCGCTTATAATATAACTTAAAAATTTACCAGATCGGACTCCAAATGTACATTTTTTAGAATTTTATTTCAAAATGATGGTTTCTAAGTTAGAAACAATTTATTGGAGATCGGATATGTGATCTTCCTCCTTAAGACTTTTAACCATCATATCATCGATGTATACTTCTACAACTTCCGATCTGATTGGCGAATGCTTTATTCACTAGTCGTCGATAATTAGCTCCAACATTATTCAACCTGAAAGGCATTACCTTATAACAATGAAGCCCCTTATCTGTAATAAAAGTAGTGTGATCTTGATCATTCAGATCCATATGTATTTGATTATAACCCGAGAAACCATCCATAAAAGACAATAGCTTGTTTCCTGATGTAGAATATACTAATTGATCTACCCGGGGAACTGGAAACGGGTCTTTAGGACAAGCTCTATTAAGATCTGCGAAGTCAACGCACATACGCCATTTTCTATTTTTCTTTAATATGCCCTACCTTTGTTAACCGATCTAACTCTTGGACTATGACTTTAGATATTTCTTTGAAGAAATCTTTTCTTGGTGCTGGTCTTCTAAAATGCACATCATTCTTAGTTTTGTCATAAGTAGTAGCCACACTTTCACCTAGTTCGGCAAACCATTCAGGTTGAACCCATTGACCCTTCATGGGTCTTGCTTGTTTGCCTTGATTTGATTGACTTTGTCTGGGATAATGTGAACCTTGTCTGGAATCCTTAGGCTTATAACTAACAATAGCTTGGGATTAAGTACTGGCTTGTGGGATCCAAGCTGTAGGAGCATACCTATTCTGGTGCGGTATTCTAGATTTTTAGTTATCCACTGTAATTTGTTTTCCTACTTGATTTAATAATCCACCCTATGCCATTTCCTTTTTCCCAGTTATCGAATCAACCAATTCATCTGGATTCAACCTTTGTCTTAAGGAGGCAATAACTACATGTTCAAAACAATCGGCCAATTCGTTCTTTGTATTCACAAAACGACTGATGTATTCTGTTAAAGACTTGTTCGGTTCTTGAGCATAATGGATGATAGTATCACCATTCCCTTTAAGATAATTAATTCCCACGAATTGTCTCCGAAAGGCCATCCAAATAACATCAAAGTTTTTAATGGATCCATACGGTAAACTATTATACCATTTTAAAGAACTTCCCTTAAATGTTTGTGAGAAAGCCCATCATAAAAGTTTATCATCATCAAAATTCATTATAAATTTCTTGAACTGCTCGAGGTGGTTTTTAAGATCTTTGCTCCCAGCGTATTTTTCCATTTTGGAACTGTCAAACCGCGTCGGCAGATGTCGAGAGAGTATCTTTGAGGACAAAGGTGATTGCCTCCAATTGTGGTTACGACTAAACACATTGTCTTCAGGAGTGGAAAATATACTTTGTTCGGACTGGATAGGAAATTGAGCACTCAGTAGATGATAAATACTGTAATCTGTCGACCATTTTATTTTTTCTTGATATTTATTCCTTTTCACTTTACCCTTCCTGTCACTTTTATTATAATGTTTCTTGGTTAACTTTACTTTATTTCTTTGACGACCTTGATCACTACTTGATGAAGAAAACCCACCAAAATCGTATATTGTGGTTGAAATTTTAGCAGAACCGGACGTGTTGATTACTTATTTAGCCCGATGCTCCTTTTCACTTTTCACTACTTGGGGACTGATCATTTTCAATTTTTTTATTATCACTAGGCTCATCTGCATATATTCTTCCCACATCGGAATTTTCTTTCGGCCCTTTTTTCAGCTTGCTTTCGGGATCTCGGAGCTTCAGTCTCAGCCCTCAACTAATCACATTCATCTTGCATGAATTGTCTTTCATCTGTGTTGTGATTGATATGAGACACAGTAGCATGCTCATTATCATCTCTTAATTCTTCATTTTTGTGAGGTGGAACTTCGTGCATATTGAGATCCATACCTCAATGAAATCTAAAGTACGAATTACAATTAAGGTTTTGAATAGATCTATTCAGGTACCTCGTGCTCCCATTGTGGTCGCCAATTTAATGATGTTAAAATATATTGTTAGGGTAAAAGAGGGAAATCTTTTAGTTTTTTGTATTAAGTATTTAGATAGAAGTAGTGAGAGAAAGAATGTGTTTTCTTGTATTAAATATTTTAGAAAAGTCCAACCCTCTAAACGAAGTTGGTTGGGATATTTATACTCTTTTTGGATATCCATGGGCCTTTCGGGTCGGATCCTCCTATTCGGGTCCATTTTACGAGCCCTCAAGCCCATAATTTGAGATACTAGGCATGCAGCTGAATCATCGGTTGACTTAGGTGACTCCTTAGTCATCAAGCCTTGATTCTTAGGTCCAAATTACCCTTCTAAGTAAAATCCGAATTACCATAATATACCTCCAAAGATATCTAATCCTATCAATTACCAAAGCTAAAGCAAGTTTCTTAAGTTGTAAGTACCTACTTTCAATACTTAATAATGATTTATTTACATAACATATTGTCTTATACTATGTTAATTTTTGTTTTATTAGAATGGCCCTTACGACATAATCTGAGACTGCAAAGTATACCAATAGTGAATCTCATGGTTTTAGCTTTTTAAATATTTTTGGAGAAGTAAGAAATTTTTTGACATTTTTGAAAGCTTATTCGCATGTTAGAGTCTAGTAATATCTTCATTCATCTCGTAGTACTTGCTCAAACTTTTCTAATGATTTTAATATGAGTTCGTTGAAGGTTACCAACATGTATGTCAGAATTTATACTTCCTTAATGTCTTTTAGAGGATCCATTATGGCCAAATTCGAGAGTTAAGTTGGATCTGCTCCGATACTTTTCATCATCCTTCATTCTTGTGACTAACATGTCATCAATATATGCTTAAATATTTGAGCCAAATTATCAGTTGTAATATATGTGGCCAAATCAGCTAAGTCTCCTTTCTTTTATGCCCAATTTGCTGGTATCCGAAAAATAGTAAAGCTTCAAAGCTCCGACAAGAACTAGAAAATTGCATTCGTTTTTGTCTTCGGTAACTGGGAGCATGAACATTCCTTACTCAATTTGTAGCTTGAGCTAAAGTGGAAAAAAATGTAAGGAATATACCCATAAAATTTTGCGCTGCTATTAGTGCAAGGAGGGCTTAGCAGAAAGGGTTGTGAATCCGTTGATTAAAGTTTCAAATTTAGCAAGTTTTACGTGGTTGCAAGAACCTTTACGGTGATTTACTCAGGTTAACTATTTACAAGATGGGTTGTGGCCGATTGCTGAGCTAAACATTGGGGCTGGCGAAAGAGTAACCATGGCTAATACATGAGAAAAGGAAACGATAGCTCGTTTAAGGGCATTGCTGGAGCAGTGCTATAGAGAACGAAATAACACTGGGTATTCTTATCAATTCCTCGGGGCGGGAAGCTAAAAGAAGTTGAGGGATCCTCATCGTTACAATGTCAGACGGAGAATGAAAAAGAAGTGTTAAGTGTGATAGAGGTTCTTGAAGAGAATGAGGCTCTTTCCGAGAATTAACACGAATCTGGATCCTGCACATCGATCCCACCTGGATGAGAATAAAGAAAATGATGCAGAGGAGCAGAGTCATTGACTTAAATGTTCAAAAGTTATAGTGGATGCAGTGACACTAACAACAAGAAAACCAGAATTGATTGATGAAGAAGAATGTGTTGGGGATCTGATCCCAGATGAACAAGATATGCAACCACCTATGTTAGTGATAAAAAAAGCTCGGAGGAATGCTCCCGAGGTGATCAACATAGATTCAGTACAGACAAAGGGTCAAACGAGCCAACCTAAATGTGCTGATGATGAGCACGGACCCAACAAAAAAATCCCTGAAGACATTGCTCGTGGGATGAAGTAGTTTGTAAAAACTAGAGTGCGGGCTATCTTTGTACAAGAATTAGATAGTGGCCCAACTCGTGTAAATATAATGAGGCATGAAAATATCGCAGCAAAAGGCCAAGAATCTAGGCCGAGCGAATCTGGTACAATATTGGAAGAACTACCCCCTTCCAAGATTCCAATGCCGAGGCCATTCATGCTTATGTTCGAACAACTAAAGAGATGTCCTGAGCTTTCGTTCTATGACAATTTTCCAATGAGTAAAATAATTCAAAGGCAGGTGGAGCTAGCAATAAAGGTAATTTAATTATGTTAAGCAGTGTTATTCGTAATCAATAATGATGTTCTAAAAAAATATCGTTTGCACATGCATCATAGCTCGGTTATCCTGTCCTATCGGTGTATGTCGGACGCAGACATGCAAGTGATGGAGAAATAGAAACATGTACCTATGTTTTTTGGGTCGATTAGAGGGTTAACCACCGAAATCGCCCGATATAAGCATGCGTACGGTGCAGTGCAAACCCATAAAGTCAAGACTGTACAAGAGAAAGAAAATTTCGATAAGGAGGTTGCACTACTACAAGGTGCTCGGGAGGCATGCGAGCAAAATAAAAAAGAACTAACTGTAAGGCCACGACATTATTATCACAGAATCATGGGTTCGTCAAGAGAAATGACGACCTGATGGCCTAAAATACTGAGCTACCAGCTCAAAAGACGACACAGGCGAGAAGGGTAAAAAAGAAAGCGGATTGCATTGTGGGGCTCGTGATTGAGAACGTAAATATACAGGCCTCCATGACCGACCTAAGGATGCAGATAGAAAACCAACATCAAGAACTGACGAAAAGGCTGAAACATATTTAGAGCAGCATGAAAAGGAGGTGATGGAAATTGCCATGAAGATGGTGGCGAATAACCAAAGGAAAATGGTGGTCGAGCTGCTAAAATTGAACCCTGGAATGAAGCTTGGGTCGTTTAGTAAATTTTCCCCATGGGTTGGAGTTCTAGAAAAGGTGGACGTGGAACCATTCCCGAAGAAAATTTCCCCATATCCGAGGCAGAGAAATCGATGATCCCATCAGATAAAGATACAAGGGATATGCTCAAGCCAACATAGAAGGCTATATCATCTCTTATTCCTAACGCATGATTATAATAATATCGCGAACAAAATATTTTGTTAACTTGTTCAATTTGATTTGGTATTTTTAGTGCAAGACTTGTGGCTGGGTGAATTGAAGTAATTGTTGGCATATTCTAGTCGTATATTAATAACTAGGATGCCATTTTACTTTATGGAGATGTGTGTCAGGTTATTTTTATTTTATCCATGAGAAATTCTTATAAGGTCGAGCTCAGTGTGGCTCATTGCATAACTTTAAGGGATAATAATTGTCCAGTTTTGTTCGCGACGAGGTCTGTGTGACCCATTGCGTAGCCCTATGAGGGATTGACTCTGTGGTCAGTTCGCTTATATACCGTGTACAAGGTATGAGGTTCAGTATAACCTTTACATAACCCGTAGGCGTGACCAATTATCCCAATTTTATATAGACTCTATGATATGGGCTCAGTATGGCCCCTTGCATAATCCGTAGGCGTGGTCATTTACCCTTTCGACGGAGATATAAAAAAAAATACGTTGTGGCAAAATCATAAAAATTGTATTAATAGAATAAGTCATAGTTTGATGCATCGTTAAAAAAACCCCATACGCCATCAGGAGGGGAAAAGAACGCATCATCTAATTTTACAACTCTGATCTATATAACTTGAGATGGTTCACATTCCAAGGATGTTTTAAAGCATGGCCATCTGCGTCTGCTAGGCGAGAAGCTCCACTGTGCCTCTTGGAGATCACTATGTACGGTCCATCCCAGCTAGGCCCTAATTTCCTTGATGTTTTATCCCCATAGCCTTGAAAAATCTCTTTTATTACCATGTCACCAACACTAAAACTACAAGGTCCGAGGCGTGCATTGATTCAGCCTCTCATCAAGCTCCTGTAATGATCTGCTCGTACTCAAGCTTAATCTCGATGTTTCTCAATAAGGCCCACCTTCACTTTTATATCTACGTCGTTGTGGTCCTCGTCGTAATTAACCACATGATGGTTCAGTATTATAACCTCGGCAAGGACTACTGCTTTGCTACCATAGACTAACACTAAATGGTATCATTCATAGTTGTGTGCGGTGTAGTTCGATAAGCCCACAATACTTCAGACAACTTGTCTGGCCATTTGCCTTTTGCTCATTCTAGCTTCTTCTTAAGACCTTCTGAAATTGTTCGGTTAGTAACTTCCACCTGACCATTATCTTGAGGATAATAGGGTGTGGAGAAGTGTTGGCTTATGCCGAACCGGTTACAAAAGTTATTGACTATGGAATTTTAAAATTACGGGCCATTGTCAGTCATCTCTTGAGCTCGGGTACGATACAGAGCCTTCGCTTCCACCCATTTTGATAAATAGTCGACCGTGACGATCAGGAATAGTCTTTTACCATTTACCATAGGAAGAGTATCTACCAAATCAGTCCCCCATTTTTCAAAAGGGTATGCAACTGCTACATGCTTCATCGGCTCGCTCGGTATACGCCCTGTATTGTAATTGATGGAATTGTTGAACCAACTGTTCGGCATCAGCAGCTAATTCCGGCCAGTAATAGCAAGCAAGTAGGATCGCCTGATTAGACTTCTGTAACCGTAATATGCTCATGCCTCTCCATTATGAAAGTCATGCAGAACCATTGTTGCGTCTGTTTGATTGAGACATCAGAGAAATTGTCAAACACCACTTTTTCGATACAAAACACCACATAAAACATAATATTTAGTCGCCCATAATTGAAGCATTCGAGTTGATGTCTTTTCAGTCGGAAGAATAACAGAGTGAAGGTAAAGTAGACAGGGTTCCCTCTAATCATCGGTGTTGCTAATCGTGTTTACCCCGTCGTTCGTAGGAATGAGCGCGGTCGTTGGCAGCTATTGCGTAATAAGAAGGGGATTATCCGCTGAGGCTGCGACCTTTGCAAGGGTGTCAGTATAGCTGATTTCTTGGCGCTCAACCTGCTCATATTGTACTCTTACAAATTTTGATTGACATTCTTGGAAAACCTCTAAGTAGCCTCTTATCCCCTATTTCTTAGCACCATAGATGCCTTGATCTTGGTTCATTACTAACTGCGAATCTAAATGGATCCTGAGTCGTTGGGCTCCACATATCAATGCTAACTTCATACCACAAATAACTGCTTCGTACTCGGCTATGTTATTAATAACAGGAAAGTTGAAGCGAACAACTTGTCGAATCTCTTCTCCCATTAGAAAGTGGAGGATAACATAAACTCCTCCTCCAGACATACTCGATGCTCCATCAGTTTCCACAATCCATTCGGGTAAATCTGCTTGTAATGGGGTATTTTGTTTGTCATGAGGCATGTTTTTTGGTGAAGCAAATTCTGTTAGAAATTCTGCTACAACTTGTCCCTTGATCGCCGTGCGCGGATCGAACTGGTTATCATATTCCCCGAGCTTGATGCTCCATTTGGTCAGCCTTCCCAAGGCATCTGACTTTTACAGAACCGATTTGAGGGGGAAAGATGTTCGAACGAAAACTGTATGACCCTGAAATAAGGACACATTTTTTGAGAAGCTATTAACAACCCCAACGCGAGTTTTTCCACATTGAGGTATCTGGTCTCTGCATCAACCATTGTCTTGCTAGTGTAATAGACAGAATATTGCACCCTTACTGGCTCTCTTACCAAGACCACACTGACTGAAAAATATGAAACAAATAAATAAAGGAACAACAACTCCCCAACAAGGGGCGCAAACAAGATTTTTGGTGACATAAGGTAGTTCTTGAGTTTGGTAAATGCCCTGCTGTACTCCTCGGTCCACTCGAACGTTTTGGCTCCCCGAAGTATCTAAAAAAGGTGTTGTTAAGCTCTTGGTGAGACACTGTACTTCCTTGATATTTCGCGGTGGTTCTATCTGGATAACTCCTTGTAATTGCACCGCGTAGGCGTCAATTCCTTTTTTGACTGATAATGTGTCCTAAACATTTTCCGCACCGGACTCCGAACGAACAGTTGATTCAGATTGAGCTTCAGGATATACCAGCGTAGGAGATCGAACACCATTCGAATTGTCAAGAGGTGTTGTTCTGTCGTGTGCGTTTTGATGATTATTATATCGATATAAGCCTCCATATGTTGACCTAAGTGATCAGTAAAGATGTGGCTCACCAGTTGTTGATATGTTGAGCTTGCATTCTTTAGTTCAAACGGTATGACGGTGTAACAGTAGAGCCTTCTCTCGGTTTGGAATGCAGTGTGCTCTTCGTCAGAGGGGTCGAGACGAATCTGATTGTATCCTGAACACGCGTCCATGAATGATAATAACTCACATCCCAAAGTTGAGTTCATCAGTTGGTCGATATGGGGCAATAGGAATGCATCTTTTGGGCAAGCTTTGTTCATATTGGTAAAATCGATGCATATGCACCACTGACCCCCTTTCTTTATTACTAAAATTGGATTTTCTAGCCAGAGTGGGTATTGGGCTGGTCATATATGGCCAAGCCTAGAAAACTTTGTTACCTCAGCGGAAATAGCCTCTTGCTTCTCCACAGAAAAAATCTTCTCTTCTGTTGCACGGGTTTCATATAAGGATCGATCGCATATTTATGGAAAATGATTGAGGGATCGAAACCAGAAACATCACCGGCTTGCCAAACAAACAAATCTAATTTTGTTCCAATAATTATATTAATGGCTGCTTAAAAGGAAGGTGTAGATGATTATTTAACTGAAATGTTCGGCCTTTGGCCAGTACTTCCTCTACTAGACCTGGTGGTTTCTCCTTTTGTTGTTCAGTTTCTTTTGGATCATCCACAGGTTCGGGTGATGGAGGTGTGCTGCCCTCATTTACGGCTCCCCCCACATCGGCTAATTGTTATCTCAAAGGCTTGGCCGGATCCACCGCCACTGCATAGCATGATCTCTCAGTACGATGTCTTCCTCTGATGATTCCCACTGCGTTCCCTACTGGGTACTTGATGCATTGTCTGAATGTGCATGGCGTAACCTCCATTTGATGCAGCCAAGGTCTGCCAATTATTACATGGTAGGAAATGGGAGCATCTGATATCACAAACAAATTTTTGGGCTCGTGCTTTGTGACTTTGTAACCCGTTTTTACCATTAGTTCTACCTCACTTACACATTGAGATACTTTCCTCTCGTAGTCGACCAATATCCGTTGAGTTGGTTTGAAGGGAAGAATATTCTTTATTCTGTCATAACTTCCTTTAAATATGATATTAGCAAAGCTTCCTCCATCAACTAGAACTCGAGTCACCATGACCCCCCTATATCAAGGTTTATTGGTAAGGAATCTTCGTGGAGCGTGCTTACTCCCCGTAGGTCATCGTCATTGAATGTGAGATCGACAACGGGGTCGCAATAAGTTACGGTACGAAGGAGCCTCGACTATGCATACCTCTAGGTTAGACCGCACTCTTTTGCCTGCCTTCGTGACTTGTCCTTGCTCAGAGTTTCCGCCCGAAATGGTGTAGAGTGATGGAGATTGGTTATCAGTATTAGAGCCCATATTGCTAGCCGCCTCTAAACGCCTTTACTTATTAGGATCCTCTTCTTTACTATCTTGGACTGACCCCCCCCCCCCCCCCCCAACATACACAATATTTAACAACCACTGTTGCTTTCCTTTGTCTTCTTTAACATCGTTACTAGTTTTTTATTCAATGTTAAGATCCGTCTCTTCCCTCTGCTCGGGTCGCCTTTGGTAATCCTGTTGTTTGATAAACTAGACGAGTTCTATATTATATATCAGCCTCTAAATCTCCTCTATGAGTTTCCAACATTCGTCAGTCGGGTGCCCATGGTCGTTTTGGTACAAACAGAAGTATCAGTTTGATCGTTTGAATCCATGAGCACTCATTACTCGTGGCGTATGGTATTTCTTTCTCATTTTCATCCGATCATATATGACCGATATGGTTTCGTTCAGTGGGGTGAATTTTTTGGACTGATTCTCATAGTATTGAGGTCGTCGACTAGTGTCTATTTGAGGAGCATTATCAGTCTTTTTTCGTTCAGGCATTCATCATTAGGGTCTACGGTATGTCGATCAAGCAAATCCCTTTTTCGAGAATCGTTTACTCGTATGAACGTGTCTGCTCGGGCGAGGAGGTCTCTCATCTCCCCAGTGGGGAATTTGATCAGGTCGTCATACAGTTCTCCCATTCGATCCAGACCTCTATTGAGAGAAGCCACAACGATGTTCTCTTGGAGGTCTGGTAACGCATTCATTGCATGAACAAAACGCATGACATAAATCTTAAGTGACTCACCTCGCCTTTGGTAGAAGTCCATGATGGAATCGCGCTCGCGCCTGAGTTATTTGTTAACAACGAAACACTCCTTTAATGCCTTCCATAGGCTGGAGAAGTCATGGATGGACCCTTTGGGAAGGTTGCTAAACCAATCCATGGTATTTTCCTTGAGAGTCTTAGAAAGTGCTCGGCATAGCATGACGTCATCGAGATTGAACACCATCATCATATTACAGAATTATTCGAGGTGTCTCTTCGGGTCGCCTCTACCGCCATAGGCCTCCATTCTAATCGGGTCGAATTTCCTCGGTAACTGGGCCTCCAAATTTGTTTTTAGCAAAAGGGGACTCCTTAAGGATATAATTTGACATTCTGTATCTTACCTGATTGTAGTGAACGTCGGCCTCCTCCGTGGCTCTTTTCAAAACGGCGTAGTGCACTTCATGCCTTTCATGCTTTGGATCACTTTCTCCTTCCACTCTCACCCTCTCCTTCTTTTTTATCATCACGCTTAGAGGACCGATCCCCTTATTGACACGGTTAGAATCGAGTCCGGATGGGTGATTAGCTCGGCTTGCTCCTTTTGTCTTAGCAGTAAGCGCATGGAGCGCATCATTCATCCCTGCTAGGGTTGCATGCATCGTCTGCTCCTGAACATCTCGTTCTCATGCCACTCTAAGTTACTGTTGCTGGAAATTCTGGATTTGTTGCTCCCGTTTGTTAAGGAACTAACAAGTTCTGCCACAGTAAGTCTACAGTTTTTAGTCAAGAAAGAGATCACTTTATTCATTAATAGGTTTTCCTTATTTATAGTATACAAATTAAGCAGGTAGTTACATTTGGTTACGCTTTTAGCGCCACTATCCCACTAATAGCATTATCCCTATAATTGTGGAACAAACAACTATCTAAACCGTTATCCCTATAATCGTGGAATAATTAACACGATTTGACTCATGGGTCAAAACGTGTGTTTACATCACAAATAAAGACACTGATTACATACTTCAATCCGAGCTAAGCTACTCCTCTAAATGAAATCATGTCTGTTCTGATTTGCATAGCTCGAGCTCACTGACAACGTGCTAAACTTATCCCCTTTAAGTTTTTACCTTTCATCACACTCCTCATCCAGTCGATCAACTATTTTCCTAAAGTCTTCGAGCTCATCCCAATCATGAGCTCTGCAATGATATATATATATATATATATCTTTGAGCTCATTCCGTTGACGAGCTGTATATCCTTTTGAGTTTATCATCGTTGTATTTAACTTTGGTTTTGATATGCTTTTGAGCTCATCAACGTCGTAAAACTCGTTCTTTTCTTTGTTGCTTATCATAATCCCATCTCCCAATGCTCTCTGATCGTGCTTGCTCGTATTTGGGGAATCCCCCCCTTATCAAGGCTCCCCCAAGTTTGAAGGTTTTTTAAAACATTAATAAGCCTTAAAATTAAAAGATAATTAAAGTCTTTACGTGTAATAATTTGAACTACCTTGCGTTTGTTTCTTCCGACACGAGTCGTTGGTGTAAGTGACAGTTTCTGACATCGCCGTTTCTTGGAAATACCTTTTGGCGATTTAGTTTCATTGGCACAACTTTTCAAACAATTACTGAAATCACGATTCAAACGCGTTCATAGAAAGTGTTTAATCACTTAAACACTTACTGCATCTTTTTGCAAAAACTCGCAAATTTTGAAATCTTCTGCCTCATTGCGACTAGAAAAATTTTCTTCCATCTTCAACCAAAGTGCTTCTTGTCATCTTCCTCGCCACTACTCAGGTAACATTCTCTCCATTTGATAACTAGTTTTTCTCGAATGCTGGAGAGAACCCTAGACTTAGGGTTTCATACTTTCATCAATAGGCGATTCCAAAATCAAATCTCTTGCCCTTACCACCATAATCATTCTGATTCATGTCCTTACCTAATTGCAGTGTGTAAAAAAAACCATGGCACTTAAAAAGGAAGTGAATAGTAAAGCCGACAAAATTGCGGAGCCTTTATATGGAGACGTCGTCATTTAGAAAACTACTTTTCTCAGATAGCCCCTAGATACACTAACCTAGATGATGCTGGAATCGCCGGTCTTAGGGAAAGATGTAATATCCCTGATAATATAACCATTAGGGCCCCTAGTCTAGGTGAACACCTCTATCATACAAAAGAAACAAAAACCTAACTTTTTACAACTTTATTGGACTGGGGTCTTAGATTACCACTCCCCGAGCTCATTCGCGATTACTTCAGTGTGCTTGGCATCTGTCCTACACAGATGTCTGCAAACGGTTGGAGGTTGTTACTTAGCATAGTCCTTAGCTCACGCATGTTAAACACCAAAATATGCTTAGCAGACCTCCTTTCTGGTACTGATGTAACAAAATTAGTCAAAACCCCTTTCTTCTATACCCATTTTAAGGGGATTAAGAAAATTGTCGAACTTCCTTCCTCTGATAGGAATTGGAAGAACTCATTTGTCTATGTGTCGGGTAATTGGGAACATGGAACCCCTACCTTGAATCTTCAATTAGAAAAAAATGGAGGAAGAACTGTAAGTACCAGCAAATTATGAGAGATACAAATGTGTACGAAGTCTTTGATAAAGTTATGTTTATTTTCCTTTAGGTGAACTTTCCAATCAGAACTGGTGGAAAAAGGGGAGGCCACTGAACTACGTGAATCCTCTGGTCAGCGTTAGTAGCTTAGCATTTGAAGCATGGCAAAGAGATCCGAAACAACTATATACACGATACAACTATTTGAAGTGAGGATTATGGCCAATCCCTGAGCTCAATATCATAGAAGAAGGAAAAGTAAGAATGGCTGATGGTGGGGAAGCTACGATGGACCGTCTTAGGCCATTCTTGGCACAGAAACTTTGTGAGAAAAATCGTCCTGGCATTTGGCTATCAGTACCCCGAGTAACCCGCAAGGCAGGTGAAGCTGGGGACTCATCCTCTGCTGCCGATCTCTCAACTGACCAAGGAAATGATGCTGCCAAAAATAAAGGGAAAACTATCGAGAAAAATGAAAAAGAAGCACCACCAGTGCCCATCACCGCTCAACCCAGCAACGTTCCAGCAGATAGAGAAGATGAGGATGAGGAGCCTATCTCTGGTGCTCTTGACACAAGGAGGAACAAAAAACAGAAAGTAATTATGGATGTCATCCCCCTAAATACCAGGAGATTGCAGCTGATGGATGAGGAAGATGATGATACTGAAGCTACTTCTAACAAAGGAGTGGATCCTCCTAATCCATCAACAAAGGGAGTTGGTGAAGGACAAAATCCTTCTGCTGCTAAGGAGATAGTTGACCTAGTGGATGCTGGAGAAGATAATGACAACAATGCTCAGAAAGAGCCACCAACGCCCCCCATTCATACAGGACAAGCTCATCAGATAGTGTTGAGCTCATCTATAGATCGACGAGCACCGTCAATGGAGACCACTGAACAGAACAATCTTGGCAACAAAGCACCTGAGTCCAACCAGCAAAGAGCACCTACAGGGTAGCGCTCAAAAGTGCAAGTTCCACGCTCTTCTTCCTATATGTTTGATCAACTACGCAGGATCCTAGATCTGTCGTATTATGACAAAATGTCAAATGCAGAGATCTTGCAGAGGAAAACTGGGCTATCAATCGAGGTAATAACCACCAATATAGACATAAATTAATTTTTAGACTCGAAAAATTTACATCTGTCTCCCCTGTTTGTGTTCAGATGCATCATAACTCATTTATTCTGAGTTATCGAAATATGTCTCTTGCTGATATAACTGCCATGTAGAAGTGGAAGTCTGAAGCCATGTTCTTTGGTTCAGCTAAGCACATTACCACTGAGGTCATTCGCCTGAGGCACGCTTATGCTTCAGCCAAGACTGTCAAACATGAAGCTTTAAATGCAAAAGCCCAGATGGAGAGTGTAGTTGCCTTCTTGCAAGAGTCTGTCACACGCAGTGATCAGAGGCTAACAACTCTTTCTGAAAGCCATAACCTAGTGCTGAGCCAAAATGAAAGCTTGTTAAAGAGGAACCATGAGTTGCAAACTCAAAATGCAAATTTGCTAGACCGGGCCAACAACCAGGCGAGTCGAGTAGAAGAACAAGAAGATTGAATTGCAGTTCTGACTATTGAGGTGAGCAGGTTGAACAAGGAACTAGATGAGGAGCGTGCTAAGCTCGAGCGGGAGCGACGTTAGTCGCAAAGAAAAATAGAGGCTGCTGGTGAAAAAAAGGAAGCACAATTGTTTTCGGTTGCAACAGAAATGATCACCAAGGAGAACAAGAAAGCTGTTGCAGAGCTGATAGCCTTAAATCTGAGACTGAACTTAGGATCCCTTGCCCACCTTGAAGAGTCTGTAGGCCCGAGCACCAACATTTCCTAAGAGAAGGACACAAAACTAATGCTTATGTGGATCCGTCCAAACTGCCACCTAGTAACTCTAAATAATATATGCTTGCCTTGCTGAACTATTTACTTTGTTTTTTGTGTTAAACTTGTCGTACTATTCACTAACTTGGATGATTTTATTTTGAATTGATGCATGATTGACCTTAACTACTACTGCAAGTGTATGATGTCAAATATAGACTATCTGTGTACTGGTCTTTTCAGGAGATCCTTATAACCCCGAGCTCAGTAGGGCTCATTGCGTAGCTTAAAAAACCTGTGTCATGATAGCATTTTTGCGGCGAGGTCTGATATACCCTATTTCGTAGTCTATTCAGACTTGGTCTTTGACCAGTTTTCCAATATACCCAGTACAAAGTATAGACATAGTATGGTCATTATGTAGCCCGTAGGCGTGGCCAATTAACCCGTTCGTGTTTATAAACACTTAGTCTGTACTCAGTATGGTTCGTTGGGTAGCAAAAAATGACGTGGTCATTGATAAATTTGTTGGTTATAAAGATAAAACTCAGACACACACATTAGCGAAAGCAATAATTTATATTGAAAAGATTCAAACACTTGTTCTTAGATGCCTCAGTAAAAAACCTCCCCGCGCCATCAGAGAGGAAAAAGGGCAAATATTTACATCTTAAACATTTTGGCGATACAACTTTAGGTGATTAACATTCCATGATGCTTGAGTGCTCGACCTTCTTAATCTGCTAATCTATACGCGCCATGGTGTCCTGTCGAAATGACTAAATATGGGCCTTCCCAGTTTGGCCCTAACTTGCCACCTGTTCCGCTACCGGAGCCTTGTAACATCTTTTTTAAAACTAAATCACCCACCTTGAAAAATCGTGGCTTCAAACGAGCATTAAAATATCCTCTCGTAAGACTTCGATAGTGCTCTGCTCGGACTCTGGTCTGGTCTTGTCTTTCATCTATCAGATCCAGGGAGGTTGACCTAGCTATAAAATTTGCCTCCTCCTCGTAATGCTCAATCCTGTGGCTTGGTATGATGACTTCTACTAGGATAACTGCCTCTGCTCCGTATACCAAAGCAAATAGTATGTCACCTGTTGTGGAGGGAGGGGTTGTTCTGTACGCCCATAGCACTTATGTTAACTTGTCTGGCCATTTGTCCTTAGCTCCCTCCAGCTTCTTCTTTAATCCTTCCATTAATGTTCTATTAGTCACCTCAACCTCTCTGTTTTCCTGAGGGTAATAAGGAGTGGAAAAATGTTGGAGGATCCCATATCGTTTGCAGAAGTTGATAAGGATCGAATTTTGGAATTGAGGACCGTTGTCTGTCATAATAATTCGTGGAATTCCGTATCGAGTCAGAATTTGATTATGTATGAAATCACATACCTATTGAGCCTGTGTTCTAAACAGATCTTTAGCCTTAACCCATTTAGAAAAATAATCCAACGCCACAATGAGGAACTGTCGTTTGCCTGTGGCCATTGGCCACTTATCGAATGGACATGGGACAAGAATGTTTTGCATGGGATCGCTGGGCCTGTGCTGCGTGTTCGAATATTCTTGACATTTATGACATTACAATACTAGATTCTCAGCATCACTCGCTAACTCGGGCCAATAGTACCCAGCGAGAAGGAAACGTCGAATCAAAATTTGGTGTCTGCAATGAGCTCCTGCTTCCCCTGAATGTAGATCTTCTAACGCAGAACTAGCTTCACTTCGGTCAAGGCAACGAAGCAGAGATCTGGTTGAGATTTTCCTATACATAATATTTCCGAGAACATAATATTTAGCCGCTCTGATCTGCAATGCACGAGCCTCACGTTTACTTGTAGGAAAAGTTCATTGGTTTAGATAATGGAGGTATGGAGTCCGCCAATCATCATCATTAGTGACTGAATTAACAGTTGCAACTACTGAAATTAGCTCTATTGCAGGGAGTTGTTGGAGAAAAATTGTTGGATGGTCTCCTCAAGCTGCAGGTTTAGCTAAAGTGTCAGCCGCCGAATTATCTCTTCGTGGAATCTGTTCATAAGACACGTTAGTAAATTTGGACTCATATTCCTTAAGAATTACAAGATAATCCTTGATGTCGTCTTGTTTGACATCATAAAGACCTTGTGCCTGATTCACCACTAACTGAGAATCAGATCTGATCGTGATAGTTTGAGCTCCACATATCAAAGCCAACTTCATGCCACAAAGGGCAGCCTCATATTCCGCAGCATTATTTGTTACTATAAAATTAAAGCGCACCGCCTGCTTGACCTCCTCCCTGGTTGGAGTTCTAATTACAATACCTGCACCTCCTCTTGTTGTAGAAGATGCTCCGTCGACCTCAGCAATCTATTGGTCGAGCTCAACCATTTGTCCATCTTCTATCTTATCATGCTCCTCCCTGGATGAGCTGAACTCCGCTAAGAAGTCTGCAACTGATTTTCCTTTTATAGCTACGCGTGGCTCGAAGAAAATGTCATACTCCCCGAGCTCAATGCTCCATTTGGTTAACCTGCCAGAAACATTGGGTTTTTGCAATACTGTTCGTAAAGAGTATGCTGTTCGTACCGTGATAATATTCCCTTGAATATACGGCCTCATCCGTCGAGCTGCAACAACCAGGCTCAAAGCCAGCTTTTCAAGGTTTAAATATCTTGTCTCTGCATCTGTTAATATTTTTCTCGTGTAATACACTGGCCGCTGTTTTCTCTTTTGATCGCGCACGAGAACCGAACTAACAGAGAAATACGACACTGCCAAATACATAAATAATGGCTCCTCAGGTGTAGGGGCAGACAAAATTTCAGGAAATGTAAGATACTGCTTCTAATCATCAAAAGCTTTGTCGCACTCTTCTATCCATGCGAACCTCTTAGTACCCCGTAGTACTTCAAAAAAAATGGTGACTCTTGTCCGAAGCACGTGAGATGAACCTCGACAGAGCTGTTAACCGGCATGTAAGACACTGGACTTCCTTAACATTCTTTGGTGGTCTCATCTGTAGAATTGCGTTCAGTTAAATTGGATCTGCTTCAATGCCTTGCTGACTTACCACATAACCCAGGAATTTGCCTTTAGCTACACCAAAAGAACGTTTTTCCGGATTAAGCTTAAGATTATACTTGCGTAATAAATCAAAAACAATATGTAAAGTATTAATATGCTGCACTTCTTCATGTGTTTTAATAATCATATCATCAATATACGCCTCCAGATACTGCCCCAAATGATCTTGAAAAATGTGATTAACTAGCCTTTGATAAGTTGATCCCGCATTCTTCAGCCCAAAGGGCATGACCGTATAACAATAGAGACCCCACTCGGTTTGAAAAGCTGTGTGCTCATGATCAGACGGATGCATACGTATTTGATTATATCCTGAATACGCATCCATGAACGAAAATAATTTGCAACCTGAAGTTGAGTCGACCAGCTGATCTATCCTTGGTAACAGGAAAACATCTAGGACATGCTTGGTTCAAATCGATAAAGTCCACACACATTTGCCACTGCTCGTTCTTCTTTTTTACTAAAACCGGATTGGCTATCCAGACCGGGTACCTTGCTTTTCGGATATGCCCCAATCGAATAAGCTTGTTGACCTCGGTTAATATAGCAGCCTACTTTTCAGTTGAAAATGCCATACGCTTCTGTCGTACAG
This sequence comes from Limnanthes douglasii subsp. nivea, assembly GCA_036936605.1. Classification (NCBI taxonomy): domain Eukaryota; kingdom Viridiplantae; phylum Streptophyta; class Magnoliopsida; order Brassicales; family Limnanthaceae; genus Limnanthes; species Limnanthes douglasii. The sequence continues at coordinate 324,851,667 of JAUPFV010000002.1, forward strand.
GTTTGGCACAAGGATCGATAGACAATTCATGGCTTATAATTGTGGGACTTACTCTTGAAACATAGATGCTTTCCAAGCAAACACATATAAATTTCTTGCTAACAAATTCACAAATCGTACCTTTGAGTCTAGAGTCAATTCATTCCCCAGCCGAAGTATTCTATCGGCAGCTATGATTGTTTCCACTTTTGTAGCATCCATTGTGGCTGAATTTTAATTTTTCGTGGATCATCCTCTGGTTCTAGCGAGGTGAGAATCGTCGTTGGTGGTACAATGTCTCCCCCACCATTTGATTGTTATTGGATAAGTTTGGAAGGATCTAACGCGATTGCATAGCAAGTTTGCGCAGTCCTTTGGCTGCCTCTAATTATAACTGTCGAACTACCCAGTGGATACTTAATGCATTATCTGTACGTGCACGACGTCGCTTCCATCCTATGCATCCATGGTCGTCCAATAATTGCATGGTAGGGGCTCAGCGCGTCAGAGATAAAAAAATAACGTTTTCAGTTCTTTCTTTGTAGCTCCATGACCGACTTTGACCACCAGCTCCACCTCCCCAACACATTGCGAAGATTTTCCTTTGTATCCTACTAATATCCGTTGAGTAGATCGATATGGTGGGACATTTTGCATGCGATCAAAGCTTCTTTTGAAGATGATATTTGCCGAGCTTCCTCCATCGACCAGTACTCTTGTTACCATTACTCCTCCAATGTCCAAGTGAATTGTTAAGGCATCTTCATGGGGTAAACTAACACCTCTGAGGTCATCATCATTAAAGGTGAGATTGGTAACTGGATATCTATAGTTACGATAAATATTTCCATCTATTTCGTAAATGTAGAACTCATTTTTAGCTCGTTTATTCTGAGTAGACCCTTGTCCTGGGGCCAAACTCCCCCTGATATGGTCAATAGCCACTGTTGCTTGTTTACTTCTGACTCTTCTACAGCGGCTGGTTTGTCGGTATTCGAAGGGAGATCTTCCTCTCATCGATCTGGTTGAGTTCGTTTGATATATTGAATCAACTCACCGTTGTCTATCAAACGTTGAATCTCTTCCCTTAACTGCCAGCATTCATCAGTCAAATGTCCATGGTCATGATGATATGCGCAATAATACCTATTAGATCGCTTAAATCCATGCACGCTCATTGTTCGTGGAGCTTGGTACCTCGTACGCCCCTTTGATAATAAATTACTGAAATAGCCTCCATCAGTGGTGTGAAACGTCTGTTCGGTTGATCGAGCTGTTGAGGCCTTCACTTGTAGTCCCTCATTGGCTGGTCCTCAATCTTCTTTCGTTCTAATCCACCATCTTTGAGATCTGGCTCACGCCTCTCAGGTGACACCCCTCTTCTGGCATCCTCAACCCTGATAAAAGTATCTGCTCTTACGAGTGGATCCCCCATGTTTTCAGTTAGGAACTTGATGAGATCCGCATACAGTTCCCCTCTTCTCTCGAGCCCCCGTTTCAAAGAGGCCACCGCCATGTTTTCGGCTAGATCTGGCAAAACATTCATGGCATGAACAAATTGTCTAACATAACTTTTAAGAGACTCACCTCGACGCTGATAAAGATCCATGATCGAATCCCGCTCGCGTTTGAGCTCCTTGTTACCCACGAACCTCTCTCTAAATGCTTTCCACAATCCAATAAAATCATAGATAGACCCCTTTGGCAGGCTACTGAACCAATCCATGGCGTTACCTTTGGGTCATAGATAGTGCCCGGCAAAGCATCGCATCATTAGGATTGAAAGCCATCATCATGTTTCTGAACTGTTCCAGATACCTCTCTAGATCCCCTGTTCCATCATAAGCTTCCATCATGAACGGGTCAAACTTCCTTGGGAGTTGAGCTTCTAGAATTTTCTCAAAAAATAACGATTTCTTCAATATGTAGGTCGATAACTTTGGGTGGATCTGATTGTAACGAAGGTCCTTATCCTCTCGAGCTCGCTTGGTCAACGCTTGTTTGACCTCATCACGTGGTCCTCTGTTACGATTCTTTCCCCCACTCCCACCTTCACCTTCTTGTTTATCATCCCTTTTAGAAGAACGATCTGTCCTGTTAACCTTGCTCGCCTCTAGTCCTGATGGTTGGTGAGTCTTACTCGCGCCCTTGATCCTTGTAGTTAGAGCATGAATAACGTCATTCATACATGCCATTGTAGCATGCATAGCCTGATCTCTAGCGTCTCACTCAAACACTATTTTCAGTTGTTCCTCATGCAGATTCTGGATCTGTTGTTCCAGTTGGAGAACCGCCGAGTCATTCGTCGGAATAGTTTCCGCAGGTCTATGAAGCCCTAGTGCATCCTCGATTTGATGGAGATGCACCTCTTCCCTGGAAGCAACAGCTGGCTGGATTAGAGGTCCCTCTGTTACCACCGTTGTTTAGGGTATCAGAAGATTGACCTCTTGAGGAATTGTAGGGTCGAGACGACTTACGGTTCTCCTCTGGTGCGTCGTTGTTTCGCTACTCTCCTGATTATCTCTCTCGATTCTTAACCATGGTGATTGATTAAAAAGTTCCCACAGACGACGCCAAATTTGTTAAGGAACTAACAAGTTCTGCCACAGTAAGTCTACAGTCTTTAGTCAAGAAAGAGATCACTTTATTCATCAATAGATTTTTCCTATTTATAGTACACAAATTAAACGGATAGTTACATTTGGTTACGCTTTTAGCGCCACTATCCCACTAATATCATTATCTCTATAATTATGGAACAAACAACTATCGCAACCGTTATCCCTATAATTGTGGAATAATTAACACGGTTTGACTCATCGGTCAAAACGTGTGTTTACATTACAAATAACGACGCTGAGTACAATCTATACTTCAATCCGAGCTGAGCTACTTCTTTAAACGAAATCAGGTATGTTCTGATTTGCAGAGCTTGAGCTCACTAACAACGTGCTAAACTTATCTACTTTAAGTCTTTTTCCTTTCATCATACTCCTTGTCCAGTCGATCAAATCTTTTCCTAAAGTCTTCGAGCTCATCCCAATCATGAGCTCTGCAATGATATATATATATATATCCTTGAGCTCATTCCGTTGACGAGCTGTATATCCCTTTGAGTTCATTATCGGTGTATTTAACTTTGGTTTTGATCTGCTTTTGAGCTCGTCAACGCCGTAGAACTCGTTCTTTTCTTCGTTGCTTATCATAATTCGATCTCTCAGTGCTCTCTATTCGTGCTTGCTCGTATTTGGGGAATCCCCCCTTATCACAGTTGCCGGAAAGTCGGTTCTACCGTTAGGTTCTCATCGGGTAACTCTTGCATGAAAAGGGTGTCAGCAATCCAACAGGGTTAACTTCTCGTCTGACACCGGTCATGGCTGTACCACTCGCGTGATTGGATCCACTTGTCCGACAGGGACTGCGACCACGACCTCCAGGCCTGCAGCTGTGGTGGGGTTTGCTACATCTGGCCTTGCCGGTCGGTTCGCAACGGCTCTCCGGCCCACCACTGTTTCGTTTGTTTATGGGATTTCTCTCACAATCCCTGACCTAGTTATTACCATGGTTTTCTTACTTTTTTGAATAAATGCTTTGCGATTCTCACAGACGACGCCAAATTTGTTAAGGAAAATAACAAAGTGAACTGCCAAGTAGTAAATTGTATTATCAAAGAAGAGAGAAGTTAAATTGACTAGGTATCCATCCCTTTATTTATACTCTCTATTACCGTTATCTTCAATTCCTCCACTAAATGTGCGTTTTAACTACGTTTACATCATAGGACCTAATTTAACGACCACTACATTAATGGTTCTGCTAACGTGGTTTTAAGCCGCTAATATGAATATATCTTATTATGCAAGGTGCTCGGTAAGCTTCATGTGTTCGGTTTGCCTTACTTGCTTAATGTCCTGAACGTCGCTCCAGTCCTCTTCTCTTCTCTTCTCGATAATGTTGTACGTAGGTTTTATCCGTGCAAGAAACCAAGTTCTCTCCAATTATTTCCTATTGCTCGGTGTGCTTCCTGTTCAGCATTTCTCTGGTCTCGTCAATGGTCCGCTATCTTCATGTGACTTCGTCTCTTTTATTTCCTGTTTGACGAAATCCGTTAATGACTAATTCCTCTCTGCTTGAACTTCATTTTTATTTTACAACGAGTTCGGCTATTTATTTTTTTCTTTTGTATCTGTATCATTTAAATGTGACGCAATCGTAACGGGCGATCACATAAACACCCTAGATGAGTCTACTAAAAAAAATTAAAGATGTTGATATCTAGAGAGGTTTAGCCGAAGTCTCTTTAAACTCGTTGTCAACGAATACTTTAGTTTTTAAATAGAAAAGTAATTAGAAAAAGGGTTTTGCCGAAGTCTTTTTGAACTAAATGAATGGGTCAAAATCAGGCCAATTTTGTTCAAAGTTTCTTATTGGAAAATATTAATAAGGGCATTTCGGGAACCACAATATCCAAGTCCTTTTTAGGCAGCCAGTGGCAAACTGTCTTATCTCCATTGTCGCCCCAAGCGAGTTCTCTCCCGTGTCTCTCTCTGGTGATGTTCTTCAACATCATCTGAAAGCAAAACCCGAAACGGACCAAACTATACATACATACGCTTTTGCATATATCTCTATATATATTTAGGCATGTCTTTGTTTCCTATTTCTGTTCCTTCTCCAAACACCACCATTTATTTTCCTACATTCGCTCCATACCCTCTCTCTCCTCCAATCCACAGAAAACAAAGCTATATCCATGTTTATGGAATTTCGAAGCGAACAACAACAACAAAAAAAGATTCATTCTTTCTCTGTTGTAGTACAACAACAGAGAGCTCGTGGCTCGTTGACTCAATGGCCGGCAAATGGAGGAGGCGACATGGGTCTTTCTGGGTTTCATCTGTATCTGGATCCAGAGGCAGTAGAAGCAACAGCGCTGGAGAAGATTTGGAGAGTGTCAGTGATGGAGAAGAACAACAACAAGATGATGATGATGACGATGATGAGGAAGAGATAGAAGGTGAAATTGGGTCCTCTGTTTTGCCTGAAAGATGGGATATTTTGGGTCTTGGTCAAGCCATGGTATAAGAAAATCTCTTCTGGAAAATGAGTAATTAAACAAGCATTTTTGGTGCTAACTCTAGAGTTATACAGTTTCTTGAGAAAGAAGAAATGAAAAATATTGAACCTTTTATATGTATAGGAATTTTGTATGGCATATTGTTAAAAACCTTTAGGGGTTTTAGCTATTGAATATGTTTATAAGGTTTTTGCTCAAGACATTGGTGCCGCAACCGGATATATTAGGTTTCACCTAAGAGAAAAGTTAGTATCCAATCTGTAGGGATTTGTTTTGCAGTGTAAATATATTTTTTTCCATTTTCAGTATGGCGCGGTGCTATTTCTGTTTAATGGCAAAGCAATGTTGTTTTGTTATTAGAGGTTGTAAATCGTAGCTAAAGAGAATATTTATAAGTCCCTTAAACGGAATGTAGTTTAGGGTCTGTAACAGTAGAGCAATGGTAGATGTAGTGGGGCTGATGATGTAGCTCGACAATGCTGCTTATTTCATTGCTGTGTCATAGGCTCATGATGTTTGTTTTGTCATAATAAGGCAATATTTAACATGTACAACACTCACCTGTCACTTGTGTTCTATTCGTTTTGGCGTGAAGAAAATATCGGTCGTTGACATGTTATTATCTCTCATGATTTTAGGTAGATTTTTCTGGTGTTGTGGACGAAGAATTCCTAAATACACTAGGACTAGAGAAGGGTACAAGGAAGGTTATAAATCACGAGGAAAGAGGTCGAGTATTGCGAGCTATGGATGGTTGCAGCTATAAGGCTGCTGCTGGTGGGTCTCTTTCGAATACTCTTGTTGCATTGGCCAGGCTTGGTGCTAAGCCTATTGGTGGCCCATCCTTGAATGTGGCTATGGCAGGCAGTGTAGGTAGTGATCCATTAGGCGAGTTCTACAGGTCAGATTCCATTCTCATCTATACTCAACATTTTTTTCACCGCTTAACCATCTGCCACGTTGGGGTTTTAGCAACCAAAAGTCGTCATTCCTTCGTTCGTTTGAATACTTTGCTGTTCAGTTGCTTTTTGTCGTTTGTAAAGAAAACTATGTATATAGAAGTATAATAGCGTAAACTATATATAAGAAACTAAAAAGCAGTGAATCACTGTGTAGCCCTGGTAATTATAGAAATTGATAATTGGTCTGGTGAATTTGAGTGGCTCCTTTCTGTGTATTTTTCCGTTACCAATAATAATAATATTATTGTTTAATAGGGCTAAGTTGCGTCGGGCAAATGTAAACTTTCTTTCTGCACCCATCAAAGATGGAACAACAGGAACGGTGATAGTTCTTACAACCCCAGATGCACACCGGACTATGCTTGCATATCAGGTTTTTATTTTCTTTGAAGATCTTGAATGGTAATCATACCTAAGCATTTCAAAAATTACTATCAGGTTAGATATACTTATCCGTGTGCATGGCACACAAAAGGACTTAAAATGCCTTCTTATAATAATGCTTTCTGTGTTATAATGTCAGGGCACATCTTCGACTGTCAATTACGATGCTTGCTTGGCTAGCCTGGTTTCAAAGACGAACATACTTGTCGTTGAAGGTTATCTTTTTGAACTTCCTGATACGATTCGATCAATTACTAAAGCATGTGAAGAAGCTCGTAAAAGTGGTGCCCTTGTCGCTGTGACAGCATCTGATGTTTCCTGCATAGAGAGACACTATGATGACTTCTGGTGAGAATATTGTTCTCCTCTCTCGAAAGTTTCTTTGCACTTAAATTTAAAGGTGGCAAAATATGGTCAAACCTAACCGTCCGATCGTCCAAAAAATGGATTCAGACATGCAGTGTTGGAAATGGGTTGGGTCTGTGTTTGAACATTTGCACTAACCCTTCAAATTTAGGTATTGAAAAAGGTTCGCTCTGGTCGAGTAAGATATTATTGAAAAAAGCCAAAACATTAAAAACAGATGAGATCATGTTAACTGTGTCGGTTCTGTGTTGTACAACTTAAAAACGTGTTAGGTTTCAGGCACACATTATATGTCCCAAATTGGGATCTGGGTCGGACAAACTATTATTTATTACAAGGCTTTGTCTGCACCAAAGTTGGACTCTTGCCACCTCATTTTTTTTATAACATCTAGTTTTTGCAATCATTCAGGGAAATCGTGGGTAACTACGCTGATATCGTGTTTGCAAACAGTGACGAGGCACGCGCTTTCTGTCACTTTTCAGCCGAAGAAAGTCCCATTTCAACTACTAGATACCTAAGCCACTTTGTTCCTTTTGTTTCCGTCACCGATGGACATAAAGGCTCGTACATTGGCGTAAAAGGAGAAGCTGTATATATACCTCCTTCACCATGTGTACCACTAGACACGTGTGGTGCTGGGGATGCATACGCATCTGGAATTCTATACGGCATATTAAGAGGTTTATCCGATCTCAAAGGAATGGGTGCATTAGCCGCGAGAACCGCGGCTACTGTTGTTGGGCAACAAGGCACCCGCCTTAGGGTTCAAGATGCTGTCAAGCTAGCTGAGTCATATGCATTCCATCTGGATAGCTCGCCTGTTCCGTCAGATGTAGGCACTGATCAGATATCGAGCTTGTAGCTGTAGCATTTGACCCCGTTTTTTTGCTCTGAGTCCTCCTTAACTTGTTCATATTTTAGAAATCTGTATATTATATTATTGATATTATTAAGCATATGGGCAATGTTGACCATGTATTTGTCTCTCCATTGATCTTTCTCTGTATAAATGTGACAATGATAGTGTTTGTTCAATGCCACTCTGCATTTGTACGTTCGTTTGTCTTATAAGCTTTCCTCTAACACTTGGGTAGGCAAAAATCCGGGGTTCAAATTTGGGTGGACGTAACTAATATTCTGTCGGACCCGACCAAAGCTGGATTTAGGACATTTGTGTGTCCAAACCAAACAGAATTAAATTTTAAAATGAATATTCATCCAAATTAGGAAAGTACAAACCAAAACCGATAGAGCTAAATCACACAACATTATACAGTTAAATTTTTGTTGGTTTAATCGCATCTTCTTCTTTTTTTACATTTTAGAGCGAATAAGTTTATTGATGTCATGAAATTATCAAAATTCGAATGGTATTTACATTTATAATAGAATAAATAAATAGAATAGATGAGAGCATCTCTTATATTTTAATTTGATTCGGATAGGAAAAATCAGGTTTAATCTCATCTTGTTAAATGAACTTTCAGGCTAAATTAAATTGTACTTCCAAATGTTATGGCTTATGTTGAACAAATAAACTTCTATAAAATTTAATTGGAATGACAATTTTTTCTTTATTGCCGGATATTCGATAAGATGGGATGGATATTTTTAAGTTGTTTAGAATATATTGTTAGGTGAATTTGGATTATAATGTTTTTTTTTTTTATGAATAATTAATTGGATTCCGATCATGAGATAATTACTAATCTAAAAGTATTTGTATTTATAAAAGTTATATATATTTTTATTTCGTTTTTATTTAATTTTATATTTTAGTTTTTGATAAATTTGTTGTTATTCGTAAATTTAAAATTCTATAACTGTTTTAGTTTAAAAATTTCAACGATTTATATTAAATAAAAGATATAAAAAATAGTAAAAATAAAACAAGTTATTTAGTATAGTGGTAAACCTTTACCCATTGAAGATTTGCTCTCTTCGAGGTTTGAAGATCAGATGATCTCCATATGTTCAATCGTCATCTCCCCCTTACTAACACAACTTGTTGACTCCGCCCGATCTATGGAGATCTATAACAATGAACTTTTTCAAGACGAAGAATTTTCAGTTCTTCATACTAGAAACAAAGACTGGATAAACGCAAAGATTGAATCCAGAAGAACTTATGCTGATATAGTGAAACATAAGAAAGATATAGTTCTGCCTGAATTCAAACCTGAAATGGTAACTGAAAAACATGACCATATTTCTCTCCAGTATGATCAATTGATGAAAGATCCGCTCGTTCAATCTTCCAAAACTATTATCATAGACAAATTTACAAACGGTCGGCCAAAAAGATCCTTGATAAATCAATTCACAAATTCCTTCAAAATTTATTCGAAGCCACAATATGGAAATTTGGGATTCAAGATATATACTTTTTGAGTTCGATTTCAAGGAAGACGTCTGCAGTTTCTGGGCTAGAAGCGTATGAACTATCAGAGACTCTGTTATGAGAATTTTGCATTGGACACCTGATTTCAACACAAAAAAGAAAGCCCGTGTTAACTAGTTTGAGTTAGAATGGACAGAGTGTTGGAATATCTATATAATTCCTCTGTTATGAATGATGTTGTTTCTTCAATTGGTATTCCTTATAAAGTCATTATTCCAAAAAAAACAGAGCATACAAAAATGTTTGTTTTGCTCTGATCGAACTCGTTTCCAAGAAATTACATCACAATATATGGATAAGATTTGGTAGAAACGACGGATGCTGGTTATCATTAAGTTATAAAATTCTTCCACAATATTGTGATTACTACTATCATCTAGGTCATAATCAATATGGGTGCAAGAAAGTTCAGAATTCTGTCACCGAAAAAAAACAGAGGTTGACATCAGCGATAAGAACATTCTATCTTTACACAGTCTTGATGATTTAGATCAATTTAAGAATAAATCCAGTAACAATAAAATATCGAACAAAGTTTACAAACCAAAGATTAAGTCTCAGGTGATCAAAAATATTGATAATGATCTAGAAGACACTAGATGCAAAGAATTACATGAAAAATCATATTTCCACAAAGATACTTCAATGGATTACAATTTGATGAAAACCAAAAGTTAGGAATCTAAAATCCAGAAAAAATGGAAGTCATTGAGGCCATGTAGAATATTGATCAAGGTTTTAAGAATAATAGCTCTCTTGATTACGAAAACCTCAACTTGGAAGAGACACTCCTAATCAAGAGAATATAGGAAGTACTCCCATCACCCCCACAACAAAGCCAATGACACAAAATCTGAGTTTCATGAAATTTTGAACAAGAAGTTAAAAACTGCAAAGAAAAGGAAGCAGCATAGTAAACTGGTCATCAAATCTCTAAAATATTCAGGGAACAACAAATTTTACAAATATCTCTCTGATAATGATAAATATAATTAGTTGGAATGTCTGAGGTGTCTACAACAATTCAACAATTAGAAGATTGAAATTGATGATCTTTAAAGAAAAAATTAATCTGTTAGCCATTCAAGAGCCTATGGTCAAGATAGAGAAGATTTATGAAATTTCTACCAGACTTAGTTTTACTAATTACACTACTAACATTTCTAACAATATATGGTTGTTTTGGAACGAGGATATCAACATTGAAGTTCTTATCAACCACACTATGTTTACACCTTCAAGTTTTCTATCATGGTTTAAAATATAGTGTTGTTTTAACTGTTATTTATGCGAAATGTCAGGATTACAAAGATAGGAATTATGGGATCAGCTCAGAAATATTTCTTCAACAAACCGGGGTTGGCTTATAGTTGGTGATTTTAATGTCACTGCTTCTGTTGAGGAGCAAATAAGATGTACTACTTTTTGTCATAATAGCATTGCGGACTTCAATGATACTATCAGAGATTACCATTTGGAAGACGTGAGGTTTGCTGGTTCAAGATATACGTGGAAACAAAACACAAAATGGTAAGGATTAGATCGTGCCTTCTTCGATAATTACGGGACTACTATATTCAAAGAGACCTAGGTTTTTCACATGATCAGAACTTGTTTTGACCATCCCCCTTTCTCATTACCACTTTGGTTAATAACTCTAATAATAAAAAGACGAGATTTATATTTATGAATAAGTGGACATTTGATGAAAGTTTTATTAGATTTTTGAGCAGAATTGGAATCTCAAGAGGAATGGAAATCCCATTCATGTTTTCTGACACAAATATAGAAGGTTGAAGAGCTGCTTAAAGGAATAGAATATTAATCACTTAAGTAAGGTCTTCAACAAAGTTAATGGTACTGAAGATGAGGTGAGGAAGATGGAGTCATTGTTCATCAATTCTAACAGCCCTGAGTTTAAGGCTAAATTAGACAAAGTTAACAGTCTTTATCTTCAAGCTTTGAGGATGGAGGAGGATTTCTGGAAACAAAAATGTTATAGAAATTGGCTAAGAGATGGTGACCGCAATACGAAAGTTTATCATTCTTATGTCTCAAGGAAAAAAAGGAAGAATGTAATCAAAAGCATTAAAGAAAACAACAACTGGATCTATGACCCTGAAGCAATTGGAAAGTCTGTTGAGAGCTATTTCAAGAAGATTCTTATAAACTTTCCTTACAACAACATTGAAGACGAGATGAAGATGATGCAAAACAATATTTTCGACAACATACCTAACATTTTAATTAGGGAGGAAAATATCACTTTACTTAGGCTTACTAATGAGGAAGAGATTTAAAATTAATCAATACTAAGAACCCGTCAAGTGCTGTTGGGATCAATGACTATAACATCTATTTCTACAAAGTATGCTGGAAGATAATTAAAGTTGATATATGCAAAGCTCCCAATGGATCTCCTTCAAGGTCACATAAGCCCGGAGGGGCGTAGGCCCCCCTTACCTAAAATATATGTTTTATAGATTTTTTTAAGGTAATAAATTATTTAAATAATATTAAAATAAAAATTCCCCTAACTAAAATATATATTTTGTAATTTTTTAAGGTAATAATTATTTAAATAATATTAAACTAATAATTCTACGCCCTTTAACTATAATATATATTTTATAATTTTTTAAGGTAATAACTATTTAAATAATATTAAAGTAAAAAATTTAAGATAATAATTATTTTTTAGGAATGTTTTAAATTTAATGTCTAAAATAATGGTAGAAATTGTTTAATTTAAAAACTAATATGTTGACTATTTTTAAGAAACTTTTTAGATTAAAAGTCTCAAATAACAGTGTAAATTTTAATTTACAAAATCTTGGATTATGGCTATTTTTAGGAATAATTTAAGTTAGAAATCTTGAATATTTTAAAAGAAAAATTTAAGTTGATATTTATAAATGGTTGGATGTAGTCTCTAGAATCTTAATCTCTTAGAAATATTAGAACTTGATTGATTTTGTAAGTATTTTCAATTTGTTTTTGCCATAATTTGTTTTGATTTAATATTCTTTTATTCTTTCTAATTAATTATATTTTATCTCTTATTTTGATTTAGAAAAAGATAATGAGTTGCTGCATAGGAACGAGAGTATATTTCGATGAAAGAAATTAAAGAAAATGGGAAAAGAAAGAACACGATCTGAAGGAGTTTCACCAATTTATTTTTTCAAGGTATGTATATTCTTTTGAAATTTTATTATTATTATTTTGATCTTAAAACACTTGTTAATCAATATTTTTTTCTGATTTGATTTGTGGTTTAGGAAAGTGAAAATACATTTATTTAAACTAATATATATGGAAATATTTGTTTGTTTTTTTAAAATAAAATTATATATTTATATTATAAATTATGTTTAATACAAATTTGATTTTAATTTTATATAATTTTTACATAAAATTTTGATTTTATCTATATGTATTTAAAAAATATTTTTTATATAAAATTTCAATTCATTTCTAAAAGATATATTTTATACATTTATCTTTTGAAATATCTTTTATATATTAAATGATTTTGTTATATTTTTTTTAAATATATTTTAAAAATAATATATTAATATTTTCATCTATTTTTCAAAAATATTTTTTTATAACAAATTTTATTTACTTTTATCTAAAATTTTAAAATATCTTTTTAAGATATTAAATTCGGTTTTGTTATATTTTATCTTATATATCTTTTAAAAATAGTATATTAAGATACATTAAGATTTATTGTTAAATATATATTTATATATAATTAAACCAAATAATAGTGTTGGTTCTTCAAGTGGCTCGAGTAATAATAATAATCTGATTGGCTCTATATCAAGACCTAACGATGATAGTGTAGATTATTCATTTGAATGAATGAATATATAGTGGACTACGCCAACTTATTGAAAATTCTGATAGTAATGTTAGAGATAAAATTCAAGAATTCGACGAGAATTTTGGCCCCCTTACTTCAATTCCTAGATCCGCCACTGGCTAAGAGTATTTTTAAAACTAGTCTATGTTTGATACCTAAATTTATAAATCCTACTTGCTGGAGTAATTAGGGACCAATAGGATTATGCACAATGTTAAATAGAATTATGTCCAAGTTAGTCAATGCTAGACTATCTAAAAAATATCCTAACATAAACTCTATTTGTCAAGGGGCTTATGTAAAAAAAAGGTCTATCCATGAGAATATCCTTATAACTAAGGAATTGGTTCATCATTTAAATAGGAAGCCAAAATCAGGGAACATAATGATCCAATTGGATATAAAAAAGCATTCGATATGATGTCTCATTCTTTTAATTTAAAGTTCTACTGACTTTTGGCTTCTTTAGTGATTTTGTTAACCTGATTAATAAGCTTATTAGACATCTCTATGCTAACTACTGAGAGTGTTATTGGCTATTTCAACTCTAAAAGAGGCATGAGAGAAGGGGAACCCTTGTCTCGTAGCCTCTTTATAATAGGGGAAAAAGTGTTAACTAGAGGATTGTATAACTTATTAAGTCCAAACAAGAAAATACGGTTTGCTTCAAGAATAGAATACCTGGTCCCTTGTTTAGTATTTGCTGACGATATTCTCATCTTTACTAAAAGTTTAAAAACTTCCATTAAAAAGTTAAGCAACTTAATAACTATCAACACGTTTATGGCCAATCAATAAACACAGAGAAGACTAAGATTATTGTTTCAAATAGAGTTCAATAAAGCAGGATATCAACTCTTGCTGGTCAAACTAGATTCACAGTGGAAAACCTCCTAATGATTACCTTGGCATAATCTTAAGCAGTAACAACAAATCATGTAATTTCAGAACAGTACTGGACAAAGTCAATACAAAAATCTTGGAATGGGAAAACAAGCATTTATGATACGGGGGCAGGCTTACTCTAATATCCTTAGTTCTTATTTCTCTTCATAGTTATTGGATGAAAAATAGCTTTATTCCTAATTGTATAATAAAAATATTGTAGATGGTTTTCAACAAATTTTTATGGAGATCAAATTATTCTGAAAAGAGTATACATTGGTCAAAATGGACCACTCTTTGCAGACTTTTTGAGGAGGGTGGTCTGAATATCAGAAAACTTGCTGATATCCAGAAAAACTTCTCCCAAAAGCTTTGGCTTATCTTTAGGAAGAATGAAAGTTTGTGGGCTAATATCATGCATAATATATAGAGTAAAAACATTCATCCAATCAAGGCTATTTATAATAAATCTGGATCACGTACTTGGAAAAGACTTTCAGGTATAAGGACACTGCTGAAAGAAACATCAGATGGAAATTGGAGAAATGAGAGATGCAATTTTGGTTTGATAATTTGCACAACCAGCCTCCTCTTATGGACCATAACAGTAATCGAAACAATAACTAGCTCGTGGATGATAAAGTCAATACTTACTGGAAGAATAACTCTTGAGATGTTAGTACTATGGAAGGATTTCTCTTCAAAGACAGAATAAATCTAATTAAGGAATACAACATCAACACTAACAAGGAGGACACCCTGATTTGGAAACTTTCTTCTAATCTTAACTTCAACACCAAGCAAACATGGAATAACATTAGAAACCGCTACAATCAATCCAGTTTATTCAAGAAAATCTGGAATGTCTTAACTCCAAGGAAGTTCTCATTTATACTTTGGAAACTTATTACGAATTAAATTTATATTGACTCGATTTTGCAAAAGATACATTCATATCTAGTCTCCAAATGCCAGTTTTGCAATAACTGTGAAGATACTAATCATCTATTTGTTAATTGCAGCTATGCCTGACAAATTTGGAAGCATTTTGCAGACTTGTTTAACGTCAAGATTGAAAGATTTATGGTCACAACTCACATTGTTAGAAACTGGTTTTGGTTCTCAACCAAAAAAGTCCATGCCACTTATGTTATTCCAGTTGTTATCTGTTAGGTAATATGGAGAAATCGAAATAAAACTAAGTATAAAGGAAATTTTGACTCTCCATATACATTTATCAACAATATTAATTTTATTATAGTTGGCTTAGATAGATCTAACATTTTGTCCAACAAGCACCAATACTACAGACGCGAGGTCCACTATTGGTTGCTTATCAATAGAGAACAACAAAGAAAAACCATTGTACCTCAAATGGAATGCTCATCTTGAAGGTCGAATAAAGATGAACATTGATGTAACTTGCCTTAGAAATGGAGAGTCTAGTGGAGGTATTATTTTCAGAAATAATCTTGGGGAAATAGTTCACGGTGCTAGTAATACTTATGGAAAATTATCTCCTCTTATGGCTGAATTGAGGGCCTTACTAGAGGATCTATTAATCTGCAAGAAAAATAAATGGATTAAGGTCAATATCAAATCATATTGTTTAATGCTGATTAAGATTCTTGCTGAAGGAATATATCTTTGGTACATTAATCTTTTACTCACAATTTGCAGAAAAATAATTATTTCGAATATGGACATCAAGCATATCTCCAAAGTCCAGGATCAAAAAGCCGATTGGATTGCTAAATGGACTTTGAGATGCAAGAAAAAACTTAGCTTTTCTCAATTCTAAGCTCCAAATAAGATATTAGCCATTATTCTTTTAGAAAGCTTGAAGCTTGGATATATAAATAGAAATAAAGAGTAGTCACTTACTGTAATTTCATCACTATGCTAGCTTGTGTTCTCTTGTATTTTACCTAGTTTCAGATAATGCTAGTATAAAAGATAATTTTGATGCCCTAAATAAGTGTAACTCTTTTTTTTGTTCTTGAAATCTGGAGAAGATTCCCGATAGTTGTTGCTTTTTAATTCTATTCCAAATCTGGGCCTTTCTTGTTCATGGAGACGAAGGGGAAAAGTCAGTTCAGATTAAACTTTAGTGAAGCTAGAGACTGCTTTGAAGATGGAGTGAAGTAGGGGAAAATTTTGATTAGAATCTTTTGAGTTTTTCAAATTATTGTAGCAAAATTTGATGCGCGCACAAATTTGGTTTGAAATAAAATTTGGTGCCTTCCTTAGGTTGCAACCCTATTTCAGTCAATAATATATTATTTTGATTTTTTTTAATATTATCATAAATAGACTCTTTAATAACTAAAAATATAACTATCAAAATAATCTTGCTGAAGATATGATGAGCTTGAGCTCCAAGAATCCCTTTCTTGTACTCCAAGAAATATCTTTTCCAAATTATGATTAACCTCCTCCCCCGATCTCCATTACTGCATCTCTGTTTAGCATCCTTCGAGATTTTCTTGCAAGTCTTGGAAGATTTTCCCAATATTCATTAACATTAAATTCCTTATATCAAAATAGAGAATCAAGAAAAATTACTGTAAAAAATCCAAGAGATAAAATATTATTGCAACAAGGAAAGTCTTATGCTGCTACTCTATGTAAACAGAATATATCCAAGGAATTCAAGCTAATGTATATTCAACAAAAAACATTTCACATATATATATATTCTATTCTTAGAGAGTGTTAAAGACTTGTTGATGACACAGACGAAATATACTCTTATTAGCAAATTCAACAAGAGAATCCCAAAAAAACAAACCATTAGTGATTTCTAACAGAAAATAAAACTCATGAAAGAATGCAATGTCTCTGTTTGGGATTCTTGACACCTATTGTTGGAATTCTCTTCGACAGAAGATCTTTGTACAGTCTGTGACAA
This sequence comes from Limnanthes douglasii subsp. nivea, assembly GCA_036936605.1. Taxonomy (NCBI): domain Eukaryota; kingdom Viridiplantae; phylum Streptophyta; class Magnoliopsida; order Brassicales; family Limnanthaceae; genus Limnanthes; species Limnanthes douglasii. Next base: position 324,868,506 of record JAUPFV010000002.1, read on the forward strand.
GAATGTCTAGTATACGGGAGACTCTGCTATGAGACTCATTAAATGGACCCTAGATTTCAACACTAAATTTGAAAGTCCTTTAAACCCAGTCTGGATCAAATTCAAAAGAATCCTTGAATTTCTTTTCAATGAAAACAAAATATTTTCAATAGCTGAATCTATTAGAAGTTCGCTTAAAATCAAGATACCAAAGAAAAACAAGGCTTATCACAATTCCTGTTTGGCTTGGGTTGAGATGGATCTAACTCAGAAGATTCATCACAATGTTTGGGTAGGTTGCGGTGAAAACCATGGATGTTTTATAAGTCTAAGCTACAAAGACCTGCCAAAATACTTTAATAAATGTTATCATATTGGTCATGATGCAAACAGCTGCAAATAGAGTAAAAGTAACAACCAATAAAAGGGGAGTATCAACATCACAATTTCAGGATCTAAATATCCTCATATAACTGACAATACCAGCAATGGAAACAAAGAATATATGCAAAATTTAAAATCCATCATAATGGAACCTAATCTTGAAAAGGACTTAGATACTTCATACAAGAAGAAGCGTGCTACTGGGCCTAATCGTTTTAACATTAAAGAGAAGGCTAATTCTACACATAATAATGAAACCAGGAGTGCTAGATGCTATCCAATCCCTAGAAAATGGTTACAACCTTGATATGAAAACATGATCTCGGAGAATGCTACACCAAACAAAGACAATATATGCAGTGTTCCTATAACTCCTACTCACAAGAACAATGAAGCAGATATTGAATTTCAGAAAGTATTAAACAAGAAATTTAAAGATTCTAGAGGAATGATGAAGGTCAAAAGCTTAGCTATATTATCCTTGTGGGTTTCAGGGACTAACAAGAAAAATAAATCCATATCCAGATGATAAAGATTCTGAATTGAAACATAACAGGGATTCACAATAAGTCTTTTGTTAGAAGCCTTAAATCTATCATTTTCAAAGATCAAATTAAGCTTGTAGCCATACAAAATCCTCTCTTCAGTGTGGATCACATGCATTCTACTACTTCTAAGATTGGTTTCGAAATTTTTTATTGCTAATTCTACTAACAAAATATGGTTTTATTGGAATAATGAGTTTATTGTAAAAATTATTCTGGACCATCCTCAATGTCTTCACACTGAAATTTCTGAAGTTAATCTAAATATAAATTTTCTTCTAACCATTTTTATGCAAAGTTTCAAAGGTATAATAGGTTGGAGCTTTGGAATTCCTTGAGAAATATCTCTACTATTTCTTATAACAAGGAATGTATCCTAATGGGGGATGTCAACGTGGTTGCATCTCCTGCTTAACTGAAATGCCTTATTCCAGCAAAAAATGAGATGAAGATAATCTCATGCAAAACTCTATCTTTGATAATATCCCTAACTTTATATATAAAGATGACAATGATTATCTCATGAACACTCATAATGAGCAATAAATACATGATATTATCACTAACCTTAATCCATCTAATGCTGCAAGTATGAAAATATTTAATAGTTGCTTCTTCAATGATTGTTGGAGCCTAATTAAGAAAGATCTATGTATTGCAATGTCTAATTTCTTACTTGGTCAGAAGATTCTTAAAGGGATTATGGCCACAGGTTTGTGCCTCATTCTAAGCCTACTAATCCTACAAAATGGAAGGACTTCAAACCAATTAGTTTAAGTAGGCTTCTTAATAGAATTATGTCTAAAATAATCAACAATAGAATAATCAAGTTCTTGCTGCAATTACCAAGGCTAATGCTAGTTTTTCTAACTTCAGATATCTTCTTTCAGCATCCAACAAATTTTTTCTAATGTAATAAATCGGACGAGGGTAATTATCCACCTCTCTACTAGCACAAAACTTATTGCATACTCTAATACAGCTAAGTATATGTAGAGCTTTTCCCTCTGAACAGGTTTAAAGAGAGTATTGGGCGAAGAAAAATACTTCTTGATTTCAAGAAATGCTTGATCACACTGTGGAGACCAATTAAAGTATTTGGCATTGCTTAAGACATATAAAAATGAAGCACATTTGTTTGATGATCTTGCAATAAACCTGTTTAATGCAGCCAAACATGAGGTCAACCTTTGAACTTCTTTGGTGCTCCGAGGAGGATCCAGTGCTAATAAAGCAGATCCAGATCAGGTTGAATTCGTTTTTTACTTATTACATAACCCAAGAATGTTCCAGACTGGACCCAAAAACACACTTTTCAGGGTTTAACTTCAAATTCATAGCCTCTAAGTTGGAAAACATTTTTTGAAGCTTAGATATATGCACATCTTCCTCCAAACTCTTTACAATCATGTCATCTATATAAACTTTCATATTTCTGCCAATCTGATTAGCAAAGGCTTTATTTACTAAGATTTGATAGGTGGCCCGATCGTTTTTTAATCTGAAAGACATCACTTTATAACAATGAAGACCTCTATACGCAATAAAAGTGGTATAGTCTTGATCCTTCAGATCTACTTGTATCTGGTTGTACCCCGAAAATACATCCATGAAAGACAACAACTTATTCCCAGAAGTAGAATCCACCAACTGATCTATCCGAGGAACAAGATAAGGATCCTTAGGGCATGCCATATTAAGATCAATAAAGTCAATACACATGCGACATTTGCCATTTTTTTCTTAACCAAAACAGGGCTGACAGTCCACAAAGGGTACTGAGACTCTTTTATATGGCCCATCTTGGTCAAACAATCAACTTTTTGAACAATCACATCTGTTTTTTCTTTAGATATAGACCTCCTTCTCTGTACAACTGGTGCAACATCAGTTTGTATGGACAATTTATGACAAATAATATCAGTTGACACTCTGGTAACATCATTATTACACCATGCAAATACATGTTGATTACTCATTAAAAAAGACAACAACCTGGTTTTCAAACCTGGTGCAAACTTGGTCCAAATTTTAATATTTTTTCCCTCAGCGGGGGAATGGATTTCAACCTCCTCTACGGGTATTATGACACTGGAAGCCTCCATGGGATCATTAATTTTATTCTCATCGGTGGAAGGCTCTAATAACTGCTAGTATGTGTTAATCTTGACTGCATCTACAGAAATAGAGGAAAGGGCCGCTGCATAACATTCCGTGGCTATCTTTTGACTGCTCTGGACAACACTTACTTGTCCTTGGATAATGTATTTCAAACATTGATGGATCGTAGAGGCCAGAACATGCATTATGGAGAGCCAAGACCTCCCAAATATTGCATTGTAAGATGTTGGGCAATCCACCACAACAAACAGTAGTCTCACTATTTTCTTAAAAGGTACTTTGCCCAGCAATACCTCTTCTTCAAATGCCCAATCACATCTGCAGAACTCCATGTGAAGCCCACGATGGTTCTGTTCGAATACTGTATAACCGAAGGGTTCCTCATCTGTTTGTAAGAGCTCAAAAACATGAAGTTTGTCGAATTGCATGTGTCAATCAGGACTTGACGTATATATTTTCCCCGTATTGATGCCCCTATTACCACATCGTCTTCATGAGGCCCTACAATATCTCTTAGGTCATCCTCATCGAAAACTATAAAAAGGGATGATGTTTGATACAAGTTTGTAGACATTCTTCCATCCAACTGGGTGGTCAAACTGTGGACATACCTCTTCCTTGATGAACTAGAAGGTGCAGTCACAGTGTCCCTTCCAAAGATGGTTAGAGATTCAAAAAATTTAATCAAACCCGAGACAGTTTTTATCTTGCCTGTTATTACTCTACCCGATTCCCACTCGGATCCGGATCAAGGTACTCAAAGTCTATATCAAACGTTTCAGTAATCACCATAGCATCTTCCTGTGTAGACGTTCCAAGATTGTTTGAAGGAGTAATTTGGGGAATATTGGCAGTGGATTGTGTATCATCCGATCTGCGCCCCCTCTCTCAATGAGATTCTCGACCTCTTGTTTTAAGGCTATACAATCATGGGTATCATGCCCTATGTCATTATAGTATTTGGAGAAACGGGTACTCCGGTTTTCTCTGGGGGACTACAATGCTGCTGGATTTCTAAAGTGTACTTTGTTTTTAGTTTTGTCATATATTGTAGCCACACTTTCCCCCAATTTAGCAAACCACTCAGGTTGAACCCATGGTCCCCTCTTGTTTATGACATGTTGGTTCTGATTTTGGGTAGACTGATTCTATCTTGATAAGTTAGATCCATGTCTAGTCTCTTTTGACCTATAACGGACTGATTGACAGCTTGTGGGGTTGATGATGTAGTAATAGACCTAATCTGGCGATGTAATCTGGTTTTCTTTGTTTCCCTAACATTAATATGTTTTCAAACCTGATTTAACAACCCTCCCCAAGTCATAGCCTTCTTCCGAGTCACTGAATCGACTAAATTACCCGGATTTAAACCTTGTATGAGGGAAGCAATTGCAACTTGTCCAAAGCAATCTCCTAGCCCATTTTTTGTATTCACAAACCGGTTGATGTACTACTTCAGAGACTCATTTGGCTCTTGAGCACAATAGATAATGGTATCCCCATTACCCTTAAGCTCATTGCTTCCAACGAACTTCCTCCAGAAGGCAACCCAAGATATATAAAAAAAAAATTATAAATCCTTGAGGGAGACTGTTATACCATTTGATGGCGCTTCCTGCGAAAGTTTGGAACAAGGCCCTACACAACAATCTGTTGTCGTCATCAAAGTTCATCATAAAGTTCTTAAACTGCTCTAGATGGTTATCCGGATCTTTGCTCCCATCATATTTCTCCATCTTAGAGCTACCACACCTCTTGGGAAGGTGTCCGAAAAGTATTTTCACAGATAAAGACGATTGTCTCCAGTTTTTGCTACGGCTAAAAACAGTATCTTCATTCAGAGTTGCAAAAATACTTGGTTGGGACTAGAAAGCAAAGGGATCAATCATCAATCGGTCAATATGCTGATTAGCTGAACCCTTACCATTCCCATGGTGTTTCTTAAGCCTACCGTGCCTATCCCTTTTTCTTGAATGTTTTTTAGTCAGCCTTATTTTCTTTTTTGACCTCCCTTCATCACTGCTGGAGAAAACTGACTTTTCAAGTTATGCTTCATTCGATGAGCTGCTGGAGAACTCCGATGTAGAGCTCTCACATGTTTAGATCGATGCATTTTCTTGGAGCTGAGATGAGTCTTTAGGGACTACTCGTTCTCTCCAGGATTGTCAGTATGGTGAAGTATTGACGCATCATATTTTTATGTAACCCATTTCTCTGCTTGTTTTAGGGATCTCAATGCCTCTATCTCAGGCCTCAACTGATCGCGCTCCTTGATAATGTATTCATTGTTTTCCTTTAAAAATTCCACCTCAAGAGGTGGAACATTCTGTGCATTCTGATCCATCCGAACTACCTTCTATGCTGGTTTTGAATATGAAATTCAGGCACCATCGTGCTACAACTATGGTCGCCAATTTGGTGTGGATTATTTATGATTGTGGGTAATTAAGTAAAGTATTTTGAGAATTTAATGTTTAAGGTGGAATATAGAGAGATAATTAAGGTGTGTGCTTGTATTAAATTCTGATCATCCTCATTAATGAAAGTAGTTGGGATATTTATACTTTATTAATGACCTGTGGGTCTTTCGGGTCGGATTATAGGCTTGGGTCAAGTTTAAGAACCCATTAACCCAAGGTATGAAATGACCAGCACCTAGCTTAGTCACGTTCCACTAGTTTTACCATGTTCGGTTTCTGATGGTAATGGTTAAGTCCGAACTTCCCTTCGGATAGGGGTAAATAGTAGTGTAAAAAATATCCGACTTCATCGCCACCTACTAGTAGAGGATCCAACCTGGTTTATTTGCTGATGATATAAAAAGAGGATTTCATTGACTTTAGGCACCTTCGGGGCCCAGGTTGAGTGTCAAATTAAGTTAGATAAAACGATGTATTTGAGAGTAACTTTAAGCGAATATCATCAGACCCCTTAAAATCAATCCATATTTATATAATGGTTCCCTATTAAGAACCTTTCAGGCTTCAATAATAATAATAATCACTTTAACTACAATAATCATAATGTTCTTAAGCAGTTTCCGGCCGACACTCTCATACTCAACATCTAAACTGAAACTTTTTAGGTTGAAAAATAGTGCTTTTTAGGCCATGATAGGAATGCCCAAAGGGGTAAATAAGTGAAAATTTCATAGAGCTAACTGATATCATAGCCATAATCTGTGATAAAGTTAATGATTTTGAAATTTTTTGAAAGCCTTTTTCTATACTAAGACCTCAAAAAGATAGGAAACCAAGAGATTTCTACACGTATCATAATGATATGAGACATTATACTAGGGACTGTAAGTAGCTCAAACATGAAATCCTAATCCTTATTGAGGATAGAAATCTAATTAAATTCCTTAAGGGTTGAGCCGAAACAAGTTGAATGAAGGGTAATTCATAGCCTAATCAAGTTTATCATAACTCCAATGCTTTGAAGATAGAAGCCATAATAAATGTGTCAAATCATGAAGATACTTTGGTAGTCGTGGACAATCCTGATGATTACTTTGATATAGAACTTAATCATAATATCATATGATCCATACAAGAGGAGACTATTTATATAAAATTACAAAGTATTCAAAAAAGAGTTATGCATCAGATCTTGATTTTCAATATCAAGGGAAAATGGCTGCCCATATTTACAAATCACCCTACCACCATTCACTTTTTATGATAATGATCTTATAGGGGTAGTTGAAAATCATGAGGAAACCATGCTTATAATTCCTAGTATCTCATAGGTGGATATCCGAAGGGTCATGGTCGATACCGGAAACTCGGCCAATATTTTGTTTAATGGTAGTTATGATAAGATAAATACCTTTCTTCTTTGAGAAGCCCGAAAGAATAATTGTTGGCTTACTAGTGTAGATGCCTCATTGTGTGGGGATTTTAATGTCGAGGAAGTCTTGAGAAGGGATGATTACAACATTATAAAATCATACAAGAGGTTGGTTAGATTTGCGAGCTAAATAGGTTGTAATCTTAAAGGTTACATTAATGAAGTGCTGGTCAAGAGCCTTAAAATATAACCATATAGTCAGCATTGTCGAGACCTTATAGAATCCGCATGTCATTAATTTAAAACTAAATCTAGAGAAGTGCACATTTTGGTATGATCAGGTAAGTTTTTTTGTTATATGGTAAGTGAAAAATGGATAAAGTCCGATCCATTATCATAATTAGATCCTCTGATATATATGCTCCGTCCGAGCCCAATTAAAGAAAATCTTTGGCTAAATTCGGGCCCAAATTTTGTTAACCATCCCCATTATTTTTAGAATCTTTTCTATTATTAGTCTTTTACTTATTTACCCTTTGACAAAGATTTTTTTTGGCATTTAGTGTATTTTGGGTATAGATAACCAAAAATTTAAAAAAACAAAATTGCTACTCCCAATATCCCTCTTATACTCAATACTTAACTAAATTTTAAAAAACTCCAAACAACACCAAAATTTCTCAGAAAACTCTAAAACACCAAAATCTTCCGAAAAACCCAATTCATTGGAGAATGGATTTAGGCAATGAGAAGCTTATTGAGGACCATGAAACTTCAAATAAGTTAATCTCTCTAACCATTTGTTTCCAAAACATTTCTTTTTTGGTAGATCTTCTATTTTCAGAAAGCTGAACTTGAGCTCCCCCGCCGGTGACGACCCTTTTTAACCGGCGGGGGCGAGGATGAATCCTCATATCATTATGAACTGACCCCGCTGGGGTTACCCTTTCTAAACCGTAGGCGTAGGGTATCTAAAATCGCTGGTTTTTTACTAGGCTAGTTTGTTAGGTAGTAGTTTTTATTTGGTACTAGGTCTCTGGCGGGGTGATAGACATATATACCGTTTGGGTGTATATTGTTAGCCGCCGGGTAGTATATTATCATCCGACGGTTGAGAACATCCCTGACTGGGTATAATATTCAACCTAACGATTGTGTCTCCCAATTTCAGTCTTCCAAGTTTAAGAAATTTTTCTTTTTTACCCCGCCGGGGTAACTATTCTCAACCGCCAATTCGGCTATTTTCAATCGACGGTAAAAAATGTGGGGGTGAAACATTTCCCAACCGCCCGGTCGCGTCAGCCGTTTTTTTGCATTTGATTGACATAAGTTGCGCCTGTTTAATGTAGGAGGAGGAGGAAAAGTTAAACAATGACTTATATGATGCGTGCATGGTAAAGGAGGAGGTAATGTCAGAGCCTTGCTCCGTTGATTATAGCCACTTGTTTGACACGAAATTTCACTACACTCAAGTAGAGTTGATTGATTGGGTTAAGCAAACCACGTTAGACTATGGGTTTGTGGTTATATTACGTCACCGCGATAGATTTGTTCCAAAAACTCAAAGAATAATTTTTACATGCGAAATATTCAAAGGTTACACAAAATTGGTAGATCCAAAGCATCTACAGAGGAAGTCTACCGGCACGAAAAAATGTGAATGCCCTTTCGCCTATAAAGGAAAGAAGGTGGATGATGATTTGTGGGGATTCAAGGTCAAATGTGGTGTTCACAATCACGATACTACATCCTACAAGTAGGTCATTCTTACTTGGGACGATTAACCAAAGAAGAGATGAATTTCGTAGTTAGTTCTATAAAAATGGGATTCCGTTCTCGTGACATTCTTGGTGGAGTGAAGAAATTGAACCCTAAGAATTCGTCTTCAATGCATATCATGTATAACGCACAACTAAAACACCGCAAGATCGAGAAAGATGGTTGGTCGCAATTCCAATACTTGTTGGGTGAACTAAAAATGTTAAACTACTACGAATTCCATAGAAAGTCTGAAGACAGAAGTGACATCATAGGTGAGCTTATCTTCACGCACCCGGTTAGTTTCAATTTGTTACGGACATTTCCAATTGTCATTGAAATGGATAACACGTACAAGGTAATCAAATACAGGATGCCGTTGTACGAGGTTGTTGGAGCCACTTGTACAGGGAAACAATTGTACATTGGATTTGCGTTTATGTCGGGAGAAAAATTGGAAAGCTACAAATGGGTGTTAAAGTGCTTACATTCGTTGATGGTAACTCACTACATCGAACCACCCTTCATTGTTTTGACGTATAGAGACTTAGTGCTTGTGAAGGTGGTGGAGGAAGTGTTCCCCAATGCAACAAACATGTTGTGTCAATGACATATCAACATGAACGTCTTGGGAAAAACGAAAAAAATCATAAAGGAGAAGAAAGTATCCAACGCCTTCTTGAAAGTGTGGAATCAAATGATGTTGGCGAAAACAGAAGTAGCCATCAACGACGAGCGGTCAAAATTGCACTGTGACTTCAAAGAGTATCCAAAATCAATTGACTATATCGAAAGTTGGTAAACGCAAATAGAAGCATTTTGGTAACCAAACCACGAACCGCGTGGAGAGCGCTCATTCAAGCCTCAAGCGTTTCATCCCGAAACGACTTCCCTATTGGAGCCATTGGTAAAGCAAAAAGCACGTGGTCGTCCACCTTCCAAACGCAAGTTGTCTATTACCACATCTGAATCATCCACTAAACGCAAATATTCTATGCACGAGCATGTGCTAGATTCCGAAAAGGGTAATTTACCAGGGATTGCTAAAACCTTTAAACTTCTGCCCGTAACCTCAAATAAAGGGAAAGGAATTCCGGGCTCAAACGTGGTTGGGAAAGCACCCCCACTCCGAAGAAACGTAGCATTATTCTAACGCAAGCAAGTGGGCCGATGCTTTCTAGTGGAACAGTCGGCTGTAGATCAAACTTTGATGCCGGCTAAGGAAAGCATGGTTGATCCCAAAGGAAACTTAAACCAATTCCCCATATATGTTAGACCATTTATATCGTCCATCACCGACGTTAAATCTGATGGCAATTGCGAGTACCGCTCGATAGCGTTTGCATTGAACGGGCAACAAGATGGGTGGAGGTTGATTATGGATGCCCGATCGCCCTTTGGCTGATTACTACCATCACCTTTTTTGGGCGGACGTATTTCTTCCCACTCACACTTGGAACTTTATTTCCTCTCTCATTCTCGGGTCTAGGTACCCCGTGCCTGCGAAAAGAAATCAAATTTCAAAATCAAACTCAACCTTAAAATTGACTAGATCCCGCCGGGTGAGGTAGGGTTTACCAGGCGGGGACCATAAAGACCCTGCAAGTAAGAACCTTTGACTCCGCCGGGGCTATCCAACCTCAACTGGTGGAGTTTATAATCAACCTGCAAAAAAAATTAGCTACGCCACCGGGTGGACTAGTTCTCACCTGGAGGGGTTTAAGAACATAGTCGCGAACTCCATTGAAGCAACTTGAAGCCAACTTCAATCCAACCACAAATCAAGCTTTCTAGCACTAATATAGCACTTCAAACACCTAAATAAACATGCATTTGCCTATTCTAACACCTAAATACCAAAAATCTTGAAAAACAAAAAAACTAAATATAACCAAAACAAGTTATTAAAAGGGATTCTTACTCTTTCCCCTTACCCATTGTTGTTGTTTGTTGGATTAGAGTCTCGCGGAGTTGTTGAAGAACATTTTTTTGTTAACCGAAAATCTTGATTTTGTGAATTGGCCTTTTGGAAGTTTGAAAAAGGAGAGGAGAGGGAAAATTTAGAGTATTGGGCTGTTTTAGTTTTGGGGATGGTTAGAGTTTGGGGTTGGGGCTTAGTAAAACAGGCGGGGGTGTTTGGGTATAATTTTGGGGATACTTAAAATATATAAAGGGGTACTTAAAAATGGTGCTACTTATCGAAATGAGTTCGGATTTAGCCAAAGCCTTAAAGAAGTCTAGGTGTTGGTAGGAAGTTGTAAACTTTAAACATGTTCATCTCTCGATCATCCAATAAGTATTTCCATTTTTTCCAAACATTAAAGAAGTTAGGTTGCTTCCACTGGTCGGATGATTATGAACATGCATTTAAAAAAAAATTAAGAAATAATTTTCACTCTCCAAAAATACTATTAAAGTCCCTTCCATTTGAGAATATTGACCTTAATCTAGTGATGTCTGACTATGATATAAGTTTTGTTCTTTTCAGAGAGATATTGATGAATCTAAAACTTACCTATTATGTGAACAAGCAGATGCAAGCAATATACGTTCATCTAAATAAGCTGAATCTCGTTTTGGTGGTGACGGCTAGGAAGATAAAATCTTACCTCCAAAGTTTAACTATTATTCAGATGTTTTTTCCTTTGTCGTAACATCCCGTAGATGCCTCACATATTCGGACGGTTAACCCAGTAATCAATAGAGCTAGGGAACTTCAACTATGAACCAAATACCACAATCAAGACGCAAGCACTCTTTTTGAATTCAATATTTGACCCGTTGAAGTTAAAACGGCTTATTTTTAAATAATTATGTCTCAAATACTTACTTTTTTTAATCTTTATATCTCGGCCTCAAAATTGTCTACTTCAGTTTGCAACACCTTATATTTGGTATTTAATTCCCGAATTCTCCCTAAGTTTAGTTTGCTAGGTGAGCCTCAAGAGTATTTCAAAAATTGTTAGTAGTGGTCCTTTTATTTTTCAGTTATGTTTCTATCTTTTTAGCATCCTTAATTCTCTTTATAATCACCCACGTCATGGTTGAGAAGTCTGGAAATATTAAATCGAGGTCTTTAGTTATACATTGATTGGGGCCAAACATGTTATACATTGTTTATATGAGATACGATTAAGATTTAAGTATTCCACTAAAGGAAATGGGATAAAAATGATAAGGAAATTGTCCTCGGAAGATCTATAAAAAAACACGTGTTATCCAATATCTTCAGAACAATAGCGAGCCACTTGATCGAATAGGAAAACCAAGCGACCACCCTCTTTAAACCCCGTACATTCATAAAGGCTGATTTGACCCCATCTCTTTTAACAACTTGACTTTCCCTTGTACTTTGATTGGTTGTCAACTTATCTTGCAAATACCTTGGAGTCTATTTGTACATGGGTATAAATTCTAACATCGATCAACTCGTTGCAACCTTGCATCCTAGTATTGTTGCCCGAACTTTAGAAATGTCTATTTCGCTATGATATCGTTGGGCCAAAAGATTGGTTTCATATTGAGGCCAACAATTCCCTAGAGATAGTATCTCAGACCTTTATATTATCAAGTATACCTCATTTGAGTTGAAGGCTCTCAACTATTGAAGTATAAACTTCATCCCATAGAGGACCCCCAGTCCCACATTGGTATGAACCATAATGAGTGAGTGTATATAATTGTGGTTCCACCTCAACTAGCAAGAGGCCTTTTGGGAGTGTCATCCTAAAGAGCAAACCCGTGCGGGCCCAAGAGTCCCAAAGCGGACAATATCTTGCTAGTCCGTGAGGTTCCGCATTTTTCACACCACAAATGGCTTAAATGCCGAATTTCCAGCGCTGAAAATTCGGAGCCTCTCGTGTAGGCTTAAACGCCGAATTGTGGCTCCACCTCAACTAGCAAGAGGCTCTTTTGGGAGTATCATCCCAAAGAGCAAACCCGTGCGGGCCCGTGAGGCCCAAAGCGGACAATATCTTGCCAATCCGTGAGGTTCCGCATTTTTCACACAAAAAATACACTAACATCAACTGTGTATGGTCGAGTTATATGTACTTGATGTCTTGCAGATTGGAAAAAAAGGTATGATCAAGGTTTTGTTTATAATTTATGGTGTGTTGGTGGATTGAGAGCTTTCGCATGGTCCAGTATTTTCTTTATTTAGGTGAAGTGGCTGATGACTTAGATTGATAGATTAAATATTTTCATCATCCAGAAATTCCTTGAGACTCGGCGAAAGCTTCAGTGTACTCAAAATATGTTTTAAACTCCCTAGTATGTCAGTATGAGAGGATGATTTTTTTTAGAAGTTGGGTTATTTCTTAGATCTTAGGATCATAGGATTTCTCAACCGTAGTAACAAATACCATAAGTACTTCTTCCTCTTCCGAATCCTTAAAAAAAGGAAATTTGATTGAGTTCGCTTCACTGTTCGATCATTTTTCAGTGGCTTTACACCTCAAAACCTATTGTAAATTATATGGATTATTTCATTTACTCATAACACTTGAAATAAGAGACAAAATGTTACCTTGAGTGAAAAATGACTCAGATGAAACTTTGAAAACAACTCGGCTAGTGGCTCCGCATAAGTAGACAGATTATTCTGTTTTAGTATTAAGGTTTTGATTCCTAATATCTAACGAGCGGTATCAGAATCAAACCTGTTTTGGTTAAAAATATTATTTACTATTAAGTTATTTTCCAATCCCAAGCTAATTTGTTTTTATGAATCTTATGATTTTATAAAATATTTACTAAGACTTAATATTTTTGAATATTTGAGTTTGGATTTAGTGAATTTTGATAAAGCATGTTTTAGGATTCAGTTTGTATCTCATTGACAATGCATGCTCAAGTTTACACAATTCTGATCATCAAAGTTTTGGAAAACTTTAATTTTATATAAGGTTGTAACAAAGATTATGAAAGGTATCACGTCGGCATAACAAATTTCAGGTTGTAATAATGTATCGATTGCACTATCGCAATGATATAATGATCATATACGTCGCCACAACAATTCCATTTACTCGTCGCAGTGCCATTGATAATTTTTTATGTATGTTTTATGTGTCTTGTTACCTCGCATGTCTTTTCAACTTTAGTAAATCATTCAGTTTTTACTAGTATATGGTTATTTATGCTTTGATATCATGTTTATGCACATATAGATTTTCATGATTAGATGCGATGCGCATATTTCTATGTTGTTTTTGTGTGTTGGTGTTTTAAGAAGATGTACGCTTACGTCTCTCCATCTATATGATTTTTAGGAACCAAATTAGTGATTTGTGAATGTATGACCTTTAGGATGTATGAGTAATAATCAATAATGATTTATAAACCTCACATTATGATATATATGGTGGTGTCCTACATGTCCATGGATTGTTTGCTTCGAATTTATAGTTTGAAAAATATTCATCTCCCGTGAGATGTTTGAGCATTCAAAAATATAGTTTAGATCCTAACTGTTATTTTACATGGTCATCGTAAGGTGAAATGTAACACAACTATTCCTTTCAAGATAAGAAACTATTATTTAACACGAGTCACACATATACACTTCAAATGTTTATTCTCCAAAACTGTATTTACGACTCCGACTATATCGCCAAAGTAATCCTTACTAGTAAGTGATATAAGAAATGAGCTTAGATTCTCATACCAAAGACCATTAGTTGTGTGCATAAGTCAACACAAAAAAATATCACAGACACAAGATGAGAAGACTGGTGCATGACGTCGTTCACACTTTGTATACTCATGCACAACTAGTCTTCAATGTTGATTCATTTTGGCTAATCATACCAGAAAATAGCCGGATTAGCCCAAAGAAATGTTTGGTTATTTTCATGATTGGTCATGAACCACACGATTTTTCTTAAAACATTATTTTTAAGAAGTAATGTATAGCACGTTGACCCAAAGGTCTCCCGTCGGATACAACGAGCCAGTTCAAATGAGGTTTGCCCAAAATTAAAACTTGAGAAAATTTAGTTTCTATGTCAATAATTTTGTTTGATCATGATTAATTTTTTAAAATTAATATAATTTTTTTATCATTTTTTTGTTCAGATTTAATATTCTGTTTTGAAAACTTTTATTGGTTCCCTTTATTTACAGGGGAAATTTTAAGCACTAAAGGCAAGAAATCTATCTCATATTGGGACCTAACGAAATGGATCGTTAGACTAGAGATGAACAACATGACAATCTTACATATAAAAATACTCATGATAAGAGGATGCACTCTGTGAGGTGAGAATATTCCAACAAGATTAGTCTGTATATGTTAAAAAAAAGAGGCCACACGTGTGCTCTTGAGCTCTTTACCCACCCATATGAAGTTTTCCAGTGACAGACTTGTGTATCTTGAGACAAGATTTGTTTAGTCCCTTCGAGTAAAAATTTAATTTCTTATTGAAAAGCTCCCAGAATAAAGTACAAAGGACATGGAAAATCTGTGATCACATCATGAAGATAATATGTCTACATAATAAGCTAAATATACACAAAGTCTAACTCCCATTAACGGTCTTCGTGTCCTATATTTCTATGTTTCTGCACCCATGAATCAGTAGTTTTGGGACAAGCTATGACACCCAAGTAGTGAAATAGGACATTAGAACCCCTAAATCTAAAATTGTGCAGAAGGAGGAGAAAAAAGTTGTAATGAGAAAAAAAAACTAACATGGTACAGATCGGTCGAAATGGTGCTAAGAATAAAGGTAAGAGAAAATCCTCTACATTTGCATAACATATAGGTTCTAGTTTCGGATCACGAGGTATTAAACCTAATTTTTATATATATAGGAAACTTTAGAGTATGTTTCCACTATAAGAGCCCGTATCACAAGAAAAATGATAGTGATGCCTAACTTACGAGGTAAGCTCACTTTCATTTCCAGTTTACCATAATTCATGTTTGTGTCTCTTTATAGGGTGCACTTTAACATTGAGTCTTAGTGATGGAGAGATTTATATATATTTACCAATAATGGGTATGTGTTCTCTGTAAAAGCTATTTATAGCTTTTCAAAATAGTTTAATTTCATTTTTTTGTTAGAAAATTTTGGTTATGTTTCTTTGTTTGGAAACAAATATTTTTTTCTACTTTATGACAATCAATTTATGTCAGATATATAAAAAGAGAACTAACAAGCTTGTTGTTTATGGTCTTTCTGCTATACACCTAATTTGAGACACGTGTTAGATGAATGAAACGAAATCATACCAAACACATAAACTTTGAAACTCATCATCCCATAAACATTTTAGGATTGATTAATACAAACATTATGGCATATTATTCATAGCTTCATAAAATGATCAAAGGTACTTCATTTCATTTATAGAAGACAATTCATAATACAAGTATATTTATTTGCTTCATGAGAGGTTGAGTTACAGTTCTTTAAAATAATATTAACCGTCAAATCTGACCATAGTAGAGAATACTATGGTCGATATGATAGATCTGGTGAACAACATCCTTGACCATTTTCTCTCCACCTAGATGAGTGTCGAATTGTTCATCAATACATCATATCCACAAAACATTGTGTATTTAAGTGATAAATTCTTATATTACAGGACATGGTTTAGAGTATGATTTCTTATTCGTCTCTACCAATTTCACTATATGGAGGAAGCCATTAAATGTACAACATATCTTCATAATAAACTAGCTACCAAAACAAAAAATATAAATGATCATTCTAGCTATTTTGTGGATGACAACCCAATTTGAAGCATTTATAGATTTGGGGATGCCCAGCTGAAAAAAGACCTTATAGACCAAACAAGAAAAAACTGAAATCCATAATAGTAAACTATTATTTTATAGGTTATTCAAACCACTCATTGAGTTATAATTTTACTCTCATACTAAGTGTAAATTTGTTTATACATTAAGGACAAAATTTTATATATAAAGTTCAAGGAAGATGAATTAATAATATATTTTTTAAAATAATTTAATCATCACCTTGAGTCTCTTAAATTGTAATCTCACTTATATTGGTTTTGTCGGCCTTCTCCAATATTAAAAAGACTTCAATATCCCTAACAAATTGATATATTTTTACGCTCGTTAATTTAGTATTGTTATAAATTGAATTATGTAATTTTATATTGATTTTATTCTAAATTAATAAAATTTTAAAAAGATATTGAAAAGATTATATAACATTAAAATATTTCTAGTGAATATTATAATAAATCAACTTTTATTTTATAAAAAATATAATAAATGAGAATATATATTATTTTATTTTTTAGGATTAGAGAACTAATCCATTAATACAATAATGAGTAAACATATAAAAAGCATTTATGAGAATTATTCATATTGGATTGGGAGAGCGATAAGATCAACCTAAATCTTATTTAAAAATAGTTTTTAAAAAGATAAAATTTAAAAATAGTTTTTTAACCAAACTTTTTTTTAAACATTTGTTTTTTTCCAAACCGTACTTAAAAAATATCAAAAGTACCGTCGATTTTGTTCTTTTAAAACAAACAAAACTAAATCCATGAATAATTTTTTTTTAACCTTTTTTAGCTTTTTTGCTAGACCCGATTAGGTTGGTGTCACATCTCGTATCATCAAGTAATACATTTCTAGCATCTCTCATTATACCATGCATTGTTTTGCATCTTCCTGTAGTACATATGTCATATTTCTCTATTATGTCATGTATTGTCTCTCATCTCTCGTCTTGTCTCACATCTCACAATTTCTTCATGCTTTGTCTCTCGTCTCTCGTTTTGTTTCGCATTTCTCCATTACATCATGTTTGGTATTGCATCTCTCTAGTAGTACATGTCTCGCATATTTCTATTACATCATACATTGTCTTGCATCTCTCTATTGCATCATGCAGGATCGGGGTATGCCTAAGGGCAATATGCGATACAAGACAAACTTAGTGCCATATCATCTTGGCTAAAAAAATAAAAAAATATTATTTATTGATCTAATTATATTAGTCTTAAAAACAACAAGTTTTGTGTACTTTTAAATTTTATTCCCGAACTACGGTTCGAAAGATACAGATTTTTAGAAAAACAAAAAAGAGAATGAAAGAGAGAATGACGTGGCTAGTGATAAAACATGGGTAGTTAAAGGATTATGAAAAATGATGGATCCTAAGTGTGAGTTAAATACCATATTTAGATATTATATAGTTATTATTAATAGTTGGAGTATTAGGTGTGACAATAAAACTTGGTGCTTACTTTTTGATATAATACCTTTTTATGATAAAATAAAATCTTATTTGTTTATATTGATTTAGTAGTTTTTTTTGTTATTAATACAAATAAAGTTTGATATGAAACAACATGGTATAATAATTAATTATGATTTTTTTTTATCAATTATATTTGAAAATTTAATTACAAATAATTTGGTCATGAATTTTTTGGAATATATATATATATATATATATATATATATATATATATATATATATATATATTTTCATATAAATACCAAAATAAAATAAGACTCAAATCCATATTTAATAGCAAATAAGATGATAATATAAAATTGGTTAAAAAAATATGAAGCATTACACGAATCACTCTTTGATAAAATAAAAACACGTCGATAACATTTTTTTGCAAATCAATTTGAAATCCATATATCGTAATTACCTCATCTACTAAATCACTGGTCTTCCGAAGCACATCATATAACTACTTCATCAAAATAACTAACATTTGGGAGCACATGATTCACAATCATAATGCTAACGGTCTTAGTTTTGAAGAGCTTTATAGATGAGCGAACTATCTTATTCGGTGATTTTTCCTCAAATTCATATTTCCTTTTGCGTTGATTTTTTTCATCCAAATTTCAGTTCAGTTTTGTATTAATATAGGTATCTTATGTGTTTGTTAACTATATTGATAGTTTATATGCTGTAATTGAACTACTTGCTTTGATACTATCAGGAAATTTAACAGACAATAAGCTATAAGTTTGCCTATTAAGTTATTAGTTAACTAGATAATTATTTTGTAGACTTCTAAGTTATCATTTCACTCCTAAGTTATTAGATTCGAACACACGATATGCTATTTTTTAAGGTTTAAAAAAAACCTTTAACTTACTAGTTTGATCACACGATATCGTCCGTTTCAAAACCATATTCATAAGGTTTGCCTTTTAAAACTAAATTCATGACCTTTCTTATTCAATACACCGCATTCATGAGGTTTTAGTAGGTCTTGAAGTTTGCCTCTAAATTATTAGTTAATAGATGACTTATATTTAAATGGTTTTAAGAGGCTTCTTAGTTATTAGTTCGCATCGAAGTTATTTTTTTTGAAGATACAAGGCTTTACGAAGATTCTAATTTATGAATTTACATTTAAGTTATTAGTTTCGAATACACGATAACATCTCAAGATTAAATTCATGAGGTTTTAGAAGATCTTTAAGGTATTTTAACCTCACATGTTTTAATACAATCCGTCACTTCATGTTTGCTTGATTTTTTGTTTCTATTATATATACATATTATTATGGTTTTGTTTTATATAATACATGTACCATATTTATCTCGATTTGAATCTCTTTATTATACTGATTTTGTATGTAAAAATTAAGGTAGTGTATTTCTCTTGATTCAATTTCTTATAAATTTCACTCATTTTTTATTTGGATTGATTTTGATGTAGTAATAAGTTTATTGATAGTGATGTAATTTTCTATGGGTTATTTTTAACAGTAATGATTTAATGACTTTATCCTCAGATCACTTACAATCTTTTGAATCGAGTGATATGAAGTATCAAGTTAGTTACAATGTGTGTTATATTATCAGTAATAAATTTATATTTTTAGGTGCATTTGAAGCCTTTTTTGGAGAAAATACACGTGGTTCTAGTCCACGTGATTATTCTAAACACTAGAACTTATATGGTAGTTCCGAAAAGCAAACAATAATATTTGATTATTAAATTTGAATATTCTAATGAGATATAAACATGGACATCAGTGTTCATATCTTGTTTGTTTACATGTGTGAGTATTTGGATTCAGAAAGTTGGGACACTTCTTATAAATCAAGAAAAGCAGCCGCTTCAAATAGTAAGCCAAATTCACCAGGGAAATTAAGCGACAACTGTAGGTCTAGCCGTCTAAATATAAGCAATGTATCCCACACCAAACACCCTACAAACCCAATCCAGTTATGAGTTCAAAATCTCATCTTTCATATTTTTGTAAATGAGACACTGCAATTGAACAAGACACAAATAAAAAAGATATATTAATTTATATTGTGTTATTTAATCATCTATCTAGAACATTGTACATGATATATGTTGGTTTTACCTGAGAAAGTGTAGATGAGGCACAATCTTCTAGACGATGCATATTATTTTAGATGAGGTAGGGTCTTCTAGACGAGGAAAAGTCTCTAAATGAGGCAACGTCTTCTAAATGAGGCAGAGTCTACTAGATGAAGAATCATATTTTAGATGAGGTAAGTTCTTCTAGATGAGGTAGTATATTCTAGACGAGGAAACATATTTTAGATGAGACATGGTCTTCTAGACTAGACATGGTCTTCTAGATGATGCAAAGTCTTCTAGCTCAAGATCTTCAAGAAAAGGGTCGTTTAGATGAGGCATGATCTTCTAGACAAGGAGTTTCTAGATAAAGGTCTTTTAGATAAGGGTCTTCTAGATAAAGGTTTTCAAGATTAGGGTCTTTTAGCCGATGGTCTAATCAAATGAGGGTCCCAAAAACGAGAGTCCTAAGGTGAGTTACTTGATCAATTGTGAAAGAATTTGTTACAAGAGAATTAATTAATTCTATTAAGAATTAGTTGATTCTCTTATTAGATCAAGAAAGCTAGCATTATTAATACTCTCTCATACCTTGAAGAAAATATGGTTAAAAAACTAAGTATTCGTAATCAGAAACAAAGTCTTGAAAGAGAGATAAAAGAAATGAGTAGGGGAAGAAAAACATTTTATTCTTTTAATTCATTTGAGAGAATCTCTTCTAAAATACCTTTTTTGAGATAGTGAATTTGAGAGCTTCTCTCTCCTCTAGATTATGTCGATTTGACTGAACTGGGTAATCTAGTGATTGTGTTATTTTTTTTCTTATCATATTTAATTTTGTTCTTGATTATTATTATTGTATCTTATTATTCTTGGTTGTTACTTTTTGATTTTGCTTCATACATCAAGGTATTAATGTAAGTTAACCAAATTATCTAAACAATTGGCGCCCATAGTGAGACAAATGACCAATCAAATGAAACATCATACGTTCAAAATGGGAAATTAAGAAATTCATCGGGAGTAACGAATGCGGGTTGTAGAAGATGACGATGAAAGCAGTTCTAATCCAACAAAAATGTGTACATGCGTTAAAGAGAGAAACACAGATGTTATCGCATTTTTAGCCGTAGTAAAAACTGATATATGATTCTGTGTCATTATCTTGTGCCTTTGGGGATACGATTTTGAGATAAATGGCTAGAGAAATATCATAAATATCTATTTAGTTTAAATTTAACACATTATAACCAAGTCATTAGCACATAGGTGGTGTTTAAAACAATAACAGTATTTCTATTGTATGATGGCGACCAAGTCGATAATGAAGAAAATAATGATTTAAAACGATTATCCATGATTAACGAACATTAATGTCGACTTAGAAGACGAGGACAAAACCCTTCACTTGGTGTGTAATTTACCCCGATCATATAATAATTTTAAAAATACCATGCTTTATTACAAAGTACGCACCATAATCATAGATGAAGTCTAATCAGCTTTGAGAACCAAAAAATGATAATATTTAAAGATTTAAAGTTTAAGAAGGACGACAGATAAGGTTTTAAATTAAAACCGAAAAGTTTTTCAAAATATTCGATATTGAATAAAAAAACTGATAATGCCAGCATTTAAAATAAAACATATAATATCCGAACTCAATATCATATCCAAAAATAACGGATAGGAATATAGACATATTTTTATTCAAAATATGCGATATTCGAAGCTTTATAAATAAATATAAATATTTTATATTTTATATTTTATAGTCTATAATATATAATATAAGAAGGTGCAATCACAATAAATAAAAAAGAACACTATATTTCTCACGTTACACCAAAATCTCTAATTTAAATCCTTAATCCCATAAAATTTATATTCTGAATAAAAATTAAGTTTTTGATTGATCCCACATCGTTATACATAAACCATAAGACAACACAATAACTCTATATAAGAGACACATAATCCTCATAAGTCAATTACTAAAACTTTTCTAAAGGTTATAAACATAATTGTGTTCCATAACTAATTGTTGCCCATAGTGAAATTAGTTAAACATTTAAGTTAAAATATTTTTAAAGGTTGAAAATCCGATTTGCGGATTTAGATATTATCCGTATCCATATAATATTCGTCGGATTCAGATTCAGATATAATTTTAAAAAAATATTCGAATTTGAATTCAAATTTGAATAACAATTTTAGATTTCAGATTTGGACTCAGATTCAGATAAGGCAGATTCGTATCCGAAATATCCATTTAACAGCCTTAGTTTTAATGTCTAACGGGAAAAACCGTGAACAAATAAAGAAGAAAGGGGAAAAGACAGAGTTCCATGTTTAAGTCAAAGGTCAGTGGTAACATCTCAAATTTGAAATGTTATCATTTTCACAACCCCGACCATTTAAAAAAAGACTATCCTCACAGACAAGCCAACGATATTTCATATGCTCAGATTATTGTAAGTGAAGATGAATGGTACGAGAGTGCATGAGCACTAACAATAACAAGTTGGGAACCTGAGAAAATTTGGATCATAAAATCAAGATGCTCATATCTCATTTGTCCAAGAAATGAATACTTTAAGATGTTGGAATTAAAATAAGGTGGAGTTGTAAGTCTTGGTAACAATAAGGTATATAAAGTTCAAGATATGAGTTCTATCAAAATGTTTAATGATCGCGATTTCTTTTAAAGGATGTGATTTAATTTTTCATTAGCATGATTGATAATCTAAGATATTGCACTAGAGTTGAACATGGGGTAATGAGAATTTATTATGGTGCATTTTTAATAACTAAAAGGTCTAAAAATAGCTTATATATATTAGAAGGTTCCACTTTTATTTCTAATGCACTAGTAACTATTATAGAAACTGTAGACATAACAAAAATATGGAATTTAAGGTCAGGTTATATCAGTGAAAGAGGTTTAATTGAATTAGCTAAACAAGGTTTTCTAGAAATTATTTTTGCATACACATCGTTGCATACACACCACAACAGAACGGTCTTACGAAAAGAATGAACATGACCTTGCTGGAACAGGTGAGGTGTCTACTGTTAAGAGTTAGGTTATCCAAACTTTATAGGAATAATCTGGTGGTAGTGGTACATACTTTATCAACAGATATCCATCAACATGAATAAATCTAAATACACTTATGGAGGTTTGAAGTAGATGGTCGTCATACTACTCCAACTTGAAAGTCTTTGGAGCTTTGGGGTTTGCCCATATCAAGCAAGATAAGCTTAATGCTAGAGTTGTGAAGTGTTTTTATTGGTTATACTGAATGTGTGAAGAGTTACAAGTTGTGGAAGATGCAACCTAGAAGATGAAAGTTCATAATTAGCAAGGATGTTATGTTTTATGAAACCCAGATGTGGATGAAGTGAAAAGACCTTGATACAAGACAAAAAAACAAGTATAGAAAATTCAATTTAAGGTGGAAACTTTTACTCATAAGAGAGAAGAATAGGATCAGAATCAAGAACCTAAAAAAATAGAAGCGAAACAATAACTACTTTAGGCTATTAGTTAGCACGAGATATGGAAATGAGAGTTATTACTCCTCCTAAGAGATATGATTATGTTGACCTTATTTTTTATTCTTTGAATGTGGTTGAAAATATGCAAGACTTAGAACCATAGAACTTCATGGAAGCATTCGAAAGAAATAATAAGAAAGATTGGCTGAAGGCAATGAAATAGTAAATACTTTTATTGGAGAAGATCCAGACTTGGAAGCTTGTGCCATTACCTAAGAACAAATGGCTTGTTGGTAGAAAGTGGGTATTCAAAATAAAATGATGTATATCGGGGATCCAAGCACCAAGGTATAAAGTGAGACTTGTAACAAATGATTTTACTCACCTGGAAGGGATCAATTACAACGAGATAGTTTCACCAGTGGTGAAACGTCTTTAATAAGGATTCTTATGGAAATAGTAAATATGTATTATCTTGAGCTGGAACAGATGGATGTGAAGACTGCATTCTTATATAGAGAGTTAGATGAAACGATCTACAAGAAATAACGTGAAGGTTTTATAGAAGACAACTCAAAGGTATGTTTGTTTAGTTTTGTATGGGTTGAAGCAGTCTCCAAGGCAGTGGTATCTTCGGTTTGATAAGTTATTATTAAAGACTGGGTTTGTCAGGAGAAACTATGATAGTTGTGTGTACATGATGTTGAGGGATCATAAATTCATTATTTATCTTCTTCTTTATGTAGATGATATCCCTATAGCAAGTTTTGACAGGCAAAAGATTCAGAGGCTCAAGATAAATGTAAATGGTGAATTTGAGATGAAGGATCTTGGTAATACAAAAATGATACTTGATATAGATATCATGAGACACCAGAGTAAATGTGAATTTTTTTTATCACATAAGAGTTACTTTAAAAAAAATGGTGGATTGGTTTAGAATGACAGATCCTAAGGTGGTAAACACTTCACTAGGACATCATTCAAATTCACCAGTAAAACAATGTTCTTAATCCGTTGATGAGAAAAAAAGATGGAAACTGCTACATGTACAAGTGAGGTTGGAAGCATCATGTATTCTATGGTTTGTAGTAGACCATATTTATCCTATGAAATTAGTGTGGTAAGTTATTTTATGGAAAATTCGGGCTAATTTCACTGCTAAGATTTGTAATGGGCGCTAAGATATATGAATGAGTCCTTGAAGAGTGGTCTGAAGTACACTAGAACAGATACAGGTAGGAATCATTTGGACGGTTATGTGGACACGGGCTATGCATGTAATATAGACACTAAAAAATCCTTATTGGTTTTTGTGTTTACATTGTTTGGAACAACAATTACTTAGAAGGCCAATCAACAGTTGGTTGTAGTCTCGTCAACAACTCAAACATAATA
Organism: Limnanthes douglasii subsp. nivea; assembly: GCA_036936605.1. Classification (NCBI taxonomy): domain Eukaryota; kingdom Viridiplantae; phylum Streptophyta; class Magnoliopsida; order Brassicales; family Limnanthaceae; genus Limnanthes; species Limnanthes douglasii. The sequence continues at coordinate 324,893,291 of JAUPFV010000002.1, forward strand.
CATAACCCTTGTTGAAGGGGTCAAGGAAGTGATATGGTTGAAGGGTATGTTTAGATAAATAGGGATTAGTCAAGGATATGTGAAGATACATTATGACAATCAGGTGTATCATTAAAGGACAAAACACAATGATATTCAGTTGCGTTTTGTTAGGGACATGATTGAGAGAAAATAAATCATAATACAAAAAATAGCATCAGAGAGAAAATCCAACTTACATGTTCACCATATCATTAACTAGAGCGAAGTTCAAGAATTGCTTGGACTTGATTAACTTTTTGAAAATTAGATGAAATTTGGAGAGACCAACATGGTGATTGGGGGAAAGTTGGCATCACCATCTATCTAAATTTAAGGTGGAAAATTGTTGGTTTTTCCTTGTAAATTTAAATGAGGTATGATCTTTTAGATAAGGCAGGGTCTTCTAGACGGGGCATGATCTTCTAGAAGAGGCAACATGTTTTAGATGAATGAAGGTCTTCTTGAGAAGGTAAGATCTTCTAGACGAGGCAGGGTCTTCTACACAGGGAAAAATATTCTAGACGAGGCATGACATTTAAGATGAGGTAGGGTATTCTAGCCAATGATCTTCTAGACAGGATCTTCTAGATGAGAGTCTTCTAGACAATGGTATTTTAGATGAGCCAAGGTTTTTTAGACAAAGGTTTTTTAGACAAGGGTCTTCTAGCTGAGGGTTTTTTTAGACGAGGGTCCCGAAGAGAAGAGTAAAAAAGCGAGGTACCTGATCAGTTGTGAAAGAATTAGTTAGAACACAATTAACCCATTTTGTTAAGAAGTAACTGATTATGTTATATATTAAGAAAATAGTATTATAAATACTCTCTTATTCCTTGAAGAAAATATAGTTAAAAAACTAAGTAGTCGTAATAAAAAAATAGAGTCTTGAAAGTGAAAAAAAAGAAGTGAGTCAAGTAAGGAATTTTTTTATTCGTATAACTTATTTGAGAGAACCTCTTGCAAAATACTTTGTGGAAATGGTGAATTGGAGAACTTCTCTCTCCCCTAGATGTAGGTCGGTTTGACTAAACTGGATAATCAAGCGATTGTGTTGTTTTTTTTGCGGATTTAATTTTACTTTTGATTATTATTAATTTATCATATTGTTTTTGGTTGTTTTTTTTCATACATCAATGTGTTGGTGTAGTTTAACTGAATTCTCTCAATAATACATCGTAACTTAAAAATATCATTTGTATGTGGTTTCACTTCCATCACTAAAAAAATTCACTCTCTCAATTTCTCTATGTAATATACTACAAACCCTTTAAATCGAGAGCTTTGTTTTTATAATGTTTCGATTAAAACGACTATAATGTATATATATCATTTGTGTACTTATTAATGAAATTTCTATAAAAAAAATTATATATTGAAAAATTATGTTTGCGGTAGATTTTATTACAACAAATTGTACACTCAAATAAAATATCAAACTGTTATTTTAAAAACCTGAATATAATATCGATTTGATAAAATAAATGGTTATATTTCACTTTATTTTTATTGGTGGAATAAAAATCCAAATATCAGTAAATTGGATAAAAGATCTATCTCAAAATATTATTATAAAAGTCAAAGTTTGATAATAAAAAAGAATTTAACCCTTAAAACTTCATTTCTTTATAAATGGTAATATAAATATTGTGATTACACTCGGGGCATTCCAACTTCTGTACTGAAATTCAAACCTTCAAAAAAGTTTTAAATGCCTGCAAACATTTCTAGTACAACTTTTGATAAAATATATGGATAAAAAGCTAAAAAACTTATTAAACACGAGATATTTAAAGTTGGATACAAAATTAATTGACATTTATTTTAATATTTTTTTCTAAAAAATATTTCTTTCTAAAAAATATTTTTTAAAACAAAATATATAATTATAAATAAATAATTATGATAAAAAAAATTCTAAAATTTTGAGTCAAAACAATAGGAAGCTATACCAAAAATTTAGAAGATATTTTGTTTAAGGACGTGAGTTCTACGGGTTTTGGTCAACATCATCCTCTTCCAGCCTCCGGTGAGATGTCAGAAAAGGAGATCCGCCATTTTCCAATTGATCGACCTCCTCTTCCTTAATCTCTTCTAAAAAAAAATAAACAGATCTTCAAATCCGCAACAAAATCAATTCAAACGCTCTTTTACATTGAACATATAAACTTTCCACCATTAAAAAAAAACGAGTGATCGATCTCAATTCAATATCTATCAAACTTTTGAAATTATTTTTAATGATATTCTTGTACCATCTAGAGATAAAACACTGAATCATACTGAACAGTCATATCTTTTCGAGAACCTGAAACAGAAACAAAGCAATGAACCTAAAAGTAAATCCTACGCAGAAGCAACCAACACAAATCTTAAAGAATATCATGATCCAAATATTATCATTTACAATAAAGGAGGTCACATAGAAACAAAATTTTATCCCCAAGAGAAAACCATATACCAATAAAATTTAAAATCGACGTTAATACGATAATTCTCGCATGGTAAACCTGAATTAACATCAGTAGAACAGTTCCCAAGAAATGTTAGTTGTATAGATGAATTCAACGCACCACTTTGGGATCCAAAATATGTTATAATTGAATTTTATAGTCAACAAGCTTACAAAAACACGTGCAAAATAAATGTCTCGACTATTGGTCAGTTTTCTATGAGGATACTAAAATGGAATATATTCTTCACTCCTATAGTTAAATCTTTCATTCCTCAGGCATGGATAAAACTACTAAACCTACCAGCATATATGTATAATGAGGAAGCCATATGTGGTATCTCAAATTCTAATAGGACACCTATTAAACTTTGGTTGTCATAAAAAAATAGAGTTAGGTGCAACGCTTGCAAAGCCTGGATCGAGTTTGATGTTTCCAGAGATTTAACATCAAAAGACTAGATAAGTTTTGGTAATATTGATGGATTATTTCAGAAGATTATATATGGGAATATGTCATATTATTGTAACGAGTGCAAGCATCTAGGACACAATATCTTGGATTGTAAGATACAATTATAACCCAAAGAAGATAAATTTTCTGAAAAGAAGCAAAACAAAACTCAAATCCTGTCTACCCAACAAGATAATTCACCTAATAGAATTGAAGTCTGGGTTCCTATAAAGTCAAATTAATAATAATCAAAGAGGTTGTATATGATGATCTAACAAACAATAATGGGAAAGCGGAATGTCTAAAGCTTAAGGTAAACAAGAATGTAAAAGAGCTTGAAAATTTTAGCACGTCAGATATAAGAGAATAAATTATAGAAGCTCTTATAACTATTAAAATAGAGTATTCTTCACTTTATCTAATGACTTGGAGAATTCAGATTCACACCTTATATATCTTACTAAAGAAAATAATGTAAGTTTACCTTCTTATCCAATCATTGGAAATATAAAATAATGGAACTGAATCTTGGGAGATTGTTAGTAGCAGAAAGAAAAAGGTTAAACTTAATCATCTTAAGGAGGCAACTTTAAGGAAGGAATTGCAAAATAAGAGTTAGTTTGGTCATTCAATTGAAATTTCTAAATGATCACAATCATGAATTGGAATATGAGAGGTGTAGGGAATAAAGGGATAATTAGAAGACTTCAAAGTTTTAAAATAGTAGAAAAGGTCGACTTTCTTCCTATTCAAGAACCAATAATTTCGGTGGAAATGTTAGACAAAATTACTAGAAAACTAAGGTTTTACACAAGAGCATCCAATATAAATAATAAGATATATATTTTTTGGTATGAAGAATTCAAAGTGGATATTGTTATTAATCAAAAACAATTATTACACTTAAAAATAAGCCATTCTTCTATAGAAAATAAATTCTTGGTCATAGTAGTTTATGCTAAAAATACAAGAGATCAATGAGTTAATCTATGGGATAGTTTAAGAGAAATTTCTGATCAATCAATGGAATGGATTGTCATAGGTAAGGTTATACAAAACTCTCAAGAATACTTAGCAAAATCTACATTATGTTTGAGGAATATGAATGATTTTAATAATGTTATCCTAGACTGCCAATTAGATTATGCAAGTTTCACTGGCTCTAAATTTACTTGGACTAATAATATAAAATGGAAAATGCTTAATGAAGTTCTATATAACTCTAGTTGGATGAGTCATTTTGAAACTACTAAAGTTAGATATCGAGCTAGAACTGGTTATGACCATTCTACCCTATGCATAACTATATCAACTGGGAAAAAATCAAATCAAATCTTCTTTCAAGTTTCAATATATGTGGACCTTGCATCCTGATTTCTTTAAAATACTTGAAGAAAGCTGGGATAAAGAAATGATTGGTCATCATATGTTAGTCTTTTGGAACAAAATAAAAAGACACAAGTTAAGATGAAGAAGCTGAAACTCGGATACTTTTGGAAATTTTTTCGATGCAATTACTAAATCTGATGAGGAAATAAAACATTTAGAAAACTGTTTTGAAGCAAGCTGATCTATAGAAGATGAGATAAATCTTTCTAAAGCTAAAGCAACCCATTTTCAGCTATTGGTAAGAGAGGAATTATATTATGAACAAAAGTCTGGAGTTTGTTGGATGAAACATGGGGATATAAACACTAAAAAAATTCATAACTTTGTAAAAAGAAGAAGGAAAATAAACACAATTCATGGTATAAAGGATGGTGATCATAGATTAATGATCAAGGTGAATTAAGAAAATCAATAGAGGATCACTTCAAAATTATTTAACTGAGCTTTCTACCCAAATAAAGTTTAAAGAATTACAATATATAATTCCTAAAAATATAATTGATAAAGATAATGAAAGTCTATTAAAAGTACCTTCAGAAGAGAAAATTCACAATTCTGTGGAAACTTTGAATGCTAATGGAGCAGTTGGTGTTGATGGAATCAATACCAAATTATTTCAATTTTACTGGCAAATCATACACAATGATCTTTGCAAAGCAATCGTAGCTTTCTTTCAAGCATATCATACCCCTCAAAGGGTCTTTGCTACAGCTTAGTTTTAAACATGTAATCTCCCAAATCCTTGAGCATTTATAGACTTGTTAGTCTATGCACAACATTCAACATAATTTTCCCTAAAATCTTGAATGAGAGAATGTAGAAAATACTACCAAAAATTATATCTTATGAACAATGAGGTTTCGTGAATGGTAGAAATATTCATGAAAATATTTTATCAACTGAAGAGCTCATCTATAACCTCAATAGGAAGATTGGAGAAGGAAACGTAATACTCAATGTTGATATGTCAAAGGCATTTGATAGAATATCTTACAACTTTGTCTTTAACATTATGAAAGCATTTGGTTTTGATAAAAAAAATAACTTAACTAGATTAAAAATTGTATCAATAATACTTGGTTCTCTATAGTTATGAATGGATAACTAAAATTGATAGTTTAAATCTAACAAAAAAATAAGATAAGGAGACCCAATATCTCATAGTCTTCTGATTCTAGCAGAAGAATACCTAATAAGATGGCTAAATAAGCTATATGGAGAAAATTTTGGAATAAGATATAAAACAAGTAGTCAAATTTTTATACATTGCCTTGTCTTTGTTGATGATCTCATGATATTTGCAAATGGTTTATCATCAAATCTAAAGAGAACCAATGAATTTCTACATCACTATAAAGACAAGTCAAGACTGATGATAAACAAAGACAAAACTATATTTGTTGCCTCATCCAAAATAACCCAAGCAAGAATAGATGTTATTAAAACCCTAATTAGTTTTTATAATGGTAGATTATATTTCAAATATCTTGGAATCAAAATTCGTACAATGAGCAGAATTTGTAATTTTGATGATCTTGTGACTAAAATAAGATTAAGATTTCAACAGTTGGATGGGAAACTACTTTTATTTGGAGAAATACTCATCTTAGTTTAATCAGTTTTGATAAATATCCCTATATACCATCTTCAAAGTTGTCTAATTCTTAAAATAGTGATTTCTAGAATCAGGAAGATGTGTAACAGATTTCTTTGGGGTTCTCAAAATATTTGGTCCAATTGGTACAATTTATGTAAACCTTACAATAAGGAGGGTCTAAACATTAGAAGACTAGTAGATATGCAAATCACATTCTCTTGTAAAATATGGTTCAAGTTCAGGGAAAATTCAACTTTATGGTCTAAATATTTATATTCTTTCCCTACTGTAAAAACACTCATCCTTTGCAAGCCCAAATACTAAACAAACACTCAAACATATGGAAAAAACTATTGAGAATTAAAGATAAAGTTGAGAACTATACATTGTGGAAAGTTGGGAAATGAGATATTGATATCTCGTATGAGAAACAGATTGATAATAATGCTTTCATCAATTTCTCAAGTTTCATCCTTGAATAAAATGCAAAGGAGTACTAGATAACAGGTGCTTGAGGCATAAACAAGCTCAAATATGATGTCCTCCTTTATGATATATAAAAAATATAGAGAATAAATAAGACAAGATGTTGAACTCAATCAAATGGACACTATCTACTAATGGATAATTTCGTACTAAGAAAATTTAGAACAAAGTAAAAGAGCATGAAATAAATCAAATTTATTTTTTAGAATATGGAACAATACCATTCCAAAAAAACATTTTGTTTTCTTCTCTAGAGACTCTTGAAAGGCTGGATTCGAATTGACTCTATTAGCAAAATTAGAAACTATCATTGACATCAAAATATCAATTCTTGAAGAATGTATAAAATGTTAAGTGTAATTTAGCTTGAGAATTATGGTAGAAATTCGATGTAGTTTTTGGATTATATATATAATTCAAGTCATATGACTTTATTGCACCTTATTGTGAAAAAAAAATTCTCAGTAGAAACGAACCAAATTCTAAAGTTGATTTAATAAGAAACTTGAACTCACCATAAACAAAATGAAACCCAAACAAGTTTATACGGATATTTGGTGAAAATAATATCAATTATTATAGTGAGCAAGTCTCTTATAAAAAAATATTTAAAGATGAAACAAGATCGCTGGAATAAAAAGATAAAAACAAACAACTTTGATGAAAATATATATGGAATTTCAAAATTTATATAAAAAATAATAAAAAAATATCACATGTACAACTCAATGTATTAAAAATTTATGCTTTAGTTTGAAAAAAAAAATCAACGCAACTCAAGAGTAAAAAAAAATAAATAGATTTTTTACAACTAAAAGAAAGGGATAAAAAAATAGAAAAGCACCAAAATTTAGTTTTTTATCAGGATTCAGACTAACAATTGTATACAATGGACCAAAGAGAGGCTCTTTCTTATTATAATAAAACCTTGTTTATTTAAAAAGAATATGATAGAACTGTTCTGAATTTTGATGATAGAGGGAACCTCTTTATTAAAGTTTCAAATTTATTTGCATAAAACAATTGGATCATATAACTTTGTTTTGTTTGGCTAATTAGATAATTTTGCCAATCTAATAATCAACATTGTTTACAATCAAATAAATAAAAAACTGGTTTTGAAAATGTCATTTAAGTAGCATTGTTAATTCAGGAACTAACCTATCATACAATTTATTGGTGACAGATGGGTGACCAAACATAAAATTAACTCAAGAAGCTACAAAACAAATGAAAAAAGTCAAAAGTAAGTAGTACTACTCCTCCTACTTACTCAATTATTGAATGCCTGACTACCATTATAAAAGATGAGAGATTGCAATGCAATCACAATCTTGATTCTTGACATAACAATGGACCCATGGACAAAATAAATAAATAGCAGATTATAGTTCATATAAGAGTTGAGGGAGGTCCTACACTATCCTCAAGGAGTGACACAAAACCAAGCTAGTTTTTTTATTATGGTGGTGGTGGAGCAAGTGGGTTCTAAGTTCTAACACCAAAGAAGGAACAAAATTGAGTTTCATAAGTAGATTCAATAAAGATAGCTATATCTTTATACCAATCAGGGGACCTACTATTCTCTTTTTATTCACCATTTACTCTCTATAATTCCTGTTTTTGATGTTTAATGTTGGTTTCTTTTTATGCAAGTCTAAGTGAATAATTAATTTAAGTTATTTATCGTGACCTATACTTTATTGAAAATTTTCAATTTTTGAATGTAGGTTAAAACTGACCGGAAGTTCTAAGAGTAAAAAATATAAATAATTCGAATATAAAGATGGTTTATTGTTGATTTTTTTATATGGTTAGATGTCCATCTAAAGATTTAGATATATGGACGTTTGTTGGAATCTAAAAAAATGTTAATAAAAAATAATGTTATGTTTCACCGAAAGTGTATTAGGCCGAATGCGTAAATTTTTTATTAAAATTTCTGAAAATATTTAAATATTTCTATAAGAAGCTATTCAATATTTATGAAAGATCTCATGTCCAGACGTATTAAATTATTTAATTTGAAGAGTGTTTTGAGAATGTATAAAACAGCAGGGTAAAAAACACTGTTAGTCCCCCATGTTTACCACTTGTATCAACATAGTCTCCTTCGTTCACTTCTGCATAAAACTCATCCCATTCTTTTTAAAAATTTGCATAACTAGTCCCCCTGCACATTTTGGAGGACCAAAAGTGACACAAAACTTGAGATTTGGGACCAAAAGTGATACAAAAATTTTGATTTGGGGACCAAAAGTGATACAAAACTTGGGAGTTAGGTGTCATGTGTCAGCTTTTAAATGGTTTACATGTGCGGAGGGACTATATTTGCAAATTTTTAAAACGAAGGGGATGAGTTTATGCAGAAGTGAACGAAGGGGACTATGTTGATACAAGTGGTAAACATGGGGGACTAACGATGTTTTTTAGCCAAAACAGCACAACGGACAATGCCAAGCGTAAGGAGGTCGGTGCTACTACCTAGCGCAGTGTATAACGTACAACTGTTGCCGCTAATTTTTTTTTCCGACTGTTGGTAGAAAAACGTTGTAAAATACTACAGTGGTACATAATTAAAATTATCCAATTGAATAAAATTTTAGTAAGTTTAACAAATAGAAGTTAGAATAAAAAAATCAGCTTATTGTTTATAGGATATCTAAAATATTCCAAATGTTACAAAAAATTTCATGCGTTTAAATTATTAGACAAGGTCGGCTCCTAATTTTTAGTTTATTTAGTTTAAGGGTAATGATAGTGGTAAACACATTAAGTTTGAAGAACAATTAGAAATAGTTAGTTTAATATTAGATATAATTTTCCTCTTACTTATCAAATTTTTATTTTGCTTCAGACAGTTTATAAGACTCATAAAACTGATATATCACATCTCATTCAAGAATAAATTTTTGATATTATGTATATTAAACAAACTCTATATCTTCAAAAACTGTGCAAGAGCCATGAATGAGAAAAAATATCATATATTCAGATTATGTGGCATATTTATGAAAATATGACAATTTTTTTTATTCGAAAAAATAATCTAGTAAACTTTTGAGATATCATAAGAAATCTTAACTATTACTTCTAAATATGCAATAATGACAAGTATAAATTATGCAAGATGAATCAGTTTAGGATTTTATCTTGTTATTTGAAAAAATGGAGTAATTGGTCGAAATGGATATCTAAAATCTAATGTGCATTGAAAACGTTACGTCAAATATAAGATAATCATAAATTTGGTTACATATATATTGATTTCGAGCTCCACGAAATGGATATCAAACAATATTTTTAAGTCTTAGATAAATAAATCATGAAACAATTTATATGATATAACCTAAAAATTATATTTTTAAAAATTCAAAATCACAATCTCTCCACATACAAGTCTATTATTATACTCACCTATGTATTTTGTGAGTTATACTACATGAATTATGTAGAAGGTTGTGACTATCATAAATTCAACGATAGTAAAGATATATATTTATTGTTGTATGTTGATGGCATACTTCTAATTAATAACAATAAAGGCTTACTGCATTCTACTATTTTAATACATGCGAATTTTGACATAAAATGTATGTTCATTGAAACATTGTATATGTTAAATATTGAGATTATTTAAATTTATTCTCAAAGTACTATGAAGACCCGTCATAAAATACATACATTCAAACCACGTTACAATGTTATACATCGAGAACATTAATTTTATAAATACACTTGTAGTAAAAACATATAAATTATCTTTAAGTTAGTGTCATATAACATAATTATAAATTCAACAGATGCACACGACTTCATACATTTTGGTTGTTGGAAATCTTATGTATGCTCAAGTATGCATCATACTAGATATAAAATTTATAGTAGTGATCATAAGTATATGTTTAAGTAATCCGACTATGGACCATTAGAAAATACAAAAAACAAAGTTCTCTTATATTAAAAGGAAACAAACCACACATATTGATGTATATATATATATAAAGAATGGATAACTTGGATATCATAACATAATTGGAAATTCAAAAAATGTAGAAGATTTCATACACTTTGGTTAGCGGAAGTTGTATGTACGGTCATGTGTGGACAACGCCAGATATAGCATTTATAGTTAAGGTAAATTCTTGAGCAATCCGGTTGTGGACTATTAGAAAACAGTAAAAAAATCATATGATACTTATATATATAGTTAGATAGCTTGGATATCATAGACTTTTCCAACACAGACTTTGATAGTTATTTGGATAGTCTTAATCCCACAACTGGGAACATTTTTTTGTTTTTGCATTGGGTACAATTCTGTGAAAAAATTATAGCATACAAACTTATTGCATCTTCTTACCATGGCAGTTAAATGTGTTGTATACTATGAAGCATCCAGAAATTTTAAATGGATCATAAATATTTTCAAAGGATTGTGTATAGTCGAACAAATTTAAAAACTAATTTTTTTCTCATGTGATAACAATACAACGACATGATCCCTAACGGTAAGTTAAAATTTATAGAAAATACATTTATATATGTTAAGAAAATAATACAAGACGATTAGATCGTGATTAAACATATCGATACAAACTTCGTGATTGTATATATTCCCAATAGAACACAAATACTTAAGATATTTCACAAGCATACCGCTCATATGGGGTATCCTTAGTCCATGTGATAGTTAGATACAACGAGAGTTTGTACAACTTCAGTTTTTGAATATATATATATATATTAAATTGTATTACTCTCAGGTTTTAGTATGTATATTTCCATTTGGTAGTACCATTATTAGGTCATATAATTTCGATGTTGCATGTCATGAAACTTTTATGCTCATTTAAATTAGGATAATATACTAAAGATACCCATAACCAAATTTAACATATACCTAATACCCCAACTATCAAATATACCCACCTAGTATCTAAATTTGGTATTTAACCCCCACATAATACTCATATTTTTTCATAACATCCAAAATACCCATGCTTCATCATATGCCATATTTATTATTGGTGTGGTTTATTTTAAACCGAGGGTAACTTTGTCAAATGTTTTAGAGAGTTTCAAAGGTATTAAATGTTTGGGTGTTTTTTTAGTGAGAGATTTAAGTTTCTTGGTTATATTAAATGTTCATTACCCTCATTAATGAAAGTGGTTGGGTATTTATACCCTTAATTATGGACCCGTGGGCTTTCGGGTCAAGTTGTGAAACCGGGTCGAGTTCAAACACCCATTAGTTCTTAAGTAGATTAGCACCTAGCTTAGTCAAAAGGTGTTTAGTGTTTTAATACTTTTGTCATGTCCGGATAGTTCAATGGGCGTTTATTGTCCGAATTAGCCATGTCCGGTTTTCTCAGTGAGTGGTGGTGAATAAATCTGAACTCATCAATTATTATTATTATTATCTAATCTTTATCTTTCAAACCGTAGCTCTAGAAAATTAATCATGAAGTACCATCAAATTTATCTTTTAATAGGAACAAAACTAGATTAATGAATGATATTTTTTTTATTCTTTTCATATCAGACCCATTTAGGCTGGTCTTACACTCGTTTTGACTAGTCTCGCATCTCACACCTTGTTTTTACATGGTCTCGCATCTCGCACTTAAACAAAACAAAATCCACCTTAAGTGTGAGGCGATGATTAAATTTGATTTTTTTTCCTAAGTACAAGGTATGAGATCAGGCTTACAAGGAATACGAGATGTGAGACCATGGTTAAATTTAAGTACGAGACCATGCTTAAATTTAAGTGTGAGACCGGTGTTTTAAATCTAATTACGAGACCAATTCAAATTTTTTTACCTTAAGTGTGAGATATAAATTAAATTGAATGCAAGACCATGGTTAAATTTAAGTGTGAGATAAAAGTTAAATTGAGTGCAAGACCATGGTTAAATTTAAGTGCGAGACTATGTTTATATTTGGTTTATTTTTTACCTAAGCATGAGATGCGAGACGAGAGTAAAATGAAGTGCAAGATGCGAGACGAGACAAAATGAAGTGCGAGTCCAACCTAATTGGGTTCGGATAAAGGAAACATGAAACCGAGGAAAAATAAAGTATGAGATGTAAGTTGTGAGATGCGAGACTAGGAAAAAACAAAGTACAAGATGCGAGATCGGAGGTAAAACGAAGTACGAGATGCGAGACCAGACAAACATAGTGTGAAACTAACCTATCTATATCTGGTAAAAAAATTCAAACAAAAATTATTTATAAATCTAGTTTTCTTCGACTTAAAAAAACCAATAATATTTTCGATTTTTTTCCAAACGTCGATTTGAAAGATACGAATTTAAAAAACTAGAAAATAGAAGGTTGGTTTAAAAGAATAAAAATATTATTTTTAAGTAGAAGAATTTGTTGAAAATGATTTTTTATACTAGTTGATAATATAAAATTGATTAGGTTATTTTATAAAACTCACATTTTAAATTATAGTTAAAAATGTAATTACTAATAAAAAAAATTATATTCCTAAATAAGAATGATAAAATTTTAAAACTGCTTTTAAAAATACACCATTTTAGCACCAATGATAATGTAAATGAAAGATCGTAAAAACCTCTATGTAAAATATATTGGAATTATTTTAGTTATCTTATTTAATAAATTAGACATTATATGAATTAGTATATTAGTTGTTAGTATTTCGGTCAATAAAAGTACAAAAGATGAAGAGTCAAAAAATAATGACACATTTCATTCGGCTAAACCGAGGCCAAACCAATACCAAAGAATAGATCCAAAAGGTAACTAAAATATGAGAAGTAGCAAAGGAATAGGTCGACCACTGATGGGACAATTCACAGAACTAACAGAATCACTGATAGCAATGTATGAGAAAACAAAGAATTCTATCAAGTACAATACACACTGGAAGTTGTTCGGACCAAAGGAGAATATAAACAAAAATATATATTGTAAGTTGCATATTGACATAAGTCACTTTATTAAATATTCTTGGATTTTGCATGATCAAATTTAAGTATTGATAGAAAAAGAAAAATTGAATGAGTTTGTTAAAAATAAAAACAAGAGAGTTGCATGGACATGGGTTAGGTAATGTCGCAACACATGCTTCGGCAGCAGCTCAATAGTTGCTCGATACAAATTTCATACCCGAGTTAGAAAAAGTAGAGAAAGATGATTACCTTTTAAACATGATCAAAATAGAAAAAATAATATAGCAACAATCACTGCATGAGATCCATACTTTGGAATAAAAAAAGATCAAGGATCAGGTACGCCGAAAAAATTGAGATAGTGTGTTAAGGGAAAATATCCCCACACTTATACAGAAACCCATACCCAGACCTGTCATTTGAGGATGCTGATCTAAGGGGAGTAGCCTCTCCCTATAGTGATGCAATGTTGATCATAGTAAAGTTTGCCGGTATGTAGATCAAAAGGGTGATGATCAACACATGCAGCTTAACAAATATCTTGTACCGAAGAACATATGAAAGAATGAAGAGAGCACCGATGTTGACCTGAATTTAAATATTTCTGATAGGATTCACATGCACAAATGCATCAGTCATAAGGGAATTAGATTTGGATGTGGCCCTTAGAAAATAAGAATTATGCAAAAAAAGTAACATGCCTCATTATAGCAGTTAATGCATTGTCCTCAATATAATATAATCTTGGGTCGATCATGGCTAGAATAAATACATATTTTAGTATCTAAAATACAATAATGTATGAGATATCATATAAACGATAGAGTGGGTGTGATAAGAGAACTAAAAACCACGCAGAGAATGATAGGCAACATCACTAGCTCTTAAACTATAGCAATCAGAGATTGAAAAAAGTTGTCTTGGAGGAATTAAATGACCCCAAAGAAGACCCTCGTTTGGTTCTACCGGGGAAAAAAGCGTATGAAGTTGACATGGAATAAATATTGCTACAAAGTAATGCCCTTCGGATTAAAAAACATAAGAATTGATGGCCTTAGTGATTTCTAGAGGGTGTTGTTGTAGAAGAATAAACAAGTTAAGACTTTTGGATAAATGGTGATGGTCTCAGTGATTTCTGGATGGTGTTGTTATAAAAGTATAAACCAATTAATACTTTTGGATAAAAGGTAGGAAGATAGTTGAGCTACTTGGTTAAATTTGGGGAAATAAGTTTTGATATACTAGTTAGGCATTAAATGCATTCATATATTTCATTAATTTAAATAAAGGTATTTATATCGAAATGAGCTATGGTTTTGTTTGGGTAACCCAAGCCTAAATATAACCCAAACCCATTTATATAAACCACCTCTAATTATTACACACTATTACATCATCCTTATAAAATAAACTTTGGTTTGACAAATCATTGGTACAACGTTCCCTTCTAAGAATTCGGTCATTATGAGTAGCCCCTTTAGTCCTTGTGAAGGTCCTCCGGGAGGACTTATAATTGGAGAAAATTTGGATTAAATCAGATAGACACTTGAAAATTCTGATTAAATCACTTTCCACTTTGGATAAAGTTACATAGATGTTTAAATCTTCTCACCGGTTCTGGTTTATCTGAATACGCTTTGGATTTATAATCTTGAGTGATTCACAAAGTTATCCGTATGTATTTATATACTCTAGTTAAACGTGTCATAGAGATATTCAGTCTACGACCACCCTTCTGAATGGTGAAGCGTGATAATTTTTTGAAACGATTCCACTTATCTAAATATTAACCGTTGGAGGAGGCTCTTTAACTTTTTTGAGAATTATACCTATTGGGCTTGTGAAAAGAGGTACTGAGATCCTCTATATTTCTCTATAAATGTTTCCCCTTTCTTAGCACCATTTCAATTTGTAGAATGTTTTAGAGATATAGAAGGAAGCTCTAAAATTTTACAACTGTGAATCTCAATTTCTATTCTGGTAGCCACTATAAAACTATTTCTTGACAACGTCTTCTTCTAAAATTTTATGTTTAAAGGTGACACTATTATGTTCGATTAGTTTTATCTCTAAGAGAAATTCACAGAGGAAAGAGCTGTTAGAAAAGCTGATGGGATGCCAGAAACCGATAGGTCAATAGTTATTAATCAAACCTTTGACTACGGAGAAACCTTCCTTTACAATAAATACTTTATTTAAATTTATCCCCATTCTCAACTGCTCAGTATGTTTCTTTGATAACTCATTCTTCGAGGCCAACATGGTCCTAAGGAGAAACTAGGAGCAAACGTCGATAAAAACATATAACAATGGGTTTAGATACTGAAGATAGACCATTTGTGAAGAAAAATACTCCTACTATGAGTACATAGGGACAAAAAGACTCTGAACATAAGGAAAAGATGAGGGAGTATGCCAAACAGGTTCCAACATCTCTGAACGTATCCCCATAGCAGTGGGCGATAAGCCGTATTTATGTTGCTAATAAGTCGGTTGTCAACAAATTTGAAAATAAATTGTTGTCCTCTAGGGTCAGTAGTTGGGGTATTAGGGTAATTAGAGGTGATTCCAAAGTCCTAAATGAGGATGAGGAATTGCAACAAGAATGAAGTAGAGGTGTAACTACCCCTTTCGGTGGCCAAGTGTATGGCTACCAAGATGTCAGTAACAAATACTTGATTTCTCTTTATAAAATCTCGTATTGTTATTATTTAAAGAATAGAATAGGAGCACTAAGGGCCAGGGGCTGAATCCAAGATGGGGTAGATATAAAGCTACCAAAATCGGTGATACATCATTAAATTGCGCATTAAAGAACTAGTTGTCTACCCCGATGTGCTGAACTGGGGGCTTCAGTTTCCATTTGATCCTAAAATAGTTCGCTACTTTGATCTAGTTAGCCTGTGTTCAAGTCAAGCCAACCCAAATTATTTGTTCATTATGATGTCGTGTATCATGGAATCAAGGTTATAAAAAATTAAAATATCGATAGAGTAATCTATAGTTATCACCAGGCTGTCGAGAAATCCTCATACCCCCCTTATACTTTCTTACTCGTAAAAATGAGTATGAAGTGGTTAGTGATTTGCTGGAGGCTGACAAAATGTGGAAGCTACAATTCTTCTTCATCAGTGTTAGTTGGGAGAAAGGTTAAAAGATCTCCTGAAAACACAATCTGATCAGCATATAAAGGGTGTGGCGAAGCTCCGATTATGTCTTAAGTGTTATCCTCAACTTTGACTTCCTTTATCTTTCAAAATTTGTATGTTATTTTATTATTATTTTTACAGCTATACAGAATTCTCAACAACAACATCTGAAAGATGCCAAAGAGACCTTCAAAAATTTACACAAGTAGGCTTTGAAGAACTGGTCAAATGCCTTTCACAATTTGTTCACTTCGAACAACCTAGTTTGGGGTCACCTTTAGCGGACTCAAGCAAAACTCAACCTGTCTGGGATGAATTCACCACCCCACCACACACATCAGCAATCCTTGATCAAATAAAGACTACTTATCACAAAGTATACATTCTTACTAGGAAGAAGGATCCAAGCCACAAGGTGGAGAAGAAAGATATTAGTGGCTCGAGTCACAAGAAATTAATTGATAGTGCTTGTGAAGAGAAGCAGTCTGAATAGCCATTAAAAAACTACTGAGGCCGATACTGTAAAAAAGAAGAAAATATCGAGCGCATCCAAAGTACATGAGGAGGGAAAACATAGTAGTGAGAAAAAGAGGAAGAAGAAAAAGAAAAGGACACACAAGATATGAAATTGTCCCCGTTACAAAAAAATCTATAATCCTTTTAATTCTTGAGTGCCACAATGCTCACACATTTGAAAAGCATACCTTCTCCTTTCCAGAGGAAAAACTGGTGAAGTTCAGAGTCCGACAAATACTAGGGAGAGTTTTAGAAAACAATCCCTAAATCTGGATGATTCTATTGACGATAAATCTGGGGGACACTCTTGCTTATTCGTCTTTGGGCTTTGTCAAGCCTATCATTGAGCTAGAAAGGGAGGTAACAAAACAAAAAATAATCATTGTACTCCTTGAAGAAGAATATCGTCTTCATAAAAAATATTTCGAATAAAAATAGGAGCTCGTTGACGGTTTATAATACTAAGTCTTGCAGGCTATAAAGAGCTTAATATGCGAAAAACTGATCAAGCAACCAAGATTATTGAGCTACGTGCTTCCGGGGCAAATGAAGTTTAGAATTACAAGGATGAGTAAAAATAACATAATGATCTAAGATATCTTTTGCATAAAACTGTACAAGAGCATAAAACGGTTACCAAGAAAGTCAATAAAGAACTATTTACATTTAAACTTCAAGTCGCAAATGACTAAGAGGATGCGGTTGACACATATGTTGAGAAGTGTTTAAAGTCTTTATCGAAATGAGATGCTTCGATAAAATCCGACATGTTTATAGACTTTTATAGAATCTTTGAAAATATGAACCTTAGTTATATTGGGATATGGTACCTGAAGAGGTAAGGCGTGCTGATATGGCATTTGTAGATGGATTGACCATTAATATAGACATAGAAGATGATGATAGTGCCTCCAAAAAATAAAAAAGAAGACTCTGAATGTGAGACCTTTAAAGAGTACCACCAATCATGAATGGTCCGGAGGCAGTTAAATTTATTTTCATTTCACAAGTTTTTCGTAAGTCCTTGGTATGGCCAATGCATTTTGTAAGTGTTTGAATATTTTGTGTAAGTCCTTGGTATGACAAAGGAATTTTATAAGTGTTCATATATTTTGTGTAAATTCTTGGTAAGGCCAAACCATTTTTTAGTTGTATTCAGGATCTATAAATGAATCAGTTTTTTACTCCTCATTTTAAAACAAACTTTCTACTCATCGAATAACATAATCAACGACTTCTTAGTTGAAGGTAATCAACCCCCAAATACACATCAAACCAAACTTTAGAACAAACCATTATTTCTTCGGATATGACCACGTTGACCGACTAATTTTGGAGCATTTTTATTGTGATCAACTAGTGTTAGAACATTTATACTTGACCAACTAATGTTAGAACCTTTTAACTGTGAAAAACTAGTGTTCGAACCTTTACACTTGACTAACTAATGTTGGATCCTTCTAGTTATGACCAACTAATGATGAAACCTTTTTATTATGAACCGAAAATATATGAATCAGTAAAAAACAATATAGGTACATAAAATCCATAATAATTAATAAAATTTAAGTGATTCAAAAATGTCATTAAAACCTCCCCGCACCAATAAAGTAGGAAATAGTGCCTCTTTAGATATTTACATCAAAAAATTTAAAATTATAGATGGATTTTTTTATAATCATTCTGGATAAAGTCTTGGATGCTTAATATTCTATGGGTGTCGAAGAAGGTTTTCTTCTTGATCTCCCAACCGATAAGTCCCAAGATTAACCTTTTCAATAACTGAATAAGGGTATTCTTAATTTGGTTCTAACTTTCTCAACCTTTTATCTTTAGTGCCTAGGAAGACCCTTTTTCAAAAATTTGTCATTCGTTCTAATAATTAAGAGATCTTAGATGTGCCCTTATTTGTTTTTCGTTAATTAAATCTATCTTAGCTCATCTACCCACATCATTACCCTATTCAAAGTAACTAACAATTTGGAAGGATGGGATAGTAGATTCAGCTGGTGTTACCGCATCCATCCCGTAAACTAGTGCAAAAGGGTATTCTTGAGTGGTCGTGTGGGACGTAGTCCGGTAAGCCCATAATACTTCTTGTAGATAATTTGGTCATTTTCCGGGTGCCCCTCTAAATTATTCTTCAAAACATTAAGGATGGTTCCGTTTGTCACTTAAAATTTCTTGTTAGCCTAAGGATAAAAAGGTGATGAAAACAATTATTGAATTCCTCTAAAGAAACAAAATGCTTCAATGTATTTATTTTCAAATTAAGGTCCATTATTTATTATAGTGGTTCTTAGGATTCAAAACTTGCAACATATATTAGATATGATGAACTTAATAACAGCTTTTGACGCAGTTTCGGACAAAGGCTTTACATCTACCCATTTTGAAAAATAAACAACAACCAGAATTATAGTCTGATGGCCTCCGTATGACATTCGGTGAAGGTTCAACCAAGTTCATCCCCTATCTATCAAAAGGCGATGCTTCAAATATTGACTCAAGTGTTATACTTGGTACATATATCGTATTGGCAAATCTGCAGAGATCAAATCATCAGACTAATTTTTTGGCATCTACCATGATAGAAGGCTAATAGAACCATTATTGTTAATGTCTTATAGCCACACTGGGAATATATCTCCATATCATGTAATTTAGATAATATCATATCTTATTCATCATCCCCGAGAAATCATAATAGTGGTCGACTTATTGAATTTTTGTAGAGTATATCCTTGAGTATCATGAAACAGTGCGCTTTGAATCTTAATATTTTTTCCAATACTTTATCAATTGGCAGATTCCATTTACTTATAAATTATTTAATCTCATATATTTAATCCTTCTTTACGGTGGTCGAGATTTGGAATGCCTATTTGGTCCCTAACATGTGCTCAGAATTTGTGGTTATCTTATGGTACTCTTGTATCGGCATCCAAAGATAACCTTCGGTATACGTAATGGTAACTAAGGAATCAACCATCAAATTTTTTGGCCCAAGGATCGTGTTTATTCTCGATGTATTCAAAGAAAACCGTTATCTCTCTCATTATCTTTAAATATTTTACCAATTAATGTTTTCTTGCTTCAGATTGACATGTGGCATGATTGATAAGAAGTTGTGATTTATTTATTAGAAGAACCTTTTTAGCACCACAAATTAATACGAGACTTAACCATGCCAATGATGCCTCGTATTATGCCTCGTTATTTGACGCTTTAAAGCCAAAGCGTATTACTTAATGCATTGAATCTCTCATGGAGGACACCAAGTAAACCTCTGATCAACATCGCAAAACATTTGAGCCCTCATCGGTGCAAACTATCCACTCGTTCAAAGGATTATCAATATTTGGCCTAGGTTCAAGTCGCTCGGGTTAAAACTTAACCAGAAAGTTTGCTAGAGCTTGTGTTTTAATTGTTGTTCAAGGAGATAATTTGATGTCAAAATCTCCAAATTACATTAACCATTTAATCATCTGACCGACATGTCTCGTTCTTACACTACATTATTCTTAAGTTGAAAGAAAGTTCGAACAGTACTGGAATCGGTATGGAAATGTGGACTTGTTTTTCAAGCTGCAACTACTATAGTCAAAGCTAACTTTACCAGTTTCAAGTATCGTTATTCAACATCTAGTAAACTTGTACTTATATAATAAACCGGGTGTGAATAACCTTCAACTTCTCTGACCAAAACCACACTTATGGAATAATATGACACTATGATATAGATAAACAATTTTCCTACGGTTGGTTTGGTTAAAGTCTTCATGGATGATATATGTTCCTTTATCTGTATAAAGGTTTCGTCACACTCTGAAATACAATTGAACCTGTTTTCCTTTCTTAATATTTAAAAAATAGTGCACACTTATCTGAAGACCTTGATATAAATCTGATTAAAGCTACTACCTTCCAATAAAAATTTATACTTATTTGATGGTCCTCATGGGATCCATGGAAATTAAAGCGTTCAAGTATAGCAAATCGACTTGAAGGCCTTTTCACTTAAAATGTAACCTAAGTATTTTACGGATCGTACATCAAATGTACACTTTGCTAGATTCAATTTTAAATTGATGGCTTTCATATTAGAAAATGTTTTCTCCAGATCAGAAAAATGATCTTCATCTCTCGTAATCTTAACCAACATATCATCTATATAAACTTCAACATTTCTTCCAATCTGGCTAGCAAATGCTTTATTTATCAAACGCTGATAAGTAGCCTCAACATTTTTTAAACCAAATGATATTACTTTTTAGCAATGGTGGTTCCTACTTGTTATGAATGTGGTGCTATGATGGTCTCTCGGATCCATCTGTATCTGGTTATACCCCACAAAGACATCCATATATGGCAAACGTTTATTACCCAAAATCGAGTCTATTAATTGGTCAATTCTAGGGACATAGAATGGATCCTTCAGAAAATATTTGTTTAAATCTGTAAAGTCAATACACATGCACCACTTCCTTTTTTTTAATATGTACCAGGTTTGTTGTCCAAAATAGATACTGAGATCCTCAGATATGCCTTACTTTTGTTAACCGATCTACCTCTACAACAATCGCTTTTGACTTTTCAACATAAAATGCTCTTTATTTCTAGATAACGAGGCATGGGTTGGGGCTTATTGCTAGTTTGTAGAAAATTAATGCCTGTTACATCCTCGATACACCAGGAAAACATATGCAAATTCTCATATAAAAAAGGCCAGTAAATGTTTCATTATGGCTAGTGGTAACTGATCCCCAATCTTCACATCCTTTTTATTTGGAAAAGTATAAACCTCAATATCTTAATCAGATATTACGGGACTATGAATCTCTCTCAGATTATCTATAGTGTCAGACTCAGACCATCCAAAAAAACTTTAAAACACCTAATTTTTCGGATGTTTTTTTCCGGGTACTTGTCTAGGTTCCCACTGATGGTCTCAGTGATTCTGGAGGGTATTAGTATAAAAGAATAAACAAATTAATACTTTTGAATAGAAGGTGACAATCTCAGCGATTTCCGGAGGGTATTGTTGTAATAGAAGAAATAAATTGAGACTTTTGGATATAACGTAAAGAGATAATTGAGCTGTTTGGTTTAAATTTAGAGACAGAAGCTCTAACATAGTGGTTAGGAAGTAAATGCATTCATCCATTTCACTCATTCAAACATGGCTATTTATACTGAAATGGGTCGAGTGAGCTTAAATGGTCCATGGACCCATCTCGGTAACCCAAGCTCAAATATAACTTACACCCATTTGTATAAACCACATATAATTATTACATATTATCACATCAACCCTATAGAATAAAATTTGGTTTGAAAACTCAGTGGTCTGACTTTCCCTTCAAAGAATTCGATCCTTATCAGGAACAACCTATCAAGGTTGGTAAATAAAATATTCACGAATCATATATGCAGAAACATACATGGTTATATTGGTTAAACGTTGGTAACCCGCCTACATGAAGAACACCATTTGGCAGATCTTATCGAGACGTTCAACAATCTTAGATGTGCGAACCTCAAACTAAATTCTGAAAAATGCGCATATGTCATATCCTTAGGGAAAATTCTAGGATATATGGTAAACGAGAGAGGAATTGAACTAGATTCAACCCAACTTGCTAATCTAACATCAATGAATGTATCAAAAAACGTAAAAGAAGTCAAAATCTTAACATGAAGATTAGCGGCACTGAACAAGTTTTTTTTGAGAATCCTCAGACAAATTTTGTCATTTTTTCCAAGTATTGAAATGAACAAGAAAGTTCCAATGGACTCTAGAGTGCGAATAGGAATTCAAAAACATCAAATAGTTATTAGTATCACTAGATGTATTAACAAAACCTACACATTCAACATACACATTGATGAATGTAGATGGAAACAAAGTCTTGCACCTCTTGAACATATAGCATTTGAAACTCTACCATAATTTTGGGGACTAAGAAATCTTGTAAATTACTATTCTTGCAAATCGTATTTACTAAACTATATAGATGTATACTTTTCTCCCTCGGTGGCGCGAGAAGTTTATAAATGAGGCATTCAACATTTATAAAATGATTTTCTTACCCAAAATATTGTTCATTTCTTATTTGATACAACATAATTATCATATTATATTACAAAATTCTGAAGCAAAATTTAAACTTTGAAGAATACTAAAGGGCATAATATTAGAAAAAATGGTGAAACAAAAATGCATTACCAAATTATGACTACCAAAGAATATGTCGAAGAGAAAATATATCTTAGTACAAATTAGACAAATTAAGTCTATGAAATAAATGAATTCTGTAAATAAAAATACCAAAAGAAATAAAATGCTTAAAGATGATTAGAAGCTTCATAGAAAAAAGAATATGCTTTGAATGATAAAAACAATTATCAATCCTAAAATGGATAACAAATATAATGACAAGGTGTCATCAATCCTAATGACGCACAAGAACAAAAAGGCAATAGTCAAGAGTTAATCCGTTAGTATAAAGTTACATTTGCTTAAAAATGCGGAAAACCTCTACATAGAGTCATACATCTTCAACCTATTTGGAAAATTCTAGAAAAAAATCAAGTAAAAACCACGTTATTCTGAAAATAATAATTCTCGGTCTAGTGTACTTTATCATTCAGTATAAAAAATATATAATGTAAGATATGTCATAGACACAAAGACTCGTCCATGAAAAATATAAAAGAGTACACGCAAAAATAATCTTAAAAAATATATTGCTAAAACAACAATTACAACAAAGAGGAAAAAAATAAATAATTAAATGGAAAAAAATACAAATTATATACAAAATTCAAGGAGAAGCCTAAAGCTTAGAAGAAGCATCATCGATTACTAGAATGTGGGGGGGGGGGGGGGAGGGGTATGAACAACTTTAAATTTTACACCTGCACACTCACAACAGTAAACTCGTTATCCACACTTATTAAATTTTACATTCCTTCTTCAAGAATGTCGGGGGGGGGGGGGGAGGGTATGAACAACTTTATAACAAAATATACACAAATAAATTCTTTCACGACCATATTATTTCCATCATCCTTTATTAAAGGCTAGGGGGCTACTGAAATACATATATAAAGACACTCGAACAAAATCTGAAAACTGAACAAAGAAATTCGAACAAAAGCAAAAAAAGTCGAAGAAAAAATAAGTATTTTGCAAGGCAACAAGACTTTAAAGCATCATCAGCAATAAGTCAAAGTCTCCAAAATAATAATAAAATTCAAAGGTCTAGTATTGCTCAAGCAAGGCAATTGGAAAATGAAAGATGTTTTGGCAAGAAGCAAAGATGAAACTGATAGAAAAACATCCACCTAGGCAAAAATCAAAGATGACTTCCATCAATAACAAGGCCATTTCAAAAAACACCGGCTAGTCTTCCTTCATTACTCTCATCAAGACTATGGGGCTATTAATAAGGGTGTAATTAGTCCACTCGAACCAATCATCACATAATCTTATCCAAACATGTAAATATCCATTAGGAGAAAGTCAAAGATACACTTAACCGCATATATTAATGGTTAGAGAAATATCATTCATTCTTCCCACGTATCTGGAAGATATATATTGTGACATGCATTAACATATATATAGAAGTCCAACTTCTTTTAATAAACATAACATATCTTTATTATTTCCTTCGATCTGTCGTTCTCTTATTTTCATATACTAAATACTTATTAGATTTATTATCGATCATCGTCTCAATTAACCATATAACATCATAAATGGTTAGAATAGTGTTTCCCAAATATAATGGAATGCTGATTTGATTTTTTACAATCATGTATTTTTTAACAAATTATAAAATTTAGTAATAACCTTACATAAAATTATTATTTAGTGATAAAATTATATTTTTTATTGATAAAAAATTACATCAATATAACAATAATTATAATAATTACGAAATATATGAAATGCATTCTGTTTATAAACTTTATTTCATTTATATAAAACAAAAAGTCAACCTCTGGAATTTCAATATAGAGTTATCTTATCTGATCCTCTGAGTTAATGGGAATTGCTAAAAAAAACGGTCAAAACTACTCCGTGAAGTCGCTTGTTTCTATTTTTCAATATTTACAAATTTTCCACTAGGCAAAAAATCCAAAAAACCTTTGAAAGTAAAATTAATTACAACTCATGCCATTGAGCACTTCTAACTACTCCATGAAGTTGCAAACACAATTTCAAACATCCACCATAATCATCTTCTCCAAACTACCTAAAACCTCCAAAATCAACAACCCATTAACCGATTTTTTTAAAAACCTCCAAACCTTCAAAACATGGCCGGAGGAGAGTCGAAACCACTTCCCATCCGGAGCACTATGGACGACGAGGAGTTACATTGCTTAATCCCCTCTTATTTTTGCGAAAATTAGATATTTTGAAAAAAAAAACCCGTTTTTTATGTTCATCGCCACGCATTGGCGTGGTTGGTGGGTCGTACGCCATGAGTGTGGCGCCCGTTATCATCCCCACGCCAACGGATGGCGTGGGCACCCTATATTTCGCCACACATGTGGTGAAATTAAGATGTCCGACACGACACTCATGGCGAAATTCCGTTAACTAATCCGGAATGCCGGTTCAATTGGTTTAACTACTTCTTATGTATTGCAGGATGTTACACAATGTGAAATTTCACTTGTTTCGGACTACGCTCATCATTTTACCACTCACGACGAGTATAGCTTAGGCTCGATGACCGAGTGGGTAAAAACCACGGGAAAGTCGTTAGGTTTTTCGATTAACGTAGCGTTTAAGGAGATGGGGAGAAGAGGGAGAACACCGAGAATAAATTAACTAGACGATTGTAATGAATGTAAAATTTGGATGTTTTTTGTTTGGATGTTTATCTTAAAAAACAATAACACTTAAACTTCTTAATATGCCGATTGCATTAAAACATTACACTCTAATCAAAAGCATTACATAATTAGAAATACATAAGAAAATAACTTAAAACAAATGATAGATAAGCTAACCCTGAGTTAGCATTGCACACTTAGTTTTATGGAGTCGGATTGTTCATTCCATACTCAAAGCGTTTCTCGAATGAATATTCATCTTCGTCACTATTTCCTTCGGGAGTTGAGTACGTTTCAACGGCGCTGGCTATTGCGTCGGCTATTTCTTGCTCTGTTTGCTGTATCGCATATGACACCATCTCCTGCGTAATTGTACTTTGCAATCCCATGTTGAATACATTTCAGACTTTGCTTCGGACTTCCCAAGGAAGTGACTCGATATGTATAGTCACTGTTTTAAGACAAGCTAACCTACCGGCGACTTCTTCGTGTCCGCGTGGTCGGGGAATTAAACATCCTGCACACGATGCCTCCCTACCGTGGTTGAAGAACATTCTGCACAAAACCGCATCGACAAAACTAGGAATCTCCTCTTGCATCGTACCTGTGGCGAAGTCAAATGCGCTTAGGAGGCTTGCATCTTCGTGCACGTTCCAGCTTGAATCACCCATTGTTATAACTTAAATGTTTAGTTTCATAGTCAGATTCTAGTATTTATAGACTCGAAGTTTGTGGTTCATTTCTAAAATAATTAGCGGGAAATGGTGTTTTTTTCCCACCTAAAACTTTTTGAGGCGGGAAACCTTCACTCTATTTGTTTTTTCCCGCCGGGTTACCTACTCTAATTTATTATAGCAAGATACAAAAATACTTTTTTATACTATCAAACAAAAAGGAAAAAGTATCATACATGGACCAAAACATCAAAATACAGAAAACAGTATCGTACATCAACCATCAACGAGAGCACCAAAATATAGATTACAGTATCATACAATCCGAAACCCAAAATGATACGTTTGATACATAATATAAATAAAACGATCTCACATCAAGATGAGATTAACAACATTACACAGTGAAAATATAATTTCTTAGTTGAAACCGTATATTCTATTCTCTGGAATATGTCCGAAGTTCGCAATGTCATCTTCTATCTCAGCAACCTTACTTTCGAGATATTCCCACATATATCTAGTCACGTAATCTGTCCTAACCAGGTTCCAATCAACAAGTGCTACTTGTTAAACTTTGTAAGGCAAGTTGGACAAAAGCTGAAGTGGTTCAGCTTTCGCATGATTTAACCTGCTTTTGACTTCTTCACGACTGCGTGGCGGCGGATTTGGATACTCCAAGCGTCCATAATCATAAAGCATCCTACAAAGTACTCGATCGAAAAAAAAACATCGGTCGTATCATCGGACATTGTTTGCTTAACAAACTTCACGGCCTAAAGCAATCGATGGTCTTCGTTCACACAAAAGTCCATACCTAACTCCATAACCTGTAAATAGAAACGCAAATGTGAAGGCGTACTTGAAAATACTAAAACTCACTTGGAAATCTGTTTTCGTAACAAAAATAGCATAAACACATATAATAGACACCAACAAACAGTATTAAACCGGTCCCGGACCATTCCTGTGACCGGAGCATCCCAGCGCCATCACTATGGCGCACAACCTCATATCTACGCCACATTGGTGGCGCGTGGCAGGGTCCCTACGCCACTCGCGATGGCGTAGGGACCCTGTTCTTCGCCTAGTGTGGCGAAGAACAGTTTCGCCATGGCAGAAGCTTGAAGCTTCTGCCATGGCGTACGAACAGCCCAAAAACCCACATTTTCTACAGATCTAGCCTAACTAAACCTAACTAACCTATTTAACAACAACGAAATGAACTTACAATAATTTTTCGATTCCGAATCGGAAATTTTGCTCGTCGGTGTCGATCCGGTTCCTTCCTGTAACTCCGACTAGACTTTCCGGTGACGATTTTGGTTTAGATGGGCGTCGGTGGGTGTGGAAGAGTGGCCGAGAGAGGGGTGGGTTTCGGTCTAGGAGTGGATTTCAGTTTTGTGGTGGGTAGAGAGAGAATCGGCTAGGTTAATTTTAGTTACTTTAGTTTTGTTTTACTTGAGTTTTGTTTTAGTTTTTAGGTTAGGTTAATTTAATTTAATTTAAGTTAGGTTAGACTTCAATTTTAGGTTTAGGTCTTTTTTAATTTATTTTAGTTTAGGTTAGTTTTAATTTTTAGTTATAATTATAGTTATATTTTTTATAATTTTTTTTAGAGAGAAGGTAGAGCAAAGTTAGAGAATTTGAGTTTTTTTTTGAAATTATGATAACTTCGCGGAGTAAATTTGACTATTTATAGGATTTCGTTCGGGTAAAATCGTCAAACAAAATAACTTCACGGAGTAATTTTAAAAAACAATTATAAGCGATTTCGCGAAATAATTTCGACCATTTATTTAACAATTCCTCTAAGTTAATAGGACTGGTGGTTGTCTTTTTGGACAAAGTTTGAAGCAAAAGTTGGACTGTAGACTGTAGTAGAGGTGTCAAACGGATTGAACCAGCACCAACCCGCACCGTTTAAATCAGAACCACGGGTTGCAGTCCTGTCGGGTTGCGGTCCTGGCGGGTTGCGGTCCTGGCGGGTTGCGGTCCTGCCAGGTTGCGGTCCTGCCGGGTTGCTCTTATGCGGTCCTGACGGTCTGGCGGTCCTGCCAGGTTGCAGTCCTAATGGGCCAGTTTCACAGTTAAACCGCCCAGTTCAAACCACTAGACGAACCATTTAAGAACTGTTTACCAGTTCAAACCATCAGCCAAACCATTTAACCATTTAAGAACCGTTTATCAGAATATTTTATAATGTTATTTAAAATTAATTTGTAAGTGTTAATTGAATCTAAATTCAATAATTGAGATATGTACCATATACACGAGTTAATTATTCTATTTCATGTATTTTAATTTACATATGTTATCATTTTAATCGAAACTTTATAATCATCAATTACATTTTAAAAAAATAATTGTAATTTGATTTTGATACGTTTGATTATATATTTATATTTATGTATTTAAGATGTTTTATTTAATATTATGTAGATATTAAATAAAATAAGTACATCTACTTGTAGTTCGATTACATATTTACAACATTTGAAGTATAAATTTAATATTTGAAGTATTCAATTTTTGAAGTATAAATTTAAAGTTTTAAAAATTGTATAAATTTGGATTATGTTCCAATTGCATAAACACATGTAATTTGGTTGTGAAATAAATTCAAAAATACCAAATGTGTTTCAATTAACTATCTGTAATTTGGTTCCTAAAAAGAAATTATATTATGATGGCATAATTAAATATAATTAATTAAATATATTTATTTAGGAGATTAACATCATCAACAATATAAACTATCTATTATGTTCCAAATTAACTTGTTAATAATATAAAATTTCTTTCAATAAACTAGAAAAAAAGGAAGAGTTTATAATATCAAATTTCTTTCATTAATCTAGAGAATTTAATATATATTCTTTTCATAAAAGTACTAAAATTATTAAAAAACTAATAGTTCGAAAAATCTATTTATAGATTTTTTTTTAAATAATAGTTCGAATTTCCTATTTATATAAAAAAATTTAATTTTTTTTTAAAATATTAGTGCGCGAAATCCTATATATAGAGTTTTCATTATTTTTAATAGTTTAAAGTGCTTACATTTTTAAAAAAATTAATTTTTTTATAAAAAAAATATTTTTTTAAAAAAAAATCAGTCACGGATGACGTCAGCAAGTGACGTCATCCGTGACGTCACCGTGCGGACCATCCGCTCAGACGTGCGGATGGTCCGCACGATTCAAAAGGTAACGGCTAGTAGAAACTAGCCGTTACCTTTTGAATCCGGGGCATCCGGACGAAATGTCCAGATGCCCCGGATTCATCCGGACCATCCGGACGCAGGTTCGGATGGTCCGAATTACAGGTTCGGGCATCCGGACCTGCGTCCGGATGGTCCGGACGAAAAAAAAAATCGGTTTTTTTAAAAAAACAAAATTAGGTCTCCCCTATAAATAGAGGAGAGCCCAACTCGAACCTCACACACTCTCTAAATCTACTATAAACTCTCTAAATCTCTCAACTTGTTCTAGATTTTTATATTAAGCTTAACTTTTGTATTTTACATATCGTACTTCTGTTTTCGAAATAGTTAGATTTTTTTTTTCGAAAAAAAATTGTTATTAGTTTGTATTAGTTATTATTTGTGCTTATTTCCTATTTCCAATGTCGTCTTGTGGCTTCAACAACAGGTTAGGACAAGTAACTCCGAAAACTCATTTTTTGGAATTTTCTTCTTTTATGATGTCTCCTCCACCCGAGAGGGATCCGATCACACGACGCATCAAAGTGCCACTGAACCTACGAATATGAGTAAGACTCTCAAACAAAATTTTAGTATGAAAATTTCTGATAAGGAGAGGCGAAACTTCAAACTTGTTAGTACTACACGTACGACTGTTAGTAAGACCGCCAAACCAAATTTTAGTTCTAAAATGGTCGACAAGGTGACACGAAGTGTCAAACACCCAACTATAACCAAGACTAAGAGTAAGACCGTTGTTCCTAAACAAAGTCTTAGTACGAAGACGAAGATGGTCGATTTGATTGCTGCTGCGTTAAGTAAGGTTAATCGTGAGACTCGAGGACAAGTTTTGGGAGATCCATTACAAATTGCATCTACTGTTGAGAAAGTTTTGCGACTTAAAAAAGTGGTTAGCGACAAGAGACTAAAAAATGTATTTTAGCAATTGTAATATTAAATATTTTAATATAACTTGTAATATTTTAGCATTTGTAATATTAAATATTTTAATATGACTTGTAATATTTTAGCATTTGTAATATTAAATATTTTAATATAACTTGTAATCTTTTACCATGATAAAATATGATTTTGGTTTAAAAAATAATAAATAACATTTGTAATATTTAAAACCAAATCACAATAATAATATTCAAAATGTAATATTAAAATTATAACAATATAACTTAAAAATAATAAATAACACTTGTAATATTTAAAACCAAATCACAATAATAAAATTCAAAATGTGATATTAAAATTATAACAATATAACTTAAAAATAATAAATAACATTTGTAATATTTAAAACCAAATCACAATAATAAAATTCAAAATGTAATATTAAAATTATAACAATATAACTTAAAAATAATAAATAACACTTGTAATATTTAAAACCTAATCACAATAATAAAATTCAAAATGTCATATTAAAATTATAACAATATAACTTAAAAATAGTAAATAACACTTGTAATATTTAAAACCAAATCACAATAATTAAATTTAAAATGTAATATTAAAATTATAACAATATAACTTGTAATATTTTTGCATGATAAAATATGATTTTGGTTTAAAAAATAATATATAACACTTGTAATATTCAAAACCAAATCAC
Organism: Limnanthes douglasii subsp. nivea; assembly: GCA_036936605.1. Lineage (NCBI taxonomy): Eukaryota > Viridiplantae > Streptophyta > Magnoliopsida > Brassicales > Limnanthaceae > Limnanthes > Limnanthes douglasii. Next base: position 324,924,637 of record JAUPFV010000002.1, read on the forward strand.
AATAATAAAATTCAAAATGTAATATTAAAATTATAACCATAGAATTTGTATTAGATCTAAAAACATAATAATAATATTCAAAATGTGATAATAACATAAGTAATATTTAAAAATTTAGACTATATAATAATTACAACACTAAAAATATTAATAACCAAAACAAATTAATATTAACAAAAATGTAATAATAATTCTATAATAATATGCAATATCTCAATATTTTTTAAATATAACATTTTGGTTATAAAATAAATAAAATCAGCATAATATTTACCAATAAACCGCCGATTTTTTACAAATAAACCATGGTTTCGCAGTCCTGCCGGGTTGCAGTCCTACCGGGTTGCTCTTTATGCGGTCATGGCCGATTGCAGTCCTAATGGACTAGTTTCGCAGGTAAACCGGCAGTTCTTATGCAGGTTGTCAGCTTTGAACCGTGGTTCCAGAACCATTAGAGACCTCTAGAATGTAATAACTAAAATAAGATACGATGGACGGCTAAGAACAATCCTCAACCACAATTATTGAGGACACGTGGCATCTTCCAAGGTTTAGATAAGCAAGTTGGGATGGTTTTCAGGTGCTTTTTAAAGGACGGCATGTGTGTACCATATCGCTCTCACAGTTTCACTTGACAAATATAATATGCATATCTTAACCTGCCTAGTGGAACTATAAAAACAGGTATATTTGTTTGGCAAGGCCTGATTCGCGCCGAACCCGACAATAAGATTGGGTACAACTCGCACCATTTTTTCTATTATTCTGAATATTAAAACATATATTGCGTCGTCACTAGTAAAAGATAAAAAGACATCGTTAAAAAAGGCCGAAATTATTCTATAAATCCGCAAGTTTTCGTCTTTTCTAAGATATTTGGTCAAGCGATCGTTTTATAAATATTAAATATATATATATATATATATATATATATATATATATATATGATTTTATTAGAGAAGAAGTCGTTATGGTTTTTGTATTATTTAGAAAGTGTGCTTTTTACATAGTGTATATGATCTTATTCATAGATATAATAAAAAGCTAACGGGTTTGGACCTTATATCTTTAACAATCTCTTTCAAATTCACAATGCAACAATAATAAGCATTGAGAGTTTGTCACAAAGAAAACGAAACTGCGCTATTAACTGAGCATTCGTGAAAATATCAACAACCTATTAAGTTGATTGAGCATATGGAAGCCAGATAGTGTTGATCTGAAGATGATGCCGATTGAAGTGACAATATGTTTGGTCGACTTAATTGTACGAGTAGATCTTTTGACGGTGGAGCTGGTGGTTACTAAAAGAATGACCTACCTCTAGACTTGATATAGCAAAAGTAACATCAGTTGTAGTCGATGTCTCATGAGCTGTCACGTCAATATCAATGGGTATGTCGCTATTATTTTCAAAAGGATCAATAGTCTGAAGTTTGGTACTTGTTATATTATGTTATTTTGCTAGAATCGAATAAAACGGGATATGCTCAAGAAATATAAGATGTCGAGAGATATAAATTTTATTACTAATGGGATCAAAACAATGATAAACTTTATGTCTAACACCATAACTCAAGAAAACACATATTGCGGATTTAAGGCCTAATTTGTTGCGTTCTACATGAGGACGAAGGACAAAAGATGTACATCCAAATACTCGTAAGGAAGAATAATCTAGAAATTGTCAGTATAACTTCTAAAATTGAGACATCCCTATATTATGAGTAGTAAGAATTCGATTAATCATATAGACAACAATATGAATTTCTTCTCCAAAAAATATAGTAGGAACCTCAGCACATAAAAGCAAAGAATGAACAGTCTCAATAAGGTGACAATGTTTTCTTTCTGTAACACCATTTTGTTAAGAGGTATCAATACAAAAGAACTGATGTATGGTACCATCAGATACAATAAATCAAGTAAAATCATTGGACGTATATTCACCTCATAAGTCACACCTGAATTATTTTATTACAACAGAATGTTGAGTCTTAACAAGTGCCCGAAATTCTCTATAAATTCTAAGGAAATCTGATTTTTGTTTTATAAGGTAAACCCAAGTATATTGAGTATAATCATCGATGAAAGAAACATAGTAGGACAACCCACATTTTGTGTAGACATGAGATGGACCCCAGACATTAGAATGAATAATATAAACAAGGGTCAAGCTATGTATACCCAATTCGGGTTTAAGTATACCCAATTTTGAGTATACCCAAAGATGATCTGAGTATATACCCAAAGATGAATTTTTTAGTAATTAAATTTTTATTTTTTTTTAAAAAAAAAACTTAAAAAAACAAGTTTTGATTTTGTGTTTTTATTAGAAGAAGTTTAAAAAAATTAAAAAAAGTTTGAATGTTCTCGAGGCAACTTTGAATGTTAAAGAACAATTTGAAGAATTTCACAAAATTGTAGTAATATGGGGTTTGATCTAGTAGAGAGTTGTGTTTTTTTGGGTATACATAACCAAATAGATTGTTTTGTGAATTGGGTGTATCTAGGATATACTTAGTGTTTTTTTTTTTACTTAGTGGCAATTCGGATATTAAATGAAATTTCAAGGGTTTTTTCGTCCTAAAAAAGTCAAACAAAAGTCAACAGCGTTTTTGGGTATACTTAAATCACATTTGGGTATATATAGCCGTACCCTATAAACAATAGAAGAAGTGACACTTTCATTACACAGTACCGCCGAAAATTTTACAATTTTATAACCACTACAATCCAAAATATTTCAAGTGTTTAACTGATTTAAAGCTCCTTTAGAGAGTAAACTTTTTAAATATGATGCATATACATGTCTCAGACGAGAATGCCTAAGATATAACTCAGACGATGAAAGATTTAAATGAAACAAAGACAAATCAACCCTAGAAGAAGCAATATGAGTCAAGTATGTTTTTCCACTATCAACACCATAGAAATCCACATTTGTTACTTCAATTTTCTCTAAAACATAGAGTTCCCCTATTTTACGACTTGTCCAATCACTCTATGAGCCTATTGATTTTTTATAACACAAACACAATAACCCGATTTACATAACTGGCTAACCGAAATAAGATTCAAAGCAAGGGTGGGAACATAGTAAACATCGGATAGCGATATATGAGTGATACAAATCGAGCCAATACCATCTACTGACATTGGTGTAGCACTAGAAAACAAAACAGATATGGGTGAAACATGAGAGAAGAAACAAAATTTGACATGTGAGGTGACATATGATGGGACGCACCCAAATCTAAAATCCACAATGACAAATCAATACTTAAAATGGAAGACGAAGACATACATGAATGGTATGTAGATATAGACATAACAAAGTTCTTATTCAGGTTGTTACTAGTAGATTGTAGAAACTTATATTTTCCTATCATATTCGTAATAAGATCCACAATCTCTAATCGAACAAAATCAAACAATCAAAGATACTAAATCCAAATGGAAGAAATCACAATAAAAATCTTAATCAAACCCCAAATCCAAAATCAAACCAAGTGTGAATACAAAATCTTAATGGTCTAGGAAAATCAAATCGAATACTCAGTCAAATCCAAATCCAAGTCCAAATACCAAATCCAAATACCAAAATAAATCAAATTTCTAATTTCCAAGTTCCAATTTTTAATTTTCAATTTTCAATCAAAATAAAAATAAAAATCAAAATAAAAATCAAAATAAAAATAAATTGAATTTAAGGTTTTACCAACAAAACTGTTACACTGTTCCGGTAGAAATTTTGCCCGAACCGTAGCACTGAATCATAATCCAACCAGTCATATTGAAGGATTGGATGTCCCAAACACGATATCAATAATTGAGAAAAACGGACACTGTTTTCCTTTCGATCAGACCGTTTTGATTGGGTTGCATACAACATATCCGGAAACCGAAAACTGTATCTCTTCTAATGATTTCGTGACCCGATTATTGTACAAACAATTATCATATTGAAGTACATCAATATTTTAGTGTAATATTTTGATGCTAATTGCAATTAATTCTCTTCAATTTCACCAATTAATTCTCTACAATTTCACCAATTAATTCTCTACGATTAATTCATTGATGTAATTTGACCAATTATTTCCATGCAATTTCACCTCAGCAACTAATCCATTTATGCAATTTAACTGATTAATTACTTTGCAATTTCACAAATTAACTTTTTGCTATTAATTCCCTGAAGAAAATTCACTAATTAATTCCTTTCGGTTTCACCAATTACTACCAATTTCAGGAGTTAATTTTATTGCAAAATAAATTGCAAAATTGTCACAAAATAATATTTCGAGTTTTTGTCGATTTTATTCGTTTGGACCGAACTCAAATTTTAATTTTTTTTGATAATACTATTTAACTGATTCAAACCTATCTATATAGAAATAAGCAGCTCAATGATAATAGTAAATTCATGTTTAGTTTTAATTATTACTAACCATAAATAGCACATGAAAAAAAGTACTAGTAAATAAATACTCATTCAACTTTCTCATTACCAACTAATACCCAAAAATATGATAGTGTCAATTAGTACCTCAGCCAAATAATAGACAAAAATACTCTCTGTATTCTATATATGAGTTATTTGTTTCAAATTTCTTATTTTTTCCTTTTTATTTTTATTTTTATTTTAAAAAATTTGTAACTGTAGTTTGGAAAAAAATGCCCAAAGTACAGTCAGCTTTGTTTTTTTTAAGACAAACAGAAGTAGCTCCATTTTAGTACAATTAATATTCTATAGAGGATCTAATTTTGTTCATCTTAAAAAAACAAAGGCAATGATACTTTCAGATATTTTTTTCGAACTCAAGTTTGAAAGATATAACATTTAAAAAAAAAGGTAAGAAAGTTAAATTTTAGTTCAAGAATTAGAAGTGGTTACGTGGCTGGTGAGAAGTGTGGATATTTGAGGTATTATCAAAGAATTAGGTATTGATTGTGAGTTATATAGATGAGATGAGTATTAAGTAGTAATAAAATGGAATAAGGGTATTAGATGAAAGTATAATAGTTGAGTAGGTACTTTAGCTGCAATTTCCCATAACTTATTTACTAATTTATGTGTGGTTTTTCTCTTAGTAAACTTTACCTATTTAGTTCCTATATGTTTAGGCCATTTTAAACTTTAAGTATCTAAAAACATCGAGTACAAGTGTGCGTGTGTATATATAACTTTTAGCTGTTGGTTTATTATTTCAGAGACTCTTAATATTAATATATTAATATAAAAATAATAAGGGTACAATTATTCGAGCTCGAATCAATCAATTTAAAAATCTTATATAAACATGAAAATATTTAGTTAGGCTAAGTCGAAATTATAATTAAACCGTAATCTTTGGTTAGAGAATTATATTTTACTATCTCCCATATATCCGAGAGATAATTATTTTGTAACACGACCTATATAAAAGTCCAATTTCAATTAACAACGCAAAGTATCATTATTTTTCTCTTTATCCTCTACTCCGTACTCTTTATGATCCTAAAGAAATATTCAATTCACTAATTAATTCATCTCCACAACGATCACAAAATCACCACATTAGATGGCACCGTCTGTGGGAACGCGAGAAATCTTGTTTTTGTTAAGAGTAATACAATCCGAAAATAAGATGTCGAACATGATAAAAAAACATGGATCAGTCAGTCGACGAGAGAATCAAAATTGAGCTTCTAGAAAATCAGCAACCAAACTCACCGGTGGTCAAAGTCATACCGAGTGAGAAAGATGTAGAGTTATCATCACCCCTGAGATTGAGCATATGGATCACCAGTTGAGAAGTGAACAAGCAAGAGATCTTCTGCATCTGTAGGAGCAAATCATATCTCAGGCTCGTAGAGTCAAGTCTATCGTCTAGAAAATGGATACATAGGAGAAGGAAGAAGATGATGAAGCTATCTCAATGTCACCACGAGACATGTATGAAATAAAGAATCATAAAGACAAAAAATAATATGAGAAGACACATTAAAATGAAAAGGAAAGCTACGACCAATGATCCACTAACAGAAGTCAGAGGCAATGAAAGCACCACATGAAAAGGAGAAAGAGCAGAAGCGATATCTAACCGTTCGAGAAAAGAAAGTAGTAGATCAGAGTAAAGGACAGAAGCTAAAAAAGAGGATCCGATCGTCTAACTAGTTAAGGATTCCAAAAAACAATCAACTATGAAGAGCAGTACCAGTACAAGCACCACTTCCACAAAGCTATATGCCTTTATCAGGTTATCATCTATATGTAAAATATATCACGTTTAAGTAAACAGGTCATGCAGTCTAACCGAGCATATAACAAGGTGCAAAAAGAATCCCATCGATATATCTACCATATCATGCTCAAGGGAAACAACAATACAATGTACCTAAATAGATGCACAGTGTGCCAACATATCAACCGAGATACACACAACCATGGAGACCGACCGAATATCAAAGCTAAATCAAAGGGCACAAATTAGAAATGGCTAGGGTTCCAACATGCTTACCCGTTCATGGACGATATAAAATATCTATATGAGAATGAAGAGCCTCAAGAAGATGATGAGTCCTCACTACCCCCCAAGATATTATATCGAATCATGTTGCCGCATTACCATAACCACAACATGGGCAATTACAATAACAAAAAGGATCCAAAGCACCACATCCACCACTTGGTGCGCCAAGGAAAATGCATTGAAATTTTTCTATAAGCTCACACAAAATTTAACAAATGATATAAAGGTATAAATAAAAAAAAGGAAAACGTATAAAGTACTCACATTATTGCCCAAATCTATTTGTCTTCTAGCCAACAAATTTTTCAACATCAGTTATCTCCATTATAGTTACTGATTTTGCAGATTCAAGATTGGTTGATACATCAATCCTATATTTAGGAGGAGTAGCATTAACACTGGCATCCTCAATAATAACGGTTATGGGCAAATCAACTCCATTAGTTGTGCGTGAAACACCGTTTCAGGCGACTGGTCATAATAAACTAGCCTTTTAACCCTGCTTTTCTTTTGATTTTTCTGAATAGCACGTCGTTTTCATTAGTGAACCTCAATTTAGCATGTTTTTCTGTACCAGAGACTAAAGTTTTCATATTCTCTAGACTACCCGGTTCAAGAGAAGTTCTAGGAACCTTTATTTTCCTAACATGAGAATATCTCTTCTCAATAACTTAAGACATTTTCTTAATGATTATAACTTGTTTTTATGAAGATTAAGAAATATTCATGGCCAAGCCAAGGCCTTTAGAACTCATACCCAACAACCATAAACTTAAAAGCAGAATCCTTGATAGGAACCACTTTGTTTTAGATGAAAAACATTGGTAACTTTAACTTTGACAAGTAAAAGTTTTGAAGAAGATAACTTAATTAAAGAAGTTACAACATTAGCATTGGGAATAGTTGCCTTCTCCTTCACATAAGTTACTTGGGGATCAACAAATTTAGTAGAATAATGATCAATAGCTTTGGTATAAGAATAATCAACAATCTTTATTATTGTCAACTTAATTTTTCCTTCTATAACTTGAGATGAGGTAGACTAAAAAATATTGTTTTTTATTTAAATGTTTTGACCCTAAAAGTACTGAACAGAGAGCGACAAACATCATTTCTTACTTTTGAATCTCCTCTCTTAGACTAAGAAGATTCTAAGAGAGGCGTGACATAGGTCGTTTTGGTCTTACGGATTATGGCTTTGGTTGATGAAATGATAGTATCTTTATACATTTATGTTGGTGCATCTGAAATGTTTACGGTCACATATGGAACATGATTTAGTCATAAATCATAAGACATGAATTTATATGACCCAAAAAAGGAATGATAAGTATTAATTCATTACTGATTGCCATAATCCACAAAAAGAGCATAATTAGCATTTGCTTGACGCACAACCTCGCGATAGAATTTCTCATACTCTACACAATCCATGATAAAACTTTTTATAAATTGCGCTAAGAAAAATTACGCCTCATAAATCATGCATATGTTAGAAAAATAAAAAATAACTAAAGCAAAAATATGATTACTTACTTTATGATTTATAGTACCGAGACACTAGGTTCTTTGGCTTTCTCTTATTTCTTTTAAAATTTCCTAAGAACTAGACAAAATTTTATATGCCATTTTTACCACAACTCGGAATGTTGGAGATGACTTCGGCGTCATTAGGAATCATCAAGTAGAAGTAGAGTCTTCTATCACTAAAGCTAACGGTGACCATGAACCAAAAATCATAGACACTAAAAGACTTGCACAATAATATGGAGACAATTATTGAAGATATCATGGTCTTTTATAAATTAGGCACCAGGTGGATGGGGCACATACAAGTTAAATAAAATAAGGATAAAAAATCATGGACTAAAGGCCAAAGGACCATTATGTCAAACAAAAAGTGGTAGAGAACACCAACTCAGTGACTTTAACATCAGAATGACTATTTCCCAATTGTAATCCCTAACAAATACCCTAACTGGAATCTCATATCCCATAAATTTATGTGAAATATTTGATCAGTAGATGTATGTGTATTTGTGGAATTATAAATAGACCAACGCTTCGGGATTCAGCTTCATAAATAGAAGTACATTGATTCTCTACATCAAAAGATTGATATGACATCCTCGCCTATAAATGCTACATCGTTACCATGAGCGTCGCGATACTTCAATAATACTTAATTGAAGTTGTTTCCTCGTTAGAAAGCATTATAATAAAACTCCTCAAAATATTAAATTCCACTTTGATTTAGACGATTATAACATTTTTATTCTTCGCAATGCAATTGCATTGTCATGATTCTAGCCATTTTTTAAGAAAAATATAGTAAAAAAATAAAAACAATTTAACAAATAAAAAATATAAGAGAGTTCATAGTGAAACAATTTAAAGATGAAATAAGAGAAATAAAAACAATAAAAAAAGTTTTGTAAGAAGATATGTAAATAGTGGGAAAAAAACTCCAAACGAAAAAATATACATATATATAAATCTTAACCTTTGAATGATTTAGATTGTTTTGTATATGTACGAATGAGATTTAAACATACTATATAATTATAACAACTAAATTTGAGAAGACAACACCATATGTGCCGGTGTAATGACACTTCTACACTCTCCAACACGTGACATTTGAATTTTAAACTTCACCATTAAATTAACTTTTCACGTTTAATGTCAAGTTAAAGAAAAAAGTTCCACCCAAATAAAGATCATGAAATTACAATTTTCAGTAAAAGCATTTCATGGTAGAATAAATTTACAGTTATACCGAAACACAAAGTCTCAGGTTATATGTTCACAAATTTAGCTTAAAGCATAGGTCCTTCTTTCACAATTTGAAATGACTATGGGACTACATCTTTATATCCGCTAGTAATCTGAAGCAACATTAAAAGCAACATTTTTAACTTCTCATAAATCTTAAACTCTGAAGATTTTTTGCATGTGAGATAACCATTACCGGTGAATAAAAAACAAAATAAATATTACATATACTTGTACTTTTTTTCTTTCGATAAAATAGATTTTTTTTTTGTCTTCAAGAAGGTTTGGACCGGCGAACTTTTTTTAATGAGGCAAATATAGGGTCAGGAGACCTCAAGATTCTCACGAGTCAAGACATGATTGGTTTAGTAGCTCGACTTAAAAGATAAACAGTTTGACAATAACTTACAACTTTAAAGATACAAGTCGTGTAAGCTTCGACAAACAAAATCAAATGTGGATGCTACATGTCTCGGCGAATAAAATCCCCATCACGACTATAGTTTTAACTCAAATCTCTCGTTAAAACTAAAATGACCACTATTAAAATCATAAAATGTAAAAGATAAAATCTATTAGCTTTTTTTGTGGATAAAAAACATTAAATAAATAGAGAGTTCATACAAATATCTAGGGCATACCCCCGATGAAATACAATCGATAAGTGAAAGACTGAGAACATAATTACCAAGTAGCCGAGGTAAAATAGAAGGGACATCAGAATAACAATATAAAAAGTAACAAAATAAGAGAGAGTAGGATCACCAATGCTACGCAAACAGAATCAACGAGCAACCCGATGTGAGCTCCAAGGAAGTCCTCCGCAAGACCCCATACCAAGTGCCCGAGTCAGAAGCGATAGTACCTGCAATAAGAAAAAAGAATAAGTAGAAGAAAATCAGTTACAAAGGCCAGCAAATCTTGGAGCCATGGAATCTGAACCAAAGATCGGAGAAAATTCGGTGAGAAATCTGGTAGGCGATGACCGGAGGGGAACAAAAAACTCTTGAGTTTCTATCTTTCCAGACGTGGTAGGTTATCGTACCAAAACAAGTGCGCCAAAGGTGATGGTTTCGAGATTGAGACCAGTTTGACGCCTCATTAATCTAAGACTGCCAGTTAGAATGAATTAAGGGGAAACCCAATTTAGAACTGGCGTTGGTCCAAATTCTCTGGGTGAAACTACAATAAAAAAGGAGATGAGCTAAGGTTTTAGGAGCATAATTGCAAAAAACACAATCAATCGGGGTATTGTAACCCCAACTGAGTAGCTTGTCCATAGTGGAAATTTTTTTTTGGACAGCAAGCCAAAGGATAAAGGAATGACGTGGAATGTTGTATTTATTCCATACTAACTCGGCCCACCCCACGACGGGAGTGGATGTATGAATGACATTGTAGGTATCCTTGATAGTGAACTTGTTGCATCCAGCTTTCACATTCCAAAAATGGACGTCTTGAGAAAAAATGTTAGGAGAGGGGAGGGAGAGGATGAGTCTGTTGATCTCCTTGAGATTTACGTTACTAGTAGCTCTTGTGGATCTGAAATTAGAGGGCCAGTTCCAGTTTCCATTGAGAATGACGAGACTTTGAGGTTCTTCCCGAGTCTGGAATCATCAATAATATTAGAACCGTAGTGCATCGCGAGAGAGGTAGGGAGAAGCCATGTGCCATACCATAAAGATGTACTCGAACCATTCCCGATAGCAACCCTGTACAAGTTGCTCGCCACAGGGCGAAGCCGAAGAATTTTCCTCCAAATCCAAGAAGGAGAGGATCCGAAAGAAAGATCCGAGAAATTTTTATTTTTGATTTTTTCCATTTTAATCCAATCACTCCAGATCGAATGATGATTATTACTGATAATAAACCAAATATGTTAGAGGACAGCCGCCTGACTCCAGATTTTGAGGTCTATGATCCCAAGGCCGTCCTCTTTCGTGGGAGAGGTGATATTGGACCAGGCTATTTTAGCCCAATGGGATTTCATAGCAGAACCCGACCAGAGAAAACGACGAAGGTATTGAGTAAAATCTTTAATGATCCTGGAAGGAAGGATAAAGATGGAGGACCAATAAAATTGCCCGGGAAAAAGGACAGATTGGATGAGCTGAAGTCTGCCCGCATAAGACAAAAACTTGGAAGTCCAAGAATCTATCCTAATGGTGATCTTGTGAAGAAGATGACGACAATCTAAATGGGTAAGACGTCTTGTAAGGAGAGGAACTCCCAGGTATTTGACTGGGAGAAATCCTTCAAGAAAACCCATAATGGAAAGGAGATAAGCTCTCAGAGGGTGATTGATACCCGAGAGGAAAATAGGGCTTTTAGAAAGATTGACTTTGAGACCAGAAAGATCATGAAAATCGTCCAAGGCCTCTTTGATAAGGATAAGAGATTTAAGGTCACCATGACAGAAAATCATGCGATCGTTTGCGAAACAGAGATTCGTGATTTTAAGCTTGTGGCTTTTCCAATGGAATTTGAAGTTTTTTTCATGACTCTTCTCCTTAAAATTACATGAAAGAACTTGCATGACCAGGACAAAGAGGAAAGGAGAAAGCGGGTCCCCTTACCGGAGACCCTTTCTACCTTTGAAATTACTGTAGGGTCTCCATTGATGATAATAGAGTAGGATGGGGAGGAGATGCATTTGATAATCCAGTTGATCATCTTGTCCGGAAAATTCATTGTCACAAGAATTTCCAGAATGAGATGCCAACGAACGTTGTCAAAAGTCTTTTTAAGATCAATCTTAAGAGCAACTATTTTACCATTAGCATTAGTATGGTAGCCTTTAAGGAGTTCTTGGGAAATAAGGATGTTGTCCAAGATGTTTCTTCTCGAGACGAAAGCCGATTGAGAATTGTCAACCAGGTAGGGGAATGAGTCTTTAATTTTGTTGGCTAAGATTTTGGAGATAATCTTTTAAACAACATTACAAAGAGCTATCAGCATAAAATCAGCGGTCTCCGAAGGGGAGTCCTTTTTGGGGATAAGAGCGATGGAAGTAGAATTTCAAGTGGAATTGATGATTCCGGTATGGAAAAATTCAAGGACACCATTACAGATATCCTCCCTAACCACATTCCAAGAGCTTTTGAAGAAGCAAGAATTAAAACCATCAGGGCCAGACGTTTTTTTTTGCTATCAATACTGAACAAAACAGATTCGATCTCCTCACAAAAGATCTCTCGGACCATATAAATTTATTAGCTTTTAACCCATGCTTAAGACTTTAAATGTAAATAAAACATTTGGACCGAAATTAATGTAATGCTAACTCCATATAATCTAGGTTTTATATTCATTATGTTCATCAACCTAAAAGAAGAGGTCTACAGTAGCAAAAATTCCATGAATTTAAAGGGTAAGTCGGAAGATGCTCATTGCGAAAGTTCATGTCTATAAATTCTATCCCATTGTTCATTATCGAAGGTTCCTACAATTTTTTAGCAAAATTCCTTTGTGTTTCTCTTATTTTCCAAATATATGAACTACTAATTAATTTTCTACTCTTGAGCAAACTAACAAACCTCATCTAAATCACTTTCCTCCCTTTTTCCTCCAATCACAATTTCGCCACATCATCGAATACTAATAGATTTTAAATTTAAATATTTTTATATTAGATAATAAATCAAACACCTTAAATCCACGCCATCAAAGGTGAATAAAGACATCCAAGAATCATCAAAATAAATAATTATAAACATAGTATTTTCCACCAATTATTTTTCTGTTCAGACCCGCCTATTGTTTTGCTTCTTAATTTTACAAGATACAAGCAAATATAATTTAGTTTACATCGGCCTAAATAGACAAGGCACAGATGATTTTTTCACTTTAACCACATTATTTATTTACCACAAATATAGTAGTAGTAATCTCACTAAGTAAGTTTGTTCTTAGTATTCTATTATAAGTCCTCCCAACGGAGCTCTATGAGGAACTCCTTTCCTCCTCTTCGCTGTCCTGTAACTTACCACCGTTGGCGACGGAGTCAACGGCCGGAAACACTTTATTTTTCTTTTCGTACTTTTATCGCGCTTCACCGATTCAACCATCGAACTAGTTTTTGGAAAATCTTTAGATGTTCCAACAATCTGCAGATTACAATCGAACTAGCTTTTTTATACAACAAGACACTAAACCACTCCTAAGTTTTGATCCAACTATCAAAGTAAATCAAAATACTTGCAAGGTTTTTATTAATACAGATTTCTAAATATTTTGTTGACTGATTCTTTGGTCCAAATTTATCATCAATGTTTACCGTTGACTACATTTTCCAAAATTTTCTACCATGATCTTGGAATTCAAAACTACATTTTTAATACTACATTTCTTTTGAGAATTAACTTGTTTTTTCTAAATTTGAACCCTAAAATATATTAGAAGGGCAATTAGGGAGGAGTAGTACCTTGCAAGCCAGGGAACAGAAAGTGAAGGAGTCTAGTAGGGTTCTGTGACAAACTTTGCAGGTATTGATGACACCTTTACCAGGCCTAGGTTGTGGCCTCTCATTCAAAAACACAATCTTTGCACTGTTTATTATGTATGTTTGAACTCCTGTTATGTCCAAATGTTTCTGGATTTCTGACACCCTTATTACATCATGGTATGATGATCTTCTTATCTTCATCAAATCAAATCAAACCAAACCAAACAATGTTTTTCTAATGTTAGAAAAACAACACAATTTGAGTCAAGAAGTAAAGTCTAGAACTTGAAAACACCCAAAAAAAAAGCACATGTGAAATTGGCAAAACCAATGTGAATTCATGTGATTTTGTACAACAACCAACAACTTTTTATTAAACCCCATATTTCTACTCCCTACTAATGAAAAATCCAATTTTTGAATTCCAAAAACACCAAATTGAAAATGAACTAGGAGTAGTACCTGAATAACAGAGTGTTGTTTGTGACTGAATTGAAGACAGAGAGAACAGAGAGCACCATTGATGCAATCCAAACAGAACCTATTGCATTCACTTTTGTGAGCATCAACATGGTGTTTGCATTGAACAAAAAAGCTTGTTTTCAAAAGTGGATTCAACCATGAAGGCCATTTCATCATTTCTTCTTCTTGTTCTGCTTCTTGTTCTCTCTCTTCAATTCTTGCTTCTCTCTCTAACAGTTCTTCATCACTAATCAGCATCATGGGTTTTTTTTGCTTGCTTCTTTTTGGGTTTGGAGGATATTAAAAAAAATTGAGAAAAAAAAGGAAACTTTTCTTTTCCCTTCTCTCTCTAAGGAGGGAGAGAGAGAGTAGTGGGGGCACTTTGGTAGTGGTGGATGGAGGTGCTTTATCTTGGGCGCAAAAAGTCTATATCCGAACCTAATTCTCGAACCTGAACCAAGTGAGACGAAGCCATAAATGCGTTTCTCACACGGACCTATCCTTTTATGAATTTGGATGTAATCGACTATAAACCCTTGTACTTCACTTTTCCTTTCAATCAAATAAAATCTGTAAGCCTTTTCATATTAAACGGGTTAGAACTTAAAACCATTTATTTCAAAAGCTATTTGAACTTTCAAATTTTGGAAATGATATAAAACGTCTGATTTCTGAATTACCATGAAAACGAAGAATAAAGTTTACACTAATGGTATAAATATATTATATTAAAGTTACCTATCAATTTGTTTTGATTTGGTATGATATTTGTATCATACCAAGTATCTACTTAATCTAATACCAAAATATAATTAATTATCCATATATATTTGGATTATAATTTTAGATAATAATATCCCATTAATGTAAGTATTTTGTAGTAGGTTCATAAACGTTTTTCGCGTTTCGGATATTATTCTTCTTTTTACGCAATTTTTCTAGACCCAAAAATAACAAACTTGTTGCGATCCTCCACCATCTCCATTTCGAAATGTAATTTGTTATGATTTTAACATTAAGTTTGTATTTGAAGCAGAAGTATTTCTGTAAAATTTCTATGGCTCTCCATTAGACCTCCATTGAAAGCACGAGTTTCTAGAACTAAAAAAATTAACAAGTAAGAATTCGGTACGATTTTTTTATTTTTTTTATTTGGATAGTTTAGGTTTAGTATGAGAGTCTTTGGAAACCCTAAATAGACTGCAAGTGAAGGTTTAGTATTGAAGCACATCTTCCTACGCTTATTTTGCGAAAAATCAATGTTTTAGAGTATGAGAAGGTCGAACTATTTGTATTTGATATATTACATTTTAGCAACTAAGTTCTAATGTATTGTCTAATGTCATATTATTTGATGTCTTGACATTCCATTTTCAGTTTCATTTAGTGCGAAGGTGAAATATCACCACGTCTCAGATCTTGTTTGCATGTCTAACACACGCCTCATATATTCTTTGCATGGTGTGGTTTTTTTTTAACATGAATCACATTTTTGTATGTGTGTTGGTGCATGACATGTTTATTTTAAAGGCATTAAACAAGTTTATAATATGCATTATAAATGGTATCGTGTGGTCTTTGCTTATAACTGGTCTCACGTTTTGTTACAGGATAAAATATCTCTTAAAGCATGTTTTTTTTTCAAATCATGTTTAGTTAGCGTACTTAATTTGATGGAAAAGAAGAGTGCCATTATTACCAATGAACACATAGAAGATGTAAATGAAACGCTTTATATACAATATTGAAAGCTCCGTATGATCTCCATAATAAAAGTCTACTAATGAAAAAGTATTATTAGATTATAACCGAGATCATTAAGACATACTCGATAAAAGAAAACACTTTGAGTTTTAGGTCCAAACTTGTAAAACTAACCACCAATGATAAAGACTATTTTTGGTTTGAAACATGGCAACGAGGAAATGCCTTTCAACTAAAAAAAAGATTCAAATTTCGCTACACCGATGGTCAAGAAACAAAGTTAAAGATCACGAAAAGATACTTTATGGACAAAAATTAAAGAAAAATGGACAAAAACAAATCAAATCCAAGATCAAATAATTTGATAAAGGTATGGCTTTATCATTGGTAGCGCATGTTTTGGTTGTAGATAAGTTTAATTGCATTAATCTCGCTCATTTTTTTATTATCAAGAACATATGTTTACATCCACCAGTCTCGAATAGTTTATTTGCACTAGCCTCACATGTTTATTTTTTCACCAAGAGTGCATGTTTAATTTCTTTAGTCTCACTTGGTTTGTTTGATCCAGACCGGTATGTATTTTTGTCACCAAGATCGCATGTTTACATGCACTAGTCTCGCATGTTTATTTGCACTAGTTTGGCACGTAACTGCTTCAACAGGATCACATGTTAAATTGCACTAGTCTCAAATAATTGATTTAATCACGATTGACATGTGGTTTTTTCACCAGGATCGTATGTTTAAATGCACTAGTTTCGTGTGGTTAATTTGATCCAGATTTCCATGTATTTTTTTTCCAGTAGGATCACATGTTTAAATTTGTTTTATTTTACAGGAAGCAATAGACAAAGCCACTAGTGCGGGGGAGATTAAGTTATGAAGGATGTGATTATTTTTATGATCATATTTCTATGCTCTACATTTTTTTATTAAGTATTATGAGATATGTTGGGTACAACAACAATCATTTGTGTCGAATACCTTGAAAAAATAAACAAGTATGATTGGTCCGGAGCAATAAAAGAGAAGTTACTTGGGTCAATTCGAACCCATGTCTCCGATAAACCTAATAGAGTTATCAGATGTGTTGCATTTTTAATGGTAACCATATTGCTACGTAATTAAACAAGTAAAAAATAACTATAATTATGTTGATATATTGTTTGATGTAATCATTCATCATGGAGCACCAAAATTTTACGCAAGCAGAGCCAAGGGTCAACATAATTCCAAGATACAACAAATGGTGGAGATTTGAGTCAAAATCATCAAACTTGGATATAATTACAAGGATAAACCAGCTCAGATATGATGAGGTATCAAACATTTTAGTCTCGCACGTTATAGTTGCAATAGAATCACATGTTTAGTTGAAGTAAGAATGTCTGTTGGGTTACATGGTTTAGTAGTAATTAGTCTTACATGATTTGCTTGCAGTAAAATCAAGCATCTAGCTAAAGTAGAGTCGCATGTTTTAGCAGCATGAGTCTCTCGTGGTTTAGTTTGAAGTAAAATCGTATATTCAGTTGTAGTAATCTCGCATGTTGAGTTGATCTAGTCACTCATGTTTGACTAAGTTGTTTATGATTTCATAGATTTTGGAGGGTGAATTAACACCAACAACGATTGAATTAAGAACATTTGGTAGGGATGAAGCTAGGGGGCATAATATGGGAGATGATTCAGTTGGGAACCCATATATTGTACTAGATCTAAGGCCTAATAAGAGGACTAAATTCGTAGCAACAAAACCAAAAAAAACCCTTCATACCCGAAACAACAACCAACCAGTACAACCCTAACCAACACAACCCAAACACACCAGTCCACAACCAGAGGAACACCAGTCCGCACACCCCCAATAGAAACCTGTGGGTTTGAGAGATAACTTTGATGTTGGTTTCATCCAACAAAAAAGGAAAACTCCAACACCCTCCAAGAAAACTCTTAACCCCATCCAAGAAAACTTCAACCCCCTCAAAGAACACTGCAATAAACTTCAAGAATACTGGAACCACATTAAAGAAAAGTCAAACCATCTCCAAAACGATGAGTACAACTACAAACAAATGTAAAAAACAAAGAGAAAGAAAAAAAGACTATCTCTACCTATTTGTGGTATGTTAAGTTCATCCGTATGGAGCATTTCTTTGAAAAAGAGAAAAAAAATAACAATATATCTCCCATATTTTTATCTCTGTTCCATTTGTTGCAGTCTTGCACGTATTATAACAATATGTCTCGTATTGTTGTTACAAGTCGAAAAGCAAGAAAAAATGACTATTGAGTGACGTCGGAAGCTGGAACTTCAAAACCTTGACATAAGAATATCTCCACCTATTTGTGACCCAAAACCAACTGAATCAATATCACCACCACCAGTCAAAGAACAAATCTCAACGGTACCACAAGAACACCCGTAAGAACAACAAACAGAAGACCCACCAAAATACGAAACATAACACCCACCCAAAAAAAAACATCCACTAGAAAAACAAATGTAACAACAAACAGAACAACAAACAGGATACCAACTGAACCCAATAATCTAACAAGAACAACAATCAGAAAATTAACACCAATTACAATAATAAGAAAAACACCATAGAAAATAAGGGAAATTCATGCACCTCTGGTAAGTATTATGTGCAAGTCACACATTTTTATTATATAATTGGTCTCTTCATATTTTTAACACAAGTTTCGCACTATAATATTGCACCAGAATCACATGTGTAATGGAATCCATTAATTAATTGATTATTTGAGGCTTCAACTAAACTTAAGCTAGAATCTTTACGCACTTCAACAACCTTATCAACTACATACTATTATATAAGAAAAGTAATACTTTTTAAACGCTCAATGTTAAGCAGTACAAGCAAACCCATAAAACCCGTCTTATTCGTAAATGAACAATTAATATTATCAACGCAACAATATGTAATATTGTAATTAACCCTAACCAACAAATCCCGTCTATTTTTAACATACTTTTGAAGTCTTCAATCTCGTTAAGAAGAACAATTGCAGTTTGACCATTATGTTTGAAAATGCACACTCGAGATTTAGACATTTCTTACATGCATTAAACAGTTCAGAAACTTAGTAGCAATCAACGTGTCTTGCATAATATTCATGATTAATCTCGCATATATGACATGTTAAAGTCTCACATATTTCTTATAAAGAATGTTATAGTTTTACATATGCGAGACATGTGATATTTTCTAAATATCTTGTATATTAAATCCTACACGTCTTGCATGTTTTAGTAGTACGTCTCATAGGCAAGACATGTGATATTTTCTTAATGTATCGCACGTTAAATTCTCACATGTCTCACATCTTCTTGCCTCATCGTATCGTATCTTTAACAAAAATACTTGCAAACTCTAAAATAGACTCCTCAAATATTTCACAGCCTAAAGAAACTATTAACTTAAGGAAATATATGTTACAATCAATTTATAACTTATTACAAAAAAAAAACATGAAAACTTACGTTTATGAAATGAGTATGTAATATTTGTTCGTGGAAAATAAATTTTACACTCTTTTACAGAATTAATATCATAACCAATTTTTTTATCCTATATCATTTTTGTAATTAAACAACGATACATCCGCGATCTAACCAACTAAGACTATAAAATCTAGTTTGATATACATCGATGATACTTCGATGAATCTGGTTTGTTTAATTAATACGGTAAAATTTGTTTGAAATAGTAACGGTAACAGAAGTCTGATTCTAATGATTATGCAAGTGAGCTATTTTCGGTTCTTGAAATCAAGATTATGAAGAAAAAAGAAAAAGAAGGTAATATATTTTCTTCTAATTTCAAATGTTGAATGGTGAAAAAAAGAAGTGAAATTATAAAAAAATATATATATATATATAGATAATCGAGAGTATTTAAAATATTATTTAAAAAAAATTAGATATTGAATTGGAATTAAATATAAAATAAATATTAAATTAGTAGTGATAATTAAGATAACATAATTTCTCCTCTTAAATATATTTTGTATAGGTTAGTTAACCATGAACATTCTTCAGCTAACAAAGAACCTAAATGTTATAATGATGGTTTTGGTGGCAGTTTGGAATAATAAAGTCCGAACTATAAGTATAGTTTAGATAATTATGAGCATATAGCTCAATTGCCGAATTGTCTTAATGTTATAATAGTTGTTGTGTTGGCGTTTTGAAATGTAAAAACTCGAATCGGATGATAGATGAATTCTTTTCGGATTTTGATCGGTTGACAGCTTCGGAATCCTAGTTAGGTGATGTACATTTCCTAATACACCCTACCAAAATATCAAGAGCACCTGGGTGTTAGAATCACTCAAAATTTATGGTTTAAACCTTAATATATGACTTTGAAAATTATTATATATATATTGTTTTATAATATTTTTTAAAAGTTTATGTTTCACTTGTTTATCTTTTATGATAATAAAATGCATTAAGTTAAATGGTGATATAAAAGTTATATATATATATATATATATACGATGTATTTTATTTAGGGTTTGGCTAAATTAGGGTCCTTTTCGATAATCAGCCCCAATTTTAACCATTCCCACACAAATTTTAAGTAATCCCATTATTTTACCTAAAATACCCTCTCAATTTTTACTAAGCCATAACTCTAAAAACTAACCATCCCCAAAACCAAAACCCCATCTTTCTTCTCTTCTTCTTCTTCAAACCTCCAAAACACCAAACTCAAATTAGTTCAAACTTCAACTCATTTTCTCGTTCCACAACAACTCTACTAGATTCACACTTAGTCAAGAACAAGAATGAATAAATGAAGAATTAACATCTCTAAATCTTGTTTTTGTTGATTTTTTTTTGTAGATTTGTGCTAGTTTATAGTGAAATACATGTTTATATTGGTGTTTCTAGTAGTATAGTGATGTTAGGAATGTTTTGTTGTGGCTGATTCGGTGTTTTAGAGGTAGTTTTAGGAATCGGTTCGAGGTCTTTCAATGGTGGAAATTTTTTGGTTTGTGGTTACCCCGCCGGGTGAAAAGTAGTCCACCCGCGGGGAATATATTTTTTTCCAGGTTTCGTTTTTACCCCGCCGGGTGAAAAGTAGTCCCACCGGCGGGGAATATTTTTTTTTTCAGGTTTCGTTTTTACCCCGCCGGGTGAAAAGTAGTCCCACCGGCGAGGGATTTTTTTTTTCAGGTTTCGTTTTTACCCAGCCGTGTGAAAAGTAGTCCCACCGGCGGGGAATATTTTTTTTCCAGGTTTCGTTTTTACCCCGCCGGGTGAAAAGTAGTCCCACCGGCGGAGAATATATTTTTTTCCAGGTTTGGTTTTTACCCCGCCGGGTGAAAAGTAGTCCCACCAGCGGGGAATGTATTTTTTTTTAGGTTTCGTGAAAAGTAGTCTCACCTTTTGAATTCATCCTTCAATGATTTGGTTTTTACAAAAAAAATTATTGGGTTTCGGAGGTTTGGAGTTTTCTTGTGATTTTTGGAATTTTTGCGTTTTTTTGAGTTTTTGATTTTGTTGAGTATAAGATTAAGAGGGTTGTAGGAGAAGTAATTTTGTGTTTTTTTTTGGAGTTTTTGATTTTGTTGAGTATAAGAGGGTTGTAGGAGAAGTAATTTTGTGTTTTTTTATTTTGTGTTAACTATACCCACAATTCACTAAAAGACAAAATTAAAGATTCTTGGTCAAAGGGCAAACCCGTCTTTGACTATTTATTAAAAAAGATTCTCAACCATTTGGGAATGGTTAACAAAATTTGGACCCTAATTTAGCCATGGTGTGGATTAAAGTAGCCTGAGGGTAGGCTGGTAATTTCAAGTAGAGTTTCAGGGTGGTGCAAGGGTGTTTCAAGGTGGTGTAAGGGTGTTTCAAAGTGGTGTAAGGGTGTTTCAAGGTGGTGTAAGGGTGTTTCAAGGTGGTGTAAGGGTGTTTCAAGGTGGAGAGAGAATTAAGCAGCTTGGCAGCAGTTAATTTTCATTACCAGAAGTTAATGCTGGTGGTTGAGTATTTATAGTATGTTATTTGGGCCATTATGGGCTTTCGGGTCATATTTAATGGACCCGGGTCATGTTTAAAGACCCATAAGTTTTTAAGTAAGTGGGAAGGTAGCTTAGTCAGAAAGTGTTTAGGTTTTTTAGTACTTTAGTCATAGTTCGAACTGCCTCAGGCTCACAGTTTTCGAAGTCATCTGTCCGGTCCTCAAATCCTGTCCGATTTGAGTTCTTAGTGTCTGTCCGGTTTCCGGGGAGATTTACATTGGTCTGCCCTTACGGGGAGCGTTCTGAATTCGGACTCATCAGGAGCCCCTTTTTTAGGTGTTTGAACAAGCGTCCTTGTCAAAGAACTGAAAAACAGTCCGATTTAGGAAGTGGTTCTCGATTCGAAGAGAGTTGTGGATAAACCCGAACATACCGAACGTTACGAATTCTAAACGGTTCTTGCCAGAGTTAATGGGACACGTGTCATTTTCTGATTGGTCACTTTAGCCGTTTTTTCACCTTGAACTTCGCACCACTTTCTCGAACAAGTTACCTCTTTTAAATGCCATTAATGACATCAGCGCCGTCTTTTAATCATTGCCCAACTTTTCGGATTCTCCTAGGAATCAACTCCTTTTTTCACATTTACTATAAATTCTCATTCACTTTTCACTGTCTCATTATCTCTTTCAAATTTCACTCTGCAATTTCACCCAGAGCTTTATCTCTCTAGAATTCGAAACTTCCTTGGCTGTTTATGTTTACAGCAAGAACAGCACTGATCAAAGGCGGCTGGCTTAACCTCTCGGAGTTGGAGAAAGCACAAAGGGTCGAGAAGGAAAAAAGACTTGCAGCAGGGCTACCATCGTCGCCTGTTGAGAAACCAGCCTCTTCAATCGCAGAATCTGATAGAGGTTCATCTTCTTCCAAAGGTACAAAACCCAAAAAGCTCTTTCAATCAACGCTCTCCCCCATAGTATCTGGCTCCTCAGTTCAGGAGTCGATCCCTGCTGTTGAACCGGGAGTTACTGTCACAAGTGTTAGGAAACAATCTTCTTTCATTGCTATGGGGTCTGACTCTGACCATTCCCCGGATAAGTTAATCATGAAAAGGCCAAGTCGGTTGGTCAAAGGGCTTTCTTCTAAAAACACACCCTCGAAATCGGGGGCAAAAAATAGTGAATCAGGGTCTGGGGCAACTATAAGGGCTCCCCGGAGAGGCTGTCAGGACTAGAGGCCAGCAGCCCACTACCCCCCAAGGAATCTTCTACCTCAGCAACTCAAATTGAGGTGAGAAGTCGAGTAAATACGGACAGCCAACAGTCCGGAGGATCAGCTCTGCCAAGCCTCAATCCTCCCCGGACTACTTCTACTGAAGCTCCCCCAACGATTATGGAGGAGAGGATGGAGGACTCCACTGAGGAGGTTAGATTTGAGTCCGAGTCCTCCGGACAGGCTGATACTGCTATTGTTGTTGCCAAGAAGGGCAAATAGGACTTATATCTGAGGCGTCCGGACCTGCCGGAGAGCCTCGAAGGGAGAGTGGGGCCATGCTTTCATAATGTTGAGTTCAAGTATCTTTTGGCCTTGCTGAAGCCCAAGTATGCGTTCATCCATACTTCAGATCTGGGTAGATTGCGCACAAAGTGGGGGATCCCTGAGAACGTAAAGATAAAGATTCTCATCGATCCGGAGACCCCGATGGATTGTAAAAAGAATGAAATAGTCTTCTTTACGGAGCTATTCAACTGGGGACTCAGGTTCCCACTGGACCCAGAGATAGTGCGCTACTTTCACTTAGTCAAACTCTGCCCATCACAGTTAAGCCCCAATGGTTGATTCACCTTGATGTCATGCATAATGGCATCCAGGCTATCCGGGATCCCTCTTCCTATGGAAGAGTTCGCTGCAGTGGCCAACCTGTGCAAGCACCATCAGTTCCCCTTCTACCATTTCAAAATGGGGAACGATCTTAAAGCTGTTGATGATCTCCTGGAGTCGGAGAGCAAATGGAGGAGCCAATTCTTGTTTGTCAGTGGCTCGTGGGAAAATGGCAAGAAAATTAAGACCGGATAGAATCCAAGCCTCCTCAGGAGTAGATGGAGGAGTGACCGTAAGTTTTTATTTTAAATTTCCGTTCGAATCTCTCCTTTCTTCTTTGTACTAACCAATTTCTCTTTTGTTTTAATAGAGTTGCCAAAGGAATTCGGGGACTACCTGAAGGCCGGACAGACTACCTGTGGAAAAATCAACGCATGGGCTGCAGAGAACTGGGAGAATCGGTTCCACAAGGCCTTCACTTCTGGAAACTTAGCAAGGTCCCATCTGTGGAACACGACAGGTCGGAGAGACCTAACCTGGGAAGAGCTGGCCACCGAGCCTGATGAGGACATTGTGTTAAGAAGGTCCCACGAGCTGGACGGGACACTCTACCTGCCTGCCCGGGCCAAAGCCCCAAGCAAAATGAAAGGCAAGAAGAAGAAAGGCAGGAAGGCGGAAGGCGATACTGAGAAAGAGGCCCCAACAGACCCAGAGGAACTGGCTCAGGTTCAAATCGATGCAGCCCTTTTACAAGTGGTGGAGCAGGAGAGCGAGAAGCAGGAAGTGAACCTTCCAAAACCTCTAAGGGCTTCCAAGAGGACTCGCAAGCAAACAAGTGAGAGTGCTGATAGGGAGGCCAAGAAGAAGAAAACTTCCCAAGGAGATGAGGTTGCTCTCCGGGATCCGGAGCCCTCTTTCCCTACTGACCCTACACTGGCCGAAGAGATCCCAAGAGACTTTCAAGAAGAGATCCCAAGGGAATTCCACACAGATGAAGTTGAGGGGGGAGAGCTTAACTTAGACGAAATGGACATCACCGGTCTGGGTGGACTTGGTGAATATTTTCTTGGGCTGCCCAGAGACGAGTTCGCAGGGCCCTATGTCCCTCCAAGCAGCTCCAACACAGTTAACTTCAACGGTAAGACTTTTATGGTTTCCAGTGAGAGGGATGTTATAACCCATTCTCTTCTTAGCAATGTACAGCCAGTGCTTACTTTGGAAAGGCAAGTCCGAAGTCAGGCAGACACCATCAAAGACCTCAAATCTGAGAAGGAAAAACTGTCCGAGGACCTCCGGACTGCTGCCAATAAGTTTGATTTGCTCAACGAGGAAAATGATCAGCTAAAGAAGAATCAAGACGAAAACAACACAAAAGTTGCTTCCTTGTAAGAGACCGTAAAAGATCTCCGGGCCAAGCTGTCCAGACTGGAGAAGGACCTGACAATCTCAAGGGGAGAAACTACAGCCAAGGAGAAGCTCGTCACCAACCTGACCACTGACAAAATTGCTTTAGAGAACGCAGTGACTCAGGCTGCTGAAGAAAAGGCTGCTTTGGTGAGGGATCAAGAGGCCATGATCAAGGCCAAGATCAACGCCTACGCCATGGAGATGATCCAAAGCGAGGAGCTAATTATCCAAAAGGTGAAGTCTGATATGGTCCTCCTGTTTCACGAGAAATTCCCGAAGAGGAGATTAGGGGAATTATGGCGCTATGTGGATGATGATGATCTCCCATACTGGACCATGGTTGATGATGGGTACTCCAGTGAGTCTTCGTCCGGTGATGAAGAGGAAACCGGAGAGAGCCCAGGTGAGGAAGAAATTGACCCTAAGGGTAAGAAGATAGTCGAAGAGAAGAGCGACATCAAGGGCAAGAAAGCAAATGAGGGTGAGCCATCTTCAAAGGCTCAACCTTAACTTATAATTTATTTTGTTTATCTTTTATTCGAACTAAAGTCCTTGGAAGGCCAAGGCACTCTTTTTGTGATGGTGTCCGTATTATTCGGACAGATTTTTGTACTGTGCCCAAACTTGTTTAAAAAGTCCTTGGAAGGCCAAGGCAGTTTTAAGTTGTTGAATGAATATTTTATTTTGCTCAAGCATCCTCTTCTTTCATTATTTGTTTAAATAGCTGGAGTTTAAGTAGTTTTATTGTATTGTGAGAGTATTAAGACTCTCCGGCTAGAATTTAAATAGCCCTTAGATCTTTTAACCCGGGTAGTATGATAAGATACAAAATTTTGAAAATACTTAGAGAATTTTGAAGAAGGCACCAAGTTTCATTGAAAGCTCTCCGTGCCACCGAAGAGGGGAAGGTATGCCCCCAAATATTTACATGGATGTTTAAACAAGTAAATATTTACACAAGTTTTATTCCAAGTACATTCGAAGGTGTTCAATATTCCAAGGGTGAGTTAAAACCCTGCCATTTTTGTCTTCCAACCAGTATGTCCCAGGCTTGATTCTTTCAACCACAGTATATGGACCCTCCCAAGTTGGGGCCAGCTTTCCGAAGAGCTTTTCCTTAGTATGCAAGAAAACTTTCCTTAATACTTTATCTCCTGGTTGAAAATCTCTTCTTTTAACTTTAGAAGCAAACCTGCTTCTCATCAAGCCCTGATAGTGTGCCATTCTAAGATGAGCTTTCACCCGTCTTTCTTCGATCAAATCAAGCTGATTTCTAATTGCCATCTCATTAGCCTGTCCGGAGAAGTTATGAACACGAAAGGAGGGGAGTGTCTTCTCTATGGGGGCTACTGCATCCATTCCATAGACCAAGGCAAAAGGGGATTCTTGTGTTGCAGCCCCAGGTGTTGTCCGGTAGGCCCACAAGACTTCTTGTAGATAACTAGGCCATTTCCCAGCAGCCCCTTCTAAATTCTTCTTTAAACCGGACAGTATCGTCCTATTAGCCACTTCAACTTGCCCATTGGCTTGAGGGTGGAAAGGTGAAGAAAAGCAGTGCTGAATACCCCTTGAGGCACAGAAGCTTTCCATTTCTCTGTTGTCAAACTGTGGCCCATTGTCTGTTGTTATCTTCTGTGGGACACCGAATCTGCAACATATGTTGGACAGAATGAATTTTATGACAGCTTTTGAGGTTGTCCCTGCCAGGGAGCTGCTTCTACCCACTTTGAAAAGTAATCGATGGCCACAATTATGGTTTTACGCCCTCCGGAAGCCACAGGGAGAGGTCCAACCAAGTCCAATCCCCATCGAGCAAAAGGGATGGGCTTAGAAATTGATTCCAAAGGAATGGTTGGTACATGAATTTCATTGCTGTACCTCTGGCATGGGTCACACCTTCTCACGAGCTCCTTAGCATCTTTCATGATTGATGGCCAATAATATCCGGAGAGTAACACTCTTCTAGTCAAAGCTCTAAATCCACAATGGGCTGATCCCTCACCATCATGCAATTCGGAGAGAACCATTTGTGACTCATGATCCCCTAAACAACGTAGGAGAGGTTTGCTGTAGGACTTTTTGTACAAGACTTCTCTAATCATAATGAAACCACGAGCCCTATGTTTCAATGTTCTGGCTTGTGTTTTATCCAAGGGCACGATACCACCGGACAGATATTGTATAAGAGGAGACCTCCAATCTTGAGGCCGATGTACCTGTATTTCAAAGACTTCCTCTTTTCCACCCTTACCAAGTTCAATAGAAGGGCTTTCAAGCACATGGATCCATGGGTAGGACTCCGTATATGCTATCGTTGCCAATGAATCTGCTAGCTCATTTTCTGCCCGGGGGATGTGCTCATAGACAACAGCTTTAAACTTTAACGCTTCATTTTTGAGGAGGAGTAAATACTTGACCAATTGCTCATTTCTAGCCTCTGATAGGCCCAAGGCATGGTGGACAAGCAACTGGGAGTCACTTAGTAGCTTGACCCTTTTAGCTCCACAGATATAGGCCAACTTTAACCCAGCTATGGCTGCTTCGTACTCGGACTCATTATTGGATGCCCTGAAAGCAAAACAAATAGCTTGGTACATATTGTCCCCGTAGGGGGAAGTGAGATATATTCCTGCCCCAGATCCCATGGTACTAGACCCTCCGTCTGTTCGGACAATCCACACTTTCTTGTCTTTTGAATCAGTAGGCTGCTCCGAATCCCTGTCAGAGTGGAATTCAACCAGAAAATCAGCCACAGCTTGGGCTTTTACCGCTGTCCGGGGAGCAAAGTCTATGTCGAAGTCCCCCAACTCTACTGACCACTTTGTCATTCTGCTTGAAATGTCTGCTTTTTGAAGGACATTCTTTAAAGGGAAGGACGTTCGGACAATGATAGGATGAGCCTGGAAGTAGGGCCTCATTTTTCTTGCAGCTATTACCAAGGCCAATGCCAGTTTTTCAAGTTTCAAGTAACGCCTCTCAGCATCAATCAAGCTTTTGCTGATGTAGTACACTGGGTGAGGATGCCCATCAACCTCCCTTACTAGCACAGCACTGATGGCACAACTTGAAACAGCCAGATATACAAAGAGAGTCTCCCCATCAACCGGTTTGAACAAAGTCTTGGGAGAGGAAAGATGTTTCTTGATTTCATTAAATGCTTCATTACAGTGTGGTGTCCATTCAAACCCCTTTGCACCCCTCAAGGTCTGAAAAAATGGAGCACACCTGTCCGAAGACCTGGAGATGAATCTGTTCAAGGCAGCCTATCTCCCCGTTAATCGCTGTACTTCTTTAATGTTTCGAGGAGGCTCCATTTGGAACAAAGCATTGAGTTGGTCCGGGTCGGGCTGTATTCCATGCTCACTTATGATATACCCTAAGAACTTCCCGGACTGCACTCCGAACACACACTTTTCAGGGTTTAGTTTCAAATTTACTTTGGCCAAGTTGGCAAAAGTCTCTTGGAGGTCGGACAAGTGCAACTGCTCATCCACGCTTTTCACCATCATATCGTCAATGTAAACCTCCATATTTCTTCCAATTTGATCAGCAAATGCCTTGTTGACTAACCTTTGATAAGTAGCCCCAGCATTTTTCAAGCCAAAGGGCATCACCTTGTAGCAATGTAGACCCCTATCAGTGACAAACGTAGTATGCTCTTGATGTTTTGGATCTACTTGGATCTGATTGTACCCGGAGAAGGCATCCATGAAGGAGAGTAGCTTGTTCCCAGAAGTAGAGTCTACTAACTGATCTATCCGGGAGACCGGATACAAGTCTTTTGGACAAGCTCGATTGAGGTCTGTGAAGTCAATGCACATACGCCATTTGCCATTCTTCTTTTTTACTAAGACAGGATTGGCAGTCCACAAAGGGTATAGAGATTCTTTAATGTGCCCCATCTTTGTGAGTCTGTCAACCTCTTGCACTATGACATCAGCCTTTTCTTTTGAGAAAGCTCTCCTCTTTTGTACCACTGGTGCCACATCTCTCCGGACAGATAGGTGATGGGAAATCACCTCTGATGGAACTCCAGTAACATCAGCATTGCACCAAGCAAAAACGTGCTGATGGTTTTTCAAGAATTTCAACATCTCTTCTTTCAACATTGGTGGCATTTTGGACCCTATCCTGACACTTTTTCCTTCTTCCAAGCAGTGCGTTTCAACCTCTTCAATCGGAATCAACACTCCGGGGGTCTCTCTGGGGTCATCAATTTCACCCTCACCCCCAGGAAGACCCTCGGACTGCTATTGATCATTTATACGGACTGCCCCCCAGCGTTCGTGGAGCCAAGGCAGTGGCATAGCATTCTCTTGCAATCTTCTGGCTGCTCCGGACAACCCCAACCTGTCCCTGAACAGCATACTTTAAACACTGATGGACTGTCGAAGCCACTGCATGCATCCTAGAGAGCCAAGATCTCCCCAGAATAGCATTATAGCAAGTGGGACAATCCACCACAATGAAGAGTATTCTAACCATTTTCTTGAAAGGGCCCCTGCCCAATAACACCTCTTCTTCAAACTCCCCGATCACATCGGCTGAGCTACCCGTGAAACCCACAATTGACCTGTCCGACTTCTGAATCACAGCCGGATTTTCCATTTTCTTGTAAGTGTTTAGAAAAAGAATATTGGCAGAGCTTCCAGTATCCACCAGAATTCGCCTTATCTCATTGCCCCCTATAGATGCTCCTATAACAACAGCATCCTCATGAGGGCCAGCAATATCTCTCAAGTCATCCTCATCGAAGACTATGAATGGGAATGAGTTTGGAGATTGATAGGATGTCATGCCTCCTTCTAGCTGGGAGGCTAAATTATGAACATGCCTCTTTCTTGAAGAAGCAGTAGGAGCAGTCATTGTGTCCCCTCCGAAAATCGTCAGTGACTCGAAGAATTTAATGAGCCCGGAGACTGTCTTAGAATGCTCTTCTATGGCACCCACCTTATTTCGCGTTGGATCAGGATCCAAGTATTCGGATTCCACATCAAACCTTTCAACTATTACCATGGCCCCCTCTGGGGTGGCATTACTTGGACCAACCCGGTGAGTGTTGTCAGGCCTGTTGCCTCCTTTTTCTTTTAACGTATGCACCTAACTTTCCCCTTTCAATCAAGTTTTGTACCTCTTGTTTCAATGCTATGCAATCATCAGTGGTATGGCCAATATCATTGTGGTATTGGCAAAAGGAGTTGTTACGATGCTCTCTGGGAGACTGCAAGGTTGCCGGTCTCCGGTAGTGTACCTCATCTTTTGTTTTATCAAAAATGGTGGCCACGCTTTCTTTAAGTTCTGCGAACCACTCCGGTTGGACCCATGGCCCTCTTTTGTTTCTGGATTGTTGACTTTGAGCAGGAGCAGCTGGCTGGGACTGAGCTTTTCCTCTACCATGCCCTTGTCCGGTTTCTCTTGCTCTATTCTCGGACTGGTTTTGATTTGGAGTTGGTGCCACCGGGGTGGATCTCACCTGTCTGTGCACCCTGGTCTTTTTTGTTTCATCAACGTTTATTTGCTTGCCAACTTGATTTAGCAATCCTCCCCAGGTCATGGCTTTCTTCCTGGTCACCGAATCAGCCAGGTTGCCTGGGTTCAAACCTTGTCTTAGGGATGCTATTGCCACATGTTCGAAGCAATCAGCCAACCCATTCTTTGTGTTTACAAAACGACTTATGTACTCCTTTAACGACTCATTTGGCTCTTGGGCACAATGGATTATTGTGTCTCCATTGCCCTTCAGCTCCTTACTCCCCACAAACTGCCTTCGAAAGGCCACCCAAAAAGTATCAAAGTCTTTAATACAACCCTGAGGTAGGCTGTTGTACCATTTCAGAGCACTCCCCGTAAAAGATTGGGAGAATGCCCTACAGAGTAGTTTATCATCATCATCAAAGTTCATCATGAAGTTCTTAAATTGCTCCAGATGATTGTCCGGATCAGTACTGCCATCATACTTCTCCATCTTAGTACTGTCAAACCTCTTAGGGAGGTTTCCGGACAGGATTTTAGAAGACAGTGGAGACTGTCTCCAATTCCTTCCACGACTGAACACGGTATCCTCATTAGGAGTTGCAAAGATACCTGGCTCATCGTGGAAAGCAAAAGGATCCATCAACATCTTGTCCGTATACCTCCGGTGGTGAGATGACCCCTTTCCAATATGCCTTTTCATTCTTCCATGGTGATCTTTTTTTCTCGAATACTTCTTTACCTGCTTTTGCTTTTTCTTGGTTCGACCCTCATCACTGCTAGAGGACAAGGATTTTTCATTTCCCTCACTGTCCGAAGAGCTGCCCGAAGATTCTGAACTTGAGTCAGAGCTCTCCACAGGCTTGGACCGGTGAGACTTTTTAGAACTAGCATGTGTCTTTTTAGTACTCACATGAGTTTTTGAAGCCTCAGGCTCTCTAGGGTTGTCGGTGTGATGAACAACCGATGCCTTGGATTTTTCTTTCACGCTCATTTTAGCCTTTTCAGCCCTCAGAGCTTCTATCTCAAGCTTTAACCTGTCGCGCTCTTGGACAGTATACTCATCGTTCTCCTCCACCACTTCGAGCAAAGGTGGTGGAAGCTCTGGATTATCCGGATTCATTCAGACAGAATTTCTTTGCTTGGTTTCGAATACTTGATTCAGGCACCGTCGCCTCCCACTGTGGTCGCCAATTTGGTGTGGATTAAAGTAGCCTGAGGGTAGGCTGGTAATTTCAAGTAGAGTTTCAGGGTGGTGTAAGGGTGTTTCAAGGTGGTGTAAGGGTGTTTCAAAGTGGTGTAAGGGTGTTTCAAGGTGGTGTAAGGGTGTTTCAAGGTGGTGTAAGGGTGTTTCAAGGTGGAGAGAGAATTAAGCAGCTTGGCAGCAGTTAATTTTTATTACCAGAAGTTAATGCTGGTGGTTGAGTATTTATAGTATGTTATTTGGGCCTTTATGGGCTTTCGGGTCATATTTAATGGACCCGGGTCATGTTTAAAGACCCATAAGTTTTTAAGTAAGTGGGCAGGTAGCTTAGTCAGAAAGTGTTTAGGTTTTTTTAGTACTTTAGTCATAGTTCGAACTGCCTCAGGCTCACAGTTTTCGAAGTCATCTGTCCGGGTCCTCAAATCCTGTCCGATTTGAGTTCTTAGTGTCTGTCCGGTTTCTGGGGAGATTTACATTGGTCTGCCCTTACGGGGAGCGTTCTGAATTCGGACTCATCAAGCCATACCCTTTTATTTAACATAATATAAAATTTCTTAAAACATACTAATCAAACCTATAAGTTTTAAAATATTTGAAAATGTAAAATGTGATACAAATTCCAAAAAAACAGATAAATAAATAGTCGAAATAAAGAAGCATAATAACATAAAGAAGATATTCAAGATAATCAGCGAGCGTAATCCGAATTCAAAATAATTAAGTTTCACCGAAAAAATGATTTGTGAGACAACCTTAAATTAGGAAACGATTACAGAATATACGAGTTTGTCGCATGCTTTAGGCATGCCAAGCAGTCTTAATGTCATAGTGTGAGACTTTAGAGGCAAGAGAGACGAATGAGTCAATTTTCTTTACAATTTTCATCGTGTAAGACGTGGTAAACCACAACACTAAAATATGAGCATCGTATGTGACCATGATTAGTGGATGCACAATGTCTATTAGAAAGGATCTAAGTAGGATAATCATGACTATCAAATAAAAAATTGAGTTGTGATTGCTATCATTTAGGATGCTACAAGAAAATTTGCAGTCTACGAAAATGTGCTTGATAGACTACATATTGTTGCAGTTGAGTACATGGCTGTGAGGGTGTTTAAACCGTAACTAGTTAGCTTGTTATTAGTTGAGACTTTTATCAAGATGGAAGGCCAGAGAATGAAAAAAATGGAGAGAACTATTTTATTTGTGCCACAACAACTTAGGCCACTCAACACATGGAGCAAACCGAATAATAACTTGATAAGTATCATCAATGGTAAATCAAACTCGCTTTTCTTGCAGTCCAGTAAGGTATGTCCTCACTGTTGATACTTGGGAGAATAAAATATGATTGTTTAATTCCCTAATTTTCACATGATTTATGGAGCTCCCAGATCCGATACATGTGGGTCAAAACCAATAACTATTATCATGATATCATAGACTGCGAGGCTACTGTCAATTATAGATTCACATGTAATACTAAGCACGTAATGGGTTACGATAGATTGAGGGAGAGGCTAATGGTTGAACCAAAAATAATTCGATTCCCTGTTTCCTACCACTAGCCAAGGAGAATTAGGCGGAAGATTTTCCTTCAGACTCAGTCAAAATTAAGATTCCAAAAGTTTTAATTTTTAAACTTTTTTTTTCAGTTTTAATCAATATACGCCGAATAAATGAATCTTTCAACTAAAAATGTGTCCCAAATGTTTAAGGATAACTACATGATTCTAAACTTTAAGGTCTAAATTTCAAATCCGCCATATATGGAGGGTAAGGTGACTTTAAGCCGAATGACTTTAGCGTTAGAGATTTTGATGTCATGGCCAGATCAAAGGAATATATATATATATATATATATATATATATAGAGAGAGAGAGAGAGAGAGAGAGAGAGAGGAGAGAGAGAGAGAGAGAGAGAGAGAGAGAGAGAGAGAGAGAGAGAGAGAGAGAGAGAGAGAGAGAGAGAGAGAGAGAGAGAGAGAGAGAGAGAGAGAGAGAGAGAGAGAGAGAGAGAGAGAGAGAGAGAGAGAGAGAGAGAGAGAGAGATGAGAGAGAGAGAGAGAGAGAAGAGAGAGAGAGAGAGAGAGAGAGAAGAGAGATGAGAGAGAGCGAGAGAGAGAGAGAGAGAGAGAGAGAGCGCAAGAGAGAGAGCGCAAGAGAGAGAGAGAGAGAGAGATAGAGAGAGAGAGATAGAGAGAGAGATTAACCAAGGTTATTAAGGATCATAACAAAGAGGATAAAGATAGAATACAAGTAAACTTGGCCCACAAACAATATGAATTTTATGAGTTAAAGTTTACCATTAAATTTATCAAAGAGGAGATGGAAATTTTTATAGTAATATTTACCAATTTTGGATCTAAGGATGCCCAACGTGGTGGATTTAATAGAGTTACCGATCCCGAAGAGAAATATATGGATTTTTTTTTCCGGGGACTCCCATGAAGGTCTGAAAGATTTATAATTCGTTAAGTCTGTCCTTAATCAATCTAATAGAATATTGATCGCTAGACATAAGATCATTAGATCATCAACATAATAGAACTTTATAATTCTCAACTTTTGACATTTCCAATGGAATTTAAAATTTATGTCACAAATTGTTTCCTCAATAATACTTAAAAGAGCCCGCTTAACAAGAATAAAAAAAAGAGATAATAAGTCCTTTTAGTGGAGGCTCTTTAATTCCAAGAAGTTATTGTGGGGTCTCTTTTATATTAACATTGTACGCAGGGATAAAAAACGCGTTGGATAATTCATGAACTCATTTGGTCAGGAAATAAATCAAGAATGAGATGTTATTGAACGTTATCAAAATCCTCAATGAGCTCTATCTTTAAAGGATGCCATCACGGTCTTACAATATACACATAAAATTTTGATAAACATAATTTGGCTAAGATATAAATTTTGACCGAACCGTGATATTAGTTGGATTTATATATGTATATATATATATATATATATATATATATATATATAATATATATATATATATATATATATATATATATATATATATATATATAAGTTTTCAAATAAAAAAAGTTTGACTAAAATTGAAATCTCATCTTAGTATACGAACATATAAAATTGTAAGTATAATAACATGAGGATATTTATTTTTTATATAATAAAATTAAAATGGATATATATCTATTTAAGACTAGAGGAAATATATCATCATATAATGTAAGGATATTTTAAATTGAAATATCTCATCCATGTTAAATGAGGAAGAGTTTTACCTATAGGGGTGGAGCTGGTAGACTTAGGGGTCTTACAACGCTCTCTTGTTGTTATGAAAGCAATAGAACTAATGGTGCGTAAGTTCTCGTAGGCTTTGTAGTAGTATGGGGTGTGTCTAGTGTGGTGAATGGTTCTACCAGGTTGTGACATGTCGGCTGGGGAATTTAAGTGAGAAGTGACTCAGTGAACTAAGTAAATAAGGGTTTTAGATGGTACAATGATTCAGAAGTTGAGCTTTTGTGAAAGTTGTTTATTGGGTAAGAGCAAGATGGTGAAGTTTATGCCCAACAACCAGACATCTAATAGATTACTTGATTATGTTCATTCAGACCTTTGGAGTCTAGCACGAGAACCTGACATAGGTGGTGCAAGGTACTCTATGTTGTTGATTGATAACTATTCCAGTAAAATATGGGTTCCACTTTTGAAGACAAAGGATGAAGCATTTCCTGTCTTTTTAAACTGGAAGAATATGGTAGAGTATCAAACCAAGAAAATATTGAAGAAGGTTTGGACTGATAATGGCCTAACTTATGTGAACAAGAAGTTCACTAACTATTGTGTAAATCTTGGCATTACTAGACCAAACTGTAATTGGGACTCCCCAACAGGATGGGCTTGCTGAGAGAATGAATCAAACCCTGTTGGAAAGGGTTAGATGTATGCTTAATACAACTGGTATGAGTCGGAGATTCTAGGAAGAAGTCGTTACAACGGTTGCATATATCATCAACATGAGTCCATCTTTTACGCTTACGTTTTTCTGTACTTAAGAGGCATGGACGGGAAATAAACCTAACTTGCAACATTTTAGAGTGTTCGGATGTGCTTCCTACACACATGTGAAGCAAGATAAGCTTAGGCCAAGAGCACTGAATATTTGTTCTTCGATTATCCGGAAGGGGTAAAAGGGTATAGGTTGTGGTAACTTGAAACTGGACGTCATAAGGCTTTGATAAATAAGGATGTGTTTTTTATAAATAGAGAAAACAGAATTGGCTATGTTTTTAACCTACAGAATTCAAAGCGAGAGAAAAAGAGGACAAAAGGGAATTGGCTACTTATTGTTTTTCTGATCGGTAACATACAACCAGACGGTGGAGAGGAAGCAGGTGACGGCTGCTTTTGATTTCGATCGGCAGTTTATGGAGTGTTTCTGTCAGGCGATACTTACGGCTACTGTTCGGTTTAACGTTCTTTAAACTCTTATTCGTTTATTTACATTCGTCTTAGAGCTATGTTAACTTTTGAGCCCATGATGATGATTCGTTCGATTATGAACTAATCATTGTCATGGAACTCTAACGGATTTGTTTGAATAATACTTAGAGTTTGATTGCTTTATTGATTTGTGAGATACGTTTATCGGTTACCTAGTATGGTTGTGCTTATCGTTAGATGCGTCGTGAACATCTAGTTTGTTAATCTTTAATGAATGCGAAAGTGGATTTAAGATTTTAGAAATTTCCATGCTAGCATAGGTTCTTGAATAATTTGTGTTGTGATTTTTCATGATTCGTAATATGTCACTAACCATATCATATTACCCTATATAATCGAAATAGATAACTTGTGCTTAAAACCAATTGTACCTCAATTCGTATAGACATATAGGATTATCATGCAAGCGATGTCTGCTTAACTGCTATCTCTTTTGTGGATGTTTAAGTAGTTTGGTTTACGTATACTGAAAGGTAGCGTATTCTGATTTCGTGTTATCTGATTAGTAATCGTTGTTATCATACATATTGATTAAGTATATTAATACCCTGAGTAAAATAAACAACGAAGCTAGGGTTCCATGTTTTCTCTCGCATAAGTAAACTCGTTAGTTAATTTGCTTAGTTATAATCATTCACCCAACTTTATACTTGTTCAAGAATTAGTCTAATAATCATACATTGTTGCATAAGTGAATTCTTGTCGTATACACCTGGTCTTCATGGGAACGATCTTACTTACTTATTACTTGCTACTATTTGACCACGTATACTTGCGTGAGAAAATGACTAACAAGTTTTTGGCACCGTTTTCGGGGACTCGGTGTTATTTGGAAGTTTTATTGCTTATCATCAGGGGTCGTTATAAAACTGCTTACTTGATTCGGTTACTTGCTTTTCGTGTGTTTTCTTGTGCTTTAGGTACTTGAGCGTGTATGCAAACACGATCTCAAACTAGAGCACTAGTACAAAAGGAGCTCGAAACACAACAAGGAACAGAGTTACTATTCCCAGATTCTGATACTAATTCTACAATGGGAGATCCAGCTCCAAAAGTACTCATGGAGTACTCTCAACCAAAGATAATGGATATTTAGTCTAGCATTGTCAGACCTAATATTGCTGTGAATAGTTTTGAGATTAAACCCGATATTATTCAGATGATGCAGAATTCTTGTCAGTTTAGGGGAGCTTCATCTGAGGATCCTAATATGCACATTATGACCTTCCTTGAAATCTGTGATACTTTCAAGTTCAATGGTGTTTCAGATGATGCCATAAGATTGAGACTTTTCCCATTTTCTCTGATGGACAAAGCTAAGAGCTGGTTACACTCTTTACTAGCAGGATCTATCACTACTTGGGATATACTAGCGCATAAATTTCTCTCAAAATTCTTTCCTATGGCAAGAACAGCCGCCATGAGGAATGCTATTACTCAGTTTTCTCAGTGACATGGTGAATCTTTAAGTGAAGCTTGGGAGCGTTACAAAGAGATTCTCAGGAAATTTCCTCATCATGGGATGCCTGATTGGTTAGTAATAAAGTGCTTCTACAATGGTTTGGGTGCGCAAACAAGGCCCATGGCCGATGCTGCATCTGGGGAGCCTTATTAACGAAAATCTATGAGGAGTCTCACGAGCTCCTTGAGATGATGGCTGCTAATGAATTCCAAAATCCTTCTCAGAGATCGTCACAACATAAAGTAGCTGGTATTTTTAACGTAGACACTGCCACTACTTTAGCAGCTCAACTTGAAGCTCTAAACATAAAGGTGGATTCTTTGACTAAACTAGGGATACATCAGGTAGCTAGTGTGTGCGAGATTTGTGCTGGAGGGCATGACACTCAGCAATGCCCTATCTCTAATGAGTCAGTGCAATTTGTGAGTAACTTTCAGAGGCAGAATCAACAGCCAATCTCAAACACCTATCACGCAAGCAACAAAAATCATCCGAACTTCAGTTGGAGCAATAATCAACAAGGTAATCAACATTATGGTGCTAAGCCATACGCTCCTCCTGGATTTCAACAACAAGGTCAACAACACAAATCTCAATAGTATGCCTTAAGACAACCTCAGAATCAACATCATGGCCCTTCTCAATATTCTGTGAGAGACTCTGAATTCGAAGAGATGAAAGTAATGATTAAAAGTCCGATGGTATCTCACAAGACCTTAGAAAATCAGATTGGGCAGATGGCCAGTAACATGATCGTTAGACCTTAAGGAGTTCTTCCTAGCGACACGGAACATAATCCTGGTAAACAGGACGGCAAGGAGCAATGCCAAGCTATCACCTTGAGATCAGGAAAGGTTGCCGAGAACCCCACAGTTGAACAAGAGGCTGAATCTTCTCAAAATTAGCCTTTATCTGAAGTTAACTCTGATCAAGATCAGCCACCTTAAAAGTCATCTCACTCAGTTGTTGAGCCTACGATCTACCCTCCTCCACCTTTTCCGGAAAGGTTGTAGAAACAGAAGCTAGATGCTGAGTTTGGGATATTTTTGGAGGTATTCAAGAAGCTACACATCAACATACCTTTTGCTAAAACATTGGCGCTCACTGAGGAATGTAGTGCGATCTTACAACAAAAATTGCCTCCCAAAATTAAAGATCCAGGAAGCTTCACAATTCCTTGTTCGATCGACAATTTATATTTCAGCAAATGTTTATGTGACTTGGGAGCGAGCATCAACCTGATGCCCCTATTTGTGTTTGAGAAACTTGGGCTACCTGAGGCAAAACCGACTAACATCTCTTTGCAACTGGCTGATCGGTCTATCACATATCCTCGTGGTATTGTGGAAGATGTCATAGTAAAGGTAGATAAGCTCATCTTTCCGGCTGACTTCGTTATCTTGGATTTCGAAGAGGACAACAATATCCCCATAATCATGGAAAGGCCATTCTTGGCTACGGGCAAAACTTTGATTGATGTCTAGAAAGGGGAGCTCACTATGAGAGTGCAAGATTAGAATGTCACTTTCAACATTTTGAAGGCTATGAAATCTCTAACAAAGGATGAAGAATGTTTCAGGTTGGATATGGTCGATTCTTTGCACAGTAATGCGTTGGATCGGTTTACGAGTTCAAATATTATGGGCAGAGTTTTACATGGTGAATCTGACTTCAAAGACGAAAAAATATCCGAATGTGTTCAACTACTACAGGAAGCCTCGTATCAAAAGAGGCTCAATATTCCCCATGAGTCGCTTGGATTGGGTGATCTTAAGGATTCTCAAGAAAGGCTTAAACCTTCTCTAGAAGAAGCTCCTAAACTTGAACTCAAACGACTACGAGATCATCTCAGGTATCATTTCTTAGGAGAGTCATCTACATTACCTGTTATTATTGCATCTAACCTTTCAGGTAGTGAGGAAGAAAAGCTATTGAGAAGTCTGAGGAAGTTCAAATCAGTCATTGGTTGGACCATAGCAGATATCAAGGGAATCAGTCCCTCTTACTGCATGCATACGATTCTACTAGAAGAAGGGAGCAAACAATCTCTCAAACATCAAAGGAGGCTAAATCCTATCATGAAAGAGGTGGTGAAGAAATAAATTTTGAAGTGGCTAGATGCAGGAATTATCTATCCTATCTCAGACAGTCCGTGGGTAAGCCCGGTGCAATGTGTACCAAAGAAGAGAGGAATAACAGTAATAACAAAGGAAAAGAATGAATTCATCCCCACTCGGACAGTCACTAGACGAAGAATTTGCATGGATTATCGTAAATTGAACAAGGACACTAGAAAGGATCACTTTCCTTTGTCATTCATTGATAAGATGTTGGATAGGTTGGCGGGTCATGAGTATTACTGTATGCTCGATGGATATTCTGGCTACAATCAGATTTGTATAGCTCCGGAGGATCAGGAGAAAACCACCTTCACATGCCCTTTTGGTACCTTTGCTTTTCGACGTCTCGTTCGGACTTAGCAATGCACCCGCTACTTTTCAAAGGTGCATGATGGTTATTTTCTCTGATATGGTTGGTGATATCATGGAGGTGTTCATGGATAATTTCACAATCTTTGGGAAATCATACGATGGCTGTCTATCTAATCTGGGTAGAGTACTTGAGAGATGTGTAACAACAAACCTCATTCTTAATTGGGAAAAATGTCACTTCATGGTGCAAGAAGGAATTATCCTTGGACACAAGGTATCCAAGAGGGGTTTAGAAGTGGACAAGGCTAAGCTTGAAACGATAACAGAGCTTCCTCCTCATATCTCAGTAAAAGGAATTCGTAGTTTTCTTGGTCATGCTGGATTCTATAGACATTTTATTCAGGATTTCTCAAAGATCACCAAACCACTTTGTAGTCTACTTGAAAAATATGTTCCCTTTCGATTTACTGAAGAGTGTTTCGTTGCTTTTGAGCTCCTGAAGAAAAAGTTGACTTCAGCCCCTATCATCACTGCACCTAACTAAGAAGAGCCATTTGAGATGATGTGTGATGCCAGTGATTTTGCTATGGGAGTCGTTCTTGGTCAAAAGAAGCTGAAGGTGTTTCACGTGGTTCACTATGCTAGTAAACCCCTCAATGATGCACAACGAAACTACACCGTTACTGAAAAAGAGCTTTTGGCTGTTGTTTATGGCTTTGAGAAGTTCAGATCCTAATTTCTTGGTACTATCTAAAAAGGATGCCAAGCCTCGCTTAATTTGATGGGTACTCTTGCTTCAGGAATTCGAGTTAGAAATTAAAGACAGGAAGGGGACTGAAAACCAGGTAGCTGACCATCTCTCACGTCTTGAGCAACATGAGAAAAACAAGGGAGATGGAATTCTTATCAACGAATGTTTCCCAGATGAGCAGTTGTTCCTGATCCAAAGAAAAGTGCCATGGTTTGCTGATTTTGTTAACTATCTGGTTAGCAATGTGATTCCTTCAGATTTTACTTGGGCTCAACGGAAGAAATTCTTGCATGATGTGAAGTGGTATCTTTGGGATGAGCCATTCTTGTTTAAACAGTGTGCTGATAAGATGATGCAACGTTGCATCCCTTACACTAAGATTGAGAAAGTGTTACATGATTGTCACTCTACGGTTTATGGAGGACATTATGCTAGGGATAAGACAGCTGCTCGAGTTCTTCAAGCAAGTTTCTACTGGCCTACCTTGTTTAAGGATGCTCATCTGTACGTTCGTAGATGTGATCGATGCTAAAGGGTTGGTAATATTTCTAGGCGAAATGAGATGCCCTTAATATGCTTCTTGAGGTTGAGGTATTCGATGTGTGAGGAATAGATTTTATGGGACCATTTGTGTCCTCCTGCAACAATCTATACATACTCTTAGCTGTGGATTATATATCTAGGTTGGTTGAGGTGAAAGCTCTCCCAACTAACGATACTAAGGTAGTGCTAAATTTCTTTCGTAAGCAAATCTTCACTCGCTTTGGAACTCCTCGTGCTATAATCAGTGATGAAGGGAATCAGTTTTGCAATCGTCAGTTTACAGCCTTGTTGGCTAAATGTGGTGTTTCTCATCGTGTTGCTACCGCTTATCACCGTCAAACTAATGGTCAAGTTGAAGTTTCGAATTGAGAAATCAAGCGAATCTTAGAAAAAGTGGTGAATCCTTCGAGGAAAGATTGGTCTCTGAAGTTAGATGAAGCGGTATGGGCATACCGAACGGCTTAAAAAACTCAACTTGGGATGTCATCATTTCAGTTAGTATATGGTAAGGCTTGTCATCTTCCAGCAGAACTCGAGCATAAGGCATTCTAAGCTTTAAAGAAGTTGAATTTCGACATTCAAGCAGCTGGTGAGAAGTGATTGCTTCAATTAAATGAACTTGACGAATTTTGGTTTTAAGCCCATGAGAACTCGAAGATGTATAAGGAAAAAGTCAAGAAATGACATGATAGGAAGCTTGTACATAAAGCTTTTGAGCCGGGTCAACTGGTTATTCTTTTCAAATCTCGTCTAAAGCTTTTCCCTGGGAAGCTCAAGTTAAGATGGTCTGGACCTTTTAAAGTCAAGACAGTATATCCACATGGAGCAGCTGAAATCTATGAGGAATCACCAGACAAATCATTCAAAGTCAATGGTCAACGACTCAAGCATTACTATAGGATATGGAGAACCGTGAGGCATTCATCATTAGCCTCGATACTACATGATTCCGAGCGGTATCGTCGAGCTATCGACGTTAAACAAGTGCTTCGTGGGAGGTAACCCACTAGGAAACAATGATCAAGACAGCTGGACGAATAGGGGAGTGTTTCTTGTATATTTTAATTTCTTGTAGTTGCATTCATCATAG
Organism: Limnanthes douglasii subsp. nivea; assembly: GCA_036936605.1. Classification (NCBI taxonomy): domain Eukaryota; kingdom Viridiplantae; phylum Streptophyta; class Magnoliopsida; order Brassicales; family Limnanthaceae; genus Limnanthes; species Limnanthes douglasii. The sequence continues at coordinate 324,967,201 of JAUPFV010000002.1, forward strand.
TAGTTATTCATGATAGACAGTGTATCTTCATGTTAGTCATGCTTATTTTCATATTCATGCCATGATCATATAGGATCGAGTTAGTTTATTAGCATAACATTTTATTCATGTATTTTGCATCTTTGATCCCTTGAGTTGCTGTTTCTACTTAAGTAGCCAATGATGAAACTTGTTTGGAATGATAGTAGGAATAAAATCTAATTAGGTTGCTTGTAAGTTAGCTTGCTTGATGAAAAAGCACAATTAATACACGTAGACTTATCGATTGTTTTTATGCTAGTTACGGACACACTTGAGTATTGTTATACATAATCCTTTCTTAGGTTCAGAATCATACCTTAATCCTTTATTAGCTCATGGATTGCAAAAATATAAGTTTGGGGGAGTTGAAAGATAAAAATGTGTATTATTCAGTTAGGCGTCAAAGACTAGTAGCCGCTCGTTGACGTGCGTCCTCTCACTGGGGATAGCGTATTACGAGTAGTCTAGGAGTGGAATGAGATGGTGCGAAACGCACTCATTCCCAATCGCTGCTAAAAAAAGAAAAATAAAAGGCAAAATTGGCTAGGATGAGCTCTTTGGTACTCGAGTTATTAAGTTCTAGAGGACTTTATGCCTAGTGACCTAAGAATTTTCCGGTCTGGGATCCACTAATCTAAAGCTCGCTACATGGGCACCATTGTATAATCTTTTGGGGACCTCGTCCATTGCACAGTCAAATAAGCCTTTGTGTGTCTGTATATAGAATAAAGCATAATAAATGTTTGACAACCCCGAGGAAATATGGATGTGCAACTTGACTGTGAAGAATCTAGGTTGTATTTCGTTTCTATACTTGTGATTATTATGATGAGAACAAGTAAGGTCCATTAATTTTTACTAAAAACATGTCGATTGAGTTTGAGCACACATGCACGCTTCCTCACTTGTATTGCTAGCATTTGAGTACCTAGTTATTTCGTATTCCAAGATCATTATATTCGTTGAGGCATTTATGCTGAATTAGTTGTTGTTACTCGTTCGGGATCATTGCATTCTTGCATTCATTTAAATTTAGTTGCATTCATACATCAATTGTTAAACCTGTTTTGTATTGCTTGAGGACAAACAACGGTTTAAGTTTGGGGGTTTGTTAAGTGCATTTCATGTCACTTATTACGCTTCATTTATTCTTAAAATCGTCGCCAGTTAACAAGTTTTCATGGTGTTTCAACGTGTTTTTCATTCATTCTCGTAGGTATAACTATATGCGGACAATATAAACTTTTTGGGAATAGAATACTCACAATGTTCTTAATAATTTATAATTTTGAAAATATTGGGTCCTTTACCTGCACCACTAGGCCTTCTGTTCCAAAGAAAATTTACAGTAAATGGCTGGAGTTGTGTCACAAGTAAATCGTGATAATATTAATAAATTTCGGGTTGAAATGGAAGAAATTGGAAAATTAATGTACTTGAGGGAAATTTTGGAACAAGTTTTGCGTCTGTTGACCCAAAGTCATACACATGGGTCTTATTGGGTTGCATGAATCGGAAGAAACAGATCGATTCATTTTCATTGTTTATTATAATTTTACTAGTGGGGGGCCAGTAGAAAGGAATTAGAACAGAAAAATCTGGTAGAAAAAAAAGAAAAAAAAGGAAAATATATTTCTTGAGATTTATTAAAATTATATTATTTGTTAAAAATATTTGTTTGAAAAAAATAAATATTATATATTATGACCAGTGCTTTTATTTAGCTATAGAGCACAAAAGGAAATTAATGCTGAATTAAGAAAAAAATATTACACTTATGCTAGGATTTTATTTAGCTATATTATTTAAAATATTATTTTATTTAGCATAAATATTTCATGATTTGTAGTGGGGCTTCTACCACGTTTTTGGGCAGATTAAAGCGAGAAGAAAAGGAAAGAAAAAAAAGCCCAGAGGAAGAAAAATCGAAATTGGACTCTTTTAGGGTTTCAGCCAGTTTATAAATAGAGGAGGAAAAAACGTAATTGTACACTGACTTGGTTTTACGGTAGAAAAACATAGAACAAGAAGAGAAAACTGAATTGGCTACGTTTTTAAGCGAGAGAAAAAAAGGAAAAAAGGGAATTGGCTACTTATTGTTTTTCCGATCGGTATCATACAACCAGACGGCGGAAAGGAAGCAGGTGACGGCTGCTTTTGATTTCGATCGGCAGTTTACAGAGTGTTTCTGTCAGGCGATACTTATGGCTACTGTTCGGTTTAACGTTTCTAAACTCTTATTTGTTTATTTACATTCGTCTTAAAGTTATGTTAACTTTTGAGCCTATGATGATAATTCGTTCGATTATGAACTAATCATTGTCATGGAACTCTAACGGATTTGTTTGAATAATACTTAGAGTTTGATTGCTTCATTGATTTGTGAGATACGTTTATCGGTTACCTAGTATGGTTGTGCTTATCGTTAGATGCGTCGCGAACATCTAGTTTGTTAATCTTTAATGAATGCGAAAGTGGATTTAAGGGTTTAGAACTTTCCATGCTAGCATAGGTTCTTGAATAATTCGTATTGTGATTTTTCATGATTTGTAATATATCACTAACCATGTCATATTACCCTATGTAGTTGAGATAGATAACTTGTGCTTAAAACCAATTGTACTTCAATTCGTATAGACATATAGGATTGTTATGGAAGCGGTGTCTGCTTAACTGCTATCTCTTTTGTGGCTGTTTAAGTGGTTTGGTTTACGTATACTAAAAGGTAGCGTATTCTGATTTCGTGTTATCTGATTAGTAATCGTTGTTATCATACATATTGATTAAGTATATTAATACCATGAATAAAATAAACAATGAAGTTAGGGTTCAATATTTTCTCTCGCATAAGTAAACTCGTTAGTTAATCTCGTTAGTTAATTTGCTTAGTTATAATCATTCACCCAACTTTATACTTGTTCAAGCATTAGTCTAATAATCATACATTGTTGCATAAGTGAATTCTTATCATATACACCTGGTCTTCGTGGGAACGATCTTACTTACTTATTACTTGCTACTGTTTGACCACGTATACTTGCGTGAGAAAAGGACTAACAGTTTTCAATAAAGATGGCATGTCATTGAAGAATGAGGTGGAGACTCAACCTAGTACTTCTGAGAAGAAATGTGAAATTGATGATGGATCTGATCTATAAAATGAAGATGGAGACACTTCTGCCAAAGAATATTTTGGGCATGGTTCTACTTTAGGTCATATAGAGTAGTTTTAACCACTGCATGAGTACGAAGTTGGTCGAGGGTTTGGTGTTCCACGACCTTCGGATGATCAGATGGGAGAGTAACATGATTTTGAAAGTTATCAGTTGGTGAGAGATACAATACCAAGACCAAACAAACAACCACAAAGATATACTTTTGCTGATACAATTGGTTATGCTTTATCTATTGAAATGGAGGTAGATGTTCTTGAACCCGAAATGTATAACGATGCTACCAAGAGTAGAGATAAAGAAATATGGCTTACAACCATGAAAGAAGAAATGAGATCTCTTAAGAAGATGAACACTTGGATTCTTGTGAAGTAGTCGAAGGGTCAGAAGATGGTTGAGAGTAAATGGATATTCAAGAAGAAGCCATGTATTTCTAGTGTTAAGTTACCCAGATAGAAGGCTAGACTTATGGCTAAAGGCTTTACACAAAAAGAAGATATCGATTTCAATGAGATATTTTCAGCGGTTGTGAAATAAACCTCCATTAGGGTTATGATATCAATTGTTGTTATATTTGATCTTGAGTTAGATCAAATAGATGTTACTACTACCTTCGCGAATGATGGATTGGAAGAGACAATTTACATGTGTCACCAATGGGGTTTGAAGAAGAAAATGAGGATTATTTGTGTTTGTTAAAAAAACCCATATATGGGCTGAAATAGTCGCTGAGACAGTGGAATATAAGATTTGATTCTTTTATGAGATCCATTAAATATACCCGTAGTTGCTACGACAACTTTCTTTACTGGAATGGGGAGACACACATGGAGAGACAAGTCATATTTTTGTTGTATGTCAATGACATACTAATAGCTGAAAAATATAGGAAGAAAATCGAAGCAGTAAAGAATCAACTGAAAGGAGAGTTTGAGATTAAGGATATGAGATAGGCTAAGAGGATACTTGGTATCGAGATCAAGAGGAATAGGTGGAAGGGGTATTTATTTTTATCTCAACAAGAATATATACATAAATTCTTAAATAAGTTCTCGATATCCGAAACAAAAGTGGTTGGAATTCTCATTGGTTCCCAATTCAGACTTAGTACCACTCAAGCACCAACCGAAGAATCAGATAAGAAGTATATGCTGGGGGATACCTTATGCCAATGTTATTGGTAGCATTATGTATGCTATGATTTGCACGAGACCTGATTTTGCCTACCCCGTAGGTGTTTTGAGCAAATTCATTTCAAATCTAGAAAAACCGCATTGGCATGCACTCAAGTGGCTCATGAGATACTAGAAAGGTTTGGTTGTTGTAAGGTTATGTTACAATCAGAAATATATGTGTAATATATTGCTGAAAGGGTATGTGGACTCTGTTTATGCATTGACATTAGGAAGTATACTTCAGGTTATCTGTTTATTGTGCTTGGAGGAGTGGTTAGTTGGAAGTCTTTTACACAGAATGTTGTTGTACGAAAACCGAGTATATGGCTGCTACGGAAGCCATGAAAGAAGCTATTTGGCTGAAGAGATTGTTTAATGAACTCAATGGTGTGGAGCAAGATGTGGTTTTGTTCTGTGATAACACTGGTTACCTTCATTTGATGAAAAATCCAAACTTCCATGACCAAACTAAACATCTAGACATTAAACTATATCTCAGCCGAGATGTGGTGAAGAAGGAGAAAGTGAAGGTGGATAAGATTGCTAGTAAAAACCTTTGAATTATCTAACCAAGGTATTACCGATTTTAAATCTCACAAAATGCATGAAATTGGTGCAAGTATGCGATGTGAGTGAGCTGGTCTCTAAAAAGTAGAACATTTAGTGCAACAGATACTTGAGTTACTATAAGCCTAGGTGGAGAATTGTAAGTGTAGGCTAGAAGTAACTTGTAGCATAATCTTCTATTTAAATTTCTCTCATATATTAATTATATTTCTATATTAGTTAGATTTCCTATTAATTTGGTTTTCTATATTAATTAGATTTACTATTAACTTTGTATTCCATATTAATTAGATTCCATATTAATTTGTTCTCTAATATTATTTAGATTTCCTATAAATTTGGTCTTTTTATATTAATTACATTTCATATTAATTCGTTCTTCTATATTAATTAGATTTTTTATTAATTTGTTCTTCTATATTAATTAAATTTCATATTAATGAATACATTAATATATCTCAACCATCCTATAAATAGAAGAAGATATTTGTATGCAAAGTATGAGGAAAAAATTGAGAGTTGTATATTTTAAAAGAGAGAAAAAAGCTCTAAATCTTTTTTATAAGAGATAAATGAGGTGAGAGATAAACACTGAAGAGAGGATTCTGTCAATCACGAGTGATTGAGTCATTTGTGTTTGAGAGTCTTTCTCTAATCTACTTATTAATAAAAAGAGTGTTCGATGTCCGTGGATGTAGTAATGTAAAATTTTAGTTTCAACCTCAATAATATCAGGAGTTTTTATAAAAAACATAAAAAAAATTGTGATAAAACAAAATAATTCAGATTTAGTTATTATAGTGAGACAAAAACATTTATAAGAATATTAAGATTATTGTGATATAAAAAGAAAATTATAATTTATGCTTTCAAAATATCACATAAAATTTTAACTCTAACACGTGGATTTACTATAACAATAGTAAAAATTGATGCAATATAATTTAGTTTTAAGTTTATATATTATCTAAAGAAAATAGACTAGTTGGCTAAAAATTCACATTTTAACGAAACTTAAAATCAAAATATAATATCATTGGATATAGAGTAAGTATTATACCAAACATCACTAACCCAATGAAAAACAGTAACTTTTAAGTGAATAGTCATTTTAGTTAAAATGATGATTTTAAAGATAATTATAGTACAGATTGCACACTCATCATTAATATTCCTTAAATGAATATTAATATCATGTATTTATGAATGGATACATTTTAAAAATTGATATACCGTACAACCCAATAATTTTATTAGTTTTTTGTGATATGTTACAAACGTTAATAGACCTAAATGAATATTAATAGGTCGGTGTTGATTGTGTATAAATTGAATCGAATATTTTTAATATTAATTTTTTTATTTATAATATTAAGCAAATGTCTCATTGATGATACCATGATTTCTCAAATTTATAATCTTGTTTAGTTTTGAGATGAAATTAGTATAATATTATGAACTTCCAAAGTTGAGTAGGAGTGAATTCAGATTTATTCTTGTACATGGATAACATATTTGTTGATAAAAACTATAAAAATCTGTTGCAAGCCATAATTTTTTTTATGTTGAAGCAATTTGATGTGGAATTTGTAAGTGTCTTAGGTATTGGCAACCCAAATTTACTAGGTTCATTCTTGATACTTTATGGTTTTATAAAAAAAACATACATTGAGATCCAGTTGCAACATTATGGTATGGAATACAACAAGTTTATAAATTATACTAAGGTTTCTTATGTATTAAAAACACATATTCATCATGGTCACTCTTGATGTTCTATGACTTTATCACTAAAAATATACATTAAGAGTATGTTGTAATATTATGATATGGAAAACAACCAGCATTATATATCTTTGATAATATGTGAGATACATTGTGTTTGTTAATACCTCGAGATTGATTTGAAAATTCAAGAGATACTATAAATTTTAACAATTAAAATTTTCAATGTATGTTCATGTTTGTTCAAAATAATAAATAACATATATGAAAAAAATCCTAAAAGTATATGCTTAAGTATTTTGAGAAATGACCATTGTACGACGGAACATAGGTCCTTCGGTACTTAACAGAACAATGTATCACAAGTTGGCATAGATGTTTTACTAAAGTAAGGAGATTATTGAAGACTTCATGATTTTATGGGTTAAGTAGTTGTTATATCAATCTCTATGATTTAAACATGCACAATGGATGAGAATAAAATTATACCACACAGAGTATCATCCTAATAAAATAAATACATTTAGTTTCTTACGCTAAAGAAAATAAAACATATCAAATAAGAATAGACTCTATGATTTATTTTTGTTCAACTAAGATTACAAGAAAAAGAAGGAAGATCTATCTTTCTCTTTTCATCTTTCCATAATAAAGTTATAACGTCCAAAATATTTTATGAATATAACATTACGTGGACATTCTTAGTTTAAATAATATTCAAATTTATAATGAAAAAGTTGTTTACAGTCCAGTCTTTACTTTAGTATTAGATGGTATTGTGGTTGGTTTCAATGTATATGCGTTTTAGTCAAATAATATATTATTTGGTTTTCTTTTATATCTTCTAACATTTTGTAATAATTAGCGATCTCAATTCAATTAAAGTGGATCAGTTGTGTATCGACCCATTAAGTGATTATATGAGTATTTGATTCTCATACTACATAACATAAGAAACCAAAATTCATTTTAGATAATAGTTAAAAATGTGAATAATGTAGGGACGGCTACGCATAACGTGACTATACTTTCTCCTTTATTTATTAATTTTAACTAAAATGATAATACATTTTGGATTACATGTCAATACAATATCGTTCTTTTGATGTACAATTGAAGTGATATATTTGGTACATGCTGGTGTGGACAATAATCGCCTGAGGGTAGGCTGGTAATTTCAGTTGGTATTTTACGGTGGTATGTGGGTGTTTAAGTGGTGGTGTGTACTGTGTTTAACGTGTTTAGAGAGTAGAGAGATAATTAAGCAGCTTGGTAGTAGTTAATACTCATTACCCATAGTTAATGCAGGTGGTTGGGTATTTATAGTGTGATGTTTGGGCCCTTATGGGCTTTCGGGTCATATTTAATGGACCCGCGTCATGTTTAAAGACCCATGAGCTTTAAGTTGGAGAGCAATCAGCTTAGTCAAGAAGTGTTTAGGTTTTTTAGTACTTTTGTCATAGTTCGAACAGCCCTATGTTCATAGTGTCCAAAGTAATCTGTCTGGTCCAAATGACCTGTTCGATCCATGTCCATGTGATCTGTCCGGTTTCCGGCAAGACTAGACCGATTTGCCCTTGTTCGGGGAGCATGCTGAATTCGGACTTATCAGGAGCCCCTTTTTTAGGTGTTTGAGCAAGTATTCTTGTCGAAGAATTGAAAAACAGTCCGACGTTAGAAGTAGTTTTCAATCCGGACAGGTCTTATGGGTTTGCCCGGACAGATAAAGCTTCACGAATTCAAAACGGTTTTTGCCAGAGTTCGTGGGACACGTGTCGCTCTCTGATTGGTCACTCCAGCCGTTTTTTCACCTTGAATTTCGCACCACCTTCTTTGAAAAGCAACCTCTTTAATTACAAGTAGTGACATCAGCGCCGTCTTTTAATCATTGCCAAACTTTTCGAATTCTCCTAGGAATCAACTCTTTTTTCAGATTTACTATAAATTGATACTCACTTTCTTCTGTTTTCACCATCTCTTTCACATTTACTCTGCAAATTTACTCAGGGCTTTCTCTTTCTAAAGCAAAGATTTTCTTGGTGGTTTATGTTTACAGCAAGGACTGCATTGATTAAAGGTGGTTGGCTCAACCTTTCAGAGTTGGAGAAAGCGCAAAAAGTTGAGAAGGAGAGACGAATTGCAGCAGGGCTACCTTTATCACCTGTTGACAGACCAGCCGCCTCCGTTACAGAATCAAATCGAGGCTCGTCCTCCTCTAAAGGTACTAAGGCCAAAAAGTTATTTCAATCCACCCTCTCGCCTATAGTCTATGGTTCCTCAGTTCAGGAGTCAGTACCTGCTGTTGAGCCAGGAGTTACAGTTACAAGTGTTAGGAAACCCTCTCCTTTTATCGCTATGGGATCAGACACAGAGCACTCTCCGGAGAAGTTGGTGGTTAAGAGGACAACCCGGTTGGTAAAGGGGCAGGCCTCCAAGAATACTCCCTCAAAATCGGGGGCGAAAAATAGCAGCTCTGGGTCTGGAGTGCCCCTCAGAGCTCCCCGGGAAAGACCATCCGGTCCGGAAGCGAGCAAACCAGTACCCCCACAAGAGACCTCTGCCTCAGAGCCCCAGCCTGAGACTAGGGGTCAAGAAGACACTGTAAATCAGCAGTCCGGAAGCCAGGCTGTGCCAAGTTTGAGCCCTCCCCGGACCACTGCCACTGATATTCCCCCAACAATCATGGAGGAAAGAATGGAGGACTCTGTTGAGGAAGTCCCCTTTGAGTCTGAGTCCTCCGGCCAGACTAACAATACTGCTGCTGTAAAAAAAGGCAAGGAAAAACTGTGCTTGAAGCATCCGGACCTGCCGGAGTGCCTTGAAGAGAAGGTGGGTCGAATGCGCACAAAATGGGGGATCCCAGAAAATGTAAAGATAAGGATTCCCATTGATCCGGAGACCCCTATGGATTGTAAGTGGAACGAAATAGTCTTTTTTACAGAGCTATTTAATTGGGGACTCAGGTTCCCTTTGGACCCGGAGATCGTTAGATACTTCCACCTGGTCAAGCTCTGCCCGAGCCAGCTGAGCCCCAACGGCTGGTATACTCTGATGTCATGTATCATGGCATCTAGGTTGTCCGGGATCCCTCTCCCCATGGAAGAGTTCGCAGCAGTGGCCAACCTTTGCAAACATCACCAATTCCCCTTCTACCACTTCAATATGGGGAATGACCTTAAAGCTGTTGATGATCTGCTGGAGTCCGAAAGCAAATGGAGGAGCCAATTTTTATTTGTCAGTGGCGCTTGGGAAAACGACAGAAAAATCAAGGTCGGAGAGAACCCAAGCCTCCTCAGGAGCAGGTGGAGGAGTGATCGTAAGTTTCACACTTCAAATCTTTGACCATTCTTCTTTTTTTTAAGTTGGTTTAAATTAGCTGATCTCTCTTTTGTTTTAACAGAGCTGCCCAAGGAGTTCGGGGACTACTTGAAGGCCGGACAGGTCACCTGTGGAAAAATCAATGTTTGGGCCGCAGAGAACTGGGGGAATCGATTCCACAATGCTTTTACTAGTGGAAATCTGGCAAGGTCTCACTTGTGGAACACCACAGGTCGGAGAGACCTGACTTGGGAGGAGCTCACCACCCAACCCTCTCCAGACACTGTGCTTAAGAGGTCCCACGAACCAGATGGGACACTCTTCCTGCCTGGCCGGGCTAAAGCCCCAAGTAAAATGAAGGGCAAGAAGAGAGGCAAAAGGGTGGCAAGTGATGTTGAGAAGGATGCCCCAACCGCCCCGGAGGGACCGGCCAGAAGCCAAATCGATGCTGCTCTCTTGCAGGTAGTGGAGCAAGAGACTGTTAGAGAGGAAGCAGAACTCCCAAAATCTCTAAGGGCTTCCAAGAGAAATCGCAAGCAAGAGAGTGGTGGGGCAGACCGGGCAGCCAAGAAGAAGAAGACTGCAAGGGGAGATGAGCTTGCTCTCCGGAATCCAGAGCCCCCTGTCTAGGCTGACCCCTCTGACCCAACACAAGCTGAAGAGATCCCAAGAGAGTTTCATACTAATGAAGTTGAGGGGGGAGATCTCAACCTTGATGAGGTGGACATCACCGGTCTAGGTGGGCTTGGCGAATATTTCCTCAACCTCCCCAGAGACGACTTTGCAGGGCCTTACATCCCTCAGAGCAGCTCCAATACGGTCAACTTCAATGGTAAGACTTTCATTATTTCTAGTGAAAAGGACACCATAGCCCATTCCTTGCTTAGCAATGTGCAGCTAGTACTCACACTGGAAAGACAAGTCCGGAGTCAGGCAGACATCATTAAAGATCTCAATTCTGAGAAATAAAAGCTGTCTGGAGACCTTCGCACTGCTGCTACCAATGCTGACATGCTAAAGGAGGCAAATGAGGGGCTAAAAAAGAGTCAAGAGGAAAGCACCACAAAGGTTTCCACTCTAGAGGAGACAATTAAAGACCTCCGGGAGAAGCTGTCCGGTGTGGAGAAAGATCTTACTGCCTCAAAAGAGGAGACTAAGGCAAAGGACAAGATCATCACCAACCTTACTACAGACAAGATTGCTCTTGAAAATACAGCATCCAAGGTTGTCGAGGAGAAAACCGCTTCGTTAAGGGATCAATGCCTATGCCAACCAGATGATTAAAAGCGAAGAGCTATTGCTTGAGAAGGTGAGGTCTGACATGGTTCTTTTATTCCATGAAAAATTTCCGGGCAGGAACCTAGGGGACTTATGGCTTTATGTTGAGCCCGACGAGCTTCCATACCACAAGATGGCTGAAGGTGACATGTTTGGCTACTCTAGTGGCTCCTCAGTTGATGAAGAACACACTGGAGAGAGCCCAGACGAGGGGAAGGACGATCCCAAAGGCAAAAAGGTAGTCGAAGAGAAAAGTGACTTAGAGAGCAAGAAGACAGATGAAAGTGAGCCGTCTTCAAAGGCTCAACCTTAACCCACAATCTTCCTTGTTTATTTTTCATTCAAACTGAAGTCCTTGGAAGGCCAAGGCACTCTTTTTGTAATAGTGTCCGGAATTTGACCGGACAGGTTTTTGTGTTCTATTTTGACTTGTTTAAAAGTCCTTGGAAGGCCAAGGCAAGTTTAAGTTATTTCATTTAATGAATATCTCCGTTCTATGCAACCATCATCTTCTTTTATTGTTCATTTTAATTTTGATAGCCAGAGTTTAAGTAGCTTTTAGATATTGCATTGTGAGAGTGTTTAAATTTTCCGGCTAGAGTTTAAATAGCCTCTAGAAATTTCAGTCCGGATAGTATGATAAGGAACAGAACTTTAAACAACACTTAGAAATTTTTTCAAGAAGGCATTGAATTTCATTGAAACCTCTCTGTGCTACCGGGGAGGGGAGAGTATGCCCCCAAATATTTACATGGATGTTTAAACAAGTAAATATTTACACAAGTGTTATTCCAAGTACATCCGGAGATGCTCAATATTCCAAGGATGAGTTAAAACTCTGCCATATTTGTCTTCCAACCAATAAGTTCCAGGCTTAATTCTTTCAACCACCATATACGGACCCTCCCAAGTTGGGGCCAGCTTTTCGAAGAGCTTTTCTTTAGTGTGTAAGAAGACCTTCCTTAGTACTTTGTCCCCAGGTTGGAAATCTCTTCGTTTGACTCTGGAAGCAAACCTGCTCCTCATCAAGCCTTGATAGTGTGCAACTCTAAGGTGAGCTTTAACTCATCTTTCTTCTATCAAATCAAGTTGACCTCTGATTGACACCTCATTAGCATGTTCGGAGAAGTTATGAACACGAAAAGAGGGGAGAGTTGCCTCTATGGGAGCTACTGCATCCATCCCATAGACTAAGGCAAAAGGTGATTCTTGTGTTGCAGCCCCAGGTGTTGTCCGGTAGGCCCACAAGACCTCTTGTAAATAACTAGGCCACTTCCCAGCAGCCCCTTCCAAATTCTTCTTTAAACCGGACAATATAGTTCTATTAGCCACTTCAACCTGCCCATTTGCTTGTGGATGGAAAGGTGAAGAAAAATAATGCTGTATACCCCTTGAGGCACATAAGCTTTCCATTTCTCTATTGTCGAATTGTGGCCCGTTGTCTGTTTTTATCTTCTGTGGGACACCAAATCTGCAACATATGTTGGATAGAATGAATTTTATAACAGCTTTTGATGTTGTCCCTGCCAGAGGGGCTGCTTCTATCCACTTCGAGAAGTAGTCTATGGCCACAATTATAGTTTTGCGCCCTCCGGACGCCACGGGGAGAGGCCCTACTAAATCCAACCCCCATCGAGCGAAGGGAATGGGCTCAGAAATTGATTATAGAGGAATGGCTGGTACATGAATTTCATTGCTATACCTTTGGCATGGGTCACACCTCCTCACCAACTCCTTAGCATCTTTCATGATTGATGGCCAATAGTATCCGGAGAGTAATACTCTTCTTGTTAAAGCTCTAAACCCACAATGGGCTGACCCCTCACCATCATGAAATTCGGAGAGGACCACTTGTGACTCATCATCCCCCAAACAACGTAGGAGAGGTTTACTGTAGGACTTTTTGTACAACACTTCTCTTAACACAATAAAACCACGAGCCTTGTGTTTCAACGTTCTGGCTAGTGACTTATCTGGTGGCAGGACACCATCGGAAAGATATTGTAGGAGTGGAAACCTCCAGTCTTGAGGCTGTTTCACTTGCATTTCAAAAATTTCCTCTTCTTTACCCATACTAAGTTGAATTGAAGGGCTTTCAAGCACATGGATCCATGGGTATGACTCCGTATATGCTATGGTTGCCAATGAGTCTGCTAACTCATTTTCTGCCCGGGGAATGTGCTCATAGACAACAACTTTAAATTTTAGCGCTTCATTCTTGAGGAGGAGTAAATATTTCATAAGCTGCTCCTTTCTAGCCTCAGATTGGCCTAAGACATGGTGGACAAGCAATTGGGAGTCACTTAGTAGCTTGACCCTCTTAGCCCCACAAATGTAGGCTAACTTTAACCCAGCTATAGCTGCTTTATATTCGGACTCGTTATTAGATGCCCTGAAAGCAAAACAAATAGCCTAGTACATATTGTCTCCATATGGGGAAGTTAAACATATTCCTGCACCACATCCCATAGTGCTAGATCCACCGTCTGTTCAGACGATCCACATTTTCTTGTCTTTTATATCAGTAGCTTGCTCTGAATCCCTATCAGAGTGGAATTCAACCAGAAAATCAGCCACAACTTGGGCTTTCACTGCTGTCCGGGGAGCAAAGTCTATGTCGAAGTCCCCCAACTCTACTGACCACTTAGTCATTCTGCTCGAAATGTCTGCTTTTTGAAGGACATTCTTTAAGGGGAAAGAGGTCCGGACGATGATAGGATGAGCCTGGAAATAAGGCCTCATCTTCCTTGCAGCTATTACTAGGGCTAGTGCCAATTTTTCAAGTTTTAGGTAACGTCTCTCAGCATCTATTAAGCTCTTGCTGATGTAGTATACTGGGTGGGGATGTCTATCGACCTCTCTTACCAGCACAGCACTGATGGCATAACTTGAAACTGCCAAATATACGAAGAGAGTCTCCCCATCAACTGGTTTGAACAAAGTTTTGTGAGAGGACATGTGTTTCTTGATTTCATTGAAAGCCTCATCACACCGTGGGGTCCATTCGAACCCCTTTGCACCCTTCAAAGTTTGAAAGAAAGGAGCACACCTTTCCGAAGACCTGGAGATAAATCTGTTTAAGGCTGCTAATCTCCCCGTTAGTCGTTGTACTTCTTTAATGTTTCGAGGAGGCTCCATTTGGAATAGAGCATTGAGCTGGTCCGGATCGGGCTGTATTCCATGTTCACTTATGATATACCCTAGAAACTTCTCGGACTGCACTCCGAAGACACACTTTTCAGGGTTTAACTTTAGATTCACTTTCACCAAGTTGGCAAAAGTTTCTTGGAGATCGGATAAGTGCAACTGCTCATCCACACTTTTCACCATCATATCGTCAATGTATACCTCCATATTTATTCCAATTTGATCAGCAAACGCCTTGTTGACTAACCTCTGATACGTAGCCCCAACATTTTTCAAACCAAAGGGCATAAATTTGTAGCAATGAAGACCTCTATCTGTGACAAATGTAGTATGCTCTTGATCCCTTGGATCTACTTGAATCTGATTGTACTCGGATAAAGCGTCCATAAAGGAAAGCAGCTTGTTTCCAGAGGTAGAGTCTACTAACTGATCAATCCGGGGGACCGGATACAAGTCTTTTGGGCAAGCTCTATTGAGGTCTGTGAAGTCAATGCACATGCGCCACTTGCCATTCTTCTTTTTCGCCAAGATAGGATTGGCAGTCCACAAAGGGTATTGAGATTCCTTAATGTGCCCTATCTTTGTGAGTTTGTCAACGTCCTGCACAATGACATCAGCCTTTTCTTTGGAAAAAGCTCTTCTTTTCTGAACTACTGGAGCTACATCTCTCCGGACGGATAAGTGGTGGGATATCACCTCTGATGGAACCCAGTTACATCAGCATTGCACCAGGCAAAAACCGGTTTATGGTCTTTCAAAAACTTCAACATTTCCTCTTTCAATATTGGTGGCATCTTGGACCCTATCTTGACACTTTTACCATCTTCCGGATAGTGCGTTTCAACTTCTTCGATTGGTATCAATACTCCAGGGGTCTCTCTAGGGTCATCACTTTCACCCTCACCCCCAGAAAGGCCCTCAAACTGCTATTGTTCGTTAATACGGACTGCCCCCAGCGTTCGAGGAGCCAAGGCAGTGGCATAACATTCCCTTGCAATCTTTTGGCTGCTCCGGACAACTCCAACCTGCCCCTGAACAACATACTTCAAACACTGATGGACTGTTGAAGCCACTGCATGCATCCTAGAGAGCCAAGACCTCCCTAGAATAGCATTATAGCAAGTGGGACAATCCACCAAAATAAAGAGTATTCTAACCGTTTTCTTGAAAGGGCCCTTGCCCAATAACACCTCTTCTTCGAACTCCCCGATCACATCTGCTGAGCTGCCTGTGAAGCCCACGATTGACCTGTCCGAATTCTGTATTACAGCTGGAATTTTTCATTTTCTTGTAAGTGGTTAGGAAAAGGATATTGGCTGAGCTTCCAGTATCCACCAAGATTCGACGTATGTCATTGCCCCCTATAGATGCTCCTATGACAACAACATCCTCATGAGGGCCAACTATGTTTCTTAAATCATCCTCATCAAATAGAATGAAGGGAAATGGGTTTGGTGACTGGTAAGATGTCATGCCTCCTTCTAGCTGGGAGGCCAAAGTATGAACATGCCTCTTCCTCGAAGAAGCAGTAGGAGCTGTCATAGTGTCCCCTCCAAAAATTGTAAGCGACTCAAAAAACTTAATGAGCCCGGAGACCAACCTAGAACATTCCTCTATAGCACCCACCCTGTTCCGAGTTGGATCAGGATCCAAGTATTCAGATTCCACATCAAACCTTTCAACCATAACCATGGCCCCCTCCGGGGCAGCATTACTCGGACCAACCCGGTGAGTATTGTCAGGCCTGTTGCCTCCCCTTCTTTTAACGTAAGCTCCCAGCTTCCCCCTTTCAATCAAGTTTTGAACCTCTTGCTTCAATGCTATGCAATCATCAGTGGTATGACCAATATCATTGTGATATTGGAAAAAAGATTTGTTGCGATGTTCTCTAGGAGACTGCAATGTTACCGGTCTCCGGTAGTGTACCTCATCTTTTGTTTTATCAAAAATGGTGGCCACGCTTTCTTTAAGTTCTGCGAACCACTCCGGTTGGACCCATGGCCCTCTTTTGTTTCTGGATTGTTGACTTTGAGCAGGAGCAGCTGGCTGGGACTGAGCTTTTCCTCTACCATGCCCATGTCCGGTTTCTCTTGCTCTATTCCCGGACTGGTTTTGATTTGGAGTTGGTGCCACCGAGGTGGATCTCACCTGTCTGAGCACCCTGGTCTTTTTTGTTTCATCAACGTTTATTTGCTTGCCAACTTGATTTAGCAATCCTCCCCAGGTCATGGCTTTTGTCCTGGTCACCGAATCAGCCAGGTTGCCTGGGTTCAAACCTTGTCTTAGGGATGCTATTGCCACCTGTTCGAAGCAATCAGCCAACCCATTCTTTGTGTTCACGAAACGACTAATGTATTCTTTCAAGGACTCATTGGGCTCCTGGGCACAATGGATTATTGTGTCTCCATTGCCCTTCAGCTCTTTACTCCCTACGAACTGCCTTCGAAAGGCCACCCAAAATGTATCGAAATCTTTAATACAACCCTGAGGCAGGCTGTTGTACCATTTCAGAGCACTCCCCGTAAATGATTGGGAGAATGCCCTACAAAGTAATTTATCATCGTCATCAAAGTTCATCATGAAGTTCTTGAATTGCTCCAGATGGTTATCCGGATCAGTACTGCCATCGTACTTCTCCATTTTCGTGCTGTCAAACCTCTTGGGGAGGTTTCCGGATAGAATTTTAGAAGACAGTGGAGACTGCCTCCAATTCCTTCCACGACTGAACACAGTATCCTCATTGGGAGTTGCAAAGATACTTGGCTCATCGTGGAAAACAAAGGGATCCATCAACATCTTGTCCGTATACCTCCGGTGATGAGATGATCCTTTGCCAATATGTCTTTTCATTCTTCCATGCCTGTCTCTTTTTCTTGAATATTTCTTAACCTGCTTTTGCTTTTTCTTGGTTCGACCCTCATCGCTACTAGAGGACAAGGATTTTTCATTTCCCTCACTGTCCGAAGAGCTACCCGAAGATTCTGAGCTCGAGTCAGAACTCTCCACAGGCTTGGACCGGTGAGACTTTTTAGAACTAGCATGAGTCTTTTTGGTGCTCACATGAGTTTTGGAAGCCTCATGCTCTCTGGGGTTATCAGTGTGATGAACAACCGATGCCTTGGATTTTTCTTTCACGCCCATCTTGGCCTTTTCAGCCCTCAGAGCTTCTATTTCAAGCTTTAACCTGTCGCGCTCTTGAACATTGTACTCATCGTTCTCTTCCACCACTTCGAGCAAAGCTGGTGGAAGCTCTGGATTGTCCGGATTCATTCGGACAGATCTTCTTAGCTGGTTTTGAATGCTTGATTCAGGCCCCTTCGTTCTCCCACTGTGGTCGCCAATTTGGTGTGGACAATAATCGCCTGAGGGTAGGCTGGTAATTTCAGTTGGTATTTTACGGTGGTATGTGGATGTTTAAGTGGTGGTGTGTGGGTGTTTAACGTGTTTAGAGAGTAGAGAGATAATTAAGCAGCTTGGTAGCAGTTAATACTCATTACCCATAGTTAATGCAGGTGGTTGGGTATTTATAGTGTGATGTTTGGGCCCTTATGGGCTTTCGGGTCATATTTAATGGACCCGGGTCATGTTTAAAGACCCATGAGCTTTAAGTTGGAGAGCAAGCAACTTAGTCAAGAAGTGTTTAGGTTTTTTAGTACTTTTGTCATAGTTCGAACAGCCCTATGCTCATAGTGTCCAAAGTAATCTGTCCGGTCCAAATGACCTGTTCGATCCATGTCCATGTGATCTGTCCGGTTTCTGGCGAGACTAGACCGATTTGCCCTTGTTCGGGGAGCATGCTGAATTCGGACTCATCACATGCAATGATCTAAGTAAGAGATTGTAAAAATATTAAATATTAGAATCTCTCATCCATCTATATTTGGAGTATTCGAGCTATTGTACAAGTTGGTCCAATTATTAAATAATAATGAGTTTAATTATAATAAATGAATTATACATACATGTGATAATATAATAGTATGTAGATATCAAATATGTATATACTAGTTCAAATAAGGTTGGACAAGAGAGATAACTCCTTAGTTATATTGAGTTCTATAAGTCTCATAAGTTATGGTTATGATTCCCTGAAGCCATGAGTTCATTTGATTTTATCCTTTGGGGCTTAGTTATATTGAGTTCTATAAGTCTCATAAGATATATAAATGTTATATACAAAAGAACACCATTTTTATTTTGATTCTTTTATTTTCCAAATTCTGATATTATATAGATTTTAGTAGCGTAGACAAAACACAACATCGTTTTTTTCTTTATCTTTTCTCTCTCTTTATACACAATTGTATGGATCCTTCAGTGTTGAAATATTTGAAGAGTTTTTTTCTCTATTAACCCATAAAACTTAATAAAAAAGCGGGTTCTCGTATATCTCGGAAGATGTGTCACTTCAAAATTGAGTTCAATCCATCAACATACACTGAAATGAATAGAAAATATCTCATGAATCTCTTCGTCGCAGATTTTAATTTCTACTCGTCAAGTTTAATACATATTTCATACCTTACAAATATATATATATATATATATATATTATATTTTAAAAAATTTAAAAAAATATAAAAATTAATTTTTTTGTAAAATGGAGTATACGATACGGTAATATGTTGAAGCCTTGCAGATGTATGAAAGCTTATGAAATAGGAGCTTGAATAAAACTGTAACAAACAGTTTTTTCTTTTATTGGTAGATGATCATGCTTTAGGTTTTTAAATAGTTAGAATATCTAGTTTTTTTCACTTTTGGCTTTAATTGAATATTTTTAATGTAGTGTTTATTTAAATTTTAACAAAACTATAAAATGTCAGATAAGATAAAATAAATAGATAATGATCTAATTTAAAAGTTAGTTTATATATTATATATATAGTTACGTTCAATAAAAAAACGTGTGAATAATTATAACTTAGAATTAAATTTATCTAAAAATATATAGAAAAAAGTCTTCGAGAATGCTCTTCAAGAATGCTTCAAGATCAGAGCCTCACCAACAATTAGTCTCATCTTCCTCATATGATTTTAGTCTAAGATACTTCCTTCGTGTAATAATGACTGGAAACTCTTCAAGAAATCAACCTTATCGCGAGGTTCAATCCAAAGATCTAGCCATTAATCGAAATACTCTTCAAGATAAGCTCTCCTCTGTTTCCGCAGACCGAGAACTAAAACAACCTTAAGGATCCCTAACCCAAGAGCAACCAAAATATGATGTTAATTTTCCTTTATTACCTTCTAATAAAACATATCATATGTTGATGTTATAAGAAACAAGGATAAAGAATTCATCCAATACAATGTAATTACTCAGGACCAAAGAAAATTCAAGTCCATTCTTTTCACTGAACAAAATAAGACAAATCTCATCGCTATCTCCAATTCACTCTAATTGCTAAGTTTTCTTTCGGTGATCCCAAACTAGATTGAATATATGTCTGGAATACTTTAAATTTCTAGGTTTGTTTAGTATCTCTCTGTAGGATCATAGACATGTTCTCATAGAACTAAATCAAATTGAAGACCTAAAGATCTTATAAAAATAGAATGTTTGGACAATTTGCAATACTCATTAGACTCTTAAAATGATACTCTGGATTCAATTCGATTATTGAATCTCCATTTATCCTGGTTTGGGTTAGCTTTCCAAATTTTTATGATTATATGTATAATCAGGATACGATAAATTATATAGCTATGGTTCTAGGTAAGCCCCTCTTTGGGTTCCTTAAAACAAATAGGGCCAGATTTAACTCCATTAATGTTTACTGGCTAGTTGTTAACTAAAATAAATGATTGCTAGCTTGTCAAAATATGAAGAACCTTTTATCAAATCAACTATCATTAATATCAAAATAGATAGTTTATAACTTTTTATATCACCAAATCTGTTACCAACACTACATTGACAACATGTAGAAATACCTGACTAGTTCTGCCTCTTCTAGAATTTATTACCTCACATTATACCTAAGTATCAAGGGATGTTGATTGAATATCCCATCTCTTTTCTAGGTCTATTCCATCATACGAAGAACAAAATCTAGAAGAAAGTAAACTACTAGCTAAAGACATCATGCCTCTAGAAGAAATCAGCTATATAGATCACCATTTTTAATGATATCGCTTCTTCTCAATCTTGATTCATTATCTTGATATGTGATAAGAAAAAGGATGAATCAAGAATAAATTGAAAGATGAAGAACTCCAATTACTTTACATAAAATTCCAGTAAAGATATGTTGAATAAACCCGCAACCCAGATTTCTCTTTGTCAACAGGATGAGCAAAATCTCAGATGAAGATCGAATACTTGACAAAACTTTGAGAGGAAGCTCTCCGGTCTTAAGAAATAAAAAAGATAAGAAAATACAAAATTAGAGAAAACACTAAAGAGGCAAAATGAAATTATTTTCGACACTGCATTATTTTTTGTTTCTTAAATCCCAATTATAATGGGCTAGATTCAAGCCCATAACATATAGTATGTCCCAAAAACCATGATGGCGTTGAATTCACTTCATTCAATAAAATTTCTTACTTGCTTTAAAAAATAAACAAAAACATTTATTACATACATTAATTATAGTTTTGATTATGGTAAATAACTTTTGATTAGTAAATAGTATTTGATTTTTTTAAATTTATTGTTCAATAAAATTGACTAAGTTTGATAGTAACTTTTTTATATTTTTATTTATTTATTATATATTATAGTTTGTTTTTAAATAATTTTTTAATCCTTATTTTTATTTTTTGAACAAATTTTGAATTTATTGGAGTATGATATTTTGAATATGATAAGGCTATAACACCAGAATAGTGATATAACAGAAGATATCGTTCACGACCTTCTCAAAATTAGTCATCTTCACGACCTTCTCAAAATTAGTCATCTTCACAACCTTGTCAAAATCAGTTATCCTTAGAAGACCTCATCAAAATGAGTCATATTCAGAGGACTTCTTCAAAATCAATCATCTTCAGGACTTAATCAAAAGCAGTTATCTTGAGAGGACCTCATCAAAATCAGTCATCTATAGGACCTCATCATGGAACCACATATCCATGACCTTATCTCATAAAGTTCAATTAAGAAGATATGCGACGAGTACATAGAAACGTTTTTAGAGAGTTGCAACTGCATTTACACGTATCATCATATAAGAGGTTACTAACAAAATTTGTTAGACAATTATAACAAAATGACACATGTAATATAATGATTGGCAACACGTGTAATTTAGTAATTGGTAGTTTATTTCTAAACTTTATTAATATGGACGAAAGTCTTCATTTGAAAGAAAAATACATTTGAATAAAAAAAATTAAACACTAAATAATTTATTTTTTCTCTAGTTCATCTTCTAAAAGTCATTTTCTATATAATTAGGTTTAGAGGCCTTATCAAACTGATGTCTCGTTTTCCAATTTTTTTAACCAAAATAATTTTTATTTTTGAGAAGAAAAGCTTTGAAAGAAAAGAAGTTGTTACAATAAAAATACAAATATAGTGGAAAAATAATCAAGATTCATTTACTTTTGAGTTCAGTTTATGGAGCATCGATAAAAACTTTGGTTACTATATTTAATTCATTTTAAAGGCTTGTAGAACATTATTTCTTCTTTAGAAGTGTTTTTCCGATTATTTCTTGAAAGTCGTTTTAACGATTAGGCCTTGTAAGTTTTGACTCGATAATTTGTCTTTGTTTCTTTTTTAAAATTAATGAAGAGAGTCTAAATCAAGAGAGCATGAAATATTTATTATTATTACATCGTGAAGCAAGGATTAACAAAGTTTCTCATTCAAATTCAGAGTCAAAGTGAGTTTTGAATCAATTAAGTTATTTTATCATCGGTAATGAGGTTCCGATTCAAGATTGAACAAGAAAATCAATGTCATATCATTAAAGTCTATAATTTATTAGCTTACTTCTTAACAAGCGATAAAAAAATATTTTTTCATATCGTTTTCTAGAGTGATTTCAACCAAGCAGGTCAAGACTAGCGAACGGTGAAAGATCATCTTCAACATTCCTTTATTTGTACATTTTGAATAATGAAGATAAGATGAGGTATAATTCATAACTGTGTAGCACATATATGTTCATATAAAATAGTTTCACCGTGAGAGGGTTAATTTCTATTTTGCTATTTGAGGAATTCTGAAGTAATTAGATTATTTGGATGCAATTAGCTTCAGATCTGCAGGGAAACCATACATGATTCATTATTATGTAGTATATAATTATTTTTTATTAATTTATAGAACATTAATTTCATTGATCTACAACAATTGCACATTATACTTACACATTATAGCGTTGTAATCTATTGAAGTTGGTTTGGTAAGTTAAATGATTTACGAATTGAATGGTGTTGTAATATATTGAAGTTGGTTTGGTAAGTTAAATGATTTGTGAATTTGTTTAACTTTGATAAGGGAGCAATTCGCCAATAATAATAACAAGGAGCCAATTGTGAATAAAAGGAAGTCAAAATGTCTATTAGAGTATTTATCATTTATTAGAGAGTAATTTGTAAACAACGTATATTATAAAGGACTAAAAGAGAAATAAAGTAAGCCCACCAAGGACATAGATGGGTCCACCTTTTCCTACTATAAAAGGAGACCCATTATTCTTGGTAGGTGGGACATTCTTTGGAATATTAAACTCTCTTTCTACTTTCTCTCTCTAGAATATTCTACTTAGGTCCAAGATCCAACACTACCTACTTTTAGTCATTTATCCTCCCATCATTGGCGCCGTCTGTGGGAAACCGTGATACCCAAAAAAGGAATCTTTTTCTTTAAAAATCACGATCTGATCTTGACAAGAAGATGAATGACTCAGCTATCGGAGAGAGGGTCGGGAAAGAAGTGGCCCGAGCTGTTCCGTTATGCGAGGGCGAGGAAGCCCCGGGTCGTGAATACTATGCTCAAGGTCGGGATAAGCGTTCGACCCTTATCATGACCAGAAGAGAGCTTCTGGAGGATATCGCGAGGTTAAATGAAGAAAAGGAAAGGGCGCTAGACGAAAAAAGGGTTCGGGAAGCTAAAGGCAAAGGGCCGGTAGTAGAAGACCGCGACGAGGATTACCCGACTATTGAACATCGCATCAATTCCGAACCTGTTCGGTATTATCGAGAGTCGCGCCCAGAAGACAAACAGAATGGCAGAGCAGATCGGTACCCAGAAGTGACCCGAGCGGTCTCTCCCGATTATACTACCGATGATTCATCGGACAGGGAATACCGGCGCAAGGTAAGGTTGAATAAGCGAGTGCAGAAGAGTCGCTCCCGATGGAATAGGGCACCCCGTTCGGATTCCCCTAAGTACAAAAAGGGGAGCACCGAGAAGAGAACAGTGGTGTCGATCGAAAAGGAGGAGATGCAGACAGGAAGCAGAGAAGGGCGGGATGTCCTACCCCAGGTCTAGTGGCAGCACTCGAACAGCCAGAACATGGGGTACCGAACGAGCAGCCAATTCATCAACCCAGGGGATGAGGGCCTATACGGCATTCAGACCGAGGGACTCGGGGGCGGAGTCATTGGCTTCGGGATGGGTTGGAGGGCTTCGCCATTGTCCGACGAAATTCAATCGGGATATCTCCCGAAGAGATTCGATATTTCCAAATTGGAAAAATATGACGGTAAAGGAGATCCGGATAATCATCTGGAGGCTTTCAAATTTTTTATGTTGAGCTTCGATAACGACGATAAGCTCCCGTGTCGAGCATTTTCAATGACGTTCAAGGACCGAGCTTCCAAGTGGTATAACCGGCTAACGCAGGGCTGCATTAAAGACTTTGGGATGTTCTGGACAATGTTCCGCCATCACTTTGTTGGTAGCAAGAGTTTCCGAGCCAATAGAGACACGATCATGAACTGTAAGCAGAGGCTAGGAGAGAGTCTGAGAGATTATACAAGGCGCTTCATTGACGCTACGACCAACCTTGAACACTGCGAAGAGAATGTGGCACTAACAACGTATCGCCTGGGTTTGCTCCCAGGGCCTATAAAGCAGGCGGTCACCAATAAACAAGCGTTTACATTCTCCGCCCTTCTGGCCTAGATAGAAAAACGGATACTGGTAGAAGAAACCGAGGCGTCCGAACTAGCCGCGCATATCCAGCAGAGCGTCCAAGCATCGGTCGTCATAAAACAAGGGTCCCAATCCGGCAGCTGGCTGCAAGCCCAGCCAATAAACTCGATACCGCCGACCCAGTCTTTACCTGCCAAGGCATCGGCTCCCCCGAGCCACAAAGAGAAACCGACCAACCAAGTAGCATCGCGACCTATATCCAATAAGTGGATCCGACCCGCGTATTTTACTGAATTGACAGAGTGTGTTTCTTCGATCTACGATAAGAATAAGAAAATCGGGATGTATCGGAGGCCTTTCCCTATACCAACACCTCGGGAGCAGAGGAACAACCAGTACTGCCGTTACCATGAAGACGTGGGGCACGATACTAAGGATTGTATTGCCCTTAAAAAGGAGATACAGATGCTAATAGAACATGGAAAACTCTTAGAATACGTGAAGAAGAAAGCTCAGCAGAGTACTGCCTCGAGGGAAGTCGTGACGGTTCCGAAGTCCGAAACGACTATGACCATTTTCGAGGCGACCGACCATTTTGATGTGTCCGTCGAGTACCTCGATCCCAATGCAAACCGCAACGTTATCGGAATCATTGAAGAGGAAGCTGCGGGAAGCAACAGGAATGTAAGGAACCTTTGTCAATTTTTCGAATCACTGACTATTTTTAGGGGAGATTCTATGGCAGGAACCACTAACTCTTCTAGAAAGCGGCATATTGTGAACTTGGCCACCCAGCTGGAGGCTCGGGCCTACCCCTCATTCGAAAGGTATTCCTTCCCCGATCCTTTATTTTGACGACGACGACATGAAAGATGTTGCTGGCCCACACAAAGACGCCATCGTTATCGGGGCAGCCATCGCAGGGGAAGAGGTCTGACGTATCTTAATAGATACGGGCAGCTCAGCTAACATAATCTTTGCATCCACTTTCGCGAAGTTTAGGGCACCCCCGGTCATTACTAGGTCAGACCGTACTATTGTGGGGTTCACAGGTTCAGCAGCAGATGTGGTCGGGGAATTTGAGGGCATCGTCCAGCTGGGCCGCGGACCATTCAAAAAGAAGGTCATCGTTCTGTTTGTTGTGGTAGACGCGTCGTCTTCTCATAACGCGATTTTTGGCAGGTCATAGCTATCGTGAATGCACGCGGTATCGTCCATGGTCCATCAATGTTTGAAGTACGTAGTCGGAAACAACGTGGGTATAGTCTGAAGTAGCCAAAAAGCGGCCCGTGAATGTTACCGAGTAGCTTTGGCGCCCAAAAGGGATCAGGAGATGATCCAAGCACGAGATTAGCAATCAGAGGGGCCTCCCTTGGGATCGTTGCCCGTAGATGATCCTAGAGAAGCCCCCAGGTTTTTGACTACCGACGAAGAATGTGAAAAGTACCAATTTACCGAAGGGAAAGTGCTGCACATTGGAATCCAGTTGTCACCAACTTTCAGGAAACAATTGTTATTATTACTGCAAGAAAATTTGGATTTATTCATATGGTGCTCGAGGGACGTGACTGGGGTCCCGGAAAGCCATGTCATCCACAAGTTAACTATCAACAAAAGTGTCACACCCGTTTCACGAAAACGTCGGGCATTTTCCCCAGAAAAAGCAGAAATTATCTTTAGAGAGGTCGAAAGAATGATCAGCGTCGGTCACATCAAGGAATCAAGTTACTCGCTCTGGACTTCGAACCCAGTCCTAGTGAAAAAGAAAAACGGAAAGTGGAGGATGTGTGTCGATTTTACCGATCTAAATCGGGTATGCCCGAAGGATCCTTTCCCAATGCCAAGGATCGATTAACTGGTGAACATCGACTATATGTTGGTAAACAGGTTGCTCTCCTTAATGGACGCATTCGCTGGCTACAATCAGATTAAGTTACACCCAGCAGACCAGAAAAGCACGACGTTTATCACGGGAAGAGGTCTGTATTGCTACAAGGTTATGCCGTTTGGACTGAAAAACGTCGGGGCGACGTATCAGAGGTTGGTTAATAAGACTTTCGATTGTCAGATAGGAAGGAACATAGAGGTTTACATCGACTATATGTTGGTAAAGAGCGGCACAGACGAGGCACACCTTGTCGACTTAAGGGAAACGTTTGACAGTCTCAGAAGTATTAATCTCAAGTTGAACCCGGAGAAGTGCTCTTTTGGGGTAGGGTCGGGAAAATTCTCGGGCTTCTTTGTTAGCGAAAAGGGAATCGAGGCAGACCCGGTACAACTGCAAGCCCTTACCGACATGACACCGCCTAAGAGTATAAAGGAAGTCCAGATTTTGACCGGGCGTCTTGCGGCTTTGAACCGATTCATCTCTCGTTCATCTGACAAGTGCGCTCCATTTTTTCAGGTCTTGAGAAATGCCAAAAAATTTGCGTGGACACCGGACTGCGATGCTGCCTTCTTAGGAATCAAAGCATACTTGTCATCCCCGAACCTTCTAACAAAGCCTCTGACAGGAGAGACTCTTTTTCTCTACATAGCGGTTTCGGATTTTGCAGTAAGCTCGGCTCTGATCAGCGAGTCGGGAACGGTCCCAAAGGCGGTGTACTTCGTAAGAAAAATCTTACTGGATGCAGAGACACGATATCTAAAGCTAGAGAAAATGGCTTTAGCATTGGTAACCGCAGCATGAAAAATGCGGCCATACTTTCAAGCACACCCTATTGTCGTTCGAACTTCATTCCCGCTCAAATACGTCCTCCAGCGCCCGAACGTGTTAGAAAGAATGTCCAAATGGTCGGTTGAATTGGGTGATTTCGACATCCATTTTGAGCCTCAGATCACCATCAAAGGTCAAGTCATGGCTGATTTCATAGTGGAATTCCATTTCGACCGACCGCATGTGGAACCCTCACATGAATCAGCTAAACAACATGAATGGATCGTCTGATCCGATCGCGGTTCAAACTTCAACGGTTGTGACGCGGGTATACAGATAATTACACCAACGGGTATCAGTATGCACCAGGCACTCCGATTTGGTTTCCGAACTTCGAATAACGAAGCCGAGTATGAAACCGCCCTGGCCGGTATGCGACTCGCACAGGTATGTGGAGCCAGGCATGTACGTCTCATTAGTGATTCTCAACTTTAATAAATCAAGCGTCAGGAGCCTCGGAAGCCGCGCTAAGGGTCTTGGCTGCGTTATTCGCTACGGTCACGTATGAACATGTCCCAAGAACCGAGAATCTGGTGGCCGACTCTCTAGCGTCGGCCTCTTGCGCAAACAACTACCCCTAGATAACCGAACAAGAAAACCCATCAATCATCAAGCGCAAAGAGCTGGATAACCATCCCGAAATCGCTTGTCAGGTGTCTTCGGTTACTCTGTCGGATTGGCGACGAGACATTATTGCTTTCCTAGCCGAAGATTTATTAACGGATGATCGCGCGTCGGCCAGAAAGGTACGTAACAAAGCCCGAGGCTAGGTTCCGTTGGGTGACGTGTTATACAAAAAGTCATTCTGCCGACCCTTACTGTGGTGTTTAGGGGTAAATGAGTCGCAAATCATTGCGTCCGAGTTGCACGATGGGGAGGGCGCGGCCCACTGTGGTTACAAGGCCTTGATAAGATGAATTTTTCTCGCCGGATTTTATTGGCCAACGATAACAACAGATGCTCAGCAAATAGTAAAAACCTACGACTCTTGTCAGAGGTTCGCGAACGCTATAAACGTTCTCGCGGCCCCTTTAGAATCCATATCTAAAGGATTACCCTTTGACCGATGGGGGGTCGATCTTGTCGGGCCGCTACCGATGGCATCTGGTGGGAGACAAACGATCGTGGTGGCCGTTGACTAATTTTCCAAGTGGGTGGAAGCCGAACCTTTATCCGCCACCAAGGCTAAGGACATCATCAGCTTTATCTGGTCCAATATCTGTTGTCGTTTCGGGGTACCCCAGAAGCTCACCATGGACAACGGAACCCAATTTGATAGCAAAGAGATGAAGTCTTTTTGCACAACTCACAGAATTAGACAGTGTTTTTCAGCCTCGTTTGACCCTCAAGCGAACGAGCAAGTCGAAGTCACCAACAGGACAATTTTGGACGGCCTCAAAAAGAACCTTTAAGGAAAAGCTGGTAAATGGCCAGACTATTTGCAGGAGGTACTGTGGGTTTACCGACCTACGCCTCGAATTGCAACCAAAGAATCGCCTTACGCCCTGGTCTATGGCATGGACGCGGTCACTCCGGCAGAATCTATCTTTCCCTTCTTCAAGATCGGTACTCATAACGAAGACGCCAATAGAGGTAACAAACGATTAACCCTCGAACTCATTGAGGAAAAAACGGAGCCGTGCCCAGTTAAATTCTCTATATTACTAGACCTTGATGAGGAGCCGGTATGCGACTAAAGTACGACGGCGGGAATTCAAGATCGGTGATAAGGTCCTGAGACGAGTTTTTCTGCATACGAAAGAGAAAAGCCTCGGTAAGCTCGCCCAAAATTAGGAAGGGCCATACGAAGTAATAGAGAAGGTCAAGAGCGGGACTTATCGGTTACAAGATAAGCTCGGGCGTTCCTTAAGGCTACCATGGAACATCGAGCACTTGAAATTGTATTTAGAGTAATTTCATATTTTGTAAACTCAGACTCATTCGTGTAAATATTTTTTCTGGATCGGGGATGCACTCTTTCCTACCTCGGTGGCGCGAGAATATTTTAATGAGGCATCGATTACACCCGACCCCTTTAATCAACAAATTGTGTTTTGCATTTCCATCTTTGAAGTATTAGTGACGACTCTGTCAGCTGACGAGCTGATCGATGAATCTTTTTTAACTATCTTGATTACTCAACAGAACCTCTATGGGTTTTTCAGTTTTCGGAACTGATATACATCTTAAATTCCCGACCCTACGGGAAAATTTTCAATGTTACAATTGATCAACAGAACCTTTATGGGTTTTTCATTTTTCGAAACTGATCTACTTCTTAAATTCCCGACCCTACGGGAAAATTTTCAATGTTACAATTGATCAACAGAACCGTTATGGGTTTTTCAGTTTTCGAAACTGATCTACATCTTAAATTCCCGACCCTACGGAAAATTTTTCAATGTTACCATTGATCAACAGAACCTTTATGGGTTTTTCAGTTTTCAAAACTGATCTACATTTAAATTTCAGACCCTACGGAAAATTTTCAATGTAGAACCTTTATGGGTTTTTGAGTTTTCGAACTGATTTACATCTCAAATTACCGACCCTATCGTGCATCTATAAAAACATTATAGAGAACAACACATAATAAAATATAAGTACGCATGAAATATTGATTGCCTGGGATTTTTGTTTACAGAGGGAGGTTTATAGGGGACTCCGCAGTCCCCACACTTACAGGTCTTAGAAACAACAAAATTCAAAAACACAAAAAACCGAGAGCGTCGGGAATCACGCATCATCTTCCTCCGACTCGGTGTCGTCCGACTCGTCGTCTTCGCAAATAACATCAGAAGGGCGGTCGTCCCCCGGAACATCCAGCCACATCGACCCGAGGGGAAGGTCCAGGAAGCGATGATGAAAAGACAGCACGTACGCGGCCTTGGCATCGGCTGTCTCCTTCTCCATCCACTTATTGCATTTTTCAGCAAAGAGAGTGTTCGCAGCCTTCAGATCAGTGATCTCCCGCGTCAAGCCCGCGACACGATCTTCCTCGGCCTTCTTGGTTTGTTCCATGGCTCATTTCGCCTCCTTAAGCCCCGCCTCTGCTAGTTCCTGAGCAGCTTTAGCCTTCCACACCTCCTTTTCCAAGCCAGCAACCCTTGCCTCTACGCCCGATAGCTTCTGGCCCAGCTCAACTGCCCAACGCTCCTTCATGGCTAAGGGTACAAGCAGGTTGTACAAGGAAAGGGCCAGTCCATCGGTGATCTGCAGCGGGAAAGTGTGCGGAATCCCGGGTACAGACAGCACCGGAAGCTTCGTGCCGCTCGACGACGCCATGGCAGTTTTCGAAGCCTTAGAAGGGCTGGCATCATCGGGGATCACCACCACGGGGGCCAAATTTGGGCCACCCTTAACCCCCTCATACTGATCAAAGAGCTCCGAAACGGTAGCATTTTCAACACCCACGACCGAACCACCTTCTTTCCTTGAGCGTTTAGGCTTCCTAGCCTGAGCCCCCTCCGCATCAGCCTTCCCCTTCCGCTTCAGAGCCAGCTCCTGGGTAAGCGGCGCTTCATCACCCTCAGCAACAACTTTATCCTAGTGCATCTGAGCACCCGCCTCTTCAGCCCCGGTGTTGTCTTGTTCGACCTCATCATCGGATTTTTGGCGCTTGCTAGGCGCCTTGTTGCGCTTCGGAAGAAATAGGTGGGCATCAGGTGCTTCCGTATTTGCGATCAAGTCCTCCATACTCGGGGGCTGACGCAGCTGCTCGATAGTTAGCACTTCCGATGAAAAATGTCAGAGGTTGCTCATGATTAGATTAGTGTTCTTAAAGGCTCGGTGCATCGCCCGACCCCAATGGTTTTTGGCATAATCCTTCAACACTTGCCCGCTTTAAAGTGATCCTTCTTTAGCCCCTGGACAAACTCCTTCGACACTACACAAAGGTTCGGATTAAAAAAAAAGAGAGAAGCTTACCATCAGGAACCCATGTCAGCAGCAGTAGCCTCGGATTCTCTCGGCTATAAGGGCGGCCATTCTCCCAGCAGCCGCTTAAAAAGACGAAGCGGTGCTTCCAACCCTTGTCGCCCTCAAGAAAATCGTTCACTATCTTCCAAGTATTTGCCAGAGAAGAGTAGAAGAAAGGCGACTTGGGAGATTTGGACAGCCCGGACATGGCTATGTACTCCTCCATGGGCATAACCCGACCTGAAAGGCGCGAGGACATTATGCAGGACATCAGCGTGTACCAGGCGTTGGACGTTAGCTGAGAGGGGCAGATTTGTATAGTTATGAAATATAGAACAATCTCAGGGTCCAGGGGGAACCTGAGGCCCCAGTTGAATAGTTCGGTAAAAACCACGATTTCTCGTGACCAAACATGTACGGGGGTCTCCCCAGGAACAGGAAACCTAACAGTGACGCACTCTGGGATGCCCCACCGAACCAGCAGCTCCTCTTGTTCAGCAGCAGAGAAGTAGAGATATTTTCCCTCAAACAAAGAGATGACATAGTCTGCGGGCGACCAGCGATGATAAATAGTGGTAATGACCGCCTCTATCTCCTCGGGAAGTGGCTCCGCGGGAAGGGCAGTGGCGTTGCCAGCAGCAGCACCATCTTCAACAGGCAGGAGGTCCACCTCTGACTCTTCGGTATTCACTACCGGGATTTTGTCAGAACTGAGGGCATTGGCTGCGCCCTGGTCGGATTCTCGAACAACAAAGTTGGCAGGGTTAGAATTGCTGCCAGTTTGGGCCTGATGAGCCTCATCTTGTTGTCGACGGGCGCGTTCGGGATCCATTTCTGCAAGAGTCAGTGGCCACTGATTAAGACCTAAAAACGTCACAGCAGTGTTAGTACAGGTTCGATATCCTCGAATGGAGGGAGTGAGCTGAACCATCTCAGGGGAATTACCTTTTGTCGGAGAAGTTGGAGAGCTGGTTTCCCCCATAGAAAGAAATTGAGCTTTTCCGCGGCGTCGGGACGGAAAAGGGGGCGCAGCAGCGTAAGAATTAACTGATGAAGGCGTCGAGCGGTTTAATTGAGCAATAGGGGAGTGCGGAGAGCTGCTTCTAGAAGATATGGCAATGGGCTCTAGGGTCTGAGCACCAGATGGTTCAGGCAAGGTGAATGACTCAGCGGGGATCAGATGAGCAATAACAGGGTCGTGGGGCTGCGTTACAGGCGTAAATGGTTTGGTGTTAGGACTCCAAATTAATCCACCGCGTCGGTATTCTTCAGCACGGTCACTGATGCTAGCCCAGTCCACGAATCCGAACACTGGCTGTTTCTTCTTCTTGGGTTTTGGTTTCCGCTTCGGTAACTATGTCTCATAAAACGAGCTTTCTCTCTCTAGAAAAATCCGAACAACAATTTTTCTCTCTAGAACGCTTCTGAGAGCAATGTGTGTTTATGAGGTATTTATAGGCAACCTCACCTAGCCGGTGCATGTACGGGGAAGTCCAAGCGGTGGAAAGCAGCGGGAAGTTGAAAGGGTTTCTTGAGAAGCATTGTAAACAAGCACGCCTCGAGTAGTCGGTCAACACGTGTCGCATTTGGTCATACAAACGCAGAAGGCGTGGGCTAGCTAGTTCAGACAGAGATGCTAGATGGGCCACACCAACCCGGTTCGCTTTTTCAAAACCTAATGGTCGGTCTAGGCCCATAAAGGTGTCACTCAGGAGGAGTAAAAGCAGACCCAAGACAACGCAAGAACAGTGTGCGGGCTGAGCGCTCCCGACCATCGAATAAGAACGAGAAGGGTCGGACATCAGATGGAAGGAAAGCGTCTGCGCCCGACCATCAAATAAAGATATGAATGGTCGGGCATCAGATGGAAGGAAAGTTTTGGTCTTAGGAAAACCAAGGTAAATCCAGAGGCAAAGGAACAGAGGCATTTTGAGCTAAACATTCTAAAACGTCTTCACTCCCGTCGTTCCCAAAGACTAGGGGGCTATTGATAAGGGAGCAATTCGCCAATAATAATAACAAGGAGCCAATTGTGAATAGAAGGAAGTCAAAATGTCTATTAGAGTATTTATCATTTATTAAAGAGTATTTTGTAAACAACGTATATTATAAAGGACTAAAAGAGAAATAAAGTAAGCCGACCAAGGACATAGATGGGTCCACATTTTCCTACTATAAAAGGAGACCCGTTGTTCTTGGTAGGTGGGACATTCTTTGAAACATTAAACTCTCTTTATACTTTCTCTCTCTGGAATATTCTACCTAGATCCAAGATCCAACACTACCTACTTTTAGTCATTTATCCTCCCATCAAACTTAATATGGTAATCGATTACTGATTTGGTAATCATAGAAATTGATTTTTTTTTTGTTTGTGGTTATGAATCTATACTGATTGAATTATTATTTATTGAACATACGTCAAATAGTGTGAGTTTTAATTGTAATGGGCAGTATCTAATAAGTAATGTTTATATTCATGACTGATATAATTGTATTATATCAACATCACGTGTAGTCGCATGTTTTTTATATTATAATATAATGAATTTGGTTTAATAAGTTCGTCAATTAAAGAGAGAACTTATCCTGGTAAGTTCTTCAATGAAAGAGAATATATGCTTATTCTTGGCAAGTTCGCCATCTATGAATACCTTTAAAACAACAATAAGATCAGATAATAAAAATAGTTGTGCACTCTCCAATATGAAGATGGTACAATAATATATAGATTTTTAAGAACGAAAATATGAGAAAAAAAGATAATAGTCTTTAAAGGTGAGAAATTCTAGTTTTTCTTACATCATCGAGTTCAACATGCCATTTAGTAACAATCTGTTCTGTCTAAAATCATAACTAAAAACTTGAAAACTTTTCATGTATTGAAAGAGGCTCTGCTTAATTTGTCTTAGTTTCAAGAGACACATGTTCTTCTTAATTTGTCTTTATTTTAGGTGGGTCATGCTCTTCTTATTTTGTCTTGGTTTTAAGAAGCCATTAATCTTATTAATTTATCTTGGTATGAAGAGTCCATTGATTTTTTTAATTTATCTTGGTTTGAAATACCTTAACTCTTCTTAATTTGTCTTGGTTTTAAAAAGGCATCCACTCTTCTTAATTTTGTCATAGTTTTAAGATGCCTTGACTCTTCTTAATTTTTCTTGGTTTGAAGAGATCCCTACTCATATTAATTTTTCTTGGTTTGAATATGCCCATATTTTTCTTAATATTAGTTTGTTTGAAGAGGCCTATGCTCTTCTTAATTTTTCTCAATTTAAGATTCTCATGTTCTTCTTAATTTTTCTTGGTTTCAAGAGGTACTGGGTCTTCTTAACTTGTCCTAGTTTGAATAGGATCGTGTTCTTCTTAATTTGTATTGATTTGAAGAGGCCCATGCTCTTCCTAATTTTTCTTAATTTAAAAAGGCCCCTGATCTTCTTAATTGTTCTTGGTTCGGAGAAACCTCATCTCTCCTTATTTGTCTTGGTTAGAAGAGGCCCACGCTCCGCTTTGTTTTTCTTAGTTTAGAAAGGCACGTTATTAGTTGAAGAGATCGTCAAGTAAAGATAAAATTGAAGAAAACTCTTCTTAAATTTTCATGGTTAGAAGATGCAGAAGCTTCTCTTAGTTTGTCTTACTTTTAAAAGTCTTGTTACCAGTTGAAGAGATCATCAAGTATTGATAAAATTGAAGAAGGCTCTTTTTAATTTGTCTTGGTTTGAAGAATGCCAAAATGTATTGGTGAAATAAATTTTAATGTTAACATAATAAGCTTTCTCGTCAGTTTAGAATTACAAACAAAAATTAGAGGTTCGTCCACAACATATAAAAGTAATTATTCGCCAACAAAGTAAATATCTAGTATGACCTCGTCAAAGGATATTCCAACATATTGTTGGTCTTCACCAATGGTTTCACATTATAACCGAGGCTTCAAAAATTCAAACTACAAAAGAGAGGTACATATAATAACTCACCCTAACCATCATAAGACATATTAGTGAACATGCACACATTTTAAAAGAATTTATCATTTTCTATACATTTAAGAGTTTTAGTTTGCTTTGACATAAATATAACATAAACTGTTCATGATTTTATATGAGGATATAAGCTAAAGTTCATCATCAACAAAATAAGAGGTCGTGTAATAATCCCTCAAAAAATCAATCCACCTCGAAAATTTGGGGTTTCATCAACATCATAAAGAAAATTTGGGGTTTCCTCAACAACATAAAAAGAAACAAAAATAATTGAAGGTTCGTCAACAAAAGGGTCGTACAAGGATAAATATTTGAATTCAATAAGAAAAAGCAGATAATAAGATAGATGTTTGAATTCGATAAGAAAAACTCGATGAGAAAGAGTGATCTATGTAATAAAAATGTTATAAACCAAGCAATCTCCATGATAGAAAGGCTATAATCCAAGTGATCTTCATGATAGAAATGCAATAAGCCAAATGATCTCCATGATAAAAAGACTATAAGCCAAGTGATCTCAATGATAGAAATTCTATAATCCAAGTGATAAACAAATATAAAATGGGGTCGTATGTAATTATAAATTAATTATTATGGTTAATAAACCAAGTATGAGGTTAAAAAAAGGAAAGGCTACGCAAGTGGCATACTCTGTCTTAACGAAATAGTCAAATTAATGATTATTGTTAATAAAACACGCATGAGATTGAAAAACCATAAGTTTACGCAAGTTCACAGCCTTGACATAATAGTCAAATTAGTGATTGCGATTAATAAACCAAGCCTGAGGTTGAAAAACCATAAGGTTACGCAAGTGGCCATATTATACCCTAATGTAATAGTCAAACATATATACTAACCCCACGATGTGAAAAAAATATAAGTATGTTACCAAGAATAAAAGTATCAATATGTTGCCAAAATAAAGATAAATAAAGTAAACTAAAGGATAATCAATTCAAGTACGAGTTTAAGACATGGATAAGAAAGAAATTGAAGATGCACTTTTCAGACATTATATTCGACCATTGTTTAGTTTTTAAGTTTCATTATACTCCAACTCTAGGACTAGAGAGGAGTCGTCAAAATAAATCATCTTCAGAGGACCTCGTCAAAATCAGTCATCTTCAGGTCCTCGTTAAAATCATTCATCCTCAGAGGAACTTGTCAAAATCAACCATCTTCAGAGGATAACATCAAAATCAATCATCTTTAAGACCTCGTCAAAATCACCCATCTTTAGAACACCTCGTTAAAATCAATCATCTTCAGAAGACCTCATCATAATCAGTTTCTTTAGGACCTCATTTTATCAAGTTCAGTTAAAAAGATATGAGATGAGCGTATAGAAAGGCTGTTAGACTGTTGTAACTAAATTTACATATGTCATCATATAAGATGTTACCACGAAATTTTGTTAGGCGGTTATAATAAAATGATACATGTAATTATATATTTGGTAACACGTGTAGTTTAGTAATTGGTAAAATATTTTTTGTAAATTTTATAAATAAGGATGAAAGTCTTCATTTGAAGGACATGTACATTTAAATAAGAAAAAGTTGTTAAATATCAAATAGTTTCTTTGTCTTTCTAGTTCATCTTCCTAAAAGTCTTTTTTATCTTTTGAAAACCTCATTTGACATTCGATTAGGTTTTAAGCCTTACCAGAATCCAAAATATCAATTTAAGTATATTAAAAATTGAGTTATATTGTATTTAGTTTTATTTCAATTTTTGAATAACTATTTATTTTTTATTTTTATAATAATAGTTTTTTATCTCATAATATATATATATGGGGTAGAGGAAGAAATCAGTACAGAAAAAACATAATTGGTTCAAAAAAACTTATTTGGATTGTTATTTGATGATAACAAAAATATGAGTTAAATATACAATTAATTAAATATTTATTCTTAAGATTATGTACAAATACTTTAGTTTAAATTATTCAAAAATTGAGTTAGTCATAAATATATAACATCTCTAATTAAATGAGATATTATCTATATTTTATGTACAATATATTTGTAACATAATAAATAGAGATTAAAACTAATAAATAAATGATCAAATTCTAATTTTATTATCTTTATATTTTGTTTTATGTAGTTCTGTATTCTGATCCACTAAGTACATAGTCGTCACACAAAATTGACACTATTTGTTTGAAACAACTAACACCTAATAAATTTCGCAAAAACCAAAGCAAAGAATCAAAAGAAACCGATTGAAAATTTGTACCGAAATCTGAGCATTCAACAGATGCGGAAATAACCAGTGTACATATATTAGTTAATGTCACTCCGACCATTAATGTCTATCAATTAGTGAAGGAATTGGAGGATGATCATGCCAACCACTTGAAAGCTCTGTAAGCTATTCTGACCACTCTTGTTACATACATGATATTCGGGATCAAATAT
The DNA here is from genome assembly GCA_036936605.1 of Limnanthes douglasii subsp. nivea. NCBI lineage: Eukaryota > Viridiplantae > Streptophyta > Magnoliopsida > Brassicales > Limnanthaceae > Limnanthes > Limnanthes douglasii. The sequence continues at coordinate 325,004,708 of JAUPFV010000002.1, forward strand.
GTTGAGGCTTACACCGACGAAGAAAGAGATGACGTTACTCAATTCACGATAAGGTATTATTACCAAAACATGACCAACCAACGTAATCTTCTATTTCTGACAAAAAATGATGAAAACAAGGACCAAACAAGGATCTTCTAGTATTAAAAAAAAGCGCTAATATTCTGGAGGTGATAGTGGCGCCATTATTATAAATGAACTAAATTAAAAGACCAACATGTCCTGCAGTAAAACATACCCCAACATTAACAAAGTAACAATTTTTAGGACTCAATACATCCCACAAACAAGCGTTCAAACTCAGATGGACAATTTAAAAAACTCATTCAATGGCGCATCCAAACATTTATGGTGCCTCACAGCCAGTACCAAATTTTCTCAATGGTTACGTACAAGGTCTTCAAATAAATTATTATTTTTATTCTTCAATTATAAAGTGGCCATGAAACTAGCAGCAACTGGTGTGGTTAATTTTCGTCTGAGGGTAAGATTGTAACTTTTATTTTGAGTTTTGTGGAAGTTTGTAAGTATTTAATGTTTGAGTAGAGAGTAGAGGGAGAATTAAGCAGCATGGTTGTATTTAATTTTCATTACCCATATTTAATGCAGGTGGTTGGGTATTTATACCCTTACATTTGGGCTTTATGGGTTTTCGGGTCATGTTCAATGGACCTGGGTCATGTTCAAGGACCCATGAGCTCTTAGTAGGAGAGCAAGCAGCTTAGTCAAGAAGTGTTTAGGTTTTTAAGTACTTTAGTCCTAGTTCGAACAGTTCAAAGGATGGGGTGTTCGAAGTGCCCTGTCCGGTTTGGTGATCCTAGTCCGAACTGTCCCTGTCCGGAGAGGTAGCAATATTCTGACTCATCAGGAGCCCCTTTTTTAGGTGTTTGTTTAAATACCTTTGTCAAAAACCTGAAAAACAGTCCAATGTCAATGGTAGTTTTACCCGGAAAGGTCCTTCGAATTAGGTTATGGCTTTATTCAGACTGAAAAGGCCTTGTGAATCTAAACGGTTTTTTGCCAAAGTTCATGGGACACGTGTCATTCTTTGGTTGGTCGCTTCAGCCGTTTTTTCACCTTGAATTTCGCACCCACCTTCTTTGAAAAGCAATCTCTTCATTAATGAAGGTGACATCAGAGCCATCTTCTAATCATTACTAATCGTTTCGAATTCTCCTAGGAATCAAGACTTCCTTTTGAGATTTACTATAAATTGAAATACTTTTCTATTGTTTTTCTATCACTTTCACTTCCACTCTGCAAATCTTCAAAGCTTTCTCTCTCAAAAACAAATTTTTACTTAGGTCGTTTATGTTCACGGCTAGGAACGCTCTGATCAAAGGCGGGTGGCTCAATCTATCTGAGTTAGAAAAAGCGCAAAAGGTTGAAAGGGAAAGGCGCATTGAAGCAGGCTTACCCACTTCCCCCATCGACAGACCAGCAATTTCAGCCACAGAGCCAGACCAAGGTTCTTTTTCCACAAAGGGTGTCAAACCGAAGAGGTTGTTTCAAACCAATCTTTCACCTATTATCTCAGGTTCTTCGGTTCAAGAGTCGGAACCCGTCGTTGAACCAGGTTTAACAGTTACCAGCTTTAAAAAAAACCTCCCCATTCTTAGCCATGGGGTCAGATACTGAAACCTCTCCTCACAAGTTAGTTGATCGAAAAAAAGGTCGGCTGGTCAAAGGCCAGGCTTCTAAGGGCACCCCTTCGAAATCGGGTGCCAAGGACAGTAGTACTGGGTCAGAAGTACCCATTAGAGCACCCAGGGATAGGCTATCTGATCTGGAGGGCACTGGCTCAAGTCCCCGAAGAGAAGTGTCTATATCAGAGCCCCAACCGGAGGCTAGGAACCAACAAAATAATGAAGTTTATCAGTCCGGAAGTCAGGCTGAGCCAACCCTAAACCTCCATTTCACCACCACAACTGAAAACCCTTCCTCAATCATGGAGGAGATAATGGAGGAATCTATCGAAGAGGCTTCATTTGAGTCTGAACCTTCCGGACAGACTAGTGGTGATGTTGCTGCTCAAAAGGACAAGGGCAAGGAAAAGTGATGCTTGAGGCATCCGGATCCGCCTCTCCCCCACGTTGATCCTACTGACCCAACACAAGCAGAGGAGATCCCTGGTGATTTTCGAACCGACGAGGTCGGAGGGGGAGACCTTAGCATTGATGGGGTTGACATCACCGGGCTCGATGGAATAGGTGACTACTTCGCCAACCTCCCTAGAGATGATTTTGCTGGGCCCTACCTCCCTCCGAGTACTTCAAACACTGTCACCTTTAACGGTAAGACGTTTATGGTTTCAAGTGAAAGGGACATTATAGCTCACTCTATATTAAGTAGTGTTCAGCCGGTGCTTGTGTTGGAGAAGCAAGTTCGAAGTCAGGCAGATACTATCAGAGACCTCAAGTCTGATATGGATAGGCTGTCCGATAACCTTCTTACTGCCACTCAACATGCTGACATTCTAAAGGGGGAAAACGAAGAGCTGAAGAAGAGCCAAGAGGTGTGGACCATAAAAGTTGCCACTCTAGAAGACACCATCAAGGAGCTCCATGAGAAGTTGTCCGGATTAGAGAAAGATCTCACCTCTTCAAAAGAGGAGACCAAGGCCAATGATCAAGTTATCCACAACTTGACAAGTGACAAGATTGCGCTTAAAAACACAGTGTCCAAGGCTGCGGAGGAGAAAGCTGATCTGCTAAGGGAGCAAGAGGCCAAAATCCAGGCCAAGATCGACGCTTATGCCAACAACATGATAGACACTCAAGAGCAAATATGTGACACGGTGAGGTCGGACATGGTCCTGCTCTTCCATGAGAAGTTCCCAAAGAGGAACCTGGGAGATTTGTGGCTTCATGTAGAGTATCCCGACTTCCCATTTCACACAATAGCCGAAGGCGACATGTTTGATTTCTCCAGTGCATCCTCATCTGATGACGAAGAAAACACCGGGGAGAGCCCAAACGAGGAGAAAGACGATCCCAAGGGGAAGAAAAAGATGGATGAGGCTGACCCATCTTCAAATGCTCAGTCTTAAATTATGAATTATTTTTTACTTTTCATGTTATCTAAACTAAAGTCCTTGGAAGGCCAATGCACTCTTTTTGTTAGTGTGTCCGGTATCTGACCAGATAGATTCTTTACTATGTTTGACATTTTAAAAGTCCTTGGAAGGCCAAGGCACTTAAATAGCCTCTAGTTATTTCATAAATAGTCTAAATTGAGAGTGTTTAAATTCTCTGATGACGAATGTTTAAGTGGTCATCATTCTTTTACTTCAATCCGGATGGTGTGACAAAAAACAAAGTAAGAACACTTCGGAATTTTTTTAAGAAGGCATCAAATTTCATTAAAAAGCCCGGACACCTCATTAAAACCTCCCCGCGCCACCAGGGTAGGAAAGAGTATGCCCCCAAATATTTACATGGATGTTTAAACAAGTAAATATTTATACAGATGCTATTCCAAGTACATCCGGAGATGTTCAATATTCCAAGGGTGGGTCAAAATTCTTCCATCCTTGTCTTCTAGCCAATATGTTCCAGGTTTAAGCCTTTCATTAACCATATAAGGTCCTTCCCAAGTTGGGGCCAGTTTGTCAAGCAGCTTCTCTTTAGTGTGTAAGAAGACTTTCCTCAATACCTTGTCCCCTGGCTGGAAATCTCTTCTTTTAACTCTAGAAGCAAATCTGCTTCTCATCAAACCCTGATAGTGTGCAACTCTAAGGTGAGCTTTAACTCGTCTTTCCTCTACTAGGTCAAGCTGACCTCTGATTGCCACTTCGTTAGCACATTCGGAGAAGTTGTGAACCCAAAATGATGGGAGAGTTGCTTCTATGGGAGCTATGCATCCATCCCATAGACCAAAGCAAAGGGTGACTCCTGCGTTGCAGCTCCAAGTGTTGTCTGGTAGGTCCACAAGACCTCTTGTAAATAGCTAGGCCACTTCCCAACAGCCCCTTCCAGATTCTTCTTTAAACCGGACAGTATAGTTCTGTTAGCCACCTCAACCTGACCATTTTCTTATGGGTGGAAAGGTGAAGAGAAACAATGTTGTATACCCCTTGAGGCACAAAAACTCTCCATTTCCCTATTGTCGAACTGTGGCCCATTGTTTGTCGTTATCTTTTGTGGAACACCAAATCTGCAACAAATATTGGATAAAATGAATTTTATGACAGCTTTTGATGTTGTTCCTGCCAGAGGGGCTGCTTCAATCCGGACGCCATATGGAGAGGGCCCACTAAATCCAACCCCCATCGAGAAAAAGGTATAAGCTTAGAAATTGACTCTAAAGGGATGGCTGGGACATGAATTTCATTGCTATATCTCTGGCATGGATCACACCTTCTTACCAGCTCTTTAGCATCCTGCATGATAGATGGCCAATAGTAGCCGGCCAGTAAAACTCTCCTTGTTGGAGCCTTGAATCCACAGTGAGCTGATCCCTCACCATCATGCAATTTGGAGAGGACTACTTGAGATTCATCATCCCCCAAACAGCGCAGAAGAGGTTTACCGTAAGACTTTTTATACAGAATGTCTCTCAGTATGATAAAACCACGAGCCTTGTGTTTCATTTTTCTTGCTAGTGATTTATCCGGAGGCAAGAGGCCATCGGAAAGGTATTGCAGGAGAGGAAATCTCCAATCCTGAGGTTGCTTCACCTGTACTTCAAAATTTTCTTCCTCTTTACCCACATTAAGTTGAATAGAGGGGCTCTCCAGTACATGGATCCATGGATATGACTCTGTGTAAGGTATGGTTGCCAATGAATCTGCCAACTCATTCTCTGTCCGGGGTATATGTTCATAAACAATGCTTTTAAACTTGAGTGCTTCATTTTTAAGAAGAAGTAAATACTTCATTAGCTGCTCCTTTTTAGCCTCAGATTGACCTTGGGCATGGTGGATAAGAAGCTGGGAGTCACTCAATAGCTTGACCCTTTTAGCCCCACAAATATAAGCTAACTTTAAACCAGCTATAGCTGCCTTGTATTCAGACTCATTATTGAAAGCCCTGAAAGCAAAACATATAGCCTGGTACATTCTGTCACCATACGGAGAAGTCAAGCACACCCCTGCACCACATCCCATAGTGCTGGATCCACCATCCGTCCGGACGACCCAGACCTTTTTGTCTTTCATCGCAGTAGTCTGCTCTGAATCTCTGTCAGAGTGGAATTCAACTAAAAAATCAGCCACAGCTTGGGCCTTGACTACTGTTCGAGGAGCAAAATCTATATCGAAATCCCCCAATTCTACCGACCACTTAGTATTTCTACTTGAAATGTCTGCCTTTTGGAGAACATTCTTCAAGGGAAAAGTTGTCCGGACGATAATAGGATGAGCCTAGAAATAAGGCCTCATCTTCCTTGCAGTTATTACCAGGGCCAACGCTAATTTTTCGAGTTTCAAATAACGCTTTTCCGCATCTATCAAGCTATTGCTGATGTAGTATATTGGATGGGGTAGTTATCCACCTCTCTCACCAACACAGCACTGATGGCACAACTTGAAACTGCCAAATATATGAAGAGTGTCTCTCCATCAACTGGTTTAAATAAGGTTTTGGGGGGGGGGGGGGACAGGTGCTTCTTGATCTCATTGAAGGCCTCATCACACTGTGAGGTCCAGTCAAATCCCTTTGCACCCTTCAAAGTTTGAAAAAATAGGGTGCATCTGTCCGAAGACCTTGAGATAAATCGGTTCAAAGCAGCTAACCTCCCCGTTAATCGTTGTACTTCTTTAATATTCTGAGGAGGATCCGTTTGGAATAGAGCATTAAGCTGGTCCGGATCGGGCTGTATCCCTTGCTCACTTATAATATAACCTAGGAACTTCCCGGATTGCACTCCGAACACACATTTTTCTGGATTTAGCTTCAAATTTAATTTTACCAAGTTGGCAAAAGTTTCTTGGAGGTCAACTAAGTGCAGTTGCTCATCCACACTTTTCACCATCATGTCATCAATGTATACTTCCATATTCCTTCCAATTTGATTACCAAAGGCTTTGTTCACCAATCTCTGATAAGTAGCCCCAACATTTTTCAACCCAAATGGCATCAGCTTATAGCAATGAAGACCCCTGTCAGTGACAAATGTGGTATGCTCTTGATCCTTCGGATCTACTTGGATCTGATTGTATCTGGAGAAAGCATTCATAAAGGATAGCAGCTTATTCCCAGAGGTGAAGTCTACTAGCTGGTCAATCCGGGGAACTGGATACAAATCTTTTGGGCAAGTCCTATTGAGATTTGTGAAGTCAATGCACATGCGCCACTTGCCATTTTTCTTTTTCACCAAGATCGGATTGGCAGTCCACAAAGGATATTGAGACTCCTTGATATGCCCTATATTTGTGAGCCTGTCGACCTCTTGTACAATAACATCAGCCTTTTCTTTGGAAAAAGCCCTTCTCTTTTGTACCACTGGTGCTATGTCTCTCCGGACAGATAGATGATGTGATATAACATCTGCTAGAACCCCAGTAACATCAGCATTGCACCAAGCAAAAACATGCTGATGGTTCTTCAAAAACTTTAACATCTTATTTTTCAGGTCGGGTGGCATTTTAGACCCTATCTTGACACTTTTCCCTTCTTCTAAAGAATGTGTTTCAACCTCTTCAACTGGTATCAATACTCCAGGGGTCTCTCTGGGGTCATCAATTTCACCCTCACCCCAGAAAGCCCCTCAAACTGCTATTACTCGTTGATACGGACTGCCCCCAACGTCCGGGGAGCCAGGGCTGTAGCATAACATTCTCTTGCAACCTTTCGACTGCTTCGGACAACTCCCACTTGTCCTTGAACAACATATTTCAAACATTGGTGGACTGTCGAAGCCACTGCATGCATCCTGGAGAGCCAAAACCTCCCTAAAATAGCATTATAGCAAGTGGGACAATCTACCACAATAAAAAGTATCCTGACCATCTTCTTGAAAGTGCCCTTACCCAACAAAACTTCCTCTTCGAACTCTCCGATCACATCTGCTGAGCTGCCAGTGAAGCCCACAATTGATCTGTCCAAACGCTGAATTACAGCTGGATTTTTCATTTTCTTGTAAGTGGTTAAGAAGAGGATATTAGCTGAGCTTCCAGTATCCACCAAGATTCGTCTTATGTCATTGACCCAAATGGATGCTCCTATGACAACAGCATCTTCATGAGGGCCAGCTATATCTCTTAAGTCATCTTTATCGAAAACAATGAAGGGCAACGGAATTTGTGATTCATAGGAGGTCATGCCTCCTTCTAGCTGGGTAGCTAAAGTATGAACGTGCCTCTTCCTCGAAGAAGCAGTAGGAGCTGTCATAGTATCCCCTCCGAAAATTGTAAGTGACTCAAAAAACTTGATGAGCCCGAAGACTGTTCTAGAACATTCTTCAATTGCTCCCACTCTATTTCGAGTTGGATCAGGATCCAAGTACTCTGACTCTACATCAAATCTTTCGATTCTAACCATAGCTCCCTCCAGAGCAGCATTGCTTGGACCAATCCGGTGAGTATTGTCAGGCCTATTACCTCCTCTTCTTTTGACATATGCCCCCAGCTTTCCTCTTTCAATCAAGTTTTAAACTTCCTGTTTCAAGGCTATGCAATCGCCGGTGGTATGGCCAGTATCATTATGGTACTAGCAAAAAGAGTTATTACGATGTTCTCTAGGAGATTGCAGTGCAGCCGGTCTTCTATAGTGTACTTCTTCCTTTGTTTTATCATAAATGGTGGCCACACTTTCATTCAACTCGGTAAACCACTCTGGTTGAACCCAAGGCCCTCTCTTATTTCTGGATTATTGACTCTGAGCAGGTGCAGCTGGCTGAGATTGAGCTTTAGCCCTGCTATGCCCATGTCCGGTCTCCTTTGCCTTGTTCCCGGACTGATTCTGATTGGGGTTTGGCGCAACCGGGGCAGATCTCACCTGCCTGTGCACCCTAGTTTTCTTTGTTTCATCAACGTTGATCTGCTTTCCAACTTGGTTCAGCAAACCTCCCCAAGTCATGGCTTTCTTCCTGGTCACCGAATCAGCCAAATTCCCAGGGTTTAAGCCCTATCTCAAGGATGTTATCGCTATTTGCTCGAAGCAATCAGCTAACCCATTCTTGGTGTTTACAAAACCACTTATGTATTCTTTCAATTATTCGTTTGGTTCTTGGGCACAATGGATTATTGTGTCCCCGTTGCCCTTCAACTTTTTACTCCCAACAAACTGCCTTCGAAAGGCCACCCAAAAGGTATCAAAATTCTTGATGCAGCCTTGTGGTAGGCTATTATACCATTTTAGAGCACTCCCCGTAAAGGATTGGGAGAATGCTCTATAAAGTAGCTTGTCTTCATCATCAAAGTTCATCATGAAGTTCTTAAATTGCTCCAAATGGTTGTCCGGATCAGTAGTGCCATCGTACTTCTCCATTTTAGTGCTATCAAACCTCTTAGGGAGGTTTCCGGACAGAATTTTGGAAGACAATGGAGATTGTCTCCAATTTCGGTCACGACTGAACACAGTATCTTCATTGGGAGTTGCAAAGATACTTGTTCATCGTGGAAGGCGAAAGGATCCATCAGCATCCGGTCTACATGCCTCCCGCTGTGAGATGACCCTTTACCAATATTCTACTTCAACTTTCCATGTCTATCCCTTTTTCTTGAATATTTTTTTATCAGCTTTTGCTTCTTTTTAGTTCGACCCTCATCGCTGCTAGAGGACAAGGATTCTTCAACTCCCCCCTCATCCGATGAGCTACCAAAAGACTCTGAGTCTGAGTCAGAACTCTCTACTGGCTTAGACTGGTGAGATTTTTTGGAGCTGGCATGAGTCTTTTTGGTACTCACATGAGTCTTTGAAGGCTCATGCTCCTAGGTTTATCGGTATGATGAGCAACTGATGCTTTTGATTTTTATTTCATGCCCATCTTAGACTTTTCTGCCCTCAGAGCTTCTATCTCGCCCTTTAATCTATCACGCTCTTCGATAGTGTATTCATCGTTTTCACCCACCACTTCAAGCAAAGCTGGTGGTACTTCATGGGCGTCCGGATTCATTCGGACTGATTTTTCTTGTTGGTTTCGAATGCTCGATTCAGGCACCTTCTGCTCCCACTATGGTCGCCAATTTGGTGTGGTTAATTTTCGTCTGAGGGTAAGATTGTAACTTTTATTTTCAGTTTTGTGGAAGTTTGTAAGTATTTAATGTTTGAGTAGAGAGTAGAGGGAGGATTAAGCAGCCTGGTTGTATTTAATTTTCATTACCCATATTAAATGTAGGTGATTGGGTATTTATACCCTTAAATTTGGGCTTTCTGGGTTTTCGGGTCATGTTCAATGGACCCGGGTCATGTTCAAGGACCCATGAGCTCTTAGTAGGAGATCAAGCAGCTTAGTCAAGAAGTGTTTAGGTTTTTAAGTACTTTAGTCCTAGTTCGAACAGTTCAAAGGATGGGGTGTTCGAATTGCCCTGTCCGGTTTGGTGATCCTAGTCCGAACTGTCCATGTCCGGAGAGGTAGCAATATTCGGACTTATCAGCAACAACAAAATTATTTGTTTTTTCCAAGAAATCCGGACCAAAAGACCATTTTTATTGACGATAAATAGTTTATTGAAAGTGAATTACCATTAGCCTCAAATATTTTATATGGTGAGTTATCGTCAAAGTTTGACAATAACAAAATGGACAAGTACAATGACAAAAAGCATCTTGAGCACCATATAAAATAGTTTAAAATTGAGACGTTACGCTCTGGTGGGGATGGCAAGAGCTTTTTCTATGACATTTATAAAAAAACACTTTAGCATGGTTTGACAACTTTCTTATGGATCAATTCATAGCTTGGAAGAACTTTGGAGTGCATTTAGAATTCAATTTATTGGTAATAAATAAATTAAGAGGAATGAAGATTGCATCATAACTTAGTTTTAAAAATGGACCGAGTCATTGAGAAATTATGTTTGAAGATTTATTTAGGAAATGAATAGCTTAAAAGGATGTCAATAAGATATTATTTTAACTTTTTTAAGAGAAGTATTCCAATGGATAGTCAACTTTTAGAAGATTGATTAAAATTTAGGTGCTAATATGAAATATTTATTATGAATCCAAAATGTTTATCATGGTTGAGGAGACGAGACGAGGTGGATTTCTAAAAACTAAGGTACAAGAGAATATAACAATAATTTTTTATTGAAGATAAGATGATGAAAAACAAATGATGAGGTGGTAAAAGTGCAACCTAACTGAGCTAAATTATCATGTTATGATAATTCCAATATGAGGTTTACATCACTTTTAGAAGGAATTGTTATAATTTATGATAAAATAAAAGATAAAGTTAATTGTGAATCTTATCTGATAATGTTCTCTCCAACTAATGAAATATCTAAAAGATAATTAGGTTGTTATCAGAATGATCATGAATATATAAGTATGGATTATTTTCAACTAATATATAACATTGAGAGATTAATTGATAATGGGAATGTAACTAGGGTTTGTTTAAAAAAGGATTTGAAAAGAGATAAAAAAGACAAATGAGATAACTCTGGAAAATATAAATACGATAAATAAATGGTTTGCATTATATTTGAAGATGATACTTTATCAAGTATTTATCAATCATCTAAAAAGCATTACAAAAAGTATTTAGACGTGTATTTAATAGACGAATCATCAATGCATATAAACACATTTCTACAGTGTTGCTAGTCTTTTATGATGATGACTTAAGTATTGTATGGTCATATGGTGATTATGTTTGGGTTAAAAAGTATTGAGCCAATGTATCAAAGCCTCATCAACCATATTTTTGTAAAATATTTAGCCAAAAACATGGAGTGTATATTGATGATATAATTATAAACAATAATTACGATGTTATGCATAGAATGACGATATCTTAGAACTTTGATAACATTTGAAAGTTTAATTTAACGTTGTTACCCTTGAAGTGTTCCTTCTCTGTATGAGCTGGAAAGGTTTTGAAAACATATGATTGATAAAATAAATATTTAGGCCAACTTTGTTCAATGATCATGGTTCTGGTCAAATTTATTAAAAATTTCATAAATTAATATGTTGTTTAGGTAGATATATCACAGTTTATATCTAAAACATCAGATATGGGTCATTTTTCTTTGAACGTTTAAAAAATGTAAAGGAGATTAATTGGAATGATAAATATGGTAAAAAAAATTATAAGTAAAAGCAATATTTTAGTTCTACATAATTTTTGTTTATATCAATACAAGAGGAATCTTTATAACTGTGTTTGTCATTTTGAATCTTTGATACTATTATAGTAATAGTGTAGTAGAAGATGAAAATGTATATCTTAATTAAAAAAGAACTTAGCATTACGACTGGTTTAGTTATACAAAAAAATATGGAGTATTCTCAAAATTATGGTTTTATATTATGTATTTCTTTTTCTTTTAGAAGTATTTTGTAGAAATTGGCGATTAAAAGTCGTTTATCATGTTGGCATTTTAATTTTGGAGAGTATGAGGGTAAATATGAATCTCGTATAGAGATTAAAACACAAGTAATGTCATATTATATTGTTAAGTTCCAATAAGAAAAATTAATTTGATGAAGAAAAAACATATGAATAATTCTACCAAGAAAACTAAAGTAGGTTGACTAGTATAATAGTATTAGAGGATAATGATAAAATATATTTTCTTTAAAATTAAAGTTTATGAGTTTCAAGAAATGTGTTATTGTGTTAAGGAATGTTTTAATAGAATAGAAAACAAAAATATTTAGTAAATTAGTTCATAACGCGGATGACCATTTAAGATTATAGCTAAAGAGCATCATTATGAATATATATTGGTAGATATGGTTGGAAGCACATTCAGACATCCTTAATTTATTCACCATTTTAAATTTTACTAAATTTTATTGTTATTAGACTTATATAATTTTTTCTTCACGTGGGGTATTAATGAGACACTCAATGAGCTATTATTAATACAAAGTATTTTGTCATTTATATATATTAACGAATAACATAATATTCAGGATAGTTGTCATAATAAAAAAAATCATAAAAACGTTTAACAAGTCGGACAATGATAAAGCAAAATATATAAAAAAAAACATTGTTTGATTAGTTACATATTAGACTAGTATCATAATCAAATAGTTGGTAAAAAAAATGATGTCAAAATTTGAGGGTTAAAAGAAAGGCTAAGTTGTAAGTTTTTAAAAAAGAAAGACAATAAATACGAATTAAGTACAAACAGTTATTGATAGCATTGACGAAAAAAAACACTCATTAATAGTACAGATTAATTTATGACTGAGATAAATTAAATGAGATGATAATAACGAAAATATACATGAGACCATGAGCCAAACCCGTTATCTATGAAGATAATGAGACCATGCAATAGACCATAAACATCCAGACAATATGTCAATTAGTGAACATGACTATAAGCCAAGCTGATGATCTTCTATAAGCAGGAGACCATACAAAGGATCGTAACCGTCTGGACTATATGTCAAGTAGCGAACATGGCTATAAGTCAAACCGGTAATCTTCTAATACCAGGAGGCCAAACAAAAGAAGTAGAAAATATGGTTTTAAATTAAGTGAATGATTATTTTAGATCAATAGACTACGCAAGTAAAGCTATAAATGATGGGTTTTAAAACCTAAAATTAAATACAATATAAAAGTTATCAAATGAGGTAAATAACAAGTTATATATGATAAATATATTTTTTATGAGTTAAGTCAATAATACGAGGTACTTTATAAATATTTTTGAGAATAAAAAAAGATAATTAAATAATATAATTGACCAGTTAATGTTTAGAGTGAAAATTATTATATAAGATAATTCTAGTGATGAATAACAAACATACGAATGATGAATAAGAAATATATGACATGCTAAATATGTTTATAAGGCAAAATATCTTAGGAAAAATAAATCCAAAGATGAAGAAATATACGAAGTTAAAAAATTGGGTATTTTTAATATATTATCTTTTGCATAGTAAAATTCTATTAAGGTGTTATTCAACAAGATGATTTGGAAAAATAAGGAATAAAAAACACACATAGTATAATATTTATGATAATTTAAATACATATTTGAACGAGTTGAATATAATAATTTAGAGATGACGATGTAAAACATACAAATTGGAAATAATAAAGAATAAATTTAGGCCGGATAATTTGAAAGAATAAAGTTAAGTAACTAGAAGAGAGTAATGAGTTATAAGAATAAATGTGATTAAACAAGCAAATATTAAGATAAAGTGTAAAATGTAAAGATAGATAATAATACATCAACTGGATCCTATCCGATAAAAATTAAGTGGTTAACACAAATATACACAAAATATAGCTCGTATAAGACCAACAAAAAATTCATGATAAATCAATACATAATTAATTGTTCTTGCCAACATCATTGATTTTTTATAGTGGGAAATAACTTCATTATTAGCAGGAGCTTCAATAGTAATATTGTTTGTGATATGCGTATTGTTATCATTATTAATAATTTCTTAGGAGTATCTTTTGTATGCATTAATTTATGTTCATCCTCGGAAAAATGATTATTTTTAACAACGTCATTTTCGTCTTTTGAAGATTCATCTCGTGATGAAAACACTAGATATTCCTCGACGTAGAATAATTCTTTGTGAGATCCTAAGCTTAAGCCTTTGTTTACTATCCAAATCCCAAAAATTAGTTTTACGCTATTTGTTAAAAGTCATTTGAGTAGATTCTAATGCTTTTGCTTTGAGAAACTTTTTAGTTTTGCAGAGTGCTTCATTTTTTCTTTAATGAAGTTATAAATCTTGCTTTGAAGATTTTCGATCTTTTTGTGTTTGTTTTTTTTAGTAGTTTGGTAAGTAAACAATGAAAGGTCAACTTCAAATTTTCCAATATATATTATAATTAGTCTTTAAAGAAAAATAATTGTTTTTAAATTTATTGATTTTCAATTGGATTGGATGAAACTAAAATCTTCACCAAATAAAATCGATAACATAGTTTAGATGTGCAGGAGCTCGACATCCAGAATGAGATGTAGTTTTTTTAGCAAGTACTACCGAAATTGTAATAACTTTAATATATATATATATATAGGAAAAACAAAAATATACCTCTTTGTGTTCAATTATAGAAACAATAATAGAAAAATTAAAAGGTTTGAGCAAAAATAAAAATATAATTCAATAGTAATCTCGGTTTGCCTCTTTAAGATGTCAGCATTCGTTTGAGAAGAAGTGTATCACCCATCGAACCAATAAGATAAATGACGATTGAGTATAAAATTTGGGTCTAAGAAAGTTTAACCCTCAATTGAGTCTCTAGTTGAAGGCGAATTAATGGCATGTCCATATTTTTATTTGGTAGCATAAAAAGCTTTATTTTTATCCGGCTTTATGATAGCTCGTTTCTTTTTTAAAACTATTAAGCCTTGTGTTTGAGAAACAGTAAAAATAATATCAAACGAAGGAACAATATCGATAGATTTTTTTATTGTACTTTAGGTTGCAGGGTAGTTTTTTTTATTTCGAAGCTGATTATTTTCTTTTCTTGGATGAGTCATTATTCTTGTCATCGACACAATGTTATTTAGATGATTCGTGTTTAATGCGAATCGATATAACGAAGCCATCGGGTCTCCATTATAAACATGACCAATAAGTATTGTTTCCATGTCTTCTTCAGTAGCAGTAACGTCTAACTCAACAACAAGACTCCACATATATTTTCAGCTTGTCTATGAACCAATCTAATGAAAGAAGAAAGTTTCCACAGTAAATAAACTCTCTGAGTAATTTGTGTTAACCATTAATTAGGAGTCAACTCTGACTAAGAGATGTAGACAAGAAATGGACAAAATTAGCTAGTTGAGTAAATTTTAGAAAATACAAACTTCATCGTCAATAATGTGATTTGGAAGTTTTCCTTCTTTTGGTAAACAAATGAAGATGTCGTCAGGAATCCCCCATATATACCGTATGTTTATAGTCTAGATTCATCAACATATGAATATTGTTTAGATTTTGAACTAAATAAGTCTTCAATGAAGTTAGGATCTCCTAATACATATTATAGAGGCACACTTGACGGGAAATAGTTTTGTTTTGATGATGAAATGGTGATAGGTTTTAGAGTTTGAAGGGGGGAGGAGGGGGGGGGGGGGGTTATCTTGATTTTCTTGGATTAATCGTGTTTCGGAAAGATAATATGTTGTGTAAGAGATTTTTTTAAGAAAAATAAGATGAGTCAAAATTATTATTGGATGAGGTGGCATTCTGAGAGACCGATTGATAGACAAACATGTTATGTGAACAACATATAATCTATAAGGATTGATGACTTTTACCCCCCCCCCCCTCATAAATATAATAGTTAAATAAAATTGGATGTTTGAAAGAAAAAAATAACTTTGATGGAGTTTTAAGTATTGAAACATGAGGAAGGGTAATGGTTTGACAAATTAAGTATTTAGCTTTCAAATTTTTGTATAGAGAAATATTTAAAATAATAATAATCTTAATGTATTAGAGAAAAAAAAATTATGAAGACATAATTGATATTATATAAGGAATAAAAACTCGACCAAAACCGTTGGTATCAATGATAAATCAATAGTTTATCAATTACATTAGTTCAAAAGCCACGTATAAATTTTCATTGTTTTTAAGTGATATCAAATT
Organism: Limnanthes douglasii subsp. nivea; assembly: GCA_036936605.1. NCBI lineage: Eukaryota > Viridiplantae > Streptophyta > Magnoliopsida > Brassicales > Limnanthaceae > Limnanthes > Limnanthes douglasii. The sequence continues at coordinate 325,020,418 of JAUPFV010000002.1, forward strand.
TATGAATTAATATAAGCATATAAGTTTGAAATTAAACTTAAAGATGCATGAGTATATTTGATTATTATAAACATATTGAATGCGTAAATAATGAAGTAAGTCTTATCTCATATTAAATGCATATAGTCGTTAAATCATGTATAACTTTATTCAAAGATAAGTCTTGTAACAAAACACTTTTGTAGTAGTCTTATCCAAGTTCAAATCTGCCACCAAACATTGCAACCATATTACCTCTTTAACTGATTCTATTACCGCCATGTAATCTTCTCTGGTTTAGACAAAGCTACAGTATCTTGCAAATCTATTTTCCCACTGATCGCACTCCCAGCTAGAGTTAATGCATATCTAGTCAGAGATCTTCTTTTATCCATATCACCTACAAAATCAGAATAAACAAAACCAACCATTGTTGCTGCAATATCATTCAGCGATCCAAAAATATCGGTCTTGTCAAAAGTGAAGCCAACATTCGCAGTATTCTTAAGATACCAAAGTATTCATTTCAATGCCTTCTAATGTTCTTTCTCAGGACATCTCATGTACCTGCTAACTACACTAACCGGATGTGAAATATCAGGACGTATGCATACCATAACATACATTATACTACCAACTGCATTTGAATATGGAACCTTCAACATTTTTTCCAACTCAACATCATCATTGGCCGCTCCTGCTGTAGACAACTTGAAATAAGTATCAAACGGGATGATAACTGCCTTAGCATCAAACATGTTCAATCATTGTTGACCTTTCTCAATGTAGCTTCGTTCAGACAAGTTTAATGATCCTAGACTTCTGTTTCAGATAATCTTCATACCAAGAATCTTCTTTGCTCTCCCCAGATCCTTCATCTCAAACTTGGTACTAAGCTGCTTATTTATCTGCACAATGTGTGACATACTACAAGCAGCAATAAGTATATCATCCACATAGAAAAAGAAGAAAACATAAGAATCATCTAACATCTTTTGATAATACACATAACTGTCATATGGACTTCTCATGCACCCTTTTGACACCATCAATGTATCAAAATGTTTGTACCATTGAATATGTGACTTTTTCAAACCATACAGTGACTTTTTCAGCAAACAAACCTTGTCCTCCATATTAAGTTTGATAATTCCCTCTAGTTGTCTCATGTAGATTCACTCATCCAATTTACCATGTAGATTCGCAGTCTTCACATCCAACTGCTCAAGTTCTAAATCTTAGAAAAATACCATGGCTAACAAAACTCGAATCAAACTATGTTTTATCACTGGAGAAAGCAATTCTTTGAAGTCGATTCCTCCCTTTTAAGTAAAACCCTTAACGACCAGTCTTACCTTGAATCGAGATGCCTCAACCCCTGGATTACCTTTATTTTTCTTGAACACCCATTTGTTGTTTATTACCTTTTGTTCTTTACGTAAGTCAACAAGCTTCCATGTCTGATTCTTATAAAGAGATTCAGTCTATTCCCTCATAGCATCAATCCATCAATCTACCGCTAAACTTGTTATAGATTCTCTGTAGCTGCTAGGTTCAAGAATCTCAACTTATTCTACAACTGACATAGCATATGCAACTAGATTTGTATACATTTTTTGAAGTCTACTATATCTTTTTTTTTCCAATGTTATGCTATAAGGTTGTCGTTCTGGTTCAGGTGCATTATTGTCATCCGATGTTGACGCTTCACCTCTTGATTCTAGATCCACCTTATAACAGATCATGATTCAACCATTTCTCCTACTTCATTATGACTACCTATCAAAGCAAACTCGTTAAAAATCACATTCCTACTAATGAGAAAACTTGGAGACTTTAGACAAGGTACACCATAATCTGTATCCCTTCACCCTAGTAGTATATCCTCGAAATATGCATTTTTTTACCCTCGGGTCAAACTTACCATCTCTCACATGAGCATACACAGGACAACTGAACACCCTCAATTGTTCGTAATCAGCAGACAATCCAAACCAAATCTCAAAAGGATTTTTACAATCAATAGTCGTTGATGGAAACCGATTCACCAAGTAACACGCTCTATTGATAGCTTCAGCCCAAAAATAATTTCCCACACCACAATGTGAGAGCATGATTTGTACCTTATTACAAAGTGTTCTGTTTATTCTTTCTACGACCCTATTCTGTTGTGGTGTTCTAGACTAAGCGTGATGACGCATTATCCCTCAGCTTCGCAGAACTCGTTGAACTCACAACTGCAATATTCTAACCCATTATTTGTCCTAAGGTGTTTGATTTTTCTTCATGTTTCTCAATCATCGTCTTCCATTTACAAAGGTTGAGTATGCCTCATCTTCGGTTTTTCGAAAGTAAACCCACACCATTCTTGAATAATCATCGATCAAACTCATGTAATATTTGGGTCCGTTCTTCGATGGAATTATGTTTGGGCCCCAAATATTTGAGTGAATGTAGTCTATTATCCCTTTAGTTTTTCTTACAGCTGATTTGTTGAATTTGATTATAGTTTGTTTACCAAACACACAGTGCTCACAAAATCCCAATTATTCTTCTTTATACCCTTTCAACAAATATCTTTTTCCTAAAACAACTAATCCTCTATCACTCATGTGACCAAGACGCCAATGCCACAACTTATTTTGATCCTTCCAACTTTGGAAATTACTCTGTGATGATGCTATTGCAGTATCACCCATAGTAATACTCCCCTGGAGAATGTAAAACCCTTTTTACAAACTATCTTTCATACATACCATTGAGCCTTTTGTCACTTTGATTACACGGTATTCTGCACGGTACTTGTAACCCTGAGAGTCTAGTGTCCAAAGAGAAATCAGGTTTCTCTTTAACCCAAGAGCATGCCACAATGTCACGATTCTAACCATCTCATTAAACATTCTGATTATGATGTTACCTATACCACCAACATGCAATGAATGATTTTTCCCTAAATAGATAGTTCCCTGCATTTGCTTGTAAATATCGAACCAATGCTTGAACTGACACATGTGATATGTAGCGTCAATATCGAGTAACCAAGAGTTTTGCCCACAGTCTGACCTCACAAATAGTAAATCTCTTGCACCATTGTTTTCACTGTCATCAAAATAGTTCACACCTTCAGCAATGCTTGCTGCATTTTCCTTATGATTTCCCTTCTTACCATTCAGTTTCAAAGAATCTCTCCTATAATGACCCTGCTCACCGTATTCATAACACTTTGAGTTCTGTACCTTTGATTTGGACCACCAGTTCTTCCTTCTTAAAGAACTCGCTTTGCTTCTAGATTATCCCCTAGTCATAAGACCTTTCCCTTCAGCCTGATTTTCTGGCTACAACTGGCTCAACTCTTGGATTTCAACACCTCTTTGAGTTCTACTAGCGATAATTTATCATTACCATACATTATGGTATCTTTAAAATTTTCAAAGGGAGATGGTAACGATCTCAAGAAAGACAAAGCTTGATCCTCATCCTCAATGTTGATATCAATGTTCTCCAAGTCCATTATAACTGATTTAAAATTATCTAAGTGTTCAGTTATGGACATACCTTCTTTTAGTCTGAAATCGTGCACGTGTTTCTTCAAGTATAATCGATTTACTACTAATTTCTCTGAGTAAAGATCTTCTAGCTTTTTCCATGCGCAAGCATCAGTCTTCTCACCACTAATCTCGTGAAGAACATTGTCTTTCACACTCATTAAAATTAAGCACAAAGCCCTTTCTTGAAGATCTTGTTTCTCCTATTCTTTCATCTCTTCTGATAACTTATTATCCACAGCCTTCCATAGCCCTTGCAATACCAATGAATATTTTAGCTTAATCTTCCATAATGCAAAGCTGGATCTGCCATCAAATTTTCCAATCATGTATTTTGTTGTTGTAGACGCTATTGTAAAATCCTAATTGAAAAACCTAATTTACAACGTGACTCTGATACCAATTTGTTGGGATTTACTATGCAATGTACCACCAATGCTCAAGCACAGAACAAAATAAAATTCATAAAGGAAAAAAAACACAAGATCTAACGTGGTTCAACAATTGTCTACGTCCACGGACACCGCCATAGAAAAGTGTTTTGCTATGATAGAAAAGGGTTACAAATTTTCAGATTGTGTTTTTGCGTAGTCCTAGTAATCTATTTATAGGGAATAAATAGACTTAGTAGACAATGAGCATAATGGACTCATATACACAAAACTATCAATGACACGAGACTGTACTAGCAGACACGGTACACTATCATGGCATTACATTGTTCCATCCTACAAGTACACTTTGAAGACATTATTCAACTCATACTCAACATGCAAATTCTTAACAAGCAACATGACAAATAATGCATATTGCCAAACAAATATGTTGAATGTTGATTCTTCACTATCAACAAAGACTTATAATGTAATATTAATGATGATGAGGTGAATGTTAATGTACAGAGAAATAATTAATTAAGAGAATGTAAAACATATTATGATATGACATCAAAAGCGAAAAAACACCAAAATACAAGATGATCGACCATGACGAGCTAAAGTTACGAATATAGTAGAATAATCTCGAAATAAGGTAATGAGAATGTTTAAAAAAAATAGTATATAAAAAAAATAAACTACAAAAATGGGATACGATTTTAATGTGATAATGTCTAGTAACTTGAAAATATTAATTGGGTGGAAATTTTAAGTCAAAAGACCGTTCAAAATAACTTCTATTTTGTTATTTAATTATAATTTATATAAATAGAAGGTAATTAATCAAATTTATAACCACCCCTTGTTCTTATTCATTTTTTATTTATTTTAGGTCTCATAAACCTTATAAATTGAGGTGTAATTACTCGTTTGAAAACTAATTATTACTGAGATAAAATGATTACATTGTTATGATTCATGCCTACTTTAGTTATTTTCATTATTGATATCGGCTTTGACGAGGGTTTCCTAGTCACTCGTCTTTCATCTCACTACCTTATCTTTTAGGCGACAAAAAGACCCGCGGACCATGGAGGTATGGGTATGGAATCCCACAGGTCTCCTAAATGTAGCATATGAAAGATGGTATGACAGTTGAGAACCATGTTGGCTGGGATGTCTTGTTTGGCGTCCTTGGCAACCTCTTGCCCACCACCTCCATTCCGTCAGCTCCAATTCATGACTGATCTGCATTGTATCTTTTTCGTTTTGCATTTCTTGAGAAAGGCATAAATGTTTACCTTACGGAGGCATTTTGTAGTTGCTATTGAGTTTGTTGACTTGTTTATAGTAACCAAAACACATTGAGTTTGTTTCAAAATTTTGGGCTCTGTTATGTGCTTTTTGCTCCATATTCAACGCAGTATAAATCTATTTGTAGAACAAGTCCTGAGACGAGAGTTCCATTTGGCTGTGGCCTCCTCGGCCTTTTTAGCATCACCAATGAGCTACGTGACCATGACAAAAAATTGGCAACATGTCCAAAAGATTCATACGGTTGTTGGCATGAACGCTCTGAAGCGTTGAAAAAGTGTTTAAGATTGTCTACAAAATAAGTGAAGGGATTTAGATAAGGTCTATTAAAAGAAAATAAATATTTTCACCTACATTCTTAGCTTTACTTTTCGAACAGCTAGTTCGATCAATGGCGGTCAACAATGACGGTTCAGGAGTGGACAATAACTGCCATGTTAGCCATGACCTTACCTAAGCGCTCAGTTGGTAAAAGGTGATGCTCGAACGCTTGCATCTGTGGCGGGGCCTCGGTTCGGCTACCTCAAAGTCTACCACATGGGTTACTTTGGGTCCTGATGTCCAATTTTAATCTGAAAAGAACGGCTTGAGGTGCATAGGCCGAAAGCCTTCCCCAGTAGACTTGATCCCCACGGGGACATCCATCCATGCTTTTTCTGGTATCCAATCCGTTTTAAGAGAACAAGGTTTTTAGTAGGGAAACACGTTCTTGGGAGTAGCGAGATCTTTCCAAACTCTCCTTATATCGCCGCAACAACTCGTTTGACATAGGCGTACTTTCGAGCCGCTCCTAACCGCTCTGCCTCCTAGAATCTCATATCTTTGACTTAAATTTACCAGCTACTTTGATTGTCTTCTCATCTTTGGCCGAGCTTTCACTTGGATCTCAGCCCATTTCATCTATACATGAAAGACTATCAATGAAGTCCGGGTATTTATTGGCTTTATATCATTAGGTATTCCAGTGTGAAAATAAAGAATAAAAAGAGAAGCCACTAATAAGTAGATAGGGTTTTTGTTTATTAGAAAGTTTATTACATAAAGTATAAAACTATTATTTATAGATAAACTATATGAGCGGATGAGTTTAGGCTTTATATCTCTAACACCTCTCTCAAACTCGTAATGTTTATTCTTCCATTGTCAGTTTGTTACCCAAAATAAAAAAAACTAAAATTGTAGCAAAAACAAAATACCAAACTTCAAAACCATAATTGAAAGCCAAAATCAAAACAAAACGTCAAAATCAAAATCGAAACGTCAAAACCCAAAAATCGAACTCCAATCTCCAAAGTCAAATCTCCAAACTCCAATTTTCAATTTTCAATCTTTAATCTTCAAACTCTAAACTCCAAACTAATCCAAACGAAATCTAAACACCAAATGAATCCAAACAAAGCCAAACAAAACCAAAACAAAGACAAACAAATCCAAACGAACCCAAACTAAATCTATACCAAATTCAAACGAAGAACGAAATCTAAACACCAAAACGAATCAAAACGACAAACATCGATCTAAGAAAACGTCAGACAAAGTCCAAAACAAACAAAATCTAAACACCAAACAAAATCCAAAATGAAATCTCAACACCAAATACTCAAACAAAATCCTAACAAAATCTGAATGTCAAATTCAAATAGCAAATCCAAATCCAATGCTAAACCCAAATTCAAATCTAAGTTCCAATCAAAACCAAAACCAAAATCACAATCAAAATTGAATTCATGGTTTTAACTAAAAAATACTGCATTGTTTCAGTAGTAATATCTCCCGAACCGTGGCACCAAATCACAATCCAACCGTTCAAATTGAAGGATTAGATGTCCCAAACATGCCCTTCAAATTCAGCAAAAACCGATAATGTTTGCCTCTTGATCGGGTCTGTTGATTGTGGCTGCATATACCAGGATCGAAAACCGAAAATTTGCGCTCTTTTGTTTTCTTCTGGCAGACAGGTAAAACAACTGCTCACCAGCACAACGGAAGACACGAAAACATCAAGATCTAAACTATGTTCTCATACCATGTTAAGAAACAAAAATAGATAAAAGAGAAGAAGAAGCCGCTAAAAAGCAACTAGAGTTTCTATTTATTAGAAAGTGTGTATTGCATAGAGTATAAAGCTATTATTTATAGATAAACTATATGAGATAATGGGCTTAGGCATTATATGTCTAGCAATACCACTTAGAGACCGGATCCCGGACGCAAAGTAATTATCAGGTGCTAGAGGCATATGATGCTCATTCGTACAATTTGCATCTGCAACTCATAGTGCTCGAGAAATTAAAGAGGGAACTCTATAAATAGAAAACAATTATAAGTTAAGTAATATATAACTAACAACATGCAAGATTCCAATGAAAATAAAAAAGATGACTTACTTTTGCAGACCCATCGCCTCGTCTTTTATGGTCGTTGTACGACATGACCAGTCCCTTAAAAACCACTAATCGAAATGAGAATCCCCTTCTAGAATTATTTCGATCATAAATAAGTCATTTATGAACTTGTACACATTGGTTGTAGATAAATAATGGTATAACATTTTGTTTGGCAGACCCATGGTTGTCGGCTACCGTTGAAGTATTACTGTTCGGTCCATACAAGAACAAATGTATTAATTGACGATTTTTTGAAAGAAAAACAATTTATTATCTTAAATACGAGAAACAAAAAAACATAATAAAACCAAATACAAGATATTTTTAACGTGGTCCGGATTGTAAGAAAATCTTACATGTACATATGAAACGTAGATATTTTTATAAGAAGTAGGTTACAATAAGACTCTCAAACACAATGCTTGATGATTCTTTGTTACAAAAGATAGCGTGATTCACAAAACATTTTCTTTAATGTTTATCTCTCACTTTACTTATCTCTTAAAAGACCTCGAATTTTTTTTTCACTTAGGAAATATGCTACTCACGAAACAATCACGATATTGTCGTCTATTGCATAGTAATATTTTCTCATATTCATAGGTTTAGGAAAACCCTAAGTCTGCATCAGATACTCCATATTAAAGCCCATTATTCAACGACTCACATAACTTGAAATCCATATATATAGGAAACCTCACAAAGAAACGTTATTAATACAAAGGACCCAAATAATAGAAAATATAATTAATAAGAAAGACAAAAAATAGGAGATCCACTTAATCTAGGAGACCTAGAAAATATAAGACTTTGGTACGGTCCAGCTCTAGTGCTGCAGTCCATCTCACTTCAAATTAGACTCATTCAGATCAACTCACTTTGGACCATCCTGCTTCAGAGCATTCTGCTTTGACTCAATAAGTCACCAGTCCGGACAACTTGGATCAAGATGTCTCTGACATTAAGTCACGACCCAAGCTTCACCCATAGAGTTTCGACACTTCTTACCTATACATGTCACATCATATTCACTATGCTCATGTTATCATACAGTCTTACTTCTGTTAACGAGTTACTTCAAGTGTATACATAAAAAAATTCCTTATACGTCTGTTGCACCCAATGTTCTACTCTTTAGAGGCCAAATCATCTGCATCACAGACTTGCACCAGTCCCATGCTATTCGTGAGCTTTGAAATCGGCAATACATTGGTAAGATGATCCGAAAGATTTTCTTTGCTAGCAATCTTAGCCACCTTCAGTTGCTCTCTCTATCACGTCTCGGATGAATTGCATCTTAATGTCTACATGTTTAGTTTGCTCATTGGATTTCAAATTAATCATCAAATGAAGAGTATTATTGTTATCACAGAACATAACCACATCTTGCTCTACAAAAATGAGTTCACTCAATAATATTGTATGCCAAATATCTGATTTCACAACTTCTTTAATAGTTATATACTCGACTTCCATAGACGACAGTGCAACAATCTTATCTATACAAGAATTACAGCTAATCATTCCTCCAAGCACAATAGAAAGATAACCCAAAGTAAATTTTCTTGTCTCAAGGTAACCTGCATAATCAGATTCCACATACCCTCTCGGAACTATATCACCCATGTCCTTCTGATTATAACATAATCTTACAACAGTCGAACCTTTCAAGTATATCATGAGCCACTTAAGTACATGTCAATGCGACTTTCTCAAATTCGTCATGAATCTGTTCAAAAAACTTACGACATAAGTAAGACCAGATCTCGTGCAAATCATAGCATATATAATGCTACAAATAACATTGGCATAAGGTACCTCCAACATATACTTGTTATTTTTTGCTTAGTTTGGTGCTTGTGTGGCACTGAGTCGGAATCGAGAACCTATAGAACTTCCAACTATTTTTTCTTTTGACATAGAGAACTTCCTTAGGACCTTTATATATCCATGTTAAGATAATAGTAAATACCTATTTGGCATGTACCTCTTGACATTAACACCAAGATCCTCTTAGCCTCTCCCATATCCTCGTTAGTCTTTACCGCTTTAATGTTTCTCCTATCTCATCCAGTTATGGTTTGTTATCCATATACAACATTAATATTAATTGTATGTCCGTATTTATCTCCTCATTCCAATAGACATATTTATTGTAGTAGCTCCGGATATATTTTATGGATCTCATAATATAATCAAATATTTTATTCTACTGCCTCGACGACTGCTTCAACCGATAGAGAGGTCTCTTCAATAAACATATACAATCCTCATTCTCTTCTTCAAACCCTTTTGGTTGACACATGTAAATTGTATCTTTCAATTCGCCATGCACGAAGGTAGTAGTAACATCCATTTGATCTAGCTCAAGATCAAATCTAGCAACAATTGACAATATAACCCTGATGAAGGTTTGTTTCACAACCGACACAAATATCTCATTAAAATCGAAACCTTCCTTTTCTGTAAAATTGTTAACCACGAGCCTAGCCTTGTATATGGGTAACTCAACATCATGAATGATGAGTCTGGAATTTGTTTCCACTCTTTATGAGAACCGGACATGGGCAATTCGGAAAACATCCACCCACCGAACCGTCCGGACTGAACTAATGTATAAAAACTTAATCACTTCATGACTAAACTAATTATCTACCTGCTTAAAACTAATGGGTCTTTGAACTCGACCTGAATCCATAAGTTAGCCCGAAAGCCCATGTGGCCCACAATTAAGGGTATAAATACCCAACCACTTTCATGTAATGAGGGTAATGAAAATTAAATACAACCAGGCGGCTCAATTCTTCCTCTACACTCTATCCAAACATTAAATACCTTTAAAATATCATAAAACTCTAGACAAAATTACCCTCAAACGAAATAAACCTCACCAAATTGGCGACCATAGTGGGAGAACGACGGTGCCTGAATCTAGCATTCAAAACCATCAGGAAAAACTAGTTCAGATGAATCCGGACATGCAGGAAGTACCACCAGCTTTGGCCGAAGTGGTGGGAGAAAATGATGAATATACCATTGAGGAGCGAGATAGGTTAAAATTTGAAGTAGAAGCTCTGAGGGCTGCCAAGAGGGCAGAGATCGGCACGAAAGACAAGTCTAAGGCGTCAGTAGCTCATCATACTGACAATCCAAGGGAGCATGAACCCTCAAAAACCCATGTGAGCACGAGAAAGACTCATGCTAGCTCAAAAAAGTCTCACCGGTCTAAACCGATGGAGAGCTCTGATTCAGACTCAGAATCTTCCAGCAGCTCCTCAGGTGAAGATGGAGTCGAAGAATCCCTGTCATCAACAGTGATGAAGGCCGTTCTAAAAAGAAACAAAAGTTAGTCAAAAAGTACTCAAGAAAAAGGGATAGGCATGGAAGGTTAAAGAGGCATATAGGCAAAGGATCGTCTCATAGCCGGAGATACGTAGATCGGATGGTGATGGATCCTTTTGCCTTCCATGATGAACCAGGTATCTTTGCAACTCCTAATGAGGATACCGTTTTCAGTTGTGGCCGGAATTGGAGACAATCTTCATTGTCCTCCAAGATCCTGTTCGGAAACCTTCCTAAGAGGTTTGACAGTACAAAAATGGAAAAATATGATGGCACTAAAGACCCAGATAATCACTTGGAACAGTTTAGAAATTTTATGATGAATTTTGATGATGACGACAAGTTGCTTTATAGATCATTCTCCCAATCATTTACGGGGAGTGCTCTGAAGTGGTACAACAGTTTGCCACAAGGCTGCATCAGAAATTTCGATACTTTTTGGGTGGATTTTCGAAGACAGTTTGTTGGAAGTAAGGAGGTAAAGGGCAATGGAGACACGATTATCCATTGTTCCCAAGAACCAAACGAATTTCTAAAAGAATACATAAGTCGCTTTGTAAACACCAAAAATGGGTTGGCTGATTGCTTTGAACAAGTAGCAATAGCTTCTCTGAGGCAGGGCTTAAACCCTGGAAACTTGGCTGATTCAGTAACCAGAAAAAAGGCCATGACATGGGGAGGTTTGCTGAATCAGGTCGGAAAGCGGATTAATGTAGATGAAACAAAGAAAACTAGGGTGCACAGGCAGGTGAGGTTTGCTCCGGCTGCACCGAATCCAAACCAAAACCAGTCCGGGAACAAGGCTAGGGAGGCCGGGCAGAGTCATAACAGAGCCAAAGCTCAGTCTCAGCCAGCTGCTCCAGCTCAGAGTCAACAATCTAGAAATAAATGAGGACCTTGGGTTCAACCAGAGTGGTTTGCAGAATTAAAAGAAAATGTAGCCACCATTTATGACAAAACAAAAGACGAAGTATATTATAGAAGGCCGACTGCGTTACAGCCTCCTAGGGAGAGCCGCAACAATTGTTTCTGCCAGTATCACAATGATACTGGCCATACCACTGAGTATTGTATTTCTTTGAAGCAAGAAGTCCAGAATTTGCTTGAAAAAGGAAAATTGGGAGCATATGTTAAAAGAAGAGGAGGAAATAGGCCTGATAACACTCATCGGGCTGGTCCGAACAATGCAGGCACATCGGCTCCGGATGGGGCTATGGTCATAATCGAAAGGTTCTATGTAGAGTCAGAATACTTGGACCCTGATCCAACCCGAAATAAAGTGGGTGTTATCGCAGAACATTGCAAGTCGGTGTCTGGACTTATCAACTTTTATGAGTCACTCACAATTTTTGGAGGAGACACCATGACAGCACCAATTGCTTCTTCGAGAAAGAGGCACGTTCATACTTTAGATACCCAACTGGAAGGAGGCATGACTTCCTATCAATCGCAGATTCCATTTCCCTTCATTGTTTTTGATGAGGATGACTTGAGGGATTTAGCTGGTCCTCATGAAGATGTTATTGTCATATGAGCATCCATCGGGGGCAATGTGATAAGATGAATTTTGGTGGACACCGGAAGTTCAGCCAATATTCTCTTTTTAACTTCCTATAAAAAGATGAAAAATCCAGCATTAATTCAACGTTCGATCAGGTCGATTGTGGGTTTCACAGGAAGCTCAACAGACGTGATCGGAGAATTTGAGGAGGAGGTTTTATTGGGCAAAGGCCCTTTAAAAAAGATGGTTAGAATACTGTTCGTCATGGTGGATTGTCCCACTTGTTATAATGCTATTCTGGGAGGTCTTGGCTCTCTAGGATGCATGTCGTGGCCTCAACAGTCCACCAATGTTTGAAATATGCTGTGCAAGGACAAGTGGGAGTTGTTCGGAGCAGCCAAAAGGTAGCAAGAGAGTGTTATGCAACAGCACTGGATCCTCGGACGTTGGGGGCAGTTCGGATCAATGAGGAATAGAAGTTTGAGGGGCTTTCTGGGGAGAGGGTGAAATTGATGACCCCAGAGAGACCCCTGGAGTTTTAATACGGATTGAAGAAGTTGAAACACACTCTTTGGCTGAAGGAAAAAGTGTCAAGATAGGATCCAAGATGACATTGGAATTAAATGGTAAAATGTTAAAGTTCTTGAAAGACCATCAGCATGTTTTTTCTTGGTGCAATGCTGATGTTACCGGAGTACCAGCAGATATTATATCACACCAACTGTCCATCCGAAGGGACATATCACCTGTGATACAAAAGAAAAGGGCTTTTTGTAAGGAAAAGGCTGATATCATAGTTCAAGAGGTCAACCGGCTTACTAAAATGGGGCACATAAAGGAGTCTCAATACCCTTTATGGACATCCAATCCGGTATTGGTAAAAAAGAAAAATGGCAAATGGCGTATGTGCATCGATTTTACAGATCTCAATAGAGCTTGCCCAAAGAATTTATACCCGGTCCCTTGGATCGATCAGTTGGTGGATTCCACGTCTGGAAACAAGCTGCTATCTTTTATGGATGCATTCTCCGGGTATAATCAGATTCAAGTGGATCCAAAATATCAGGAACATACTACGTTTGTTACTGATATGGGCCTTCATTGTTACAAGGTGATGCCATTTGGGTTAAAAAATGCTGGGGCTACTTATCAGAGGTTGGTAAACAAGGTTTTTGCTGATCAAATTAGAAGAAACATGGAAGTTTACATCAATGACATGAAGGTGAAAAGTATGGACGAAGAACTACACTTGGCAGATCTCCAAGAAACTTTTGCTAACTTAGTGAAATTAAATTTGAAATTAAACCCAGAAAAGTGTGTGTTTGGAGTGTAGCCCGGGAAATTCTTGGGGTATGTAATAAGTGAGCAAGGGATACAGCTTGATCCGGACCAATTTAATGCTTTACTACAAATGGAGCCTCCTCGGAATGTTAAAAAAGTACAACGATTGACTGGGAGGTTGGCTGCATTAAATCGATTCATTTCAAGGTCTTCGGACAGGTGTGCCCCGTTTTTTCAAACTTTGAAAGGTGCAAAGGACTTTGATTGGTCCTCACAGTGTGATGAGGCCTTCGATGAAATCAAAAAGCATTTGTCTTCCCCCAAGACTTTGTTTAAACCCGTTGATGAAGAGACTCTTTTCATATACTTGGTAGTCTCTAATTGTGCCATAAGTGCAGTATTAGTAAGGGAGGTAGATAATTATCCCTGTCCGGTGTATTACATTATCAAGAGTTTGATTGATGCAGAAAAATGCTATTTGAAGCTTGAAAAATTAGCACTAGCCTTGGTAATTGCTGCGAGGAAGATGAGACCTTATTTTCAGGCTCATCCCATTATTGTCCGGACGTCTTTTCCCCTAAACACGTTCTCCAAAAGGCCAATATTTCAAGTAGAATGACTAAGTGGTCAGTGGAATTGGGAGACTACGATATTGATTTTGCCCCTCGGACAGCAGTGAAAGCCCAAGCGGTGGCAGATTTCTTAGTTGAGTTCCACTCAGATAAGGATACTAAGCAAACAACTAGTGTGAAAGACAAAAAAGTATGGGTTGTCCGGACTGATGGTGGATCAAGTACCATGGGATGTGGTGCGGGGGTATGTTTGACCTCTCCATACGGTGACAGAATGTACCAAGCTATATGTTTTGCTTTCAGGGCTTCTAATAATGAGTTCGAATATGAAGCTGCTATAGCTGGTTTGAAATTAGCTCTTATTTGTGGAGCCAAAAGGGTCAAGTTAATGAGCGATTCTCAACTTCTAATCCATCATGAACAAGGTCAATCCGAAGCAAAAAATGAGCAGCTGGTTAAATACTTACTTCTTCTCAAAGAAGTGGCACTTAATTTCAAGAGCATCATCTATGAACACATACCCCGAACAGAAAATATACTAGCAGACTCCTTGGCAACCATAGCCTATACTGAGTCCTACCCTTGGATTCATGTGCTGGAGTGCCCATCCATTCAAGCCAATCCGGATAAGGAAGAAGAAAGTTTCAATATACAGATAAAACAGCCTCAAGATTGGAGATTTCCTCTCCTTCAATATCTCTCACATGGCATCTTGCCTCCGGAAAAATCAATAGCAAGAAAAGTAAAGTACAAGGCTCGTAATTTTGCCATCCTAAGAGATATTCTTTATAAGAAGTCTTATAGTAAACCCCTCTTACGATGTTTAGGGGTCGACGAGTCTCAAATAGTGCTCTTCGAGTTACATGATGGTGAGGGATCAGCTCACTGTGGATTCAGGGCTCTAACAAGAAGAGTTTTGTTAGTTGGATACTATTGGCCCTCCATAATGCAAGATGCTAAGGATTTGGTAAAAAGGTGTGACCCATTCCAGAGATATAGAAATAAAATTCATATCCCAGCCATCCCTTTAGATTCAATTTCTGAGCCAATACCTTTTGCTCGATGGGGTTGGATTTAGTGGGACCTTTACCCATGGCATCCGGGGGGCGCAGAACTATAATCGTTGCTATTGATTACTTTTCAAAGTGGATAGAAGCAGCTCCATTGGCAGGTACGACATCAAAAATTGTTATAAAATTCATTTTATCCAATACTTGTTGCAGATTTGGAATTCCACAAAAGATAACAACAGACAATGGGCCACAGTTCGACAACAAAGAAATTGAGAGTTTCTGTGCCTCTAGAGGCATACAACATTGCTTCTCTTCTCCTTTCTATCCACAAGCAAATGGTCAGGTCGAAGTGGCCAACAGGACAATACTGTCCGGTCTAAAGAAGAATTTAGAAGGGGCTACTAGAAAATGGCCTTGTTATTTGCAAGAAGTTTTGTGGGCTTACCGAACCACTCCCGGGGCTGCAACACAAGATTCTCCCTTTGCCTTAGTATATGGGATGGATGTCATAGCTCCCATAGAAACTACTCTCCCATCATTTCGAGTTCGTAATTTTTCCGAACACGCTAACGAGGTGGCAATCAGAGGCTAGCTTGACTTAATAGAAGAAAGAAGAGTTAAGGCTCACCTTAAAGCTGCACACTATCAAGGTTTAATGAGAAGCATGTTTGCTTCTAAAGTTAAGAGAAGGGATTTTCAGCCAGGGGATAAGGTATTGAGAAACGTTTTCCTACATACTAAAGAGAAGCAGTTCGGTAAGTTGGCTCCAACTTGGGAAGGACCCTATGTGGTCATTGAAAAGCTTAAGTCGGGGGCATACCGGCTCCAAGATAAAGATGGAAGGATTTTGAATCACCCCTGGAACATTGAACACCTCCGGTTGTACTTGGAATAGAAACTATTTAAATATTTACTTGCTTAACAGTTCATGTAAATATTTGGGGGCATACTCTTTCCTACCCTGGTGGCGCGGGGAGGTTTTAATGAGGTGTCCAGACTTTTTTATAAAATTTGATGCCTTCTTAAAAGATTCGGAGTGTTTCAATTAAAAGCTTTCTCTGAATTAACAGACCGGATTAAATTGGTGGAGTGGTGACTACTTAAACACTGGTTATCGGAGAATTTAAATACTCTCACTTTACTTTAAAATACTTGTGAAATAACTTAGGACTGTTTAAACATTAGCCACCAAAAGTAAAAAAAAAATCATGAAACGATGCAAGAGTTATGCAAAATAAAACTACTCATTAAAACATACGAAATGCCTTGGCCATCCAAGGACTTTGAATTGTCAAAAAAAGAAAGGTTTATCCGGACATGGTTACAAAAAATGCCTTGGCCATCCAAGGACTTTGGTTCAATCACAACAAAATTAAAAAGATAATTAATACTTTAAGATTGAGCCTTTGAAGATGGCTCAGCCTCACTTAGCTTTTTCTTCTTTGGGTCATCATCCGGACTCTCCCCGGTTTCTTCTTCTTCATCATTGGTGTCCTCACTGGAGTAGTTGTACTTATCACCAACAGACATGGTATGATGAGGAATGTCTTCGTACTCCACGAATCGCCATAAATCCCCCAAGGTCTTCTTCAGAAATTTTTCATGAAATAGTAGAACCATATCTGACCTAACCTCATCATACCTTGCTTCCTGAGAATCTATCACCTCATTGGTGTAAGCATCCATCCTAGCCTGGGTTGTTTTCTCCTGCTCCCTCAACAAGTCACCCTTTTCTTGCTCAGACTTGGACACATTATTCTCAAGAGAGATCTTGTCATTAGTTAAGGCCTGAATGGTGCTATCTTTGGCCTTCACCTCTTATTTTGATGACAGGAGGTCTCTTTCCAGGACGGATTGCTTTAGTTGGAGTTCTTTGACAACTCCTTCCGAAGCGGCTAACCTGTTGGCCAAGTCCTCCTGACGTTTCTTCAACTCCTCATTCTTTTTCCTCAATATCTCAGTATTTTGGTTGGCACTAAGAAGATCGCTAGACAATTTCTCTTTGTCAGAATTGAGGGTGTTGATGATGGCTGACTGATTGCGTACTTGCTTTTCTAAGATAAGCACTAGCTGGACATTGCTCAGAATGGAGTGAGCAATGACATCCCTTTCGCTTGAGACAGAAAAAGACTTACCGTTGAATGTGACGGTGTTCGAAGAACTTGGAGGGTGGTAGAGCCTAGCAAAATCATCTCTAGGGAGGTATTCAAAATAAAGACCAATCCCCTCAAGCCCAGTAATGTCGACACCATCAATACTGATATCCCCTCGTCCAACCTCTTCGGTTTAAAAGTCACCAGGGATCTCTTCTGCTCTCGTAGGATCAGTAGGGTCAACGGGAGGTAGTGGCTCCCGATCCCGGAGAGAAACCTCATCTCCCTTGGAAGTTTTCTTTCTCTTGGCATCCCGGCCTCCACCTTCTGCTCCTTATTTTCTTTCCTTTTTATGACCTTTTGAGGCTTTGAAGACCCAGCAACTTCCTTGGTGCTCTCGTGTTCCACCACCTGTAGTAAGGCATCATCGATTTGCCCTTGACCTTGTCCCTCGGGATTTGTTGGGATAACTTCTTCCATCTCAGTAAAATTGGCCTCTGCCACACCTCTCCCGGCCTTAGCCTTTTTTCCCTTCATCTTGCTTGGGGATTTAGCTCTGCTCGACAAGACCAATTTTCCATATTTTCCCTTTGTCTTCCAGAGAATCACTCCTGGAGGGGGTGGAGTAGTTAACTCCTCCCAAGACAGATCCCTCCGGTCCGTTGCATTCCACATATAGGATCTGGCTAAGTTGCCTCCGATAAAGCAGTTGTGGAAGCAGTTTTCCCATTTTTCAGCTGCCCAAGCATTCAGCTTGACACAAGTAGTCTGCCCGACCTCTAGGTAATCGTTGAAATCTTTGGGCAGTATTACCAAAAAAGCAAAAGGAAAAGGAGTTAGATAAAAAAAATTGAAGTAAAAGTAGAAGTATCTTGTGAGATTATTACCATCACTTCGCCATCTGCTGATGAGCATGCTTAGGTTGACACCAGCTTTAATTTTCTTCCCATTCTCCCAAGCACCGCTGACGAACAGAAATTGAGTCTTCCAGCCTTTCTCCGACTCAAGCAAGTCATCCACTACCTTGTAATTGTCACCCATGTTGAAGTGATAGAAAGGTATGACATGATTTCTGCAGAGGCTTGCCACAACAGCAAATTGCTCTATCGGAAGAGGAATTCCGGAAAGCCTTGAGGCCATAATACATGCCATAAGGGTGAACCATGCATTAGGACTTAGCTGGCTTAGGCAAAGCTTAATCAGATGGAAATATCTGACTATTTCTGGATCCAAGGGAAACCTAAGTCCCCATTTAAATAGCTCAGTATAGAAGATAATCTCGTTGAGCTTACAATCCATGGGCGTCTCCGGATCGATTGGGATCCTTACTTTGATATTCTCTGGAATACCCCACTTTATCCTTATTCGGCCGAGTTCAGCTGTGTGAATGAAAGCGTACTTGATTTTCTGCATAGCCATCAAATATTTAACATTTACCTTGTGAAAACAAGGCCCGCCTTTCCCACAAGGCACTCCGGCAGGTCCGGGTGTTTTAAACATACTTTTTCCTTGCCTTTGCTCTTCCTAGTCATGGCAGTTTCGCTTGTTTGCCCGGAGACGTCAGTCTCGGAAGGGGCTTCTTCGATGCTATCTTCCATTACATCCTCCATTCCCATGGAGGGGTTGTCATCTGTCTTAGGAAGAGAGGGGCTGGTGATTGGCTCAGTAGGCCCTTCAGATTGTTGAGCATCCTTTCCCTCTTGGGGTCTAGAGTCTGGTTGGGGCTCGAACCCAGAGGTCTCTTTTCGAAGACTAGAGCTAGTTGTCTCCGGACCGGACAGCTTGTCCTTGGGAGTTTTGATGGGTGCTTCTGACCCTGTGGTTTTGCTTTTTGCCCCGGATTTCGAAGGCGTGGATTTTGGTTTAGGCTGTGTGCCAGCAGCCTGCCCTTTTACCAGACGACCCCTTCGTCTATCTAACAGCTTCTCCAGGGAAATATCAGCATCTGATCCCATAGCAATAAATGGGGAAGGTTTCTTAAAGCTTGTGACTGCCTGCCCTGGTTCAACAACAGGCTCTGGCTCGTGGACCGATGAGCCCGAAACGATTGGTGAAAGGTTGGACTGGAACAACCTCCTAGGTTTAGCACTCTTAGTTGAAGAAGAACCTTGATCAGGCTCTGAGCTTGGTGTTTCTGGTTTATTAACAGGGGAAACAGGGAGGCCTGCAGCGATGCGCCTTTCTCGTTCAACCTTTTGAGCCTTTTCCAACTCTGACAAATTGAGCCACCCACCTTTTACCAAAGCGTTTCTTACTGTGAACATAAACTCACACCGAAAGAAAGGTTTTTTTAGAGATGAAAGATTTGGAGTTTGACAGATTAGAGATAATGAAGATAATGAAATAGTGAAAAGTGAACTGATTTATACTAATCAGGTAGATGATGCTTCGATGCCTAGGAGGATTCGAAAGGGTAGATGAAATGATTAAAGACGCCGTTGATGTCATTCGCATTGAATGAAGAAGTTGTGTTTTGAAGCAAGTGGGAGCGCCATTCTAGGAGAAAAACGGCCGGTGTGGCGAATCAGAGAAGGACACGTGTCCTACGATCTCTGGTGAAACTGCTCAGCTTCTAAGGGTTTCAGTCTGTCCGGATAAAGTCGTTACACATTTTCGAAATGTCCGGACAAAGTTATGATTACACTTGAGCTATTTTTTAGATCTTGCCAAATGCCTTCGAACACGACCTAAAAAGGGGCTACTGATGAGTTCGAAATTTGTTGCCACTCTTTATGAGAACCGGACAAGGGCAATTCGGACAACATCCACCCACTGAATCGTCCGAACTAAACTAATGTACTAAAAACTTAATCACTTCATGACTAAGCTAATTATCTACCTGCTTAAAACTAATGTGTCTTTGAACTCGACCCGAATCCATAAGTAACCTGAAATTCCATGTGGCCCGCAATTAAGGGTATAAATACCCAACCACTTTCATTTAATGAGGGTAATAAAAATTAAATACAACCATGAAGCTCAATTCTCCCTCTACACTCTATCCAAACATTAAATACCTTTAAAATACCACAAAACTCTGGACAAAATTACCCTCAAATGAAAATAAACCTCACCAATGAACACCTGAAATTCTCTTGAATATCAATTTACTCCCAACCAACTTTTAACCCTTCGTTTCCTTCATGCGAATCAATATGTTCATCTTCTTGAGTGGTCTCAAATCCGATTTTATGACTGTAAGATACTACTTTTTATCACTAATCTTGAAAGCATCTATGTCTCGGGTTCAAAAACCTTTCCCTGTATTTCAATAGATAAATAATAACCAATTACATCTGCAAAACCATGCAGTCGTAACTATTTGTTTAGTATTTGTGCTCTATCACTCACCAGTTGATAACTGTCAAGATCATATTACTCTCCCATTTGATCATCTAAAGTCTTTGGAACACCAGACTCTCCACCTGTTGTATACTCATGTCATGGTTGAAATTATTGTGTATGATCTGAAAAAGAACCAGGTCTTAAATCTTCTTCGGCAGAAGCACAGACCCATCATCAACTTCACATCTTTTCCGAAAAGTACTAGATTGATTTTCTACCCTATTTTTTAATGGTATATCATCTTTATTAAAAATTATGCACATGTTTATCAAGGACTTATAATGTTTAGGTTCAAGGCACCACAACCTATACCCTTTTACTTAGTTCGGATAGATGAGGAAAACAAATTCCAATGCTCTTGGCATAAGTTTATCTTGCTTCGCATATGCATTGGCAACATATCCAAACACTCTCAAATGTTCTAGATTAATTTTCTCCCTAGTCCATATATCTTGAATAAAAATAAACTTAAGCGTCGTAGATGGACTCATATTGATGATATATTCACTCGTTATCACGGCTTCTCAACCCATTCCAGTTGTATGAAGCACACATCTTACCCATTCCAATAGGGTAGACTCATTCTCTCAGCAAGCCTGTTGAGTTAGGGAGTCCCATTTATGGTTCAGTGTGCTTAAAAATCACTATAAGTCTCTCATGTATACCAACTATCGCAAACCAGTCCCTTTGTTTATTTTTGTATTAAGATAATGTCATAGTTTTAACAATGTAACACTTTAGTCCCCCATGTTTACCAATATCACCAAATAGTCCCTAATATTTAAGCAAAGTTTCATTTTAATGGTATACGGAGAGGGACTACAATGCAACATTGTTAAAACATGAGAGAGAATTGAATACAAAAGTGAAAATGAGCGACTATTTTACAACAGTTAGTATACATGGGGGGCTTGAAATGATTTTTAACCATTTGGTGTCTACGAATGCAAAACTTTGTACAATAACTAATAAACTCCTTGCTCAAATATTCCAAGCCATTATCAGTCTGGAACTTAAGCATTTTTCTGGTTTGATTCTCTACCAAATTATTTTAGTTCATAAAGGCAGCAAACGCTTCATCTTTGGCCTTCAAAAGTGGAATCCATATTTTCTTGGAATAGCCATCAATTAGTGACATCAATTATCTTGGACCACCTATAATAGGTTCTCGTGTCGGACCCCAAAAGTCTGAATTAACATAATCAAGTAATTCAGTGGATGTTTAATCAAAGGATATTTATCCTTGATTTTATATTATTTTTATACTAAATTTCTATGTTATATTTAGTTAATTTTTATTCTTAATTTTTTTTATAAAAAAATTGAGAATTAAAATAGAAAAATAAATGAGCTAAATTACAAAAGAAATGAGTTAAAATCGAAAAAATGACTAAAACGAAATACTTAAAAAAAATTAAAAGAAAATCAAAAAAAAATTAGTGACTTGCTTTTAGAATTAAAATACAATTGTTGAACTCGAAGTTTACAATAAATAAACTCATTAATTATAAAACAAATTATATACTTAATTGGTAAAATATTTGGCTATAAACTCATCCATCCATACAGAAAGAAAGCATCTTCGAAAAATTGGAAGAAAACGTTCTTCTAAAAAAAAGTTTATCCAACTAAATTTTCTTTCTAATTTCTTGTTATGTTTATATTTTATTTTTATCTTTTATGAACATGATTAATATGAATTTATCTTTGTGTGGATAAAAATCTCAGTATATATATTTGTTATAAATTAAACTTTTAATTTTAATTTCTTTTAAGTAGTGGTAGTAAAGCCTAAAATTCTTATATGTAATTGCATCGGTATTTAAGATTCATCAAATAATTTTATATATCAAAATGATATTCATAAATAGAAATCCTGACCAGTAAATCTACATTAAATAACACGGAGGATCCGTGATCCAAAAAATGAATTAGCTGCACGTACACGTGCTAAATTATTATATAGTGCAAAATTATTATATATTCTAAACGAACAACTAAAAAAGATATTAATTTATTGTCATGTTATTATACATAGTGCATGAATACAAATTAATTTTTTTTACGAAATTTCACAATGACGTGGTGGTCATTATGTGGTGGTCATTATATGATTTATTTTTTACAAATAACGACGTGAGAAGCCATGTAGGGATGCCAAGATGACTATTCCTCTAAAGCTCATTAAGCTTTTAAAAAAAAGCATTGAGCTAAACATTATTTTAGCATTTTGGAGTCTACTCGGGGCTCTACAAAATAGTCAGAAATTTTCTCATCATGTTCGAGCAATGATTATTTTCATAAGAAAAATAAAGAAAAGCGCAAATCTAAGAAGAATTCGAATAAACACCATAAGTCAAGTAAGTATGATTCTTTCAGGAAAGAAAAAGAACTGTAATGATAAAGCGAAAAAGAAAGAATATCAGGGAAAGATGAAAGGATCAGCTGATCATAGCATATATCGTCTGTTGAGTGATCAATTCGTTGTTCAATCCGAGCATGGATGTTTGTCCTCTCTAATGAGGATCACATGTTCAGTTAGTGACACAATTGGAGGTAGTCTCCATTATCTGCAAAAATCCTCTTTGAACATTTAACATACGCTTTGATAAGGGAAAATATGATGGGAGCCAAGATTCGGAAACCATCTTGAGTAGTTCAAGAATTTTATGATGAGTTTTGATGAGGATGACAAGTTATTGTGTAAAGTTTTTTTCTCAAACCTCCAAGGATAACGTCTTGAAGTGGTATAATAGATTACCGTAAGGGTCGATCAAGAACTTTAACATGTTCTGGATGGCCTTCCGATGACAATTTGTAGGGAGCAAAGAGCTTAGAGGAAATGATGACACTATAATTCATTGTTGGCAGCCAACTGATTTTTTAACAGATTATACCCAACGTTTTGTGAATACCAAAGATGGATTGGCATATTGCTTCGAAAAAATAGTTATAGCTACATTTAGGCAAGGTTCGTTAGCTTGTAAGTTGGCTGATGCAGTTACAATTAAAAAAATAATGACATGGGATGGTTTGTTGAACGAGGCAGGAAAGCAAATCACAATGGACGAAACTAAGAGATTGAGATAGCCTCGTCAACTTAGACTTATCCCTTCCAACTTTCTTTAAACAAGTAGACAATCCCAAACAAATGTTAACAATCTTCCAAAGAATTCCGAAGAGCGTTCATATCGACCCAAGACAAGTCAATATATGTAAGTGCCACAATTCATACCTAGAGGAAATCAATAGATTCAGGTTTGTCCTTTCGCAGAACTAAGTGAAAATATTGCAATAATCTATAACATATCAAAGATTTACATATAGTTCTGAAGGCCCCCACCAATCCAGACTCTGAGGTAAAATCAAAATACGCGGTTCTGCAAGTATCACAATTATGTGGGGCATTGTACTAAGGATTATGTTTCTTTGAAGCAAGAAATGCAATCATTAATTAAAAATGGGAAGTTAACTACTTTTGTGAAATCACGAATGGGTAACAAGTAATTACCAAGTACAAGTGAAGTGCAAGCAGCTTTAACAGCTCTTTGTAGACAAGCTATAGAAGTTCATAAACAAAAAAGTACTATGGTGATTATTGAACAATTTGATATACACTTAGAGTATTTGGATCGTGACCTGGATCGTGATCCCGTGAATACGGTATGTGAATAAGAAGGAAAAAGTTTCCAAATTGTGTAAGTTTTTGGAGTAAATGACCATCTTCGGAGGAGATACTGTGAAAACTCCTTCAAGCTGTTCTAGAAAAATGCGCGTGGTTAGTCTGACCACACAATTATGAGAAAAAAAATGTATGATCATTTATATCAAAATTCAACTCCTTTCATAGTTTTCGGTGATGATGATTTAAGAAATGTTGTTGGGACACATGAGGATGTTGTGGTGATCGGATAAAACTATCGAGGAAATAGAAATCCTAAGGATTCCAATCGACATTGGTAGCTCAGCTAATATCTTATTTATATACACTTATAAATTAATAAAGAATCCATGCGTTATTCTATGATCGAACAGAACCATAGTGGGATTTACAGGAAACTCGGTTGATGTGATTGGAGAGTTTGAAGGGGAAATAGTTCTTGGCAAAGGACCACTTAAGAAAATACTAAGAATTCTGTTTGCAGTGATGGATTTTCCGACTCCTTATAATGCCATTTTGGCAGATTTTGGCTATCCAAGATGCACGCTGTTACATAAACAGTTCACCAATGCTTGAAGTATGCAGTTTGAGGCCAGGTAGGGGTTGTTTAAAGAAGTCAAAAAATGTTCCGAGAGTGTTATCTTACCGCTCTTACTCGAAAGGTATTGGAAGATGGGCAGCTAAAAAAGAATAGCAATTACTATAGGATTCTTCGGATCCCAATAAAATAGATGGTACAATGGAAACTCCTAGTGCAGTTATTCATATTGAGGAGGTTGAAGTGCATAATTTTTTTGAATAGAACCAAATTACCTTCAGAAATAATAAAAAAATTGTTGTCCTTTTTTTCTGAGAATTTGCATGTGTTTTCCTGGTGTATAAAATATTTAACAGGCGTACCAGCTAGCATCATTTTCTATAAGTTATATGTGTGGTCTGATGCAGGCCCCATAATCCAAAGAAGAGCATTTTCTGCAGAAGTATCTGAAACTATTGTCAAAGAGGTAGACAGGCTATAAAAAGTACGACATATTCGGGAATCCCGGTACCCCTTGTGGACTGCAAATCCAGTACTTGTAAAAAAGAAGAATGGAAAATGGTGGATTTGTATTGATTTCACTTATTTGAACAGGGTTTGCCGAAATAAACTTTTCATTGTCCCTCTGATAGATCAGTTGATAAATTCTATTTCTGGAAATAAGTTATTATCATTTATAGATGCTTTTGCTGGGTAAATCAGATTCAAATGGATCTAAATGAAAATGGTCATACTACACTAAACACTAACAAGGGGCTGCGTTGTTATAAGTTCATTTCTTTTGGTTTAAATAACGCTGGGCTACTTACCAGTGTTTAGTACATAAAGCGTTTGATAGTCGGATTGGAAACAATATATAGGTTTATATTGATGATATGATAGTAAAAGTTCTAGAGAATGAGGATCACTTGCTTGATCTCAAATAAACTTTCTCCAACCTAAAAGGCATCAATTTAAAGCTAAAACTATATAAGTGCACTTTTGGTGTACGATCCATAATTTTTTTAGGGTATGTCATTAATGAAAAAGGGATTCGAGTTGACCTAACATAATTAGATGCATTGCTAGTTATGGAACCTCCCATATCCATAAAAGAGGTTCATGTGTTGATTGGAAGGCTGACAACTTTAAACAGGTTCATAGCAAGGTCATCTGATAAGTGTCTACCGTTCTTTCAAGTGTTGAGAAATGTTAAGGAGTTCAATTGGTCCTCAAATTGTGATGAGGCATTCCTCGGAATCAAGATGCATTTATTTTCATCCAAAAATTTATCTAAAACAGCGATGAGAGAAAGACTTTATGTTTATTTGGCAGTATCAGACTATGCAATAAGTGCAGTGCTAGCTTGGGAATTTGATAATTATTATCGCCTCATTTATTATGTTAGCAAGAGTCTGTTGGATGCATAAAAGAGATATCTAGAGTTGGAAAGTTAGCTTTAGACTTGGTAATAGCAGTAACAAAGGTGAGACCGTACTTTCAACCATATTCTATCACTATTCAAACTTTTTTTCCACTCAAAAGTGTGATGTAAAGACTCGATGTATCAGGTCGAATAACCAAGTGATCTATAGAATTGGGAGATTATGATATCGACTTGTCTCCTCGAACTAAAGTCAATGTACAAGATCTAGCAGAAGTCCTGGTTGAGTTTCAATTGGAACGACCTTATGTGAAATCTTCTATAGATAAGCTTGCAAAAGAATGGGTAGTCCGAACAAATGGAGGGTCCAGTATGATGGGTTGCGAAGTCGAAATTTTTTTACTTTCCCCTTTTGGAGATTTAATGTACCAATCAATAGATCTGGTTTCAAGGCATCAAAAACCAAGGTGGAATACAAAGCGACAATAGCTGAGCAAAGACTTTCTCGAGTATATGGTGCCAAGAGAGTTCGATTAATAAGTGACTCACAACTACGTATAACTAAGCTCAGGGACAATCTGAAATGAGAAAAGAACAGTTTGTGAAATATTTGCAAGTATATAGAGATACTTTAGTCTTCTCTAAATGTGTAAAGTATGAGGATGTAGCAAGGGCTGAAAATTTGATGGTTGTTTCATTAGCTACTATTATGTACGCAGAGACATATCCTTGGATTTTCGGTACAAGAGTGCTCATCCATAACAACAACCTTAGAAATGGGATTTGAAACTCAGGAAAGTTTTCAAATATCTATAAAAATAATCCAAGATTGGAGGCGTTAAATCCATGATTTTATTTCCAAATGAAGTCTTGCTGAAGACAAAATCTTAGCTAATAATTTTATCTGAATTGCACGATGGGGAAGCATATGCCCATTGTGACTACAAAGGTTTGACTAGAAGTGTCTTCTTAGCAGGATATTATTGATCATCCAACACGATGGACGCTAAAGAGCTAGTTAAAATGTATGATCCATGTCAAATATTTGGAAATGTGATACATGTACTAGCTATCCCTATAGAATCAATATCTCAAGTAGTGCCATTTGATAGATGAGGGCTTGATCTGGAGGGACTTTTGCTAATGGCATCTGGAGGGTGTCAAACCATTATATTTGATGAGTCTGGATTTTGTCACCACATTTTATGGGAACCGGACAGGGTCAATTCGGACAATGTCCACCTTACCGGACATGGGCAGTTCGGACACCATCATCCATTGAACTATCCGAACAGAACTAAAGTACTTAAAACCTAATCACTTTTTGACTAAGCTGTCTGTTCACTTACTTAGAACTAATGGGTCCTTAAACTCGAACAGAATCCATTAAACACGACCCGAAAGCCCATGTGGCCCGAATATAAGGGTATAAATACCCAACCACCAACATTAAATGAGGGTAATGAAAATTAAATACAACCAGGCAGCTTAATTCTCCCTCTATATTCTACCCAAACATGATTAAATACCCACAAAATTCCACAAAACTCTAAACAGAAATTACAAACTTACCCTCGGACAAAAATAAACCACACCAAATTGGCGACCACAGTGAGAGATACGACGGTGCCTGAATCTAGCATTCAAAACCCTCAGAAAAATCAGTCTGAATGAATCCGGACGTACCGGAAGTACTACCAGCTCTGCTTGAAGTGGTGGGGGAAAATGATGAATATACCATCGAGGAGCGTGATAGATTAAAGGGCGAAATAGAAGCTCTGAGGGCAGAGAAGGCAAAGATGGGCATAAAAGAGAAGTCAAAGGCATCAGTTGCTCATCATACTGAGAACCCTAGAGAGCATGAGCCTTCGAAGACCCATGTGAGTACGAAGAAGACTCATGCTAGCTCCAAAAAGTCGCACCGGCCCAAGCTAGTGGAGAGCTCTGATTCAGACTCAGAATCTTCCAGTAGCTCCTCGGACGAAGATGGAATTGAAGAATCCTTGTCCTCCAGCAGTGATGAGGGTCGATCTAAAAAGAAACAAAAGTTGGTTAAGAAGTATTCAAGAAAAGGGGATAGGCATGGAAAGTTAAAGAGGCATATAGGCAAAGGATCATCTCATAGCGGGAGACACATAGACCGGATGCTGGTGGATCCTTTTGCCTTCCATGATGAGCCAGGTATCTTTGCAACTCCTAACGAGGATACCATTTTCAGTCATGGCCGGAATGTGAGACAATCTCCATTGTCTTCCAAGATCCTGTCCGGGAACTTCCCAAAGAGGTTCGATAGCACGAAGATGGAAAAAAACGATGGCAGTAAAGACCCGGACAATCACTTGAAATAATTCAAAAATTTCATGATAAATTTCGATGATGACGATAAGTTTCTTTGTAGAGCATTCTCCCAGTCTTTTACGAGGAGTGCCCTGAAGTGGTATAATAGCCTACCACAGAGGTGCATCAGAAATTTCGATACCTTTTGGGTGGCCTTCCGGAGGCAGTTTGTTGGAAGTAAGGAGGTGAAGGGCAATGGAGATACAATTATCCATTGTGCCCAAGAACCGAATGAATCTCTGAAGAAATATATTAGTCACTTTGTAAATACTAAAAATGGGTTGGCTGATTGTTTCGAGCAAGTAGCAATAGCTTCTCTGAGGCAGGGCTTAAACCCTGGAAATTTGGCTGATTCAGTGACCAGAAAAAAGGCCATGATATGGGGAGGTTTACTGAATAAAGTTGGAAAGCAAATTAACGTGGATGAAACAAAGAAAACTAGGGTGCACGGGCAGGTGAGGTCTGCCCCGGTTGCACCAAACCCCAACCAAAATCAGTCCGGGAACAAGGCAAGGGAGGCCGGGCAGGGTCATAACAGAGCTAAAGATCAGTCTTAGCCAGCAGCGCCTGCCCAGAGTCAGCAATCTAGAAATAAGAGAGGGCCTTGGGTTCAACCGGAGTGGTTTGCTGAGTTAAAAGAAAGTATAGCCACCATTTATGACAAAACAAAGGAAGAAGTACGCTATAGAAGGTTGGATGCACTACAATCTCCTAGGGAGCATCGTAACAATTCCTTTTGTCAGTACCATAATGATACTGGCCACACCACTGAGGATTGTATTGCTTTAAAGAAAGAAGTCCAAAATTTGATTGAAAGAGGAAAGTTGGGAGCGTATCTAAAAAGAAGAGGAGGAAATAGGCCTAATAAAGCTCATCGGGCTGGTCCAAACAATGCAGGCACATCCGCTCCGGAGGGAGCTATGGTGATAATTGAGAGATTCGATGTAGAGTCAGAGTACTTGGACCCTGATCCAACTCGAAACAGAGTGGGTGCCATTGAGGAACGTTGTAAAACAGTGTCCGGGATTATTAACTTTTTTGAGTCACTCACAATTTTCGGAGGGGATACCATGACAGCACTCACTGCTTCTTCGAGGAAGAGGCATGTTCATACATTAGCTACCCAACTAGAGGGAGGCATGACTTCCTATCAATCGCAGATTCCATTTCCCTTCATTGTGTTCGATGAGGATGGCTTGAGGGATATAGTAGGTCCTCATGAAGATGTTGTTGTCATAGGAGCATCCATTGGGGGCAATGACGTAAGACGAATTTTGGTGGATACTGGGAGTTCAGCCAATATCCTCTTTTTAACTTCCTACAAAAAGATGAAAAATCCTGCGGTAATTTAGCGTTCGAACAGGTTAATTGTGGGTTTCACTGGAAGCTTAGCAGATGTGATCGGGGAGTTCGAAGAGGAAGTTTTATTGGGCAAGGGCCCTTTTAAGAAGATGGTTAGAATACTGTTTGTCGTTGTGGATTGTCCCACTTGTTATAATGCTATTTTAGGGAGGTCTTGGCTCTCTAGGATGCATGCAGTAGCCTCAACAGTCCACCAATGTTTAAAATATGATGTGCAAGGAGAAGTGGGAGTTATTCGGAGCAGCCAAAAGATTGCAAGAGAGTGTTATGCAACAGCACTGGCCCCTCGTACGTTGGGGGCAGTTCGTATCAATGAAGAATAGCAGTTTGAGGGGCTTTCTGGGGGTGAGGGTGAAATTGATAACCCCAGACAGACCCCTGGAGTTTTAATACCGGTTGAAAAAGTTGAAACGCATTCTTTGGAAGAGGGAAAAAATGTTAAGATAGGGTCTAAAATGACATCCGAACTAAAGGATAAGATGTTGAAGTTTTTAAAAGACCATCAGCATGTTTTTGCTTGCTGCAATGCTGATGTTACCGGGGTACCAGCAGATATTATATCGCACCACCTATCCATCTGAAGAGACATAGCACCTGTGGTACAAAAAAGAAGAGCTTTTTCCAAGGAAAAGGTTGATGTCATCGTTCAAGAAGTCGACATGCTTACTAAAATGGGGCACATAAAGGAGTCTCAGTATCCTTTATGGACAGCCAATCCGGTCTTGGTGAAAAAGAAAAATGGCAAGTGGCGTATGTGTATTGATTTTACAGATCTCAACAGGGCTTGTCCAAAGGATTTATACCATGTCCCCCGGATTGATCAGCTGGTGGATTCTACATCTGGGAATAAGCTACTATCTTTCATGGATGCCTTCTCCGGGTATAACAAGATTCAAGTAGATCCGAAGGATCAGGAGCATACTACGTTTGTCACTGATATGAGCCTTCATTGTTACAAGGTGATGCCATTTGGGTTAAAAAATGTTGGGGCTACCTATCAGAGGTTAGTAAACAAAGCCTTTGCTGATCAAATTGGAAGAAATATGGAAGTATACATCAATGACATGATGGTTAAAAGTGTGAACGAAGAGCTACACTTGGAAGATCTCCAAGAAACTTTTACCAACTTAATAAAAGTAAATTTGAAACTAAATCCAGACAAGTGTGTGTTCGGAGTAATGGCCGGAAACTTCCTAGGGTACATAATAAGTGAGCAAGGGATACAGCCCGATCCGGACGAGCATAATGCTTTATTCCAAATGGAGCCACCTCGCAATGTTAAAGAAGTACAAAGATTGACTGGGAGGTTGGCTGCGTTAAATCGATTCATTTTAAGGTCTTCGGACAGGTGTGCCCCGTTCTTTCAAACTTTAAAAAGTGCAAAGGGATTCGACTAGACTTCGCAATGTGATGAGGCTTTTAATGGAATTAAAAAACATCTGTCCTCCCCTAATAATTTATATAAACCTGTTGACAGAGAGACTCTTTTCATATACTTGGCAGTTTCCAGTTGTGCCATAAGTGCTGTGTTGGTGAGAGAGATGGATAGTTATCCCTGTCTAGTGTATTACATCAGCAAGAGCTTGATAGATGCAGAAAAACGCTATCTAAAGCTTGAAAGGTTAGCACTAGCCCTGGTAATTGCTGCTAGGAAGATGAGGCCTTATTTTCAGGCTTATCCTATTATTGTCCGGACATCCTATCCCCTGAAAAACGTTTTACAAAAGGCAGATATTTCGAGTAGAATGACCAAGTGGTCAGTGGAACTGGGGGACTTCGATATTGATTTTTCTCCTCGAACAGCAATCAAAGCCCAAGATGTGGCTGATTTCATAGTTGAATTCCACTCAGATAGGGATACAGAGCAAACTACTGAGATGAAAGATAAAAAGGTCTGGATCGTCCGGACGGATGGTGGATCAAGTACTATGGGATGTGGTGCAGGAGTATGCTTGACCTCTCCGTATGGTGACAAAATGTACCAAGCTATATGTTTTGCTTTTAGGGCTTCTAACAATGAGCCTGAATATGAAGCTGCTATAGCTGGTTTAAAGTTAGCTCTTATTTGTGGAGCCAAAAGGGTCAAGTTGATGAGTGATTCCCAGCTTCTTATCCATCATGCGCAAGGTCAATCTGAAGCCAAAAAGGAGCAGCTAATAAAATACTTACTTTTTCTCAAAGATGTGGCATTTAAGTTCAAGAGTATTGTTTATGAGCACATACCCCGAACAAAAAATGAACTAGCAGACTCCTTGGCAACCATAGCCTATACTGAATCATACCCTTGGATCCATGTGATGAGTACCATTCCATTCAACTCAATATGGGTAAGGAGGAAGAAAGCTTCGATATACAGATGGGACAGCCCCAAGATTGGAGGTTTCCTCTCCTTCAATATCTCTCCGATGGCATCTTGCCTCCGGATAAGTCAATAGCAAGAAAAGTAAAGTACAAGGCTCGTGGTTTTATCATACTAAGAGATGTTCTTTATAAGAAGTCTTACAGCAAACCCCTCTTACGATGTTTGGGGGTTGATGAATCTCAAATAGTCCTCTACGAATTACATGATGGTGAGGGATCAGCTCACTATAGATTCAAGGCTCTAACAAGGAGAGTTTTATTGGCTGGTTATTATCGGCCCTCTATAATGAAAGATGTTAAGGAGCTGGTGAGGAGGTGTGACCCATGCCAGAGATATAGCAATGAAATTCATATCCCAGCCATCCCTTTAGAGTCAATTTCTGAGCCTATACCTTTTGCTCGATGGGGGTTGGATTTGGTGGGACCTCTACCTATGGCATCCGGAGGACGCAAGACAATAATTGTTGCTATTGATTATTTTTCGAAGTGGATCGAAGCAGCCCCACTGGCAGGTACAACATCAAAAGCTGTAATAAAATTCATTTTATCCAATATCTGTTGCAGATTTGGAATTCCACAGAAGATAACAACAAACAATGGGCCACAGTTCGACAACAAGGAGATGGAGAGTTTTTGTGCCTCTAAAGGTATACAACATTTTTTCTCTTCACCTTTCCACCCACAAGCAAATGGTCAGGTTGAAGTGGCGAACAGAACTATACTGTCCGGTTTGAAGAAAAATTTAGAAGGGGCTGCTGGAAAATGACCTAGTTATTTACAAGCGGTTTTGTGGGCTTACCGGACTACACCTGGGGCTGCAACACAAGAGTCACCTTTTTCCTTGGTCTATCGGATGGATGCCATAGCTCCCATAGAAGCAACTCTCCATTCATTTCAAGTTCATAATTTCTCCGAACACGCTAACGAGGGGGCTATCCGAGGTCAACTTGATTTGATAGAGGAAAGAAGAGTTAAGGCACACCTTAGAGCTGTGCACTATCAAGGTTAGATGAGAAGCAGGTTTGCTTCCAAAGTTAAAAAAAGAGATTTTCAGTCGGGGGATAAGGTGTTAAGGAAAGTCTTCTTACACACTAAAGAGAAGCTGCTCGGCAAACTAGCCCCAACTTGGGAAGGACCCTATATGGTCATTGAAATACTTAAACCTGGGACATACTGGCTAGAAGACAAGGATGGAAGGGTTTTGAATCACCCTTGGAATATTGAGCACCTACGGATGTACTTGGAGTAGAAACTATGTAAATATTTACTTGTTTAAAAGTCCATGCAAATATTTGGGGGCATACTCTTTCCTACCTTGGTGGCGCGGGGAGGTTTTAATGAGGTGTCCGGGCTCTTTTATAAAATTTGATGCCTTCTTAAAAATTCGGAGAGTTCTTACTTTGTTTCTTGTCAAAAAAAATTTAAACACCGGCCGGATTGAATTAAAGGAATGATGACTACTTAAACATTTGTCATCGGAGAATTTATACACTCTCACTTTAGAATATTTATGAAATAACTAGGGGTTGTTTAAACACTATCCACCAAAATTGAAAAAAACTATGAAAGAATGCAAGAGCTGTGCAAAATAAAGACATCCATTAAAATAACCGAAGTGCATTGGCCGTCCAAGGACTTTAAGTTGTCAAAACAAACAGATCTATCCGGTCGAAGACCGGACGTAATTACAAAATGCCTTGGCCATCCAAGGACTTTAGTTCAATCAAAACAAAACAAAAGATAATTACTCTAAGACCGAGCCTTTGAAGATGGCTCAGCCTCACTCGTTTTCTTCTTCATGAGGTCATCGTTCTCCTCATTTGGACTCTCCCCGGTGTTCTCTTCCTCATCGGATGAGTCAGCACTGGAATAATCATGTAAATCTCCATCGGCCATAGTGTGGAAGGGAAGGTCTTCGTACTCTACATAAGTCCACAAATCTCCCAGATTCCTCTTCGGGAACTTTTCGTGAAAGAGCAAGACCATGTCCGACTTCACTTTGGCATACATCTCTTCCTTAGTATCTATCACATTGTTGGCATAAGCATCAATCTTGGCCTGGATTTTTTCCTCTTGCTCCCTTAGCAGATCAGCTTTTTCCTCTGTAGCCTTGGACACCGAGTCCTCGAGTGCGATCTAGTCATTGGTCAAAGTATGAATGACTTGGTCCTTGGCCCTCATCTCCTCTTTTGAAGAGGTGAGATCTTTCTCCAACTCGGACTGCTTTTCCCGGAGGCCTTTGATAGTATCTTCTAGGGCAGCTACCTTTGTGATCCAACTCTCCTGGTTCTTCTTTAACTCCTCGTTTTCTCTCTTTAAAACATCAGCGTTTTGGTTGGCAATAAGGAGGTCTCCGGACAATCTCTCCTTGTCAGAATTAAGGGCAGTAATGATTGCTGACTGACCTCGCACTTGTTTCTCCAGAACCAGCACTGGCTGAACATTACTCAATATAGAGTGAGTTATAACATCTCCTTCACTTGAAACGGTGAAAGACTTACCATTGAAGGTAACAATGTTCGAAGTGCTTGGAGGGAGGTAGGGCCCAGCAAAGTCGTCTCTCGGGAGGTTTTCAAAGTAGTCACCAAGTCCCTCAAGCCCTGTAATGTCGACACCGTCAATACTGATGTCTCCTCCTCCAACCTCATCGGTTTGAAAGTCACCGGGGATCTCTTCTGCTCTTGTTGGATCAGTAGGGTCAACAGGAGGGAGGGGCTCCAGAGGATGGAAAGAAAGTTCATCACCCTTAGAGGTTTTGTTCTTCTTGGCCTTCCTGTCCTTGCTTTCTGCTCCCCGCTTCCTGTCTCTCTTAGGAACCCTTGGAGGTTTTGGAGATCCTGCCTCTTCCCTAGTACTCTCCTACTCCACAACTTCTAGAAGAGCAGCATCAATCTGACTTGGAACTGGCCTATCTTGGTTCGTTGGAGCAGTTTCCTCCGCTTCAGTCGGGTTAGCTTCAACCACACTCTTCTTGCCCTTCCCTTTTTTGCCTTTCATCTTACTTGGGGCCTTGGCTCGACCTGGGAAATACAGTGACCCGTCCGGTGCGTGTGTTCTTTTAAGGACTACATCCGGAGGGGTGGAGTGGTAAGTTCCTCACAGGTTAAATCCCTCCGGTCAGTAGTGTTCCAGAGGTGGGACCTTGCAAGATTGCCTCCGGTAAAGGCGTCGTGAAAGCGATTTCCCCACTTTTCAGCAGCCCAAGTATTTATCTTGGTGCAAGTGATCTGTCCGGCCTTTAAATAATCATTGAAGTCTTTAGGCAGCACTGTTAAGAAACAAAAAAAACAAGTTAGATAAACAATTTTTTAAAGAATAGAGATGGGAATGAGAGATGGGATTCTTACCATCACTTCGCCATATGTTGGTGAGGAGACTTGGGTTGGTACCAGCTTTAATCTTCCTCCCATTCTCCCAGGCACCACTCACAAACAAAAAGTGAGTCCTCCAATTTCTCTCCGACTCGAGCAGGTCATCCACTACTTTATAGTTATCACCCATGTTGTAGTGATAGAAGGGAATATGGTGGTTTCTGCAGAGGCTTGCCACAGCTCGAATTCCTCCATTGGTAAAGGAATTCTGGAGAGCCTGGAGGCCATGATACAGGCCATGAGAGTGTACCAGGCATTAGGGCTCAGTTGACTTGGACAAAGCTTGATGAGGTGGAAGTACCTGACTATCTCCGGATCTAAGGGAAACTTTAGTCCCCAGTTAAAGAGTTCAGTGAAGATAACTATTTCACTAAGCTTGCAGTCCATCGGGGTTTCAGGGTCTATTGGGATCCTTATTTTTACATTCTCCGGAATCCCCCACTTTGTACGCATCCGACCCAGTTCGGCTGTGTGGATGAAAGCATGGGTAATTTTTTGTAAAGCAAGTAGATACTTAACACTAACCTTGTGGAAACAAGGTCCCACTTTTCCCTCAAGGATCTCTGGCAGATCTGGGTGCCTAAGGTATAGTTATTCTTTGCCTTTATCCTTCTTGGCAGCACCAGCATCACTAGTTTGTCCAGAGACTTCAGACTCAAACGGAGCCTCTTCGATAGAATCCTCCATTACTTCTTCCATTACCGAGGAGGGGTTTTCGGTTGTTTTTGGGTGAGGTGAGTTAGAGATTGGCTCTGTATGCTCTCCGGATTATTGGGTTTCACTGGTCCCTTGAACTTTGGTCTCAGGCTGGGGCTCAGATGTGGTGGTATCTTTTTGGAGACTTGAGCTAGGAATTTTCTTGGGTGCCTCTGACCCTTGTCCTTAGGAATTTTCTTGGGTGCCTCTGACCCTTTGTTACTGTCCTTGGCCCCTGATTTGGAAGGCGTACCTTTTTTAGCCTGCCCTTTTACCAGGCGATCTCTTCTCCGATCAACTAGTTTATTGGGAGAGACATCTGGATCTGATCCCATGGCGATAAATGGGGAAGACTTCTTGAAACTGGTAACTGCTTGCCCTGGTTCAACAGTGGGCTCCGATTCCTGAACCGACGAGCCTGAAACAATTGGCGAAAGATTGGTTTGAAACAATCTCCTCGGTTTAACGTTCCTGGTTGAAAAAGAGCCCTGGTCAGGCTCTGTGTTTGGAATTTCGGGTTTTTCGACAGGGGAAGTAGGAAGGATTGCAGCAATGCACCTTTCTCTTTCGACTTTTTGAGCCTTTTCTAACTCTGATAGATTAAGCCACCCGCCTTTGATTAAAGCGTTCCTAGCTGTGAACATAAACTCACAACCAAAAAGAATAATTTATGTTTGAGAGAGAAAGCTCTGAGATTTAGCAAAGTAAGTATGAAGATGATGGTAAAACAGTAAAGAAATGATTAATTTATAGTAAACACACAAAAAGATGCTTTGATACCTACGAGAATTCGAAAGGATTGCAATGATTAGGGAACGACGCTGATGTCATCTTCATTAAATGAAGAGGTTACTTTTTAAAGAAGGTGGGAGCGAAATTCTAGGTGAAAAAACGGCTGAAATAACAAAATAGAGAGAGACACGTGTCCCACGAACTCTGACAAGAAACCGTTTAGTTTCAAGAACCTTTTCAGTCCGGATAAAGCTATAACACATTTCGAAGGACCTGTCCGGATGTAACTGTCACCAGCAACAGGCTGTTTTCTAGGTCTTGTCAAAGGTTTTTGAACACCATCCAAAAAAGGGGCTACTGATGAGTCCGGATTCTGTCACCACATTTTATGGGAACCGGACAGGGTCAATTCGGACAATGTCCACCTTACCGGACAGGGGCAGTTCGGACACCATCATCCATTGAACTATCCAAACTAAACTAAAGTAATTAAAACCTAATCACTTTTTGACTAAGCTGCATGTTCACTTACTTAGAACTAATGGGTCCTTAAACTCGACCCGAATCCATTAAACACGACCCGAAAGCCCATGTGGCCCAAATATAAGGGTATAAATACCCAACCACCAACATTAAATGAGGGTAATGAAAATTAAATATAACCAGGCAGCTTAATTCTCCATCTACATTCTACCCAAACATTAAATACCCACAAAACTCTAAACAGAAATTACAAACTTACCCTCAGAAATAAACCACACCAATATTAGCAGTAGATTATTGCTCTAAATGGGTGGAAGTTTCACCTCTCTCTGGAACTACCTCTAAAGTATGACATGGAATTTTTCATACTTCTAGAAGGATTCGACATTGTTTCTCTTCACCTTTTTTATCCCCAGGCTGGTTGTGAATACAACTATTTTGATGGGTCTCAAGAAGAACTTAGAGGTTGTGAATACATTTACTTTGAATATATTATGTATTAATTTGTGTGTCTTTGAATGGATTATATTCGAATGACTTATGTATTAATTTTGTGTGCCTTCGAATGGTTAAGGTGGATAACTTTCGAATAAATTAGATTAATACATAAAAATAACAAGTTATAAAGAAATAAGATAAAATTGTTGATTTAATAAAAACTATAAAATGCCTCGAGAAACAAAGTACCTGATGAAATTTGAGTTGAAAATTACAAAACTGCCTTGGTTATGCCAAGGACTTGCACAAAAAAACTTCTGACTACTATCACAAAATTCCTTGTATACGACAAGGACTTGCACAATATCACAAAATACCCCCCATCAGGTTGTCATCTCTAAATGTCTGCCTCACAAGTGTGGGTAGGAATGGAGAAGGAGGGTCGGATACTAAAATTGGTGGAGGGTTAACGGTGGGAATGATAGGAAGTATACGTCCAAGTGGAGGACCATCTCCGAACGAGTTGAGATTTTCTTTTTTTTTCTATCGCTTTTGTCACTACCCAGCTTGCTTCTCTTGTGCATCTTCTTCTTCTCAGGTACATGAATATTTTTGGGTGCGTCACCCTCTTCTATAATGGCAGCAATAGCAGCTAATAAGGATTCATCAATCTCGTCTGACTGTTCTTCGATTCCAACTTCACCAACACCTTTTAATGTGCCTTCCTTATTTTTTTATCTTTGTTTATGGTTGGAAGATATACCTTGCCATCAGCAGCTTCACCTCTTTTTAAAATAGCAGTCGTTTAGGGAGGGGTACCTCTCATGTCAACTCACGTTCGGGGTTAGTCCTCTAAATATGACTTCGAACTAAGTTGGTAGGGATGAAGCATTGATGGAATCCATTAGATCATTTCTCTTCGGCCCATTGGTTCAGCTTCCTAAAAGTAATCTTTGCATCTTCCAAATTATGCATGTGAGGCTTCAAAATAGTTGTTGAAAGGGAAAATTAGAGACAAGTTATAATATATACACATAAGAAAAAAATATAAGTTCGAAGAAGGCTACATGTATTATTCCATAACCTGGTAAGCGGACTCAGATTACCTAAAGAGGTAATTTTCTTTCCATTCTCCCACCAGCCACTCACAAAGAGGAACTGCATTATTTATAGTTTATATGCCTCCAACAGATCATCTACCACCTTGAACTCGCTCTCATGTTGAAATAATAAAAGGGAATTTGGAAATTGCAAGACAGCCACGCAATAACAACAAATTGTTCCATTGACATCGAAATTTTTGATAGTCTAGATTCCATGATGCATGATATTCAAAGTGAACGAGGAGTCCTGACTGGCCTAAGGAAATTGAAGGCCCCAATTGAGCACATCAGGATAAATAATTATTTCTCTAGGACCACAGTACATCAGGGTCTCTCCGGATATAGGCAGTCTAACCTTAACCTCTTCGGGGAACCCACATGCGGTATGAATGGCTTTATGTTTTTTTTCATGAAAATAAACATAAAAATTATGTTTAAAGCCAAAATCTGTTTAACACTGACCTTCTTGAAATTGGGCCTTACGCATCTTGCCCGAGATGGAGGAAGCACTTCATATTCTATTTGAAGGCCTTTGCCTTTGCCTTTTCCACATTTACCACATTTTTTATTGAAGCTTTCTTTTCGGCTAGCTTCGAAGTCTCCCTAGTTTGACCAAATGTCTCTAGAGGACAATCCTCACTGATATATTCCATATTTTCTTTCATGACCTTCAAACTATATTCTGAAGGTTCAACATGCTGAGGAGTGATGTTCTCCTCTTCATTTGGTTGTTGGGGGGGAGCTTGATTAGATTGTCAGAGCTCAATTGATTGGGGTGCAAGGTTCTCGTCCTTATTTGTATTCTATGAAAAGGGATTGTTGGAAGATTGTTTTTTGTTGTGTTGACCATATCTTCCTGAATGGATTAGCTTTGCCCTTAGAATGTTTGGTTGGTCTACGAGTAGTGTTTTCTTCAAAATCAAGACCCATGGTTTTGAAAGTCAAATGAATCTGACTATTAGTGGCTCCTTGAAATTGAGAGGGACCTGATGAGCAACTTTAAGAAGTAAACAATTGAGCGGTTGAAGAAGGTTCATAAGGGATATTACGTCTATTATATGGGTGGACCCCTTTGTAGTCAATTGACGAAGTTAATATGATATGGTCGTGGAAACAGCTAACCAAACAACAGTCCTAGATTTTTTCTTCTCTTTGTCCAACTTATATATATATTTTGCCAACAGTCTTTGGTTAATGTGTTTCTGGTGATGAAAATGCAAACACCAAAACATCGCTGGATATAGGATTTGCGGTGGTTGAATGGGTAGAGAAGGAGAAAAAACGATCGGTGGTTAACTTGATAGCAACAACAAAGAACAATTTATTTCTCTTAAAAGAAAATATTCTCTCTCGAATAATCTCTAAAATAGGAAAATGAGAGAAAAACTTATAAAAAACTATAAAGAATGTTGAGTACCCTTCTAGAAAGTGGAAACACTACTAACAACTATAATACCTAGAAGAATGGAAATGATTCCAATTGATTGGTGCGCCTCACCTAGGGCAAAGAAAGTTTATGGATCCAATCAAATAATGACATGTGTCATGAAATATAATTGGTTAAAGACCATAAATTTTGGGCAATAATTGTCCTTGAATTATGCCATTGGAAGGGGTTCGAATGGGTTCCTCACCTGACTTGAAGAATACTGAAAAATCATATTTGAAGAAGTAAAACAAGGTTGATTCGGATATGTGTCAATTAGCCCTCCCAAAATTCCTTTGAGGGCGATCTCTTTGGAAAGGTCAGAAATCTTTAAGGGTCAATACTAACCAAATACAAACACTTCACTATCACCATTTGACTTAGTCATTCTTGGTTTGGTTTATTTTGGGTTGGGGGTAGTTTGGTAAAGTGTTTTGGCAAGTCTAAAGTATGGTGTGTTTAGTGTGAGGAGTAGTGAGATAATTAAGCAGCCTGCTTGTATTAAATGTTGATCACCCTCATTAATGAGAGTGGTTGGGGTATTTATACCCTTCATAAATGACCCATGGGCTTATCGGGTCAAGTTGTGAAAACCGGGTCACCTTTAAGGACCCATTATTCTCTTAAGTTGATTGGCAAGTAGCTTAGTCAAAAGGTGTTTTAAATTTGTCGTATTCGGATTTTTCAGTGGAGTATTATGGTCCGAATTACCCCTGTCTGAATTAAGTAGTGAGTTGTGTCTGAAGTTTCTGAACTCATTAGTAGCCCATTTTTTAGACCTCACTAAATATTTTTGGTAGGGCTAAAAAAACGACCAAACCAGTATCAACTTTATTCGATCTACTTGTGTCGTCCGGACTAAGAAGTTTATTTTCAACACTAACCTAGTTTGAAATTCGTTAGAACTGGTTTCTCTTCCCAGAATTCTAAAAGTTTTCTTCTTGGATCGTGGGACACGTGTCATTATTTGGTTCGATCTACCAGTCGTTATTTTCCTTAGACCGGCGCATCCACTAAGTCTAGAAAGTTACATAGGCTTTTGATTCTCCACACGTCTGCGCGGCCTTTAATCATTGCAAAAGCCCTCTTCAACTTCTCCAAGGTAACTTTTTTACTGCAAAAACCCTCTTCAACATCCACTCAAATATTTTTTAGAGAGATTCCCATCTTTACCTTCAAATCGTTCTTGAGAGGTTTTATGTTCACAGCCAAAAACGCACTAGTTAAAGACGGCTGGTTAAATTTTTCAGAGTTAGAAAGAGCAAAAAAAGTAGAAAGAGAGAATCGTATCGTTGCCGGTCTATAGTTTATCAAAGTGAGAAATCCAATCAACCAACCCAGGACGCCAATCAAGGGTCTTCCTCTTCCAAGAACCCTAGACCCATATAGCTTTCATTTAAACCAAACCTTTCACCTTTGCTTTCTGGTTCTTCTGTTCAAGAGTCCCAACCTTCTGTGCCTAAGCAAAAAGTAGTTTCAAGTATCAGAAAGCCCTCTCACTTTATTGTTATGAGTTCTGACACTAAGAAGTATCCGGAGAAGATAACCTCTCCCTTTCTTTGGAAGATTGCAGTGCCGCCGGTTTCCGGAAATGGACTTCATCCTTGGTCTTGTCATATATGGTGGTCACATTATCTCTTAATTCTGCAAACCACTCCGGTTGAAACCAATGACATCTTTTAGCTTTTGACTGTTGGATCTGAGACTGATTCTGGTTGGACTGAGTCTGTTTACCCCGGCTGGACCCTTGTCTGGTCTCCTTAGCCTTATACCCGGACTGGTTCTGAGCTGCTGTGGTGGACCTCACTTGACAGTGCACCCTGGTTTTCTTGGTTTCTTCCATATTAATCTGTTTTCCCACTTGATTCAATAGGCCACCCCAGGTCATGGCTTTCTTCCTATTCACTGAATCCGCCAAGTTCATTGGGTTCAACCCTTGTCTTAGATAAGCAATTGCCACTTGTTCGAAGCAATCTACTAATCCATCCTTTGTATTTACGAATCGACTTATATAATCCTTTAAGGACTCATTTGGTTCTTGGGCACAATGGATTATGGTATCTCCATTGCCCTTTACTTCTTTACTCCTAACAAATTGCCTTCGGAAGGCAACCCATAATGTATCAAAGTTTCTAATACACCCCTGGGGTAAGCTATTATACCACTTAAGAGCACTTCCTGTAAAAGTTTGAGAGAAGGCTCTACACAAAAGTTTGTTATCATCATCAAAAATCATCATGAAGTTCTTGAATTGCTCTAGATGGTTGTCCGGATCTTTACTTCCATCATACTTCTCCATTTTGGAGCTGTCAAATATTTTGGATACGTTTCCGGACAGTATTTTGGTAGACAAAGGTGATTGTCTCTAGTTCTTATTGCGATTAAAAATTGTGTCTTCGTTAGTTGTTGTAAAAATACATGGTTCGGTCTGAAAAGTAAAAGGATCAATCAGCAACTGATCAACATACATATGGGATGACCCTTTGCCTATATATCTCTTAAGCCTACCAGGCCTATCTCTCTTTCTTGAATATTTTAAGATTAACTTCATCTTTTTTCTAGATATCCCTTCATCACTACTTGAGGACAAGGATTCCTCAAGCTCAGCCTCATTCGAAGAGCTGCTAGAGGACTCTGAATCTAAACTTTAAACAGGTTTGAACCGATGTGTCTTCTTAGAGCTGACATGAGTCTTTATTGATGGATCATTCTCCATAGGGTTGTCAGTATGATGAATAGCTGACGCTCCTGATTTCTCCCTTATACCCTTCTCTGCTTGTTTTATAGCCCTTAGCACCTCTATTTCTGCTCTCAACTTGTCTCACTCTTCGATGGTGTATTCTTTGTTTACCCCAACCGTTTCCACCACAGAAGGTGGAGCTCCTTGCTCGTTCGGATCCATCCAAACTGGTTTTTTCTACTGGTTTTGAATGCAAGATTCAGGCACCTTCGTGCTCCAACTGTGGTCGCCAATTTGGTTTGGTTTATTTTGGGCTGGGGGTAGTTTGGTAAAGTATTTTGGCAAGTTTAAAGTATGTTGTGTTTAATGTGAGGAGTAGTGAGATAATTAAGCAACATGCTTGTATTAAATGTTGATCACCCTCATTAATGAGAGTGGTTGGGGTATTTATACCTTTAATAAATGACCCATGGGCTTACCGGCTCAAGTTGTAAAAAACAGGTCAAGTTTAAGGACCCATTAGTATTTTAAGTTGATTAGCAAGTAGCTTAGTCAAAAGGTGTTTTCCATTTGTCATGTCCGGATTTTTCAGTGGAGTGTTATGGTCCGAATTACCCCTGTCTGGATTAAGCAGTGAGTTGTGTCTAAAGTTTCTGAACTAATCAGTTCTGACAATGATGTATTTACCATTTTATACTTTAATTGTTATTTATTTAGCGTAATATCTAAT
The DNA here is from genome assembly GCA_036936605.1 of Limnanthes douglasii subsp. nivea. NCBI lineage: Eukaryota > Viridiplantae > Streptophyta > Magnoliopsida > Brassicales > Limnanthaceae > Limnanthes > Limnanthes douglasii. The sequence goes on from JAUPFV010000002.1 coordinate 325,064,448, forward strand.
GAGATTTTCGGTTTTTAGGGTTGGCCCAAGACTACGATCTGGCCCATTAGGCTTATAAGCCTAAAACCAGCCTATATATATTCTTCGAGACTACATTTAATGAGGATGGACTTTTATCTCTCTAAACAATAACTAAAGCAGCTGAATTATCTCACTACTTTTCATCATACATATATTACACCTAAACGACATTACTAAAATACTCTATGAACCAAATTTATCATTATCAGGCCCGACAACATGCAAGATACAAAGAGAAAAATATTATAATGCTTAGACATCCATTCAAAATTGAATCTCATAAGTTCGGCCACATAGGCAAGGAATGCCAAAAAATGAATTGTATACCCAATTATGTCGAACATTGGAAGCTCGACTCTTCACACCAAACAATCTAAAAAACCAAAGCCTAGATTAGAGCAATGATCCTTAAAGTAGTAGTTTAACTCTATGGTGAATGTAAGCATCAACTTATATTCCTTTTTTATTCTATTTGCAAGGACTAAGAAGACAATTGATAAGAGTCAGCATGTAAATTAGCCAAATCTTAATAGATAAAATATAATATTAATTAGAAACAGATGGCAATATGTCCGTTATCTATGCAATTAGGAAATATATATTCACTCCAAGATTTAAGTATAGATTGAGTCAAAAATAGATTATTCATATTCTTTAGTTTAGGAATTAAAAGTTTTATATGAATCTTATTCTCTGATTCGTGGAAAGGGTCCTAAATAATCAAAATATATAAATAAAAAAATCAAATGACACGTGATTTTTACTCTTAAAATATTTACTCATCATTTATTAAATAACCTCAAATCACTTCTAAGCCATACGCTTCAGCTTAAACAGTCATTAAATATCATATCCTTAATTACTTCAATCATATATTCTCATGATTCACACACACTCTCTCTCAATGTCGTACATATTGCTCGTTTTTAATACCCAACTTATCAAGTAAGTCAAGAAAAAATGTATAAGTACTACATGCGCTAAGACATATGTGAACTACATGTTTGACCTTACATATGGTATATCAATGAGTTTTTCCATCAGCTTTTCTTTAATAAACTATATATAAAGTTCATCGTAATTGGTTCAATCGTGTTAAACTGGGTTGTTTACTATTTTTATAGCATCTTGATTATCACAATATAGTTTTGTTTTACTTTTTTGCGGTGGAAATCCAATTTTACCAAAAGTTCTAATAGGCAAAAAAACTCACAAACTTCATTTTCCATATCTCTGTACTCTGCTTCAGGTGCAGACTGAGCCTGTATACTTTGCTTCTTACTATTCAGTGTAACCCAAAATACTTCAAATAAAAGTAAAAGTAGCCTGATTTATAACGTATATATGTTATATTACCTACCTAATATGAATCTATATAACCACTCTCTTCAAATAATTCTTATTCTAATAACTGTCGCAAAGATCCTAACTTAAGGAATGGATAAAGTAACTAACAAAATTAACCGTGTACGTAATGTATGGTCTAGTGTCAAACGTATTAACTAAATTTTCATTAACCTTTTATATCTTTTTTTCGGTTGGTACTTGACCCAAACAAATTGTGAAGTAATGATGTTGCAAATTATGAGTTAAATCGGTGCACACTCTAATATACAAGTCTATATCAATAAGTCCATTACATACATTTTTTAGAATTATAAATATTAGTAGCACAATGAGTCACTTGAGTTCCCATGAAAGTTTTTTAAGGTTGTAAATTTTTCATCTCAAACTCAAACGCTAAGTATTATTATAATTTATCAATTTAATAAAAATTATCACATAACAACCATATCATCTACATAGATTATCATTAAATAAAAAATGTCATCCCTAAGTTTAATTAATATTATATGATATAAATTACCTTGAGGATATTTTTACTTTTTTATTATTACACAAAACCTCACAAACCAAGCCCGGGGAGACTGCTTCATACCATAATATATTTTTTAAAGTCGACATACCTTCCCATTATTATAAAAAAAACTCATAACCATGTGAAAATATATGTACTAATTCTTTCTAAATTTTCATTTTAAAAAAAAAGAATTCTTCGTATTGAACTACTTAGGAGTTTTATCTAATAGCGGCTAAAGATAATTCAATATGTATTGTATTTGTTTTTACAAGGGGAGAAAATATATCTTGGTAGTCAACCTATATGTTTGTGTATACCCTTCATTTTCCATCAGATTTGTGTTTAAATTTATACATCCATAATCATCCAACAGGTATCTGAACAATTTCTCATATATGATTATCTTATAATTCCTTCAACCAACTACTTTTATCTCTTTTGGATCTCTCAAAAGCTCTTACATTTTATTAAGTATTTTTATTTTATTCATTTGATTCACAAATGTCTTAACTTGAGAAAACAATTTGTATAGAAATATAATTATAAATTACATATTTAATGTTTCTATTTAATGAGTATTTTTCTCGTAGTATTCTCATGTTTTCTTTTCCATATAACGTTTTTACAAATTCATCTATATATTGAAAAGTATCGAGATCTGAAGAGCTTAACTCGTAGATGCTCGGTGGAGTGTGAGCGGGTATGTTTATGTCAAAAAGAGAATGAGGGAAACCAATAGGTTTTGGCAATGTTTCTTTTGTAGGTTGAATCAATTTAGTCGGGTAGAGTTGGGTTAATCAGTTCAACTAGCTCAGTTGAAATCGATATGGTAGATGAGATGGATACGGGGACGCTATCCTTATTTGGTTTAAACTAATTATATTTAATTTATTTTCTTCATAAATGACATATCTAGGTACATTAGTCACAAAAAATATCTCATTTTTCATAAACTTATCGCACATGTAACATAAAAGCTTCAAGTGGTGCGTCGCAACATGGGTAACCCTTTAATAGGGAGAAAGTACCAAAAGAACACACACCGGAGTATATATGGATCCAACTTGATATGTTAATTTTTATGGAGATGAACATAGCTTACACATCCAAAAATTCAAAGAGTGAGATCGAGATTGGTACCAATAGAAACATGAGCAGCTAATGTCTGAAGTGATATTTTTAAAACCACGACATGTGATGGCATACAATCAAATATGTAGATGAAACAATGCATTTTCCCATATATATTTGGAAACACGTCATCGAAGAAGAAGATCGCGTACGATCTTAATTATATGATAATTTTTGTGTTTAGCCATACCATTTTATTATGGATGTTTCTCGAAAAGTGGTTTCATGTAAGATTTTATTTTCAACAGGTAAATCTTAGAGAGTAAGATTTACAAACTCACCTAAATTATTTAATCGAATAACTTCGATCGAATATTAATATTAGGTGAATCATTTAATAAAGATTTTTAAATAAGAGAAACAATAATGTCAACCAAGTACAGACATCAATAAAAATAATAAACCGATAAATTCCAAATGTAGTAGTACTCGGAGATGGACCTCAAACAATATTATGTATTATATAAGAGAGTTACAATTCTTATTCAAAGTCGACTGATAAAAAGTTCGATGAATTTTTGCAAGACTGCAAGTCTTATATAAAAAAACTTACTCTATTAAATAAAGATTAAATTAAGAATAATAAATAATTAAGTGAAATATGTCCCCCACGATGGTGTCATAGCCAAATCGTTTTGCTTGTCTCACTACTGATGCCACAAATCTTGATGAACTTTACTCGATGAGATGACAACAACATATTAAAGCCTCCCTCTCTTAAGAAGCCCGATAACCTCCATCATTTGAACATTTTAAGCAAACAAAAGGAAGAAAACATGAGCACACAACAATCTAAATATTCAGTAACTTGTCCAACAGATGACAAGTTATTTAACAAAGAAGAAATAAATATAACTTTATGTAAAAGTAGTGTAAGAGTAAGTGTAATAGAACTAGTCTCAGTGACTGGATTATGGTCTATGCCCCAAAGTTCACTCACTGTTAGCTACATTACCTATCAACAACTCCAAAACTTGGAGAAAACTCATGAGTATAAGGAGACAGCTATGCAATTTACAATCTGGAAAGTTGGCGATGGAAATATCGACTTTTGAGTTGAAAGTTGGTGTACCAATCATCCCTTTATCTCTTATACAAATGCTTTACCAAGATTTAATGAGCCCATCAATAGCTATTGGTAAGCAAGGAAATGGGATACAGATAAACTAAGATATATTGTAATGCCATCTGACATAAAAAAAATTCATGATTAAAATTAATTTTGAATCACAAAACAAGTTATTGTGGAAACTATTCAGCAAGGATGATTTCAGTACTAAGATAAATTTGCTAGATATTAGAGGTGACAAATCCACAGTAGTTCAAATAATTTGAAATAATATCACACCGAGAAAATATTCAATTCTTTGTTGAAGATTGCTTAAGGGGATACTATCTATTCACACAAGCATACAGATCAGACATTACTCACTAGCATATTAATGCCAACTCTGTAACAACAGAGAATTCATCAACCATCTATTTTTGGAGTGCATGCTTCTGAGACATATTCAGTACTCATATTTTAAAACACATGACTCTCTTACATGTTATTAGGTCCTCGCTCTTGACATGTAAACAGGATACTCACACCATAGTCATTTTACCTCACATAATATGTTAGGCAATCTGGAAAGCCATAAACCAATTGAAAAATCAAGCACTACTCACATCTCTTAAATCAGTGATAAGCCAAATCAACTACATTGTCTATAAACTAGATACGATACAACTTTTTTGAACTGAAACATGGAAAGGTGACCTCCACAATGCATCTCATTTATGGTGTTTCACAAACTTAACTAGAAAAGTTAATGTTCAATAGTCAAATGAAAATTTCTTGATAATAATAGGCTTAAGTTTATCCACTGGTGAAGCTAGTGCGGTTGGTATCTTAAGGGATCATAGAGGGGAAACAATTTTGGCTTTTGGAAGAATCTATGGTAAACAATCTCCTATTCTAGCAGAAGGAAGAGCATTACTCGATGGACTAATATCTGTAAAGTTAACAATCTTCACAACATTGACATTAAAATAGATTATATACTTATCTATGAAATGTTAGTAAGGTAAAAAATCCTTAGTACATGTCTAATATAATCGATAGTTGTAGAAATTTGCTTTAACCTGCAATGACTATCAAACACATTTACAGAGAATAAATATGGTTGCAGGCTTTATGGCTAAAGAAACTCTCAATCAAGAAAAGAACTTAAACTTCACTAAAGTCACTTCCCCTACCAATCTTAGAGCCGTCACAATTTTTGAAAGCCTAAAACTTGGTTATGTAAGAATTGAATACTAGAAAAGTTAACCTCACAAAGTTTTGAAATCAAAATTAAAGCACGATCATAGTGACGGGTATAAGAATATGATGCAGTAAGTTTCTAAAAGAAAAACCAGAACTTATGGAATTGCTTCATATAACAAACAACATGACAACGAAAACAACAAAAGACTCCAAGAATGAGACTACCCAAACATCACAAAAAGATAAAAAAAAAAAATCATCAATTCAATCATAGAGAAACTCCTATACAAATTGACACGATTATAACACGATTACAGATAATCAGGACCTAAAAAAAATATCGGAAAATTACGTGAATCCAAATGCATCTTTTTTTATGAACTCAAAGTCTAAACAAAACGTCTCTTTCAAATCTTTTTAGATTTTTTTTAATTTTTAATTTAGTTTTTAACGCTGATATTATCACGCATTTTTTTTTCTTTTCATAATTTGCTCGAGTGTAACCCAACTCAACTTTTATGCATTAAAAATTTTATTTGGTTAAAAAAAATATATTACAAATTACAAATTAATAAAAAAAAAGGTCTCAAATATCTGTAAAAATATATTTTATACAATACAAATTTTTGATATAAATTATATTTATATAATAAACGCTTCAACTTTTTTTTTTTCAAACCAGAAATACATTGATCCAAAAGAAAAATGAGAAAGGTATGTAACACGCTTCAACTTATTTTGTCCAAGTTTTATAGATAATAATACAAGATGACACACCGATTCACAGATGATCTATGAGCCTCACAAAAAAAAAATCAGAAAAAACAAAATAAATAAAAAGGTTACTTTATTCCATTTCCGTTCATATTCATACGAAAGATATTCCCTATAATTAACCAAATGAAAGTAGAAAAGACTCTATAAAAGGAAGTAATCATCAGCCCACCAAGAACATCCTAAATCAAAAACCCTCTTTTCTTACTATTCTATCCTCTTTCTCTCCAACCAAACACCCATTTCTCTTCAGAGTCCCAAGATTTTCACATACCCATGGGGATCCAAGAAACCAATCGCACCACCCTTATTTTCTCCTACGGAACTCTTAAACGTGGATTCTCGAATCACTCGCTCATGCAAGATCTGACCCGAACCGGAGACGCCGTATTCAAAGGTACGTATCGTACGGTAGATAACTATCCCCTCGTTTGTGGACCCTATCGGGTCCCATTTCTCTTGAATTTTCCCGGATCAGGTCATCGGGTCAAAGGCGAGCTCTACGCCGTAACCAATCGAGGACTCGCCCGGCTCGACGAATTGGAGGGAACGAACCGGGGTCACTACGAGAGGCTTCCGATAAGAGTCGAACCGGACGACGACGAAAACAGCGGTGAGTCTGGGGATGGAGGAGAGATTCGTTTAACTTGCGCCGCGGAGGCCTATTATGCGCACGTTAGTTTCAGCGGCGATTTATGGCGGAAGAATGAGAGAAAAGGATTCGTGACGTACTCGGAGAAGGAGGCGCGTGGGTATGTGAAGCGAAAGGATCGGCCGCAGAATCTTACGTTTTTGGACCAGATTCGTAACTTTGTCGATACATGAGAAACTTTTTTAGATGTTTAATATTATTCGAACTCGATGTGTATTTTTAATTAGTGTTGATTTGAAATGTTTAAGACGGTAAAATCGAACTTGAACTAGAAGTAGGGTTTCTTGGGATTAGTGTTGTTGTTCTAATCGTAAATTAACTGTGATTTGTGATTTAAAACCTTTGTACTTGCACTTCTTTAATATTGTATACTCTAGAATGGATCGGAACTACAAGAAAGGATTTCTAAAGTACTAATTACTATGGGTTAACTGTGTATATGATTTGCATTGCTTAAATTTATAAGAGGATCTCAACATTTTTACTGTTCATTAGGGGTAATGATCTGAAAATAAGGCGAGGCGAGGTTATTTATGGTTGGTAAGAATAGAATATTGGAACGGAATCGAAATAATAAGAACTGAATCGTATTTTAACGGTTTTGTTTGAGCTTCTATCTTAAAAGTCGAGTTCCATAAAAATTTAATCGGATAAGTAATTAGAACGATTTGGAATGAAACTGATATGGAGTGATCTACTGGCTTCATCTTCATCAACCGGTCTTATTGTATAGGTCAAATTTTGTTTGAAATTCTTCGAGAAATGAAATCTTTTAGTTTCATCTTCATTGACAGGTCTCTTTCTCTGAATTAATGAAGGCTATACATGGAGGAAGGGAAATGTTCTCTGTTAGGATGTCGATCTACTAATCACGAACTTGATGATCAATTTCCACCTCTTCACAAGCACAATACTAATCGTCTAAAGATTCGAAATAATCTCACATTTGAATGAGAATAAAAAACAGTTATCAAGAATTATAAACTTCCAACAAAAGCAGTTAAGTCGTATACAGATTTGTTTAAATCTAAATCTGCAAAGATGAGTCATGAAAATCTTTCAGTAAGGTATAATACAAAGAGAACATTTGAGGCCGGAGACAATGAGAAGTTGAAAGCTATCTCCATTTGAGGCCGGAGACAATGAGAAGTTGAAAGCTATCTCCAAGCACACAATAGTTGGGAAGTATGCATGGGCAAACCAAATTTCAAAACAATCAACACATTCTTGGAAAGTTTTCAATTCAAGAGGGAGTTTAATGTAACAAATCTAGATTACAGGCACATCATTCTTGAGATCACGCTAATATAAGACTTAAAGAAAATATGGCGAAGGAACGTATGACCAATTGGAAACAAAACAATGAGGATTCTAAATGGGATCCCTATTTTAATCCAAATTATGAAAACCTAATAACCCCCCTGATGTACATGAACTTACCCAATCTTCCAGAATTTACGTATAATGAAGAAACAATTTTTGAGGTAGCAAAAAGTTTGGGATTGATGGACAACCAGTATTGATGATCTTTATGATACAAAGAGCTCCTGGAATGCAATAAGAAGAAAAGGGCATATATCTAACCTCTATAACAAATCTTGGAATTTTGCAACTCCTAGAAAATTCTCATTTCTCATGTTGAGGGTTTTGCATAGTTGGGTTCATGTTGATACGATCCTGCAAAAGAAACATATGTTATTAGCATCAAGGTGTCAATATTGTGATAATACAGAATCAGTAAATCATGTTTTGTGAATTGTCAGAAAGCATGGGATGTATGGTCTTTCTTCGCAGTCAGTCTTATTTAACATTTATATAACCAAAAACATGACCTTTATTCATCTAGTAAGGTCATGGTATTGGTCTGTTAATAAAAAAGTTCATCTCAGATTGATTATTCCACCTATTATTACGTTGATTATATGGTATGCAATAAACAAAAAAAAGTATGAGAACATAAACCTAACTGCTCAGGAGATGATTCATTATATTATTCAAACCATGACTAGTTTGGATAGAGTAATATTACTCAAAACAAAGCACGGGGGCTCTGATGGTAAGGTTGGTCCTAAGATTGGGTGTTTTAATCATCTTAATAAGCCCTCGATACATGTATCCCTAAAATGGACGATCCTTAAGCTTGGAAGGTTTAAACTAAATCTGACGGTGCTTGCAACCAGTCCGGAGGGTCTAGTGGTGGTGTGGTCAGGGACAGTGAAGGCAATATAATTTTTGGCTATGGGCGTCATTATGGTAAAGGCATTCCAGTTGTGGCTGAATGCAGGGCGTTATTGGATGGGCTACAACTTTGTTTTTCTAAAGGACTATCTCAGCTAGATTTTGAATCTGATTCACTTACCTTAACTGAGATGTTCCTTCATGGAAAAATCCCTTGGTTTCTTAAATCTGTTATCCAATGTTGCATAAATCTGATTTCATCTAGTATGAAATTAATTCATGTTTTTAGAGAGCAGAATGAAGCTGCAAATTGGATTGCAAAAATGTCTCTTAAATCTAACCAATGCATGGATTTTGATAAGACTCGGGCTCCAAAACAACTTAGAGCCATCACATTTCTCGAAGGTCTAGGAGTTGGGTATTTGAGACCAGATACCAATTTGTAAAATTCTAGAATAAAATCTTAAAATTACAGGTTGAAGTATCTTAATCCTTGTTGCATGTTCTCCCCTGTAGACCTTTCCCAAAATTCTTGTAAATCTTCAATCTGATGCTTTTGAAATTGGTACGAAACTTGGTAAGCGATAAGATATTGAAGTGCAAAGTGAGTTAAAGAGAGTGATTCTCCTAATCTAGGGAGCTTTTGATCTGGTTGATTAAATCTGTTGGTTGAAGGAAGTGAATAAGCTAAGAAGACTTATTCTAGGGTTTGTAAAGGGGTTTATAATTGAAATTATGTTACAATTTGTTTTGTAATATTGTGTTTTAAGCTCTAGTAGAAGTCGAACTGATTAGGGCCTCTTTGGGCCTAATCTGGATTTTGTCCTTTTAATTTGTTAAGAAATAAAACAAGTCGATTTAATGGAAGAAAAACATATATGGAACGACAAACTGGTAGAACTGCTATGAAATCAAACCGATAAAATCATTAGAGCCTGATAAGGGAGTAATTCGCCGATATTAATAGAAAAGGAGTCAATTGTAAATAGAAGAAGATAAATATGCCTATTATTGTATTTATTGTCTATTAGAAGGCAATTTGTAAACAAAGTATTTTGTAAAGGACTAAAGATGATATAAAACAAAACCACCAAGGACATAAACGGGTCCACCCTTACCCATTATAAAAGGGAGCCCATTATTCTTGGTAAGTGTGACAATTCATTATTATATTCTCTTTCCACTTTCTCTCTCTAAATTTTGAGCTTTAGTCACATCAGGTCCAAGATCCAATATTCTTCTTTCTTGTCATTTATTCTCTCATCAGAGCCGATCGGATTTTTTAATTTATTTTTTATATATTATATTATCAAAATTATTAGATAAAATTCATTAAAGTAACATAGATGAATCTCTAAACTTTATTTTTTTATATAATTTATTTAAGTAAAATAAATTGAAAATCAAATTATAGTTCGACTCATAGTTTTTTTAACTAGACTGAAACAGACCAAACGAAAACCAAACCGAAAGCTTAGCAGTCTGGTGCAATTTGAATAGATAATCTTAGTGATCCGATCTAATTCTGTTCAAATCTGGACTCAACTGGTTCGATACCAACCTTAGAATAAGCTTAGTGAGATGATCCAGTTCCGTCCAATCTGGACTCAACCGGTTCGATAACAACCTTAGATACGAACACGACATGAAAATAAATAGGTCGGGTTGGTGTCGATCTGCAAAATTAAATCTATCACGAAAATGATAAATGCTTAAAGATTTGCATGTGTGTTGGATTTAGTGAGTGTTTCGGGTTTTGGGGCTTAACAATTTTATTGGAGTTTAAACTGGTTTTGAACCTAACAGATTATCAAATTTTTCAGCTTTAGTCGTATTTCAGATCAAACATATCGAGTTTGTGTTTCTAATATTTGTAACAGGTCATGTTTGGGTTTAAACAGATTACAAATTCCTCGGGTCAGGTTCGGGTTTGTGTCAACAGTTTCTTTTACCAAAATCAAAATAACATGACACAAATCTGACCCGTAACACGAATTTTAGACCCCTACTTAGGAGTGGCAAACGTGTACATCTTCTCGTTTAAAACTAATGAACGTTCTAATGAAAATTGATCTCTCATGCCTTATCTTTGTTGTGTCAAATTTGGTCTCGTCGGGACTAAAATCTTGTCGTGATTTAATTTATTTTTTATTTTCTTAGTTTTGAAGTGATTGATTTAATTTAGGGTTAAGTATCAATTAACACTCAAATATCAAACTATTATCTATTTAATATCCTTGTTTTTATATACCTTTTAAAAAAGACTCATTTTACTTTTTGAATGGTCAAATAAACATACATGATGTTTAGAAGTAGACTATGTATTTTTAAACTAAATGGTGAACTTGTGATCCCTTATCTTGGTATGTTTGAAGACTTTTTAGATATGATTAAATTTTATTTAAGTAAAAATGATGTGTTTTTTGGGTGGTAGATTCATATTAAGATATTGTTGTAGTAATCTAAAAAACAAAATCTTAGATTGTGATGGTGATTTAGTTGTTTTGGTATCAATTGATGATACTTTAGGGGTTTCAATTGCTACTATTGATATTGAAAGCAATGTTGTTGGCGATATTGTTAGAGAAACTGCTCATGGTTTATTTGAATCTTCAAATCAAGACTTTATTTACGGAGAAACTACCCAAAGTTCTGGTATGAATTTTATTGGTCACAAGAAAAAAAACTTGTTACTGTTGGTTTGGGTTAATGAAAGTAGTGGTGCTTGACATGTTTTTTAAGACAGTGTAATAGGTTTAACATTAGTTATTAGTAATTTTGTTTTTCAAGAATATTTTACTTTCAAATATTTGCATAATAATAGTGAAATAGTAACTATTTATTGCATGAAAAAATATTCAAAAGATTGTCTTTGGAAACTTTATGCTATAAAAAGATAAGTCTACTCATTTTTTTCGTTAAGAGATATGACTAACCTCACACTTATGGGACTAGTTTTTGCAAATAATGTAGAAAACATTTATCATCGGATTTGATTACTAATGAGATACGTGCTTATGTTAGGAGAAATGTTGATGCTACAGCCAAAGTGTAAAATCATTTTTGAAAAATGACTACAGTTCACATATCTTTTATCGTCTTTCATGGATTGCTATAGAAAAAGTTAAGATGGTTGTATATGAAGATAATTCTACTTCGTATAAACTACTTAATACTTATTTCAAAACATTGAATATTCTTGATAGCAGTAGTGGTTACGTACTTTAGTTTTTTGAAACCAATGTTTTCAAGAGTTGTTTCGTAGCATTTGGTTCTTGTTTCTATGGTTGCGATTCTTGTCGTCCAGATTATTTATTGATGGAACTTTTTTTGGAGCTGTTGAAACCCTATTTTTTGGACTGTGAAATCATATTTATCAACGATCGTTAGTTAGGTATTTTAAGTGTTGTATATGCTATGTTTCCAAACTGATATCATGCATACTATATTTATCATCGTGTAAATAATTTAAAGTATTCTTTGAGTGGTACATCGATGGAAAAGACGATTTACGTGTTTAAGATATGCTTATGTTACGAATCTAAACTTGTACATTCAATAAATGAACAAATTTCTTAAATAATGAGGTCATAAATTTGTTAGTTTTGTGAGAATTTACCTTCATACAAATATGCTTATACTTTTTTTAAAGGCAAAAGATACGATTTTATGGCTTTTACTTATGCAGAATATTTTAATCATCAGGTCAAACATTATTGCAGTTTACCTACATTATTAGAGTATTACTTATGAGTCAAATTTAAAGACATTATGTTGAGGCTGAAACTTAGACTAGTGATGTATGTCCTAAATTTGATAAGAATTTAAAAGCCATTGTGAAATATTGTCCATGGATATTTTATTCTTAAACTCCTTTTTAACAAGGAATTTTCTTACGATCCTATTATGGTATTTTATCTTAGTGCATCAACTTGTTCTTCTGGTACATGGTAATATGATAATTTTCCATGCTCTTGTGCTTCTGTTGCCATATTTAATATATTTTTAGAATTTCATGAAATATGTTGAGACATGCTATTTTATAAGCTTTTACAAGGCAACGTATTCATATACATACCTGTGTTTATTACTTTTGGTAAAGTATCTACTTCAACAACTTCTCCATATATATTTTCTCCAATTTTGAAAAGAGAGCTGGAATGTCTAAGAAGAAACGTATTCCATCTAGAAGACAATTAAGTACATGAAAGACAATGTGTAGCCATTGTTCAAAATATGGTCATAATGGACGAAAATGTATAGAGCTTTTATAAGATCAATGTATTTTTTATACTTTTATTTGGTATCTTTTCTAAAAAAAATTATCATAATCAAAATACATGGATAGTAATAAGCCTTATGCTAAAACTATCCGCTTGACTATTTGACATTTGTATGACCAAAATACATTAATAGTGATGGATGCGAGACCATATGATGCAAGATAGATGCGGGACCAGTAAATAATATATGGGGTGGTGATTAGAGTTGTTATCGTTCCGGTTCGGTCTAGTTTTTCATCGAACCGCTATAAGTATCCGTTCGAACCGGACTGAACTAATAACATTTTGGTTTCTATAATATAAAACAGCTCCGAAACCAATAAGAATCGGTTCGGTTTGGTCCGGTATGGTTTACCGGACCGATAAAAATATTTTATGTAAATGTTTTAACTACTGATATAAGATTACCCACAACTATTATAGAGGGTGTTGAACTGTTTTGGTAAGTAGTTTCCAACATGTTTATGGGTTCTTTTATATTGATGTGGCTTATTTTTGTTTGAGGGTAATTTTGTAATTTTGTCTAGAGTTTTGTGGAATTTTGAGGGTATTTAATGTTTGGATAGAATGTAGAGGGAGAATTGAGCTGTCTGGTTGTACTTAATTTTCATTACCCTCATTTAATGTAGGTAGTTGGGTATTTATACCCTTATCTTTGGGCCACATGGGCTTTCAGGTTGTGTTAATGGATTCGGGTCGAGTTTAAAGACCCATTAGTTTTAAGTAAGCAAGTAATCATCTTAGTCATAAAGTGATTAGGTTTTAAATACTTTAGTTCTGTTCGGATAGTTCAGTAAATGAAGGTTGTCCGAACTGCCCCTGTCCGGTTAAGTGGATGTTGTCCGAATTGCCCCTGTCCGGTTCTCATAAAGGGTGGTGACAAAATCCGGACTCATCATATATAAACTAGTCTTTCGTCTGATTGTGTAACTAGGCGATATAAGATTCCTTTAAATATAAGTTGCTTCGAAAATCAATCATAAACAATAACAGATGTAGGATTCACACTCTCTATTGCTCCAAACCCCTGCCCTTGAGTGACTAATCCACCTTGTAGCTAAAAAAATGCTTCTCTTCGATAGTCCTGTATTTCATTTTCATGTGTTTTGTCTCTGCAGATTTTTGTTATTGGCCAGTTATATCCTTTACAAAAAAATTTGTTGATAACATTAAGAAAGTGAAAGAAAAGAGGGATCCACACTCTTTACTGCTCCAAACCCCTCCATTTAGGTGAATAATACACCTACTTTTGGCATCTACATATAAACTTCTTCTAAATAATTTTGTCATACATATTCAGTTTTTATGTGTTTTTTTAATCACTACTTTTTATTTTATAGATTCTTGTTATTCACAAGGTATACTCCGTACAAGAAAAATATTGATAATATTAACAAAGTGAAAGCGAAAGGGTAGGTTTCTGAGTAATTTGACTTTTGGATTATGAGAAAAATAAATTTAATTTCTTTTAGTCAATAATGATCGCACATAACACATCCATAGTTACTATTGTTTCCAATAATTAATGGTAAATATATTTTGGTTGTATATAAATATTTTCTCATGTAGAAAAAGATAAACAAAAGAAATACGACTAGGGTTTTATTATTTAGAAAGCGTACAAATTACAAAGAGTATATGCTCTTATATATTGGAAAAACATATGAGCTAATAAGTATGAGCCTAATATCTCTAACACCCTCGCTCAAACTCACAATGCAACAGACGCATGAAGATTTTGTAAAAAAGAAAACAAAACTGACAAAACTGAGATTCTGACATAGCATTTGTTAAGAAATCAACAAGTTGTGTTTCTTTGTACTAAACTTCACACGTTGTCTTGAATCTTTAAAACTTATTCATACATCTTCTTCATACTGCTCACAGCCAATCCTACAAGGCTTATCGTAATGGAATCAAGAAACCTAAGAGGGATATAAACACTTCAACCAGAGGAATGGATTCAAAGTTCTTGAGAAACCAGAGGTACACAAGGAAGCACTCTTATTAAATCTTCTTATGTTCTTGATAAATCTTCTTCAAGTACTCTTATTAACGCATCTTCTTCAAGTATTTTTCTTCACGTCTCTTCTACCTCATCATTTTCTTCAACCAAATATTTAATTCAAACAATAAATCTCAAATCCCCAATCCTATTCTTAAACTTTCAACTCTAAATCTCAAACCTCCAACCCTAAATCTTAGATCTTCATCTCTCAAACTTGCAATGCTTATTACTGCATTGCGAGTTTGTTATGCATAATGAAAACCAAAATTGAATCTAAAACCAAACACCACACTCCAAAACCATAACTGAAAGCCAAAATAAAAACGAAACGAAAAAACCAAAATCGAAACGTCAAGATGTGTAAAGAAGAGTGATCCAAAATAACATCAAACAAATCAAATTGATGCATAGTAGCAATAGATCTGAAATAAATAAATAAACTCCAAACACTTCTTAAACACAAAGCGAAGTCCAAATTACTATGCAAAATTATATCTGAAATAACATCAAACAAATTAAATTGAAGCACAATATATGACGAATAAATCAATTATATTACTCCCATGATCAAACATGCTCTGATACCATATAGAAAAATATAAACAAAAAAAGACGACTAGGCTTTTATTATTTAGAAAGTGTACATATTACAAAGAGTATATGCTCTTATTTATAGATAAAACATATGAGCTAATGGGTTTGGGCCTAATTCATTAGGATAAACTCCCTCTAATTTATTGAATCTCATAAACAACATTCCATCTTGAGTTTGGAAAGTGATGTATTATTTGTACTTTTAATGTTGTTTGTTTATTTTGTAAATTACAGTATTTATCCTTGATCACATATTAACATCAGTTTTTACCGGTTTATCAGTTTGGTTCCAAATCGATTCTCTCGGTTTATCGGTTACATCAGTTCGGCTCTGAACCGGTTTTACCATTTTGGTTCCTTATCGATTTTGGTTTTTGAAATGGAAACACAAACCGGATCTATACGATTTGGTCCAGTTCTTATCGGTTCGGTTTTGGTCTGATTCTTGGTTCTTTGGAGCCATTAACAGCCCTAGTCGTGATAGATGTGAAACCAATCATAACCAAATACATGATTGGTGATAAATGTGAAACATATTCATGGGTTTGATAGATGTATGACTAGGTAATGTTTGGTGATAGATATGAAACCAGATTATGGGTTGGATAGATGAGGGATAATGTAATTTGTATGAGGTGGACAAATGATATCAAACCATTTAATGATGATAGATGCAAAACCTTTGTGTAAATTATGTGAAACCATGTACCATGATAAATGTGCAACCATGTAAATGATGCAAACCCATCAAATGATGATAGATGCACAACCATGTAAATAATACAAAACCAAGTACATTATGATAAACATGAGACTAGGTAATATTTTTGGTAATAAATGTTACATATGTTCATTGAACCTGATAAATACGAATCGATTTTATGTGTTTGATAGATGCAGTACTACGTAATATTTGGTGATAGATGTTACATCCATGAAGACTGATAAATGCGTGACCAACATTATAAAAAGTATAGTTGAAACATTAAACTGCATAATAAAAAGAATACATTAAACTTCAAAAAACACAAACTAAAAATAAAATAACCAAAAATAAATAAATAACAGGAAGATACAAACAAGAAAAAGTAAACAACAAGCCTATTATTCATTATTCTTCAGAGTCTTCTTGGTCTGACTCTTCTTTCTCCTCTTTAGAATATCTTTCTTCAAACTCTTCTTCCTCTACCTCTTCTACCCCATACTAATCTTCAAGTAGACTGTGTTTCCTCTCTTTTTTCCATGAGCAGCAACATGATCCTCATTTGGATCCTCATCTCCATAAAGTTCAAAAATATAGAATATAATGTTTATGAGCAAAATAAGAAAATGTCATCATCAACATCAGAAGACGAGTATTTTTCGGTTGTTGTTAGTTTCCAGTATTTTTTGTGATAAATTATGTGGGGTTAAATCATCATAAATAGATTCATCATCCGAAGAATACTCTATTATAGGATCCATTTTCAAATAACAAAAAACTGTATGAAAGCCTAATGAAAGTATAAACTAAATTTGTAGCCAAAATATTTGGAACAATGTACAATAATTAAAGTTTGATTATTTTATAAACGTTTTAGTTATTGTATTGTAATCCTGAATATATCTAATTTTGTCAAATCAAAAAATTAAATAATCAATCAGATGTTACTAACTACTTTAAATTTTGATATGAAAAAATAGTTAGGAATATGGTAAATTATATTAATTATAAAAATGGAAAGTTTTCTAAATATCAATGAAAAAATAAATAAAATTTATAATTCTTACCACAAATAAAGTGAACCAAAGTTGAAAAACAAGACAAACCAACTGCATGATAGATGCAGGACGAGACATAACTATATTTATGACAAATACGGGACATATGCATGGGTGTGGTGATATGTGTGAGACCTAAGTATAAACTCTAGTGACATATGAATTTATATAGATGATAGATACGAGACTTGTATAAAATAATTCTATGTTTTAAACAAATATATTGGTGGTTAACAAATATTACAACAAACATACACTTCTGATTGTTCTTACATTAGAAACCATCCCAAAATCTGTAAGTGTTTTTATCATTAAGAAATATGTAAAAAATATCTGCTCTCATTCTTAATGCAATGTCATGAGGTTTATCTTTTCTAAGTCTTCCCAGTTGAATATAATTTTTAGCATAGTCGCAAACCATTATAACATAATCAAGTGTTCTCTATCTTTGTTAAAGAATTTTTCTTGGACATACGAACTTTATATTTGGTGTTCTTGGTAAAATATTCTTAGTGTGAAGGTATCCAATTTGTAGTTTAAACTTTTAATCAAATATGCAGATGATAGTATGCGTGACAAATAAATTAGATGAGAGACATATATATACGGGGCGAAATATATTAGATGGGAGACACTTACAAATATTTCTCTGTTTTTTTTTGTTGGATCTGAATGTCTTGCAAATGTTAATAAATTTACTGTTTTTCTACTTTTGATATCTATTACCAATAATATCGAATAAAAAATTATACCCCAGTGGTCCTTCTGTTAGAAGTAGAACGAAGATGTAGCCTTATGTGTGGTCGTGTAGTTTATTGTTAACATAAGGTGTAATATCTATATTGTTGTATATCAAGTGCCACATTGAAATAATTTTAGAAACATTTCTTGTTTACTAATTTATAGAGACTCAATTTTTGATAGATGCGGGGTTGTATAAATTTAATTCGAAACCTAAAATTGATTCGAAAGTATGAAGTATATTTTTAGGACTCGGTTTTGAAGTAATTATTTTTGAACTACTCAGAAATAAGTAATGTGTGTCTTGTGTATTGCTTTAGCGAGACACGAGCAAGAAATATATGCTGATACATTAGAGACATAAGTAATTATCTTTTGCAAAACTAACAACTAACAATATCACAGAAAACAAATACAAATATAGAAGTTGTTGATTATTTTACTAACTAGTAACCAAAAAATCCAAATATGTTCCCTTTGAAGCCCTAGTTCTATCAAAAACAGAAAATAAAACTTGATATTTAGATAAGAAACGGGTTGTAAGTATAATTTCTTACTATTTTTAACGTAGATGTTGTGAGAAATTGATTGGACCTTTCTTTTGACGATGAATTTGTAACTATAATAGCCTGATATTTGATGATTTAGACTATGAATTCGAACAGTTTATAGAGTAATTTTGGCGCTCGTATGAGGTGATAAATAAAGAAAGAAAAATTATTGGTTATTATGTTACAATTTTTCTATTTTCATATGTTTACTTATATAAAGGGTAATTTTGGTAGTTAATTACCTAAAAAATTGGGTCTTAATTAAAAATAGGTTTGTGGGTCGTGTATTTATCTGTAACTCACTCTTTGATTTATTCCATATTTTTTATAGTTTATTATATTTTTCATTACAATTTTTTTTAAAATAATTTGTATGAATAAATTTAACCAAGTGTGAGAAGACTTGATAATGATAATAGATATGATTACAATAGATATTGTTAAGTTTTTCAAACTTATTTGTATCAAAATGTATAATAATTATGTTACGAAATATGGATAGAATAATTGTAGTTCAACTTTGAGTTTAGCCGATAGTAGTAGTAAGGGGGAGGGAAATTAGGACTCGTGATAACTACATGCTAACTGAAATGCAAAGTATATAACGACACTAACTCTTTGGTTGGCTCTTAGTAAGTGTAAGGATCTTGAGATACATACAACGCTACATATTGTAACTATTATTCATCAGTTGATACAACACGTAGTACATAATCTTGTAAATATCTTGATGGAACTCCATTTTAACTTGAGCTTTTGAACTTGGCTCTCGTGTAACATTTTATTTTTCGATATTTGCATCAATTTTAGGATATTATATAATTTTGGATTTATGTCAATTTTGAAAACATCGTCATTACATTCCTCTTCCTCAATCACCAACACATCATTTGTTCCCTTATCATAGCTCATTTTTCCAATTTCATCCTTGTTTATCATCAAAAATTATATCCTTGTTAACGAAAATGGTTTCCGTTATAGGATTAAATATCTTGTAAGATTTAGAACCCTCACTTACACCAACAAAAACACACTTTTGTCCCTTATCATCGAGCTTCACTCACTTCTGACATGGAACATGTGCATATCCAACACACCTGACGCGGGATTTGAGACGGTCTAGCATTCTTAAAGATTCTTGTCTTTTACTATTGAGATATGTCATCTATTCAAGATGTGATTGGTCCAAATCGTAGCTTCTCCCCAAAATGTTGTAGGGATCCCCTTCTCCATAAGAAATCACCTTACCATATTCATGATAGTTCTACTTTTCCTTTTGAGTCACTCAATTCTTTTTATGGTGATAATGAGGCATGACTTGTCGCTTGATTCTATTATATGCACAAAAATCATCGAATTTCTTTGAGGTAAACTCCCCTCTCCGATCACTTCTCAAACAATATATCTTCATTTTTGCTTCATTTTTAACCATTAGTTTAAAAAACTTATGGAACGAGAATGTTTCAATCCTCAAAGATAGAAAATAAGTGCATATATTTCGACTGAAATCATCAATAAAAATAAGTATATACATTTTAGGTTGTATTAGGTTGTATAGACGTGTATAAGTCAGTGTGTATAAGCTGAAATATTTTTGTTGCTCTCCAGTTTGCTTGCTTTGGAATTTTCTTTCTATGTTGCTTGCCTTTGGCACAGACTCCACACACCAAATTAATATTTTAGATTTGAGGGAACAATATCACCATATGCTTCTTTGATAAGTTTTCCAGACTTTGTAGGTTTAGATGACCAAAAAATATTTATGCCATTTGTAGGCATGACATCTTTGGTGTATTCGCTAAAACAGTAAACATTGTATTCACTGTCATAGCAGTGTGTATGATATCATGAAACATCTTGCAACTTCCGTCCTTTATGAAAATGGCTAGCTTTCTCTCTTGTAACTGACCGGGACTTAACAAATTTGATGTCAACTCTGGGACGTAGTATACACCTAGAATAATATGACTCCACCCTTTAAGATCACCTTCACTCTTACATGCATATGCACTCTTAGATTCGAGCTGTTTTCCAATCTTACAGTATGCATGCGTTTTTTCAACAAAATTAGTAAACCAACTTCGATTTCCCATCACATGATTTGAGCAGCCGGAATCTAAGAATCATATGCGATCTCTCTATAATTTATTTCCTTCTACAAACACATACGCAGTAGTTCAACCGTTCTCATCCAGGTCAGTATAATGTGGATTGTTATCCCAAGTATGACATTTTGATTGATAATATCCTAGCTTGTGACACCTAAAACATTCGATAATGGCTATGTTAGTGCCTCTACCATGCCATCTTCTACTAAGCCTTCCTCTCATTTGTCATTTTCCTTCAAAGGAAACTTTGATATCATGCTCCTCTTCTATTGGCCCTCCTTTCATTCGTTATTCTTGGACAAAAAGGCTACTCTAAAGCTCGTGCAAAGTAAGCTTGTCCATTTTTTTTGATTTTTTAATAGAACATACCATATAGTTGAAACTTATTGTCAACGACCTTAGTATTTTCTCAAAAATTATAATCTCGTGAAGGATTTTTCCACAAATCCTCATTTTGTTTTTGCAAATTTTGAGTGTTCTTGTAAAAAAACTATTCACCGTCTCTTTCTCTTTCACCTGATATATCTCATACTTCCTATGTAATGCATGATGTTATGCTCTCTTTACTTTGGTGGATCCTTCAAAGTTCTTTTTCATACTTTTCCAGATTTGTTTGCTTGTATTCGTGTTGAGGATTGTATCAAGAATTTCCCTATTAATGGCTTAATAAAGAAAATTCTTTAGTTTCAGATCCTTCAATTTTTGCTCATCAGTCACCTTCTGTTGCTTTGTCGTATGAGTCACTTCGTCGATCCTACTTATTCTATTTTCTATGAGATCTCAATACTCCTCCGAGAAAATGAAATTCTCCATCAGATGCGCCCACTGATCATGATAACCTCAAACCGTGGAATAGCCGAAACTACGAGCCTATCGCATTGCTGATATCTCCCATTAAATTTCTTGTACAAATCACTCTCCTCTCAACTGCTTAGGCTTATTTTGTGATAGGCTTTGATACAAATTCTTGATAACTATTGAGCATACAGAATTTGATCTTAGTTTTACTGATTGAAATGCAAAGATTACAACCTTCTTCTTTATATAGAAAAAACAAAAACAATTACACTTTAGAAACTAACAAATTTATAAACTAATTCTATGACTCAAGAACTTTATAAACGAATTCCAACAAGCCCATGGTATTATAATGTAATCTAAATTCTTAAACAATTAAAATTTCAATATCACAAATAACATTTCAAAACCCTAACCATCATTCATTTCTCATAAATTGTAAAGTTTAAAATTAGAAATCAAACTAAATGTTTGAAACTGTCTTATGCTAAACTGACTTTAATTCCACGTGGCAAATCCATAAAAAAGACCACGCGTTAGAGACTAAATTTATAAAAATCCTAAGAACAAATGACTCTGACGAGATGTTTTTAAGTTGAACGACTAAATTAAAAAAAAAAATGTGATAGTTGAAGGATGATAAACCAATTTAAAAATGCCAAAAAAAATACTCTATTATGATTTGGTATCCATCACATTTAAATTACTAATAGATATTTGAACTACCGTTTTTACCATAATTATTTTCTTCATATAAATAGAGTTCGAATTAAACATTAACTTAATTTTTCCCTAATTAAACCTAAAACCCTTAATCACTTATATGAATATCGATTTTTCTATTCACCCACTTATCCTCGTCATCACCAATAACGTTACTTTTTATACTAAAATATAAATCAAACACATCAACAATACGCAACAAAAACAACCTGATTTTAAATAAAAAAAATTATGAAGTTTAGTTCTTCAAACACTCATATTTTTACTTAACAGTAGATAAAAGAAACTATAAAATCGTGAGACGTTTGTATTTGCATAAAAAAAATTACAAGAACAACCAATAAATTAGAAACATGAATTTCGCAAAATATATATATATATATATTGGTAATAACAAAAAAGAAAATATAAAAAAAATAGTCCAGCCTAATATTAATAAAATAATTTAGCCATTCGACTAGAAAGCGATTTATAAGAGATGTCATAGAACACTCGCATTAGCAAAAGGAAAAGAAGATGTGGAAGAGGCATAAAAATACAAATAAAACAAGAATATGATCCTATTCCTATAAAACGAACAAGATGATTCACTACTTTAAACAAGATTCTTTGTCAATGGAGTAGGTTTGGTTACGATGCGTTACATGCGTAGTAGTATATTTTAATCAAAGCTTGCTTGCGTCAATTGAAAAGTACTGACACACACCCCAATAATTGAACACTGCAATCAAAATGCTTAGCAGCGTAGTATAATATCAGCCGCTGTATTTGATTACTACAACAATTAGCCGCAATAGTTCTACACAGCACAATCTGACCTTTTACAATTTTTGAGATTTTCAAATGATGTGTTGAAGTGTTGAAGTGTTGAAGTGTTGAAGTGAATAGTCCAGAGAGAGGAGATAATAGTCGGAGAAACATAAAGAAGTTATAAAAAACTATACTTTTCTAGTTCTAAAATAAATATATTTTTTTAGTTGTTTTTCGAATATTAAGAAGTGGATTGGATCAATTTTAGTTCAATAAAAATCACTATAAATTTATTTGCTTAGTTTTTATAAAAAAAAAAACATAATTTTAAAAATATATTATAAAATAAAAGATTAAAAATTTGTATTTAAATTTTAAATCAATATTTATGTCAGAAACAAAATCCTAAACTATACCTATTTTAAAGGTAAATATCATCTATATCCAAAATCAAAACATAGGAGTACCCTATAATATTTTAAATTTTATTAATAGTTATTAAATAGCCATTTTGTTTAATTAACTCTCATTCAACATCTAATTTTTCAAATAATATTTCAAATATTCATCATTCATCATTACTGACCATTTCTATTTTTCTAAATTAATATTTCTATTTTTTTATTCTTTTATTTTATTTTATGTTTTATAAGGTAGGTAACTTTGGAGAAATTATAAAAAAATTATACATTTTTAGTTCGAGAAAAATATTTTAGAGTCGTTTTTCGAATATTAAAAAGTTGATGTCTTAATTTTAATTTTAAAAAAATTGCATCTAATTCAACTGTTATACTTTCAGTTTTTTTTTCTATTATTATTTAGTATTCATTTTATCAATATATCTCATAATTAATACATAATTATTTAATAATATCTCAAATATCCGCACTTTATTATCATACCACTTCTAATGTTTGAACCAATTTTTTTTTATATATATATTTTATATTTGAAAAGTTCATATTTTCCAAACTGGAGTTCGAATAAATATCTGAAAGTCTCATCGCCTTTGTTTTTTTAAGATGAACAAAACTAGATCCATTGATAGTATTTTTTACATTATAAAAAAGAAAATCATCAGTAAAATGCGAGCTCTGTGAAAATTAACCACGAGAGTACTTTGAAAATCAATCATGCGAATTCTTTAAAAAATTAAACATGCGAGTTTTTTGAAAAATCAATGGTGATAGTTCTTTGAAAAATTAAACATGTAAGTTCTTTGAAAAATTAACAATGTTATTTTTTTAAAAAAATCAATCATGGAGTTGTTTGAAAAATCAATATTAAAAGTTGTTTGAAAAATCAATATTAAAAGTTGTTTGAAAAATCAATATTAAAAGTTGTTTGAAAAATCAATCATGAGAGTTCTTTCAAAAAAATCAATTATGCTAGTTCTTTAAAAAAATCAACAATGAAAGTTCTTTGAAAAATCAATCATGCGAGTTCTTTGAACAACAAATAAAAAAATAAAAAAATATCATTAATGGATCCACTTTTGTTCGTTTTAAAAATAAAGTCGATTGTACTTTCGGATTTAAAAAAAAAACTATATCCATTGATAGTATTTTTTGAATTTTTTTTAAAAATAAAATTTCATCAGTAAAATGCAAGTTCTATGAAAATAAATCACGAGAATTCTTTGAAAATCAACCATAAGAGTACTTTGAAAATCAATCATGTGAATTCGTTGAAAAATTAAAAAAGGAGTTCTTTGAAAAATCAAATATGAGAGTTCTTTGAAAAATCAATCATGAGAGTTTTTTGAAAAATTAGACATGTGAGTTCTTTGAAAAATTAACAATGTTATTTTTTTGAAAAATCAATCATGCGAATTCTTTGAAAAATCAATCATGCTAGTTCTTTTAAAAACAATATTAAGAGTTGTTTGAAAAATTAATCACAAGAGTTCTTTACAAAATTAATTATGCGAGTTCTTTGAAAAAAATCAACCATGAGAATTCTTTGAAAAATCAATCATGCGAGTTATTTAAACAACAACTAAATAAATTAAAAAGAATATCATTAATGGATCTACTTTTGTTCGTCTTAAAAAACAAAGTCGATTGTATTTATTTTTTTCGGAACTACGGTTTGAAAGATACGGACTTAAAATTTAAACAAAAAATAAGAAAGAAAAATTTGAAACAAATAACTCCTATATAAAGTAGATAGGGTATTTTTGTCCGTTATTCGCCCTGATGTACCAATTGACTCTATCATATTTTTAGGTAGTTGGTAATAAGGAAGTTGAGTAAGTATTTACTCGTACTTTTCTCTAATAAAAATAGCTATAAATTTACCTATTTAATTTTTATTAAAAATGGTAATTTAAAAAAATCTTTATAAAATAAAAGATAAAAAGTTTAATAAAAAATTGGATCTAAATTTTAATATAGCATTTATGTGTTTTACAAACTATACATATTTTAAAGGAAAGTGTCATCGAAAGGTTTCTTAAACTTAAACCATAGTGTCATATAATATCTCAACTTTTATTATTGATTATCTAATACCCATTTTGTGTAACCAACTCTCATTCAATATCCAATTTTCCAAATAATATCTCAAATACTCACGATTCATCACTAGCAACCACTTCTAATTTCTTAAACTAATGTTTTTTTTTCTTAATTTTTTAAGGGTTTGTATATTTCAAACCGGAGCTCGAAAAAAATCTGAAAGTATCAACGACTTTAATTTTTTAAGACGAACAAAACTAGATCCATTGATAATATTTTTTAAAAAAAAATGTCGCAGTAACATGCGAGCTCATGCATAACAAACACGCGAGACCAAATATAAAAAAAACATGCGGACCAAGCATAAATAAAAATGCGAGATCATACATAAAAAAATATATGAAGCCGTATATAAAAACTATGGGAACCCAAACTTAATAAATCATGTGAGGCCAAACACAACAAACATGCGAAACAATGCATAATAAATCATGTGAAACCAAACATAATAAAGTTGAGAGATCTAAACATTATTAAATCATGTGAGACGATGCATAATAAACCACGTGATCAAATAATATATTTCTGCATGATCTTACATGTTAGGTTATTTTTGATCTCGTGAGTTAGTAACGAAAAAAATAATCAACCTTTTTTTTAAAAAATCAAATAATAACATTGATCAATCTAGTTTTATTGATTTATCATTTATTTGTACTTCATCTTATTTTAAATAAAAAAGTATAAGTTTCAAAAGTGTTATTGAATCATTGATTCAAGTAAATTAAAAATAAATAAAGTAAGAAGTAGCAAATAGATATTAAAAATAACAAATTAGTTGATTATAGAATGGAGAAGTTGGTTAATAGGCTAGCGAGTCGAAACAAACAAACAAGAGAGAAAAATAATTTTGTTAAAGAACATAAAAGTCCTAATCAATAGAAGTGTATTCCTTTCATCCCTGATCCCACCACATTTTAAGTGGATTTCATTTTACGTATCGTTTTCCATGAATATTTTTCATAAAAAATTCCTTTTAATAAAACAAACAAATAAACTCAATTATAGAACACAATAAATAATATTAAAATTATATTGATGCATTAAAACGACATCTAGAATACAAAACAATTATCGTCCCATAAAAAGAAGTAAACTAGACAACACAAACAACCTCGACCAACCTCGACACAAACAAAACAAAACTACACGGCACAAACAACCTCAGACCTATCTCAACACAAACAAAACAAAACTAGACGACACAAGCGAGCCTTATAACAAGCTCAATAGTGCTTTGTCCACCGCCGGTGGCAAGGAACCCATCTCATCATAATATCCTAAGATATAGCAACCCGACTATTTTTTTTTAACCTCTAAACGATGTTTAAATCCAAAACGAACGAAAAATATTCTTTAAAACAACATAAAATGGGAGGGTAAAAATAGTATTCATAACCAGAAGATACCTGGGCCATGCTTGAACCATGAGTTGAAATGGGTTTCTGGTCTTAGGCATTTTAAAGTGGTGTTACATGACCTCTAACCATACAAATTCATGTTTAGGCCTCAAATATTTGTATGGTTACAAATTTGTATTAAGACCAACTATAACTTTTTTAAGGCCTATTTACACCTAAGCTTATTTTATAAGCTGGAAAATATTACGCTAAACCTTAACATTTTATGACCTTATCCATAGTGATTACTAATAGCAGGAGATGCAACACAAACCGTTCACTTTCAATTCACCAATTATGTCTAATCCTTGTGCAAGAAAAAAAAAACAGCTTTCATATAGAATAATAAAGAAAAAGAAACTGAGGTTGAAGACTCATGTTTATATCATCCTTCAAAAGAAAATGCGAAACTTATTCTGATGAGAGATACTGGGGACGGAATAGAAAACCTCACACAGCTTCTATTTCCGGTTCACTTTCAATTGGAACGCGAGGCGCCTTATTGCCGCCTCTCAAACGCGTAGAGACCTTATCGATGGCAGAATTTAGTTGGCTGATTTTTTCATTCAACGTGTCCCTGGTTTTCTGCATCAGCGATTAGATATATGTTAAATTTGAAGGGAAACTACAAAATACTAAGATAAAGGGAGATGTATGTTTGACAATAGTATTAGAAACTCACCTCAAAACCTTCGTCGTAATATACTGGTCCTCTAGGCCTACGAAATCCGTATTCATCTTCATTTAACAAGGATCTTCTGATCTGAAATGGCGAGAGAAGGTATATATTAGACAGCTTCAACATGAGATGAGGAGTAAGAAACAATAACATTAGATCCTCAAGACAATAATAAAGTAAATGACGGTTTTGATTATAATAACGAAATCAGTTGAAAGAACAGAGCTTGCAATGTTCGACAGCGAAAAACTAAATATGCCTTTACCATGCCACATGATGATAAGCGTGAAATAGAGATGTAGCAAATTCAGAATTTAATAAATGGTGTAGGGGACATGAGTTACTCAGAGAGTAACCAGCTGCTGCACCACATTTGTATCTACACCAGGTTCCAACTACAGCTAGTGCATAACAAGTGGAAATTCAATGGAGTTTACTTCAGAGGTTTCTAGGGTAATGGTAAATGCAAAACCACTTTGTATATCTTATGACCATGAAAATAAAAAATGTCATCAAAGTGGGAAAAATGTTCGACGAATAAAAAGAAACTGTTCTGAGTCCTCAAATGGACGTAACACAAGTCAGTCAATCAAAATAATTATACGACAATGCGAAGAACAACTATCGATTCACCTGTGGTGCAAAGACATAAGCTAGTGTCCCAAACACTGCACCCCCAAGAAGAAAACCAGCAACAAAATCACCGCCACTACTCTTACTGCTGTCACTGCGTACAACAAATCGAAAATCATGAGATGAGAATATATTAACATTTGTCTTCACAAGCAATCTAAGTAAGCATACCTAACTATAAACAAACAGCTGAGTTCAATACTTGGAAAGTGAAATACTATATTGGGGCCTATAAAATATCAATGACAACTCAAAAAATTTAGCTCTTTACCTTCTATTCGCTAAAATAAAGAATACTCAAACTCTGACTAGTAGTAGTAGTACCCAGTCCCACAATAAGGTGACCAAAACGGGAAAAGAACAAAGTTATAGCTATGCTTCCATATAAGGGCATAGTATCAAAGAAGCGGAATAGGTTGATAAAGACTACTAGGCAGGCATACCAAACCAAAATGGAGTCAGTATAAAGCACAATGACGTACCCATACTCTGCCGAGACCGTAAGGTTGCGTCTGGATCCTCTTTGGACACTCACTCTTGATGTTCTACCAAATGAACCAAACTTGGTCCGAGAGATTTGGGACCCCTTCAGATGAGATCCACCTATACACCAAAACTCATCAGACAGACAAAAAACCAAACAACTCCTAAATCATTTTGCGATAACAATCGAATTGAGTATCTACGCTAATCGAGATTGAATCAGAGTTTCAATGCAACACTCAGACTCGGATTTTCATACCGAGTAAAATCAATGAAATCAACTAAAAATGGGAAATGAAAAAGCTTAGAATTCCCAAAGTGTAAACCTAAGTATAATTACCTAAAGGATCGTAAAACGGAACTTCTAAACCTGCATACATCTAGAATGGATTCGAAAAGGGAGAAACAATAGATAATCGATGTTAACAAGGGGGAGAGATATGATTGGTACCTGAAATGGAGACAGGAGTCAAACAAGATGCCATGGGAGAGACTGAGAAAGAGCTGAAGAGATCCTGAGAAAGAATGAAAGACGGAATGGGTGATATGATTTCTGGTTGGAAATCCCGATACAGAAGTGGGTTTATTTAGCTCAGCTCACTTGGATATCTAACTGCACACATCATTTTAGACCAACATTTTGGTCCTTTCGACCTAAAAATTGGTCACATTTATTTTTTTTATTTTTGAGCATGTTTTATTTAATGATCAATAAAATATGTTAATATAGTCCATAGCCCCGGGCATTCGTAGCGAAAAAACTTATAGCCTTGGACAAGGGTCCATATTAACGAGTCAATATAGCTACAAAAATAGACACAAGTTTGGGGATATATCGGATAAAGGGTGATAAATACGACATCTATTAAAAGAGAATGGCCAAACTCAGCTGAAATAGTTTTAAAACAATAACACGGGAAAAGGAAACTCCCACGCCAAAACAAAGTTGAGTAAAAAGATGGAGGAAAAATCAAATCGGTCGAATAATTATAGTATCAATAAATCAACAACAAAAGTTCAAAAATATATCGGACGATATATATATATATATATATATATAAATGACAGCAACAAAACAAATACACACCAAAACAAATACGACGTTGTTGAAAAAAATAATTCATGTTTTATCTCAAGTCAATTATAGTGATCAAAAATAAATTCAAATTTGGTGTTCGAAATATTCCAAATGCAATAAGTGAAAGTACATTCATAAAATGATATGTTTAATAGATTTAGTACAAAAGTTACATGGAACACAATCGAGAGGGGAAGGGAATGTTTATATTCAATTACATAGAACATAATCGAGAGAAAGAAGGGCGGATGTTTATATCATAGCTTAAAAGTATTTCTCAAGTAGTCAACTTGCTAAGAATGATGAGTGAAATCGTCATTTGTTTGATGTTCAAATGTTGGATCCCGGCCTTGAGTATCTGCCAGGGGATTGCTCAAGGTTGATGGTGCCTCAAATTCATCATCATGTTTCTTGGGGGTGTCAATCATGGTTTCAGTTGTATCGGACTTGTTACCTCCCTTGTCTTGAGGTTTGTTATCAGCTGCCATCTGTTTGTCTTTGGTGCTAGTTTTATGGGATGGTTTTGCTTGTTGGGCAGTTTGCTTCGGCTGTGTGCTAACTGACGGTTTTTTCTGTGGGGTAGCATTTGCATGGGCTTTTCGATGCTCCCGGTGCTCATTTGTTTGTGGGTTGGATTCTTGCTTGCGTTACCACAACATCTTTTTCGGTTTCCATCAATGGCGAGCTTCATGGTTTCTTTCGTGGGCAACGAGGCTTAAGGCAAAGTGATCCCATGTCCCCTACTTTATTCATCATTTGTCTTGAATATCTATCCCGATTGTTAAAGAAGAGATCGAGTGAACCGGGCTTTAAATTCTACCTGAAATGTGCCCGCACGCACACCGCCCATCTTGCTTTTACAGACGATTTGATGCTTTTCTCACGAGGGGACGAGACATCGGTTAACATCCTTATGGATTGTTTGGGACATTTGGAGGATGTATCGGGCCTCTCATTGAACCCTACTAAATCCACAATATATCTAGCCGGAGTTAATGAGATTGTCTATGATCGGATTATGGAGAGAGTCGGATTTGAAGTTGGCACATACCCTGTTCGTTACCTGGGGATACCTCTCGCTCTAATGACGGTTTCAGTTACTAATTTTGCTCCTTTAACTGCAGCTATCTCGAGTTACATTGAGAAATGGGAGCACATGAAACTTTCTTACGCGGGAAAACTTCAACTGATCACATCCGTGCTTCAAGGAGTAGAATGTTTTTGGTTCCGCGCTTTTCCTTTGCATTCGGCGGTCCTTAATACCATCCGCTCGCTCTGCCTCAAGTTCTTCTGGGGGGGTAGACCAGCTCGGATTGCATGGGACAAAATTTGTAAACCGAAGGAAGAAGGAGGTCTTGGACTTAAAGATATAAGAGTTTGGAATCGTGCTCTTCTTACCTGTTCGATATGGTTATTTCATTCGGGTTCCGAGTCTTTATGGGTGAAATGGGTGCACGAGTATTATCTTCGAGGACAAACTATCTGGGACTACCAAAGACGAGATAGAGACAGTCATCTCATTCGAAAGCTTCTTGATATTAGAGATTCTTTGATTCAGATATTTGGGGGCCGAGACCATGCGATTCGGGGTCTTGAAAGTTGTGTTTTGGATGGAAAGTTAATCACAAGCCGTATCTATGAAGCCATGAGGACAAAGGGTGAACCGTGTCCGATGCTATCGAAGATATGGAAGAGATACATCCCACCGAAATACACTTTCAC
This sequence comes from Limnanthes douglasii subsp. nivea, assembly GCA_036936605.1. NCBI lineage: Eukaryota > Viridiplantae > Streptophyta > Magnoliopsida > Brassicales > Limnanthaceae > Limnanthes > Limnanthes douglasii. Next base: position 325,096,147 of record JAUPFV010000002.1, read on the forward strand.
CGTCTGGCTTGCATTCAACCGTCGTCTGGCCACAAAAGACACACTTCACTACATGGATTTGCCTAACATCAGTTGCCCCTTTTGTAGGTATTCTGATGAATCGAGTGCACATATTTTCTTTTCTTGCAGGTTCAGTGGATAAATATGGGGTCGTATCAGAGCATGGTTGGGGATTACTCGCGCAATAACCACGCTTGACAGTGCACATAAATGGATTAGGAAGGAGCACCGGGGCACATCCTACCGATCCCGCGCCATCAACCTTGCATTCCAAGTTACTGTTTTTGAGATTTGGCGTGCTCGAAACCGCCTTGTATTTGATGAAGAGATCGTGACTCAAGACACCATTTTCACTCGAATCACCCTTACGACTTTGAAGACTTTATTCCGCTTATATCCGCATTATCGACTTGCATGTTAGATTTCTTTTGGCTTATTGATGTACTCAGTTTTCCTGATTTTATTTGTAAAGTCCATTAGTGATTTGTACTCTACAGAGAGATCTTTGAACTCTCTGAACGATTGTAACCTTGTACATCATATATATACAAATCCACATTTACCTAAAAAAAAGAATGATGAGTCATAATATAAAAGAGTGACACAATATATTGTATTTGTATACTAACTTGGCTCACTCGACACAGAAGTGGACAAAAGATGGTATGATAAGTGATCTTAATTGTATAATTTACATTCATGCTACCGACAGTCCAACAATGGTCATCTTTACTGTCTGTACTTGGAGGGGTAGCGAGGTAATGAAGTTGTTGATCTCATGAAGGCTGTTATGATTACTAGCACTACAATACCTGATTCGGAAAAATCAAGACTAATAACCATCTAATATAATGTCGAAAACCTTGAGATTGTTATTGGGTCTTGAATCACGGATGATACTTTTTCTATGGTGGGATACCAAAAAAATGGAAAGTAACCACATGTCGTACCAGAAAGAGGTGGATTTTGATCTCTACTTAATACATTTTAATAGCAAGAGGCCTAAGACACATATATTTTTCCAGCCCCAAAAAGAGAAGAACCAAAGTTTGTGTTCCAAAATTTATTATATTCTTTTTTGTTTGGTTATGTCTAAACTGTTGACCATTTGGCTAAGTAGTTCCATCCATTGTTATAAGTAGTTCAAATCTCTACCAAAATTACATTTACTGAAAACACTAAGTTAAACTCTAAATACACTAACCAGTCGTAAAATTTAAAACATATTCTCACCCACCAAACTACCCTTTCTTCGTCTTTTTTCTTACCTTATCATCTTCTTCCTTCAAAAATCTCAAGAACCAAGACTAAAAAAACTCTAAAAAATCGTCAATTTCAGGTTCGAAAAAACAACTATGCATTATCATCTACTAAAACAAACAATGGACAAAGAAAAAGAGTAAGAAGATTTTTCATTTATTGGTTTTTATTTTTTATAGTTTTTGAACTGATTTTGGTAGATCGAAATAATTTAGGGTGTTAAATTAGTTAAATCTATGGTTATGATTATATTTGTAATTAAATATTGTTGTGGTTTGGTTTGATTTATGTTAGATTAGGGTTTTATGAAATTTTGTTGTTTCTCGGAGAACAATAGCTGGTTTTTGCAAGTATTCTTCGTTTCCGTTGGTGCGAAGCATTCGAACCGTTGGGGTATGGTCTTCACATTGGCAGGCTTTAAATTAAAGTAGGGAGGATTTAGTCCCCGCTAGTGTGGGTTACTAGCCCCAGCGGTGGCAAAGCTTTCCCACCATCGGGGTTAGGTGCCCACGCTGGTGGGGACTAAATTATCCCTACTTGAAGTTTAGTCCTCGTTGGTGTGAAGGACCAAATATGGAGGTGCGGATGCTTCACACTGGTGGGGGAAGACCAATTTTATGTTCTTCACCGTTTTCCAATGAATGCGAAACCAACTAAAATATTTTCTTATTATTAAAGGAAAAAAGTTCTAGCCAGGAAAAACCCTTCAAAGGTTGGCGTGATGAATGCCGGAAAAAGGTCGGAAAACCTAATTTAAAAACGTTTGTACGCACTCGGGTAATGGTAGAAGTAGTGGCTCTCATGTGGCAGACGGTAGTCAGGTTGATCATTCCGAGCATACAGAGCGGTCAATACAACGTAACAGGTTAGGAACTGCTAGTGAACAAGGTTAGGGTAACGTTCGCGGCATAAGTACTCTTCGGGATGAATCACCTATAGAGGATTCAAGTAATGAGGAAAAATATCCTCAAATTCGTATCCAAGTACGTGTCACCGATGCAAAGAGCCTAAAAAATTATTTATATCTCAAAACAGTGTCATATTTTTCCCAACTACCTACACCATGAGGCTTATAACACATTCATTGGAATGTAATTCATATAATTTATATCTCACATTATTTTCTTTTTTGTTCCGTTTATATCCATATTAATTTTGTAGCTGTATATGTTTTTAATTATTTCATTCTCGTCCGGGTATTACCGTCCATGCTAAGTACGGAATCCTCGGCCAATAGGACTTAATCAACCAAAAATGTGTGAATAATACTCTTCAAGCCACTCTATTCTAGTTGATGATTTGCAACTTACATAAACTCAACTCAAACTCACAGTTGGACGAGGTATTTATTGAACACTGGTATCAAGAGATGAACACCTTCTAGTTCTCCTTTGGCAAGATGATTATCAAGTTTGGCGGTGTGTTTTTCATTACCGGCCTCCCCGTGGTATGGAAAATAATCAATCCGGATACGAGCAACACTTATGGTGAGATTTATGCCATTTACAGTTCTTTTTTGGGAGTTACGCTTGGGGAGATTCAAGAAGAACTTGAGGACCAGAATGGGTTTGGTTTTGGTCTTAGATGGCTTGGGAGAAGTTTACATGAGATGATTATTTGGTAACTACACCGAGTGTATCGACACTATGACTTTACATGCCACATCTACCTACATTATGTTCATGTTTGGTTGTACCATATTCACAACCACAAGCCAAAAATCCATGCAATCATATTTCTTCTATTTTTAGCACATAGATAGGCTTGGTGACACAGCGTCGTACATGCGCGTTGGCGTGGCTTTACAAAGGTTTGGGAGGAGTTTCAAAGATGTCTCTCAAGAGTCTGATTGGTTTCTCCGGGTTGTTAAACTGCTAGATCTACGACCATTTCCCTTATATCCGACCTAATTTTAAAAATGTATATAGTATTTCAAATCCAAAAATTATAAGTTGGTTACCCAAAAAACTAACTGGGATAAATGTTTGGCGAAAGACTTACTACCGCGGTGTCATTGTCGGTCTAAAGAAGAATGATGTAGGTAGTGTTATTTAACTACTGTTAATTTCAGCATCACAGATTAGTTAATGTGTTTGTTTATTTTATAGATTATTTTCTAGCTTTATGTTAACATAAATGAGGGGTTTTTGGATAAGAAGATTGGTTTGTTTAGGGCTGTCAAAAAAATCCGAAATATTCGATATCGAATCTGAATAAGACGGATAATATCCGTATTCGAAAGAAAACGGATAATATTCGTATCCGAATTCGTATTCGAAAATAGCGGATATGGATATAGTCATATCTGTATTCAAAATATCCGATATCCGAATTTTATAAATAAATATATATATCAAATTTATATTTAAGCATATTTTTTAGCTATCCCACATCGTAAAAAACAAAACAAATTACTAACAAAGTTAGCTATAAATATATAGGGTTGCTTCTTTAAAAAAAAATTTATCCCACATCTAAAGTTGGAAAAAAGAGTCCCTACCAAGCTGTTTATAAAACACCTGGTTGTTTTTTTAACAAGTATATCATTTTTAGATTTGTGACTCTTATCCCACATTTAAAATGTGGAAAATAAATGCTACCAAAATTTCTATAAAAGACATGGTAGCTTTTCAAAATAAGTATATTTTTCTTAGTCTTATCCCACATCTAAAATGGGAGTATGAATTTCTACTAAGGTGCTTCTAAAAGTAGCCCATCCAATAGTGCAATTAGTTAAAAAAAAAATTAGTGGAAATTCGGATTCGGATATTATCCGTATCGGATAATATCTGTCGGATACAGATTCGGATGTTGTTTTTTACAAAACTTCGGATTCGAATTCGGATTCGGATAGTGATTTTGGATTTCGAATTCGGATTCGGATATAGGCAGATTCGTATCCGAAATATCCGTTTGACAGCCCTAGGTTTGTTTTGTAATCCTATTTGAATTATGAATACGATTGAAGTATACATATTGGATCGAGTGATACATCAATTTGGTTGGATCTAAAAGAAACCACTACATCCTCTTGCACCTAGAACTCTTATGAAGAAAGAAGATAATGTGTGATATCATTATGACACTCGGGATTGGGAAAACTGGCGGTCGCATTTGTATGTCATTGATAGGTATACACGACCTTAAACGTATATTTGGTAAAATGAATTACTTATGTTGACAAAGTGGTTGGTATTAACCAAACCGAATCCAATTTCCAACCTGTTTGACATCGCAAGAGGTGCACCTCTTAATGGTAGAAAAGTGAAACTAACATCAACAATAACCGATTGTCCTAGAAAGTGGATTATGCAGTTAAACATAGATGCGATTGCAACTCCTATCTTAGGCATTGCCATCCAATTCTCTATAGTAGACGCGTCGCTAGAGCACTTTACACGTTCCATAATATCAATTAAATCCACCATGATAGTAAATATTTTCACGTACATTGATGCAAAATCCATAAGCTCATTCTAGACGGAATCTTCTATCAACCTCCATACATCTTATTGTCCGTTCAAGGTAAACACAATTGAACGGTACCCACAGTTTCCATTGATTTTAACTTCGTTGATCAACGTTATGACTAAACCAGATGGGGAATTGGTATGAGTAACCATTAGGATCAACTAAAGTTTCTTTAGCCAGCATCATAGCACTTGACCTACAACCAACTATTCCACTAGAATATATCATTCAAATTGTGTGTGTATGAAAACTGCTCCCTTTTTTGTAAACTCCACTCCTCCTACAAAATTTACGACCTGATATCTCGCTCTATCTATATAAAATGACCGATGAAATTTTGAAACACTTTCTTAGCGATGGCACACTCGCTTTGTTGGAGGCTATCACATGTTCGTGATACAATTTGTTATGTTTAGTAGATAATTTAGATGCAAATATAGATAACTTATGTTTGGAAGGTGGACGACCACGTGATCAAAATTAGTTTATTTTTTGTTTTTAAAATATAAACTAATTTTAACCGAGGGATAGAAATCAGAAGTATTTCTCAATAGAAAATTGACAAGTGTTGGTAAGTAATTGATTTGCTTTAATCAACTTTACAGCTAGCTTAGCCTAGTTATGGTTATATATATATATATATATATAGATGAAATGAGACATGTCAATAACTACAAACTTGTAAACGAAAAAATATTTCAGATCTATAATATGGAATAAAGTACGACCAAATATTTATTGTTTTTAAAAACTTACCTTAACAGAAGGAAACATGGGTATATGAATGACATTAGTTTTTTATAAATTAGTCTAAAAATTGTAATACATGTTCGTGTCATCTCGATTTATCATGTACGTGAATGAGAATAAGTTTATTTCATGTGGGATTCTTTGAGATTAATTCTAACTTATCGTGTTTTCTTACCTTCCATACGAAACTGGACAAGAGGTGCTCAAGATGTAACCGATAAAATTATCAAACCTAAGTTTAATTAGGTGAATGAAAACCTCGTTCATAAAAGAGATGGATAAACGTGTGATGCTTAGTACAACCATGTGAAGATTTTCGTGCATGAAACTAGCTAAGCTCGATTCTATTTTTTTCTTATGTTTTCATTTACTTTTTTAATTTAATGTTAACTGAGTTGTTTTAAAGGTAAGTGTTTTCAACTTAGACATTTATTTGATAAATATTTAATAGTTATAACCGGATTAGAATCCAAACATTTGAAAGCTCTAACATAAATTTGGGAGATTTTTATAACATTTAGGTTGCAAACATGATTTGTAGTATACAATTCTTATCTGACACATGTCAAGATATAATTTGGAATCATAGATTACTTTATCTAACATGTATGGGAAACCCCGATTTGTGGCCTAGCTTTTGTAATTTATATATTATCATTATTTATATATTCAATAATTATTATTGATATTAGACCCTAGATCTACAATATTCTTTTATGTACCAACAAATTTGTGTACTTGACACAAGACATTGACAAAGTATCGACAATTAAAAATGACTTTGGTAAAAGATTTTTTGATATTGTGGTCTTTAGAATGTACTCATTTATGAGAAAAATCAAGTAATCCCACCACCGACACTGTATAGCCGTGATAAAGTTTATATTATGTAGTATTATCAAAAGAAGCTTCACGTTTATTGGATGTTTGACCTTACACACGAAGATCAATAAATGTCATTAAAGGCATTATAATTGCATTTAAATGACAAACCCTAGACGAGCATCTTAAGAATACTAGCTTGAACTCATTTGAAGAGAAACTTGAAGCATTTAATAAAGCTAAGTATCAAAAAAATAAAATGAGTACATATAAAAGTATCCATCACTTAAAGTATGGATAACGTAGAGGTTGTTTGATATTACTAGATTATTTTTAAGTTTTTAATATTATCTCGTCTATTATCTTCTTATTTTTATCATGCCATCATATACTCTTTTTAATTTAATGCTAATTTTTTTTAAGGTTAATTGGTTTGAAACTAAACATTAACATTAATAGAAGTATACATAGTTTAAATTAAAAACAATTTGAATTACAATATAATTAAGTTACAAACAATTTAGATTACAAAAAACAATATAGAGATTGGTCAGCTTGCAATAATGTTCGTCTCTCTATAGTCGTATTGCTTATGAGGCTGAATTTAAGTGAATTTTGCAATACGGACGAATAATAAAGTCAAATAACCTCGAATCTTAGAGAAAACTATACATTTCTACAAAAGATGAATGGTTTATAGTTGATGAGTTTGGATAACTTAATCACTGCCTACTCAGATTTCTGGACAAGGGAAATTCGGACATAAAACTTGCTACTGAACTATCCGGACAGGACAAAAGTAAAAATGACTAAACACCTTTTGACTAAGTTATATGCTAATCAGCTTAATAAGTAAATGGGTCCTTAAAGTTGATCTGGTTCGATAATTTGACCCGAAATCCCATGAGTCTATAATTAAGGGTATAAATACCCCAACTACTTTCATTAATGAGGGTAATGAACATTTAATACAACCAGACAGCTCAAATCTCTTATTACTTCACACTAAAACATTTAATACTTTCAAAACTTTCCAAAACACTTGACAAAATTACCTTCAGCTTAAAATAAACCTCACCAATAGTGGTCTATTTGAATGGAGGACAACCTATCAAAAATATGATATAACTATAAAATAAAATTTGATTGTTAACATAATAAAAAAATTAAATCGAATGTTTTACTTATGTTAACGAAATGATTCTCGTTCACGTGGGTAATGCATATATTTTTCTCTCAGTGAGAGACGTAAGTAAGTTATGCACCTAGTTAGAGAAATTGTATATACGATAAATTTAAACAAAGATATAATGTTTAACAAATATCGAGTACTTTAATCTAGTTAGCTTAATTAACAACTAAAGAGAAACAATCGATCGTAGTTAGTTTAACGTATATTTTTTTGCGTATGCCATAAACTTGGTCATACAAAGGCAAGTATGATCAGATGACCTTCATTAGTTCTTGTCTCACACGCGACCAATAATATTGGCCTTCAAAATAATAATAAACTTCAACTTTAAAACTATAATGAACATCGTACCTTATATTATTACGTTACTAAGATTAGTTAAATTATTTATTAGTTTTTAGTCTTTGAATTATGTTTGGAGGTTCGTTTTAGGCAAATTCATCATTTTTCTTTGGAAAACTAAAGTTTTCACAGTGGTTGTAACTGTTAATAGGGTCAGAAGGCTAAAAAAAGATTGTGTGGTTGCGTTATTATTTCATTCGATGACATGCTTAAATATGAATTCTCGTGTTTGATCGAACTAGTTTTAACCATTTTCCACGCTCTTTCATCTTGAGGGTTCTTTGGTTGGAACAACTTGAGTTATTTTTGGGTTAAGTAAAACATTCGTTATGATATATAGTCTCTGATCGCGATCATAATCACAGACCAAACCACTTATCTTCTAAACAAATTCTCTATAAATTTTTCTTTGTCATATTAACCTTTCAAAAACTGATGATATAACAAGTTATAATACTATTATCTCTTACTAAGGAATTTATCTTGCATGTACACAAAAAACTGTATGTCGTTCTAACACCACATTCACATTCTACTTTATCGAGATTATTGTTTTAGTCAATTCGTAATGGTTTAACATAATATCAAGGGATACCTTAGTGACATCATCCATCACCTATTTGAATATCCAATTATAAGAACATAGATATGACCTTACGTTATACGAACGATGTTTTTATCTTCGTGTGTTGAATACCGAATAAAATATCTAATTTCTCTTATATTAATTCAAAGTTTACTTGATTTGTCCTTATAAACTGCGTTAAAGATTATTTATGCTTTGAACAATGATAGTAATCAATAAAATAACTACTTCTACTATATCAAGTCAATTACTCCAATTTTGTTATATATAGATGAATTAGCTTACGATTAGTTCTCATGTTTTTATAGTGTTTAACCATGTTAGTGTGTGTGCATATAGGAATTGTATGTCTTACAATTTGAGCGTATGTGTTTTAATGTACTCCAAGTCCTTAAGATAGGCTATAAACTTCTCCTTCATGATTGTTATGTTTAATTGTAACTCAAAATCAATTTTCGAATACACAGCCGTATTCCAAGAAGCAAGAAACTTGTCGATTTTTTTTTTCTGCAAACAATTTTTTTGTAACTATAATATTTATGTTATTCTACTTACATAACAAGTATGTCGTGTCTAGAAATATTTTGTCAGTTGCACCCATAAATGCCAATTTATAATCTGTCACCATAATATTCGGCAATATGAACTTGTTTTCTTTCATAAGCACCCTAAGATAATCCAATACCAAGTGTGCTTGGCAAATAAATTTATCATTTATAAAAATAAATGTAATGCAAAATGTTATACTTGTTAAAATAACCCAAAAAAATCCAAACAATGATATTTTATACCGAATATTTTTGTAGACACTATCTATAAGTATAATATGTGGGAATGTCCTTAACACGTAGATGTGTGAAATAAAAAATAAATTTGGGATAACATGCGACTCTTCAAATATCATATTGTTGTCAATCACTTGACGTAGTTATTTTTTTAATTTGTCCATTAAAAATTCATGTGTGATTGACCGTACATCACCAGCGTATGATGTTTGTGTCTCAAATTTTAAATACTATTTACATTGATACGTTATCGAGTTTCGCATTTTTCAAACCGATTCGATTTTTAACCATTTATTTTTTGTTTTTAAAACAAAAACGCTCTAAAAACATCATTTAAAGAAACTTTGTGGGTATGTGATTATATTTTTTGTATAAAACTTCCAAAAATTATTATCTAATTCAACGGGATTCATCATAAGTCTAAAACTTTCAACAATCACGAAGGGCAAAATCTAATGTTGTGTTCAAGCACAATATCTCAATCCTAGTTCAAATAAATATATTTTCAAAATATTTAATTTGGACATCTGAATAAAAAATTGGTTAGATTTCGCAACCTCATATTTTCAGTTGGTATGAGTCAAAATTGAGTTACAAATTTTGACTTCTATATCGAAATTATACTTGATTTTGAACTCATAATTGTTTTAATTTGTTGTAATAAATATTAGAAATATACTAAACATATAGTTTATACTTCAACGCAAGCCGTTCGACTTCTTTTGATTTTATAGTATCCTTTTAATCTATAATAAAGATTTGAGTCAAATGGATTTTTAAATTACTTAGTCTTTCGATGAAATCAAATGAAATTGGTTAATAATAAAGCCGGTTTGATTAGTCATTTTAAATAATTGAAGAGACCGAAGACTAGTGCGGTAAAAAAATCCAAAAAATATGATATCTGACCGAAATATTCGATATTGAATCCGAAGAAAATGGATAATATCCATATTCTCATAAAAAACGGATAATATTCGTATCTGAATATAGCGGATATGGATATAGTCATATCTGTATTCGAAATATCCGATATCTAAAATTTTATAAATAAATATATATAATTTTTTTTATTTAAGCATGTTTTTTAGCTATCCCACATTGTAAAAAGAAAAACAAATTACTAACAAGGTTGACCATAACTATAGAGGGTTGCTTCTTTGAAAATTGTATCTTATTCCACATCTAAAGTTAGAATAAGAGTTGTCACCAAGCTGTTTATATAACATATGGTGGCTTTTCTTAACAAGTATATATTTTTTGTCTTATGACTTATCCCACATCTAAAATGTAGAAAAGAATTGGTATCAAACTTTCTATAAAAGACATGGTGGCTTTTCAAAATAAGTATTTTTTTAGCTTTATCTCACATCTAAATTGAGAATATGAACTTTTACTAAGGTGTCTATAAAAATTGTCCAACCAATAGTGTAATTAGTTAAAACAAATGGTGGAAATTCAGATATTCGAATATTATCCGTCAGATACGGATTCAGATATTATTATTTTAAAAAAATCGGATTCGGATTTTGGTTTTGGATATAGGTAAATCTATATTCGAAATATCGATTTTATAGCCCTACCGAAGATAGAATAGTAAAGTTTTGTTGCGTGAAAAATATTTTGAAAATTAGACGAGAGATCTAACCAGGATATATGGAAGATTCCAACCAAACCCTAAAAGGATTTTTAAGAAAATAATGAAGATCATTATAGTCATAGATCACACCAGTAAGAAGTTAGTAGGAGGTATACTAAACATCTGATAAAGATTTAAATTTCGCTCCTTATATTATGTCTTCTGCTATCGTTACACTACTAATAATTTAAAAAGAAATACTAGATAACACCACTATTCTAGAAACAGGGTACCCATTTTTGTATGCATGATTTTATATAATTGATCGTATCATTTTCTTCTGCTTAGATTATATTTTCTCTACAAGAATAAATTTGAGATACGTTTTAGAAAATTGTCATAAATTTTATCGGGTTTTGTTTTCAGCTAAAGCCTCTTGCCACTTGACAATGATTTATGTATGTTTTGGGACGATACTTATTTTGTTGTTGTTGGAATTTCTCCATTAAGTTGGATCGTCACATGTTTTATCGATGTATCGGACTATCGTTAATATTAGTCCAATAAAAGTAATCATAAAGAAAGGAACAAACTAGTAGATAAAATATGTATCATGGAGTAATTGTATGAATACCAGGTGTAATTCCGAATATATATGAAGGATTAGATTTGGAAATAATCAACTTAAGCAAAACGTAAAGTTTTGGGGTTATTTTGTAAAATAAAATAATATTAGGTTATGGTCCCTAAGATTGGAAATTTAATAAGGATTGATCTTCATTAAGTAACCGTTTGGAAGTTACAAATGGCTAAATAATAATAAATGTTTTCTCAGTTTTCTATATAAAAAGTAAGTCTCACTTCTTGAAAACAACGGTATCAAATACAGAGAGAAAAAAAGGTCTTTAAGAAAAACAAATTGGTTTTCCTTCAGAATTAATAATTGGGTTTTGGTTGTCATCTCTTAGAAGATCATAACCTAGCAAAGGATTCAAAGATCATCTGCTGTAAGTTTTGAATCTGAATATCAAAGAATTTCTACATCTTGTAAGTATTTTTTCTGCATTATTACAGGACTAATTAACTTCGTTGTTTAATAAGTTAGAAAAGAAATCCAAAAAGTATTTCTTACAAGTGGTATCAGAGCCACCATGAAGTTAAATTCTTGAATTTTTAGATTTTCAATTTATAAATTAATACACATATGTATATTTAGAATTAGAAATCCTTAAATTGATTTAGTAGTGAAATAAGCAATAAAAAATAAGATGCAGATCCATAATGGTAAAATACCTTGAGTATAATGGTTACAAAGTATAACTTCTTATTACGACCGTAATTAGGATTCAGTGTTTGCTTCTCAATTATTTATATAATTGAAAAGCTTATCAGGTTTTGGTGTTTGCTTTTCAGTTATTTATATAATTGAAAAATACTGCATATTGTGAGTTTTTATTAAAGATCCGCCAAACTACCTGTTTGAATGTCTAAAATACTAAAATAAAGCAAACTTTGCAAGTAATTGACGTTTGAGTTAATCTATAAATAAATTGTTATTATATTATAAATTGTTGTTATATTATAAGTAATAGCAGTTTTAGTTCATAAAAGAATAAAGCATTTTTCTAGTAAACTGTCGATTTATTTAGACGGAATATTAGCCTTTAAATAATTATCATATAAACCACTACTGCACACAGTTTAAGTAGGCTAATTTTTATGAACCATACCTGCTTGGTGGAACATAACCTAGTTTTATAAAACTGCAGTTATTGATAACTGTTCAGCGTAATGAAACGTGCAGAGTTGTAAAGTAATTATATTTGTCATCATCCTCAAGACGTGGGTAATTAAAGACACGTTTACGTTTGATGTAACGTGGTGTAAAGTGGTATAACAGTTATAATCGTTTAAACGGCTGTATTTAAGATTTTAGTTATACGAATTAACTGTCACATTAGGTAACTATCAAACAACAGGTAGCAGTAAAATTATATATATTAAGTATTATATTATATTATATAATTAAATATATATTGTAGTATAATAATTTAAGGTGTAAATTTAATTTTATTAAATTTATACTTAGACTACAAAATAGTTTGGACATTAAGTAAGGTAGTCGTATAGTATTTCTCAAAATAATTAGTATGTTTTAAGTTGTCCAAACTTAGATATATAATTAATGATCCAATATATCGCCAAAGTGATCTCATTGGTGAATTAATTATTTTAGAGTTTTGACAAGTCTCTTATTGACAAGTATGTAAAATTTAATCAGCCCAAAGGAAGGTTAATGTTTGACATAATTAATCTTAGACACGAGATAATTATTTGTGAATTGGTCATTAAGAAAATTGAACTAGGAAAATCGGCCCAAAGGAAAATTCTCTTAATTAAGCCAATTGGTAAGATCAACAGTAATTATGCTCAAACTCATACATATACAAATTAATATGATTGCCCAAAGGTATCTTATTGATGTTCTAAGAATATGTTTTATTATGCTATGTTTATTTGTTAAATACTATGGAGATTATATGTTAAGTGATGTTTTTGGCTATTTGTTGTTTGTTAGTTATTCTGTTAGCAAATTCGTATCTCTATAACCCGGAAGGCAAAAAGGCACCCACACTTAATGGGAGAAACTTTGAGTTGTGAAAAGAAGATATGTTGCTGCACTTGATGTGCCACGATTACGACTTAGCATTAAGGGTCGATGAACCTAAACCTCGGACTGATGACAGTTCTCCTACGGAGAAGAAAGATTTAGAGGCGTGGGAAAAGTCGAACAGGATAAGTCTAGCGATCATGAAACAAGAAATTCCATTAGCATTTCGTGCTGCTGTTCCACCTGAGATCACCAATGCGAAAAATGTTTCTCGAATAGGTAGAGAAATGTTTTTCCAAGAACGATAAAGTAGAGATTAAGACGCTGCTTATTAAGCTAGCCTCTATGAAATATCGTGGCAAAAGGATTGTTCATGAACACATCTTCGAAATGTCAAACACCGCTTCCAAATTGAAAGCACTTAAGATTGACCTTCCGGAAGATGTTGTGGTAAGATTTTCTTTTCACTATTTCCCTCCTCAGTATAAGAACTTCGAAACTTCTTATAACTGTCAGCGTGAGAAATGGACTCTTAACGAGCTCATCTCTCAGGCAGCGCAAGAGGAGGAAAAGATAAAGCAAGAACATCCAGAAGTGCAAATGGTGAAAGCTCAGATGGATAAGGGAATTAAGAGAAAGTGTGAAGGTACAAATGCACATGCATCCGATTTGGGACAAAAGAAGAATAATGGTACATCTGGTAAAGTGTGTTGCTTCCATTATAAGAAACCGGGGCACTTTAAGAATTAATGTGAAAAATGGAGGGCTATGCTGAAAGCCAGAGGTATTGTCATTTTTATGGTCTGTTCTTAGATCAATTTAGTTTCAGTGTCGAGAAATACTTGGTGGGTTGATACAGCAGCAACAACTCATGTTTGTATTTCTTTGCAGGGTATGATAAGCAACCGACGCCTAACTGATGGTGAAACATCCATCTATACAGTTGATGGCAGTTCATGTTTAGTTCATTCTATTTGTGATTTTTCGTTTGTTGCTTACCATTAGATATTTTTTGTATTTAAAAGACGTATTTTATGTACCTTCTTTTAGAATGAACCTAATTTCCTTTCCGTTGTTGCACAAATTAAGTTATTCTTGTCTATTTGGAAATGAAAGTTTATGTCTTCATTTACATGGTAATGTTGTTGGTTCTGGAAAGTTAATAGCAAATGATAACTTGTATTTATTGGATACTATAAAGGATCACAAAGAGATAATGAATATAGATGTACCTAGAAAACTAAATTATAAACTGGAAAATTCAGCAAAACTTTGGCACAAGCGATTAGGTCACATTTCTAGAAATAGAATTGAAAATCTTGTTTCGGAAGGTTTATTAAGTGAACTGGATTTTTCGAACTTCAACGTTTGCGTTGAATGTATAAAAGGAAAACAGACCAAAGTGAAATGGTTAGATGCATACAGAGTGAAATGGGTCTTAGATTTGATAAATACAGACATCTGCGGTCCGTTCCTTACAGCATCATGGAACGGCCAACGATATTTTGTATTTTTCATTGACGAATTTTCACGATATAGGTATCTATATTTTATTCATGAAAAATCAGAGGCCATTGACAAGTTCAAAGTCTTTAAGACCGAAGTTGAAAAACAACTTGGTAAAGACATTAAGTGCGTCAGATCGAACCGTGGTGGTGAATACTACGGGAGATATGACGGTTCAGGTGAACAACGTCATGGATCGTTTGCAAAGTTCATAGAGGAGTGTGGGATATTCCCTCAGTATACGTGTCGGGTTCGCCCAGCATGAATGGAGTATCTGAGAGACGAAATCGTACATTGAAGGATATGGTAAGAAGTATGATTAGTCATTCAACATTACCTATATCACTCTAGTGAGAAGCAATAAAATGTGCGACCTACCTACTTAATAGAGTTCCGATGAAAGCAACTACTACGACACCGTATGAACTTTGGACTAAGCGTAAAGCTAGTTTAAAACATTTACATGTTTGGGGATGTCCAGCTAAAGCGAAGCCTTATAGGCCGAATGAAAAGAAATTTGACTCCAAAACGGTTAGTAGTTATTTCATCGGATATCCCGAGCATATTAGGGGTTTTAAGTGTTATGATCCTTCCACAAAGAATATATCTAAGACGGGTACAACGAATTTTTTTGAGGATTTAGAGTTTGGGGGGAAGAATTTAGTAACAAACATTCATTTTGAGAAAGAATCGGTAAAGATTCATGGAGGTTCAAACAATGATACTTTGGTATCAGATGATGATATGGTATTTGATAAGGAAATATATCATTTAAGGACCAAAATGTAATTAATAAGGACTTAATTAATAAGTTCTATTAATATAGAGTAAGATTAGGCCTTATAAGAAATATAGGGGCTGAATTGTAAATATTCCTCTATGTAACCGTTTTTCTAACTAACTTACTCAGCCTATTTAAAGAGGCTGAAGAGGTTATTGACACTTATGAAATAATCAGAAGCAAAATATTACTTTCACTACCTAAAATTCTCTCTGTGGATACTTGTGTTCTCTATTCAACTTTTATTCTTACCAAATTGGCGCTAGAAAGAGGGGACGAAGATACCTTGATCGACAGATCAAAAATCGAGTCTCGAGTTTTTTCGTTTTCTGAAGCTTTTCGTTCGAGTTTCTTTTCGTTTTCTGGAATATTTTGTCTAGTTTTTCGCTGAAGATGAATTCAGAAGAAGGTGACAATCCATTTGTTCAAAAGGCTATGGAAACATTGAAATCTGATTTGCAAGAGGCAGGTAAATCAATTCAAATTCAATCAAACCAATTTGATTTCGAAGGTAAAATGAATGAGATGATAAGAAAGGTGGCAGAGCTTGATGAATTGGTAAAAAAGAAGGAAAATAATAATGGCGCTAGACTTAGGTCTAAAATAGCAAGAGGCGATCAAGATGATCAGTCGGATCCGTCAAATGACGACGGCGACGTTCAATATGAACAGCGTAAAGCACATTTTGAACGGAAAAAAGAGTATAGTGGAATAAAAAGAAAGGGAAAATTGCAGAAGCAACAGTACGTGGATTCTAGTGATGAAGAGGATTTCGAAGATTCGGAGTCAGATGAAACACCGAGGTACGAACATCCTCGAGGCCAGTCAAGAGGAGGAGGACATGAACTCCGGTCAGCTAAGGTGTATAAGGAAGGAAGGCAAAGGAAGGAAAGGCGAGTATATTCGCCTCGGAAATATTCGCCTCAGAAATATTCGCCTCGAAAATATGAAGGTGAGTCAAGTTTATATGCTACTGTGGGGATGAGAAATGAAGACCAATATGTTCAAGGGGTCGACTGGAGGGACTCATTATTGATCAGGGAGATTAGATCTGTGCTGCTTCCGAGGCGGTTTGACATTTCCAAAATTGACAAGTTTGATGGAACTCAAGATCCCGATGACCATATAGAACAATTCAAAAACTATATGACTAATTTCGAAGACGACGATAAATTGGTGTGTAGAGCATTCTCTCAAACATTTAAGGGAACTGCACTAAAATGGTACAACAAGATTCCTAAGGAGTCAATTGCAAATTTTAGAGGCTTCTACACAGCTTTTCGAAGACAGTTTGTGGGAAGCAAAGAAATGAGGGCTAATGGGGATACAATAATACAATGCAAGCAAGCTGTGGGAGAAAAGTTAAAGGATTATACCAAAAGATTTGTGTCAACAAAAGCTGGACTAGATGATTGTGAAGAGGTGGTGGCTATGGCGGCGTTTAGACAAGGATTGTTGCCAGGATATTTAGCAGATGAGACTACAAGGCGTAGGGCATTAACATTTGGAGCTCTCATGGCTCAGGTTGAAGATCAGATCAAGGTCGAAGAGTCGACGCGGGTTCGAGGAGGAGGCAGTACTATTCAGAAAGGGAATAGTCAAGTGAACACTTCGAACAATAACTCATCGCGTCCGAGGGGTAATCAAAACGTTTCTAACCGAGGAGCTTCGAGCTCGTACCAAAGGGGTTATAATCAACACAATTCTAATAATCAACAACAGTTCAGATCCAGATCGAATGTGTGGGTAAGACCAGAATATTATGCGGATTTGATTGAAAGTGTGGCTTCGATATATGAGAAAACCAGGGGAACGGTAAATTTCAGAAAGCCACCAGCGATTAATAGGCCAAGAGAGGAACACAATAACAAGTTCTGCAGGTATCATGAAGATATTGGGAATGATACAAATGATTGTATTGCTTTGAAGAAAGAGATGCAGATTCTGATAGAAAATGGAAAGTTGCTGGAGTATGTAAAAAAGAATGCTAAAGCTGCAACTCAGAAAATTGGTAATCCTAATTCTAAGCAGGAAACTGCACTGATGATTTTAGACGCTGCAGGTGAAGAGTTTGATGTGGCTTCGGAATATGTCGACCCAGACCCTAGTCGATTATTGTTGATGTCAGTAGATGAGCCGATGCGTCAGGGACGTGTTCGAGATTTGTGTGCCTTCTTTGAGTCACTGACAATATTTGGGGGAGATTCAATGACTAACAACACTAATAATTCGAGGAAGAGACATATAGTGAAATTTAACGCGTCAAATTGAGGGAGGAGCATCGGCGCACCTAAGCAACAAGAGGGATGTCCCCTTTATAATTTTCGATGGGGATGACTTGAGAGGAACTACTGGGCCACATGAAGATGCAGTGGTCATAGGAGCAGAAGTATGTGGGGTGGAGATTCGACGAGTGTTAATTGATACCGGGAGCTCTGCTAATGTGTTGTTCAAGTCAACATATGATAGATTAACCGCTCCGCCTCGAATAGAAAAGTCAGAGAGAACTATCATTGGGTTTACTGGTGCAACAGCAAATGTGATAGGGGAGTTCGAAGGTGAGATTTCTTTGGGAAAGGGGCCTTTCAAAAAGAAAGTACAAGTACTTTTTATGGTGGTAGATTGTCCATCGAGCTACAACGCTATTTTTGGAAGGTCGTGGCTGGCTAAAATGTATGCTATAGTCTCTATGGTTCATCAATGTTTGAAGTATGTGATCGAGGATCGAGTCGGCGTAGTTCGAAGTGATCAAAAGGTGGCAAGAGAGTGTTACGCTGCTGCGTTTAGACTACGTGGCAAAAGTACTGATGATCCGATGGAGAATTAGCAGTTTGGGGGGTTGTCTTCTGGTGGTACAGACGAGGGAATTGATGATCCGAGGTCAACCCCGAGTTCTGTGGTGGTCAGTGAGAAAATAGAAGAATATGTTTTCAATAATGGCAGGGTACTTCGAATTGGGACTTTGTTGTCTTTATCAATGCGAGAAAAATTGTTGAATTTTTTGTCTGAGAATTTGGACGTATTTGCTTGGAGGTCCGAGGACGTAGTGGGGGTCCCAAGTGATATCATATGTCATAGCTTGGCGGTGGATCCGAAGATCAAGCCGATAATTCAAAAAAGAAGAGCTTTTTTGTTGGAAAAATCTGAGGCCATAGTTGCTGAGGTAGATCGATTGTATAAGATGGGGCATATCAGGGAGTCCAATTATCCGAGGTGGACGGCTAATCCTGTGGTGGTAAAAAAGAAGAGCGGGAAATGGCGAATGTGCGTAGACTTCACAGATTTGAACAGAGCCTGCCCAAAAGATTCTTTTCCAGTGCCTCGAATTGACCAGTTAGTGGATTCTACTTCTGGAAATAAAATCTTGACATTCATGGATGCATTTTCAGGGTATAATCAGATTCGAATGAATCCAGAGGATGAAGAAAGCACAACTTTTATCACCGATCGAGGTTTACACTGTTATAGAGTGATGCCGTTTGGATTAAAAAATGCTGGGTCAACATATCAGAGGCTGATGAATAAGGCGTTTGCTTCATAAATAGGGAGGAATATCGAAGTGTACATCGATGATATGCTTGTCAAGAGCAAAAGTGATGATGAACACATTGATGATTTAGAAGAGACGTTTTTGAATCTCAGAGCCATACAATTGAAGTTGAACCCAGAAAAATGTAAATTTGGAGTCCGATCTGGTAAGTTTCTGGGGTACGTGATTAGTGAAAGAGGAATCGAAGTGGACCCAGAACAATTGAAGGCTCTGATATCAATGTCTTCACCTCGGAATATCAAAGAAGTGCAAATGTTAACGGGCAGGTTAGCAGCTTTGAACAGATTCATCTCTCGTTTTTCAGATAAGTGCTTGCCTTTTTTCCAGGTGCTGCGTCGACCAAATAATTTTGAGTGGACTTCGGATTGTGAAGAAGCTTTTGTGAAGATAAAAAATCTTTTGTCCTCTCCTGAAATATTATCAAAGCCTCGAAAGGGTGAGCAATTATTTTTGTATATAGCTGTATCGGATTATGCAGTGAGTGCAGTTTTGATCAGTGAAGATTCAAGAATTTCGAAGCCCGTCTACTATGTCAGTAAAAGTTTGGTTGATGCTGAAAAACGTTATTTGAAGCTCGAAAAATTGGCATTGTGCATAGTAGTGGCAGCGAGAAAAATGCGTCCTTATTTCCAGGCACATACGATTGTGGTTCGAACTTCCTATCCACTGAAAAATGTATTGCAAAAGCCAGATATCTCAGGAAGGATGATTAAGTGGTATGTAGAATTAGGAGATTTCGACGTGTTATTCTCTCCTCGAACAGCTATCAAAGCACAAGCCTTAGCAGACTTCTTGGTTGAGTTTCATTCGAGTAGACCCGAAGAGGAAAAAGGTGAAAAAGAGAGCACGAATCCAACGTGGACAGTACGAACAGATGGAGGATCTAGTAACAAAGGGTCGAGTGCAGGAGTTGAATTGGTGGCACCAACAGGAAAATTTATGTTTCAAGCTATAAAATTTGGATTTCATGCTTCGAACAATGAAGCTGAATATGAAGCTGTGCTAGCAGGGTTGCGGTTAGCAAAGATTTGTGGGGCAACATTTGTGCGCTTAGAAACAGATTCGCAGTTGGTAGTTAACCATGTTAAAGGGGTTTCAGAAGCTAAAAAGGATCGTTTGGTTTTGTACTTGCAAGAGCTACGAGGTATGATGGCACAGTTTGAAAATGTTGAGGTGGAGCATATTCGAAGAGGTGGCAACACTATGGCTGATTCTTTAGCAACAATGGCTTACTCTGAAGAATGTCCATGGATCGTGACACAACCATTGCCCTCGGTTATATTGAGTTCTGACCAATGTGAATTTGTTGAGGAGGTAGTAAATGATCCGATACGCGTTCGAGGTGATTGGAGGTTTGACTTGTTAAACTTTATTTCGAAGGGAATACTACCTCTTGATAAACACTTGCTCAAGAAAATAAAGTATAAAGCTCTTGGCTATGTGGTATTAGATGGGGTATTGTACAAGAGATCTGCGTCGAAACCTTTGTTACGGTGTTTGAGTAAGCAAGAGTCTCAAAATATTCTATCTGAATTACATGATGGAGATGGGTCAGCTCATTGTGGATT
This sequence comes from Limnanthes douglasii subsp. nivea, assembly GCA_036936605.1. Taxonomy (NCBI): domain Eukaryota; kingdom Viridiplantae; phylum Streptophyta; class Magnoliopsida; order Brassicales; family Limnanthaceae; genus Limnanthes; species Limnanthes douglasii. The sequence continues at coordinate 325,116,950 of JAUPFV010000002.1, forward strand.
CAAAGCTTTAACGCGTAGGGTATTGTTGGCAGGGTATTACTGGCCTACCATAATGCAGGATGCCAAGTTATTAGTTCGAAGCTGTGATACTTGTCAGAGGTATGAAAATTTAATACATAAACCAGCAGTACCCCTAATGACAATATCAGAGGCGGTTCCTTTCGATAGGTGGGGGATTGATTTAGTAGGACCATTACCTACGGCTTCAGGTGGAAGACAAATAATTATTGTTGCGGTTGATTATTTTTCGAAGTGGGCAGAAGCAGAACCTTTAGCTGGGACAAAAGCTAAGGATGTAATTAAGTTTATTCAAAGTAACATCTGCTACCGTTTTGGAGTTCCTCGAAAAATAACAACGGACAACGGTCCCCAATTTAATAACAAGGAAATTGATTCTTTTTGCTCTTCGAAAGGAATACAACAATGCTTTTCTACTCCTTTCCACCCCCAAGCAAATGGGCAGGTAGAAGTTACAAATAGATCTATTTTGGAGGGTTTAAAGAAAAATTTGGCAGGAGCAGGGGAAATGGCCAAATTATCTTGAAGAAGTGTTGTGGGTATATCAAAAAACCCCTAGAGAAGCCACAAAAGAGACCCCTTTTTCTTTAGTTTATGGGATGGATGCTGTGTGCCCTGCTGAATCTACATTGCCTTCCTACAGGTTATTGCAATATTCCGAAGCAGATAATGATGAAGCTAGAAGGGTTGAACTTGATTTGTTAGAAGAGAAGAGGGTTAAGGCACATTTGAATATGGTTCATTATCAGACCTTAATGAGAAGCAGGTACGATGCTAAAGTGAAGAAGAGAGAGTTCAAGATTGGCGATAAAGTATTACGAAAAGTATTTCTTCATACTAAGGACAAACACCTCGGAAAATTGGCTCAGAATTGGGAGGGTCCTTATGAAGTCAAAATGAAGGTCAAGCCAGGTTCCTACAGGTTGTCTGATCGCGAGGGGAGGATGCTCAAGCACCCTTGGAATATATAGCATTTGAAATTGTACTGTGAGTAAAATTGAACTTCGAATTTTTGTAAAACATACATACTCTTTCCTTATCTGTTGGCCCAGAAAGGTTTTAACGAGGTGTCTGGTTAACTATTCTCAAGTTTTTAATAAAATTTCTTTTGGCCATTGGTTGTTTGGTATGATGGGTGATTTATTATTTTGGTAACTTGGCAAAGACTGATCATCTTTGAGAGTTGACTAAGAATAATTTTCCGAAGCAATAGCTTTGAAGAAACAACCAAATTTTCGAGGTGCCACGTCTTATGAGTGCATCTAATTTTCGAGGTACCACGTCTTATGAGTGCATCTAATTTTCGAGGTGCCACGTCTTATGAGTGCATCTAATTTTCGAGGTGCCACATCTTATGAGTGCATCTAAATTTCGAGGTGCCACGTCTTATGAGTGCATCTAATTTTTTGAAGTATCATATTTTATAAGTGCACCAGAGATTTGAAATATTAAGAAAGTTGCTTGTCTCATTGGATAAAATTTGAAGCTTACAAAAAGGACAAACTACTTAATTAAAACACGCAAAAAACAAACGCGACATATGTAAATAATTGTTTAGTTATCATCTTCTTCTTCTGATGATTCATCCGAAGCGTCATCTTCTTCTGAGGAGCTTGGTGGCGCCTCGAATGCTTCCTTTGGACGCTTTCCTTCTGGGATTTGCTTCCAAAATTCTGTTAAATTCAACCGTGGATAGGCCGCATGGATTTCTCGAAGAAGGTCGATAGCTGTATCAGTTTGAGCTTTCTTAATACCATCAAGCCTCACAGAACCAACAGCAGCTTCGGCTTTCTTGATAGCAGCTTTCTTTTCCGCCTCGAATCCTGTTCGAAGCGTTGTCAGTTGAGTTTGACAATCTTCCAGGTCTTTCTGAGTTTTCTTAGCAAGATCTTCAGCTTCGGTAGATTTTTTCTTTGCCTCAAAAATAGCAGTAGAATGTTGAGATTTTAGATTTTCCAAAGCCAATCGATGAGAAGCCTCCAGGGCTTCGATTTCTTCTTTATGATCTTTAAGAAGCTTTCCTTTTTCAGCCTCGAAATCTTGAAGTGCTTTATTTTTCAAAGTCTTTTCAGATTATGTTTCCTTTTTGCTCTTGATTAACTTTTGTGCAAGGAGCTCCAGTTGAGTATGTGAATTGTTCACCTCTTCACATAATTTTTTGGCTGCAGCACTTAAATTTGTAAAAGGTTGGAGAATTGAAGTTACCTCATCGAATCTGTCTGAATTGGGCAAGTTTGATGAGTGATGACAGACAGGAACAATGGCGTTAGATATTGAAGCCAAGGCAGTCCTAGTAGAAGTCGATGAAATAATGTTGGTAGGCTGAGAGCCTTCACCAGTAAACGCAAAATCCCCGCTTAAATTGAGATTTTCAAGGTTAAGGTAATCGTCTTCTTGGCTGTCTCCTAGTCCCAGTCCCCATTGAGGATTTTCTTCAATAAAAGTTTTCCCATGCACCTCGGAAGCCAGTACCTCTTCGAGCATGTCAGCCTCGTTCTTCTTCAGAGGAGTAGTGGACTTGCCTTTTTTCTTCTTTGGAGTGCTACTTTCTTTCTTTTTCTTTTTGAGTGCAGGTTCATCTTCTTCGGATATTGGGGGAAGTTGAGATGAAGGCATTTTTTGTTTCCCTGCACGCTTTGAAGTTTTCGAAGGGTTTGCCTTGCTTGTGTTAGCTTTTTTGAGGGTTAGCTTTCCCTTCTTCTTCAGTGGCAGGTGGCTGTCACTTCGATTCCTGGTAGGAAGATAGGTTTTCCCATCTGGTGCGAGTATTCTTTGGACTGCTATGATGGGATCTGGGGGGGACATCGGATCTTCAGGGAAGTCAGCTCCCAAGGTTATGCGCCACAGATGGCTGTTGACAAAGTTGATTGGTTGAAAGGCTGAGTGAAAGCCATTTCCCCAAGCTTCTTCTGCCCATTCAGCCATTTTCTTGAAGATGTCTTTTGCAGCTTTTCTACGACTTTTGAATCTCCTCGGAATTTCTGTGAAAAGAGTAAATAGTCAGAAAAATCGACTTCGTTAATTCAACTAAGCGTAATAAGATAAGGAAATATTAATAGTATAACAATAATTCACTTACTGTTATCTCTCCAGGTGAGAGTAAGCTTTGAGGGGTTGTCATCGGAAATCTCTTTGCCATTTTCCCAAGCTCCTGATAAAAAGACAAACCTTTGTTTCCAAAATTTATCAGCTTCGAGGAGGTCATCGATAATCTTCAGATCATCCTCCAGTGTTAGGTAATAGAATGGTAAGACTGGCCCATTTGAGATCTTGGTCAATGAGATGAAGTCCTCAATTTCGAGGGGGATTCCTCCTAGCCTCGACACCATAATGGCGGAGAATAAAGTGAATAGTTGGTTTGGGGTAACCTGTGTTGGGCACAACTTGAGAATTTCGAAGTACCTTACAATCATTGGATCGAGGGGAAATCGAAGTCCCCAGTTGAAGAGCTCAGGGTAGACTACCAGTTCGTCCTTCTGACAGCTCAGAGGTGTTTCTCCTTCTACTGGTAGTCGAAGAACCATGTTATCTGTTAATCCCCATAGTTTTCTGAGTTCCTCTTTCACTGATTCGAGGTAGTAAGTATAGGATACATTCTTTAGGGCAAGAATGTACCGAGGAGAAAGTGATTGAAGATTTTCTTGAACCAAAGCAGCAACATCCTCGGGGAGTGTAATGAGAGGTTTCTTTCCTCGATTTTTCTTCGGAGGGATTACCCCGTCAGCCTCGGATTCCTCTTCGGCATCAGATTCAGTAGCCTCAGAATCATTTTCTTTGTTGTTGCCCTCGTTGGTAGCTTCATCAGGACGACTTCGGATTTGAGTCTCAGTTTGAGTCACAAGGATTGGTTGACTACTCTCTGGTGTAGTGTCAACCACTTCTTGTGAGGGAGGAGAAGAGGTCTCTGCATCATCACCCATTGCTAGAAAGGTTGATTTTTTGCGTGGTTTAACTTTAACAGCTTCGGATTGAAGGGTAAGTGATTTGGGTTGAAGTTTTCTAGTTGCTTCGAATTGTGGGATAGGCAATTTGAGTTGTGGATTTTTATCAGCTGGTGGTTTGTCAGAAGTGACACCCTTAGATTTTCGATGAGGTCTTAATGGTGGAGAAGTAGGTGGATTTCGAGGAGGAAAAGGTTGTTGGTTAGATTCTGGGTTTGAAGCTAGAGATGAAGTAGCAAGATTAGGATCGAAGTTACCGTACTTGAAGGTGGTAAGGGAGGAGTGAGGACCGTTGTAGATCAACCCAGCTGCTCTGTATTCTTCAGCTCTCTCTCCAATACAAAGATAATCGTAGGCACCGAATACTTGATTGCTAGAACCAGGGAAGATAGATTTCTTTGCTGTTCTTGGTTTTCTGGGTTTAAATCTTTTGTATTTGGGATATCTTCTCATACAATAGGTATCGATCTGAGAGGTTGTTTTAATGGCTGAACAAGGTGGAGTTTTTGAAGAACAGGATGAAGATGGCTTGAAGATTGATGAAGAGTAGGATGAAGATGAAGAACAGGATGAAGATGACTTTGAAGTGATTTATCTAAAAAGTTCTTAGTGAAGGTAGAGCTGAGTATTTATAGTTAAAAGAAATGACGTTGAGAATTTGAAGAGGCAAAACCAGTGAGTTGCTCTCATTGGGTGGAATGTGAAACGTAAAGGAAACGTGTAGTGTCATAGACCTATCAAAAAGGGTCTAGTCAGTCTTTCAAGTAAGGATCAGAAAATTCGAAGCATAAGCAAAATTATGTCTCTAGTAACAATATTCGAAGTAAAGTCAAGGTTGCATTTCAAGTTAGCAGGTTCGAAGTGATTGGGGAATTTATTTGCACTTATTCTTAAATTCGAAGAGAAGTTGCAAGCCATTGGGCTTAATCATAATGAAGAGGCGAAATGAAGGAAGTTGTATTTACTTGGAGTAAAGTCCGAAGAGCGAATAGTTCTTATAAATTGTGTGTATAAGAACTAGGGGGGCTACTGATAAGGAAATATATCCTTTAAGGACCAAAATGTAATTAATAAGGACTTAATTAATAAGTTCTATTAATATAGAGTAAGATTAGGCCTTATAAGAAATATAGGGGCTGAATTGTAAATATTCCTCTATGTAACCGTTTTTCTAACTAACTTACTCAGCCTATTTAAAGAGGATGAAGAGGTTATTGACACCTATGAAATAATCAGAAGCAAAATATTACTTTCACTACCTAAAATTCTCTCTCTGGATACTTGTGTTCTCTATTCAACTTTTATTCTTACCAGTATTTAGGAAACCAATCATCACTTTGGATTTGTTAGAACATATAGATACTCAAGATGATGTTAATCTTCCTCTTATGGATGTTGTCCAAATTGAACAAAATGAATTTGTTCCAATGGAGCAAAATAAAGTTGTTCAAGAAGAACAAAGTCTACCTCCTCAAGAAGTTCAAGTGCAAAATTAAAAAAATTATGTCTTTGCGTAGATCTACTAGATAAAGGAAGAGCGCTATATTTTCAGACTATATAGTGTATCTTCAAGAACATGAGGAATTTTATGGTACAACAGAAAACTATCATTTAAGTGTTCGTGAAGCCATGAAAAGTTCTGATTCTCAGTTGTGGATTAAAGCAATGAACGAAGAGTTTAAATCAATGCAAGATAACGCGGTATGGGAGCTTTTTCCATTACCTGAAGGAAAGAAGACGATTGGTTGTAAATGGATTTTTAAAACCAAACGGGATGCTAAAGGTAATGTGGAGAGGTATAAAACACGACTTGTAGCTAAGGGTTTTACTCAACGTGAAGGGATTAACTTTAAAGAAACCTTATTTCCAGTTTCATCGAAGGATTTGTTTTTTTACAATCATGGTATTAGTTGCACACTTTGACCTTGAGCTCCATCAAATGGACGTAAAGACCGCCTTTTCTTAATGGAGACATTGAGGAAACAATCTATATGTTGCAACCTGAAAACTTTATCTCTGGTGATCCAAATTCGACGGCATGCAAACTAAAAAAATCTATTTATGGTCTCAAGCAAGCGTCTCAACGGTGGTATCACAAATTCCTTGAATTTATTGTCTCATTTGGTTTCAAGATAAATTTTGTGGAGGATTGTGTGTATCAAAATCAAGCATCTCGACAGTGGTAATGCATCATTTGTGTTAGGAATTCAAATTCATAGGAATCGATCCCATGGAATTTTGAGTTTATCACAAAAGGTGTATATTGAAAGTATGTTACAACGTTACGGGATGGCTAACGACAAAGGAAATAAAACTCATATATCAAAAGGTGAAAAGTTTAGCCTTAAGCAATGCCCAAAGACAGAACTTGAGATTAAGGAAAGTCAAAAGGTTTCATATGCTTCAGCTGTTGGAAGTCTGATGTATGCTCAAGTTTGTACACTGCCAGATATTAATTTTGTGGTGGATGTGTTGGGGAGATATGTAAGTAATCCGGGGATGGAACACTGGAAATCAGTCAAAAGAGTTCTCTGGTATTTGCAACAAACAAAACATCACAGGTTAACATATAAGAAGTCGGATAAACTGGAGGTCATAGGGTATTCCGACTCGGATTTCGCTGGATGTGAGGATTCTCGTCGTTCAACCTCAGGAATTATATGACTTTTAGCGGGAGGTGAAATGTCATGGAAAAATGTTAAACAAACACTCATTGCATCTTCCACTATGGTTGCGGAATTTGTTGCTTGTTTCGAGGCATCCAATCAGGCGCTTTGGCTGCGAAATTTTGTCACGGGATTGCGAATCTTAGAGGGGATAGAAAGACCTCTTAGATTATATTGTGACAATAACTCGTCAGTTCAGTATTGAAACAGTGACAGGAGATCGGTTAAGTCCAAACATGTAGATATCAGGTTCCTGCTGTTAAAGAGAGAGTACAGAGTGGTCAAATCAGTGTGGAGCACATAGGGACAAACTCGATGTTAGCAGATCCTTTTACGAAGGCATTAATGCCTAAAGATTTTATTCAACACACCATTAACATGGGTTTTGTGTACTTAGAGGATTGTTAGTTTCAGTGAGAGTTTGTATTAAGCTATTAAATTTGTTTGTATTATGATAATCGCGAACTTAAGGTCATTAATGCAAACATATTTATATATAAGTTTTCAGTGTGCTCTTATCTTTGATTATTCTTACTCTGTTGTAAGTAGACCTCCAATTAAGTGGGACCAGTTAAGGATGGATATGTAAGATTACATTTCATATTATTCTTATGCTATGCACCATGATAGATCCATGTAGTTGATTGTTGCGATATCGTGATTACTGATGCATCTATTTGCGGCTTGAAATGCATTGATGATGACTTTAGTCCTATGTCATTAATGGTCATTTACAGGATTGTTAAGGTTATCTATGTGACGATAAAAATTAAGAATGTTCATTGAGTGGATGCATCCTATAGCAGCATATGATGATCCAAATGGGAGATTGTTGGAATTTCTCCATTAAGTTGGATCGTCACATGTTTTATCGATGTAACACACTATCGTTAATATTAGTCCAATAAAAAGTAATCATAAAGAAAGGAACGGACTAGTAGATAAAATCTGTATCATGGAGGTAATTGTATAGATATCCCAGGTTTAATTCTGAATACTGTGAAGGATTGGATTCGGAAATAAACAACTTAAGCAAAACGTAAAAGTTTGGGGTTATTTTGTAAAACAAAATAAAATTTGGTTATGGTCTCTAAGAGTGACAATTTAATAAGGACTGGTCTTTATTAAGTAACCGTTTGGAAGTTAAAAATGGTTAAATAAGAAGAACCGTTGTCTTAGTTTTCTAGGCTTTGAACAGTACATCGTCCCTCGACTATCGCGTTTGGTGACAAATAGTCCTTTGACTTTCAAATGTTCGTTGGAAGTCCCTGGACTATCGCGTTTGGATAAAGTTAGTCCACCAGATCCTCTGATCCATGAGAGGTTGCCACATGTCACCATAGTCCCCAGATTTTTGTATCACCACTAGTCCCTTAAGTTTAGTTTTCTGTAATATTCTACATTTTGGGTTTGATCTAAACTCAAGGGACTAGTGGTGATACAAAAATCTGGGGACTATGGTGACAGGTGGCAGCCTCTCATGGATCAGAGGATCTAGTGGACTAACTTTATCCAAACGTGATAGTCCAGGGACTGTCAACGGACATTTGAAAGTCAAGGGACTATCTGCCACCAAACGCGATAGTCGAGGGATGATTTACTGTTCAATGCCTAGTTTTCTATATAAGAAGTAAGTCTCACTTCTTGAAAACGACGGTATCAAATACAGAGAGAAAAAAAGGGTTTTTAATAAAAATAGATTGATTTTTCCTTAAAAACAATCATTGGATTTTGATTGTCATCTTTTAGAAAATCATAACCTAGCAAAGGATTCAAAGATCACCTGCTGCAAGTTCAGAATCTGAAGATCAAAAAATACTTACATTTGCATTATTCAGCGATCCAGGATAAACTCAAGAGCATGTAAGACTCTGAGGTCAGTGGAGATTGGTGGTAGTAAAGGTCTACTATCGTGTGACTTAGCCCTCGTATAGACGTAGGGATGTTATATAAGTTGACAATGTCTATGACAAATGTCTTAATTACTTTGAAAGTGGCAACTTTTCTACAAAAATAATTGAAGAATCTGGCCACACTTGTTAGCTCTCAACTTTAAGCCACTGACACACATCACACCTCCATAAATAATCCTCGGCCATTTTTGCAATGTTACCAATCGAAGAGAATTGACCATTGCTGAAAGAATAGAAGACTTGGGGCTTAAAGCATATTTACTATTCCGAAAATGAACCTCATCTCATTTAAGAGGTTAGTGTTTGTTGGATTGTTTTATCAATATATAGTTTATCATAAAAGAATTTCTTAAGAACCATTTGTGTAATTTTTTTACCAATCTTCTTGTGGCAAGAACATTGCTGAGAATGAGAAGTTGAATTCACCCACGCGAGACAATGTGTTCGCCCCCTAGTTCTTTGGTCGAATGCTTATGTTTATATGCAGGGACAGTTATATTTCAGTAGTTTTGCAATTAACGAACTTGGACGGGCTTGATGATTCACTGCTCCATCAGAAATTTAAGACTTTTCTGGTCCGTCTTAGCTGTAAAAGGTCGACCAAGTAGATATGCCCGCCATTTTTGCCTGACTTTCACAATAGCGAGCATTTCTTTCACAATAGGTGGAATGGAAGGGTATGCAAGGCCCAGCAAGATACCACTAGGTTTTACTGCCTTGCTGAAAAACGTTATAGGTCTGTTTTGTTGAGATGAAATGGCTCCAATACCCTATATTACAAACATCGCACTCCACCACAGTGTTAAATTTGGTTAGGAAGTTGTAGAATTGGTGCCACCAATACCTTTGATGAAGATCTGGTAATAGCCGGTTAGGTCCAAGAATCCTGTTACACTTTTAACAATCAGTAGTTTTGGCTAATCCATGATAGCTTGTATCTAGGTTGGGTCTACTATCATACCATCTTCGAAGATAAAACCGTCGGAAACCTGCATTTAGATTCTTTTACTCACCCTATAAAATTATTTTAGTAGTTTGTAGAAAACAGGTATAGGGTATAGGGTATTGATCATTAATTGTTACTGAATTAAAACGGTCCGATCGAAAGGCAAACGATGTCCGTTTTTACTGAATTTTGGAGAGCATGTTTGGGACATCCAACCCTTCAATATGACTGGTCGGATTATGATTCGGTGCTACGGTTTGGGAGAAATAGCAACTGGAACAGTGCAGCAGTTTTGTTGGTAAAACCGTGAATTCAAATTGATTTTGATTTTGGAAATTTAAAATTGGCAATCAGAAATTGGAAATTGAATTTAATTTGTTTTTTTTATATTAGTTTGGTATTTGGATTTGAGATTGGATTTGTTTGGGTATTTGGCATTGAGATTTCGTCTGGATTTCGTTTTGGTGTTTAGATGTCGTTCTTCGTTTATAGATTTCGTTTAGCTTCGTTTGAAGTTGTTTGGATTTGTTTGGCTTGGTTTGGCTTGCTTTGGATTCGTTTGGATTTGTTTAGCTTTGTTTTGGATTTGTTTGGCTTTGTTTGACTTTGTTTGGATTCGTTTGGATTCGTTTGGTTTCGTTTGGATTAGTTTGGCTTCGTTTTGACTTCGTCTGGACTTGTTTGGATTTGTTTTGGATTCGTTTGGATTTGTTTGGCTTTGTTCTGGCTTCGTTTGGCTTGGTTCAGCTTCGTTTGGATTCGTTTGGCTTCGTTTGGACTTGTTTGGTTTTATTTTGGCTTTGTTTGGCTTTGCTTGGCTTTGTTTAGATTCGTTTCGTGTTTGGATTAGTTTTTAGTTTTGGAGTTTGGAGATTGGAGCTTGACGATTGGAGTTTGAAGAATGGAGCTTGAAGATTGGAGTTTGATTTTTGGGTTTTGACGTTTCGATTTTGGTTTTGATGTTTTGTTTTGATTCGTTGATGTTTCAATTTTGTTTTTTTTATTTTGTGTAACAAACTCACAATGCAAGAGAGTTTGAGAGAGGTGTTAGAGATATAAGGCCTAAGCCCATTAGCCCATATAATTTATCTATAAATAATAGATTTAGACTCTATCTAATAAACACTTTCTAAATAATACAAAACTCTAGCCGTTCTCTTTTCTCTCTTTTGTTCATTATTTAACAGTGAGGAGACTTACAAAACAACTTGACCTCTACCTTTACACTCAATTTTTCACGGTTGGACGTTGAGGCCTGAAATTTATTAAGACTAGTGATCGATCAACGAAATATTAGGTGTTGCCTCCATCAATTAACAAGGTGACATATCTACCTTTCAACCTTCATGGAACCGGTATAATTTGTCATTTGGAAGACTCGAACTATTATTAGGGTATAATTTGTCATTTGGAAGACTCGAACTATTATTAGGTTATCTATTTTCCTGACTAAATGATATTAGGTATCCGGATCAATTCATACTTTTGAGTGACGACTAAAAGCCAAACCATAACTAATCCAGTATACAAGCATATAATCACCAAGCAAAAAAAATTAGAGAGTTTCATATGTAGGTATTAGAAAACAATGTATAAATTTTTCATCAATAGCATCCACTAGAATAGCTAAAAAAGTAAAACCCAAGTTCTGATATAAATTGAAAACTAAATTCGAAAATGTTCATCCACTTAATAGTTTTTCATATTCATTTATAGCACTAGAACAGATCATTCAACGATACGCACAGTAATATCTTATTATTATACTAGTCTACTCTAATAAAATATAATCTAATAATATCTATAATAGATTACGTTTGAATATTGACTATAATAAATTATTTATAAATTATTTAGTCAATGTATATTATTATTTCCTTTAACACTCCCCCTCAAGCTTGTGCGAAAGTGCTTGAAACTGTCGTAGCTTTGATAATAACGTTCTCTTTGAAACTTGAACTGAAGTACTTGAAGTGCAAGATTGATTGAAAGACTGAAACGAAATCACACTCCCCCTCAACCTGGAGCATATATATTAGTCATGCCCAACTTGTTACAAATATAAGTAATCTGTGATCCATTGAGCGCTTTTGTGAATATATCTCCTAGTTGTTCTCCTGTTTTGACATATCTCGTATGAATGAGATTTTGTTGAATATTTTCGCGGATAAAATGACAATCAATTTCAATATGCTTCGTTCTTTCGTGAAAGACATGATTAGACGCAATGTGCAGGGCCGCTTGATTATCACACCATAATTGCGCAGGCATGGTAGTCTTGATGCCAATATCATTTAACAATTGGAAAATCCAAATTATCTCACAAGTAGATTGAGCCATGGCTCTATATTCAGCTTCAGCACTTGATCGCGATACAACATTTTGTTTCTTACTCTTCGAAGATACCAAATTACCCCCTACAAAAACACAGTAACCAGTGGTCGATCTTCTATCAATTTTAGATCCAGCCCAGTCTGCATCTGCAAAACACTCTATGTTTGTATGACCAATACTGCCATACCACAATCCTAGTCCAGGAGCTGATTTGAGATAACACAAGATATGTTCTAGTGCTGCCCAGTGATTAACTGTTGGAGAAGACATAAACTGACTTACAACACTGACTGGATATGCAATATCTGGTCGAGTTACTGTAAGGTAATTGAGTTTTCCTACTAATCGACGATACTTTTCTGGATCACTAAACAATTCTCCGTCATCTTTTAGTAATTGCGAATTAGGAACCATTGGTGTATTACATGGTTTTGCTCCTAACTTTCCTGTTTCCATCAACAAATCTAGAACATATTTTCTCTGCGATAAAAGAATACCTATGTTGTTTCTTGTTATTTCAACCCCCAAAAGATACTTCAATGGTCCTAAATCTTTTGTTTGAAACCATGAATGTAAAAATGTTTTAAGCAATGAAATGCCTTTAGCATCATTCCCAGTAATAATGATGTCATCTACATATACAACAACGAGTATAATTTCATTTGCAGAACATTTATAAAAGACAGAGTGATCACAACTGCTCTTTTTCAACCCAAATTCATTTAATGCATCACTAAACTTGTCGAACCAAGCACGGGGACTTTGTTTTAATCTGTACAATGATTTATACAAACGACATACCTTTCCTCTCTCCCCCTGAGCAACAAATCCAGGTGGTTGCTCCATATAGACTTCTTCTTGAAGGTCTCCGTGTAAAAATGCATTTGTAATATCTAACTGATGTAATGGCCAATCATTTGATGCTGCTAAGGAAATAAATAAACGAATAGAAGTAAACTTAGCTACCGGAGAAAAGGTTTCAGAGTAATCAACACCATAGGTTTGAGCATATCCTTTTGCAACAAGTCGTGCTTTGAGACGAGCTAGTGTCCCATCTGGATTCATTTTTACATTAAACACCCATCTACAACCGATAGCTTTCTTTCCAGTGGGTAAATCAACCAACTTCCAAGTACCAGTGTCTTCTAATGCTCTTATCTCTTCAAACATTGCAGCTTGCCAGCCAGAATGACACAATGCTTCGTGAACAGTTTTTGGAATATAAATAGAATCAAGGAATGCTATAAAAGCTCGGGTAGAAGAAGGTAATTGATCATATTTTGCGAAAGAATAAATTGGATAAGTACATTGTCTTTTACCTTTTCGAAGAGAAATAGGAAGATCAGGAGTGGACTCATTATCGTTTGTAGCAGGATCCGGAGACGAAGGAATTGGTAGTGGACATGATGGAGGAGGTGCTTTACGTCGAGAATAAACATATCTAATAGGAGGTCGATATGGTGGAGGTGATACATCAGATCTTTGAACGGTGGTGTACATGAATAAATCATCATCGACAGTAGTTGTTTCTGGATCGACATTAGACAAACCAGGAAAAAATGGAACATGTTCTAAAAATGTAACATCCTTAGATACTATGTAACGATCAAGAGATGGGGAAAAACATTTATAGCCTTTTTGAAACCTAGAATATCCAAGAAAAACACATTTTAAGGATTTGGGATCTAATTTTGTACGAGTAAGACTTACATCCCTAACAAAGCAAGTACAGCCAAAAATGCGCGGTTCAACACGAAATAGAGGTTTAGATGGAAAAAGCACGGAATATGGAATATTATTTGAAAGGATAGTAGATGGCATACGGTTAATTAAAAAACATGCAGTGGAAACAGCATCTGCCCAAAATAATTTCAATACTTTCATTTGAAAAAGAAGTGCACGAGTAACCTCTAAAAGATGTCTATTTTTTCTTTCAGCAACACCATTTTGAGATGGCGTGTCCACACACGAAGTTTGGTGAATCATTCTTTTTTGTCCCATAAATAATTGGAATGCATTTGAGCAATATTCTTTACCATTATCACTTCTTAAAATACGAATATGACGATTAAATTGGGTATTTATTTCTGCAGTAAACGTGCAAAATATTGAAAATAACTCAGATAGATTTTTCATTAAATACAGCCATGTAACACGGGAATAATCATCAACAAAACTAACAAAATATTTAAAACCAGTTTTAGAAACAACGGGACAAGGACCCCAAACATCTGAATGAACGATTTCAAAAGGAAATGCAGCTCGTTTATTAATACGAGGATATGATGGAAGACGATGATGTTTAGCAAATCTACATGACTCACACTCTAATGATGTCAAATGCCGAAATTTAGGATAAAGTTGTTTTAAAGAGATTAAAGATGGATGACCCATACGACAATGTGCTTCAAATGGAGATGTAATACTAGAACATGCAATAGATGTATGATAGTCTTTATCAAGATAGTAGAGACCTCCACTCTCATTCCTCTACCAATTATTTTATTCGTCGTAAGATCCTGAAACAAACAATGATCGGAATAAAAGGTAACAAAACAATTTAGTGTTTTAGTGAGTTGGCTAATAGAAATAAGGTTGAATGAAAACTGAGGGAGATGTAAAACAGATGTCAAAGAGATATTTTTGGTGGGATTGACAGTCCCTGAACCTAAAACACGAGATGTTGATCCATCTGCCAATGTGATATTAGAATGATGTGTATTTGAAAGAGAAGTAAAAACTTGTTTATTACCTGTCATATGTTTTGTGGCAGCAGAATCAATGACTCAATCAGAGGAAGAAGAAATAAGACATGTAGTTGAGTTACCTGACACACAAGCTGCACCTGACACACAAGATGCAAGGTTTTTAAGATCTTGTGACTTTAGAGACTCTTGGTACTCGGAAAATTGAGCATATTCCTCGGCGGAAAGCACATGAGGTTCCTCGTTGCCATATTAGCAAATTGAACATTGTTTATATCACCACCACGGTTACCGGAACTGTTATGTCTATTGTATCCATCTTGACTATTGTATCCACCACGACTACTGCGATTACTGTGCCCACCACGATTACCACGATAGTTTGATCTACCACAACTACCATAATCGTTTGATCTACCACAACTACCATAATCGTTATATCTACTATATCCACCACGATTACCACGATAGTTTGATCTACCATGACTACCATAATCATTATATCTACCACGAACCTCCATCTAGATTTTTTTATCTAGATTTATTTTTATAGAAACCCTAATGGCTCTGATACCATGTAAAGACTAGAAAAGATTTATTATATCATAGAA
The DNA here is from genome assembly GCA_036936605.1 of Limnanthes douglasii subsp. nivea. Lineage (NCBI taxonomy): Eukaryota > Viridiplantae > Streptophyta > Magnoliopsida > Brassicales > Limnanthaceae > Limnanthes > Limnanthes douglasii. The sequence goes on from JAUPFV010000002.1 coordinate 325,132,084, forward strand.
TTTCAGTACAAGTTAAAGCCATATATATAGGCTCTAAAAATATCTTATTATTATACTTAGTCTACGGTAATAAAATCTAATCTAATAATATCTATAATAGATTACGTTTGAATATTGACTATAATAAATTATTTATAAATTATTTAGTCAATGTATATTATTATTACCTTTAACAGTAGGTATTAGAAAACAATGTATAAATTTTTCATCAAGAGCATCCACTAGAATAGCTAAAAAAGTAAAACCCAAGTTCTGATATAAATTGAAAACTAAATTCCAAAATGTTCATCCACTTAATAGTTTTTCATATTCATTTATAACACTAGAACAGATCATTCAACGATACGCACAGTCAAATTCAGCAATTTCTCATATTCAACTGTCGAATTTAAAAACTAAACGTCAGAACAAAGCATAAACATCCTGATTTTGTGCAAGCTTGAGACATTTTTCCGGAGAATTTTATAACTGAGCATACTATCCTGGCGGTCCAAGCCTGCTTCTGAAAATGATAATGGCTGCTCAAGGAATTTTGGATGATTCAACCGCCCTTGGGTTCGAATCATTCACCTTCCTTGCTATAAACACCCCCCACAGGAAATAGACCGAGTTCCAACCTGTCAAAAATGCATATATACATTTTAGAACACCATGATTTTAATGACCATAACCTCCAGCTTCCAACATAAATCTCACATAGTCTCGAATAGATGCACATATGGTGACTACTTAAGAATGTATTACCTACCAAACAAATGCAGCAAACCTGAGAATGAGAAGAGTGCTAATTCTGACTAAAACACAAAGAAAATGTAGAGACAAACAGGATAGATGACCCATATCTATGGGTACTCTCAAAGACAAACCCAATCAAGTACGGTCTAGAACGCGTGCTTTATTTTTTAAACATTATTAAATAACAAAATTACAGAGGCTTTGCCTGGCAACTGCAAAGTATCGTAAGTGCTAAAAAAGACGAGCATCATCCAGCTAATATCATGATCAACACCTAAAAGAAGATAAGTCGAGGCTCATTTTAGCATTGAACTATAAGGTTGATGGTTTCATCCTACCACTACTATCAGTACAAGTTTATAATGTACTTGTATGAAAATATATTACAAGTGGTTCTTACGCTGGCGGTTTTTCGGAAGTTGATTTGATGCAAAGATCAGCAGTTTGATACCATCAAAATTTCCTTCCAGAGCCAGATCATATTTGACCATATTGTCAACCAAACCTTTGTACCTTTTTTCATAACTGTATTACAAGCCATGGAGACAATTTATCAAATACAAAAGTTAACTGGCAAAATTACTGAAACGGTGATATTCAATTAAATAAGATAGTATTTATGTTCGTTACCTCTCAAGATCCTCAGCGAAAAAGAAAAGTGCAATATTTTCATCCTTAGCACCCCTATCATGAAAGTGTGTAGGCCATATGGTCAAGCGAGGTACCTCCCTCAAGGCAACAATTTCAGATAACTTGTTGACCATTTTAACAACTTTACCAGATACCAAATTTGACAAATAGGCTCGAAATCCAGATTGTAACTCTGGAAGCTTCTGGCCTCTGTCCAACTCGAAACTCCCTCTGAGATAAACAACAGAAGTTTAACAAAAAGCACTTCAAGATGAACCAAATAGCCACTGGTCAGCAGTACAACAAATAAATTCAGGGATCAAAAGAGGAAAAAGAAATACAAAAACATGGATATCAACACATAGGAAAAGGAAAAGAAATCCTACTTCCAAATGCAGACCGGCTCTGGGATGGCAAGGGACATGGCTGAACGACTACGCCAATCTGTTGTCGGTTGTTTAGCAGCGAGCAACGAATCGATATCTAAATAACCAAATTCAGAGGGTCGCTTTACATCAGCAGAGTGAATAGCAAGGGACTTTCTATGGTTTGTGGTCATTTGCTTAGATGAACCAGAAGTCAGAAGATTTGTAAGTCCTGGTGCTCCATCAATACATGTTGCGTTTTTCAGCTTCTGAGCAATTGATGATTGACCTAGAGATGCTTTTTCAGAATTCATGTCCGCTCTGGATACAGAACCACCATCTGATTGATTTGTTCCTCTGTTTCTTGTGAATCCAATCTTGTGTAAAGCTGCCTCAATTGTAGCTTTAAACTTATTAGCATCGTCTATCTCCTCCCTGCAGCTTTGAGCTACTGGTTTTTCTACAGCGTTTTGAGCTAGATGACAGGCTGAATTTGCAGAACTGGCTAATTTTGTGTCCAACTGGGAAACCTTCAACTCACGATTATATACAATTGAAACAGAACCAGAACCCCCTCGAGGTGTAAGCTTCTCATCAGCCTTAATTATTGGTAATGTTAAGCCAGCTATAGTTGCGGACTTGATAGAATCATCCAACTTAGATGATACTTCCCTTTTATACCCTTTTCCTTCTTTCACTTGCTTTAGTCTCTTTAGTTCCTCAGCATGAGAAAACTTAGATGGATGCATTACTTTTGAGTTGCCACTACGTGAATGGCCTACCACCTCTGTCGATCTGAATGACATTGATTGGCCTAATTTTTTGGCGGAGGGTTCTCTTGAGAATGGATGTTCTTTAGTCCCTATCTTATTAGCAGAACCAACAAAATCTACAAGTTTTACTCTCCGTTTGTAAGTCATGCCGCTAAATCTGGACTTCAAGATTCCTGCATAAGAAAGATTAGAAACTTGTAACTATTAATAGCCAGAAAGCCAAAACCTGTCAATCATTGAAGCAAACAATGGATCAGCTAACAGAGGCACGTATACATTACCCTTAGGTTGGGGTCGAGGAGGGCCAGTAGTTGGATACCATGTAGCTTCCAAAATATCCTTGTTGCAGTGATTGCCGAAGGATTCACGAGAAAGCGCTATCTTCTCCATATCCAACCTCTTGAAAGAGGAATACCGAGATGGTACAGCTACCCCAGAGGGGTCTGATAACTTAAGCAATCTCATGCCAGTCTCAATAGCTTGCATTTTCACAGCATGAGCACCCTCTACATTTTCTGCATGCCTCTTGCCATAGGTTTGTGCTCTTAAAGCAACTCTCGTCTCTTCTATTCTCTCATCATCTGACTCTTTGAAAGAAGAAATCATTAAGTAACAATTATACATAATGTCCTATTAATATTCTCTTTGTTATTTTAGCATTACCTTTCTTCTGGGTTTCCGCTTCATTTTCAAGCTGGCATTCTTCACATAGCCAATCACCTTCAGGGACCTCTTGAAGCATTTCTTGCATGCAATAACTAATAATAAACACAGACAAGGAAGAATGCCGTATTAAAATATGAGATGAATTTGCATGCACAAAGGGAGCGGCTATAAAAAATGCAAAAATTAACATAGTTGCATTTTCATTTTTTGTGCCCAAAACAACAATTATATTCAATAAATATTTATTTATTTTTTGATGCAACCACGTTTAGTGTTTTTGGTCTTTTGTTATAGCTCTTCCCACACACAAATTACAATCAAACGGATGAACAATCAAAGGCATGAACTTACGTATGCTCAGCACCATCATCGCACTTGCTGCATATAGCAAGCAGATTTTCCTGACCCGCATTACCACAAATGTTGCAGACTTGTACCTATTCAAGCCAAAATAATGGAATTCAGCATCCCTAATGATAAGAAAAGCGAAGGCGGATTCTTCTCAGACATTTAACAATCTGAAACAACTACCTCCCATAAAGCAAATGCAAGAAGTACATGACATGCATCAGTTTCTAAAGTCTCCATATTCATTCAGTTGTAAAATGGGCCACTCCACGAGAATTTTAACAGTGACGAGGATACCAACAATGAACAGGTCACTGGACGGGAGAATAATAAAATCACAGGCAGTAGTTTGCCTGCGTTAGATTGCTAACAACAAATGACAAGAATTCAATTTCTACAAGCAAGAGGGGTCTGACACTACATACATGCACCACAGGATGATATTTGAGTATTCTACCATCAAAATGCAGTGTTAAAGACTACGTTAGAAGTTTTGCTCTAGTCTACTACTTTATCACTGGATAATTTTCAATCCGTACTCTACCATCAAAATGCAAGTTAAAAAAACATTAAAGACCAAAAAAGCTGAAACGTCTGCTGCCCCTTAGACGACCACCCTAGCTATATCATTACCAAATATTGTAAAACCATGGTACGTGAAATATACAGGGAGACATCTGCTGCACCTTAGACTACTCAGTATCCTATAATAGATAAATTAAACCAATGGACGGTAATTTTATAGACATCTGATGCAGCTTAGACTATTGAGTTTCCTTCTATAGACAAATACACATGAATTTTCTAGCTCATACCTTTTCTTTCTTCGAAATTGGGACCTGTAACAGAAAAATTAAACCAATATAATCGCATGTTAATGCAAATCCGTAGTGTTGAATTGCAGAAAAAGATTAGATTTGTCAATTCTCTCTTAAATTGAACGAAATAGAAATTGAAAACTACACATTCCTCCAAATCCAATTATGTTTGTCAATTCTTAGCTAATTATTTATGATATTCAAAATATGCTGCTTAAATCAGCCATACTCACATTCTTCAGACTATTAATCTAGACATCTTCTTCTAACTCAGGATCGTTGCAGTTTCATGAGAAAAGACAATAACGCACAATTGAAGATATAATGAGATCAGTCTCCTCTAAGGTAACGCACAATTGATTAATATATGCGATCTAGACATGGGAGAAATATATCAGTAAATAACCTAAAGCAAAACACTTAACCTACAAACTAAGACCATTTAACCTACAATAGACTTAAAATGTAAAAACAAAGATTCAGCCATTGGCTTGCCTGAAAATCATTCTATAAGCAGACAATAATAGCTCAAACTAACCAGGATTGACCTCTTTAATTCTATTTCCTCAATTCTCAGATACAAGCAAAATCTTAACCAAATGGCTCTGACTAAACGAGCTTCAGGACTTTTAACATTGTCTTCAACTGATTAAACGAGTACTCAAGACTAAACGAGTATCAAAGTTTCTAAGATTGTCTTCAGTTAACCTTCGAAGGATATCACAGCTTAGCTAAATTATCTCTTTCAACAGAGAACAGACTATCTTTCAAGGGTAAGAGCTGTACATGTGGCTTGCTTGCTTCTATTGTTGCACGGTAACAAAGCGATGTGTGGAGTTATGCCTATTTTATCAAGTGATTATACTTATGAAAATGTATCCAGTTCGTAGATACAACACTCCATAGTGCTTTCTATTGCAACAAGGATATTAGGAGAATAAGTATTAAGTAAGCAAGTATAAAGCAACTTACCCAAGAACTGAAAAGGAAGGATTGGATTTGGAGGCTTAAAGTTCCTTTGGAAATATTGATTTTTTAGAACACATTCACCATTATACTAAACTTTGTTTTTTGTTTTAGGGTATGCCATGATATATTTGACTACCCTCTAAATCCGCCCCTATGCACCCCCGTACATACACCAGACTACGATTAATCAATGAAACATTAACTTAACAAAAGTTTTAGTCATGCCACTAGTGTTTCAAATAATTATACCTAAAAAGCAATTACAGCTAAACATAAACAAAAGGATAAATCTTGATGCCTGCATGCAAATCCGTTTGACAAAACTACGTGAAATCATCATTACTCACTTCTACTTCCATTTCTGAATCATCATTCTCAGCCCTGCTGATTGGCTGCAAAAGGGGTTCCTGTATGTCAAGTAACTGAACTCTTTCCCCCGACTTCGAATCGTTTTCATCCGGAGCAGAGCCTTTCAAACCTTCAACTAGTGTGTCAACAGTATCCTTATTATTCTCTGCTTCTAACTTTGAACCCATGGAATTCAGCAAGGGTCTCTCCGTGTTACAAGTTCAGTCACTGCTTCTATCTGATCTCTGACTCACGAAACACTTGCCAAATCTTTTTTCAGCTTACACTTGTAACTGGTAAAAACAAAAGCATATCTAGGTAACCAAAATAAACCCAACTGAAACTAAATTCGAATAAATAAAATGGAGTTCTATGAGCTCTCAAGCATTCACAAATAATTCACACATCATAATCATAATGATCTAGTATATATCAGCGAGATCTTATAGCAAGATTTGCTATAATGGTACTCTTAAATGCCCCAAAAGACAACCCTAATCTTAAACAGGAAGACAAACTAGATAATCAAACCCGACCATCATTCACCGATGCTCAGATAAATGCATAAACATTCAACAGAAGTTTGTTGCGATGGAAGTAACAACTTGAACACAGATTTTGTTAGTAAAAACAAGACAACGAATAAGAGACAAACCAACTAAAACTAAAAAAAAACATGTGAAACAGAAAAAGGGGCACAATCAATATTAGAACCCTGATTGAGGAAGATAAAATACATTCGGCCAAACTAATTTATGTTCAATTCATATCTCCCCTGCGCGGAACTCCTTAAACTTAGCTGCTATGATTACAGCAGGCATGAATAATCAGAAAGAACAGAGAAATTCTGGTGCAGCAAATCGAGACACAGAAGATCAAAGGCAATCTACAACTAATAACTAGTTTACTAACCTGAATGATAAAGGACGGCAGAGTTATGGCCGCGCGGAGTAGCGCACTGAAAACGAAGATTGTTCTGCTTTGGAATAGGTATTAGGGTTTTCAAAGTAGATTTAACCTTAAAGTTCTAATATATCGAATATAAATTGCTTTTTAATATCGCCTTTGGTGATCCATGATATTGGATCTAATATATCGAATAAATGATTAGAATTTTCTCGTGCTATATTGAGCCGCAAAGTTCTAATACATAGACAGGAATTGGTAAATTCAGAATAATACATACATGAAAGTCTACAAATGTGAGATTCAGTTTCGATACAAAAAAGAGAAACAAATCTGGATTATATAAAGTTTTTTTCACAACTCTAGAAACATAAATGTTTACTTCAACGCTATACAGCGAGCGTGTACAGAAATCCACCATCCCTTCTACTAGAACAATCCATTTTAAAAAGCAAACTAGGCTAAATATGGTTTTTCTTATAACAATCGCTACTGCAATCCTAATTTAAATTGAAAACCACCAATATTTTTTTTACCAATATCTATATACTAATAAGATAGTATGAACAAATCATTTTCTCATAAAGTCGCACCGGCGAGACCAAAATGTGCTCGAGAAAGTTCAAATTTGATAGATTATATGAGATGTGCTTCCTTGTTATTGACCCCTATCATAATATAATATAATTAGATCTGTTTACAGACTTAATCCTATTTTTTTATGACTTCTCCTCAGTAATATTTATTACCGGGAATGAGGTAGCAATTTGCTAACGGAACTAGATCTTGGTTCATCTTGATCTTCGTCCATCTTATAAGGCACTGAGAATCTAAGCCTCATTTCATTACTAGAAGGTTTTGGACTTACACGTAACTATCTTTTACTCTTCTAAGGATCCAATGGAAGAACAAAACTGTAACTCCGAGTTCTAGGTATTACTTAGTATTACCATCAGGCTCTAATTTCTGTTACCTCTATAGCCTTGCTTACTTTTGCAAATTTCTCTGATATCTGCAGAGCCACCTAATGCAGCTAAGCTTTGTTTCTTCTCATCTCAAGCTTTCGTTTCGTCATATTTTACTTCGAAGAGTCTAGAGCAATATGCGAATGTTGCAGAATCATGCATGTCAATAGATGTTCTTAAAATGACACCGAAAAGAGTATGTAAAAAGCACAAAAAGCATGAGCACGCAATTACTATTGAACTTTTAAGCCATCAGAATGATCAAAAGAGGACATGTGCGTTTAAGTTGCAACAATGCAATAGAAGCTGCAAGCAAACAATGTTTTAACACTAAATATTGAACTACCTTCACTTCTTCACCACCAAATTAAATAAATAAAATATCTAATAATAGCAAACTAAATGCAGAACCATTATGCGGCCTTACCATATTCTTCAGAGTATCATGCTGTTCATATGCAGGCCGTTACATGGTAATTCGCCTTGTAATAACTGGGTTCATCAGAAAAGCAAATTTACATGGTAATTAGCCTTGTAATAACTGGGCTCATCGGAAAAGCAAACTAGAATTACATAATTCGCCATCACCATAATCCTGTAACAAGAAATTGTGCCCTTGTCAGTTCTAGCTCTCAGTAACCAAATCAAAAAAAAAACAGAATATACAGAACACAACGCTTACAAGCCCCATTGAAGAACTTAATCTTTTAATACAATACCTTTCAATTTAGTACTAAGTTTCAATCAAGTTATGTGTAGTATATACTTAAAAACAATAAACTAACGAAAACAAACAAAGCAATTGGAACTATAACAATCAATAATTCAATAAAAAACAGACAAATTTTTATAATATAATTGTTTTTTTTTTATAAATATCGAGGGATGCGAGTTTATTTCAAAGGTAAGCATGGCTTGGGCTTTTTTGAAGTCAAACTCAATTATATCAAGTTTTACAGCTATGGTGTACAGTATTCCATTCTCATCCTGTGTACTAGAACAATCCGTTAAATGCAACCTAAGCTCCCTTGAACTAGAACAATCATCCATTTAAAACGAAACCTAGGCTTAAATATGGTTTTTCTTATAACAACTCCTGGATCCCGACTACAATCATCAATATTTTTTTACCAATACCTATATACTAACTGGAGAGCATGAATTATAAATCATGTTCTCATCAAGTCACACTGGAGAGACCAAAATGTGCTCGAGAAAGTTCAGATGTACTTCCTTGTTATTGAATCCTATCATAATATAATATAACTAAGACTCTAAGACTTTATGCACGCATTTCGTTAGTGGAAGGTTTTTAAACTCAGGGAAACAATAAAATAGATGACGATTTTGATGATAATGTCGAAAAACGAGAACAGGATTTGCAATATCAACAGCCAAAGACAATGTGCCTTTACCATGCCAAGTGATGACAAGCATTTTACAGGGATGTAGGAAATTCAGAATTTTGAATATGAAGAGTCTAGGGGACGTGATTTACATTTGCAATAATAATGCATTGTGCAAAACTATTTTCTTACTTATGTACAGATTCATTAACAAGTAAATATGAAAACAAAAAATATAAGAAACAACCTTGGAAATCACATTAAAATAGTCAAACCTTATATTGAGTACAGATGTTGATTAATTATCATTTTCACCAAGTATGAAAGAAGAGTTATAAGTAGGATTCCGATTAGTGTTTATTTCCATATTTCTTTTCAATATTCAGTGAGAACCAGATGTTTTTTTTCAAAAAATAAAATTTACAGAACAGTTCTAATCCGACCACAATCCACCCTGCTAGTATCTAAGTTAGCGAACAAATTTATTATACAGCTATGATCCACCCTAAGAAAACTATGAAATGAATAAGAACCTGTTCTCAGTCCTAAACTGGACATAATAGAGGCCGGTCAAAATAATTATACGACAATGCGAAGAATAACTATTGGTTCACCTGCGGTGCAAAATCATAAGCCAGTGTCCCAACCACTACACTCCAAAGAAGAAAACGAGCAACAAAATCACCACGAAGACTCTTAATGCTGTCACCGCGTACAAGTAGCAAATCATGAGGTGCAAATATATAAACATCTGCATTCGCGGAAAAATCTAAGTAAGCAATGCAAACATACCTGAACTACAGCTAAGATCGATACTTGGACTATCATTAACAACATATAACCACAATGACAGCCCATCAATTTCAGCTACTTTTAATATTAACACAATGTTAAGAGATTAACAACATCTTTAAAGCGATATTTGGACCACAACAAAATGTAATCAACATGCTGTATCAAATATAATGACGTACCCATACTCAGTCGAGACCCAAAGGCTGCGTCTAGTAGACGTTTGATTAGATTTCCATTGAACACTTACTCTTGACGTTCTACCAATTGAACTAAACCTGGTGGGGGAAATCTCGGACCTCATCAGAAGAAATCCACCTACACACCAAAACTCATCAGACGGACAGAAAACCAAATCACTCATGATAATTTTGCCATTAACAATCAAATTGAGTAACCACGTTAATGGAGATTGAATTAGACTTTCTAAGTACACCGGCCTCGGATTTTCAAATCCACCAAAATCGATAAAAACAACTAAAAATGCGAATAAAATAGCTCAAAAATCGTGCAAAAAAACTGACAATTTAAGCAAAACGTAAAGTGTATACCTATGTATCATCATCTAAAGTATCGTAAAAGGCAAATATCTAAGCATACATACATCTATGATGGATTCATAAAGACAGAGACAGTAGACAATCGTTGTTCACATGGAAGAGAAATAGAATGGGTACCTGAAACGGAGACGGGAGCCAAACAGGAAGAAGCCATGAGTCAGACGGAGAAATAGCGAAGGAGATGCTAAAAATGAAATAAATAAATAAAATTTACGATAGGAAATATCGATTTAATATTTCTTTCAAAAGTTAATTTGTATATTTAAATGAATATGCACTAAAAAAATTAAAATATCTATTTCACAATATTTTGAGATATTTATTTAATATTTCTAAATTAGTTGAAAGTGAGAAATATATTTCTAAAAAAAATTAAATATTTATAAAATAGAATCATAATAATAAAATAAAATTAATAAAAAATAAAAATATATATAATTAATAAAATCATCCCAGCATAAATATTTGATATAATAAAATAAGATAACAAAATTATAGTCAAACAATAAATTACTAATTCGTCAAATGTTAAATGTTGAAATCTTGATCTATGAAACTATGGTGGTGCTACGGAAGATGTATACTCTTGTTGTTGAAAGTGAGAAATATATTTCCAAACTTTTTTTATATATTTATAGAATATAATCATAAATAATAAAATAAAATAAATAAAATATAAATATATATATATATATATATAATTAATAATATTATAAAAAAAACCCTCCAATAATAAAATAACAAAAATATTTGATATAATAAAATAAAATAACAAAAGAGTAACCAGACAATAAATTACTAATTCGTCAAATGTTGAAATCTTTATCCATGAAACCAGCTGATGGTGGTGTTATGGGAGATATAGATTATTGTTGTTGAAGAGTGAAAATATCACGCTAAAGTCATGATAAATCGGTGGAGAGCTCAGATTCAGACTCAGAGTCTTCTAGTAGCTCCTCAAATGAAGATGGAGTTGAAGAATCATTGTCATCCAGCAGCGATGAAGGCCATTCTAAAAAGAAACAAAAGTTGTTCAAAAAGTACTCAAGAAATAGGGACATGCATGGAAGGTTGAAGAGGCATCTGGGTAAAGGATCGTCTCATAGTCATAGTTATGGTCGGAGACACGTAGACCGTTTGTTAATGGATCATTTTGCCTTCCATGATGAGCCAAGTATCTTTGCAACTCCTAACAAATATACTGTATTTAGTCGTGGCCGAAATTGGAGACAATCTCCATTGTCCTCCAAGATACTGTTCGGGAACCTTCCAAAGAGGTTTGACAGTACAAAAATGAAAAAATATGATGGCAGTAAAGATCCAGATAACCACTTGGAACAATTCAAAAAATTTATGATGAATTTTGATGATGACGATTGATAAGGGAAGGATTTATTCGATTCGCAAGTCAGACTTTTGGAATAGTTAACCAATATGTACTTTGTAATAAGAAGTAAATATGTTTTTACTTAGTAAGTTTGTGGGATGAATTAGCCTCTAATGGACTAATTGTCTAAGCCCAATGGCTCAATAGGCCAAAAGGCCCACAACAATTGCTATATAAGCTAACTAATCTTTTCTTAAAAGGAGGAGAAAACATTTTTGTTAGGCTTTCAGTAAGGTGGATTTTCTTGTGGATCTTTCTCTAAGCTTTTCCATTCTTGATATTTTTCAATTATCTTTCCGTTCTTGAAATTTTTCATTATCAAATTAAGTTACTATGTCGAGCATTCTCCCAATCTTTTACGGGGAGTGCTTTGAAGTGGTACAATAGTCTGTCGCAGGGCTGCATCAGAAATTTTGACACTTTTTGGGTGGCCTTCCGGAGACAGTTCGTTGGAAGTAAAGAGGTAAAGGGCAATGGAGACACAATTATCCATTGTGCCCAGGAACCAAACGAATCCTCAAAAGAATACATAAGTCGCTTTGTAAATACCAAAAATGGATTGGCTGATTGCTTTGAACAAGTAGCAATAGCTTCTCTAAGGCAGGGCTTAAACCCTGAAAACTTGGCTGATTCAGTAACCAGGAAAAAGGCCATGACATGGGGAGGTCTGCTGAATCAGGTTGGTAAACAGATTAATGTGGATGAAACAAAGAAAACCAGGGTGCACAGGCAGGTGAGGTCTGCTCCAGCTGCACCAAATCAAAACCAAAACCAGTCCGGGAACAAGGCTAAGGAAACCGGACAGGGTCATAACAGAGCCAAGGCTCAATCCCATCCAGCTGCACCAGCCCAGAGCCAGCAATCTAGAAATAAGCAGGGGCCTTGGGTTCAACCGGAGTGGTTTGCTGAGTTGAAAGAAAACGTAGCCACCATTTATGACAAAATAAAATAAGAAGTACATTTCAGAAGGCCGGCTGCATTACAATCTCCCAGGGAGAGCCGTAATAATTTTTTTGTCAGTATCACCATGATATTGGCCATAACACTGAAGATTGTATTGCGTTGAAGCAAGAAGTGCAGAATTTGATTGAAAGAGGAAAGTTGGGAGCTTATGTTAAAAGAAGAAGTGGAAATAGGCCTGATAACGCTCATCGGACTGGTCCAAACAATGCAGACACATTGGCTCCGGATGAGGCTATGGTAATAATTGAAAGGTTTGATATAGAGTCAGAATATTTAGACCTTGATCCAACCCGGAATAAAGTGGGTGTTATCACAGAGCGTTGCAAGACGGTGTCCGGACTTATCAGCTTTATTGAATCCCTTACAATATTTGGGGGAGACACCATGACTGCACCAACTGCTTCTTCGAGAAAGAGGCACGTTCATACTTTAACTACCCAACTGGAAGAAGGCATGACTTCCTATCAATCACAAATTCCATTTCCCTTCATTGTTTTCGATGAGGACGACTTGAGGGATATTGTTGGTCCCCGTGAAGATGCTGTTGTAATAGGAGCATCCATTGGGGGCAATGACATAAGACGAATTTTGGTGGACACCGGAAGTTCAGCCAATATTTTTTTGACTTCCTACAAAAAAATGAAGGATCCAGCAGTAATTCAGCGTTCGAACAGGTCAATTGTGGGTTTTACTGGAAGCTCAGCAGATGTGATCGGAGAGTTCGAAGAGGAGGTTTTGTTGGGCAAGGACCCTTTTAAAAAGATGGTTAGAATACTTTTTATTGTGGTGGATTATCCCACTTGTTATAATGCCATTTTGGGGAGATCTTGGCTCTCCAGGATGCATGTCGTGGCTTCAACAGTCCACCAATGTTTGAAATATACTGTACAAGGACAAGTAGGAGTTGTTCAAAGCAGTCAAAAGGTGGCAAGAGAGTGTTATGCAATAGCACTGGCCCCTCGAACGTTGGGGGAAGTCCGGATCAGTGAGGAATAGCAATTTGTGGGGCCCTCTTGGGGAGAGGGTGAAATTGATGGCCCCAGAGAGACCTCTGGTGTTTTAATACCAATTGAAGAAGTCGAAACCCACTCTCTGGCTGAAGGAAAAAATGTCAAGATATGGTCCAAGATGGCATCAGAATTAAAGGGTAAAATGTTAGATTTTTTGAAAAACCATCAGCATGTCTTTGCTTGGTGCAATGCTGATGTAACCGGAGTGCCAGCAAACATTATATCACACCAACTATCCATCCTGAGGGATATAACACCTGTTGTACAGAAGAGGAGAGCTTTTTCTAAGGAAAAAGACGATGTCATAGTTCAAGAGGTTGATCGGCTTACTAAAATTGGGCACATAAAGAAATCTCAATACCCTTTATGGACAGCCAATTCGGTGTTGGTAAAGAAGAAAAATGGTAAGTGGCGTATGTGCATCGATTTCACAGATCTCAACAGAGCTTGCCCAAAAGATTTATATCCGGTCCCCCGAATTGATCAGTTGGTTGACTCCACGTCTGGAAACAAGTTGTTGTCCTTTATGGATGCCTTCTCCGAGTATAATCACATTCAAGTAGATCTAAGGGATCAAGAGCATACTACATTTGTCACTGATAGGGGCCTCCGTTGTTACAAGGTGATGCCGTTTGGGTTAAAAATATTAGGGCTACTTATAGAGGTTGGTAAACAAGGCTTTTGCTGATCAGATTAGAAGAAACATGGAAGTCTACATCGATGACATGATGGTAAAAAGTGTGGACGACGAGCTACACTTGGCAGATCTCCAAGAAAATTTTGCCAACCTAGTAAAAGTAAATTTAAAATTGAATCCAGAAAAGTGTGTCTTCGGAGTACGATCCAAAAAATTCTTGGGGTATGTGATAAGTGAGAAAGGGATACAGCCTGATCCAGACCAACTTAATGCTTTACTACAAATGGAGCCTCCTCGGAATATTAAAGAAGTACAAAGATTGACAGGATGTATCATGCTATATGTTTTGTTTTCAGGGCTTCCAATAAGGAATCTGAATATGAAGCTGCTATAGTTGGTTTGAAATTGGCACTTATTTGTGGAGCCAAAAGGGTCAGGTTAATGAGTGATTCTCAGCTTCTTATCCATCATGCATAAGGTCAATCCAAAGCAAAAAAATGAACAGATGATTAAATACTTATTTGTTCTCAAAGAAGTGGCACTTAATTTCAAAAGCATCACCTATGAGCATATACCCCGAACAGAAAATACACAAGCAGACTCCTTGGCAACCATAGCCTATTCTGAGTCCTACCCTTGGATTCATGTGCAGGAGTGCCCATCTATTCAAATCAATCTGGATAAGGAAGAAGAAAGTTTTAATATACCAGTAAAACAACCCCAAGACTGGAGATTTCCTTTCCTCCAATATCTCTCAGATGGTATTCTGCCTTTGGAAAAAGTAGTAGCAAGGAAAGTAAAATATAAGGCTCGTGGTTTTGTCATCTTGAGAGATGTTCTTTATAAAAAAATCCTTTAGTAAACCTCTCTTACGATGTTTGAGGATCGAAGAGTCCTAAATAGTGCTCTCCGAATTACATGATGGCGAGGGATCAGCACACTATGGATTCAGGGCTCTAACTAGAAGGGTTTTGTTAGCTGGGTACTACTGGCCCTCTATAATTCAAGACGCCAAGGAGTTGGTGAAGAAGTGTGATCCATGCCAAAGATACAGTAATGAAATTCATACCCCAACTGTCCCTTTAGAGTCAAATTCTGAGCCAATACCTTTTGCTCGATGGGGGCTGGATTTAGTGGGACCTCTACCCATGGCATCCGGGGGGTGCAGAACTATAATTGTTGTTATTTATTACTTTTCGAAGTGGATCAAAGCAGCCCCATTGGCAGGAACTACTTCGAAAGCTGTTATAAAATTCATATTGTCTAAATTTGTTGCAGATTTGGGGTTCCGCAGAAGATAACTACACACAATGGGCCACAATTCGACAACAAGGAGATGGAGAATTTATGTGCTTCTAGAGGCATCCAACACTGCTTCTCTTCTCCTTTCCACCCACAGGCAAATGGTCAAGTTGAAGTGGCCAACAGAACCATCTTGTCCGGTCTTAAAAAGAATCTAGAGGGAGCTGCTGGAAAATGGCCAAGTTATCTACAAGAAGTATTATGGGCCTACCATATCACTCCTGGGGCTGCAACATAAGAGTCTCCCTTTGCCTTAGTGTATGGAATGGATTTCATAGCTCCCATAGAGGCTACTATCGCTTCATTTCGAGTTCATAATTTTTCCGAACACGCTAACGAAGTGGCAGTCAGAAGCCAGCTTGATTTGATGGAAGAAAGAAGAGTTAAGGCTCACCTCAGAGCCACACACTATCAGGGTTTGATGAGAAGCAGGTTTGCTTCTAAAATCAAGAGGAGGGATTTTCAACCAGGCGATAAAGTATTGAGGAAAGTCTTCATACATACCAAGGAGAGGCAGTTCGACAAGTTAGCTCCAACTTGGGAAGGACCCTATGTGGTCAATAAAAAGCTTAAGCCTGGGACATACCGGCTCCAAGATAAAGATGGAAGGATTTTGAATCACCCCTGGAACATTGAACACCTCCGGTTATACTTAGAATGAAAACTATGTAAATATTTACTTGCTTAAAATTCATGTAAATATTTGGGGGCATACTCTTTCCTACCCTGGTGGCGCGGGGAGGTTTTAATGAGGTGTTCGGGCTTTTTAATGAAATTCGATGCCTTCTTGAAAAATTTGGAGTGTTTCGATTGATAGTTTCTTTAAAAAAAATTATCAATGGCAGACCAGATTGAATTGGTAGAATGATGACTATTTAAACATTTGTCATCGGAGAATTTAAACACTCTCACTTTAAAATACTTATAAGATATCTAAGGGTTGTTTGAACATTAGCCATCGAAGTTAAGAAACTATAAAACAATGAAAGAATTGTGTAAAATAAAACTACCCATTAAAATATGTGAAATGCCTTGGCCACCCAAGGACTTTGAATTTTCAAACAGAAAGGTTTGCCCGGACAAGGGCCGGACACGATTACAAAAAATTCCTTGGCCATCCAAGGACTTTGGTTCAGACACAAAAAATTAAAAGATAATTGATACTTTAAGACTGATATTTCTTAGATGACTCAGCCCTACTTAGCTTCTTCTTGGGATCATTATTTTTCTCATCTGGACTCTCCCCGGTCCTTTCATCTTCATCAGTTGTATCATCCCAACCACTAGAATAGTTATGCTTGTCACCATCAGCCATCGTGTGGAATAGGAGGTCCTCATACTCTAAAAACCTCCATAAATCTCCCAGCGTCCTCTTCGGAAGTTTCTCATGAAAGAGCAAGACCATATCTGACTTGACTTCGACATACATTTCCTCATATGAGTCTATCACCTCGTTGGTATAGGCATCAATCCTAGCTTGGATTATTTTCTCTTGCTCCTTTAACAAGTTAGCTTTTTCTTGTTCAGCCTTGGACACAGAATCCTCGAGCGAAGTCTTGTCATTAGTCAGGGTCTGAATGATGTTGTCTTTGGCCTTCACCTCCTTTTTTGAAGAAGAGAGATTTTTCTCTAGGTCAGATTGCTTCAATTGGAGTTCTTTGACAATTCCCTCCGAAGTGGGCAGCTTGGTGGCCAAATCCTCTTGACTTTTCTTCAACTCCTCAATTTCTCTCTTCGATGTCTCATCATTTTGGTTGGCAGTGAGGAGGTCGTTAGACAATTTCTCTTTATCAGAGTTGATTGTGTTGATGATGGCTGACTGGTTTCGCACTTGCTTCTCCAAGGTAAGGACCGACTGGATATTTCTCAATAAAGAGTGGGTGACAATGTCTCTCTCACCTGAAACAGAAAAAGATTTACCATTGAAGGTGACGATGTTCGAAGAGTTTGGGGGGAGGTAGGGGGCAGCAAAATCATCTTTGTCAAGGTCTTCAAAGTAAAAACCAATCCCTTGAAGTCCACTGGTGTCGACACCATCAATGTTGATGTCCCCTCCGACACCCTCTCTAGTATGAAAGTCACTTGAGATTTCTTCTGCTTGAGTGGGGTCAGTTGGGTCAGCTAGAGTGGTAGAGACTCCGGAGGCCGGAGAGAAACTTCATCTTTCTTGGAAGTCTTCTTCTTCTTGGCCTCCCTATCTCCACCTTCTGCTCCCCGCTTTCTGTCTTTCTTGGGAGCCTTTGGGGGTTTTGGAGATCCAACTACTTCCTTGGTGCTTTCATGTTATACCCTTTGTAATAAAGCAACATCAATATGTCTTTGGTCTTGCCCCTCCTGGTTTGCTGGGGCAGCCACTTCCACCTCATTTGGGATGACCTCAACCACACCTTGCTTGGCATTGCCCTTCTTGCCCTTCATTTTTCTTGGGTCTTTAGCTCTGCCTGGAAAGTATAGATTTCCATCCTTTGCATCTGTTTTCTTGAGAATTACCTCCGGAAGGGGTGGAGTGGTTAACTCCTCCCCAAACAAGTTTCTCCGGCCAGTGGTATTGCAGAGATGGGATGTTACTAGGTTGCCTTCAGTAAAACAGTTCTGGAAGCGATTTTCCCATTTCTCAGCAGCCCAAGCATTTAGCTTGGTACAAGTAGTCAGCTCCTCCTCTAGGTAGTCATTGAAGTCCTTCGGCAGCACTACCAAAAATAAAAGGAAGAGAAGTTAAACAAACAAACTTGTTATAAGTAAAGGTAGAAGTATGTGATGAAATGTTTACCTGTACTCTTCCACCTGCTAGTAAGCATGCTCGGATTATCACCAACTTTAATCTTCCTCCCGTTCTCCCAAGCACCACTAATGAACAAAAATTGAATCTTCCATTTCCTCTCCGACTCGAGCAAGTCATCTACCACTTTGTAGTTATCACCCATATTGTAATGATAGAAGGGGATGATATGGTTTCTGCAAAGGCTGGCCACATCAGCAAATTGTTCCATCGGAAGAGGAATTCCGGAGAGCCTTGAGGCCATGATACAGGACATGAGGGTGAACCAGGCGTTAGGGCTCAATTGACTTGGGCAGAGCTTTATCAGATGAAAATATCTAACAATCTCTGAGTCTAAGGGGAGCCTAAGCCCCCAGTTAAATAACTCCGTGTAGAAAACTATCTCATTGAGCTTGCAATCCATCGGTGTCTCTGGATCCACCGGTATCCTCATTTTAACGTTCTCAGGGATCCCCCACTTCGTCCGGATCCGGCCCAGTTCAGTTGTTTGAATAAAAGCATAAATGATCTTCTGCATCGCTAGCAGATACTTTACACTTATTTTGTGGAAGCAAGGTCCCACTTTTTCTACAAGGCACTCCGGCAGATCCGGGTGTTTTAAACATAGCTTCTTCTTGCCCTTGTTTCTCTTGACATTAGCAGCCTCACTTGTTTGCCTAGAGACGTCGGTCTCAAAAGGGGCTTCTTCGATACTATCCTCCATTACATCTTCCATTACCATGGAAGGATTATCAGTTAATTTTTGGAGAGAAGAGCTAGTGATTGGCTCGGTAGGCCCTCCGAATGGTTGGGCATTGCTTTCCTCTTGTGGTCTGGAGTCCGGCTGGGGCTCAGATCCGGAGGTTTCTTTTCGAAGGCTTGAACTGGTTGCCTCCAGACCGGACAGCTTGTCCTTGGGGACTTTTATAGGTGTTTCTGACCCTGTAGTTTTATCTTTTTCCCCATACCTAGAAGGCGTGGATTTTGTAGATTTAGACCGTGGAGCGACAACCTGTCCTTTCACTAGATGACCTTTTCGTCGATTTACCAACTTTTCTGGGGAGATGTCAGCATTCGATCCCATGGCGATGAATGGGGAAGGTTTCTTAGTGCTTGTAACTGTCTGCTCTGGTTCAACAACAGGCTCTAATTCCTGGACCGATGAGCCTGAAACGATTGGTGAAAGATTGGGCTGGAATAACCTTCTGGGTTTAGAACTTCTGGCAGAAGACGAACCCCAATCAGGCTCTGAACTTGGTGTTTTAGATTTGTCGATAGGGGAAACAGGGAGGCCAGCAACAATGTGCCTTTCTCGTTCAACTTTTTGAGCTTTCTCTAACTCCGACAAGTTGAGCCACCCACCTTTTACAAGGGCGTTTCTTGCTGTGAACATAAACTTACACCAAGAAAAGGGTTTTTTGAGAGGTAAAAGCTTTGAAGATTAAAAGTGTGGAGATGATGAAGATGGTAAAACAGTGAAAAATGGTTTAATTTATACTAAAGAGACAAAAGATGCCTTGAAACCTAGGAGAATACAAAAAGATTAGAGTAATGATTAAAGACAGCGTTGATGTCACCAACATTAATTGAAGAGGTTACTTTATGAAATGAGTGGGAGCGCCGTTCTAGGAGAAAAACGACCGGTGAGGCGAATCAAAGAAAGACACGTGTCCCACGATCTCTAGAAAAACCTTTGAGTTTCTGAGAGTTTCACCAGTCCGAATAAAGCCGTTACACAATTCGAAATCTGTCCGGACATAGTTACGGGTACACATGAGTTGTTTTTTAGGTCTTGCCAAAGGCCTTCGAACATAACCTAAAAAAGGGGCTACTAATGAGTCTGGATTTACTCACCACTCACTGTGGAAATCGGACAGGGGCAATTCGGACAAAAACCACCCACTGAACCATCCGAACTGGACTAATGTATTAAAAACTAAATCACTTCATGACTAAGCTAATTACTTACCTGCTTAATAACTAATGGGTTTTTGAACTTGACCCGAAGTCATAAGTATGACCTGAAAGCCCATGTGGCCCATAATTAAGGGTATAAATACCCAACCACATTCATTAATGAGGGTAATGAATATTTAATACAACCATACAGCTCAAATCTCTCATTACAACCCACTTAAACATTAAATACCTTTGAAACTCCACAAAACTTCAGACAAAATTACCCTCAGTTGAAAATAATCATCACCAATATTTATAGCCAAAATTAGATTCTAGCTGTTATTAACGGGCATTTGTTTGTTGAAAATAGTTAGCCAACAGTGAGTTTGTTGGTTATTCGTTTGTATCAAAAGGACGTTCGTTTGGCGTAAAAACGTTTGTTTGGTCCAATATTTTTTTTATTAAAAGTAGTCGTTGGACCAAATGGGCGTCTGTTACGCCAAACGGACACTCACTTGCTTCATAAGGATTTTATAGGTGTTCTTCTTTATAAATAGAGAAAAAAAACTCCTTTATTTCTCATTCATCATCTCTTAAACAACCTTCTTCTTCTGATAACTCTTAAAGCATCTACTTATAATCTTTCAAGTCAACTTTTATGATCTCTCAAACCAAGTTTTAATCTATCAAACCAACTTTTTATTCTATAATCTTCAAACAAATTTCATATTCAATCTACTCAAGTTTGTTTCGTGGTGGTGGATCATTGACAATTAAACGTGTTTAGTATAATTTTTCCATTCTTTTATTTTTTTTATTGTTTGATTTGTTTTATATTAATAGTTATCTCATAATTTTATTTTAATTTTTTTAATGGTACGAACAAGAAAGTAACAAAATATCCAACATTGAGTGCTTACAAACCTAAATTATTTTTATTTTAATGATCATAACATAAATATGCATGATCTTTATATTGGGCTCGAAAACCCAACCTTCAAAACAGATTCTCTACATGCTAGCGGTATTGCTAACACTAGTTCGAAGTCGATGGAGAAAACATCTTGGGTATGGGACTACTTTAATGAGAAACGTGAAAATAATACAATTATGTATATAACATGTAGAAAAATACTATCCTATAAGGGTGAAATAACAAATAGCGGCATCGTGGGCATTATGAGACACAAAATTATAAATCCTTCTAAAATTCTTGAATTACGGAATCAAAATAATATATATTAATACTGGTAATGTATTTTTTTTCCAATGAAAATATATATGGGGATAAGACCATAATATTTACCTTTGGTAGTGCACATCTTTTTTTCTTTTTCCGACAATCGGAGATATGAGAATTATGGGTAAACCTAAGAGCCAAACGCATTAGACGTAACTCTATGATCTCAATAGCTATGAAATATTTTAAAAACAAAAAGAAACAGATCATTAGAATGCAATATTTAATTTGACATGGAAAGTTTCTTTGACTAGTGATATAATAACATTTGTTGAATTTGACGTTTTATGCGTTATTTTACATTAGATTGATCCTACATGGATACTCCAAAGAAGAATTATATATTTTCGCTCTATTGGAAACCATAATTCTCTTGTAATTATAGAAAGTATTTTAGAGTGTATAAATAATTCTGAAGCTAAAAATAAAATTATGTCAATTTCTTTTGATTATACATATGTGAACGTTGCAGTTAATGAAATAATTAAAGTTGATTGCAACCCGAATTTTCATAAAATATTTCATGTTAGAGTTTATGTCATATACTTCAATTGATTTTAAAATATGGAATAAGTGCGACATTTAGATATTATATCGATCCAAATAAAAATGCGGTCATATTATGCTCAACCTCGAGTCCTAGACAAATTGAATGGAAAAGCATTATTAAGTCTAATAAAAAGAAACTCAAAAAATAACTTTAGATGTCGAAACTATATGGAACTCTACATATGATCTTCTTGTATGTGCTTACGAAGTATACTTTTAACATTCATATGGCTCTTGTTTGTATTACTAATATTATCATTCATATAAATACAGATAAGGATAAGCATATATGTCTCAAAATGGTTCTCGATATGGAAGCAAAATTTGAAAAGTATTTTCATCTCATCTTACACACTTATATTATTATTTGTATTTTTATCCTTTTAAAAAATGGGTGGGTTTTATCGATTTAGTTTAGCTATTTTATAAAAATATCAAACTTTCAAATGGACCATATAATTACGAGGGATATTGTCGATAAATTTATATTTATTTGTATGAAATGTATAATGATTAAGTTCGAAAATACATGAGAAATAATTATACTAGATCTTCAGATTTAGTGGATAGTAGTATAAGTAGTAGTAATAAGAGGAGAAGAAAATTTTGGGGATTATAATAACTACGTAGAAAATGTACTACTAAGTGGAACCACGATAAGTATAATTTATCAAGCTTATAATGAACTGGCCATATATTTGCAAAAGGTGTGCAAGTTAAGTACGCATGATAAAAATAACCTATCAATGTCTTAAGATGGTGGATGTCCAAGGAACCACAGTTTCATATTCTTTCCAGGTTAGCTAATAAGATTTGTTATATATATATATATACATATAATGAAAAATGAATATGCGTTTAGTATGATCATGCTGCAATACACAACTATACGAACAATACTGAGTAGTGAAGTGTTTGAAGTATGTGTTGTAGTCAAGGATTGGTATGTGGCGGCTCATAGAATGCAAGACAATGAATATAAAATGAAAGAGAATCAAAGAGATATCTTCGATAGAATAAGTGATATTGAGAAGGATCTTGAGGATTAGACTACTAAAGGACGTGAGATGAAGAATCAGTTGAATCAGAAGACAAATTCCAGATGAAGAACATTTGTAATAAAAAATATTAGTGAATTAGTAATATAGTAGCTCTATTTGAGAGCATTTGTACAACTCGTGGCCCGTAAAAGTACAAATGTGGAAAACTTAAATCAATAAAATATATTTGTTATCCTTCAATCTCATAATGCAACAACATTTACCTATACACTTATGCTTAATTAAACTATTCTACAAATTGATACTTATCATAAAAATAATTACCACTTAATAAATAAATAAATTGTAACAACTTATACTATAATCAAACTATAATAATTCTTTTATCACTATATAATAATACTTGTGGTAGTTATAATAAATAAAACATATTAATTAAACTATAATAATAAAACTATAATAACTATATACTACTTCTAACTTATAATCTAATCTACAAACTATATAACCAAACTATAAAATCTATAACAATTTGTTTATCAAACAATAACAACACATGTTCTCAATGTATTATAAAAATTACATAAATTTAGTTTTTTACTTAAATATTATAAACTCAGCTCTTAAACATCCACCACATTATGAGGAATATAAAATAAAAATTATTTTAACTTTTGGACTGATAAGGGAGGAAAATATGACAAAGAATAGGTTAAATATAATTGTTATAAGGATTAATTTCATGTGATTAAATGATAATTACTAAACTAAAGCAAACATAAGGAATGATGGGGTCACATGTAATAACTACTGAGTATGTTTGTAATTAGTAAGGGATTAATGTGAGAAGATCCACTTAAAATAGGGTAAATGTGTAATTACAAACCTATCCCGTGTACTATATAAAGGACACTCCCTTTTGGGGAATGAGCCAATAATTAGACAATTATTACTTCATTTATTCTTTTTGTCTATTTCTCTCTCTACTCATATAATCTATCCGCATACCAATATTTATGTGATAGATACTCTCATACGAACATTGCTTAGACAAGACAAATAACTATATAAATATCTGATCTCATCAGTGGCGATGTCTGTGGAAGGACGATTGGTATCTATAATTGTTTTTCTAAAACCATAAAAGTTATATTTCAACGTGTGAGAGTAATGAATATGGAAATTTTTGGAGGAATTGGATCTGGTACAATGAATTAGAAGATCGAAGTGTTAAAAAGCAAATGGTTGAAGCAAATTAATGAAACAAGGATGAACGATTAGCTGAAGAGTTACTAGAAGAATCAATTTTAGTAGCTCGAAGAAAAAAGTTGTTGGAGGATATAGAACGACCATATGCTGAAAAGGCAGCGAAGCTAAGTTTTCAGAAACTCATATCTAAAATCTGAAAGGAACCATCAACTGAAAGAGATCGTATGGAAGAGGTCCCTCAGACATAATAAAGGTGCCGAGGGTGGAGTCGTTATTCCTCAAAGAGAATATTGAAATCCAAATACCACTACGAATCATATGATCCTATTGATTACTCATCGTGTGACTCAGACGAATCTTTCTCTTCTGAACGAAATAGTCGACCCCTAAAGAATTATTAGAAAATGGAATTCAAGAAGGCAAAGAAATGATCGTCGGACATCTCATGGCGTTAATAATTCGAGAAATAAAAAAACGAGCAAAAGAGAAAAAGACTCGGATCTGATGAGAATGAAAAAATTGTAAATATCAATAAAAAGAAACAAGCAAATCCGCATGCGCAAATTTCTTCAGGAAGCTATAATCTCGATTATCGTGTGAGTAATCAGTTTACTAATCCTTCCGAAGAATTTTTATATGCCCCAATGAACGAAAGCCATGAGGGAGTCTATATAGAACAGACCATAACTAGAGTTCCTCCCCTCTCTCCCCAGAAATACTCTTGGGGCATCTGCTTAAATAGTTTGACATCTCGAAGTTAGAAAAGTTAGATGGGACACAGGATTCGGATAACCACATTGAACAATTCAAGAATTTTATGATTAATTATAATGATGATGATGATGATAAATTTCTGTGTAGAGCTTTCTCTCAAACTTTCAAGAATGCTACCTCGAAATGGTACAACATTTTACTCCAGGGTTGTATTAAAAATTTTGATAGGTTTTGGAGCATATTCCGCCAACACTTTGTGGGAAGCAATAAGTTTCACGCCAATGGTGATACGATAATTTATTGTAGACAAAAGGTACAGGAAATTCTCAAGGAATACACAAATCATTTTATCAAGACAAAACCCGATAGACAAAATTATGAAGATAAGGTTGCATCAGCAGCTTTTCGGATATGATTGCTCCCGGGAATTTTGAAGGTCAGTTTTGCTGAAAAACAAGTTATGATGTTTGGGGCTTCATTGGATCAGGTTCAGAAAAGAAATTCGGTTGAAGAAACGCGGCGTCGGAAAGAATTTTTTGGGTACATATAGAACAGAATCAGTAATGTCAAGCATCACTAGCACTCGTGGCTCCTCAGATTTAACTCACTACCAATTAATATTGTCCAAAGCTGAGCACCAGCACAAACCGTGGTTCATGTACCACAGAAAATGAAAGAGTATTCACCAATTGTCAACAGTTAAAACTATGTCCGACCCATGTCGAACAAATGGATCTGACCAACACATTTTGTTGAGTTGAAGGAGTGTGTAGCAATGATATTTGAGAAATAGCGACCGTACATGCATTTTCACAAACCTTTTCCGATGCAGACTCAAAAGCAAAGAAAAATAGCATATATTGCAAGTATCATGATGATACTGGGCACGATACAAGAGATTGTGTAGCGTTGAAGAAAGAAATACAAATCTTAATTGAAAATGGGAAGTTAACAACGTTTGTGAAGAAAAAATCTGTGGTTGCTCCAAAACAAGAAGTTGTTCCGAAGCAAGAAGATGTTTTAGTGATATCAGAAACAATTGATGAATAATATATTGTTGCGTTTAATATCTCCACTGAGTATTTAGATCCAAAATCGGGAAGGAACAACATCAATATGGTGAAAGAACCGATTGTGAGAGGAAAGGTTAGTGAACTATGTGCTTTCTTTGAGTCACTAACAATCTTTGGGGAGATATTATTGCAAGGACATCAAATTATTCTCGAAAGAGGCATACGATTGAGATACTTGTTTTGAAGATGATGATATGCTAGATGTAGCTGGTCCACATGAGGATGCGATGGTTATTGTAGCATAGATTATGGGGGGTGAGATACGAAAAATTCTGATTAATACTGCAACTCAGCTAACATTATATTTATGACTACTTATACTTAGATAAAAAATCCACCAACAATCCTACGATCTGATCAGACAACAATAGAATTTACTGGGACAACAACTAAAGTAGTCGGAGAATTCGAGGGAAGAGTCGAGCTGGGTCGGGGGCCATTCAAGAAAGTAGTTACGGTTTTGTTCGTTTTGGTAGATGCCCCCAACATCTTATAATATAATCTTTGGAAGGTCTTGGTTAACAAAGATGCACATTGTGCCATTAATTGTTCATCAGTGTTTGAAGTATGTTGTGGGGAATAATGTGGGAACAATTATAAGCATTCAAAAATGGAAATAGAATGTTACTAGGAGACTTTGGCCCCTAAGAAAATCAAAGGAGTCGAGTCAAAGAAATAATATCAATCAATGGGGCTTCTTTCGGGCTCCAATCCCGTAGAAGATCCGAGGGAAGCCTCCAGATTCACGGTCTCAGACGAAGAATTCGAGGATCATGTTTTCTCTCAGGGTAAAAGTCTCAAAATCGGCACGAAGCTGTCTTTGGAAGTAAAATAAAATAAAATTAAACTTCTTTCAAAAAAATTACATTTGTTTGCGTGGTGTAAGAAATATGTCACAGGGCGAATATTATTTATCACAGATTGGTAGTACGAAGTAATGTTCGTCTGATAATTCAGAAGAGGAGATCTTTTTCTCAAGAAAAATCTGAAGCTATTATGGCAAAGGTAGATCGTTTGACTAAAGTTGGTCATATACGTGAGTCACAGTATCCTTTATGGATTGTTAATCCGTTTCTGGTAAAGAAAAAATGGCAAGTGACAGATGTGTGTGGATTTGACTGATCTAAATTGAAACATGTCTCAAAGATCATTTTCATGTACCATGAATAGATCAGTTAGTGGATTCAACCTCCGGGAATCGATTACTCTCTTTTATGGATGGTTACGTCAGGTATAATCATATCTGAATGGGCCCAAAAGATCAGGAGAGCACTACTTTTATCATCAGGAGAGGTTTATATTGCTATAAGGTAATGTCGTTTGGGTTGAAGAATGCTAAAACAACTTACCAACTCTTGGTAAACAAAGCTTTTGAGACTCATATTGGAAGAAATGTTTAAGTATATATCGATGATATGTTGCTCAAGAATACCAGGGATAAGAACCATCTAGCAGATTTTGAAGAAATTGTCTTTAACTTGACTAAGATAAATTTGAAATTAAATCCAAAAAAATACACCTTCGGAGTCCGATTCGGAAAATTCTTATGATACATAATCAGTGAGTGTGGAATAGAGGTTGATCTGATACAGTAAATGCGTTGAGCACCATGACACCACCTAAAACGATCAAATAGGTGCAAATGATAACGGGAAGATTGTCAGTTTTGAACAGATTCATTTCACGGTTGTCGGAAAAGTGTGCCTCATTTTTTCAATTTTTGAGAAGAGAAAATTGTTTTAACTGGACGCAAGAGTGAACATAGGCTTCTCAATGAATCAAAGAGTATATTTCTTCTCTAGAAATTTTGAAAAAACCAAATATGGAGAGAAAATTATATGTTTACCTAGCGGTGTCAAATTATGCTATGAGTGTTGTTTTGATCCGAGAGGAATATAACTCTTTAAGACCACTATACTACGTCAGTAAAAGTCTTCTAGATGCTGAGAAACAATACTTAAAGCTAGAGAGATTAGCCCTTGCACTAGTAATCGTTGAATGAAAAAATGAGACCTTATTTTCAGGCCCATTCTATCATCATAAGAACATCTTTTCCACTTAGGAATATATTACAAAGGACTGATGTGTCTAGAAGAATGACTAATTGGTCGGTTGAATTGGGATATTTGAATATCGAATTTGAGTCTAGGACTGCTATCAAAGCATATGCCTTAGTAGATTTTCTAGTTGAGTTTCATTCTGAACGATCGAATATAAAGGTTGATGAAGAAAGTTCTGGAGCAGAATGGTCAGTCCGAACAATTGGGGGTACTAGTTTATCAATATATGGTGCGGGAGTGCAATTAGTTTCCCCGGAAGGAATTTCCATGTATGAAGCTATCCATTTTGGGTTTAAGGCATCAAATAATGAGGCCGAGTACGAAGCTGCTTTGGCTGGATTGAGACTTGCTAGAAATCGCGGGGCCAAAAAAGTAAGGCTGGTAAGTGACTCACAACTCCTCATTAACCATGCGTTTGGTCAATCTGAGGCAAGAAAAAATCATTTAGTGAAGTACTTGATGGCATTGAAGGCCTTAACGTTACCTTTTAAAAGCATCATATACCAATATGTTCATACGACTGAGAATTCAGTAGCTGATTATTTGGCAAAAGCTTCTTATTCGGAGGAGTATCCTTGGATTATCACACAAGAAAATCCTTTAATAGTAAGGGGATCTGAGTCAGTCGAAGGGTCTATTGAAGCTTTCCAGATTCCTACTATCACATCAAAATATTAGAGGAGTGACATTAAAGAATTTTTGGTAAACAAGGTGTTACCAGTTGACAAGGTGATGGCCAAAATAATACGATTTAAAGCCTACTATTATATCATCCTTGGAGACGTGCTATATGAAAAAAATTTAGTCGGCCTTTACTTCGATGTTTAGAAGAAAATTAATTACATATGATATTGTCAGAGTTGCACGCTGAGGAAGGATCAACATATTGTGGGTACAAAACGCTGATACGAAGAGTTCTTCTTGCAAGATTCTATTGGCCTACACTCTCCTCGTATGCTAAAGAGTTAGTTTGGAAGTGTAAAACCTGCGAAATATTTGCTAACATAATCCATGCACCAGGTGTCCCTCTTGAATCAATATTCGAATCACTACTGTTCGACATATGACGCATTGACTTGGTCGGACTACTACCAATGGCATCAGGAGGACGTCAGGCGATAATTGTCGCAGTGGATTATTTTTCTAAGTGTATGGAAGCTGAGCCATTAGCACGAACAAAAGCTAAGGATGTGATCATATTTATCATTTCCAATATTTGTTTTCGTTTTGGGGTTCCGAAGAAAATTACGATGGACAATAGGCCTCAATTCGATAACAAAGAAATGAAAGCTTTTTGTACCTCTAAAGAAATATAACAGTGTTTCTCTGCACCTTTCCACCCCCAAGAGAATGACCAAGTTAAAGTTACAAACCGAACAATTCTGGATGGTCTGAAAAAGAATTTGGAAGGTAAGGCTGGAAAATGGCCAGATTATCTGCAAGAAGTTCTATGGGCTGACAGAATCACTCCCCATACTGCAACACAAGAATCACCATTTGCGCTGGTTTATGGAATGGATGCAGTGGTTTCGTCCGAGATAATCTTCCCATCGTATAGGCTCAACAAATACTCTGAGGAGACAAATGGCAAGGGAAAGTGCATAGAGTTAGATTTGGTGAAAGAAAAAAGAAAAAGGGCACAACAGAATTCTCTATACTATCAGACTTTGATGAGAAGTCGGTATGCTTCAAATGTTAGGAGACGAGAATTTAAATCAGAGAATAAGGTGTTAAAGAATTTATTCCTTCATACAAAATAAAAACGGATTGGCAAGCTAGGTTCTAATTAGGAATTCCAATATATGGTAACAAAGAAAATCAAGCCGGGGATATATCGACTCAAAGATAAGGAAGGAAGATATCTCCTTCACCTCTGAAATATTTAGCATCTCAAGTTATATTTAAAATGAGTGTATGAAGTTGTAAATATTCTCTTTAAAGACTTATATAAGTATCGGTGGCACACTTTTTCCTACCACGGTGGTGCAGGAAGGTTTTAATGAGGTGTCCTAATAGCCGACTTATATATAATATTTCTTTGTCATCTTAAAATAACTTCTATAATATTCATTTTCTTCAAACCAGAAAAGAATTCCAACGAATGTTGGACGGTCATGTTCATCTCTTTGAACTAGAAAGGCCTTTTAATGAATGTTGGATAACAATGTTCATCTTTTTGAACTAGATTGGAATTCCAACGAATGTTGGATAATAAGTTTTATCTTTTTTAACTAGAAGGGTTTTCCAATAATTGTTGGATAATAATGTTCATTTTTTGAACTATTAAGTTTTTTCAACAAATATTGGATAATAATGTTCATCTTTTTTAATTATAAAGCTTTTTCAATAAATATTACATAATAATGTTCATCTTTTTGAATTGAAAGGGTCTTCCAACTCAACAACTTATATTTCAATATGAAAAACTTTGGATGAGAATCAGAGTATTTTTTAATTATAATTTTTTTCATATGAAAAACTTTGGAAGGGGAAAGAGAGTATTTTTTAAGTATAAATTGTTTTCATATGAAAAACTTTGAAAGATGAGTGGGAGTATTGTTTAAGTGTAAACAAATTTCATATGAAAAACTTTGGAAGGGAATTGAGAGTATTTTTTAAGTATAAAACTTTTTCGTATGAAATACTTTGGAAGGGGAGTGGGAGTATTTTGCGAGTGTAAAAAAATTTCATATGAAAAACTTTGGAATAGAAGTGAGATTATTTTTTAAGTGTAAAAGTTTTTCATACTAAAAACTTTGGAAGGGGAGTGTGAGTATTCTTATAAAAATCAAGTATAATTATTTAATATGTAAAACTTTGGAAGGAGAACATGAATATCTTATAAAAGTTAGTTATAAAAAAAATTCACATGAAACTTTTGGACGATGGAGATAAAATTATAAACTGCAAGGAACAATATGTAACCAAAAAACTTCTTCATTAACAACTTTTATCATACAAAGTGTATTGCACAAACACAAAAGGTTCAACAAAAATACAACCATAACATGGTTAGTACTGCAGGGGTTACACAAAAGATAAATTCAAAATGAAAAGTAATGTACCCCAATATTATTCCAAAGGAGCACCTTCTTTAATATTTTTAGAGGAATTCTGAACCGAAGGAAGAACTATATGATTTTTATGAGTCACTCCTAGTCTCTTCATCCTCCAAGGAAACTCCTATTGGGCGATGATTTTCTATAATACACCCCAACGGCTGCCTAGTTTCAAGTCATAAAAGTGCTCATGTATCTATAATAATAAAGCTGACTTGATACTGGCATCTCTTTTTAGGAGAGAGACGCAATCATTAACATATTCCTCAATACATTTATTCTTATCATCCTCAAAGTTTTTCATTAAATATTATTTGTCAGCGGAGAGCTTCTCGATCTCCTTAACAACACTCTCGAAGTATTCTTTTGGTTTTATCACAAGAATCAAATAGATTGTCGATGAGAGAGTTCTGTTCGATATCCTTAGTGATAAATCGTTTTTTTTTCGTCATCGAACTTCTCATTCTCCCGGACAGTTTGGTCTCAAGTGCAGTATTCTTTTCCACATACTCAGCAAATAGTTTCTTCTCACACGAAAGTTCATCTTCTAACCTCTTTACCTCAGCTCTTATTTGAATGACTTCGTTTTTGTAGCGGTCTTTTCGGTTGGCCTTTCTTTCGTGGTGAGCAGCAATATGAAGCAACCTGTTAAGCTCATTCTCCATAAAATTATTCGTATAAACGTCAAGATAAGCCGGGGTAGGGGAAATATATTCTACGTCCTCAGGAAATTCTTCTTGGTTTTCCTTGATAAGCAACTTGTTTTTTTTGGGGAACAGACTTCCCAACAGAGTCTGAGTCAACAACGACAACATTCTTTATAGGAGGAAAGCTTAGACCAGTAGTGTTATCATCCTCCACTCCACTAGCAACCTTTTTCTTCTTTTTATCCTTGGAAGAAAATCTCGTTTTTGGTCTTACAATATCTTCCTTCCCAGCAGGTCTAATTTCGACCACAACCTCAGGGGCAATATTAATGCCTTGTTCTTTTCGGACTTCGACTCTTTGCTCTTCCCCGATCTTAACTCTTTCTTATTCCTAGACCTCAGTATCTAAATCAGCATCATGATCAGTGTTGTTCTCTTCCTCGTTGGATTTTTCAGTGTCCTGATGACTGGGAGCCCTAACTCTGGTGGGAAGGAAAACTAGATTGTCCAATCTCTCTAATTGCTTAAGTGCTGCGCTTTCCATGGGGTACTATCAGCTCTTTTGGTGTTTTCAATTGACCAGGATCACATCTCCAAAGATGGCTCATAACCAAATTTAAAGGAGTAAAACATCTGTAGAACTTATAATTCCAATTGCTACCGGCCCAAAAGCTCAGTTGAGTAAAGATCTCACTTGCTGATTTAACGTGATCCGCAATCGGTTTGGCAATCCCATTCATAGTTGTTCCCAAGAAAATGCTTTAGAGTGAATGACTTAAACAAACAATATAAAATAAGTATGAGACTAAGTACCTCGTGCAGTCCATTTCAAACTTAACCGATGAGGCATCTCTTCAGAATGTACAAAGTCAGTCTTCTACAACCCATAAACAAAAATTTATTGTTGTTTCCCATTCTTATCAGCTTCCAATAAGTCTTTCACAACCTTATATTTTCTCCCAAGACTTAGAGAATAAAAATGAAAGTGAGAGTTCTTAGCTACACTTGTAGGTCCGATGGGCTCTTTCATTAAAAAGTTGATCTGAAAGATTCTAGAAGCCATAATGCACGCCATGAGGGTAAACCACATGTTCGGGCCGACTTGAGTCTAACAAAGTTCAACCAGGTGAAAATATTCTACTAAGGAAGGGTCAAGAGGCAGGCGAAGACCCCAGTTCATGATTTCTATATAGACAACCAACTCTTGATCACGAACGAAAAATGGTGTTTCCCCAACCGTAGGAAACCGAATCGTAATATTGTTAGGAATCCCCCACATATCCCTTATATTAACCTCATCAGATGGGTGAAAATACTTGTATTTTATCTTATGAAGTGCAAGCAAGTGTTTAGCGTCCACTTCACGGAGATTATTTCCTAAAATATATTCTATATTCGAAGGTAAAATCTGACGTACATTTCTTTTTATTTTTATTTTTCATCTTCACCTGGGAAGTTCCTCCATGGTGAGCAAGAAAAGTTGTCATAATGTCTAGGGGAGCAGAAGAATATTCCTGAGCTGGTCTAGAAGGTCCAGAGGGGGAATTAGTGCAGGGACAACTTGAATAGGCTGAGCTTCCATTAGAACCATATCATTTACCTCTTGATCGCTATCTGATTCATCGATCAAATGTTTCTCTCGAATTTCCAGAATGGAATTCAAAACCTTTCTTGGTCGAACATTTTTTTTAAGTAGGTTTTCGAGGACTAACCTCAAGAGTGTTTTGAGGGGTACTTTGTGGAGAGACCTATGGGGTTACGATAGAAGGCGTTAGTTTAATTTTAGTGAACCATTTAAGTGTCCTCATAGACTTATTTCTCTTGGATCGATCTCTTTTAATTGTTTCTACAGGTTGTTTCTTGTCGCCACCCATTAGAAAAAACATAGAGGGTTCGTTAACATCTTTAGAAGAGGAAAGGTCAACCTTGTTGTGTCCCACAGAAGATTGACCGGAGGGCTGGGCAATAAGTGGAGTAGATGAAAAGTGGTTACCTGAAGTCCCCACTATGTCAAAGCATGTCTGGATAGGAGACCAATTATCGCAAAATATTGTTTGAAAAATATCCAGGGAATGGGTTCCTCTATGATACCGGTAGCTTTCCGTTCTTTAGTCTTTTTTGAGATATTGAACCACCTCAAAAGCTTGTATATTTCAAGATTTTCAAACTCCTTAGGCATGAAAAGTCAGGAAAGAAGTCCATCTCCCTAAAACAAAATTTCCCTAGTTCTTTTGAGTTGAGTGAATATGCGCAACCCTAAAACTGAGAATGAAGGCAAGTATTTTATAAAAAAAGGCGTGGGCTTTTAATGGTGTGGGGGCCCAAATATGTTGAAGATTTCTTTTCGATCAACAACTAATTTAAGCAATAATTCGACGCGTATGATTTTTGGAAAACTTGAAAGTCTTCTCCACATATCGCTTTCTTTACAAACGGTAGTAGAAGAGGTGTTAGCTTGCATTAGGAAATAACCGACATGTGGTAAATAATGGCGTCATCAGTCTAAAATACTTGTGACATAAAGTAGATAGAATTGCGCATTTCAGTTGAAGCAAATGATAAATGAAAATGAGATCACCAGTGATAATGGTGAAGTCATGAATTTGAAGAAGCACTCATGATAAAGTAATCCGACAAGAACCTTATAGAAGAATAATCCAGGGAAGTATTGTAAAGAAATTATATTCAAGAATACTAGTTGAAGAAAATTCTGAGGAGATTCATTGGGAAGAAAAATCGGTTTTTTAAATCAGAAAGAAACATCAGAAGAAAGACAGTCCAATAAGGATGCCCAGAAGAAGAAGAATCTGAGGGGGATCGAGAAGAAGAAAAATATGTCCTGATGTATCAGTCCTTATTTAATCATCCTCACAATTACTGGGAGGCTACTGATAAGGGGAGGAAAATATGACAAGAAATAGGTAATATATAATTGTTATCGGGATCAATTTCACGTTATTAAATTATAAGGACTAAACTAAAGCAAACATAAGGAATGAGGGGGGTCACATGTACTAACTAGTGAGTATGTTTGTATTTTTTAGAAAAGAATTGAGGTGAGAAGATCCACTTAAGAGATGGTATATGTGTAATTACAAAACTCACCCCATATATTATATAAAGAACATTCCCTTTTGGGAAATGGACAAATGATTAGACAATTATTACTTCATTTATTCCTTTGTCTATTTTATCTACTCATTTAATCTAGCTATCTAAAAATATCCGCATACAAATACTTCCGTGATAGATACTCTCATACGAACATTGATTAGACAGGACAAGTAACTAAGAGAATATCCGATCTCATCACGAAGATCTTCCACTGGTGAATGAATGAAACTGCAATAAGAGTACGAATTGTCGTTATTTTTACTACAAGGGGTAAAAGTATCCTCATAATCCATATCATATCTATGTGAATACTTTTTTTTGCTACAAGACGAGCCTTATATCTCTCAACGGACCCATCAAACTTTGTTTTTTTTAAAACCCAAAGAGAACCGATTATATGCTTACCGGGTGGAGGTTCAACTATATCCCATATATGAGTCTGATAAAGAGCAGTAAGCTCTTTGACTATCGAATTTTGCCAACGAGGATCACAAACAACTTCTTTAATCGATTGAGGTTCATATAAACCCTATTTGTTTGCTACAAAATAATAATAAAAAGTTAAGTAAGAATAATAAGCAAAGTTTGGTAGTTTGGTTGACTTACTTGTACGAATGGATCTCTTGAGAGGTAGAGAATATGTTGTTCAACCAAAGGAATGAGCTGGCTTAGATATTGATGGAGCAGAAGTAGTATCAACTATTTTAAATGTCTTATGAACTGGCATATCGATGTCAAAATATAATCACTATAAGTTTCGAAATGATCAATAACCAGAAGGTTTGTTTTTCTTACATTATGTGATTTTTTCGGGATCGAATAAAATGGATATTCTCAAGAAATATGACACGAAGAGATACATATAGCTTTTAAATGGTGATATCATAACAATAATAACTTTTTGTGTAGCATTATAACCTAGAAAAACGCATATAGCTATTTTAGGACCCAATTTGTTGCGTCCAATATGAGGTCGATTGACTAAACATGTACATCCAAACACTCATAAGAAAGAGTAATCTGGAATTTGTTTGTATAACTTCTGAAAGGGAGACATCCCTGCATTATGAGCAATGGGAATTTGATTAATCACATAAATAACAGTCAAAATTACTTCTCCTAAAAAAATAGTAAGAACTTCAGCTGATAAAAGGAAAGAACGAGCAGTCTCAACAAGGTGACAATGTTTTATTTCTACAACACCATTTTAATGTATGATACCATTGGATTCAAGTAAATATTTGAAAGCATTGGAGGTATATTCACCACATAAGTCACACCTGAAGCATTTCTCACAACATAATGTTGGGTCTTAACCGGTACTAAATTCTCTATCAATTCTAAGAAAATCTAACCTTCATTTCATAAGATAAATCCATGTCTATCGAGTATAATCCTCAATAAAAGATACATAATAGGACAACCCATCCTTTGTGGAGACATGAGATGGACCCCATGCATCAGAATGAATAATATCAAAATAAACAATATAACAAGTGACACTTTGATTAAACTGTAAAGCAGAAAATTTTGTTAGTTTACAGCCATTACAATCCCAGATATTACAAGTGATGAACTGACCTAAAGCACGTGTAGAGACTAAAAACTAGGAATGAAAATAGGTTGGGATGGGTTCAGGTATAACTAAACCCGTAACTCATCTTGTCTATATTTTTCCAAACCCATACGATAACCCGTACCTTCCGGGTAACAATATTTTTCCCACATCCGAACCCGACGGGTTCGGATACTCATCTGTGGGTACCCATATGAAGCTATGATTTTTATTTGTAGAAAACTATCCGTGAGTAGTAATTTTTTGTGGATAAAATACCCATTGGAAAATTACCCATAAGAAAAAACCCGTCGTCCGTAGATTTAAGGCAATTAGATAAACAAAACACTTCAACCTAAGTTAACTTCATTACTTAAATATTTTCATAAATAATTACCATTTTTCATATATTAATACATAATAAAAATTCATAATACATAATAACTTGTCATGTTCCAAATTATTACATAAACAAAAAATCACCATAAGTTCTAGAGTAAAAACATGATATCTAAACAATTGAATTCCACACAAGCATTACATATTCAAAGTCCCATACTTATAGAAATCCAAAAACATGAGATCTAAGTATTACATAATTTACTCGGTCGACATTTCCTACAAGAAAAAAATGTTATATTTGTTAAAACTTTACATACATTAATAGAAGCCGAAAAGTAAATATTTCAGAGTAAATATAAACATATCGATTCCTCTCCGTCAACATTTTCAAACATTTTCAAATAACCATTCAAATGTATAATTGAACCATATAATAGAAACAAATAATTGTCTTAGTTTTGATAACTTTATAATTTAAAAATAATTTGAGTAAAAATACATACCATCATGACAAATATTTTGTTTTCTATTAATAATTAATATATAGTTTTGATATATGTTAATAAATCATTTTATTTTAAATTAATTAATAATATTTTAAGACCATATTGAATTTCATACTAAAGGAAACTGTTAAAAAAATAAAACATCAAATTAAATATATAAAAAGGTGGGTGGTAAATTTTCAAATCCACAACCCATCCATAGAAATTTTTTAAAACTCATAACTCATCTCATCGGATCGGCTCGGGTACCCGCGGGTTCGGAAAAAATTGTCATCCATACTAAAAACTTTAAACCTGATATATGACCCAAACGAGAATACCAAAGATAAAACTCAGACGACAAAGGACTCAAAGAAACCAAAGATAAATCAACATGAGAGGCAGCAATATCAGTCTAGTATGTTTTTCCATTATCAACACCATAAACACCTATATCAGTTACTTCGAGTTTTTATAAAACATAAAGTTCCCATATTTTACGACATGTCTCAATCACTCTCCGAGTATGTTGATTTTCTATAGCACAAATCAGAAAACAAGACCCAATAACCAGATTTACACAATTGGCTAACCTAAACAAGATTCAAAGCAATTGTGAGAAGTAGTAAACATCAGATAGCGATATATGAGGGGTACAAATAGAGCGAATACCTTTTACTTACATTGTTGTAGCACTAACAGACAAAAATAAATTGAGACAACGAAACAAAGTTCGACATGTGAGGTGACATATGATGAGATGCACCAGAATTCAAAATTCACAATGATGAATCAATACCTAAAGTGGAAGACGATGACATATTTGAATGATATGCGGATGTAGACAACAAAGTTCTTCACATTCAGTTTGGTACCAATAGATTTTACAAAAATATCTTTCTTATCGTATTTGCAATAGGATTCGCAATCTATAATTAAACAAAATCAAACAATAAAGAGATACCAAATCCAAATCAAAAAATCAAACCAAAATCTTAATCAAACTCCAAATAAAAAAACCAGTCAAATCGAAGTCCAAACTCAAATTCAAACTCAAATCGAAGTCCAAACTCAAATTCAAACTCAAATCGAATCCAAATCAAAAAACAAAATCAAAATCAAGTTCAAATCAAAATCATATCAAATATTAATTTAGGGGTTAAATCAAACCTCTTTTACCAATAAAAATGATGCAGTGTTCCAACTAGATGTTCCGAACATGTTGTCCAAATTTTAGCAAAAACTGACACTGTTTACCTCTCGATCGGACATTTTTTGTGTGGTTGCACACAATAAATCCGATACCCGATAATTGTATCCCTGTCTGATGATTTCGTGGCTTGACTATTGTGCAAACAATTATTTTTTCTCGCTTAAGTAAAAACATATAAAATCAAATCGAAACAATTTCTAACTCCAAAATGAATTTCAAATTTCCAAGACAAAAAAGATATGAAACAAAACCAAATAGAAACAATCTCTAACACCAAAATGAAAACCACATATTCCCAATAAAAACATATCTTAAACAAAATCAATTCGAAACAATCTTTACTACCAAAACGAAAGCATATATATATATGGAGACAAATCCGAAACAAAATCAAACAAATCAAATCGAAACATAATACTTGACAAAAAAGATCAATCATATTACCCAAAAATCAAACAAACCCGGATGCCTTTTAAAAAAAACTAAATATTATAATTTACAAAGCTTACCAAATACATAAAATATAAACTCAAAACATATAAATTAATAAGCTCGGATATAAACCGGACAAATATTTAATTATTTAAAACCTAGTAGCATAAAGTATTAAACTTCAAACAATGTGTAGCTTTTCTTTCCGGGTATTCAAAAACTTTAGTTCAAGTAAAAAATAAATAAAATTTAAATAAAATTTTTATTAAATATAACTAATTAAAAATATAAAAATATTTGTTTTTTTTATTTGAACAGAATGGAAATTTAAAACTAGTATTTTAAACGTTAATATTTTGTTTTTAATTAAAAACAATAAAATTTATTATTAATAATTTAAATTAAAATGTATTTAACAAAAATATAGACATATATAGTTAAGAGTGAAACTATTTTCTCCTTCACATTTTTTATTTCCTCAATATTTCAAAATGAAAAAAATGACTTATCACTTGCTTTTACTATCTTGTCTTCATTTTACCTTCTAATTTATAACTTGATGTCATTAACCATTATGAAACCTTTATATACACATGATTTAACCAAATTAAATCCAACATATATGATTTAACTTCTAAAATTAAACCCTAAAAACAAAAAAAAAATCAAATTTCTTAAAGATTACTCATGGAAGAGGAAGACACCCAACCTAAAAATTTAACACCGGAGAACATCACCCAATCAACCAACAAGATAATTTAATCTTGTTTTTTAGTTTTACATTCATGTAACTTGAGAATCTCTGTTAAAAAAACATATTTTCGAAAATCTCGATTTGTGCAGGTTTTAGCGAAAAACAACTAATTTCGAGACAGCAGTTAGGAATCATGTGCTTTTTTTCAAGAAAAAAACATCTAATTCCGAGATGCCGTTTCGAAATTAGGTGCATTTCATCTGTTTTAATAAACAATGGTGCATTTTTAAGTGTTTTAAAATAACAAATGATTTCTACTTTAGACGAATTCGAGAGAGACTGTCGTTTTTTTTTTGTCAAGATTAAAAGAGAAATCGAGTAATTGGTTATGGTTTGTTGTTTTTCAAAATTAGAATAGAAATCTTGAATAAGAGACCGTCTTTATAGTGGCTAAGCTAGGGTTAGGGTTTATGTGGAATTGATGTGAGAAGTTAATAGGATTGGTTGGGTGTGTATAAATTAATATGATGGAGATAGTTGGGATGGTAGTAGAAATTGATGGAGTTGCCGGAGAATCAATGAATTTTGGAATAAAAATAAAGAAAATAATGTTATTTTCTTTAGAGAGGAAATAACAAAGTGAAGTTTCTTTATATTTATGAGAAAAATAAAAAGATGGATGGAGGATATAGCTTCCCCCATAGCTAAAACCTTCTTGTATTCATCTAAAACACCTATTTCCAAGCACCAATTTTGACATATGCCGTCAACTAACAGTCAAATTTGAAAATTGCGCAACACCAACAACAAATATCAAAATGAAGCAGAAACTTAAAAAGAGCAAGACAAAAAATTTAAGTTCAAACACTTCGGTTTGAATATTTTCCAAAGATATGTTTAAAACTGAGCCGATTGTTGTTCTCTATTATATACAAATAGTCATAACTATGCAATCAGAAACAGATAACTGAAGAAGAAGAGTCTTCGGTCCTATGAGGGTTATGAACAGATCAAATATGACCAGTCCTATGATTCCATCAAAGATCATCTTACATGATTATTACGGTATCCATCGGAGAAGATCAATGTACATGAGCTACGTATCAGCAAAATTATGGAAGAGGAGAAGAGAAGTATTTGTACTACGCCCTTCAGGTAAAAGCTGCTCTGTTTTCAGAACAGGTTTTGAAGTCTCTTCTTCGTCCGAGAAAGGATACCCAAGAGAAAGGGAAAGAGAGGTGTCCTCCTCTACCTTATCAACTGTCCTTTTGGTCCGGTTATCATTTCCAGCAAGAAAAAACGGGATTCCTTTACTTGGCATTTTTCTCTCATCCCACAAAGAAAGGCCAAGACTCGGGTCCTCTTCACTATGTTGACGCTCATCCTTCCCAAATGGAAAAGAATTTCCTCGCTGTGGACCAACAGGAAAGAAGTGCCTTTCAGTAGTCCTGTGATCCTCGGTAATAAGCTTCCCGACACAAGATTTGGAATATCCCTCTTGTGCTAAGGAACTAGGATTAAAAGAACCAACATCAGCACTACCACAGATAGCTGGTTTCAGCTTCTTACTCGCAAATTCACCGTCAGAATATGCATTGTTTACTCCATTCCATAAGTTATCGATAGTAACAGCAGAAGCTTGTGGGGCAGCATCCGTAAGATAACAATGAGGACGCTTAAGATGAGTAACCTCCCAAGAATTGAGATTTCTATCTGATGTGTTTTTTCTGTTTATTGGCTTCTCATCTTCCTCATTGCGCCTTCTATGTTCCAATGGATTTTTCTTGCTACTAGGTTTTCCCTCTGGCGCTTTGTCTTCATCAATACTCATCACAAAAGCTCTATTTTGACTGAGAGAACGATCCTTAACAGATGAATTATCTTCTCGAACAAGCGAGGCACTGGGATGTATTTCTATCCTTTCAGGTCTATCGGATTCAATACTGGTTCCATTTGCTTGACTAGAGGACTTAAGTCCAAGCTGAGGAATACCAGCAGTTTCCTGCCAATTTTTCTTGTCAACCGTCAGAAGACGAAAAGAGAATGCAAGAAAAGGATAAGATACCCAAGGAGTAACACAACATCAGAAGACAGCAAACTATTACTTTCCTAGGTCTATATTCAAACATCCCAATAGAACAGATGGATGAAATGTAAAGCTCACTGGCCATCAGCTATAATTTGTAACCAACTAAACAGGTAAAAGGCTGTTTTCTTTTGTCTAAAACTTATATCCATGGTTATTTAATCTGTTTTACTTATCAAACGTTCAAACCTTGCCTAACATCATTCATCGCCTGATAATTAAACATAAGTTTACGTTCTAGAAGGATGTTTGGTCTCGTGACATATAGAATCTCAATAGACTATTCAGCCCCCTGAATATAGCAGCCAACTTCCATATACAAA
This sequence comes from Limnanthes douglasii subsp. nivea, assembly GCA_036936605.1. NCBI lineage: Eukaryota > Viridiplantae > Streptophyta > Magnoliopsida > Brassicales > Limnanthaceae > Limnanthes > Limnanthes douglasii. The sequence continues at coordinate 325,174,057 of JAUPFV010000002.1, forward strand.
GTTTAGAAGTTGATAGAGCCTTTTCAAAGAGAAAAGATCAGTAAAAGGTATAGTCAAGTATCATATAGATGTCTAGCAGATATTATTTTTCAAATAAATGGTCCTCAAATACTGCTCATGGCCAAAGGTTCACAAAATAGCATGTATTTCCCTTCAACAAATCCAGGAAACAGTTGGTCATAACATATGCATGCGACTGATCAGCAAACTAAACTTAGGAAACAGGCATTACCACATGACTAGCTGCTATTTTCGAATCTGGTTTTCTGCAGCTTGGGACACTTTTCTGCAAAACTTTTGAACAAAGCCTACTATCCTGGCTGACCAAGCTTACTTCTGAAAATGATGATGGCTGTTCACGGGAAGATACCTTGTTCAAATCTCTGCTTGCAGTTGAACCAGACTTGCAAGAAATTCCAGATAATACAACCACTGCCGGGTTTGAATCATTCACCTTCCTTACCCTAAACACCCCCCACAAGAAATAGAACATATTCCAACCTGTCAAAAATGCATACATACATTTTAAAACACTGTGATTTTAATGACAATAACCGGCTTCCAACAAAAATCTCCCATAGTCACAAAATGATGCACATATGGTAACAATTCAAGAATGTAGTACCTACCAAAGAAATGTAGCAAACCTAAGAATGAATATTGATAAGTGCTACTTAAACACAACGAAAATGCAGAGGACTTCAAACATGATAGATGACCCATATCTATGGTTTCAAAAACAAACTTAATCGGGTCAGGTCTACAATGAGTCCTTTATGTTTTAACCTTATTAAATATCAAAATTACAGCGGCTTTGTCGGGCAACTGCGAAGCATCATAGATGCTAAATAAGACAAGCATCATCCAGCTAATATCCTAAGATTAACAATTATATCCTACCACAACTGTCAGTACAAATGTAAAATGTACGCATGAAAGGATATTATAAGTAGTTCTTACGCTGGCAGTTTTCTGGAAGCTGATTTGATGCAAAGATCAGAAGCTCCATACCATCAAAATTTCCTTTCAGGGCCAGATCATTCTCGATCATATTGTCAACCAAACCTTTGTAACTATTTTCATAACTGTATTAGAAGCAAAATACACAATTTATCAAAAACAAGTACAAACTAGCAAAGATATTGAAAAAGTGATTTGCAAGAATAGTATTTAAGAACAAACTAGCAAAAATATAGACGAAGTGATTTTCAAGAATAGTATTCATGTTGGTATTTACCTCTCAAGATCCTTTGCGAAAAAGAAAAGCGCAATATGTTCTTCTTTAGCACCACTATCATGAAAATGTGTAGGCCATATGGTCGAGCGAGGTACTTCACTCAAGGCAACTCTTTCAGATAATTTGTTGACTAGTTCAACAACTTTCCCCGACGCCAAATTTGACAAATAGGCTTCAAATCCAGATTGTAACTTTGGAAGCTTCCGGCCTCTGTGCAACTCGAAACTCCCTCTGACATGAACAACAGAAGATTAACAAAAAGCACTTTAAGATGAACCACGTAGCCACTAGCCAGCAATAGAACAAACGATATCAGGCCAAAAGAGTGGGCAAAAATAATACAAAAAACATTGATATCAACACATGGGAAAGGAAAAAAAATCCTACTTCCAGATGTAGCCCGGCTCTGGGGTGGCTGAAAGCCTTGAAACTAGGGGCATGGCTGAATGACAGGGCCAATCTGTTGTGGGTTGTTTTACAACAGGCAATGAATTGATCTCTGCATCACCAAGTTTGGAAGGTAGCATTACGTCAGTAGAGTGTATACCAAGGGATTTTCTATCGTTTGTGGTCATTTGCTTCGACGAACCACCCAAAAGATTTGTATGTCCTTCTGGTGCTCCATCAATGCATGCTTCACTTTTTAGCGTATTAGCAACTGATGATTGACCTAAAGATGCGTTTTCAGAATTCATGTCCACCCTGGATACGGAAACACTATCTGATTTATCTGTTCCTCTGTTTCTTGTAAATCCAGTCTTACGTAAAGCTACCTTAATTGCAGCTTTCAACTTATTATCCTCGTTTATCTCCTCCCTCAAATTTCTTGTCGACATAAGAGTTCTATCAGAAGATTGTTTACTGTTTACTAGGAAAGAATCTGCAGCATGACCAACTTCTGTACGTTTTGCACATGTGGCACCTCTTGAACCAGGCGAAATGACAGGCGCACGACCAGAATGGCTGTGTATGTTCTTTTTACTTGAATGCACAAGTTCCCGCCACCTGGAAACAGCATCTTGTGACATTTCAGTAGAGGCGGTAGAGGGTCTCTCAGCCGTCGAGCAACTAGAAGAAGGTTCATCCCTAAGGTTAACTCGGTTAGACTTCTTGTCAGTGAAACCACGTATTGAATTTGTAGACGAAGTATCAACTGCATTGGTCAAACAAGAATTCTTAGATGTGTAAATTGCCAATGCACACAGAGAAAAAAGTGATTATAACATCAAATTTCTTATAACTGGCTTTCTAAAGTAAAAGAACAGTATCTCATACCAGAAGCTACTGGTTTTTCGACGGAATTTCGAGCTAGAGGACAGGCTGACTTCTCAGAACTCGTTAATTTTTTGTCCAGCTGGGAAACCTTCAACTCACGATTATATACTGTTGAAACAGAACCGTAACCCCCTCGAGGTGTAAGCTTCTCATCAGCCTTAATTATTGGTAATGTTAAGCCATCTGTAGTTGCGGACTTAATAGAATTATCCAACTTAGATGATACTTTCCTTTCATACGCTTTTCCTTCTTTCACTTGCTTTAGTCTCTTTAGTTCTTCAGCATGAGAAAATTTAGATGGATGCATTGCTTTTGATTCACCAATACGTGAATGGCCTATATCTGTTGATCTGAATGACATTGATTTCCCAAATCTTATCAAAGGGGGTTCTCTTGCTAATGAGTGTTCTTTTGTCCCCGTTTTGTTGGGATAACCAACTTCATCTACAAGTTTTACTTTTCGATTGCAACTTATGCCACTAAATGAGTTGGATTTTAAAAGGGTCCCTGAATAAGAACGATTAGAAACTTGTAATTATTAATAGCCAGATAGGTCAAGTTATGACATTCAAGTGCTCTTAAATATCGAAACAAACATATGATCGTCTAACAGAGGCACGTAAAAATTACCCTTAGGTTGAGGTCGAGGGCCATTATTCCGTGTAGCTTCCAAAATATCCTTATTGCGGTGATTGCCGAAGGATGTTTGACGAGAAGGCCCTATCTTCTTCTTGAATGAGGAATCCCGAGATAGTACAGCTACTCCAGAAGGGTTTGATAGCTTAGGCAATCTCATGCCAGTGTCAATAGCTTGCCTTTTCACAGGTTGAGCACCCTCTACATCTGCATGCCTCTTACCATAGGTTTGTGCTCTGGAAGCAACTCTCGTTTCTTCTATTCTCTCAACATCTGGCTTTTTAAAAGAAATCATTAGATAACAGTTATACATAATATCCTACAAATATTTTCTATCTTATTTCACCATTACCTTTCTTCTGGGTTTTAGCTTCAACTTCAAGTTGGCATTCTTCACATAGCCAATCACCTTCAGGAACCTCTTGACGCATTTCGCGCATGCAATAACTAACAATAGACACAGAAAGGGAAAAGTTCCATTTAACATATGACAAATATGAATACACAAATTACAATCAAACAGATGAACAATGAAAAGTGTGGACTTACGTATGCTCAGCACCATCACTGCACTTACTGCATATAGCAAGCAGATCTTCCCGACCTGCATCACCACAAATGTCGCAGACTTTTACCTATTCAAGCCAAACAATGGAATTCAGCATCCCTAATAATAAGAAAAGCTAGCATAGCTACTTCCCAGACATTTATAAATGCGAAACAACTCCCTCCCATAAAGTATAAAATGCAAGATATATATGGCATGCACTAGTTCCTAAATTCTCCATATTAAACCGGTCCACTTCCACAAAAATCTGAACAGTGACGAGAAAACCTTGCTGAAAATTAACAGGCAATCGGACAGGAGAATATAAAAAGCAGGTGGTAATCTGCCTGCGTTATGCATACACCCTTACTCCAGATTGCTAACGGCAAATGACAAGAATTCAGTTTCTACACGCAAGAGGGACCTAAAACTACTTGTATGCATCCCCACATAAACCAGACTAGGATTAATCAATATAACTTTAACTTGACTAGAGTAATAGTCATGCACGAGAACTTGCAAAATTAAACCAAAAAGCACTTAGCTAAGTGCAAACAAAAGGATATATTTTGATGCCCGCATGCAAGTCCTTTTCACAAAAACTAAGTTAATCATCATTACTCACATCTACTTCCATTTCTGAATCATCACTCTCAACCATGCAGATTGGCTGCCCAAGGGACTCCTGTATGTCATGTAACTGAACTCTTTCACCCAACTTCGAAGTGTTTTCATTTGGACCACAGCCTTTGAGAGCTGTTCCTGGTGTGTCAATAGTATTCTTACTATTCTCTGCTTCTGACTTTGAACCCATGGAATCCAGTAAGGGACTCTCTGAGTGATAAAAGTTTCAGTCCCTGCTTTTATATACTCTTCTGACTCACGAAATACTTACCAAATCTTTTTTCAGTTTGCACGGTGCCTGCTAAGAATAAAGCACATAATTATAGCCATAACATGACAAAATAAACCTAAGTGAAATATGTTTGAATAAATATGTACAATCGAGTTTTATGAGCTATCAAGCATTCAGAAATAATTGACTCATCATAACAATATCATAATCATCTAATATATAGCAGCCAGAATTCTAGTTGAAACTAGATAATCAAACCCAATTACTAATCACTGATGCCCAGATTACATGCATAATCATTTAACAGAAGTTTGTCACAATGAACATAACAATATAAACTCAAAGCCACAAATTTCATTAGAAGAAAAACAAGACACATAATAGAAGACAAACCAATAAAAACTAAAATATATGTGAAACTGTCACGATCAGTATTAGAACCCTAATCAAGTTTGTCACGATGAACATAACAACTAAAACTCAAAGCCACAAATTTCATTAGAAGAAAAACAAGACACATAATAGAAGACAAATTAAAAACTAAAAAATATGTGAAACTGTGACAATCAGTATTAGAACCCTAATCAAGAATGATGAAGTACATTTGGCAGAACAATTATTAAATTGATATCTCTTCTCCGCTAAACTCCTTACACTTAGCTGCTACAATTACAGCAGACACGGTGATAAGAAATGACATGGAAATCAATCATGCTGATGCCGCAAATCGCGAAAGCAAGAATCATAGGAAATCAACAACTAATAGCTAGTTTACTAAACTTAATGATAAGATGAAAAAGGATAGCAGAGGTATGGCCAGCGGCACAGCACAATAAAAACGAAGATTTGTTCCGGTCACACTTGGGAAGAGGTATTAGGGTTTTCTCGTGCTATATTGAGCCGTAAAGTTCTAATATATATAGACAGGAAGTGGTAAATTCAGAATAATAAATACATGAAATTCTATCTAACATCACTTTTGGTGATCAATGATATAGGATCCCTAAATTGATTGCCTCGATTTACAAAAGACGCCTTTTAAAGGCAGGACTGGCTGCCATAGATATATAATTCTCGGGTCAAGGCCACTAAGGAATTGGATAGCCAAACTCCCCTACACCATAGTATTCTCCATATCTGGTCTCGGGCTGCAACGGTTGCCACATTTCTAGTATCTTTCGGCTCTTCCTCCAAGTCGAAAGAATAATCTTTGCGAGAGATTAGATTTATAATCTTGAAACTCTTTTATCATAACAGAAATGCCCTATTCAAAGGTGATTCAACAACCTCTAGGGCAACCTGAACCATTGGGCTTGATGATTAACTCCCCAACCTCTTGAGCACGAGGTTTTAGAGTCCTAAAACATACATCATTTCCTACAACTATGTTTAATAGAATGCCTAGCTTTTAAACAAAAATATTCATTTAATGAATTACGATATCAACCAAATATCATATTCAGTTATAATACCAAAAAAAACTGCTATAGTGTAAAAGTATATTTCAAAGGTAAGCATAGCTTCGGATTTTAAGGTCAAACTTAAGAATATTAAGCTTTAGCTGTGTTACAGCTATAGTGTACAGCATTTCATTCTCGATCCTTGTACATGAACAATCCATTTAAAAAGCAAGCTAGGGCTAAATATGTTTTTCTTATAGCAACCACAACTGTAATCCTAATATATAAACTGAAAATCATCAAAATTTTGTTACCAATATCTATATACGAAGAGGAGATGGATCATGTCAAATCATGTTCTCGTCAAGTCGCACTGGTGCCAAAATTTAACCGAGAAAGTTCAGTTTTGATATATTATGAAACATACTTTCTCGTTATCAACTCTTATCAAAAGATTATACAATATCACCAGGAGATCTGTTAGAGATTCTATTCTATTTTGAGCTATCTTCTTCAAATAATATTTATTACAAGTAATGAGGTAGCAATTCACTAACGGAACTAGATCTTGGTTTATCTTATAACACTGAGAATTTATGCACACATTTCATCACTCTAATAAATCTTTTGCATTCAGGCCGAACTGTCTTTTACTCTTCTAAGGATCGATGGAAGAACAACACTAAAACTCTGAGTTCTAGGTATTATTATTCAGTATTATCCATGGAGCCACTGTCCTACGTCATTAACACAGAATTTGATAAAAGCAAACTAAATGCAGAAGTATCCTATAGCCTTACCATATTCTTCTGATTATCATGCTGTTCATATACAAGTCGTTTACATGGCAATTCCTCTTGTAATAAGTTCATCAGAATAACAAACTAGAACAACATATCTCACCGTCACCATAATCCTGTGACATGAAATTGTTCCCTCGTCAGTTCCAGCTCTCAATCGAAAAGACAAAAACAGAATATAAAGAGCACAAACTCTTACAAGCCCCAATTAGAAACCCTAATCGTTAAAAAATTAAATGCGTTAAATATGAGTACAAGTTTAAACTAACAAAATCAAACAAAGCAATTGAAACTATAACAACTAATATTAAGAACCCTAATCAATAAATACATATATCATCAATACGTGCCTCTGGTTGCACAACCATATCCGTCATTTCAGTTCGTCGTGCCTATCCACCATAACAGACCACAGATAAAAGCACAGAGAACTTGCCAAACTTGGATTAAATCCTTTTTAAAAAAATTGAAGAAAGTGAGTTGAATTCTGGTTTGGAAGACAATCGAAATAGAGAGATTAAGATACACACTAAGAAGGATCTACAACACAAGAACTGGAAAAAGGACGTCGATTACCGTACGTATTTATAGATTTTTTTTCTCTCTTAATAATTTATCGGTCTTTCTTTATGATCTGTAAAATAAAAATAAAAAAACTATGAAGACGAATCTTTCAAACGGTCGCAGGAGAATCAGTCCTGTCTTCGTTTAAATTATTATCTCTCTCTCTGCTAGCAGTTCTCTCTTTCTCTTTCACTCTACTTTCTTTTTCTAAAACTACGAAGAAATCTCTCTCTCTCTCTAACGAACGAGCGAACGAACGAATCGGATCTTGTAGGCGTTCTGGGTTTAAATGCAATATTGCGATTTTTTTATAGTCAGGTGTTTAAATTGAAAGGTTTCGTTGTTTTATTATCCTTTGTTTTATTTATTTATTTATTTTATGGAGAACATTTATTTTTTTAGTTCAGAATTTGTTTTTTTTAATAATAAACCTCGGCCAATGAAGACTCCTCTATACCTTTTCTCGCACGTGCGAGAGGAAGAAACAACATGTGTCAAGTGTGTGACACGGTGTCGATAGAGCAAGTTGCAAATACTATACTATAGGCCCCTATTGTTTTTGTTTAAGTTGTCTTTTAAAGTTTTGCGAATATTTTAAAGTAAGAGAAACGTCCACTCTCAAAATTCATAGGTGGCCTGGGGTAAATTATGTATTTCATCAGTTTATGAATTATATTTTGGGTGAGGCTAATTCAAGATCCGTTTTTTTTATAACGAGACCCGGTTATAGTGAGATCCGGCTTGGCTATAACGAGATCCTTCTTATTTACAAAAATATGATCGATATAAATACAAAAATTTCTAAATTCTACAATTTTCTTTCTTCGAAAACCCTAACTCTCTAACCCAATATTTGAAAATGCTAAATATTTAAAATCCAATAGCATAGACTTGTTAAAGTATGAATTCTCTACACCATTGTGTTATTTTTTTTAATTTGGATCTATATTTGTAGTGATATTTAGAATTTATTTTTCGGATATAAAAATCGAATTTTCCTCTACTTGTAGTTGTTGTTTGGTTGTTTGATTATGTGTATATGCTTAATTAGGTCGTTGGCTTCAATTTAGTATAAGTTTTGCTGGATTTGGCACCGTAAAACTAGGTTTGAGATTTACATGGGAGTATTTTGGAACAGACATTTCCACGCACGGCCTGTTCTTATATAATTTAATATATATATTATTGTCTTTAACAAATAAATTTATAATCATATATATATATATATATAATTCTTTGAACTGCATTTTATATAATTATTGAATTGTAGTAACAAACGTAAATTTAATGTATTAAATAATTAGAATAATTGAAAATAAAACCAGTAAAAAGTATAAAAAATATTCATCATCATTTCTTTTAGAACGTTCAATCTCCACGTGTAGTTAAAAATTGTAAGAATACACACGCTAAATTCGGCATGAAAGTGTTTTCAATTGGCAAAATTCGGCATGGAATAGTATTTTGAATTGACAAAATTCGACATGAAAGCGCAAGAATTTGACAAAATTTGGCATAAAAGCGCAAAAAATTTGACCAAATTCACGCACGAACATGCGTGATTTCTGCCAAATCCAAGCACGAATGTACGAAACGGCGCACGAAAAGGTTTGAATTTATGTAAAATTATAATTTGTTCCTCAAGCCATATATTTAGAGATGATTTTTTTGTTTTTTTAGGGTTCATGGGTTTATGAGTTTATGTTGAATATTAGAGAGATAGATAGTTGAGAGAGAAGAAAAAGATAGTACAAATGTATGTGTTTGAGCTTTAAAGCCTAGGATTTATAGTTGAATTTATTGTTTTTTGAGTTAATGGGTTTATGGATTTTTGGGTTTTTTTATGAAAATTAGAGAGAAAAGTAGAGAAGAGATAGAGAGGAGAGGAGGTAAAAAATGAGATGTCCAAAAAATTATGGTTTTTATATCGAGTGGCATTTTCATAATTAGACAAAATAAAAATAAAAAATCAGATTTTAGGGTCTCATTATAAAGAAATTGGGTCTTAATTTAGTCATGCCCTTATATTTTATTTTGTTTTAATATCAAAAATTTATAAACTATCATATAGATATATGGACTATAAAATATGACAAAGATAATTTAAGATAATTTATGAGTATACGTGTCTTTTCTTTTTTACAATCGTTTCCTTTTTTTTTAATCAAAACATTTTGTACATGTATTTATTTCTACTCATACTTTTTTTACACCCTACAAAACTGTACTTGAGGTGCGTTTTTTCGTTCGGAAACACCGATTTTTAGATATAATATACGTTTGAACTAGAATTAACTTAGTACATCTTCCAATGGACATCTATTGGAAGCAAGGGATTATAAAAGTCTGAAATTACATGTATCAGTTCTTCGTTTTTCTGTATTTTGATGGTTTAGGTTTAATTATCTCAATATAAGAGTTTTGAATTAACATGAAATAGGTTTTTAGTTAAACTTAGGGTTTTATTAATGAAACTCACTTTCGTACTGTAATTTTGGGTAAATATAGGGTTTTAGAGTCTGAGAAAGTCGCACTATTTGCATATGATGTGTTACATTTTAGTAATTAGGTTCTAATGTATTGTCTTGTGTTTTGAGATTCCATTTTCGGTTTCATTTAATGTGAATATGAAAACGAGCCACGTCTCGCATCTTCTTTATATGTGTAACACACGCCTCGCATTGGTTTGCATGTTGTGATTCATTTTACATAGGAATTATATGGTTGCATGTGTTCTTGTGCATGACATATTTATTTTACAGAAGTCACGCATGTTATAAAAATCCAGTATGTCTGGTCTCGCATGGTTATGCTACCTAGGTCTGCAGTATGGCTTGTTTCATTAACCTGTCTCGCATGGTGTTTTTGAAGGATTAAATGTCTCTTAAAGCATACTTTTTTAGATCGAGTTTAGTTAGTATACAAAATTTGATTAAAGATAAGAGTCATATCATTATGAGTGAACACATAGAAAGTGCAAATGAAACGTTTTTCTATACAATATTTAAGACTTCTTATGATCTCTGCAATGAGATTCCATTAATAATAAGGCATTATCAGATTATAACCGAGATCATAAAAATATAATCGGTAGAGGAAGAATTTTTCTGCATTGGGTCAAAACTTATAAAAGTAACTACCAATAACATAAAGACTATTTTTGAGTTGAAACATGGTGAGGAAGAAATGCCTTTAAACTCAGCCGAAGGGTTCAAAATTTGCTACATCGGCGGTTAAAAAATAGAGTCCAATATCAAACTTGGTTAACGTATGTCTTTATCATTGGTAGTGCATGTTTGAAGGTTGGTATGTAGTTTTTTTATCAGGATCGCATGGTTAATTTGCAATGGACTTGCATGTAAGTTTTCACCAGGATCGCATGTTTTATTGCACTAGAATGGCATAGTATGTTTGATCTAGATTTGTATGTAGTTTTTTTTCACCAGGATTACATGTTTTAATGGACCAAAATCGCATGGTTAATCTGCACTAGACTTGCATGTAGTTTTTTTACCAGGATCGCATATTTTATTGCACCAAGATCGCATGGTATGTTTGATCTAGACTTGCATGTATTTTATTTAACACGATCGCATGTTTACATGCACCAGTCTTGCATGGTTAATCTACTCTAGTCTGGCATGTATTTTTTGCACCAGTCTCACATGGTTAATCTGCACTAGTCTGGCATTTATTTTTTTCACCAGTCTCGCGTGGTTAATCTGCACTAGTCTTGCATGTATTTTTTTCATTGGATCACATATTTTATTGCATTAGTCTTGCGTGATTCGTTTGAACAATACTGGCATGTGGTTTTTTCAACAGTATCACATTGTTTATTTAATCCAGTCTAGCATGTATTTTGATCAACAACATCGCATGTTTAATTGTGTTGTGTTTTATAAGAAACAATATACAAAGCCATTAGTATCGGGGGTCATGTTTTGAAGTATGTGGTTATTTTATTAATCATGTTTATGTATAATACCTTGTTTTATTGAGTATCATGTGATATATGGGGTAGAAAAATACTATTTATATCGGAGACCTACAAGAAATAAACAACTATGATTGGTATAGAGTAAGCATATCGTTATATAACTAAACAAGTTAAAAGTAGATATAATGATGCTCGTAAATTTATTATTGCAACCATTCATCATGGAGCACAGTCGTTATGCAAGCAGAAGTAATGGGCAACATGATCTTAAGATGCTATAAATAGCGGGGATTGGATTCAAAATCATCAACTTTTGATATAATTAAAAATATAAACTAGCTCATAGAAGATGCGGTATCATTTTAGTCTGAGACGTTATATTTGTAGTATTAATATATGTTTAGTTTAAATACAATCACACATTTAGTTGTAGTAGATTAGAATGGTCAGTAGCACTAGTCTCACATGGTATTTCTTGTAGTAGAATCACTCGTTGAGCTAAAGTAGAATCTAATGTTTCAGTAACATTGGTCTGACATAGTTTATTTTGCAATAAAGTCGCATGTTCAGTTGTATTATTATTCCATGACTTGAACTAGTCATGCATGTGTTACTAAGTTGTCTATAATGTCATAGGTTTTAAAGGGTAAATTAACAATGACAATGGCTGAAATAAGAGCCTTTAGTAGGGATGGAGCTAATATGCATGATTTGGAAGTTGAACCAGTTTATAATCCATATCTTGTATCATATCAAAGGCCTAAGAAGATTATTATATCCTTAGGAACAATACCAAGAAGAATTATTTTATACCCTAGATAACTACCAACCACAACAACCAGTACAAACTCAACTACCTCAACCCGAACCCGCTAGCCCATAACCAGCCATCAAACACCAATCTGGACATCCCCAACTGAAATCGGGATGTTCAAAGATGAATTTGATATTGGTTGTATCCTAGGTGCATTCATCCAACAATAAAATAAGACTCCAACACCATACAATAAGACTATAATCCCCTCAAAGAGTGTTGCAACCACCTCCAAGAATAATGCAACGACACTGAAGAGAGGTTGAACCATCTCCAAAATAAAGGATACGGCCACTTTCAAGAGGATTTTTCTTTTACGTCATAGATTGGAACATAAAAGACGAAGTAATACGTACATGTGGTCTGTTGAGTTCTATCGTATGAAGCGTTCTCTTGAAAAACATAAGAAGAAAGTTAGTATATATTTCTCCTCTAATATTTCTTGTTATATCTGTTATATTTGTTGTAGTCCCACACATATCATACCAATATGTCTAGCATTATTGTTACATGTTGAAAAGTAAGATAAAGTGATAGCCGAGTTACATCAGGAGTTGGAACTTCGAGATCTTGACAAAACATGTTCTTAACCTATTTATTATTCAAAACCAACTGAGTCACTACAACCACCACCAGTCAACAAAAAAATCTCATTGGTACCAGTCAAAAAAGAAACATGTTTGTCTAGTCCTGCACGTTTCGTGATGAAGCGTGTCGAAGTCTCGCATGTTTAGTGATAGAATGAAGAGTCGAAATAGAATTGACAACTGGAAGAAATTAAGAAAAGAAACGAAAAGTATTAGATATAAAACCTAACCTAGGTTAGAGTGAAAAGAGACTCAGAGAAAATAATCTTATATTTTTATTCATCAATTTTTGACGATAAAATGGGGTATATGATGCTTTTATATAGCAATTACCTAAGACCTTATTCCCAAAATAGGGAAATTACATAAATGTCTTAAAATAAAATAAAAATAATAATTAAATATTTACATAACAAGTAAATATAAAAAACTGGTTTTCGAAGGCTTTATCGGTCGAATTTAGGTATCAAACTTTGTGACAAAATCACAGTTTTAAAATCTAATAGGCTCGTCGAAATCTTCGATTTGAGTACTAGTTTGACCCAATTCCAAAACATAAGCAATAAACCAGTCAATTTGTATTCTTCGTTACATTATCCTTCTAGATTGGGAAGAATTCAACCTCGAATTCAAAACAACAAAATATTGAAAGAACTGCCTCCTCAAAAAACAATTTCCATTGTCTTTCAGCCTCACTAACCTATTTACTAAGCACAACAACACCCTTGCGCATATAAAAACTCATTTTCTGATACAACTGCTTCACATCTAGTGGAGTATTAGTTAGATCTAGAAATAAATCTCAAAGACCATCTTCAGCAAGGAGCACAAAGACTTTCCAACATCTACTATTATGTACTTGAAACATGGTTCAAGAATCTGAGAAGTCTGGGAGATGTTAATTCTGACAAACAAATGTGCTTGCTTCTCTATAACCTTCTTCATCACATTAAAATCCTTGTAGAAAGGAACAATTCCTCTTTATTGAAAATCATATGGCTTTTGTACTTGATGTGGCAGTATATACTAGATTTTTTTGTCTATGTTGCTTTATCGATGCATCAATGCCTTCAATTAGGACCCAAAAACCATGAGATGCGCTACATATAGTTATCATATATCGACCTTTTATAAATCCATAACTTAGTCACTTCTTTGACAGTCATTTCTTCTTTATCATCAAACGAATAACCTTCACCTAGCAAATATATTGTTTGTCCCGTCTGAATTCTACTACTATAAACCCTACAAAAAACATCAAAGACACTACAATCTGGCTTAAGTAAATGAACCAAGACCTTTTCACGACCTCATCGGAGTTCTAATAGAAAATCATAATTTTCATCTATATAAACACTACTCTTTTTCATTCTTTTTATTTTTTTATATTATGGCTTTCTTTTTTATTCTTAGTCATAGATCTTCTTTTGTTCTTAGGGTCAGAGAAATAATTATCAACCAAATATTTAACAATTTAATCATTAGAAATTGAAACATGTGGTTTTGTATATTGTTTACCTTATTAAAACAACGAGAGACTTTTTTTGTGTTATCCAATCGTTTTCGTCTTTAACACTGATTTCACCATCATCGTCGTATACATCATAAATCAGATCTCTCAATTCTGGCCAAGTTTCATCATAAATTTCACCATGGTAGTCAGCCTAATACTCATCAAAGAGTGGATGGTCGAGTATCAATGAACCCTCTATGCCATCACTAACTACTTGATGAATCTTCTTCCCCTATTTTCTAAATTGTAGCTATGGTTGTGGTTGGATTCTGTAAAAAAGGCTTTCGCCTTTTGAATTTCTGATCAGAATTTAGAATCTGGTGGTGGTCGTCCTCTCTATATCTTCTACCAATTTCTTCATTTGATGTCGCAGCGAATTCATTCATTCACCCATCTCGCGAAATCAATTTTTCATCCCTTTCCGATTAAATGGTTCTGCGATTGGAATAGTAGACTTACCGTGAACGATTCTATTAGGCAGCATATCCTATTAACCCACATCGTATGAGCTCAGTCGCTCTGGTACTAACGGATAGATGGGATAATCGAATTAGAATCAGCGGTTACAAAAAATCAAGAAAAGAAACAAAAAGTAGCATTTGTATGGAAACAATCTCAATTTTTTATTTTTAAAAGTCTAACTGTAATATAGGGTATAGGATGCTTTATATGGAAACAACCTAAAACCTTAATCTAAAAATAGGGAAATTACATAAATGTCTTAAAATAAAATATGAATACCAATCAAATATTTAAATAATGCGTAAATATAAAAACTTGTTTTTGAAGGCTTTATCGGTCGAATTTGAGAATCAAACTTTATGACAGTCAAATTTTTAAAATCTGAAATTCTCGTCAAAATCTTCAATTTGAGTACCGGTTTGACCCAACTCTGATACTTGAGCGAGAAACCAGTCCGTTTGTATTCTTTGCTACACCATCTAGTTAATGTATAACGGGTCTCACACGTTTACTTCATGGATAGTTGGACTCGTACGTTCACTTTATTTATAGATGGTCTCGTATAGTGTTTGACAACATGTCTTCCATCTTTGATGCAACCAAAAAACCATTGCAAGAGGACAATGAGTGGCCTAAATAACCATTTCTTGAAGAAACACAATGTGAGATACAAGATGAGGATGTGACTTTCCATGATTGGGAAATAAGTAAAGCAACAAAGCAAATGATTGAAATATATGACTACAAAAAGTATGTAATATAAAAAGGAAAAAAACAGGAAGATCCAGAAGTATGGTATTTACCATTATCACAGGGATCCTATCGAATGAATGTATGTGTAAATGATCTGATGAAGCTACCTAATGAATGCAACCCTGACTTTAAGGTAAAATATACAAGTGTTTTATTATAATAGTGACTCAACATGGCATAAGTTATTTATAACACCACTTAGTCTCGCGTATAGTATATCATGTGCCCTACTTGTCATTTGGTAGATTATTGACGCTTGGATTTATAAGATGCTTAAAGAAAATAACTGGAAACTATCATCCTAAGGTTTCAATGGTACTTATAGTTGTAAATTCTATGTGATACAACGTTTTTGGTCATACAACAGTAAGTATACCTAAAATTAGGTACTAATTATTACCAAAAAAAACCTCTTAATAATCATTTGTTTAATGCATACTTCACCAGCAATGAAGGAAGCTCTAAAAAATGGTTGACGAAGTATTCCTTACTATGCCACAAGACATGTATTATGTGTTGGTTCTAGTATGCAGCATCTCGAAAAATAAAATGAACCATTGGACATTGCTGATTATTGACATTAAATCAGGAATAACAACAAACTATAACCCACTATTGCCTTACAATAAATACACACAAGACAAAACAAGAGAAACCGCTGAGCCACGGGTAAGTATTTAAAGTCATGCATGCCTTTTATTTTCTACTGGTTTAACATATAACCTTTTAACTGGTCTCGTCTTTTGTTAACAGTTTGGCATACCTTATGGGAAAAATGTATACCTATTCAAGAAAAACCATATAATATGCAAACATAAAAAGATATCTCACAACAAAAACCACGAAGCCTTGACTGTGGCATTTTTATTTATGAATACGCCAAAGAATTTATCCAAAATGGGTTGTTCCTTAAAGATACAGTAAAGACACGCGTCACCTGAGAAGAGCACAAATGTTTTATTATTTCCTAAATGATGAAAACACAAATGTTCATTTGTATCTCTCTTGATAGAGTGTTTTATGATGTTATCTATTTTATAAGTAATATGTTTTGTAAGTAAATAAACAAAATTATTTTTGTAAACTACTACTAGCCTCGCATGTTTAGTTGCATTAGAGTCGTATCTTTAATTACACTAGAGTCGCATGTTTAGTTACACTAGAATCACATTTTTAGTTACTTCACGAATTACATGTTTGAATCCATGCGGTTTTGCATATTATTCATCTGGATTTTCAAATTTCTTTATGTAAAAAATAGAGTGGTCTCTAGTGTAATTTATATAGATCACCATCTTCTAACCAAATTTGTCAAATCAATATTTAAGCTTGTAATCATGCTCCATTAGATAACTTATTATTTGATTTGAAAAAAGTAGATTATTAATGATAACTAAAGTAATAACTACAAAACATCTATCAATAATGGGGATAGAGCACCAATAAAATGGTTTATTTCATTAAATTGTTTGCATATAAATTAGGTTTATAACATGAGTACGATTGCATACAAAAACACTCATAAACTGATCAGAAATAAACTCACAAAATTTAAATTAATGGCTACTTTCATTAACATATCCTCCGATGATGACTATGGCTACTCAAGCTTCTTTGATGATGGATTTTGATATGAAAGAAATTAATTTCCATACAAAATAAAAAATAAAAAAGGAATACTCCTCCAATTTCGATGACAAAGATTTATTCTCGTTTGATGTTCACTATTATTTTGCAGACTCTATTTTCTATTTTGAAGATGAGGGCATGCATTATGCTCTTCCACCCATAAATAGGAAATTTAACAAACTGGAAGACTTAATAGAGGATGAGAAAGAAGAGATAGATGAAGAATCCGACGATAAGGAAGATGAGGATGAAAATAAGGAGTAAGATGAAGAGTCTGACAAATAAGACTTTTCTTCTGATGTTTGAAAGTTTAATTTTTCAATGTTCGTGTTATTTTCTAGCCGTTCAACCCTAAAATATTTTGTTTTTATTATTAGGGTTGAAATTATGAACTTTTCATGTTAGGGTTCAAATTTTTTATTGTTTTTTGGCATGTTATAGTTTGGATTTCATAAATATAACAACGTATCTCGATTTATTTTACATGTATAATATGTCTCTTATAGTGTAGTTCAAATATTACAAGTTCTCTAATAATCTCTTTTGTATTTGTTAAAGTCTCTAATATCTTTATAGAGACTTTAACATGTCGAATATATATGCCATAGTGTAGTATGACACATTTTAGTTGAAGTAGAACCACGTATTTATTTGTATTAGAATCACATGTTTGGTTGCAGTAGAAACCATATTTAATTGTAGTAGCATCGCATATTTAGTTTAAAGATACACATGTTTAGTTATAGTAGAACCGAAAGTTTAATTGAAGTATAATCGCATATTTAGTTACATTAGGAATGTATGTTTAGTTGCAGTAGAATTATATGTTTAGTTATAGTAGAATCACATATTTTGTTACAATAGAATGCATATTTTAGCTGCACTAGAATCACATTTTTTAATTTATGTAGAATCGCATGTTTAGTTACAATAGATTCACATGTTTAGTTTAAGTAGAATCACATATTTAGTTTAAGTAGAGTTATTTTTAGTTTAAGTGAAGACGCATGTTTAGTTTAAGTAAAGTCGCACGTTTATTTTTAATAGAATCACACAGAGTAAAATCATATGTTTGATCTCACATGTTTAGTTGAAGTAGAATCATATATTTAGTTTAAGTAAAATCATATGTTTCCATAAGTAGACAATAAAATACTTTGTAATATGAAAGTTTGCAATATGTCAAAAATCTCAAAACATTTAAACAAGTTCATCGCAAGTCCTTTTATTATGCCCTAACTTTGAACAACGGCCACAATTCATCTCCCTGTTTCGTTATTTCTCCTCGAGACAGACTATACTTCTTCTTTCGCCTTCCAACTCGCCTTTTCAGTTTAGGAGACATAATTTCTGTCAATTCATTAGAGCTTTATCTTTCACCAAAATTGGTTAAATAATGTATACTAAAAGAGTAAATTGAACGGTATTTACTAGCAGTGAAGAATAACTTTATTAATGTCATATAAAATTGCTGAGTCGAATCTATTATTGAAAAAGTATGAGAACATGGAAAACAATATTATTGCTAAGCACGATAAGAACATTTAAAATATAGTAAATTAACAACCATAATAGGTTCACAGAAAATTAAATATGGTTCTCAAAGACTTACGAACTAAGAAGGGACGACCTTCTTCCACATTGACCTTTAACTTATTTTCATACTTAGGGTATCATTTACTACTTTAACTTAGCCCATCTGAATAACATCGTGAAATTTGATTCATAAGTAAGACTCAAATCTTGTCAATTAAATGAAGAATAAGTATACTACGTAAATATTTAATCTGATGGTTAAAAGATTCGGCCGGAGAAGATGTTATAACACCATATCATTTCCCTTGGACAAATACTTGAGCATATTTATCCCTTGATAAATTATCGAGAAAGTTAATAACTATATGGCCTCTTTTAGTATTAAACACTTCAAGCCTCTAATTAAAAATGTATGTGGTTGAATCATAAGCACATTGTTTATACCTATAAATCATCATGGACTTAAACTTTGCTTGAAAACGACTCAGAGCACACCTCAAATTCTGAACAAGATGAAAAATACAGTAGGCATAATAGTAGCTTGGATACAAGGCAGAAATAATATTAATGATACATAAATGATGGTCCAAAATAAATGTGATTTTTTGCTCCAACAAATAAGATTTCAAACTCTCTAAAAACCATAGTCAATTGTCATCATCTTCACAACCAACAAGACCAAATGCAACATGGAAAATACGTGAAAAACAAATTAAATTGATAGTATATGTATATAAAGTCTCAAAATAATTGTTTTGCATATCTCGCATAACCTTATAGTCACGACTCACATGTTTTATATAGTATATCTTTCATGTTGGTAGGTAATACTATTAGATTTATCACTGGTTACACATATTTATATAGAGGATATCACACATGAATAAATAATAAGAAACATAAAATCATGAAACTTACTATTGTTACCATCTTTTTTTTATGACATAAAGGAATCTGCATTTGTGTTTGTCAGTAAAAAATATTCCATTGATAAATAAAAAGCGGACAACAAGAATAAAAACCTTGAAAACAAAAACTGAATGTTATAAACACCGCTTGAAGTTGTTTCCCATAGTATATTCCAAATCACAGTCGGTCGTAATATCACAACTCCTCAATATTTTGAAATATCCATTAAGTATATTAAAGGAAGTAGAACTATCTCTGAAAACTCCTCTCTTGGCTTTCTCTAAATCATTCAATGAACAAACCGCTTAATTATTATGAAGTCGATGGTAGAGTCAAGTGATGCATAAAATCTTCATTTCCATCTAGTTGAGATTTTATTTTCATAAAATAAATTATATTATGCATGTACTTGAAACAAAAACCATACTATAAAACATAAAAACATAAAGATAACCTTAGAGTCGCACACTTTGATAAAGAAAAACTTGACCAACACCTCTAATTGCATCAACCCAACTAGTGGTAGCAAGTTTCTTTTTTATGATAAATAAAAACTTAAACCAGTACTACTATTCCCACTAATTAATTGATTATTGGAGGCTTCAAATAAACTTAACCTATAATTTTACGCATTTCTTCGACAACCTTATCAATCATATTATGTTCTATAAGAAAATAGACATTTTTTAAACACTCAACATCAAGCAATACTAGCAAACCAAAATTCGTATGTTTCATAAATAAATAATTTATAGTATCACCGTAACAGTAGGTCATACTGTAGTTACA
The DNA here is from genome assembly GCA_036936605.1 of Limnanthes douglasii subsp. nivea. Lineage (NCBI taxonomy): Eukaryota > Viridiplantae > Streptophyta > Magnoliopsida > Brassicales > Limnanthaceae > Limnanthes > Limnanthes douglasii. Next base: position 325,194,304 of record JAUPFV010000002.1, read on the forward strand.
TATAACTAACAAATTCTATTTATGTAAAACATACTTTTGAATACTTTCGAAGTCTTCAAGCTCGCTAAGATGAGCGATATCAGTTTGAACATTATGTTTGAAAATGCACACTCAAGCTTTAGATATTGCTTACATGCATAGAAGAGTTTAGACACAGTTAGGAGCAATTAATCTGTCCCACGTAATATACATACCTAATCTCTTATATAGGACATGTTAAACTCTTGCATACCTTAAATAAAAATAGTTACAGTGTCGCATATGAGAGTTGTATGATATTTTTAAATGTCTCGCATGCTATATACCTCCACGAATCGCATGTTCAAGTAATATGATTTTCTAAATGTTTCACATGGTATACCTTCACATGTCTCGCATCTTCTTTTTAGTCAAGTTGCATCTTCAACAAAAAATACTTACGAACTCTAAAATTGACTCCTCGTATATTTCACAACTTAAACATAGCTATTGAATCAAAGAAATACATATTACAATCAATTCATAATTTATTACAAAAGGAAAAGAGATGGAAATTTACTATTATGAAATTAATATCTAAAATTTGTTTATCGAAAAGAAATTTTACACTCTTTTACTGAATATATCATAACCAAGAAAGCTTCTACTATGTCATTTTGCAAATATATTATAATAAAAATAATAATACACAACAACCAGCTCACTTGTAAAGTTTGGTTCGATACTCTGATGGATCTGGTTTGTAAGAAAACTAGTTCGTCTAGGTTATTTTCCAATGAATATGTAAATTATAACGTGTATGTATTATTTTAAAATATAAAAAATCTGATTCTCTTGTTCAAATAATATAGTTAGTAAAACCGGGTTCAAATCTCCGATGATTATGAAGGTGAGTTGGAGGCGAACAACCTTCTCTTTATACTTTCAAGTTTTGAATTGTGAAAAAAGAGAAAAGTCAGCTTCTGATAAAAAAAACTTATATATATATATATATGTGTGTTCGATGGTATTTAAAGTACTATTATAAAAAGTGGATAGTGATATTTGAGAACGAAATGAGAGTAAAGTTTAGTTTTGGATATCTTTGGTGACATAATTATTTTTTAATGGTTTTTGGTATATTTTTTATATTATTAAATAAAAATGATCTAATCCGTATTAAAAAAAATATTAAATTAGAAATTAATGGTTTTTTCTTATATTTATTTAATTTTTAATAGGAAAGTTATCGTCTAAAATCCATCCAAAAAACTCAACTACAATTTACTATAAAAAACAAGTTCTTGAACCATAAATCTGTAAAAGTATTTTTTTTTTATGCGGAATCGTTTTTTACATTATTATCTTTTATTTTTTATGATTAAAATTTTAAAGTTTGTATCTTTTAAACCGTAATTCATAAAGAAAAACAGAAAATGATATTAGTTTTATTTTATTGAAACGAACAAAACTCGATCCATAAATAATTTTTTTTTTAATTTTTTTCGTGAGCCGAGTTAATCATGGTCTCATATTTAGCATTGAGTCTCACATCTATAATCTAGCTTTTATGTCTTGCATATATTATTTTTTATTTTACACTAGTCTCGCACTTAACATTAAAATATAAGTCTCGCATATAGTATCTGGACTTTATATCTAATATTTATCATTTTTAACATTTATCATATAAATTATATGTCTCGTATCTAGCATCGAAATTATAGGTCTTGTATCTAGCATCGAAATTATAGGTCTTGTATCTATCATTTTCATTTTACACCACTCTCGCATCTAGCATCTAAAAATATATGTCTAACATCTATCACCGAACATTTATGTTTCACATATACTATTTCTATTTTACACTAGTCTTGTATCTAACAACGCTAGATGATAGATGCGCTCACATCTAATAATGCTAGATTTAGAGATTTGTAAATTTCAGTTTTGTCGATTTACCGCATAATTAATTTTTTTTATTGATTTACAAAGCAATTATTTTGATCTTAAATAACATAAATATTGAGAGAATAAAACAGAAAATATAAAAAAAACATGCAGAATAAAAAATAAGATTTTTATAAAAATACATAATTTGGTAATAATTAACATTATATAATCAATAAGGGTATTTGGTATTTGTGATATTAAAAAATAGTTAGTATATACTACTTAGAAAAAACTAAAAAACTTTAATAGGAATTAATAATAACAAAAATAGTAATAACTTTGTTTTGAAGTAATTATTGAAATTTTATATTTTTAATCAATAAAGATACACCGTCATAAGAATATATCAACTAAAATCAATTTTTTTTATAATCGATAAAAAATATCATTTTTTTTAAATCGTCTTTTAATGATTTTCATCAAAATAACTAGTATTTAAAAAAAAACGAACTATAAACATTTTGAGCTCATTTTTTACTACAGTAAGTTTTTCATTATAAAAAAGGGGTTAAATTAGTGAATAGTCTATTGATAATCCTGTTTTTTTCATTTAGTCCATCAACTTCAAAATTACCGGTGAGGGTCTTTGGACCTGGCAAAATCTATAAATTTAGTTTTTGGTGAGTGATTTTTTTATGCCAAGGACTAAGATTTTACAATGTCGATGAACTAAATTTATAGATTTTCCAAGTCAATAACTAAATTTATAGATTTGGAAAGTCTAGGGACTTTCACTAGTAATTTTAAAATCGAAATAGACTGAATGAAAAATAAAACGCGATATGCAAACTATTCACTGATTTAAGGCTAAAAATAATAAGTTATATTTAAAAATAAGTAAAATTCATAGACTTTAAAAACAACAAAAGTATATATCTTGATTCTATTTAAGGAAAAAAAATTAAATCAGTTATATATATATATATATATATAATATCGAGTCTGGTGAAGTATATTAGTTTTTAATGTTTAAAACTGATTTACGTTGATGATTATATTAATTTTTTGTTGATTTTTTTACATTATGATTAATTGTCACATGCTAAATCATGCATTCGAATATCATTGATAATAATCTATTATAAAATAAACCTAGTACAAATAAATAAATAAAATATAGAAATCATATTATATATACATATATAAGATGGAATTCAAATTATGTTAATGATTAAATCTTAATATAAATAACTTAAGCAAATTAAAAGTTTTGATTTTTTTGTAAAGAACTAATAAGGTTATGATCTTTTGACATAATAACTTAAGATTAAGTTGGTTTCATCATAGTCACATATTAGATTAAAAAAATAAAAAATAAGAAAAAAGAAAAAAGTTAACGATAGAACGGTATAGTATCGTGTTCTCATTCAGCTTAAAATGTAATTGAATTTCTTATTTATATTTTCTCTATAGTTTTAATTGTAGAACTAATAAAATTATTGGTTTATCTTATTATTTCAAAATATAATAATCTAAAGATATAAGTTACTCATGTTTGAAACAACATAACTTGGAGCAGATTAACTAAAAAACATAGGAGATTACCTAACAATTATCATGGTAACTAAAAAAACATAACTTGAAGGAGATTACCTAAACAATTATCATGTCTTAAAACATTAAAACATTTATTATTATTATTAAGGATTAAAATATAAATCATGATTTGTTTTTAATATTTTAAATGATATACACATTAAGAATTGAATGTTGTTTGTTTCGTAAAATATTAATATATAGTTGAAACATTTTATGATTTTATTAATTCATTAAATATACATATTAGGTTATGAATTTCCGACTTAAAATTGGGTATTTTGACATGTTGCGCCCCACTAGGGTCAAATTTGTTGCCTTCAACCGCGATTGGTTGGATCTTTAGTTGTTTTATGATTGTTAGGAGTTTGTTTTATGTGATTGGCATGCTCTGAGGTTATCTTAAGTTCGATAAGTAATCAAGAATCCAATATATATAACCAGAGTAATTCATAATAATGACTTGATTTATTTAAAATTTTGACAAGTTTATGGTTTATAACATTGCATTCATTGGCCGGTCTAAATAAAGGTTGATGTTTTTCATAATTGATCATGAACAAGAGATTGTTCTTTGTAAATCAACCATTAAGTAATCGAACTTGAAAAATCAGCACAAATGAAGGTTTTCTCAATTAAGTCGATTGAATGAGATGAACAATGATCTTTCTCAAACTCATACATATACAAGTTAGTATCTTTGTCACCCTGAAAAGGGTAGCCGAGGTGGTGGATTAGATGAGCTCGTGACCAAAAGTTCATGTGTTCGATCCTCTATACAAACACTTGCTCGGTTTGAGCTTGTCACCTTGTATGGGTTACCTTATGGCGTTGGTTTTAAATAAAAAGTTCGGTTTGAGCTTGTCACCTTGTATGGGTTACCTTCTGGCGTTGGTTTTAAATAAAAAGTAGTATGTTTGTTCATCTTTATAATGGTGTTATTTATGTATGTTAAATCTATTATTAAACATTTTTTAGTTTATATGTCAAAATTGTGATATTTGTGTGATGTTTAATGTATGTGCTTTGTGAAATTTAATGAATGTTGGTCTCTATAATCCAATGAGCGGTAAACCACCCACTATAATGTCTAATTTTAAAAATGAAAATAGAATAATAAAAAAATATGCGACGTGTCATGATTATGATATAACATCGAAGGTTAAAGAAACCACGTCTCTTACTAGAAATAATTTTCATATCCATAAGAAATAATTTAAGATGTTGGAAAATTCAAATAGGTTATGTCCGAAAATCATGAAACAAAGAATACATTTAACATTATGCGATACAACTAAGTTTCTCAAGAAAAACGATAATATGAAAATTTAGATGTTGTTGTTACATCCTCCATGAACTTTCATGGCACATCGATAATTAAAGAACAGATACTCGAGATTATTGAGCATTTTTAAATCAAATGCGCTTAAGAATAAGCTTCTCACATAAATAGTTGTATGTTTTGTGTTTTATAATTTTCCTATAAAGTTTAAAGTTTTTGATATATTTTATAACTCTCATCGTGATAAATGGACATTTAATGAGTTAATTTCTCATGTTACTTAAGAGGAGAAAAATTTAAAACATGAAAGTATAAAAGAGCACATGATGGATTCTCAACCAGAATGATGGTGCAAATCGTAAGAGATTTGATTATAGTACGAATAGGCCCAATGACTCATCCCGCGAGGGATGTTGTTTATTTTGCAAGGAGTTTGGACATATCAAGAATGATTATGACAAATATCATGGTTATATGAAAGAAAAAAGTAATCTCATAACTTTGGTATGTTTATAAATTAATTTTGTTTTAGTACCAAAAAATATGTGTTGAATTGCTACAATTTTAACCACTCGTGTTTGTATTTCTTTACAGAATATGATTAGAATCCAAAACGTCAATGATGGTGAAATATTCATTTATACGACTAAATTTAGTCTGTGCTTAGCTTTAAGAATTTATAATTTTTGTTTGGTACTTTATAGTGGATATTATTTGTATTTGCAAAAAGTATTGTTCGTAATTTTGAATGAATTTGATTTATTTTTCTAGTATTAATCGACTTAAGTTATTCATGTATATTAAGGCATAATGAAACTATTTTTAATTGTACGGTTAGAAACTATAAATTTGATAGTAAATTACGATTCATAATTGTTAAATATTATTCTGGATCACAAACAAGTAATGAACATACAGGTATCCAATCAACCAAATTGTAAAACTGAAATTCAACAAAGTTTTGACACTTGTACTTAGGTCATATTTATAAATAAATAATAAAATCTTGTTGTTAAATGATTATTAAGTTTATTTAAGCTATCGATTCCATTCAGGTTTGGTTCCATTCAGGTTCAGTTCCAAATGGTTACTTTTTAACCAAAAGAATTTGTTTGGAACTAAACCCAAACGAACTGATTTTTTTTAATAGAACCGAATTCGAATGGTATTGAAAATAAATAGTCAATTAAAAAAACTCATATGAGTTACAACGTAAAACTTACAACAGTTTATCCATAAAAAAATCAATTTTAAAGTTATAAAAGAGTATTAATAAAGTAATATAAGTCCAAATTTTAAGTTAGAAAATAGTATTAATACACTAATAGCACATTATTAGGCATTTATATTGTATAAAAAATATTAGCCATATGTATCTAACTTAAGCTAATCTAAGGTAGGCAGTAATTATCCAATCCTCAACAAACTACCTAGTTTTAAACTCACTTTCAGTTTGTTTGATTAGAGCGATTGATCCTAAATATATTTCATATAAATATCCTACCAAATTTTGGGCCACTACATTTAGGAAATTATGTTTTGTATAATCACTTAACAACGAAGGAATATAATTACGGGAAACCTTACAGAAGATAGCACAAAATCATATATGAAGTATAAATTTGGTTTAAATTGAATATAATGTCAGGCAAAAAAAGAGTCAGTAAATTTTGGTCTTTTGCTAAGGAAAATAACATAAAAGCATATTATTTTTTACCTTGATACAAAGACCTAATTACTTGCATATGTTTGTACATTCATCCATCAAAATTGTGAAAGATAGTCCATTTTAAAATCATCGACCTCTAAGGAAAACTAAAAAATAAATAAATACAAAATATTGAAGTGAAAGATTCCAGTGGTGAGCAACAATAACTCACCATGAATTTCCTGGATTGAAAATAATGTCATAGAATATGCAAAAATGAATACCGACTTTTGTATGAAGCAATATAGCCTTTATAGCGGTAACAAAAATGGATGACTTCAAGTTCTATATACTTTAGAACAAATATATTACAAATAAAATGCAAGATAAAATTTCGAACATAAAACATATGCTTATAGTTTTACATGCATTTTGAGTATTGAACTTTGTTTAATCGTAGTAATTCTGTATGATGGTACTTGTTGCTACTCCTTAAAAACACACATGGCTTGTGCAACCCCTTCGATGCAGAGCAAACCATATCTTATAATTGATACTTGTAACTATACATCTTTTCTGATAACCATACCAAGCGTTCTAAAAAATTTCAGATGCTCCAAAACACTCATTTATTATTTGGTATATACAATATAACTATTTGTTACTTCTGGTATATCATCTGTTCAAATTAATATATTTCTCAACCCAAAAATCAATAATGTAAGCTGACTCACTTACACTTCTAATTTCACACGCAAATTCAAATATTTAATAGTAAACAAGTCAAGTACCTTCTATAAAACAAAGATATGTAGACCTGATTTAACAAAGAATCAAATGATCCTGTATTTCAAGTGCTACAAAATTAAACTTAATTAATCTCTAAAGAGTAACCCAAGAGGTCAAGAAGCAAAATAGAACTAATAATACGTAGCTGAAACGAGTTTAATATCAATTTATTGTACATACAATTTTAATTACCATTGTAAAAACACGCACGCACGCACACACACACGCACACATACGCACACACACACACACATATATATATAGTATATACTTGTTAGTTATAATATTAATTTTTATAAATAACTTATTCTTCATTATCTACTTTTTCTTTCAAATACTTTTCTTTTCTATTATGACTTTATCTATTGCTTAAAACAACAAACTCTAACTTTCAATAAACACATAATATATTCAAGTTAATCATAAACAATCGATTTTTACAAACATAAATCCATTTTTACAAAATAAAACGTCAACTTGACTTTAATTTAACCATTCTTTCATCTAACAAGTTATAAATCCAAGACAATGTCATGTATAATAATAAAGGTGTACGCAAAAGAGGTATTGAGGTTAATGATTTCTAGCATTCCACGATCGACAACTTCAGAAGAGCGAAAAAAATAAAAAACTCACATTTTAAAAAAACTAGTTGAAGTCTCAAACATATATCCTTTTGTAAGTCACATAAATTCTGCATCTTTGCCATTTGCTACAAAATTATATCAAATAATAGTGCAAAATAAAATAAACATTGTTGATAAACTAAAAATCATAAAATATAAATATATATATGGAGTCATTTCGTTTATGACCAGACATGACCATTGACTCACCATTTGTACATGACAATTCAGGATTCATCCCTGAGCATGTCTTCAAAACCCTCGTATAGATCAGAGAACCAACAAGAGAAAAACTGGAAGTTGAGAGAAAATGAACAAAAGAAGAAGAAATCAGTTAAACCAAAAGAAGATGCACACTGAAACGCTATATATATATATATATATATATATATATATATATATATATATATATATTATATGTATGCAATTAGGGTTACTGAATTCGGTTCTTATTGGTTACTTAATGGTTCTAGGTTCAAAACCGAACTGAACCGAGAACCGTGGGTAATTAAAACTGGAACATAATGGGTATTATGAAAGAACCAAAACCAAACCAAATTATTGTATTTCGGTTGGGTTGAGTTTGGTTTGGTTCTTTGGTTCTGGTTAATTTTCCTATACCCACCATCAAGCTTGACCAATGACAAAGCTTGCACCAAGGCTTGATTGCTCGTCAAAGCACAATCGATAAACTTGACCAATTTCTAAACTTATACGAAGGCCTGCTTATGCGCCATAAAGTTTGGCTGATATAAGATTATGCCAAGACCTGGCCACGCGACCGAGGCTGACCAAAAATATTGTCTAATGGCCAAGATTCTAACAGGCCTGATCTTACGCCATAGCTCGACCGAAAAGCTTGGCCAATAGCCAAGCTTGTACCAAGGTCTGGTCACACGCGATGGCTCGATCAATAAGCTTGACCAATGGCAAAGCTTGTGACAAGGCCTGATCACACGCCATGACTCGACCGGCAATCTTGGACAGTGAGCAAGATTACGCTAAGGCATGTTTACGCGCCATATCAAGACCGATAAGCTTGGCCAATGGTCAAGCTTGTGTGAAAGCATGGTCGCACACCATGGCTTCCCTAACAGCCTTGACTAATGGCTAAGCTTGCGTTAAGTCTTGGTGGCATACCACGTCACAAATATGAAGCTTGAATATTGGCCAAGCTTTTGCTAAGGCCTGGTCGCGCATCATGGCTCGAGCAACAACCTTTTCAATTTGCTAAGCTTCCGCCAAATTCTAGTCGTGCGTTATGCTCGACCAACAAACTTGGCCAAAGCGGTCAAACTTGTTCTAATAACGGGTTACGTTGCGTGTTACTCCAAAGTTGGGAAATATTAGCCCAAAACCTATTTAAATCATAGTTGAGTCTCCCATCCTCCCGCACTACGGATGCCATACTTGACAAGTACGGAAAGCATGTATGACGCCGTAAAAATAAAGCACCTGAAAACGTACAAATACACAACTAAAGAACGTACTCGACTCTGATAAAACATAAAAAAGGCCAAAAAATGCTGCACCAATAAAGAGGCACCTTCCTAGAACACCCCCTAATCAAGGATACTATATAAAGAGTAATAGAATAATTCAGAAGGGGGGAGGGGTGAAAGTTAGAGTGAAAGAGAGAAAGAATAGTGAAAACAAAGAATCATAGTAATTGTAATCTTTTTTACAAAATAAATTAAAGTATTATTCAAAAAGTTTATATGGTTCTTAGCTTGTTTATTTCTTTGATCTTATTTACATTTTACATTTAAAGTTCAATCTATTAGGTAAGTTTTACCCCCATCATTTTAGTTATGTTGCTGGGAAAAGGAGCACAACCAAATATCCCAATCAATCATCATGATATCAGAAGGATGGACCCCGTATCAGGGCTAAAATAATATTAGGGTAGCCTACCATCATGCCACCCCTTGGCTTTCAATCACACAACATGAACCAAGGCCAGAGATGATAACTCGCAAAAAAAGTGTGTAAAACATTGGTCCACTAAAAGACCTTCTTAGAAAGGATGTGATGTGACCTAGAAGAAAACGTTTGGAAAAACCAAGAATCTATTTCACTTATAGAGATTTGGAGAGGGTAACCAACCGTCGAAAAAATGTGCTACTAGTAACGACCAAGGTAGAAGGGCGTGAAACAGGGATGACGTCCATGGATCAAAGGACAATATTAAACTGATCCTTTATTCCCACCAAATGATGATTCTTACAATATCAAACTTATCAAATGCTGGATTCCCACTCACTCTGAATGATCCACGAAAACCCCAATATGAGTTTGGTGCAATAGAAAAGTTGAATGAGATATTTCTAAAAGGAAGAATTAACTATATGGTGAGCATCAGGAAAAATTTGAGTAAAAAGATAAAAGCAAACCAAATTCAACTACTACGAGAGCACGAGAACGTCTTTGCATAAGACAACGCATCTGTAATAGGTATTCTCGAATTCTTTGCTACATTCAATCTTATGATAGATCCTTAGGTAAATCTAGTACAACAAAAGAAGAAGCACCTAGCCCCTGAAAGATCGAAAGTGGTAGAAGAATAAGTCAATTGATTATTGGTCATGGGCCACATTCGAGAAGTTAGGTATCATGAGTGGGTGGAAAACCCTGTTTTGATAAAGAATAAAAATGAGAAATTGATATTATGCATCGGTTTTACCAGCATCAACCAAGTATGTCCCATATATTTCTTTCCCTTACTTCTGATAAATTAGCTTGTGGACGCTTCTATAGAATACAACATTTTATTTTTCATGGATGCATACTCCAAGTATAACCAGATCAAGATGTGTCTAAAGTATAAAGAAAAGACTTTGTTTACTACTAACCAGGGCTTTATTGTTATGTGATAATGCCTTTCGGACTCAAGAACACGAGCTTAACCTACCAAAGAATAGTGAACAAAAGTATCAAAGAGCAATTATGAAGTAATATGGAGGTATGCATTGATGACATGCTAGTCAAGAGTAAGTATAAAATCTCCCACCTCAAGGATCTTCGAGATACATTATCTATCTTAAAACAATACAACATGAACGTCAACCCCATAAAGTCCTTCTTCGGTATGAACTCCGGGAATTACTTGGTTTTATCGTCCACTAAGGATAAACTGATGTCGATTCGAATCAAAATACAGCACTAAGCGAAATGAACCCACATCAAACTATAAAGCAAGTTCAATGTTAAATAAAAGGATAACAACTAGGAATAGATTTAACTCACGGGTGGCAGATATATGTTTTTTTTAAACTGTAAGAAAGGGAATTTTTCTTAATGGAATGAGGAGTGTGATGTAGCCTTTCAATAATTAAAAACCTACCTCGCTTTTATCTAGCTACTAGTCGTGTCCGTAAAAGACACAACCTTGATTGCGTATCTAGGGATGTTACTTTGTGTCGTAATCGTCGCACTGGTAATAAAAAAAAGAAAACATGCAATGCCCCAACTAACAATCTCCTAGGGGACGAAACCATCTACTCGACTTAAAAAAAGTCGTGTTATAATTAGTGACAGTCGCCCGAAAGCTATAGTTTTACTTTTAATCCCACTCGATCCAAGTGCTCATGATCCTACCCATCAGATCAATCGTAAACATACCATATGTTTCAAAGCGCCTAGCCAAATAGGCTATCAAATTAGGAGAGTTTGAAGTTAAATTCGTACAGTTAAGTGAGATAAAAAAAAACAGGTTATAGCTAACTTTGTATCCAATTGAGTGAGAGAAATTCCCACAAAGGAACATTGTTTCAACACGGAATGACTGGCGTACGTGGATGACACATCCAGTATAAGAGCGTACGAAGGAGGAGCGTATATTGTAATATTAAAAGTAAAAGAGGCAATGTTGGCCATTGGATTTGGATTTAAGGCCTCAAACAACGAGGCAAAATACAAAGTAATGATAGTGGGTTGCAGTTTGAAAATAAGGATATGAAAAAAAATCCTCAAATACGAGATTCACCACCATTTATCCCCGCTCTACCACCCACAAGAAAATGGTCATATGGAGGTGATCAACTGCACGATTATGGGACTGAATAATAGTATGGAGAACGCAAAAGGAAATTAGTCGGAGATGCTATTACAAATACTGTGGACATATCAAACTACATCACGAGTCCATACCTGCAAAAGTACCTTCCAACTTATCTAAAGACCGGAGGTCGTGGTACCAATAGAAATCGGAGCTCGAGCCACACACATCCTGTAGTATGACGAAAGCACTAATGAACAAGGATAATGAGCCAATTTGAACTTGCTGGAGTAGCACTACAACGAGTAACACCTAAGGGAATTTGCCACGAAACAGAAAAACTGAGTAAAAATACAACTCAACGCTGAAGCCACGACCTATCAAAGTTGGCTAACTCATCTTAGGCACGTAGTTCAACATACCAAATAACTAGAAGTGGGAAAGTAAGCATCAACATGAGAAGGATTATATCAGGTAATCGAATATAACCGACCCAATACTTATTTATTGGAAGACATTAGCGCGAGAAAAATCCACAAGCCATGAAACATAAAACATCTATGCTCGTATTATGTTTAGAATTATTGCCTTGTTGTATTTGATCAAATTGGAAAATTATTACTTATGGAAATATTTAGTATATGAAGAAAAACATAATATGAGCCTTTATTTGATACAAGTTTACAACCCGACCGCCTACCTGGCTTGTAGTGGGGTATAAACTAGACCAGTAACTTGCTAGATCGTAAATCAACAAATCGGTAGAGTAAGCAAGCTTATACAAAATACGAAGTTAGAATACTTTGGACCACGAGTGGGAAATCAAAGATGCAAGACAACGGGAAGTTATTACAAGACTCGGACCCTCCAATTTCATGCATATAAGCAACATAATGAAGGGAGAGTTAATGATACGGCATAAAATATCATCAAAGAAGGTTGCGAACAAAGCTAAGTAAGAATCTAAAATTTGAGCCTATTTCACTCCATTTAAATAAGAATGGCCCAGTGCTGCCCAGATTGACTGAATGGCCAAGTGCAGCCCAATATAGCCGCAAACTAACCAAATAGACGCATGCAAGAAGGCCTAGTTGAACGCTATGACGTGACCGACAAGCTCGGCCAATGGCTAATTTATGTGAAGGTCTGGTAGCGGGCCACAATACAACTACCAAGCTTGGCCATTAGCCAAATTTTTGTGAATGCCTAGTCACGCGACCGAGCTCAACGATCAAGCTTGTTCGATGGCCAAGCTTTTGCCAAGACCTGGTCGCACGCCACATTACGACCAGTAAGCTTGGCCTATTACCAAGCTTGTGCAAAGGTCCAGTCGCACGTCATGGCTTGACCACACAAGCTTGGCCAGTTCAAACTTGAGCCAAGACTTGGTTGCGCGCCAAAACATGACCAAGGTTGCGTCAAGGCCTGGTCACATGCCACGAGACAACCAACTAGCTTGGCTATTGGCCAAGCTTGCACCAAAGATTGGTCGCACGCCATGGCTTAACCAACAAAATTGGTAAGGTGGCCAAAATGTTTCTGATAATGGTTCGCAATCGGTGCTACCCTAAAGTTGGGCAATCTTGGTCCGATCCATGTTTACATCATAGTGGAGTCTCTGCTCCTCTCACGCCAGTGACAGTACATACGTCACTGAAAATTACGTAAACCGTGTTTGAAATCGTACAGGTAAAGCATACGACACCGTACAACGCTAAAACAAAAAAATACACCAAACTCTAAGAAAGCACTAATAATACTGCACCTATGGCGAATCACCTACCTACGACATCCCATAATCAAGACTACTATATAAATAGTAATGAAATCATTCAGAAATGGGGTAAAAATTGGAAAGATAAAGAGAAACTAGTGGGAACAAAGAATCATAGCGATTGTAATCCATTTTACGAAATATAAACAAGTATTCTTCAAATAATTTATTTGGTTCTTATCTTATTTATCTCTTCGATCTCGTTTACATTTTAGATTTAAAGTTCAATACCTTAGGTAAGTTTTTACCCACCAGTTATACAGTCCCATACCAACATGGCAAGTTCAGACAGATGAGAGAGCCCACTCCACCACTATGTGGATCAACTGTATTTTTATTTTTTGGTCCACGATGTTTGACTCCAACGATAATCTTCATAATGCATTCTTTGACATAATGCATTTCTCTGGAATATGTCCCGTTCGTACGTAAAAGTAGAACAATATTTTTTTTAATTTAATATTTTATTTAAAATAAATAAATATAATAGTTACTTTTAGAAGAGATATAAATATAAAATAAATATCGATTTTAGTTGTCGCAAAACTGTTTTCATATCTATTTTTGTATTAAATTCGGACATCATATTTGAACACATATTTGGTCATGTGTATTTATTCAAAAATAAAAATACAACTTAACTAAAACATAAAAGAAAATTGTTTGGTGGTACTGAAATAACATAAAAAAAATATTTGTTGATATCAAATAAACATAAAAACTATTCAAACATGTTCTTTTATCATCGACGACGAATGGATATTTAAACACTTTCCGGAATACAAAAGAAACAGTTGTCTTGGGCAAGTAACGTGTGGTATTAAGAGATACTATTTACTAACTTGTACTGGAAGTATTCACTATAATATATGTACTACTTTAAAAAGCAAGGCAGAGTAGGTGATGTATTAATAGAAAATTGACCCTAGGAACGTTTTAAACTACGTTTCCTTTTCTGGATGGCTATGTTTTCTTAATGGAGTTTTGTTATAATAAGTATTAAAAATATTGTTAAATCTTTTTTATTTTATTTTATTTTAACATTCATAAAAATCAGATGGTTAAATGAACCAAATCAATACTCAAATAAAAAAATTAATGATCTATATTATCAATTAAATTTAGAATTTGAATAAAATATATATTTTATAATAAAATTCAAAAAAATATCAAAACAGAACATTCTTAACCTTTGGTCGAGGAATTAAAAATTCGATAGGGTTTTTATTTTTGGAATTGAAAATTATTTTTAAATAATCAAACACTTTTAATCATAAAATTAGGATTGTAATTTTTTAATATACTACTTTAATATTCACTTTTTATTCTACTAAATGAAACATATTAAAATGAGATTTTATTTGGTTAAAAAAAAAACGATTTTGTTCGAACACCACCCTCATTATTGGCAGAATCGTCATTGATAAAAAAAATCATTTTAAAAATAGAGTACGAACTCTATTTAAACTCTGAAAGTCTCTAAATATCCATTTAATAAAATTAAAAATTTCAAAATCAGGCTCACAGCTTTGTTAAGGTACATATTGTTTATGTATTGATAATTCTATTTTTTTCAATTTCGATATGTGTTTTTAGTGATATTTAAGGTTGAATATTTTGTATGAAAACTTGATTTTTTAAAATATTTTTAGTTGTTTTTTGTTTCTAGTTAGTTATATAGTTTAGGGTATTTTTCATTTCTACGATTTGGCTCTAGTTTTTTTAGATTTGATCTAGTATTTAGGGATTTACGAATTGGGGGCAACTATGGTTGTCGAGATAAATCCGTGCACCCTCGGTGCAAGAATTTACAAATCACGCACACATGCAACACGATTTTGCATAAGATCGCATTGGATGTGTGCGTGATTTTGCACAAATCTTGACACCAACAATGCGTTAAAATATTTTTAGTCTTTTATCATATGTGAACCTTGTCCTTTACTTCATACTTATTGTCTAAATGTTGAAATACACTACTAGTATACCCTTGTGACTATGAGATTGTTTGAAACTATTTGTGTGTTTATCGAATGTTAGATAAAAATTATGGTTCTAATTTTGTATGATTACAGGAAGCCTCCAGGTCGTCGTTCCAACTGAATCCGAAAGTGAGACTAGTAATCAAGAGCGACGTGGTCAGAAGTCGCTTAGTGCAAGGGTAAATCATCGCCAGTGCTTGGCTATTGTGCATGTCCCTCGCCGATTAACTATAGATTAACAGTTCTGTCGTCTCTACCAACATGTCCCTGAGTGGTACTCCACCTTCAGTGAGTACAAGTCCCACGAGGCGTGGTATCTTTAAAAATGATGTAAACGTGTTCTAATTGCATTGGTTTTTATGATGAAATGTTCCAAGTGTGCTTATGTTAGAAAATTTTAGGTTAGAATTTCATGCAAATAGAATAGTTAGTAGTTGAGAAAATATTAGACTTTTTTCTTATGATGCAACATTAATATTTAATACTTGTTTTTTTTTTTTTTTTTTTGTAGGTTAAAATACATATGCGGTGCTATGTTATGTACCAAACACATCGTATATAAGATCCTACAAATCAAAGATGTATTAGAGATGAGGTAATGGGGACGTGTTTTGGTCCCCTTGTGGATTGTCTTGCCCGTTGGTCTACCAACGTGTATTTATTGGAGGTCTTTTTTCAGAGATGATATCCATAAAATAATACGTTTGACTTCTATTTCAGTGAGATGACAGTGACATTTGACGATGTACATGTCATCACTGGTTTTTCCAGTAATTGGGGTTAACACCGACATAGTTGAGTTTCTTAATACAGACAAGAGAAATGCAGCTTACGCTCGACTACTTGGAGTTTCGAAAGAAGACATGGAAACATAAATCGGTGAAAATATAGGTGGAGGTAAAAAACACGTTCGCCTTGCTTGGATGAACAAAAATTAATCAAGCATCGTATTTGGATGATGCCATTAATGATGGTGGTGTGCGATGAGGTACTATGGGTTATTTGTTACATTTGTTTGGTTGTATCATTCTAGCGAACAAGTCGGGCAACAATATTAATCTCGACTTGCTAAGTACGATTGGGGGCACCTGATACTCGTGCAATTATATTTCCAGTGAGGTAAAGATTGTTTACACACCACTTCAGGCGTATCTAGTTTCCTTGGACATTATATTTATTACTATTTCCAATGTTTGCGCCTACGCAACATATGCCAATTAGTATCACCTAGTCATCGATGCGTAGATATGAACCTCCTCTATTTTGACAAAGCCAACAGAATCGAGACAATCTTCGTGATGTCATTGCTACGTTGACCGGCCGAGATGTAACTTTTATTCGTATCCATTTCAATATAGTTATGTTTATTTTATTTTTTATATTAATTTTATATTTTACGTTTTGAAGCTATATTTCACAATTTTTTGTTTTTATAGATATGGTTCATCCCCTATACATATTTACACGAACTCTAACTATTATGTGATGTAGCTTGGACAGAGGCTATATTGAAGTCGTTTGACATTGTCGAAGCTTACTATCCCCTCCAAGTAGCTAGAAAGTGGGGCCATATTCAACGGGTACTATCTATTAAAGAGTTTTTTCTTGTTAGTTCATCTTCTGTACCAATTTTATCTCTAAGTACGATCTTTAAAGTCCTCCAATTAACATCATATTATTCAAGAAGAATGGGTATACTTACTCTGTCGACCATAACTACCTCGTATGCACACAGCAACCCATGTATTTTTCTAACATCACAACCACAAGCTACTTGATTTATGCCTATTCGCTGAGCATCTTTTAGACTATTATCAATAATTTTCTAAGGCCATACAAGCTATTTTAGCTTTCAATTTGTTAAAGATAGAATGTATATATATGTTTTTTGGACAATACTTACTTCACTCGAATGTTTCGAAAATTTTCCAAGTGTTAAGCATTAAGCATGGCATAAACACTTTTCCAAAATTATTCGAATGTGCATAGACTTGTCTCGGTTGCGCATTTTAGGTTCGAGTGAGCAATCTCCTCCATATAAAATATGAATAAATAAATTAGAATTTTATATTAAATCTCTCAAAACTAAAATTTATAAATGAGAATAGATCCTACCGATTTCTAGTTTGGTTGCCCAAATGTTTATGTTCGTTTGTGTGGATATTAAGAAAGTTTTTACAGTATATAATTATCCATTAATTTATGACATAATCGATAACCTTCGGGAAAAAGGAGAACACATGGATTAACACAGTGAGAGTTTTTGTTATACTATCCAATTTTTGCCAATTGGGCAACCACATCATAAAAATCGTAAAACTCCTCTACCATGTCTACTTTGGGCAAAACCTTCTTACAGTATAATAAAATGTTTTATTATATGTCATTTGCATAGCATGTGGGTGGTATCCAGAAATACGTCCTCAATAGCATGCATCAACGCAAAATCCCTATCAGTGACGATAAAATTAGAAAATACATAAATATTATTCGTTATCACAACACTTAGAACACTCAATGCCCATATGTAGTTTACTTAATTCTTGGAGCTCAAAAATGAAACAAATACAAAATTTAATTGTTCGTTGATGTTACACCAATAATTTCGAGAAAAGGCTTCTTATAATTTTTAGTCTTGTACGTCCTATACATTATAAGAACTGGGGATATATACGTAAAAGCTCGATGCTTGTAAGATGCGCGAAAAGAAATTTAAAGATCTTATCTGTTGTGCTGTTTGTTCACTCGCAAACAAAATACCTATGCTCTTTTAGTTTATCAAACAAGTATGCAAGATAAATTTTTAGGATTTAATCATAAGCATGCAAGATAAATTTTTAGGATTTAATCTTTAACCCCGATATATCTCTCTTGGCTGAGAACCGCTTGTCGTGAGTTTACGAACTAACTTATCTTTGTCTGATTTGCGTCTTGCGGCTCGGGAATGACCATCTAAGTATTAAAATAGTTTGGGATTGTGTTTCCTATTTACCACTATCAATCTTCAATAATAAGTACTTCTATGACTTCCCCTTAACGTGAATGGGCAACCACATTTTTTGGATGAACATTGTCGTCACTTCTGAATAAACCCCAACATAAGCATAGGTTTATAAACATTGTGCCTCTCGCATTTATAATACATCATAGGAGTTTTTCTTTGTTTGCTACCGTAGTCGTCTTTAACATTATAAGTAATAAATCCTAACTTGTTGATTTTGAAATTAACCCATGCGTACAAATCAAATTTAGTGTAATAGCTTTGGATAGTAAAAATATGTGTGTAATCGGTATCAAACATGGTGGTTATTTTAGACCTACAACATGCATGAAAGTAAGTTACCACAATATTCACATTCACTAAATCAACAACTACGTAAATCATGCATGATCATGCTCTAAAAAAATACATAACCACGCACAATTGATTGGATTTTGTAAAATAGTGCACATGCGTGCATCAAATTGGGCACAATCGCGCAAAAAACAAGGTCTGTAATTTGGCATAAAATCATGAAGGTTTCGTGCACGATTTTGTACACTGTAGGCAACCTGGGTATACTAATATGTACATCGAAACGCACGATACATGCGAAAAATAAACTGGAAATAAAATATATATATGTAAATGTATCTTCACTTTTGTCTGTAGATGATCAGTTAATGGTTCATCTTCCTTTGAAAGAAAATCATCCATGTTACAACTAAAACATTCGTTTAAGTCACTTAAATCCGTAATTTATAAGATACTGTATGAACTTAAGTTTGTTTTTTGTTTATGTTTAGTGTTTTTAGTGGGTAGTGATGGTGACTGGAGTAAAATATGGGTAATTACGTTGAAATTATGGTTTTTGTAAGGTAAGGCAATTTTAGATAATTCAAGTTTTTTTTAAAAAAAATGGTTGAAGGTCTTATTCTAACAAAACTAGGTCTCATTTTAACCTAACTCAAATTATATCTAAATATTCTGTTTTGAATCAAACACTTCAGTCATATCTGATGTTCACTCATCATTTACCGTCGTTTATGGTTACAAATCTAAATTTGCCATTCAACTAAAGACATTCTGAGATTTAACTAGTGGAAGCGCATGTCACCATCGTTGGTAATAACATTTCCACTCAGTTAAAAAGAGCCAAACTCAACCATCAACGTATCAAAGTATCACCTCGAACAAAATCTAAAAATGAACTAAAAAAAAGTCAACTAAATCACCACGGAAATACACGGAACGCCCAACACAACAAGCTGCCAATTAAAAACAATAATATTCTAAAAAACATCACATACCAAACACCCTGGTCAATCTACATATCTAAGATATATTGAACTATGACTATCCAAGATGGGGCAACACAACACTAAGTAGTGTGTAGTCGCATCCCTGTTAGCATTGAGAATATCTTAGATGATATATGTCTCATAGATTTAACTAGTATAAGATATAAAAATACGACATAGCTGACAATCCTGAGCACCGTATCAAACAATTTCAAAATTAAATGTTGGTGTTTGGTGAATATGAAAAGCTCGTGTATCAAGAAATTTTGATGAGTTTCGAGGTAGCACCTTTTATATGGTTCAATTAATTATCATTGGGCTCAATTTATACCTTTGAAATTATCTGGACCTCGTTTGTAGATCAATTCATCGTGAGTAAGATAATCTGAGTTGATTAAGACTGCATCATATACTGTAAGAAATAACTCAATTAGAGCTTAAGAGACTATACAAAAGGCTTGTTAGAAAGAAGAATAGTTTGGGAAACTGCCACAAAGTCATGATATGTGTTGATTATAGGAATGTCATCATCATTAACCTCTTAGTTGAAGATATCATCAAACAAATGACTCTGGAATTCAGCCAACTCTTAGCCCAAGTTGAGCAATAAATGAATCTTGGCCCTATCTCTCGTTGGAAGAAAAACCACAACATCTTTTGCTTCCAACCGGTCTAAGACATCTTGTTGAGAATGAGTAACCATGAGCTCTTCCAAGGATAAGTGTCCCGATGATTTCAACCACCACAAACAACTCTTGCCAAGATTGGTAGGGGTAAAACATAGTCGAAACCTGTTGGACCAGACAGTCTTGGCCCACAACTGTATCTTGGTGAAGATGGTTTTTGCTTTAGGAAAGAAATCAGCATAGGACTTGGATAGCCAGTCATTGCTATTTATAATTAAGAAGGAAATTATATGAGATAGATATAAGAAAAATCCGGAGGAAATTAAAGGGAAAGCATACCTCTGTTCATCCAGGCGAGTGACAACTTGT
Source organism: Limnanthes douglasii subsp. nivea (assembly GCA_036936605.1). Lineage (NCBI taxonomy): Eukaryota > Viridiplantae > Streptophyta > Magnoliopsida > Brassicales > Limnanthaceae > Limnanthes > Limnanthes douglasii. Next base: position 325,215,125 of record JAUPFV010000002.1, read on the forward strand.
GGGGATTGTCAGTAGTGGCCTCAGATCCCGTCTTCCAAATCCCTGAGATAAAAAGAAAGCATTGCTTAGGTCCTTAACAACCTTCTCGTCCCGACTGAAGCTCAAGGAATAAAAAAAGAAGTATGGGTTCTTTGCCAAACCAGAGAGGCCAACTAACTCCTCTAAAGAAAAACTCACCTCCAAAAAATACTTCACGAATAAAGGGTCTAGAGGGTAACACAACCTTCAATTCATCGGCTCCGTATACACAATCAGTTCATTGTCTCTGACTGACAAAGTGGTTCATACGCACACTACATCAAACTCACCAAGAATATTACAACCATCTTTGACCAAAACAAAAATGTGTTCTACTTTCAAAACCTGAATGAATATCTAACCTCAGAGGTACAAGAAATCTAAAAATCATGTATTAGACATCATTGTAGAAGGAGATACATTTGTCAGGATCACAAAAATATGCCAAAAATGTCATATAATCGATCTTGAGGTTCAACAAATATGCCAGAACATGATACATATTTACATGAATCAATACCCTACCATCAATTTCGAAAATGTTGATTTAAGATGGGTAGTAGGACCCTCCCTATATGTTGTAATAATAATCATTGAGATTATTACAGTATATAAAAATCACGATCAATATTGGCGGCTCTAACAATATCCTTTTCAAGAAAATCTATTACCATATCCAAAGTAGAGCATCATTAATGCATTTAAGAGGAGTATTGACTATGTCATTGGAGCATAAACTCTAGTGATTGGAAAACTAAAGTTCAGATGTCATTCTTAAGCATAGGGAATACAAAAGGTAAGTGTAAATCCTCTTATGATGGTAGATAGCATTTCATCATAAGATGTCATATATGGATGACCATGACTTAACTAGATGCATACCATCGTATTCATATTTTGTTAGTACATTTGGAACGCCATCAATGAGGGGATCAGGTGATCTGAAACATTCAGCATACAACCAGGAATGCTATGTTTCTTTTATATGACCCAAAACTAAAAATTAGATGGGAATCCTATAATTTTAGAATATAAATAATCGAGAAAGTCCCCTCGACTAGTAGTATAAAGAGAGGACACATAAAAAGTAACGCTTGGAGTACAACAAGTGATCCAGACTTACAAAGGATCCTTCCAACAAATTTGCTTAATATTTTTTCCAAAACTTTAGATATATTTTCTTGGTATGTTCAAAATATAACCGGAGTACCAGCTGAAATGACATGCTAATTATTTATATAAATAAAAATCTAAACCCAATGAAATAAAGGTTCCAACTTGTTTTCTACGAGAAAACCGAATCCGTCATAGTTGAATTTGTTCGACTTCGATTAAGCCAAATCGACCACATCAGAAAATATTTTTAACCTGTATGGACTTCAGATCTAATGTTGATAAAGAAAAAAAAAGAAATAGCGAATGTATGTGGAATAAACTGATCAAAATCAAACATGCCTTAAATATCCATTATGGGTCTCACGTTTGATCAAATGGTAAATGACACTTTTGTAAATCAATATCTTTCATTAATGCTTATCCAGGATACAGTCGAATCACAATGCATATGAATGGTAAAGAATATACAACCTTCATCACCAAACAAGGGATGTATTATACAATGTAATGTGTTGTGCTCCTAAAAGTGTTTTTTTAAATCTTAAAGGAGTTCAAATGGTTCAGTAGAACCTTAGAGTACGACAACTTATTTTAAAAAACCAAAAAGCACTTGAATTCTCCCAAAAAAGTATATGACCATGATGTCACCATAGTCATAGTAAGGGAAGAATGATCTATCTGAAGATAATTTATTATGTAAGTAAATCTCTCTTCAATGCCGTGACTTTGTACTAACCAGGATCCAAAATCCATCGTCTTGTTAATCAAGAGAACTCCAAATAGACAAATGAATTTGTCTCCACCTTTATCAGACATTATTGTATATATACCAGCTACTCTCCATATTTTGAACACCACTCACCAGAAAAGTCTCTCTAAGACGCTTCCATGGCCGATTTAGAATATGATCGATAAACAAGCACGAGTGCCACACTCACATGATCCATAAAACTCGCTCACAGAGCTGATCTCCTAAAAGTCATCAAAATAAACATGCTTTTGTCAGGCCGATCCTAATAACAGAGTGACAAAACGTTTACTGGGATATGCTGCAACATTATCAAACCCTCTTTTTCATCTTGTAGCACATCTCATCGGTCACTCGTATCGTTAGCATAATTAATAATAGATCCTCTCATTATCTATTTATATGTTAGGCGAGGGAATTGAAACTTGAAATACTCTCTAACAATGCCACCATTGGCACTATATATTGGTAGATGATCTACCTAGAAAATTTGACTAAAATGAGATGAGAAAATACGATGGAACAGGCGACCCTGAGAAGCATATTGAACAATTGCGTAATAATATACTCTACTTAGATGGAGAAGCCATGCTCATATACCGAGCTTTGTATATAAATTTATGTGGCAGTGATTTAATGTGGTTCAACTCTTTACCTCTAGGCTTAATTTGATCATTTAAATATCTCTAGACCATGTTCCCATATCAATTCATTAGAAGTAAGATAATTCATGTTTATTTAGATAAACCCAAAAGGTTTTTAGTAAAAATAACCTCGAGAACTTCCACAAAATGACAGCTTCTATCACATACCACAAAAGAATCATCCCCCATATATTAGCCGATGATATTATAAAATGTGAAATGCTCAACTTCAATGACCTATTATCTCAAGTTCAGTAACAAATCAAACTATAAGAAAATATATGTATGAGAATGTCGAGAAGGTCTAGTGAAAATCATTCATACCAGCAGACCTCCGAGCCCATCCAGGTAGCTCAAATTATTTTGCGTTTACCAAGTCGTCTCAACTAGGCTCTTCTTTTCAAAGTAAGAATTCAATAAATGATAATAGATGACCCGCAATGTGTCAAGACTTTCGAATTCATATGGGTGAAAATAACTAATATATTGAGCTCACCAAGGGATAGTAACGAACCATAGTCATAATAAAGGAAGAACGAGGCACTTAACGAGCCTTTGTTATAAGTAAATATGTTTTTTATGTCAAGACTTGGTAATAACCAGGATTCAAAATGCATATTCCTTGTAATCAGGAGACCTCAAAGGAAGCAAATAAATCTTCTTCAACCTCTAAGAAGTTACCGTCTCGATACCAACTGCTCGTCATTTTTAAATATCACTCACAAAAAACGTCTCTCTAAGATGTTTCGGGAGCCGAGCTAAAGTAGGATTGATTGAGAAGCACGAGTGTAATTACATGCATAATCAAACTTGATCACAGACACGATGTTTTGTCACCAGAATAACCGTGCTTTTGTCAGGATTGAGCCTAAAAACGGAGTGACAACGGGTTTGTCGTGCTATTCCACAACACTGTCGAACCCTTTTTTTTCATAATGTTTGACAAGGGGAACGAAACTTGAAAAACTCTCTGGAAATATAACCACTGGCTCCCAACCTTTCTGTCACTTACCTACCGCTTCAACACTTCTCATTTCCTTTTCTTCGTTCGGTGAGAGTGTTGAAGCCATATTTCCTAAGCTCTGCTATTGGGTCGTAGAAAATTAGGATATACAATTTCACTGGTGCTTTACCGCTCACAACATTTCCTAGATTCGACTTTGGGTTATGGAGACAAAAAACATGACTCGTCCACCAACAAACTTACTCTAGACAAAGATGTGGTGAAGGTTATGGCACTCTCATCGTTCAATCTCTTTGACTTAAAGTGAATGCGCGCTAAAAACCAACAACTAGGCGTTGAGCCGAGCAACGTATGAGTAATGGTGGATGAATCTAATGTGAAAAGGTATCTACTGACAAGTCCAAGGGGAAAAAGGTTCTCTAGGGAAGCAACTCAGCCTAAAAATCTAAGTCTATGTAACCCACCATATCCCTTTATGAACCAAAATACAAGAACATGTCAGAGTGTATGGAGACTCAAATTCTGGCTAAGTTTGTAGCTCACTACACTGCAAATGCAAGCATTTTGGTTGCTTCCACCAACCTATGCCTCATGGATGCTAGGATTGGATCACAACCCTCAACATAGAGGTAACCTCTCATTTCACTAATTCCATTTCATATCGTCTTTCATGTATTCTTATTTTGACTTACCATTTTTTGCAGATGCTAAACATTACCTTCATAGTAATTTGAAACATGACCGACTAGAACCACTTAGAGCTTCATAAGTTATCTTCATTGGTGAGATATCTCGTCAAGCATCTCAGGTACCTTGATGTGACCCTCTCTACTATGTTAAGCTTAAAATCCACATGTAAGCTGAATAAGACATTATAGGATGATGACAAGTTTAAGCTTGAAGTGAAAAAACAAGAACCATGAGAGGAAGTTAATATATTGAAAATCCATATTGAATGAGTGCCATCACTTGACCATGCATCAACTAAAAATGAGGTGGCTATTTCGGCACTAAAACAAATATACTAAATACTTTGGCAAGTCGAGTTAAAGAGATAACTGATGAGGATAAAAGTAGCCTGAGGGTAGGCTGGTAATTTCAAGTGGAGTTTTAGGGTGGTGTAAGGGTTTTTTAAGATATTTCAGAGTGTTTCAAAGTGTTTCAAGGGTGGAGAGAGAATTAAGCAGCCTGGCAGCAGTTAATTTTTCTTACCCATAGTTAATGCTGGTGGTTGGGCATTTATAGTGTGAAATTTGGGCCCTTATGGGCTTTCGGGTCAAGTTTAATGGACCTGGGTCATGTTTAAAGACCCATGAGTTTTAAGCAGGTGTACAGGTAGCTTAGTCAGATAGTGATTAGGTTTTTTAGTACTTTAGTCATAGTTCGAACTGCCTTATGTTTGCAGTGTTCAAAGTCACCTGTCCGGTTCAACCAGTGCTGTTCGAACTGAAGTCATGGAGTCTGTCCGAATTTACGGGGTGACTTTACTTTGGACTACCCTTCCGGGGAGCTCTTCGAATTCGGACTCATCAAGAGCCCCTTTTTTAGGTATTTGAACAAGTGTCCTTGTTTAAAGAACTGAAAAACAGTCCGATTGAGGAAGTGGTTTTCCAATTCGAAGAGAATTGAGATAGGCCCGGACAGCCCAACTGTTATGAATTCCAAACGGTTCTTTGTCAGAGGTAGTGGGACACGTGTCACACCCTGGCTGGTCACTTCAGCCGTTTTTTCATCTGAAAAATCGCACCACTTTATTGAACAGGTAACTTCTTTAAATGTTTTTGATGACGTCAGCGCCGTTTTTTAATCATTGCCCAACTTTTCGGATTCTCCTAGGAATCAAACTCTTTTTTACATTTACTATAAATTCCATCTGTCTTTCACAGTTTCATTTTCACTTTTACTTTGCCATTTCACTCGAAAACTTCATCTCTCTAAAACTTTAAACTTTCCTTAGTTGTTTTATGTTCACAGCAAGAACAGCTCTAATCAAGGGTGGCTGGCTCAATCTTTCAGAACTAGAGAAAGCTCAAAGGGTTGAAAAAGAGAAGAGACTTGCAGCAGGGCTTCCAGCGTCGCCTGTTGAAAAACCAGCCCCTTCAATCGAAGAATCTGATAGAGGTTCGTCGTCTTCGAAAGGTACGAAACCTAGAAAACTCTTTCAATCAACACTCTCCCCAATAGTTTCTGGTTCATCAGTCCAAGAGTCAATCCCCACTGTCGAACCGGGGGTCGCTGTTACAAGTGTTAGGAAGAAAACCACTTTTATTGCTATGGGGTCCGACTCCGATCATTCTCCAGACAAGCTGATCATGAAAAGACCAAGTAGACTGGTTAAGGGACTCTCCTCAAAAAATACCAGTGAGTCAGGGTCCGGGACAACTGTTAGGACCCTCCGGGAGAGGCCGGTTGGTCCGGAGGCTAGCAGTCCACTACCTCCTAAGGAAACTTCGACCTCAGAAACTCAAGCTGAGGTGAGAACTCAAAAACCTACAACGAGCCGTCAGTCCGGAGGATCAGCTGTGCCAAGCTTCATCCCTCCCCGGGCTGTTTCTGCAGAAGCTCCCCCAACAGTAATGGAGGAGAGGATGGAAGACTCCATTGAGGAGGCTAGGTTTGAGTCCGAGTCTTCCGGACAAGCCGACACTGCCATAGTTGTTGCCAAGAAGGGCAAAGAGGACTTATTCTGAGGCGTCCGGATCTGCCGGAGAGCCTCGAAGGGAGAGTAGGGCCTTGCTTTCACAAGGTAGAGTTTAAGTATCTTTTGTCTCTGTTAAAGACCAAGTATGCGTTTATCCATACTAGAGATTTGGGACGGCTTCGCACCAAGTGGGGGATCCCTGAAAACGTAAAAATCCGAATTCCTATCGATCCGGAGACCCCGATGGATTGTAAAAGGAATGAAATAGTCTTCTTTACGGAGCTATTCAACTGGGGACTTAGGTTCCCATTGGATCCAGAGATAGTGCGCTATTTCCACTTAGTTAAGCTATGTCCATCACAGCTGAGCCCCAACGGATGGTACACCTTGATGTCTTGCATTATGGCGTCAAGGCTGTCCGGAATCCCTCTTCCCATGGAAGAGTTTGCTGCTGTGGCTAATCTGTGCAAGCACCACCAGTTCCCTTTTTATCACTTTAACATGGGGAACGATCTGAAAGCTGTCGATGATCTCCTGGAATCGGAGAGCAAATGGAGGAGCCAATTTTTGTTTGTAAGTGGCTCATGGGAGAATGGTAATAAAATCAAGGTCGGGGAGAATCCCAGCCTTCTTCGAAGTAGATGGAGGAGCGATCGTAAGTTCTCCTTTAAGCTTCTGTTCGAATTTTCCCTTTTTTAAGCTTTCACTAACTAGTTATTCTTTTGTTTTGTTAGAACTGCCAAAAGAGTTCGGAGACTACCTAAAAGCCGGACAGGTTACCTGTGGCAAGATAAATGCGTGGGCCGCAGAGAACTGGGAGAACCGGTTTCACAAGGCTTTCACTCCGGGAAACTTGGCGAGATCTCACCTGTGGAACACCACAGGTCGAAGGGATTTAACATGGGAGGAGTTCTCCACCCCTCCTGAGGATGACATAGTGCTGAGGAGGTCTCATGAACTAGATGGGACCCTTTTCCTTCCTGCCCGGGCCAAAGCCCCAAGTAAAATGAAGGGCCAGAAGAAGAAAGGGAGGAAAACGGCAGTGGATGCGGAGAAAAAGGCTCCAACTGACACAGAGGTGCCAGTCCCAGCTCAAGTTGATGCAAACCTTCTACAGGTGGTAGAAGTGGAAAGTAAGAAACACGGAGAGACTCCCTCAAAACCTCTAAGGGCCTCCAAACGAACTCGCAAGCAAGCAAGCGATAGTGCTGACAGAGAAGTAAAAAAGAAGAAGACTTCTCAAGAAGAAGAGTTTGCTGTCCGGGATCCGGAGCCCACATTCCCAACTGACCCAACCTTAGCCGAAGAGATCCCAGGGAATCTCAATGAAGGGATTCCAATGGAATTCCACACTGATGAAGTTTCTAGGGGAGAGATTAACATGGACGAAGTGGAACTCACCGGCCTGGGTCCTTTGGGTGATTACTTCCTCGGCCTGTCAAGAGATGAGTTCGCAGGGCCATATGTTCCTCCCAGTAGTTCCAACACGGTAAACTTCAACGGTAAGACTTTTTTGGTTTCCAGCGAGAGGGATGTTATAGCTCATTCCCTCCTTAGCAACGTGCAACCCGTGCTCACCCTGGAAAGGCAAGTCCGGAGTCAGGCAGAAACCATTAAAGAGCTTAAGTCCGAGAAGGGGAAACTGTCCGATGACCTCCGGAGTGCCACTACTATGGTTGACTTGCTTAAGGAGTCGAACGAACAGCTAAAGAATAAACAAGGGGAAAGCAACACAAAAGTTGCTTCTTTAGAGAAAACCTTAGAAGATCTCCGGGCTAAGCTGTCCGAATTGGAGAAGGACTTGAAAACCTCAAAAGATGAGACTGCAGCAAAAGAGAAACTTGTCACCAATCTGACTACTGACAAACTTGCTTTAGAGAATGCAGTGACTCAGGCTGTTGGTGAGAAAGCTGCTCTGGTGAAGGATCAAGAGGCCATGATCAAGGCCAAAATCAATGCTTATGCCAAGGAGATGATACAGAGTGAGGAATTATTGATTGAAAAGGTGAAGTCCGACATGGTCCTTCTATTTCATGAAAAGTTCCCGAAGAGGAGACTTGGGGACTTATGGCGTTATGTGGATGATGACGATCTCCCATATTGGACCATGGTTGATGAAGGGTATACTGATATATCCTCATCTGGTGACGAGGAGGAAACCGGAGAGAGTCCGGGTGAAGAAGAGGCTGACCCCAAAGGAAAGAAGGTCATTGAGGAAAAAAGCGATGTCAAGATCAAGGGAACAGATGAGGGTGATCCATCTTCAAAGGCTCCACCTTAGTTAGTAATTTGTTTTGTTTACTTTTCGTTCGAACTAAAGTCCTTGGAAGGCCAAGGCACCTTTTTTTGTGATGCTGTCCGTTTGGTCCGGACAGATTTTTGTATTGTGTTTAAACTTGTTTAAAAAGTCCTTGGATGGCCAAGGCAACTTTAAGTTTATTGAATGAACGTTTTATCTCGCACAACCATAGTCTGTTTAAATATCTTGGAGTTTAAGTAATTTCGAGTTATCGTGTTGTGAGAGTGTTTAGTTTCTCTGGCTAGAATTTAAGTAGCCCTTAGACCTTTCAGTCCGGATAGTATGACAATCAACAGAATTTTGCAAAAACTTAGAAAATTCATTCAAAAAAGTTCCAAGTTTCATTTAAAGCTCTCCGTGGCGCCGGAGAGAGGTAGTGGTATGCCCCCAAATATTTACATGGATGTTTAAACAAGTAAATATTTACATAAGTTTTATTCCAAATACATTCGAAGGTGTTCAATATTCCAAGGGTGAGTTAAAACCCTGCCATTTTTGTCTTCCAACCAGTATGTGCCAGGCTTGATTCTTTCAACCACAGTGTAGGGACCCTCCCAAGTTGGGGCCAGCTTTCCGAAGAGCTTTTCCTTGGTATGTAAGAAAACTTTCCTCAACACCTTATCGCCTGGTTGAAAGTCCCTTCTTTTAACTTTAGAAGCAAACCTGCTCCTCATCAAGCCCTGATAGTGTGCCATTCTAAGATGAGCTTTTACTCGCCTTTCTTCAATTAAATCAAGTTGATTTCTAACTGCCATTTCATTAGCCTGTCCGGAGAAGTTGTGCACTCGAAAAGAGGGAAGTGTCTTTTCTATGGGGGCTACTGCATCCATCCCATAGACCAAGGCAAAAGGTGACTCTTGTGTTGCAGCCCCAGGTGTTGTCCGGTAAGCCCACAAGACTTCTTGTAAATAACTAGGCTATTTCCCAGCAGCCCCTTCCAAATTTTTCTTTAAACCGGACAGTATTGTTCTGTTAGCCACTTCAACTTGCCCATTGGCTTGTGGGTGGAATGGTGAAGAAAAGCAGTGCTGAATACCCCTTGAGGCACAGAAGCTCTCCATTTCTCTGTTGTCAAACTGTGGCCCATTGTCTGTTGTTATTCTCTGGGGAACACCAAATCTGCAACATATGTTGGATAGAATGAATTTTATAACAGCCTTTGATGTTGTTCCTGCCAAGGGGGCTGCTTCTATCCACTTCGAAAAGTAGTCAATGGCTACGATTATGGTTTTACGCCCTCCGGACGCCATAGGGAGAGGCCCAACTAAGTCTAATCCCCATCGAGCAAAAGGGATAGGCTCAGAAATTGATTCCATAGGAATGGCTGGTACATGAATTTCATTGCTGTACCTCTGGCATGGGTCACACCTTCTTACCAGTTCCTTGGCATCTTTCATTATTGAAGGCCAATAATATCCGGAGAGAAGCACTCTTCTTGTTAATGCTCTAAATCCACAATGGGCTGATCCCTCACCATCATGCAATTCGGAGAGAACCATTTGTGACTCATGATCTCCTAAACAGCGTAGGAGAGGTTTGCTATAGGATTTCTTGTATAAGACCTCTCTAATCATGATGAAACCACGAGCCTTGTGTTTTAGAGTTCTGGCTTGTGATTTATTCAAAGGTACGATGCCATCGGACAGATATTGTATAAGAGGAGACCTCCAATCCTGAGGCTCATTTACTTGTATTTCAAAGACTTCTTCTTTTTCCCCTTCATCAAGTTGAATAGAAGGACTTTCAAGCACATGGATCCATGGATAGGACTCCGTGTATGCTATTGTAGCCAACGAGTCTGCTAGCTCATTCTCTGCCCGGGGAATATGTTCATAAATAACAGCTTTAAACTTCATTGCTTCATTTTTCAGGAGAAGTAAATATTTAATCAATTGTTCTTTTCTGGCTTCTGATAGGCCCAAGGCATGGTGGACAAGCAATTGGGAGTCGCTTAGCAGCTTGACCATTTTTGCTCCACAGATATAAGCCAATTTCAACCCAGCTATCGCTGCTTCGTATTCGGACTCGTTATTGGATGCCCTGAAAGCAAAACAAATAGATTGGAACATGTTATCACCATAAGGGGAAGTGAGACATATCCCTGCCCCAGATCCTATGGCACTGGATCCCCCGTCTGTTCGGACAATCCACACTTTTTTGTCTTTTGAATCAGCAGGTTGCTCTGAGTCCCTATCAGAATGGAATTCGACCAGAAAATCAGCCACATCTTGAGCTTTTACTGCTGTTCGAGGAGCAAAGTCTATGTCGAAGTCCCCCAACTCTACTGACCACTTTGTCATTCTGCTTGAAATGTCTGCTTTTTGAAGGACATTCTTTAAAGGGAAAGATGTCCGGATAACGATAGGGTGAGCCTGAAAATAAGGCCTCATCTTTCTTGCCGCTATCACCAAGGCCAATGCTAGTTTTTCAAGTTTTAAGTAACGGCGTACAGCATCGATCAGGCTTTTGCTGATGTAGTATACTGGGTGAGGATACCCATCAACCTCCCTTACTAGCACAGCACTGATGGCACAACTTGAAACAGCCAGATACACAAAAAGAGTCTCCCCATCGACTGGTTTGAACAAGGTCTTGGGGGAGGACAGATGCTTTTTGATTTCATTGAATGCCTCATCACACTGTGGTGTCCACTCAAACCCCTTTGCACCCTTCAAAGTTTGAAAGAAAGGAGCACATCTGTCCGAAGACCTTGAGATGAATCTGTTCAAAGCTGCTAACCTCCCCGTTAACCGCTGCACTTCTTTAATGTTTCGAGGAGGCTCCATTTGAAATAAAGCATTGAGTTGGTCCGGGTCGGGCTGTATTCCATGCTCACTTATAATATACCCTAAGAACTTCCCGGACTGCACTCCGAACACACATTTTTCAGGATTTAACTTTAAATTTACCTTGGCCAGATTGGCAAAAGTCTCTTGGAGGTCGGACAAGTGCAGCTGCTCATCCACACTTTTCACCATCATATCGTCAATGTAAACCTCCATATTTCTTCCAATTTGATCAGCAAATGCCTTATTGACTAACCTTTGATAAGTAGCCCCAGTATTTTTCAAACCAAAAGGCATCACCTTGTAGCAGTGTAATCCTCTATCAGTAACAAAAGTGGTATGCTCTTGATCTCTTGGATCCACCCGGATCTGATTGTACCCGGAGAAAGCATCCATAAAGGAGAGTAGCTTGTTCCCAGAAGTAGAATCTACCAACTGATCTATCCGGGGAACCGGATACAAGTCTTTTGGGCAAGCTCGATTGAGATCTGTGAAGTCAATGCACATTCGCCATTTACCGTTCTTCTTTTTTACCAAGACTGGATTGGCAGTCCACAAAGGGTACTGAGATTCTTTAATGTGCCCCATCTTTGTGAGTCTGTCAACCTCTTGTACAATGACATCAGCCTTTTCTTTTGAGAAAGATCTCCTTTTTTGCACCACAGGTGCCACATCTCTCCGGACAGATAGGTGATGGGAAATCACCTCTGATGGAACTCCAGTAACATCAGCATTGCACCAAGCAAAGACATGCTGATGGTCTTTTAAGAATTTTAACATCTCTTCTTTCAACACTTGTGGCATTTTGGACACTATCTTGACAAATTTCCCTTCTTCCAAGCAGTGTGTCTCAACCTCTTCAACTGGGATCAACACTCCGAGGGTCTCTCTGGGGTCATCAATTTCACCCTCACCCCCAGAAAGGCCCTCAAACTGCTATTGGTCAGTTATACGGACTGCCCCCAGCCTTCGTGGAGCCAAGGCAGTGGCATAACATTCTCTTGCAACTTTTTGACTGCTCCGGACAACCCCAACCTGCCCCTGAACAGCGTATTTTAGACACTGATGGACTGTTGAGGCCACTGCATGCATCCTAGAGAGCCAAGATCTCCCTAGAATAGCATTGTAAAGTGGGACAGTCCACCACAATGAAAAGTATTCTAACCGTTTTCTTGAAAGGGCCTCTGCCCAACAATACTTCTTCTTCGAACTCACCGATTACATCAGCTGAGCTGCCCGTGAAGCCTACAATCGATCGGTCTGACTTTTGAATCACAGCTGGATTTTTCATTTTCTTGTAAGTATCTAGGAAAAGGATATTGGCAGAGCTCCCAGTATCTACCAGGATTCGCCTTATCTCATTGCCCCCTATCGATGCTCCTATGACAACAGCATCTTCATGAGGGCCAGCAATGTCTCTCAAATCATCCCCATCAAAGACAATTAATGGGAATAAATTTGACGATTGATAAGAGGTCATGCCCCCTTCTAGTTGGGTTGCCAAATTATGAACATGCCTTTTTCTTGATGAAGTGGTAGGAGCCGTTACGGTGTCCCCTCCGAAAATTGTCAAGGACTCAAAGAATTTAATGAGCCCGGAGACCGACCTGGAACGCTCCTCTATTGCACCCACTCTGTTCCTTGTTGGATCAGGATCCAAGTATTCAGATTCCACATCAAACCTTTCAACAATTACCATGGCCCCTTCTGGGGCAGCATTAACCGGACCAGCCCGGTGAGTGTTGTCAGGCCTGTTGCCTCCTCTTCTTTTAACGTATGCACCCAACTTCCCCCTTTCAATCAGGTTCTGAACCTCTTGTTTCAAGGCTATGCAATCGTCAGTAGTATGGCCAATATCATTGTGATATTGACAAAAAGAACTGTTTCGATGTTCTCTGGGAGACTGCAAGGCTGCTGGTCTCCGGTAGTGTACTTCATCTTTAGTTTTATCAAAAATGGTTGCCACACTTTCTTTGAGTTCTGCAAACCACTCCGGTTGAACCCATGGCCCTCTTTTGTTTCTAGACTGTTGGCTTTGTGCAGGGGCAGCTGGTTGAGACTGAGCCTTTCCTCTTCCATGCCCCTGTCCGGTTTCTCTAGCTTTGTTGCCGGACTGGTTTGGATTGGGAGTTGGTGTCACCGGGGTGGATCTCACCTGCCTGTGCACCCTGGTCTTTTTTGTTTCATCAACATTTATTTGCTTGCCAACTTGATTCAGCAATCCACCCCAGGTCATGGCTTTCTTCCTTGTTACCGAGTCGGCCAGGTTGCCCGGGTTCAAACCTTGTCTCAGGGATGCTATTGCCACTTGTTCAAAGCAATCAGCCAGCCCGTTCTTTGTGTTCACAAAACGACTTATGTATTCTTTCAACGATTCATTTGGCTCTTGGGCACAATGGATTATGGTATCTCCATTGCCCTTGAGCTCCTTACTTCCCACAAATTGCTTTCGAAAGGCCACCCAAAAGGTATCAAAGTCTCTGATACAGCCCTGAGGAAGGCTGTTATACCACTTCAGAGCACTCCCCGTAAAGGACTGGGAGAATGCCCTGCAGAGTAGTTTATCATCATCATCAAAGTTCATCATGAAGTTCTTGAATTGCTCCAGATGATTGTCTAGATCAGTACTGCCATCGTACTTCTCCATCTTGGTGCTATCAAACCTCTTGGGGAGGTTTCCGGATAGGATTTTAGAAGACAGTGGAGACTGCCTCCAATTTCTTCCACGACTGAACACGGTATCCTCATTAGGTGTTGCAAAGATACCTGGCTCATCATGGAAGGCAAATGGATCCACCAGCATCCGGTCTATATGTCTCCGGCTGTGAGATGATCCTTTCCCAATGTGTCTTTTCATTCTTCCATGGTGGTCTCTTTTTCTGGAATACTTTTTAACTTGCTTTTGTTTTTTCCTGGTTCGCCCTTCGTCACTGCTGGAGGACAAGGACTTTTCATTCCCCTCACTGTCCGAAGAGCCGTCCGAAGATTCTGAACTTGAGTCAGAACTCTCCACAGGCTTGGACCGGTGAGATTTTTTAGAACTGGCATGTGTCTTTTTAGTGCTCACATGAGTCTTTGAAGCCTCATGCTCTCGAGGGTTATCAGAGCGATGAGCAACTGATGCTTTGGATTTCTCCTTTACGCCCATCTTGGCCTTTTCAGCCCTCAGAGCTTCTATTTCAACCCTCAACCTGTCACGCTCCTGGACAGTATATTCATCGTTCTCTTCCACCACTTCGAGCAAAGCTGGTGGAAGCTCTGGATTATCCGGATTCATTCGGACAGAATTCTTTTACTTGGTTTTGAATGTTTGATTCAGGCACCGTCGCCTCCCACTGTGGTCGCCAATTTGATGAGGATAAAAGTAGCCTGAGGGTAGGCTGGTAATTTCAAGTGGAGTTTTAGGGTGGTGTAAGGGTGTTTTAAGATATTTCAGAGTGTTTCAAAGTGTTTCAAGGGTGGAGAGAGAATTAAGCAGCCTGGCAGCAGTTAATTTTTCTTACCCATAGTTAATGCTGGTGGTTGGGCCTTTATAGTGTGAAATTTGGGCCCTTATGGGCTTTCGGGTCAAGTTTAATGGACCTGGGTCATGTTTAAAGACCCATGAGTTTTAAGCAGGTGTACAGGTAGCTTAGTCAGATAGTGATTAGGTTTTTTAGTACTTTAGTCATAGTTCGAACTGCCTTATGTTTGCAGTGTTCAAAGTCACCTGTCCGGTTCAACCAGTGCTGTTCGAACTGAAGTCATGGAGTCTGTCCGAATTTACGGGGTGACTTTACTTTGGACTACCCTTCCGGGGAGCTCTTCGAATTCGGACTCATCAATAACCACTAGGATAGTTCTTAATTTTTAGGAGAAATTCCTCAACTTACATGTCAGATGATTGTGGAAACTCATACCAGTTGAGAAGCGACCTCTCGTATTAGCTACCAAACACAATGATATAGAGATGGACGATGCAGAGAGAGATTAATAGAACGAGTGAAGAGGAAGATCAGACTCTTATTAAACCTTCCAACATTAAGGCCTAATGGAAGAACTTCGATGACCTATCTGACAAGTGATGTTTGTGTTCGACCGCTTTCATATCTTTTCTCTTATTACTTTTTTAAATCTCTCTCTAAGTTAGGGTTAAATATTATGTTGTACTCTTTCCAAACTAAAGTTCTTGGTTTGTCAAGGTATCTACTATATTAAAAGTCCCCAAGAGTTTTGGGGAATTTTGTAACCATTTTTGTTAATTAAGCCATTCGACTTTTCTTGTAGGCCCATTTCATTGTTGTATTTTCAAAATTTTACAAATATCTAGGTTAGATTTATTTTGGATCTAATCTAAATGAATTTTTTTTTGGACCTTTTGCCTCACATTATCATAGGAATATGAGTCGGATTCATTTTGGATCCGATCTAATTGGAAAACATTTTGGAATTTTTACCTTTAGGTTTTCACATAAATATGGGTCAGATTCATTTTATATCCGATCTAAATAGAAAATGTTACAGACGTTTTGTCTTCCCGTTTTCACATAAATCTGGGTCAGATATATTATAGAACTCACGTAAACGATTTTTTTTAGAACTTTTGTCTTCACATTTATAATACACTTGTTCATTTTCGAGACTTTGTTTGGTGCAATTCACACTCTTTTTATTTTGGCCACTTGAGGCTCTTTTGTTTTAGGTCATTTCAGAATCTTTTGTTTTAGGCCACTTTGGACTGTTTTGTTTGCCACTTTAGACTCTGTTTCAATGCCAAAGCTTCAACTAAAATGTTCAGATGCAATGCATTTTATTAATTTTGTATTTTCTCCAACTGTGGTTGGAATTTCATAGACATATTACTTGCAGAGCCCCTGTTTCAACCAAACCTAGTTGGAACGTTATACGAATACCTTGAGACCTCGAATATCAACCTAAATGAATAAAAAATATTTTTAATCTAAAATCTAATATATATATATATATATATACTAATAAAAAAATAAAAATAAAGTTTTAATTTTTTATAAAAAACAAAAATTTAAAATTTTAATTGCGTACAAATAATTTAAAAAATAATAATTTGATTTTTTTTTACCCATGCGATCAAAGGTTTGTGTGATTTATAGTAAAATATAATAAACATAAAATATTATTGAAACTGCAATTAAAAATAATTGATACTAACACCATTCTAATATTATTAAACATATACAAAAAAAATATAATATATTTTTATATAATCAAATTAATTTCATTTTTGTATATTAAAGCCAAATTCTCTTTCATATTGTTGTCTTTGTCTCTCAATCACGAACAAGTAAACTTCTAGTATAGTTGGTTATCTCTCTTGTCCATCATCTTCTACAATTGGATCAGAAGATCTAAGAACCTATTTGAGACTTCACTCGGTAATGGTCGTAGCGTATTATTCTTTCAACTCAGTGGTATAAATATAGCTCAAACGTATATATTATCACTCGGTCTCAACCTAAATCTAAGATTAATAATCATGTAAGAATTTAAAAGTATTACGATTAATATAAATATTAAAGAAGAAAAAAACAAAATCAATCAAATAAAAATATATAACATTATAAATTGAATCAACATAAATTTTTAAAGCCAGAATAAATGAAAATGAGCTTATGTTAATCATGTTCATAATAAAATAATATAAAAAAAATAAACTTAAAAAAATAAAACAAATCAAAACAAATCAAAATCGTTTATTTCTTCGTAGGAAATATTATTACGCTCCGAAAACAAACTTTATGATTATTTCTTTCTTTTCAGCCTTTATAACACGAAAATAGTCAAAAGATTGCTCCATTTTTTTCCTTTCAACTTAATAAGAAGAAAACTGTCAATTACATTGATCTTGTGTGACTCTACTCTTAAGATTATCCTCTTCTCTACTAATTATAAATAATTAGTCATTTATAATTAACGAGTTTAATAAAATTGAAATTTTAAATACAATATTAAAACTTTAAAACAACTAAGCTTTAGGAATTAATACTCCTCATTCTCTCTTAAAAAAAGTTTCTAAAAATTTCATTTTACAATGATTGGCCTTCAAGTCTAAACACTGATTTTAATTGTATTGCTTTAAATATCTCGTTCACAGGACTTTGTGCTGAATGAAGGAAAATTCTTCAAACTATATATATTTTATATTTTTAGGTTTCAACAATTTCATCGAGTTTCTTTTACAAATATCGAAAGACTGTTTTTTTAACTTTTATTTCACCATTCCCTCCACTTTACTAAAGTGGAGGGTTCTCGAGCATATTTATTTTTGACTTTACTTTTTTTTACACGTTGTTTTTTTGTCTCTCCATAACCAAATGGTGTATTTTTGAAATACCCATTGTGGCGAGTCTTGTGGTGGCGATTCTTATCTATTTAATGTTGGAACAAAATTAAATTAATCTTGAAATATATCAATTAATTAATTAAGTAAATTAATTTACTAAATGAGTTGCCAAATATTTGAGTAACATATTATCGATCGATTGATAATATATAAAATAAGTAGAATATTCTTTTAGTAATTTTATTTTGTATATTTCAAAAATTTATATTATTGAAATGATATTATTTTGCGATTAAAATAGAATAATATACTAATATATACATATATGAGAAATAGAAGAGTAAAATGTATCAAACAACAATACTAATAAAACTTTAAAATAAATATTTTTGTTCTTTACCTCTTTTCATATTTTTTATATCCTAGGTGGATATCGTTTTTTCTATCTGTCAGATAAAAATTGAAAAAAGACAGAAGAAGCAGAATCTACCTAAAAAAAGATGAAAAATAAAAACAAAAAGAACATAAAAAATGGAAAAAAAAGAAGAAAGAAAGAAGGATCGTAAAAAGTAAAAGAAGAAAAAGAAAGAAGATGATGAAGAAGATTGAAAACAAGAAGAAAAATAAATAAGAAAGAAGAGAAATAATAAAAGAGGAGAAATAAGAAAAAAAAAGAGAAAAAAAAAGAGAAAGAAGAATAATAAGAAGAAGATTTAAGATAAAAAAAGATAAAAAGAGAAAATTTGAGCTGACCGGAAGAGACCACAAAAGACCATTGATGATTGGAGGTGACTGAAACATGCTGGAAAAGACCATGGTAGATCAGAGGTAACCGGAACATGTCGAAAGAATGTTAGGTCAAATGACACATATCTTCACAAAGCCACCCAATACACAAGTCTTAAAAAGAATGTTGTGTCCAAAATAAATGTGAAAAGTTTGGAAGTTATGAAAAAACTCGATTTAAGAGAGACATTGTTGGAATAAAATTAAATTAAACTTGAAAAAACCAATTAATTAATTAATTGGTCAAATATCTGAACAATATATTGTCGATTGAAAATATTATTAAGTTAGGAATAATACTTTTTTAGTGATATGATTTTGTATTTTATACAAAATAATATATTACTCAAGAGAAATTATTTTATCATTAAAATAGAATAATATGAAAATATAAATATAGGAGATGTACAAGAGTACACGGTATCAAACACAACAATAATATATCTTTAATAAAATATTTTCCCTTTCCTCTCTCTTTATATATTGTTTATTCTCATCATTTGCAAGCTATTTTTTATGTTCTCTTTGATGTAACTCGATTCACCCGACGTCATTTTGGAGATTTTGAAGCATGTCTAGGGCTTCCATGGTGCCACGAAGATCTCTGAAGACTCCTTTGAAGATTTACGTCAAACCTGAAACCCAAACTCAGGTGAGAGACGAATGCTCTGCTCTGGTAATCCGGTACTACCTGACAGTGCATGTCATATATTTTCTCTCGCTTGATAGGCCTTTTCACAGCGATAACTCATTATTGGAATATATTTAGGATAAGGCTACCACGTCAAATGTTCGATACAAAAAAGCGCATATAGAATACATCATATGCCTTCCTTCTAGCCAACAACCAATCAATATCCTTTATGTCTTGATAAGATACGCATTAAAACTTTGTAACAGAGTAATATAATTCGTGACCAAATCCCAATAATAGAATGCTTGAACAAAAAACCCTCATCTTAGTTAATCGTAGACGAACACCCATGGTGTCATAATGATAGCAGACGACAGTGAGGTCCCAACGTTTCCGGCTATTCTGATAGCTGCAGTTAGCGCCAATTCTTGAGAAGCGTCTCACGGTAACCGTCTAGGGTTACTAGAATCCTTCTAAGTTAATAACTAACTAGGCCTTCGTGGGTGTATTTTTTTAATCAGTTAAAGTATTAGACATTCAAAGGTCTTTCTCATTAATTTTTAAATTAGGGTTCCAGTTTGGCTATGTTACTTATTTTAATAAAAATAACAGCTAACAAGGGATTGCTCCTCCTTTTATTAGAATCATGAGTTTTACTGGTAGGCCAGTTGGTCATTTAATATTATTTAGGTTATTTAATCTTTCTTACAAGAATCTATAAAGATCTAAGAAAACTCTAGAAAATATGCAGATTTCTAACTATTTTCAGTTTCTTAACCAAGCCAGATTCAATTACTTGATGTTTGGAAGAAAATTATTTGTAGAGATGCCATTTAATTATATCATATTATCTTATCTTTGTTTCTTCAAAGAAACTAAGTAAAGGAAAACAATGTTCAAGATTGTGAGAAACTTAGATGATAACTCTCGCCAAACAGTTAATGTTGATCTGCTAGCCTCTAACCAGAAATACAGGAAGGTCATATCTCCTCGCTCGATGATCCATGTACTTAATACTGATACTCCGGCCAATAATCAGTGTAAATATTCCTCCCCATGTCACAATGATAATATTTGCTTGCAATGTGCGCGTTTTCAATGACCCATCCGTCAAAATGATTATTTTTTGAACCACATCACCTTAATTTGTTTACTTGCAACGAATTTTAAGAAATTGATAGTATTATGAAAACGACGTTTGTCTTTTGGAATTATAAGTCTAATCATGGTTATCACCCCCTTAGGATAAATTTACGTTTCCTGGAATCTAAGTGATTTTAAAGTCCTTGTTGATTTTATATCCCCGTAAATGATAGATTGTTTAGTTTGTTATATCTCTAGCAATTCTTATTTCTCATTATTTGCGGTATATAGTTTCAACGAACCATCTAATAGCATTCTCTTTTTATGATATCAACACTATCTTTTCCAGTCATCAATGAAAACCTTGGGTTGCTCTTGGTGATTTCAATGCAATCTGTAAACCTGAGGATCGAACTGGTACCTTAGGAGTCTGGACCTCGTCTATAAATGATTTCAACAATTGTTTCTATCAAAGTGAACTACGTTCTACGGGGTTTCAATTGCTTGGTGCAACAAGCAAATTGACAACCCCATATCTATTAGAATTAACCGCGTCTTGGTCAATAGCCAATGAGACTCTATCTTCTCTAAATTTATGTTCCATTATGACTACCCTCATGTCTCCAATCACACCCCCATGACATTATTGCTTCATATCCCGAGACATTTCGCTAAAAAACATATAGGGTTTTTTCAACATGTGGCCATCATGACTACGATTCCATAGTCCTCCACAGTTGGTCTGTTCCTGTAAATGACTCGATTATGTCCATTGTCACCACCAAGATGAGTCACGTCCAAAACCCTCTCTCTCGGATCAACAAAATAGAAATCAGTAAAATCTCTGACCGTATGTCAAACGTTTGTAATATCCTCACCCAGCCTAGCATGTCGTGACCACTAGTCTTAATGATCCATCACTCGTTGAGAGAAAAAAAATTCCTCAAAAGATTATATATATTCTTCAGTAGAGCTGAAAAGTCATTATTCAAAAAAAAAAATTCACGAGACTTGGCTTAAGCTTGATAATCGTAACATGATCATTTTCACAATAGCATCAAGATCCGTATTGCTAGGAATAAGACGTCACCATCAACTACCAGTATGGTCTTCCATGTTCCAAACCCAAAAGAGAAGCAAATATTTTTTACAGCCAATTCTCTAGTACCTCAGGTACAAAGAACCCAACAACCTACCCTCGCCTCGCTAGAATTCGTGAACTCATCAACTCCAAGCTTAGCTAGACTGATAAAACCAGCATGGTCCGTCCTATCACTAATGGTGAGACTTAGGTTGCCCTTTTTAGCATCAATAGTATTAAGGCACCGAGACTAGAAGGGCTTGACGTCGATTTTTTCAAATCCTCATGAACAACCATTACCGAAGGCTTGACCAAAGTTGTGCACCACTTCTTTCGGTTTAACTGCATTGACCTGACTTCCAATAAGACCCTCATCGATGTTATTCCCAAAATGGATAGCCATACCTTTCCTTCTAATTTCAGGCCTATAGAATATTGTAATATGATCTACAAGGTCATCTCTATAATCATCGCAAACACAATTAAGGGAGCCCTCCTCTTCCTCCTTGACCCTTTGCAATCGGCCTTCATCTAAGGTTGTAGTATTTTTGATAATATTTATCTCTCCCAAGAGCTGCTCCATGGGTAGCATACCAATCAGAAAGCATTTGACAATTTTCAAGTATCATCCTTGACTCTAAAGATTAATCTAATGAAAGCATTTGACAATTTTCAATGATACTTTCTACTGTATATTATCTTTGTTATGGAATTCCCCAACCGCGTGATTGGTTGGATCATCTAATGTATTTTTACCACATCGTATACGATCAACATCAATGGTAATGCTTTTGACTTCTTTTGTATAAAAATAGGACTTAGATAAAGGGACCCTTTTTACCCATTTCTCTTTATCCTCATCATGAAAGTTCTCACAAGTATCCTTAAGGAGAAAATCCAGCACCCCAGCTTTGGCTTCCGTTAGAATTATTAAATGTTTTTTAGCAGATGACTTACTGATTTTCTGTCGAGCTAATACCAACTCTTTTAATCTTGTCAACGAGCCCCTTTGGGAGTTTGCCTCTTTTTCGGGGCTCCATCTCAACCACTCGAAAAGTCCTATATATATATATATCTAAATGTTGTCTCTGACTAAATCTGTTACTTTATAGCTACAACTCTTGGTTTCGAGAGGGCACCCTCCCCGTGCGATACCTTAGTGTCCCTCTTATTACTTTTTGTCTCTCCTATAACGATTGTAGGCCCATGTTCCATAGCATTTCAAAACGTATTAAATCATAGACCTCAAAGTATCTCTTCTACACTAGTATGATTCAGCTTATCAAAATTGTTCTCTTCGCAGGCCAAGTCTACTGGTCTTTTGTGTTTATCCTTTTTGTCTGTGTCCTTAAAGAGTTAACCTAGCTTTTCTGTCATTTTTATGGTCTAGCTCTGAGATGAATATCTCGGAATCCAAAGTTGTGTGATCCAAGATAACCTTATCTTTACAACATTGAGATTCTTGACCTCAAAATCTGAAATCATGCGGCCACCCTAAGGAATTTTTGGTCCATCTTAAGTGGCAATTACAACTCACCATCAATAACTAATAAACATAAAATGATAGTATTTTATTTATTATTAAACTAAACTAACAATTAAATTAATATAAAAATAAAATAAAATGAAGGATAAATATCATTTCATAAACTTACCCCTCATTAATTTATTTACAAACACCAAAGTATGTATGATCAAAAGATATTATTGACCGATATAAAGCAAGACCATAATTTCTAATATTCAAAACACGATCATGAAATAAGAGAAAATATCTAACCACGCATTATAGATAAAAATCGAAAAGATTCTAAGGTTATCAAGTTGTTTTCGAGAGTTTTCATTTTTTTGCCATTATATACTCAATTCATTGAATTTTCTAAAACATGTTTGTTAATAAATTAAAATTTTACAAAAATCTCATAATAATTGTTTTAATATCATCCATTTATCTATACGATAGTCAATGAATCCCAAACCTACTAGCTTAAGTCATTAGGTGATAACGCACCCAAAATGACATATAAACTTAGAAAATGAATAATTTTTTTGTTTGCGTGACTTGTGCAATATCTATTTTTTAAAGCTTTCTAACCAATCCATGCATAGAGCTTTAGATCCATGACATCCATTTTAGTTGGTTGGGAGCATTAGATGATGAAGTTTCTCAAGGATTTAATGACTCAGACTAATTAGGCTACAAAACTAGACAAGCCACATCTAAGAATTATTTATTATGCGAATCTCTAACAAAATATGAATCATACTGGGGTACTCAGTATTTTTTTTAATACAACTTCTAGAGAGAATTATTATGTAATAAAGTATGTAATCATACTGGGGTACTCAGTATTAGTTTTTAATACAACTTTTAAAGTAAAAATTATTTTCAAATACAACTTCTAGAGGAAATGGAGGCTGGTTGAATTTTTCCGAATTAGAAAGAGAGGAAAGAGAAGCAAGAATCGCCTCCGGACTACCCGCTTCCCTTGGTGGATTGGTCATACAAAAGATACCGGAGTCAAACGAGAGTTTATCTTCTTGCAGACCAACAATACTTCCCAAGAAAAATTTATCTGCTTCATCTTTAGTAAATCTTGAACAATCGGAGCAATCATAATCACCAATTCGTCAATCAAAACAACCAGAACCACCAGTTCATGAATCAAATCAACCAAATTAAACCCTTCTTTTAGAGTTAGAGCAGTTACCAGCCGCAAAACTCCGTCCCCTTGTATTTCTATGGGTTCAAATATAGGAGATAGCCCACCTCGAAGGGTTACTAGGCTATCTAAAAAAAATTGCAACTCCACCAGTCAAAGAGGCAAAGAAGCCTAAAGAAGGTCCCTCAATAGTAAAGTCTCCAACACTTCCAATTTTGGATCTACGCCCATCGAATTCTCCCATCGGATATTCTTATATTGAGAAAGAATATATTGAGCACACATCGGTAGATCAAGCGCAAAAAATAATGGAGGAGATAATGGAAGATAGTGGACCAGACACCCATTTAGAGACCTTCAGATATACTAGGGTACTAGTATAGTTTGAGAAAAACATAAAGTAGTGGAGAAACCTGACACGAAACCACTTCCGGAGTGCCTCTTTGGGCGAGTAGGGTCAACTTCTCCAAGGCTAGCGTTAAGTACTTTTTAGCACTTCAAATAATTTCTTATGTGTACACCCATACTGTTGAGTTGGATAGGATAAGGATTAAACGGGGCTTTCCAGAGTCTATTAAGGTGAGAATTCCCATCCCTGATGAGACTCTAATGGATAGTAAAATTGGAGAGCCAGTGGTATATATTGAAGTGCTCAAATGCGTCCTTCAGTTTCCTTTGGACCCATAGATAGTTAGATACTTTCATTTAGTAAAGCTATGTCTGAGTTAGTTAAGCCCCAATGCTTGGTATACCTTATTAGCCAACATTATTGCTTCAAGACTTTCCAAAATCCCAATGCCCATTGAACAATTTGCAGCTATGGGCGGCTTATGTGGAAACCACCATATCCATTTCTACTATTTTCAACATGGAAAATGATTACAAGGTGGTTAATGACCTTCTAGAAGCTAATAAGCCTTAAAGGAGTCGATTTCTCTATATCAGTGGCGCTTGGGAAAATAGTAGAAAAATTAGAAGCAAGGAGAATCTTAGCTTGCTAACCAGATACTAGAAAATCTTAGGTAAACGTGTAAAAATTCTTTTCAATATGTATTTAATATCGATTTCTACATCAGATAACTTTAACATCAACTCGTACTTCAGATTTGTTTTGTAGTATTTTCTAAAATGTTCTCATAACATTTGGAAGAGGGACGAACCACCTTTACTAAACTGAATCAATGAGCCATGGAAAATTGGGAAGCTAGCATGCTAAGGGCTCATCTATGAAGAACAAGCTCAACTAGGGATCTTTTTTTAGAAGAGTTCACCAACCCTCGTGACGCTTCTCAAATCTTTAAACAGACTGAAGAAAAAGATGGTAAGCTCTTCTTACCAGTTAGGAATAAAACTCCAAGCCACCTTGATAAAATTAAGAAGAAAAAGAAGAAAAGTGGAAAAGTGGAAAAGTGGAAAAGTGGAAAAGTGGAAACCTCTCTTAGAGACTACTCGATGTGGGTAGTTCGGGATTTCCAGGAGAGATTAATGTTGCACTATTGGAGGTTGTGGCAATAACAGTTAGTGAGGTAGAAAGGCCACCACTTTCCCTAAAAATCAAGAAGAAGAAGAAGAAGAAAGGGCTCAAGAGACGCCAGACATGTAGTGATGATATGGTAGACAAGAAAAAGAAGGTAGTTATCAGCTCGAAGATCATACTCTGATCCGAGATCATTCCTCTCATCATTACTACTGAAAATCCTACTAAAGTTTCTACTGATGAAGTGATTCTTGGTGATCCTTCCTCTCCAGTATTCCCTATCGCTAACCAATCTCCTACTAAAGGCAAGTTTAACCTAGATGATATAAGGAATTTATATTTTAGCGAGTTTGACAAAGAGGATTTTGACCGAACCTTTCCTCAATCATCCAACATAGAAAATACAGTGATTCATGACGGTGAATCTTTTGAAGTGTCCGATGAGCATGAAAGCTTGCGCTATGTAGTCTTAGGCTACATCAGGCCTATAGTAAACTCAGAAAGACAAGTTAGAGCTCGAACAAAAGATATGGCTTCCCTCCAAACTGAGAATCAAAGACGAACGGTCTCCATCACATCTGAACAGAACAAGGTTGAGATTTTAATCAAGGAAAAAGAACAACTAAATACTAAGTTGAATCAGGCCAAAGATGATTGAGAAAAAACATAAACCAGTTACACTGAACTGCAAACTTCCACCTCCCAGGAAGTTATAAACTTGAACAAATCATTGGCCAATGAAAAGTCTACCAATGGACAACTGTCTAAATAGAAAAAGGAATTGCAAGACCTTCTCAAGAAAAATGATGATGAAATCACCACTTTGAAGGACACAAGGGCTCAAGATATAGTTGCTGCCAAGAATGAATATGCTGAGGCGGTGTTGAAGTCCATGGAACAAAGGGAAGAATCTATTAAATCTGACATGGTCCTTTTGTTCCATGAAACTTTCCATAAACGGTCTCTTAGGAAGCTGTGAGCCTATGTGCCAGATGATGAAGTTCCCTATCATACTTTACCACAAAATGATAAATACAACATGACTTTGGATGATTCCAACCCTAATGACAAGGCTGAGGAGGGCTTAAGCGATGATAAAGAGGAGAAGGAAAAAAGTGATGTTGAGAATACAACCAAAGGGAATGAGGCCTAAGTTTAATTTATTTTTTGAGTTTAAGGTTTGAACTAAAGTCCTTGGATGGCCAACGCATTTTTTATAAAGTGGGTCGATCATCTTTGATAATCCCACCAGAATTTCATGTCATCTTTACTTTCGTTCATCTTGTACTTCACCTTATCTTTTTAATGTTTCCATTAATCCTATATGAACCCAATCAAGTATTTCAAACGTTTAATCATTCTTTCATGTGTTTGAGTTATTCAAAAGTATTCCATATGAAAGCTAAAAGTATTTAATCGGTGTTTATTTTATCCAAACCATTTCCAAATATTTCAAGGTATTTAATGGGTGTTTAATTTATCCAAACCATTCAGACGTATTTTAAGGAGTTTAATAATTTTTTAACTCGTCTAATCACCATCCTAACTGCAACAAATCTTTAAAAAAGAAAATGATAGTATATTGATTAGAATCCGGACACCTCATTGCAACCTCCCCGCGCCACTAGGGTAGGAAATAGTATGCCCCCAAATATTTACATTGAAGTACATTAAAGTAAATATTTACAAAGACGATTTTATTCTAAGTATAACCTAAGATGCTTAATATTCCAGCAATGCTTTAAAGGTTTTCCTTCTTTGTCTTGAAGTATGTACGTTCCTTGCTTGACTTTTTCACATACCATCTACGGGCCTTCCCAATTTAGATCTATCTTTCCGAATTGTTTCTCCTTGATATGTAAGAACACCGTTATTAACATTTTTCCCCTTCTTGGAAATTTCTTCTTTTAACTTAGAGGCAAACCTGTTTCTCATCAAACCCTGGTAGTGTGTTGTTCTCAAGTGTGCTTTCACTCTTCTTTCTTAAATTAGATCCAACTAACTTCTCACGATCATTTCATTATCTTGTTAGGAATAATTTTTTACTCTGAATGAAAGCAAAGTAGCTTCTATATGTGTAATTGCATCCATTCTATAAACAAGAGTGAAAAGAGTCCCATGAGTAGTTATATGAGGAGTGGTTCGGTATGCCTTTAACATTTTTTGCAAATAACTTTGGCCATTTTCATGTTGCTCATTCTAAATTCTTTTTTAAACCCTTCAAAATTGTCTGATTAACAACTTCGACCTGCCCATTAGCTTGAGGATAAAAAGAAGAAGAGAAACAATGTTGAATTCCTCTTGAGGTAAAGAATGCCTCCATATCTGTGTTATCAAACTGAGGATCATTGTCTGTAGTAATGCGTTTGGGAATTCTAAATCTGCAGCATATGTTGGAGTGAATAAATTTTATCACTTTCTTTGACGTTGTTCCAGATAAGGGTGCAACTACTATCCACTTAGAAAACTAGTTTATGGCCACAATTATAGTTCGACAACCACTAGAGGCCATATGAAAGGGCCCAACTAAATCTAATCCCCACAATTACCCTGAGCTTCTTCATAAGATCTCTTAGCATGAAATTCTACCAAAACATCAGCTATAGCTTGAGCCTTGATTGTAGTTCAAAGTGCGAAATCGATATCATAGTCTCCAAGCTCAATTGACCATTTAGTCATTCTTCCTGATATGTCAGCCGTTTATAGCACATTCTTTAAAACAAAATATGTCTAAACCGTGATAGAGTGTGCTTGAAAATATGGTCTCATTTTCTAGTTGCTATCATTACTATCAAGGCCAATATTCTAATTTCAATTACTTTTTCTCAGCTTCCAAT
Organism: Limnanthes douglasii subsp. nivea; assembly: GCA_036936605.1. Lineage (NCBI taxonomy): Eukaryota > Viridiplantae > Streptophyta > Magnoliopsida > Brassicales > Limnanthaceae > Limnanthes > Limnanthes douglasii. Next base: position 325,243,200 of record JAUPFV010000002.1, read on the forward strand.
AAACTCTTGTTTATATAATACACCGGACGGGGGTAATTATCCACTTCTCTTAACATCACAACACTTACTGCATACTCCGATACAGCCGAATACATATAAATACTCCGATACAACAAATGTTTCTTGATTTCAAGGAAAGCTTGATCACACTTTGGGGACCAATTGAAGTCTTTAGAATTAATTAAAACTTGGAAAAACTGAGTGCACTTGTCCGGTGATCTCAAAATAAACCGATTTAAAGTAGCTAATCATCCGGTTAGTATCTGGACTTCTTTAGTATTCTGAGGTGGATCCATGGCTAATAAAGCGAGTAAAAAGCACCGGTCGTCCTTCACGTTTTCCACTTGTAACAAGTTGGTCCCTTACCTTTGAGGATGTAATGAAGGGGCCCCTATTATTTTAGAAACCAGAATAAAACCATCCTTTTCGAGCCCAGCCCAACATTTGTTCCCATAATACCCTTTGACCAGCCATATAAGCGATCCACGTAGGATGTTAATGTGGCAACCTTAAACCTTAAACCCGGCCCATTTAGTATTATAACTCGGTTAGCCCTAAACCCATCTCTTATCTAGCCCAGCTTCTAACCCAAAATCCAACCTTGACTCAATAATCCAGCCCAACCCTAACTTCTAACTCGAAATCAAATCGAAACCCCTTTCCACTCCAGAATCCATAATCCCTTCACTATTTTCCCAATTCTCCTAACCAAACCCTAATTTCTACCCCACTTCCTCTTCAACACTTTATGGGCTATGTAATAAGCACTACCAACGATGTCCTTAAATTCTTCTCCTGTTTCAATATTGTTTAAATTCTTCTTTGTTTCAATATTGTTTAGACTCTTCTCCTGTTTCAATATTGTTTAAATTTCTTCAGGGGCTATGTAATAAGCACTACCGAATTGAACACAACCTAGCTCTTTCTCCAACGTGTAAACCGATTTCACGTCTTCCATTGGACGACCCAGGACCGGACCGATCGGGGCTTATTTTGTTTTCGCCTGAGGTAATGATCCTAGAGCTATCTTCGGTGACATAGGATTGTTTTTGTTGCTACCGGCGTTGTTGCTTTTGTCTTCTCCCCTTTAGGCGGTGGATGGGTTTTCGGTGTTGGGGTTTTGAGAGAAGCAATTCCCCATTCCTCATTGTTGCGGTGGAGAGAGAGAGAGAGAGAGGAGAATATATGAGCGAGAGAGGTTGAGAGATTTTTTTTTAATTTTTCTTTTTGTTTAAAAAAAACTCGTTATCTGAATTGGGAAATTACGGTGGAGGGTTTGAGAAAAAGAGTTTGTTTGGAGAGAAAGAGAAAGAGAAAGAAAGTTTAGAGGTTAGAGAGAGAGTTTAGGAATTAAAAATGGTAAATTTTTAAATTGAAATGGGAGTTGTTAAGTGACATGGACTTACGAAGAGACAGGATTTTCTGGGAAAATATTTTGGTGAGAAAATGTAATTTTATCAGTTGTCGAAAATGATGACGTTATGTAACAAAGAGAATGTTCGTATGGTTAGAGATGGGTTTAGAGCTAACCGGGTTATAACATCTGGGCTGGGTTTAAGGTTTGGATAAAGGGTAAACCAAATATGTTAAAGTAAAACTTGTTTTTACTTTTTTTACTGTTGCCACATCAGCGTCCTACGTGGATCGCTGATGTGGCTGGTCAAAGGGTATTATGGGAACAAATGTTGGGTTGGGCTCGAAAATGATGGTTTTATTCTGGTTTCTAAAACGATAGGGACCCCTTTATTACAGCCTCAAAGGTAAGGGACCAACTTGTTACAAGTGGCAAACGTGAAGGACAGCTGGTGTTTTTTACCCCTAATAAAGCATTTAACTGATCTGGATCATCCTGAATCCTTTTTTCACTTATAATGTATCCTAGAAATTTACCATATCGGACTCCAAACGTACAGTTCTCAGGGTTTAACTTCAAGTTGATAGCCTCTAGGTTAGAAAACGTATCTTGGAGATCATACATGTGATCTTCATCCTTAGATATTTTCACCATCATGTCATCTATGTAAACCCTTATGTTTCGGCCAATTTGGTTGGCAAATGCCTTATTCACCAACCGTTGATAAGTAGCTCCAGCATTCTTCAATCCAAACAACATCACCTTATAGAAATGGAGCCCCTATCAATAATAAAATTAGTTTATCTTGATAATTCATATCCATATGTATCTGATTATACCCAGAGAAAGCGTCCATAAAAGATAATAACTTATTTCATAACGTACAGTCTACCATCTGGTCTATCTGGGGCACTGGGAAATGATATTTAGGGCAAGCTCTATTTAGATCTGTGAAGTCAATAAACATACGTTATTTCCTATTATTTTTCTTGACTAATACTGGATTAGCCGTCCAAAGAGGGTATTGAGATTCCTTAATATGCCCCATTCTGCTTAACCGATCTACTTCTTGCATAATCACTTCGGATTTTTCTATAGAAAACGTTCTTCTTCTTTGTACCAATGGCCCAACATCAGATCAGACTAATAGCTTGAGACTAATCATATCGGCTGACACTCCTGTCACATCTTCATTACACCATGCAAATATATGTAGATTGTTAGATAATTTTTTTTGTTTTGTTTTAACCTTAATGGTAATTTGGCTCCAACCCTAACACTTTTTCCTTCGGACAGACAATGAATTTCAAATTCTTCAACTGGAATTACAGCGCTGAAGGCCTCCCTCGAATTATCTATTTCATTTTGATTGGCAGAAGGGGTCACTAACTGCTACTCTTTGTTAATTTTTCCTACCCCCAATGTCTTTGAGGAAAAAGCAGTGACATAGCATTCACGAGCTACTTTCTGGCTGGTTCGGACAACACCCACAACATATTTTAAACATTGGGGAACACTGGAAGCCACTGCATGCATCCTGGAAAGCCAAGATCTACCGAATATGCGTTATCAGATGTTGGACAATAAACCATAACGAACAACACCCATACCATTTTTTTAAATGGTCCTTTACCCAATAACACTTCCTTTTCAAATTCCCGATGACATTGACATAACTCTCTATAAAACTTACAATGGTTTTGTTTGAACGTTGGATGATTGAAGGATTTTCATCTATCTATAAGTAGTCAAAAATAATATATTTTCCAAACTACCCGTGTCGATGACGTATATCATTGCCAGCAATAAATGCCCCTATCACAACATCATCTTCATGTGGGCCTGCAATATTTCTTAAATCATCTTCATCAAAGATAATGAGTGGAGCAGGGTCTTGGTAAATATGGATGGAAATTTTTCCCTCTAACTGAGTCGTCAAACTGTTGACATGTCTTTTCCTCGAACAACTTAAGGGTGATGTTGCAGTGTCTCCCCAAAAAATAGTCAATGATTCGAAAAATTTGCGCATATCGGAACAGTTGCAGCCTTATCTATTAACACCCCAACTTGATTCCGATCTGGATCAGAATCGAGATAGTTAGACTCTACATCAAATCTTACCACCATCATCATGGTGTCTTCTTGTCGAGATGCCCCTATACTTTTCCTTGAACCGTTTGGTGAGGCTGTTCGGGGTACATTGTTGTTAAGTTGAGGGTTGGTATTATCTTGTCTACTGACCTCTTGCCTTTTAACAAAGGCACCCGATTTAACCTTTTTTAATGATCTTATGTACTTCTTGTTGTAAAGATATACAATTATGTGTATCATGACCCACGTCATTGTGGTATTTGCAGAAACAAGTACTTCGATATTCTCTAGGAGACTGAATTGTGGTTGGCGTTCTAAAATGCACAAAATTCCTAGTTTTATCATATATCGTCGCCATACTTTCACCCAGTTCAGCAAACCATTCAAGTTGAACCCATTGGCCCCTCTTGGGTCTAGCTTGTTGGTTTTGGTTAGATTGATTTTGTATGGGCCAATGTGATCCTTATCCGGACTCTTTTGGCCTATAATTTATAGTATCTTGAGATTGGGTAGTAGCTTGGGGAATTGATGATATAGCAGCGGGCTTGCTCTGACATAGTACTCTAGAATTCTTAGTTTCTTCAACCGTAATCTGTTTTCTAACTTGAATTAACAACCCTCCCCAAGTCATCTTCTTTTTCCAAGTTACTGCATCGGCTAACATGCCCAGATTTAATCCTTATCTTAAAGAGGCGATAACCACCTATTCAAAACAATCAGTTAACATATTGTTCGTATTCAAAAATTGATTGATATATTCTTTTAATGACTTGTTCGACTCTTGCGCGCAATGGATAATAGTATCACCATTCCCTTTGAGCTCCTTGCTTCCCACAAACTGCCTTCTAAATTCCACCCAAAACATATAAAAAAATTATAGATACTTGTGGGAGACCGTTATACCACTTTAGGGAACTTCCTTTAAAGGTTTGTGAGAAAGCCCGACATAAAAATTTGTCATCTTCATCAAAGTTCATCATAAATTTTTTAAACTACTCGAGGTGGTTGTCTGGATCTTTACTTCCATCACACTGCTCTATATTGGAACTGTCAAACCGTATGGGAAGATGTCTGGAGGGTATTTACGAGGACAATGAGGATTTCCTCCAATCATGACTTTGGCTAAATATTGTATCTTCATCAGGAGTAGCAAAAATACCTGGTTTAGGTTGAACAGTAAATTGATCACTCAATAGATGATCAATGCCATAATATGCCAAACTTTTTTATTTTTTCCTTGATTTTTATTCTTTTTCATTTTGCCTCTCATGTCCCTTTTTCTTGAATGTTTCCTAGTTAGCCTAAATTTCTTATTTTGACGACCTTCATTACTACTGGATGAAAGAGACTCATTAGAGTTAGAATTAGTGGATGAACTATCAAAAGAATCTGATGCACTCATAAGTTGTTTAGCCCGATAGGTATTTTTAGATTTAATATGCGCCTTTGGGGACTGTTCACTGTCACCATGCTCGAGGTGGTTGTCTTCAATCTCAGCCCTTAGCTGCTCACATTCATCCTTCATGAACTATCTTTCATCTGTTTTATAATTGACATGAGTACACCTTCAGCTTCAAGAGGTAGAACATCTTGCATGTTAAGATTCACGCTTTGCTGATGTCCAAACTACGATTTTTACTTGTTGGTTTTGTAAACATAATGGTGGATGTTTTAACTTAACTTAGATGTTTCAGTTTTTTGGTGATTAACATTCAAAGGTTGAGAAGGTAGATTATTCAAATCCTTAATATATTATATTACCTATTTATTTTCAATTCTAGTTTAATATAGCCTATCACATACTATAGAATTTTTCAAATTTAGAGAAGGTAATAACTCATGTAACTGTTTATCTACAAGATTACCTACCACATCAATTGAAAAACATGTATTACTATCTTTTGGAATTTTAAAAATTATAATACATTAAATTTCACATGTTCATCTCCTAGAAGAATGATTAGTTTTCCAGCTTCAACATCAATCATAGTTATAATATTAGCTAAAAAAGCCTCCCTAAAATGTCGGGTACAAATCTATCTTATTCAAGGTCTAAAATCATAAAACCAACAGAGAAGAAAAAATTATAAAACTTAATTTATACATCATCTATGATGCCCTTAGGATATGCAATAAACCTATCAGCTAAGTGTAGAGATAAAATTATAGCTTTTATTCTACCAAATCCTAGTTTCTTATATAATATAAAGATGCATTAGATTAATGCAAACATCTAAATCACATAGACATTTATCAAAACTTAAATCACCAATTTTGAAAGGAATAGTCAAAATCCATAGATCATGTAAATTTGGAGACAATTTATTTTGAATCAGCGCACTACATTCTTTTTTCACTGTACATGTCTTGAAGTCTTTGGATTTCCTTTTGTGGAGAAACTTCGCGTATTTATACAGCTTCTCTAGCAAATTTGTAAAATACATATTACACTCCAAGTTATGAAACATTTCAAGAAATTTAAAAAATTGATTGTTAGTGTTTTGCTTATGTTTATTGCATAGATACGGAGTTTGCCGGGAATATTTAGAGACTGGATAGTTTTTGGATGAATTTGGAGACTTTATGTAATCATTGGAAGCTTGGTTATGATCAAACAAGTCATTGTACCACAATCACTCTTGGACTTGCCACGATCACGGCTCTTCTGGTCGCGATTAAGTGCTTTATGATGGTATTTGTTTAAGAAAAATCAACTTTTCCACGATTACTTTTGGGCTTGCCGCGACTATGGGTCTTTTGGTCGCGATCACTATTCTCTTGATCGAGGAAAACATTGTATGTACATGTTTATTTCTCAGTTTCATTATCAACAATCGTTTCTCTTATGCAATTGCGATTATTTTTATGTTTTTACCATTATCTTGCTATGTTTCCTGGCCAATTTGTTTCCTTGTTTTTACCATTATCTTGCTCTGTTTCCTGACCAATTTGTTTCCTTGTTTCATAGTGTTATTGCATTCATTTTTTTGGAGTTATTTTCAATATTGTGAATTAATTTATCAAAGTGCATAAAAGATAGTTTCTACAGAGAGCGTTTCTCTAGAAAGTTTTCAATTTTCAAACCAATATTCACTTATTTCACCAAATTCTTCAGTTGTTTCTTTAAACCTCATTTAACACTCCTTCTCAAGCATTTATACTTGATGAAGGGGGGATAATTTTCATTTTCAACTACTTTAAGTATTAATTTTCATTTTTTTATCAAACCTTCTATGCATTTCCACTCTTTAATGATAGAAAATTTACACTTCCTCTATTATGCATGCTTTCTCCATTTTTGGCTCTACCTGCGTGACATTCATCGCCTCTATGAGAGGTTACTTTTGTGTTGTAGGTTGTTCACCCAACATCGTTTAGAATCATGGATGCAGCCATATCAACAACTATCTGAATTCCTCATCTTCTTTGTTAACAAATAACAATCCTATTTGTGTTTACACGAATCATGAAGTATCCATACATCTTGTTTTTCTCGATCATTTTCTTTTCACCATTTTTAATAGGAATCTTTGTCTCACTAGAGTTTATTTAAATCTCACCTATGGCTTGTGAACATCCCACCCTCTCTTTATTTAATGCTTGTCGTTGGTTTGAAATCTTGTAAAATCTCACGTTTGCAATTATACACAGTAACCTATAAATGAATACCTACAAACCTCTGATTCTCGATGTTTTCTCTCAACTCGCGCTAAAACCCTGCCATCGTTTTATCCTCCACTATTATTGTTTTTAACACCTATCATGGTCAACACTCGTAAGAGTTCTAAACCTAATAGGAAAGGCTCTTCCTCTAATAAATATGGTGCGTTGAGGAATGTTATACCTCATTTCAATGCTCATTCGTAAACCAACATACATAAACATGAGCTCATTCTCTTGGTGACACCATATCATCCCCAGGTTTCATGCCAAACTTCTTTCTCGCTTGAAACCAAATCTTCTGATGGTTCTTCGCACTCATCATCTGGTCATCCGGCTTCTTCTAATATAGTTTCTCGGTGATGATGTTGGCCTTCCTCTCTTCGTCAATGCAAGCTTCACACCCTCCTCAAGCTCGTACATGTATTTTCAGGCTCAAGACAGAGCTTGCATACTCACGTTGCAGAAAGTGCGTTGTTTGATGAAGAATAGGACCTGATACTTCTCTATTTTTGTCTACCCATTCACATACGCAGTTTGATGAGAAGGAATATCCCTTGGAGGTTGAATTTGGTATGCCTAACACAAAACTGGATCGTCTCACAACCATTTACTCTGGTGATATGTGCCTCTTTCAAGCTATTTATCTTGTGCGTGGCCCACACGACTATAGTAACAATAGGAGGCTTTTAGTTTTGATGATATATAGTTAGTTTAGATTAAGAGTTATATCAGTTATACATGGTTTTCTAAAATTATAAATGAAGAGCTTAATTACTATATCAAATCTACTAAAGGGGTTAGACAGGAAGAGTATCTAATAAGGCGCCTGGAAAAACTATATGATGCTAATAATGGATTGAGTTATAGTGATTTGATCATTCCTTGCTTAGATTTTGCTGATGATTTCATTATATTTGCAAATGGTCATACACAAAAGTTTAATAAAATCAATGTTTTTTAAAACATTATGAAGATTTATGAGGACAAATAATCAATGAGGATAATATATTTGTTTCCCTTCGAAAATACATATACCTAGAGTCAATTTTATTGAAAGAAAAAAAACTTTAAACATGAGAGACTTCCTTTCAAATATATGGGTATTCCAATAAATACAAGCAACAAAGTGTAAAATTTCCGATGAACTTGTGACTAAAATATCGATCAAGAATACAAGAATGTGATGGAAAAATATTATCATTTGGAGGAAGACTAATACATTTAAAATATGTATTGATGGTTATTCCTATATACCACTTACAAAGATGTTAATTTCTAAAATCAACGATTATAAGAATTGAAAAAACGTGTAATAGATTTTTTTGGGATCTACAGAAGATAAAGAAACGGTAAATTTGACAATTCGGAGTTCTTTATTTAAACTTTATGTAGAAGGAGGTCTAAGTATTAGGAGTATAGAAGATATGCAAGATGTTTTCTCTGGCAAACTTTAATACGAATTTAGAGAAAACATATCTTTATGGTCGAAACACATGTCATTATTGATAAGGGAGCAATTCGTCAATAATAATAACAAGGGGCCAATTGTGAATAGAAGGAAGTTAAAATGTTTATTAGAGTATTTATCGTTTATTAGAGGATAGTTTGTGAACTATGTATATTGTAAAGGACTAAAAGAGAAATAAAGTAAGCCCACCAAGGACATAGATGGGTCCACCTTTCCATACTATAAAAGGAGACCCATTATTTTTTGGTAGGTGGGACATTCTTTGGGATATTATACTCTCTTTCTACTTTCTCTCTCTAGAATATTCTTCCTAGGTCCAAGATCCAACACACCTACTTTTAGTCATTTATCCTCTCATCAATTATTATATTGTATAAACAATCCCCCTTTACAAGTTTAACTAACTAACTAATATAAGCTTAAAGATTTGGAAAAAACTACTTATTTTTTTTAATGTAAAGACCATTTATTTGATATTTTGAAATTAAGTTTGAGTACAAAGAAAGGGCGCCATATTTCCCTCCTAAATCAAACAAAGACTATTTTGAAAGGTTATAAAATCAAGCCTAAAGAATATCAAAAGACACCATGAGACTTTGACAATACTTCTTGATGCAAAGAGCAACCAAACTTCACAGCAAATAGAGCAACCAAGAAGTTTCACTTCATGAATCGTTGCTTCACTTTGACGAAACACTGCAACACTCACAGCTTAATAACATCAATCTGAAACTGCTTCACAAAGCTTTAGTTCCTATCTCCCAACCACAGCCTTAATCATGAACCAAGAATAGCAAACCACATTGCTTCCCTCAAGCTTAAACTTCGATCTTAAATACTACATCAATATGAAACAACTTCACATCGATTTTGTTCCCAGCTCCCAACCGCAACCTCAATCATTAACCATGAAAAGCGAACTACATTGTTTTCCTCGACCAGAACAACTATCAAGCTCAAACATCAGCCTTATCAATTGGAAAAGTGTATGAAACAGACCTGAGATGCTTAGACAAAATCCTGAGAAGTATTTATATAAGGTATGCCAAGGCTTTCTAAGACAAGAATCGATTTAAGATTTGTAGGAGCAGAAATATAATCATAAGCTTGTTTAAGCTTGCATTTTAACGTCTAATGAGCCAGCCAATCGGCAGCTCTATTTTGATCTCTATAAACATGCTTAAGAGATGGAAAAAACTACTTAGAATAAAAGACAAAGCAGAATGTTATACCTTTTGGAAAATTTAAAGAGAAGATAAAGATTTCGAGTTGGAACAATGGTGTGATAAGAAGCCATTTTATTCCTTTCTCAAACACGAAAATTCTTGAGGAAAAATTTCAAAGTTATTAGAGAATGGAGCTTAGGATATCGAAAAACTTAGATCAACTGCTCTTCCATCTGATGTAGAGAATATTATAATGATAAAGATTAACTCATATGTAAATAATGTTATCCATTTGACTATTTCTTCAAATGGATAGTTCAACACTAGAGATACTTAAAATGAAATCAGATAACAAAGTGATAGATCAAATCTATATAAAAGATTATGGAACAATATTATTTCCAAAAACTGTTAATTCCTTCTCTAAAAACTATTGAAATATTAGATCTCAATAGACTCAATCATGCAAAACAGACAATCGCTAAAACCATAATTGAAATCCAAAATCAAAACAAATCGGCATAACCAAAATCGAAACGTCAAAACCTAAAGTCGAACGTCAATCTTCAATCGTTAATTGTCAATCTCCAATATCCATTCTCCAAACTCCAAATGAATCTAAACGACAAACAAAATCTAAACACCAAACAAATCTAATCAAATCCAAATGAATCAAAATGACAAACGCCGATCTAAGCAAACGTCAGACATAATTCAAACATCAAACAAAATTTGTACCAAATCTGAATCCAAATATAATCTATACCAAATCCAAATCCAAATCCAAACCCAAAACTAAATCCCATAACCATCAAACGAATTCAAACAAAATCTATACCAAATCCAACCAAAACGAAATGCAATATTAAATCCAGATACTAAATCCAAATTCAAATATAAGTTCCAATCAAAACCAAAATCAAAATAAAAAATGAATTCATGGTTTTATCTACAAAAATACTGCATTGTTCCAATAGAAATATCTCCTAAACTGTAGCACCAAATCCTAATCCAACCGTTCAGATTGAGGGATTAGATGTCTCGAACGTTTTCTCCAAAATTTAGCAAAACCTGATATTGTTTGCATCTTGATTGGGACTGTTGATTGTGGTTGCACACTACAAATCCGAAAATCGAAAATTTTCTCTTTTTTGTAACGACCAAGAAAACGAAATACAATCAGTTAAAAACTGCCATTTGGCAAAATGGAAGATACGAAAAACTTCAAGATCTAAACCTACACTGTGATACCATGTAAGCAAATAAAGATAGAGAAAAAAAGAATAAGAAGCCGCTAAGAAGTGGCTAGGTTTTGTATTATTTAGAAAGTGTATCAATTACAAAGAGTATAAGCTTTTATTTATAGAGAAAACATATAAGCTAATGAGATTGGATCTAATATCTCTGCCAATTCACAAGCTTTTAAGTGTCAATTCTGAAATGAAAATGAGACTATTAAAGATATATTTGTGGATCACCTAATAGCTTGGGAAGTATAGAAATTTTTTGCAGGGATGTTCGGGATTTATATATCAGAACATATAACTTTAATTCATCTAGTAAAAACATGGTTTTGGTCAATAAGAAAGGAAACTCACATCATAACTATCTTACCTCATATAATTTTTAGGCAATATGAAATGCTAGAAGCAAAGTTAAACACCAATGACAAAATATAATTGCAAGATCTGTAATAGAGCATGTTCATAACATATCATCAAGATTAGACATATTTGATCTTATTAAGAAATCATACTAGAAAGGTGATGAAATATTGACTCCAGAACTGATTTGTTATCATTATTCAATCAAGCCAAGTGTGTGCATTTTTATTAAATGAAATCTCTAATATAAATAGACTAAAAATTAATACTATTGAGGTTAGTGGTATGTCGGAGAATCAAGTGGAGAAGGAATATTGAGAGATAAAAAATGAGATATGATTCTGGCTTTAAGTCAAATTTATGGCAAAAAAACTAATATATTAGCATAATGTAGAGCTTTTTTAGATGAGTTACTAATCCGCATAGATAGAAACTTAACGCAACTAAACATTTAATTTAACTCTCTTGAACACATTGAAATGATAGTGAAAAGAAAATCTCTTTGGTTCATGAATTCACTAATAGATTTTTGCAGAAAGATGTAACAAATTGTATGAATATAATTAATGCATATAGAGAACGAAATCAGGCTGCAAATTGGTTGACTAATAAAGCTTTGAAAACAAAAGTAAAGTAGATTTTGATAAGTATCAAGCTCATTCTCACTTAAGAGCAATTACATTTCTTGAAAGCCTAGAAGTTTGTTACTTAAGATTGGACAATTAAAAGAAAATGGAATAGTTATTAAGAATTTTACTAGTCGAAATAAAAAATCTAACCTCAAGTAAGATATCAAAAGTAAAATCAATATATATATATATATATGGATGTTCAATCTTATATTATAAAAGATCGAAAATTACCAAAGTTTCTAAAACTGGATTTACTTGAAAAAGATTAGGAAGCTTTTGGGATTTACTAATTTGTTGTTCTCAATCTTTACTAATTTGTTGTTCTCAATCTTCTTAGTCTTGATTTTGATTCTTAAATTAGAGGATAACCTGTCACATAATCCAAAAAAGAGAAATATTTTTTGGATTAGCAACAACACATTGAAAATATTGATATTTCTCTTAAAGAATCGGAAGATAAACTAAGTTTATTACCTGATAAATATGATTGCTTTTGGTTCTCAATTTCAAATTTGGTTTCGTCAATACAAATAGATCATAAAGAGATTTTAAAATAATTTCATTAGAAGAATCGAGATGCTGATTTGATGAAAATGAATATATGAAAACTGATTTCAATCTATGAGTTGTAGAAGATGATGGTATACTCTAAGAAAGTAAGCTATGTACCAAAAGAATAAGAAGCTAGCTAGAGAAAAGAGTTTTGTTTATTAGCTAAAAAGATAGATTGAATTTTAAATAAAATAAAATCTAAAAAAGATATATATTTCATTGAAGAAAATAAAATGAATAATTGGACAAAGTTGAACAAGGTCCAAATACTAGATGAAGATAAGGTCTATTAAGAGTAAAAAAAATGGTGGTTGCGAAAAAAAATCAAAACCAATTGAAAAAAGCGAGAACTTTTCAATAATACTTTTGGTTTTAAAGTTTAATTTTTTAAATATGTAAATTTTACTTTGGGAAGAAATAAATTGATTATTGATAAAAAAAACAAATTACTCATATGAATATTTTTATAGTTTAAAAAAGGGTCACCCTATATATACCCACTACCAATCTAAGTTTACCCAAAAAAACGTTATTGGTTCATGTTTGACTTTTTTGATACCGGATTAACCTTCAAGTTTCATTTAATTACAGAACTATCATTGATGAAGGAAAAACACTACGTGTATCCAAAGTTCCCCCTAATTTAAAACACCTTAATTTACTAACCTTATCTATAAATAGCACTTTCATTTAGTAGATTAAACCTCATACTGCTACAAATTTCTCAAGTTTTAAAAATCTTGCTATATATTCAAACATCTTCAAGAACAGTTTTTTAATAATATACATAAATAATTAACACAAAAAATACATCAAAAAATTAACACATAAAAAATAAATTTTAAAAAAATTTAAACTTTGATACATAAATGATTAACACATATAAAAAATACTACTTAAGGTTAATATTTCGACAAATAAAACAAAATCCATGTATATTATGTAATTATTGTTTAAAAATATTTATTTAAAAAAAAAAGTTTTCAACCAATGTTACACTACTTTTAAGTTTTATACTCCATTTCTTAAACACCACCAACCGATCGAACTATGTAAAAGGCTGCAGACGTCACCATAATGCCCCATATCCGGTTACCAGCTGATTTCTAAACCCGGCAAACATGTAAATTAGCAACTTCTTTGTCCAATTCCGTCCAAGCTGGTTGTGCGATTTTCTTTAAAGTAATAGATAAGGTAGCCAAATTTCAATAGTTGATATAATTATACATTTTTGTGTTAGCTTATACCATCTAGTAGAATTGTGACACCCATGTTGATAGCAAATGTTCATGCCAAACCATTTGCCAAGAATAGTAATGATAAAACGTGAAAACAATGAGTGAAGTAGTAGTAATCTTTGAATGTGAGAACATTAACACATGCCAATCATCTTTAACAAAAATGTAAGAGACACAAATCTTAACACCATGTCTCTTCACAAGTATCAAGAACAATCAAGACATAAGTAAAAGAACTTCATGTTCTGGATCTCTCAGGTTCATATTTATTTCCAAACCAAAAGTTTCAGCTCCCAAATCACCACTCGGAAAAACAGAAAGCGCAAATCCGCACTATAGTTTACGTCGGACAAAGAAGATTTTGCAACACATTCTTCAACTATGAAACAATTCCACAACCACGACCTTCTCAATGAAATTACTCGGACAAGTTGTGAAAGCAAAGTCCTCTCAATTATCTGCACGAGATAGAAAAATCATCAACAAACAGAAACTTAAGTTTTTGTTAACCGATTCAAGGGTTGGAACTTGGAACGGACGTGAACTTCATTGTCCAACATTTGGGACAAGAAAGTATTATCCGAATTGAAATCCAGGTTGAGGCCAGGTGTGGCCGGTCATATAAGTGATAAATTTGGATAGTAATCCTTGGACGACAATTTAAACCATGTAGCGATAAGTAAAAAAAATGAAAAATTACCGAAAAAAACTAGGCCTGTCAATTTCATGTCATGAGAGGTTGGGTCAGTTCGGGTTTCAAACACTAAAATATAGTACTTTATGGATCATGTCATATATTGACAGCCCTGCAAAAGAATATGTTAAAACCTGCCCAGCCAACCATATTGGGTACCAGGTCGTATGAATCTTAACCAGGTTCAGATTGCGCACACACATGTGTTTGAAGGGTTGAGTCCAAGTCTGACAAAATACTATTAACCACAAAACCTGGTCTGAAAAGTGGCCGATTTTTGCCACCAGAATACTCGACAACGTGGAAGTGAAATGAAACAAGAGAAAACTCACCAGTTTGAGAGCGAGAACTAGTTGCGGACAGATCATTTGAAGACATAGGAATAGACATCGAGAGCTGCGTTGTCGAAAATGAGGTATGGTTAGCTCTTTCATCTTCAAGACTAGACCAAGAATCCTTGGCTTTAGGCCACTCATCAAAGAAAGGTCGAAGAGATTGATGATTCTCCCGTTTGGCTGATGTGTACTCGTTGTTGAGTAAAGAGTACTGCTGCTGCGGATAATCATTTGGCTGCATGACCAAAGTGCTGTTTGATTTTGAGGGTGAAAATGACGAGACTCGAGATTGCATCAGCTGCCATGCGTTGTCTAGCGGCAAATCAATTTGGAAACCCTTGTTGTTATCTGAAGCTTCTAAGAAGGAACTCTGCTCCCCACTCGTAGGTTTAAGTCCTTGGAGATACCTGTTATATTGGCACCAAATACCAGGAAAATATGAATATCTGGATTAATAGAAGCTGCCACGCGTAATCAACTTATTATTAAGCCAAACATTTATTACCGATTTGCTTTGAAAAACAAATTAACAAAACTAATCAGTAATTCGAGCTTGAGTATCAGTTAGAATAAATTAAACAAACAAGCAGGAAATGCACAGCAACAGAACCAAAATTTTCAAAATATATGGCCTCAGACAATCTGAATAGAAAGTTGAAACTTTTTAAAATGTGAATGCTAAAGAACAATATGACTTGAGTAGCTAAAATGGCCTTTTGGAAGGAGGCCACTTACTTCTCGAAAATAAAAAGGTACGAAATATTACAAAGCTTTCTGCTTGTTTAGAAAAATTCATGTGTACGGTTTTAAGATAAGAAACATACAAACACATACTCAAAGCCCAAATCACTCAACTTTCTGATTAGCCATTTAAGACTACATTTCATAAAGAAAAAAAAAGTAAGAAAATTTATAGCGGTATATCATTTCAAAATTGTATCTTCTGAAAAAATACATTTACCCGTGTCTCGTGATAGAGGCAACAGATATAAAAGACTAATTATTTAAAGAGTTGGTCAGAGTTCTGTAACAAAATCTATCAGAAAAAGAGAACAGGAGGAAGAAGAAAACAAAAGGCTAACAGTAAGATGTAGCCGGTATAAATTACTAGACGGTGGATATGTACACTCTCATTGACACTGCGGACCCAGAGCCCTGAGCTAAGCAGACCACTAATGAAAGTTACAAGCACAGTATATCCACAAATGAAAGAGTCAATCGATTGTCAGATTTCATTATCAGCTTAATCATAGTATAACTAAAAACACTAACATAATCAAGTATGAAGTAAATGATCGTCGTTAATGGGACCAAGGGAGCATCAAAAGGTAAGGTTTGTAACTTGGTACCACAATATCCTGGACCACTGAAAAGGAAAAAGAAGATAATACTTCTATCTGAAGAGCAGATTTTACGGAACTCAGACAAAAGAATCTTAATTTTTTTTTCAATGTTAAAGCAATCCTCAAAACAGTATCTAATGGAGTTGTCAGACTCCAATATCCAAATGAGTATAGTCATAAAAACAGGAAGATAAATATCCGATCTTCATAAGAAACTATGCTAGAGACATAACAGACTTATCAAGATATTCGTAGTAGAAACAAATTGTTATACCTATAATCTTTGCTTGGAACTCCATACGGAATGGAGTCTACACTATAAGGAGAGTTGTTGTTGACAGAAACAGTCCCTCTATTACTACTGCCATAAGCAGTCAATGGAAGATTAGGGAAAGTTCCGGATCCTCCCACACTGCTTCCGCGGGCATTCAATGATGATGTCACAGTAGTAGAAGATGACTGCATAGCAGCAGGTTGTGATTCCACAGGCTTTCTTGAACGGTTGCGGCCACGATGCATGTGGCGCTCACAATACTTAGAGTCTGGATGTGCTTCTTTCGAGCACCGCCATTTTTTCCCATCTGTCCTCCTGCATCGTCCTGGCTCCGGATCGATCTTTTTTCCGAAGAAAGAACAATAACCCACTACAGAACATAAACCGGAAAAAAAAAAACATTTTAAATCTCACATCATAAGATAAGGCAAGAGGAAAGATCACAAATAACTAGAAACAGCACATGCTTAAAGTGATCTTACACTAAATACTTAGTCAGCCGGAAATATCAAATGAGTTTCTAACGAAGCACTAACAATGAAACTAGTAAAAGCTAGCAAAGTGTTCATGTATTGAAACTGAAACACAAAAATAGAACAGGAAATGAAATTTCTTATGTACTGAAAGTTTCAAAGAGCCCATAAATCTCAATCATTGAGCTTGAATCTTAATCTTAACAATCAAACTCAGTATTGACTCAAGGGGCAGAAGGTTTCTCCTCTAGTATAATGAATTTTTTTTAATCCTTAACTTAGTCCAAATATCTACAAAGCAAACAAAAAGCAAACACACAAACATTAAAGAAAACCATAGAGATCAAGCATTTGGTATCATATCAACAATCCTTATGAGAATCAATACTGAAAACTAAATAACTAAAAGATAAATAAATAAAGAAAGAGATACAGTTCAATATACTTATTCAAACCATAAACAAACCCATTTCTTAAAAAAAAAAAAAAAACTAAATGAGATCCCCAAAATCATCAAATCTGAGGAAAATAAAGAACAGCATATATGCAGATAGGAGTGAGAAAGAAAGATATATATAGAGAGAAGACTAGAGAGAGAGAAAGAGACAGGAAGACTGACTTACAGGAAGAGTGATTGAAAAACCTATTAGAGATAGACTCAAAACTCTTCTGAATAGGGAGGACAAGATCAGTTGGTACAGGCAAACCTGCTATCATGTACTTAAAGATCAGAGCTTGATGTTCCAGTTCTTGCCACTGAGACACTGTAAATGCTGATGATCTCATCATCACCCCACCACCACCACCACCACCGCCACCACTACTGACACAGCTATTCATCCTCCAAAAATGAAACACAAACTAATTTCAGAACTCAAAGGTAAAAAAAACCCAGAAACTCAAACATGGCTTTTCAAAAACATAAGATGTAAACAGATCAGGAGCTTGTCTGAAAAGAAAAACATGTTTTTGCTTTGTCTTAAGTAAACTATATATATATAAGTATGAGTATATATATTTGAGTCACAGTCTATATTTATATCTTGTATTAGGAATAGAAAAGAGAGGCAGGGGTTTAGTGAAGAGGGAATCAATCCTATGAGGTCAAGTCAGGTTTGGTTTGTTCTCTTTTTATTGGGTTTTCCGGGTCTTTCAATTAATGGTCTTCTTGTTTATTGGCTAATTGATTAGGTCTTTAAGTTTGGTTACATTTCTTAAACCCAATCACAATTTCAACTTCTCCTTTAAACTTTGTTTTACTAAATGCCCAGAATATTATTTATAAATCCTCTTTTTTGTTAATATTGATTTATTTTATTACTATTAGTTTTTATTGAGCTTTAACCTTGGTATGCCGAACGATTTATAGTTTCGTGGGGGTATAATTAAATTTTGTTCGGTCTTTTTTTGGAGAGAATCTGCAGCCGCTATTCAGGGTGGCATAAGTGCGCACAGGGTAAACCCTCAGTCTGACGCGATAGCCTGTAAACCAACGCCAGAAGGTACACTACACAAGGTGACAGGTTCAGCCGAAAAAATGTATGTAGAAGGACTCAAACTCATAACCTTTAGTCACGACACGAGCATACCATACTCTACCACCTCGACTGTCTGAACATAAAAGTATTATATAAATGTTAAAATTATAATTTATAAATAGATTCGCTCGGTTATGGATTTGAAATTTGTATGAATTTAATTTTTTTTATCACGCAAGCAATACGCAACAAGTATGCAAACCAATGCGAAAAGATAAACTAAATTCAAAATAAACCATACAAAATGACAAATTCAAACTAAAAAAGAGTATTTGCAAAGATATTCGAACTATCTTTAATCACGAACATGTTTTACACCACTAACTCGGCTATCCTTTTCGAAATTCCGTTGCCGATATTTAAGATGTTGGAATTTGATCGCACTCCAATAACACAGATATCATACATATAATATAAAAATATATAAAGATGTGTGTGGATCAAACCGGATTGATCTGTAAATACAAATGGACTGTGTTCATATTTTAAAATACTAATTTTGAAGTATAGTGGACCGAATTTAAATTTAAATATAAATAAACTCGTTCATACACAATCTAAACTCAATCCATTACCATTCTTAATTTAATATTAATTAACGTAGAATCAATTAAATTAATATTAAAAATTATTAAAAATGATATATAAATCTTTAAAAACGTATATATATTATTTATTTAGTTTTTGAGTGACTAAAAGTCACTTAAAAATGACTAGATGAAATATAAAGTGGATACTAAAATTATAAAATTTAGAATAAAGGATATTTAGTTTGTGTATAGTATAGGAGTAGGATATGTAATTGTACCGACAAAAATGGTGTCATAAATTTGTTTGGATGGGCCAACCCGAGCAAAATAACAAAATAGTTGGAAGTTGTTTGTATCGTAAAGACTATAGTACTCCTACTTGATATTCTAAAAACTCCATAAGTAACAATGCATTTCGAGAATCACAGAATTCCACTAACCTTTCTTTGGATCTCCAAAAGAAGAAAAGTCGCACTTCTACGTCTAGTCTCTAAGAGAGTTTAGAAAAAAATATTTCATCACACAACTTTTTTTTATACATATATATATATATTATTTTTATAAATCCCAGTCGTATAATAAACTAGTGAAACATAAATATAAGTGATATTTTTAATACTTATATTTATAATTATTCTACCACATTCCAACTAGAGTTGAGAACAAGGGTTGTGTTTGGTCCGATCCGGACAGATTTTGTAGGATCAAAACATAAAACATGCTGATACAGTTTTAAAAATTATTGTGTTTGGTCCGATCCGGACAGATTTTGTAGGATCAAAACATAAAACATGTTGGTACAGTTTTAAAAATTATAATTCATAAATGAGATTTGAATTTTTAAATCATCTGATCCGGTGATCAGTTTGGTTGGAAAACTATAAATTATATAAATAATAATAATAATAATAATATATTTAAAAATAAATAAAAATAATATTAAAATTGATGTATGCAGACTAGACCGACTCAATCTGTAAATATAAATATACGAATTTAAATTTTGAAAAATATTAGAGCCAAAAGAAATCGGACCGGTAGACGAGACTGCGGATTATCATCTGCATCTTCAATTTTATTTACGGATAGGTATTATTATAAAAATTAATATTTTATATAATACATAAACTAATTATTTATATATAAATGAAAAGAGAAATATACCATCTTTCTAAATCGCACCAATATCTTTTAAATTTTAATATTTTAATATTTTACTGAATTTTACAAAAAAAAAATATTATATATATTTATTATATACTTTTTTATGTATATAAAATATGTTAGTGGCATATATTTTTATAGTCCGTTTTAGACGGTAAAATTTTGTTAATATTTTAGCTTTTGTATATATAAACTCAAATAAATGAGAATAATAGGAGGACAATTTTTTCTTTTTCAATACTCTTTTTTATCTCCTAGGACATAATTTTTTTCTAGCAAATTGTTGTGCTTGCTACATCTTTCATCTTAATACCGAAGTTTTCCAATCATTTCAATGAAGTCTTTACAAAAGTCCTTTATTTTGCGTTGTGGAGGCACTCATTGCCTTGTATTTTCTTTTCTCTGGTTCTTTCTAGCTGTTTTCCAGAGCCTTATGAAAAAGATACGCCAAGCAAAGATCATGCATACAAAAATACATTCTACAATCATCATGATTCTGCTCTTAATCATCAAATCATAATTCCTATGAATAACCATCAAAATAGAGTAATCATAGAGTCCAAGTTTTCTGTTCTTCAACAATCTATACAACATCAAAATGCAACAAAACATGATGCTACATCAATCACAAAACCATATGTAGATCTGTTTAAACCTTCATTCAAACCCAATGAATTCTTTCCATCTGAAATTCAACAAAAAGTTATCACATATCACTCCAATTCTAAAAAAAGACAACGACAAGCTTATGGCAACATCAAGATCACTATGATAGGGAAGTTCACAAAAAGTATTATAAGGAAATAATTGTTAACAAAATTCTTAAATGATCGCACGTTTATAAGTGATTATAGTGTCTCAAACCGAGATGCTCACCATATCTTTATGGAATTCACGCTAAAAGAAAATATTTGCAAACTATGGATCAGAAACGTGTGGATTGTTGGTCAAGTTACAATGAGATTTATAAAGTGGACTTCATCATTAAACCCAAAAATTGAAAGCCCAATAACCCTAGTTTAGATTAGAATAGCAAAATTTCTACAAAATCTATATAGTTACTCAATTATCCAGACCATTGCTACTACAATAGGATACCGTATGAAGACATGGTGTCCAGACAAAAATAAAAGCCTATACAACGCATGATATGCTTGGATAGAACTGGATCTCACTAGTAAACTTCAACATCACATTTAACTGGTTTTGAGACAACGAGGGTTGTTGGTTAGAGATAAGCTACAAGAACCTCCCTCAATATTGTTAATTGTGTAAGCACTTAGGTCATGGTCAAGATATATGCAAGAAACATCCAACTAGTTCTAAGCATTGATGGTTTTTTCCTTTAATAATGTGTAATTTCATACATGGGGCATCCTCCCATTATTGTGCATATGACCTCCCAATTGAGGTAGTCATCAGGTATGTCTAAGACTACCAAATTATTTTCTTTTTTCGATTTTATTTATGAGGCTACTCTTCTAAAATACTTAAACTTCTAATATGTACATTTATCTATGAAATTCCCTCTATTTGGCATGAACCATATCGGGCCTTAACAAACTCAATCACATTTTCATCTTCGATAATACTCTATATTTATTCTTTAAAATTGCATATAATTCTTTGTCAAGTGATCAACAATGTTCTGGAGTTTTCAAAATTTATTTGGGTTCTTATCCTCTCAAAGGTTTACCATAAGAAAACGATTTCATAATATTACAAAATCATTAACCTTATCATAGATCATAACTATATTTTTGGTAAGTAAAATTTCCACTTGGTCCTACTTACTCTTTCGATCACTCTTATTTTGTATGAAGAGTATTCTCGCTCAGGTCTTGTCAGTTTTGGTTTAACTAAAATTGGTAGAGGTGTCAGCTGGACTAAAATTGGTAAGATGTAATTATAGAGATAAAAGTTGGTTCTTGGGGTGTTGACGGTGTCATTATGCATCATTCTCGGGTGCATTGCCCAATCTATTTCAATTTAAGCTTTGAGCTGAGCTAAAAAGGTCCTAAAAGTCAATATATTTAAATTTATTATATCTTATGTTAATGATCTAAGAAGTATCTTTAGAATCTAGAAGACATATCTAATAGCTTAATCATAATCCTCTAGAGTATTTTTGGTCTGGAAAGAATATTGAATATAGTCCTTTATACTCTAATTTGACTTCATCTTAAAATATATTATACAATCAATGTTACCTTTAATAACTTTAATGTCGATAAAGTAATCTTTAACAATATATATAGTGCATTAAATATTTTCAGAGATCATCAGATCAGATGGTTGAACTAATTTAACGTGCTCTCTCATAATGTCATTAAAATTGCATGGAATATAAGTTTATCATCACCCGTAAAACATAGCATTCTATTTTTAAACTGCTCTTATTGTGCTCTGGTTCACCTAAACCATCTTAATTATCCATCTTGTACTAGTTGAACTCGGTTGGAAAATTTTTAACTAGTATCTTTAGAGCGATAGGCTACTTGGATAAATTGTACCTCAAAATATAGTTAGAAATCTAAGAATCCTCGTTTCATATATGGAACTGACTATAATCTTGATAAAACTTTGGGTTTAACCATGTGTGGGATCGGGTCATAAAGGTTTTGTAAGAATTATATGTGACGAGGCCATGGCCCTAAGCATGAAGCGGGCAAGGTATTCCAAAGTTGGATTTATGGCTACTACACCCACTGTTGGAGAAATTGGGCATACAATTTTAATGCTACCTTAAGGAAAAGGCTCAGATGTGCTCTTCATTCTCTATTAAGGCAGGTGTTCGAAAATGTTGTAGACTCATAGACTGGCATCGCCGCCTAGTTCGAGACCTACTGCACCATCGTGTTGTATCTATAAAAACGACTTGCCTTTTTGTTCAGTATAATGGTTTTTTTTTTCCGGATATGGAGAAAAGTCTTCGTTGAGCTCGTGATCCTTCTGTAGAGACATGTTTCCTATGTTTTCTATGAAAGCATTAAAGCGAATACAATAACTTATATTCTCCATCAATGGTTTTTGTATTAATGTTTATTGGTGTGGATTATTTTCGACTGAGGGTAATTTTGTCAGATGTTTTGTGGTGTTTCAAGGGTATTAAATGTTTAAGTGTTTTGTAGTGAGAGATTTGAGTTGCCGCTGGTTGTATTAAATGTTCATTACCCTCGTTAATGAAAGTGGTTGGGTATTTATACCCTTAATTATGGGTCATATGGGCTTTCGGGTCAAACTTATGGAATCGGGTCGAGTTCAAAACCCATTAGTTTATTAAGCAGATTAGCAATTAGCTCAGTCAAAAGGTGTTTAGTTATTAATACTTTTGTCACGTCCAAATACTTTAGTGGGTGATTATTGTCCGGATTACCCTTGTCCGGTTTCTATAGTGAGTGGTGAATATTTCTGGACTCATCAGTAGCCCCTTTTTAAGGTTCGGTCGAAGGCCTTTGGGACTCATTTGAGACCGACGTCTCTGGGCAGACAAGAGATGCTGTGACTGATAAAAAAAGGCAAGGGTAAAGAGAAACTCTTTCTGAAACATTCGGATCTGCCGGAGTGCTTGGAAGGGAAAGTGGGACCCTGCTTCCACAAAGTGAATGTGAAGTATCTGCTGGCCATGAAGAATATCAATTATGTCTACACTCATACTACTGAGTTAGGCTGGATCTGAACGAAGTGGGGGATCCCTGAGTCTGTTAAGGTGAGGATACCGGTTACTCCGGAGACCCTAATGGACTGCAAGCTTAGCGAGATAGTCAATTATACAGAGCTGTTTAACTGGGGGCTCAGATTTCCCTTGGATCCATAGATTGTCAGATACTTTTATCTGATAAAACTCTGTCCAAGCCAACTGAGTCCTAATGCTTGGTACACTATTATGGCTTCTAGGCTCTCCGGAATTCCACTTCCTATGGAGCAGTTCGCCGCTGTGGTCAGCCTCTGCAAGAACCATCACATTGCTTTCTACCACTACAACATGGGAGATAATTTTAAGGTGGTAGATGACTTGCTCGAGTTAGAGAAGAATTGGAAGACCCAATTTCAGTTTATTAGTGGGGCTTGGGAAAACGGGAGGAAAATCAAGGCTAGTGTCAACCCTAGCATGCTCACCAGCATATGGAAAAGCTCAGGTAAATATTTCATCATGTTTGTCTTTCTTTCTTTATAAAAAATATGTTTCTGAACTGTTTTTTTTGGTAGTGTTGTCAAAGGAGTTCTCCGACTATGTGGAGGAGGGGCAAACTACATGTGCCAAACTGAATGCTTGGGCTGCTGATAAATGGGGAAATCATTTCCACAATTGCTTCACCTCAAACAATTTAGTGAGGTCCCACCTCTAGAACACAACAGGCCGGAGAGACCTTACTTGGGAGGAGCTGACCGCTCTACCTCATCCGGACGTCATCCTCCAGAGAACAGAGGAGAAGGATGGCAAGCTAGCTTTCCCTGCCAGAGCAAAATCCCCAAGTAATATGAAGGGCAAGAAGAAACAAGTTGCAACCGAGGTTGCTCAAGGTGGTTTTGAGAAGATCGCCTCAACGAGTCAGGAAGTGCAGGCCCAAGGAGGAATCGATGCTACTCTACTTCAAGTGGTTGAAGATGAGAGTATTAGGGAGGCAGGTGGACCTCCAGATCTTCCAAAGGCTCCTAAGAAGGACCGAAAGCGGGGAGCAGATTGTGAAGATAGAGCAGCCAAGAAGAAGAAAATCTCATCGGGGGATGAAGTCGCTCTCCGGCCTTCAGAGTCTCTTCCTCCAGTTGACCCAACATACCCCACTTTGGCAGAGCAAATCCCAAGTGGTCTACATACCGGAGAGGGTACCGGAGGGAATATCAATATTGACGGAGTAGACATCAGTGACTTCCAAAATATTGGTCTCCACTTTGATGATCTTGAAAAATATGACTTTGATGGCCCCTACCTTCCCCCAAGCTCCTCAAACATGGTTACCTTCAATGGTAAGTCTTTTTCTGTTTCAGGGGAGAATGACACGGTAACTCACTCATTGCTGAGTAATATTCAGCCGGTGCTCAACCTAGAGAGGCAAGTGTGAAGCCAATCTACCCTTATCAACACACTCAATGCAGACAAAGAGAGCTTGTCTAATGACCTCCTTAACGTCAATCAGAGTGTTGAAGCATTGAGGAAAGATCTTGATGAGTTGAAGAAGGGGAAAGAAGACTTGGCCACCAGGCTGGCCACATCGGAGATGGTTAACACAGAGCTCCAAAACAATTGTTCTGGCTTGGAGAAAGATCTCTCCGCTTTGAAGGATGAAGTGAAGACCAATGACAATGTCATCCAAACCCTGTCCGGTGACAAGACTTCTCTTGAAGATGTTGTGTCCAAAGTTACCAAGGAGAAAGAGAATTTGATAAAGGAGCAGGAGAAGATAATCCAGGCCAAGATCGATGCATACACCAACAAGGTGATAGATTCCCAAGAAGAGAGGTATGCCAAAGTCAAATCTGACATGGTCTTGCTTTTTCATCGAACATTCCCGAAGAGGACGCTCAGTACTCTATGACAATATGTAGAATACGAAGATCTCCCATTCCATGCTATGGCAGATGGTGACAAGCACAACTATTCAAGTGGTTATGATGATACCACCAACGAGGAAGAAGGGACCGGAGAGAGCTCCAATGATGAACCCAAAGATCCAAAGAAGAAACAAGATAAAGCATGAACATCTAAGGGAGACCAGCCCTAAAGTTTTAACTATCTTCTGTTTTTCTTTTATCCTTATGTCAGACTAAAGTCCTTGGATGGCCAAGGCATTTTTTTAATTATGTCTGGCTCGTGCCCGGACAAGCCTTTTCTTTTTAAACTTCAAAGTCCTTGGATGGCCAAGGCATTCTATATGTTTTAATATCATCCCCCGGTGTTAGCCGGGCAGTTTTACTTTGCAAAATTCTTGCCTTGTTTTATGTTTGTCCAGTCTTGATGGCTGATGTTTAAATAGCCCCTAATTATTTTACAATTATTTTAAGGTGACAATGTTTAAATTTTCTTATGACAAATGTTTAAATGGTCATCATTCCACCAAATCAATCCAATCTGTCAACGATAGTTAGAAGGCTTTAAAGAAACTATAAATCAAACCACTCCGAAGTTTTCAAGAAGGCATCAAATTTTATTAAAAAACCCGGACACCTCATGAAAACCTCCCCACGCCACCAGGGTAGGAAAGAGTATGCCCCCTAATATTTACATGGACTTTAAACAAGTAAATATTTACATAACTTTCATTCTAGATACAACCGGAGGTGTTCAATGTTCCACGGGTAGTTTAAGATTCTTCCATCTTTATCTTGAAGCATGTATGTCCGAGGCTTAAGCTTTTCAATGACTACATAGGGTCCTTCCCAGTTTGGATCTAGTTTGCCGAACTGCTTCTCTTTAGTATGTATGAAGACTTTTCTCAATACTTTATCCTCTGGTTGAAAATCCCTTATTCTGACTTTGGAAGAAAACCTGTTTCTCATCAGTCCTTGATAATGGGTGGCTCTAAGATGAGCCTTAACCCTTTTCTCTTCTATCAAGTCCAGTTGACTTCTGATTGCCACTTCATTAGCCTGTTCGGAAAAATTATGAACTCTGTATGATGGAATAGTTGCCTCTATATGAGCAATTGAATCCATACCATATACCAAGGCAAACGGGGATTCCTGTGTAGCAGCTCCAAGAGTAGTCCAGTAGGCCCATAATACTTCTTGTAGATGGCTTGGCCACTTTCCAGCAGCCCATTCTAAATTCTTTTTAAGACCGGACAGAATGGTCATGTTTGCCACTTCAACCTGACCATTCGTCTGTGGGTGGAAGGAGAAGAGAAGCAATGTTGAATGCCTCTAGAGGCACAAAAACTCTCCATATCCTTGTTATCGAATTGTGGCCCATTGTCTGTGGTTATCTTTTGTGGAACCCCAAATCTGCAGCAAATATTAGATAAAATAAATTTTATAACAGCTTTTGAAGTAGTTCCTGCCAAGGGGGCAGGTTCCATCCACTTTGAAAAATAATCAATGGCTACAATAATAGTTATGCACCCTCCGGACGCCATTGGTAGAGGTCCCACCAGATCCAGCCCCCAACGAGCAAAAGGTATTGGCTCAGAATTCGACTCCAAATGGACAGCTGGGATATGAATTACATTACCATATCTTTGGCATGGATCACACTTCTTTACCAATTCCTTGGCATCTTCCATTATGGATGGTCAGTAGTATCCGGCCAACAAAACTCTTTGGGTTAAAGCTCTATAACCATAGTCTGCTGACCCTTCACCATCATGCAGTTCAGACAGCACTATTTGAGACTCTTCAATCCCCAAACAACGCAAGAGAGGTCTACTAAAAGAATTTTTGTAAATGACGTCTCTTATGATTAAAAAACTATGAGCCCTACACTTCATTTTTCTTGCTACTACTTTTTCTAGGGGCAAAATGCCATCTGAAATGTATTGAAGAAGCGGATACCTCCAGTTTTTAGGTTGACCCACTTGTATATTTAAACTTTCCTCCTCTTCCTTACTCTGATTGAGTTGAATGGATGGGCATTCCTGCACATGAATCCATGGGTAAGACTCATAGTATGATATGGTTTCCAAGGAGTCTGCTAGTGTGTTCTCTGTTCTGGGTATGTGCTCATAGCTGATCTCTTTGAATTTAACTGCCACCTCTTTAAGAATGAATAAATTTTTAATCAACTGCTCCTTTTTTGCCTCAGATTGACCTTGGGCATGATGGATAAGAAGCTGAGAATCACTCATTAACCTAACTTTTTTGGCTCCACAAAACAAGACTAACTTCAAACGAGCTATAGCAGCTTCATATTCAGACTCATTGTTAGAAGCCCTGAAAGCAAAACATATAGCCTGGTATAGCTTTTCGCCGTACGGAGAGGTTAAACAAATCCCAACACCACAACCCATGGTACTTCATCCACCAGCAGTCCGGACAACCCATACATTCTTAGTCTTTTCACCTTTAGCTTGTTTAGTACTCCTGTCCGAATGGAACTCAACTAGGAAATCAGCAACAGACTGAGCCTTGATTGCAGTTCGAGGGGCAAAATCAATGTCATAGTCTCCGAATTCCACTGACCATTTGGTCATTCTGCTTGATATGTCTGCCTTTTGAAGAACATTTTTTAAAGGAAAAGACGTCCGGACGACAATAGAAGTAGACTGAAAGTAGGGCCTCATTTTCCTGGCAGCAATTACCAAGGCTAGCGCTAGTTTTTCGAGTTTTAAATATCTTTTTTCAGCATCCATCAGGATTTTACTGATGTAGTATACCGGACGAGGATAATTGTATACCTCTCTTACTAGCAAAGCACTTATGGCACATTCGGAGACTGCTAAATATATATATACAATGTTTCTCCATCAATATGTTTAAACAGAGTTTTGGGGGAAGATAAATGATTTTTTATTTCATCAAAAGCCTGGCCGCACTGTGGAGACCAGTTGAATTCTTTGACACCTTTTAAAGTTTGGACAAACAGGGCACACCTATCTGAAGACCTTGAGATAAAACGGTTTAGAGCAGCTAACCTCCCTGTCAACCTTTGTACTTCTTTAATATTCCAAGGAGGATCCATCTGCAGTAAAGCATTAAGTTGGTCCGGATCAAGCTGTATCCCTTTCTCACTTATCACATACCCCAAAAAATTCCCGGACTACACTCCGAAAACGCATTTTTCTGGATTTAATTTTAAATTAACTTTTACCAATTTGGCAAAAGTCTCTTGCAGATCTGTCAAGTGTAATTCTTCTTCCACACTCTTTACCATCATATCATCAATGTAGACTTCCATATTTCTTCTAATCTGATCAGCGAATGCTTTGTTCACCAACCTCTGATAAGTAGCCCCAACATTCTTTAATCCAAAAGGCACCACCTTGTAACAATGGAGGCCCATGTCAGTAACAAAATTAGTGTGTTCCTGGTCCTTCAGATCCACTTTAATCTGATTATAACTGGAGAAGGCATCCATAAAGGACAACAACTTGTTCCCAGATGTAGAGTCCACTAACTGATCGATCTGGGGGACTGGATGTAGGTCTTTTGGACAAGCCCTATTAAGGTCAGTAAAGTCGATGCACATACGCCCTTCCCGTTTTTCTTTTTTACTAATACTGGATTGGCTGTCCATAAAGGATACTGAGATTCCTTTATGTGCCCCATCTTAGTAAGCCGGCAACCTCTTGAACTATGACATCAGCTTTCTCCTTAGAAAAAGCTCTTCTCTTCTGCACCACGGGTGCTACATCTCTTCGGATGGATAGCTGGTGTGATATAATATATGCAGGCACTCCGGTTACATCAATATTTCACCAAGCAAAAACGTGTTGATGGTTTGTTAAAAAAGATAACACTTTGCTTTTTAGTTATGATGCCATCTTAGATCCAATCTTGACATTTATTCCTTCAGCCAGAGAGTGAGTTTCAACCTCTTCAATTGGTATTAAAACATCAGGGGTATCTCTGGGGTCATCAATTTCACCCTCTCCGCCAGAGGGCCCCTCCAACTGCTAATCTTCACTGATCCAAACTGCCCCCAAAGTTCTAGGGGCCAGTGCTGTTGCATAACATTTCCTTGCTCTCTTCTGACTACTCCAGACAACTCCCACTTGTCCTTGCACGGTGTATTTTAAAAATTGGTGAGTTGTTAAAGCCACAACATGCATCCTGGAGAGCCAAGACCTTCCCAAAATGGCATTGGAGCATGTGGGATAATCTACCACAACAAAAAGTACTCTGACCATTTTCTTGAAAGGGCCCTTGCCCAACAAAACCTCCTCCTCAAACTCCTCGACTATGTCCGTAGAGCTTCCAGTGAAACCCACAATAGACCTGTTTGAACATTGAATTACTGTTGGATTCTTCATTTATTTATAGGAAGTCAAAAAGAGGATACTGGCTGAGCTGACAGTGTCCACCAAAATTCGTGTAATGTCATTGCCCCCAATGGATGCTCTTATCACCACAGCATCTTCATGGGGACCAGCTATGTCCCTCAAATTATCTTCATCAAAAACAATAAAGGGAAAAAGAATTTGCGATTGATAAGAGGACATGCCTCCTTCTAACTGAGTAGCCAGAGTGTGAACATGCCTGAAGAAGGAGTTGGTGCAGTTATGGTGTCCCCCCTAAATATGGTAAGTGACTCAAAAAAGCTTATGAGCCCAGACACCGTCTTGGTTTGTTATGTGATAACACCTACCTTGTTACGGGCTGGATCAGGATCCAAATACTCTGCCTAAACATCGAATCTTTCAATAATCACCATGGCCCCGTCTGGAGCCGACGTCTCCGCATTGTTTGTTGGGCCAGTCCGATGAGCATTATCAGGCCTATTCTTACTTCTTCTTTTAACATAAGCATCCAATTTTCATCTTTGAATCAGATTTTTCACCTCTTGTTTTAAAGCGATACAATCTTCTGCGTTATGGCCAATAGCATGATGATATTGACACAAACAAGTATTACGACTTTCCCTGGGAGATTGAAGCGCATCCGGCTTCCTAAAATGTACTTCGTCTTTTGTTTTGTCATAGATGTATGCCATATTTTCTTTCAGTTCGGCAAACCACTCCGGTTGGACCCAAGGCCCTCGCTTATTTCTGGACTGCTGGCTCTGAGCTGGTGTTGGGTGAGATTGAGCCTTGGCCGTGTTGGGACCCTGTCCGGCTTCCTTAGCCTTATACCCGGACTGATTCTGGTTCTGGTTTGGTGCAGCTGGGGCAGATCTCACTTGCATGTGCACCATATTCTTCTTTGTTTCATCCATATTGATTTGCTTTCCCACCTAATTCAGTAAACCGCCCCACGTCATGGCCTTCTTCCTGGTTACCGAATCAGCCAGATTTCCAGGGTTCAAACCTTGTCTTAGAGAAGCTATTGCTACTTGTTCAAAGCAATCAACTAATCCATTCTTGGTCTTCACAAACCGACTTATATATATTCTTTCAATGATTCGTTTGGCTCTTGGGCACAATAGATAATAGTATCTATATTGCCCTTCACCTTCTTACTTCCAAGAAACTTCCTCCGGAAGGCCACCCAAAAGGTATCAAAATTTCTGATGTAGCCTTGTGGCAGGCTATTATATCACTTCAGAGCACTCCCCGTAAAAGATTGAGAGAATGCTCTACAAAGCAACTTATCATCACCGTTGTCAAAATTCATCATAAAGTTTTTAAAGTCCTCCAGATGATTATCTAGATCTTTGCTCCCATCATATTTTTCCATCTTAGTACTGTCAAACCTCTTTGGAAGGTTTCCGGACAGTATCTTGGAACACAATGGAGATTGTCTCCAATTCCGGCAATACTAAACACATTATCTTCATTAGGACTTGCAAAGATACCTGGTTCATCATGGAAAGCGAAAGGATCCATCAACTGCTAGTTTATATGTCCTCGGTCATGGCTGTGGCTATGAGATGACCATTTACCTAGATGTCTTTTCAACCTTCCATGGTTGTCCCTCTTTCTTGAATATTTTTTGACCAACTTTTGCTTCTTCGACCTGCTTTCATCACTGTTGGATGATAGGGACTCCTCAACTCCATCTTTATTTGAGGAGCTACTAGAGGATTCTGACTCCGAGCTCTCCACCGGTTTAGACCGGTGAGACTTCTTTGAGCTGGCATGAGTTTTTTTAGTACTCAAATCGGTCTTTGCTGATAGGTCATGCTCTCTTGGATTGTCAGTGTGGTGGACACCTGACACTTTTGATTTTTCTTTCAAGCCTAACTCCATCCTTTTAGTAGCCCTCAAGGCTTCTATCTCAGCTTTCAACATGTCTCGCTCTTCGATTATGTATTCATCGTTTTCTCCCACCACTTCTGCCAAAGTTGGTGGCACTGCCTGCTCGTCCGGATTCATCCGAACTGGTTTTTCTTGCTGGTTTTGAATGCTAGATTCAAGCACCTTCTCCTCCCACTGTGGTCGCCAATTTGGTGTGGATTATTTTTTACTCAGGGTAATTTTGTCAGATGTTTTGTGGTGTTTCAAGGGTATTAAATGTTTAAGTATTTTGTAGTGAGAAATTTGAGCTTCCTGGTTGTATTAAATGTTCATTACCCTCATTATTGAAAGTGGTTGGGTATTTATACCCTTAATTATGGGTCATATGGGCTTTCGGGTCAAACTTATGGAATCGGGTTGAGTTCAAAAATCCATTAGTTTATTAAGAAGATTATCAATTACCTTAGTCAAAAGGTTTTTAGTTATTAATACTTTTGTCTTGTCCGGATACTTTAGAGGGTGATTATTGTCCGGATTACCCATGTCTGGTTTCTATAGTGAGTGGTGAATATTTCGGGACTCATCATTTATATGCCTAACTTCTAATCTCAATGGTAAAATTCTTGAACCCATTCCTTTAATCAACTCTCTCAAACTAGCAAGATTCACCACATGTGAATGATATAATTTTTTGAGTTACAATGGTGGCTGTTTTGTAACCTCACTCTCAACGAGGTTGTCCATGTGTTCATGTCTTCTGTTTTGCTTGTCATTAGAGCTTAGACTACCAGTAGATTGAGTTTAGAAATAAACTTATAGTTTTCGTTCTCTTCCCATGACACCACTGATGAGACACAAAATGATGGTTAGTCATACTCATTGGTGATTGAATTCTAGAGAGAGAACGTAATAATAGGTTAGTCATAAGCTTTTATTGAATGAAATAATCTCTTATTTCTAGATAAGATAATAAAATATTTATATAGGTTTGATATATAAGTTCTTGTTTATATTAAATACGCGCTATGTTATTTACTTCCACAACTTGTTAAATATATCCCGTAGTAAAATACATTTTTACTAAAAGACAAAAAAGAGGTATAAATAGAGAAAATATTAAATGTGTCCCTTATTTAAAAAAACGAATCTCTCAAAACTTCTCAAGATGAACAACATGAAGAATACCTTTCACCCATCTTCATTTTTTCTTATGTGTAAGGTAAATGGACGTTCACTAAAAATTGATTATCTTCATTTAATGTTTATATCTTTATCGTAAATTCTTAATGGTTCAAATTAGTGTTATGAAGTTTTTTCAAAATTAAAAAATCTCGGTTTGTTATTGTTTAAGATTAAATTAGTTACATGTTATATAAAATTGTTAGTTAAACATGTATATTGAGTTTATAGACTTATTTTTTTGCTTTTGGTGTAAAATCAGAGGTTTATCACTAAAGATTCGTGATTTAGGATAATATTTTAGAGCTGGTATATTTTGGCTCGAAAAATTGTTGACACAAGATATAACATCATATGTCATCATTTAACTTATCTTGTCGACATGAGGCATTGATATTACTTGCCAATAACGACATATGATGTCGATATGTTGAGTCGATATTAGTACATGTTATTGGCTACTAATATCGATATGGTGTGTCGATTCTATATGCGAATGAATGTATGTTTCAGTTTTATTTCTTATTATATTTTAAAAACCTCACATTTTAAAAATGTTTCAAAACATTTAAAGGTCACAAAAAGTACCAAAGTACTTTTGAAATAGAAAAATAAATAAATATAAATCTTTATTAAAAACCTCACAACTCTTTTCACGTTTTCGAAATTCATACTCCAAACTTAAAAATCTAAAAACTCTCACGATATTAAGTTCTTTTATTCAAACATTTATGAAAATAAAGCTTTTATAGTTTATATATTTGAACCCTCTTATTCAAAATTAGTTTCTTGTGCACACACTAATTTCAAGTCATGAGGTTAAAATTAGATATTGTATATATAAGTTAGTTATTTGTTTGATTATTTGGCTTGGTTATCCGGTTGTTTATTTGGTTTGGTTATTTACTAAACATTTATCTTTAAATATTTGGTCTTGAGATGATGAGAGTCTCTATAAAGATCAACGACTTATCAAACTTCATACTCATACACATCTTCTACTTGTCGATAACAATATAATAATTATGATGATCATTGATTGTAAGTGTTTTTTGCTTATGAATATTTTTACAGTGTAAAATGGCTTAAGCCACACAAAACATACTCTTGTTTGGGTGTCCACTACTCTACTTATTACATTTTGGAGGATGCAGCATGTTTGAACGGTTTAGAAGATTCCTACTTGGAAATACTATAGTTCTCAAAATGAAAATTTTAAGTGAGGTTAGAGAGGAGAATCGATATTTTATTTTAAACTGCAACAAGGTTTCCCATACGTTGGGGTAAATTCTATATGGGGTGTAAAATAAGTTTTTCAATTGCAGTAATGTATCTTTATTGAAATAATGTAAATGAAACTACTAAAGAATATTTCTCTTAGTTTGTTTTCAGTTATTTCATTTTTGGAAGTGTTGTTAGGTTTTGAGATGTTATGTTTTGGATATTATATATTTTATATTTTAGGGTTTATTTCAATTGAATCGCAATGATATAACTTCTCTTAAAGATTTATATCATAAAGTGTAAAGGGATGTGTACACCACACTTATTGACAACAAGTGGAAATCGATTGTTAAAGTGTATTAGTTGTATTATGTACTATAGTTTTTCATTTTATGTATGGAACTGTCGTGTTCTATTGTAAATTTATTTACTTTTATATGTTCTAAAACTGTTGTATTTGTATTATTGTGTTGTTTTGATTTTAAAGTTAGATGATTCAATTTTAAACAATGTCATTAATAAAATTGACAATAAGCAACAAAAAATAATTTGGAAAGAGATATAGTTAAGTTACAACAAATTAAAGTTACAAAGTAAACGTTTTTGGTCATTGGTAATGTCTATCATTTATGGTATTGATTAATAGGACCCTCCATTTGAATATATTTGTCAATCTTATCAGATAATGGATTCATCAAGTCAAACTCTTTTATCCACAAAAGTGATACAAATTAAGATGAGTGAGGGGTGACGCTGAGTCCGGATGAATGAGAACTTATTATTTGAATACGAAAAATATTACAAAATGAAATACTTATATGAATATAATAGATAAGATAAATCATAATTTTTTTAATTTAATGAAATGATTCTCGTTCACGTAGATGATGTAAACCTCTTTTCTTTCTTTTTTATGTAGGAGAGGGTAAAACATCTTTTAGAGGTAAATAAGTTGACAAACTAATTAGAGAAAATATACAAACGATGTATTTAAACATGGTCGCAATGAAAAAACAAATATTGCGCACTTGAATCTAGTTTGAGGTAAAAAAATAATTATATTAAAGCAATCAAGCTTATCTATTTTGTAATCTATTTTTAACAAGTACCATAAAAAACTTCATACAAAATATATCCAATCAAATTTCCCGCAATAGTTATTTCCTCACATCGACCATGAATATTAACTATAGAAAAAATAGTGACTTATAGCCTTAAAGTCACAATATTATTAATACGTACATATGTTGCCTCAAGTATATACAAAATAATAAATTGGGGAAGACGGTCATGAAACAATAAATTTTTTTAACTTTTCGTTATTTGGGTTTCTTATGACTTTTATTTGTTTAGGTGACGTAATCTTTTTAATTGTTAATGTTCTCGCAGTTATTGCAAATGTTTTGGAGTTAGATGGCTTACGAGGGTGTGATTTTGCTACCGATTTGTTCGATGACTTGCTCAAATTATGGTTTCTCATGTTTCGTCGAACTAGTGTTAACATATTTTCTCCACGTACTTTTATCTTCGATGGTTCCTTAAGTGGAATAAATTGGGTTCTTCTGAGATCAAATAATTTAAGTGCATTATATAAAATATTAACTCTCTGTTATGGTTCATAATCATTGATTAATCTAACCATTTTCAAGATCTCTTTATTCACATTATCATCTTCGTCAAATTTTTATTTCGTAATGAAGTTTAAAGATTGCCACATATTGTCGATCATTGAATAATTCATAATCTGCCTATTTTTTAACATAATAGTTATCCCACATGCACGCGCCAACTCACGTGTTGATCTAATAATACTTTCTATTATACTTTATCGACATTATTTTAGCTAATTCTGAATATTTGTAATAGATTTTGTGGGATGTTTAGTTGACCACTTCTCTAAACTCTTTCAATATGATATTTTCGTATAAATTTTTAGAGATTTGATTACATTTATTTATTGATTCTTTTATTTTCGTGCGTTGGATATCGAGCAAAGTATCAAGCTTCGCTCAAAAAAATTCACATTTTGATTGGCTCGTCCGATAAACCACTTCAATGATGAATGAGTGCATTAAGTACTAATAATAGTATTGGGCTATGTTAACGCCAACATATTTGGATAAACTATACATGTCTTCTTCATTGTTGTTATATTTATCTTCAACTCGAAATTATGTTTTGGATACGCGACCAAAAATACAAAAAAAATTCATCGAAAAATATTCCTTTTCGAATACTTTCTTCTTACCCATTTGAATTATTATTTATAGGTCACTTGCATAACAAATTTCAGCATATATGTCAGCATAAACATTAGGTGATGCACGATCCATCACTAAAATATAATTGTCCAATGTTTCTACACCCATAACAATAAATACAATACAAAATGTTAAACATGTCGACGTAACCCCAACAATTTTAACACATTGTCATTTTTATATCTTGTAGTCTTATAGGTATTATCCATAATCAAAACTTATATGAATTTACTTAGAAGTTGATAGATGTCCGGTGTATAAAAGATAGATATGTGATTACTTGAGACCCTTTATTTTCATCAAATACTAATTAAACTAGTTGTTTTACTTCATTATACTTAATAAAAACTAATTGTGTAGGTGACCACATATATGCAACGTATGGTGTTTATGTTTTTTATTATAAATATTATGTATGTTGGATAGAACTCAAACTTCATGAGGATGACACCAACCATAGATAATTTCGTAACAATTTATTTCTCGTATTATTTCAACCTTCTTGCTCGAGTGCATCATTCTAAAATATTTTAAGGTTTATGATTCTTATTTATGCATATAACTGTTAGAGCCTATAATCCATTTTCAACTGTAACGAGACAAACCCTGACTGTAAAAGGACAAATACAGTTATTGGTCCCAATATTTCTTCCCTTAACATTAGGTTTTTAGGACGATCTAGATTTCACGGAAGCAACCATTAATCTTATAACTCTCGTGATATTCTCGTTATCGTAAAAACTCTTAGTTATTACATGCTTCAAACTTTTACATATATATTCTACCCCTTCTACTCATTCCAAGTTCATATTAAGGTAAAGCTGTGAATATGTGCGGAATATATTAATAAATAATTAGTTCTATATTTTTTGATTCCTTACAAAATTTAACAACCAAGGAAATAATATAAATTATGTCATAAACCATATTTAAAGTAATTTAAGAAATGTAAAACAAAATAGACGTATGGAGGCGATATTTGTACAAATAATCAACTTTATGCACCGATAATACTATTCTCATTTGTAGTTTATGTAATGAAAGTATTACGTGTTTGTTAGATTTATGATGAGTAGTATGGTAATGCAATTCATTAAAAGATAAAGATAAAATGACAATCTTCAATTAACATAACATTTTGAGCTTTAAAATGGACGTAGTTAATAAAATATATAAAGTATGTAACCTATAATTGTTATAATATTATTTGGATAAAATTTATAAATGGCTACAAAATCACAAAATACAAATTCAATTTGAGTATTAAAAACAACTTAACTTGAAATGACTATCTTATCCTAACCATTCTAATTAGTTTATATTTGATGTCACCCCTCTGAAATCTAATAAATACATGAGGTAAGATTTCTCAATCCAAACTACACTTTACATATTAGAAATAAAAAAAAATTAAATCTTAAATGTTTTTAGAAAATCATATACAATATCATAATAATAATAAATAATAAATAAATTCAAATTCAAATTAGGTTGTTGAATCACAAATATAGGTATATACTTCATTTTTTACAAATTTTATAGTTGATATCGAGTAAAAAAATTATACTAATGTTGGATTTTGAGTTTTCTCGTTGTTGACCGGATGCGTCGATATTTGTAATAATGTTGACGCATTTGATCAATATCAAGAAAACTTGTTTGTTATTTAATATTGGTCGGATGTGTCGACATCGTTATGAATGTCAACACATCTGGTCGATATTGA
This sequence comes from Limnanthes douglasii subsp. nivea, assembly GCA_036936605.1. Classification (NCBI taxonomy): domain Eukaryota; kingdom Viridiplantae; phylum Streptophyta; class Magnoliopsida; order Brassicales; family Limnanthaceae; genus Limnanthes; species Limnanthes douglasii. Next base: position 325,281,477 of record JAUPFV010000002.1, read on the forward strand.
TTGACATGTTTATAACCCAATATCAACTAATTTCATCGACATCGATTGACATGTGTGTCCACCAATATCAATGCATACGGTTGGCATTGATGCCAAACATGTCCCTCAATATAGGTCGGATGTAGTGATACTGGTAGATACACACGTCAACCGATGTCAACATAGTAAGTATTAGTTTTTATGTATATGAGATCCACACTTTACAGTCTAGTTTATGACGTAAATTATATTCTTATTGTAAAATTTTGTAAGTGATATAACAAAAAATATGAAGATATTTTGCATGTATTTGCTATTTTTACACGTTACGCTAAATTTGAACTTGAATAATGGGTAGAATGTATGAGTAGAAGTATGAATGCATGATATTTAAGAGTTTTTACGATGACATGAAGACCGAGGGAGATTCAAGATTAATATTTTGTAGTGAGAAATATAGACCGTATATAAAATAAACCAAGAAACCTAATTATAAAAAAAGAGTACGTTGGACAAAAAAATGTGATTGTCTTTTTAGGGCTTATGTAATTGCATGAGAAAATGGATTATAGAACTTAGAATTCGTATGCAAAAAAACATAATCATGATCCTACGACATTCTTAGAAGGATATCATAGAGCAAGAAGGTTGAAATTAACGAAGAATAAATCATTACAAACTATATTTACAATTGTTGCCCGTCGTTGGGAAGTTTTAGCTGGTTTAAAGAATACGAAACCCAATAACATACGTAATATTTATAATGCAAGACACAAACACCAAAAAAATGTACATGAAGTTAAACCATCTTCCTCCACTTATGATTTCTCTCGTTTATGAGGTAACATATATGAAAATAGATGGTCATTGTGGTTTTGAGCTATAAATCACTTTTTTTTAAGTTAAAGACATGATGGCATAATGAGAGAAACTTATTGGACTTGTAATTGTATAATTTTTTGTAAAATACTAATAACAACTAGATGAAGAACTGAAGAAGCTCAAATACATTGATATAATTATTGGCTGGAAGAACTAAATGCAAGTTCTCGATATTTGTTTTATCATTACGGTGGTATTTAAATGTATCATATGTATGCCTCTAAAATATATAAAGAATTTTTTGTTTTGCATTGCTGAGATGAACATGAATTGTTTCATTAACTTAATTATTTTTATGATTTCATCTTTTTATTCACTTAACATGTTATGATCTATTATTTTTATGATTTTAGCTTTCATTAATGTAATATTGTTTGTATTCAGTTAACAAGTTATGATCTATCCGAGCACACCGCTACTTCTCGTTTATATTAGTTGGAAATTTTGTTTGTAAAGAATATAGACTTTGGTGGATCAATACATTATTCGATAGGATTGATATATATATATATATATATATATATATATATATATATATGTGTGAAAATCTAGAGATTAATTAACCAAGAACATAGAGTGACAAACCTTTCAGAGGTCTACTTTGTAACTTTAGTTTATTGTTACTTTAATTTGTTGTATTAATATTTCTAAACTATGTTTTGTTTCTTACTGGTATTTCTAAACTAGTTACTTGTTGTTATTTCTATTAATGACATTATTTAAGTTTCAAACTTTTAAAATTAATAATAAAACAATATCAATCAACAATCCGATAGATTCATAACATAATGAAAACTAAAATAAATTGTAATAAAATATGTAGTTTAAGAACATAAATGAAAAATTATAGTATAAAATACAAACAATACAATACTTTATGAAGAATTATATCTTTTCATATCTTGTTATAGGAGTTAAATATCATCCACCATTTGTTCCAATGTTTTTCTACGAGGTGCATATCCACCTCTTCCATTATATTTTTTTATCGAATATATGAATGGATAAAATTATGTATGTTTCTTGCCTGCTACCATTTGGGAGGTTGTGAACCCAAAAAATTGTAACTGATTTCAAACATTTAAACTTGATAAAGACTTTTTTCGGTCCTCGTGCAAATACCATCATTAATTTACTGTATGTATGATGAATATCGTACATATAGTATATTTTCCATACTATTTTATTAAACAATATCATTATTTTCTCCATCCTCGTTTCCTTCATAATGTAGACAACTCTCAACAAGTAGTTATCTTCTTGGGGTGTACGTTTCATATAGTAGATATTGGAGATTTGGTTGTTATAAAGTTTCATTATGGATATATGAGATAGTCAACTGATTAATACATATAGAAAATAAGGGTAGAGTTGGGTCAATGAGATAGATAAAATTAGACAATTTCACCAATAATCTAAATTCACGTGTCTAAGTGAGATCATGCAAGTGATATCGACATGATTGGTCGATATTATTTGCATGCTAAAATAAGTGTTTGTAGCAAATATCGATGCACAAGGTTGGCAATAGTTCTACTTTTATATACTGATGTCGACCATATGTGTCGCGATTAGTTATTTGGAGTAACGCTTAGTTACCTGTAAAAATAAGGGTTTACCTAGAGTTTAGCACTAGTACCAAAATATTAGGTCGGCATCAGATGTTGGTGTGATGCATCAAATTTTGACCCCATCCATTTATATTTGGTATTTCTTTTCCTGCATAATAACCTATGTTGACCATCCCATTGATATTAGTTTTTATGTATGGTAAAATTTATATTAAAAAGTCGGTATAACAACTTTTGTCGGTGTATCCCATCAACACAATTTTCATGCAAAAAACAATTCAACTAAATGAAAAAACATAAACAATAATAACATAAAGTAAAATAAATAAGTTATATATAACATTTAAAACATTACATCTGAATACCTAACCAAAATATAACATCATAGTACCCAACTAAAATATTACATTTGAAAACTTAACCAAAATATAACATCTGAATACCTAACCCAAAATATTACACTCAAATACGTAAACAAAATATTATGTCAGAATACTATTTGTGAAAAAAGTTTTTTTACATCAAACAAAATCTTGTATCTAGCATGCAGTCCCATTTAAAATGATCAAATTTAGAACATTATAATTCTCAAAGAGGAATTTCATTAAACGTTTCCAACATGTAGTATCCCACAAAATAAAATAGATTTAAACGTGAATATGTAAACAAATTGGTGAATTAATACACAATAAACCCTAAACCCTAAACAAGTTGGTGATTTAAACGTGAATATGTAAACAATATGTAAACAAGTTGGTGATAAAATTACCCTTATTGGAGTATATTAGGCTATTTCATTATTTATGAACATATCATTCACTTTTTTGTTCTATTTTTTTTCATTCATTATTTTCACTCCCAATCTCATTCTCTCTCTAAGCATCAACTACTAGTACACTCTAGCCACCACCACACTTCCACTACCTCCACTTATTCTAGTGGTAAATAAGTCTGATGTACCCTCTCTAAAGGAAGTTTTTGTTCTTGATTTTTTTGTCTTTAATCTTTTTTTGTCTTGGTTTTATTGTTTAGTTTTTAGTTTATTAGTTAGATTTAAATTTATATTTGTTAGTATATGATTTAAAATTGTTTGTGGTTGTGAATTTGTATGGTTTATGAGATTTGGGGTTTGTTCTTGATTTTGGGGGTTTGAGGCTTTTGATAGAGGTTTTGCACCATTGGTACACCTGGTACACACTAATGGTCCGCAACCCATGCACCATCAGTGTGTAGCAAATTCATTGATGGTGCACATGCCAAGCACCATCCGTCCATTATCTTCCTACCTATTAAACGTTATTTTCCTACCATAACCTAATTTGATTACCTAACTTTGTTTAAATATATTTGATACAAAATTTAATTACTCATACTTAGTTCGTGTTTATTTATGTCAATGTTTATCCAACTTTTATTATTTATTGACTTAGGTTGTCCGATATATGGAAGTATCACCCACGCCCCGAGAGTTCTAGGCATAAGCGACTTGGGAAGAGTATTACCATTGTTAAGTTCGTTAAGACAGACAAGTATAAAGATATACATGAAAATTTTCACTGATCAAGTAGTGACATAAGATCCAATGAGCAAGAAAAGCATACCGAAAGATTGTTGTGGTGTATTTGTATCCATAATGGTACGTATAAACCTTTTACTAAAAATCTTGGAGAAGATGGTGATGCGAGGGGTGGATTATCTAGTCAACTTACACTAGAGGAATATCTTCATCATGCACCATCATCAGGTTATCGTCCCTCAATATTAGCTCATCATGCACCATAGTCTGATGTGCTTACCTGTGGTTGTAACTGTGGTGAAATAGATCAAGACTTAGTTGAGGAGGAGGACAATGTTTCAGCTCGAACAAAAGAATATATGAGAATATTTTATTCATTAGATCCAAACAAAATTCCATTGTTTCTTGGTTTTAAAGATCATGAAAAGTATAATACTTTCAATGTTATGTGAAGTTTATAATTATTAATGAAATGAAATCTATATTTTATTTTAAAAAAATCGTATTAAATATTTTCATGTACAACCTCGTAATTCACTTGGCATTGAGGCACATTACTCGGTGTTGTGCATGTATGACCTGAAAGTGTAGTTTCGAGTATAGAGGTTTATTGTGCGTACTCTATTTGGATCTCTCATTGGTCATGTAGGTAGAGATTACACTAGCCTAGTGGTGAACGAGGTATTCATTGAATATTGTCATCAAGAGACCAACACATTTTAGTTCAGCTTTGGGAGATGATGCTTATGCTAGATAACGTATATGCCATGACAGGCCTCACGGTTGTTGGTAGAATATTGGAAGTGGACATGCACATTACGAGAGAAGAGATGTATACTGAGTATGGTTGGTTGTTGGGGCTCATGGTTTATGAGATCCATGTGCGGTTGGAGTCTACACGAGAGGTGGGGTTTAGATTGAAATGGATTAGGGATCTATTTTTGGGGGATTGATATCTTCATTTGGACGATATAGAGATTATTCGCCAAGTATCATGTGCATACCTTATTTTTTTGGGTGCAAGATATTCACGGATACCATTTAGAAAAACATTAAGGCTGACTTTCTCCATGAGTTTGGAGGACATGAAAACTGGATTTTGGGATATAGTTTGGGGGAAAGTGCTTTGGCTATCCTTTATCGGGCTATGAGAGATATTTTAAAATATTCAAAGCGGAACCTGTATTTTTTTTTGTCATGCTAGATTTTTATATATACAACTACTTTTCATATTTAAAATCTTAACACAACCTATCTTATAGTGTTATGAGCCCGAACATTGTGAGTTGGTTGCCAAAAAGTTTGGTGGGCTCTAATGTCTTACCCAAATCCAGTGTTTGCGCCATTCTTATTGATTTGAATGAAAAAGAATGTATGCGTCCAAACTTATACTTATTATATTTTTATCAATATAGGGAACGGTTTACTAAAACAAGTTATAACATATTGTGTTGTTTTATTTTATAGATCATCTTTGAGCCGTACAAACACATGAGAGCTCAGTATCTCATACATTATATTCGTCTAATCGACTATCTGATTAGAATGATCCATGATTAACCATAACCTCTCATTTTACTTAAACCTACCTATGGAATGGGGATCAAACCCGTTATCTTTGGCATGAGACAATTTAAGAAGATTGAGATAATCACTTACTTTTCGACAATCATATGACAGTTTCTATTGCTATATATAAGAATATGATGATACGTATGTACATTGACTATATTTCTAAGTATGGATGATATGTTATTAACCCCGCCCGTGCGGAGTTTAGTGATGGTGAACTGATTGAGGTTGTTCATATGATGAAAATTCACACAAAAGATGATTTAGAAGGCATATCATTTCTCATTGGATCATTGTTCTTATTTTAAGATTTATGTTGCTGATGTTTGCTTGATTTTTATGTTTCTATATATACTATTATTTTTCATACAATGTTGTTTTGCATTATACTATGAATGCTTTTATTTCAAACTATGTTTTTATTTTCATACGATATTTGAAGGTTTTTTTTATCAATTCACAAATCATTTCATTTTATAACATTAATAATTATAAAAACATTTAGGTTGTGAATTCATTCAAAAAACAAACTATTTATGGTTTATTTTATCAACTTATATATCATCTTGTAATCCAAAATTGTTAGTGAAAAATTTAGGTTCTAAACTTGCACAGTAAAAAAAACTAAAAATAGTCTCCCAAAAATGTTATACAGATTGAATTTATAAACTATGCGCAATCGGTTCATAGGTATTGCGCCGATGGTTTGTAGTACTTTGCACCAATGGTACTCATATACAATATTGGTTTACTATTACCAATGGTGCAAATATCACCATCAGAGAATGTATATTGTACTGATGGTGCAACGTACCATGCACCGATGGTGCATGAGTACTGCACTGGCCGTGTTTTTGGATAATAATTGGCACAAAATTTGTATAATTTTCCGCATATTTTATTATCATTATTTTTTTTAGTTTCTCACCAACAATAAGTGCCGCCTAAATGTTACCCGTCAACTTTATCATTCACTTATCTATATATAGGTCCTGAATAATATAACTATGTACACACAACTTCACCTACTAAAATATATCTTTTAATCGGACTCATAATTTGATATAGAATAGCCTCTCAATGAAAACAAGTATATGCTACAAGCCACCAAGTATGTGAAGAGAAAAATGTATGATGAGGATACTCATGGGTTCTTTAATGAAGTGTTATGTATAGTGGACTACATGTATGGGTACATGTACGAGCATAAAAGAGCAAATATTTTTCGTGTCCACGTAGTCATGAAGAAGTCTATACCAAGTACAGTTATCTAAAATGAGAACCAATGTTTGGGTGTTTGACCTCACATTAACTTATTTTCTGACAAAAGGTATGTTACGTTATATGGTGGAATAAATCGTTAAAAACCCATATGGAAAGACGAGTTGCACTTTTAACGAAGAATATGACTTTAACTAACATTATGAGCGTTGTTATAGTTCATGTTAAATGTTGTTTTATGTTCATTTAAGTATTTTAAGTTATTGTATTAGTTTTATTTTAGTTAGATATTTTATATGTATTTTATGTTCTTTAGTTCATGTTTAAATCATGTGTAGTTTTATGTATAATGTATTTATCAGGTTAAAATATTTGGAATTAGATCAAGATATTCTGGTTTGTGACCTCCTACACAATGTCAGGAAAGAGATGCGTTGGATGTTTGGTTTGGCGATAAATGATTCCAATAAATAACATATACTTAAGGAGATCGAGTTAGACCTCGTTGATAGTAGGGTGGTACAAGTGCATGCAGATGCGTAACTTTTAGAAATGTATTTGAAAGGATATGATTATTCCTAAAGTGTTGTTAATTGTATCACATATTTTTGTTTAATATATTTGCTTCTGATTTTCATTTTATGTGTAATGTATTTTCTTCCAATGTATTTTAATTTTATGTTAAACTTTATTGAGTTAGATTTGATGTTTTCAAACATTTAACACAATAACATAAAACAAATACACTAAATAAATAAGTCTTCATTACATTATTACACGAATTCACCTAAATTGGTCAAATGGGGGTTGATGATGGCAGACTTTGAAATTTGAAGATATTTATATCGTTTACATCGAGTTATAATCAATAATTACCAAGCTGATGTTTTTAGGCTACGTAATCGTAGACATGTAGGATGTATCCATGTGTATTGTGAGTCATTATCAATGACGACGACTAATTATTACAAAACAAAACTTAAAATGTACAATTCAATACTCACATGGACGAAATGGTTGTAACTATAATTCATTGACCCCAATACGTTTTATCTCGTTTAGTGGACGATGCAACAATAGATCATTTATGTTTGGCATGTGGGCGACCATAATGTTTCTATTTCTCTAAAGGCTCTAAAAGGTTAGATGTTTCTGGATGAACTACTTCAAACTATTTCTTATAAATATGTTATATACGTCTTTCATCGTTGGTTTGCATGACATGTATTACAAGTTTACCTATTTTTTATTTAAATAGCTCGGTTAAATTTGTTTGTATCATTATATCTATCCTCTTCCAATGATTACTAAAAGATCCAAAAGATATAGTTGTACCTTTAGAGAGTCATTTATGAATCTGGGACAACATGGGGTATCGTCATCAGATCGTATCACACAAGTGAAAATTTTATCCACCATCTTAATTTCAATCGCCATCTCATGATATTTAGCACCATCTAATTCAATAAAAAAGGGTTATAAAGCAGTGTTTGAGACGTTACCTCTGAGTTTGTCGAACACCTTGTCTCGAAATTTATGTTGTACTATAAATCGACTCTTTTAAAATGATTTTTTAATTGCTTTATGTTGCATTTGACCAAAAAATGCACTTTACCCCAAATAACTTGAAGTTAAGCTTGCTCGTACCTATAAAACACTTTAGGTTATATGAGCATTTTACCTAATTAGTGGTCGCGTATTTAAAATGCATGGATTTTTTTATTTTTCTAAACCAAAAGCTTATCAAGATAAATAAATTAGCAAGAGTTTTCGGTGTATTTGGTTGCTTAAGATTTTTTTTTCATAGTTATGCTGCATCTCAATCTGAGCGTTCTTATATTGACGTTCTGACTATGAGTACACTATGTTTTTTAATGCAGACAAAAAATCCTCATGATTTGTTTCTCATTCATATACTTCTTTGTATTTGTTGAACATTCATGCTAATGTGTCATCAACAACACATGTGCGTTGTTTTTGGAATATTTGTTCTCGAGATTGCATTGATGCTAAGTCTCTATTTGTCAAAACCATGGGCGATTCTTTAATGTAGTTGAATACAATCAATGATTCCGAACAGTATAACACCCATTTGAATTTTTTTTTACTTTATCCTTGTACATAAACGCAAATCCAACGTAATAAGTCAAACCAGTAGATATTACTCCGACGATCTCAAAGAACGACATCATGTACCTTATTATCTTGTAAGTGTTATCTGTCATTAACACAATTCAAAATGTCTGTAACAAGTCCATACTAACTGAATATGCAAAGAAAATATCAGTAATAATATAATTTTCATCTTTGTTAGATTTATGTTATTTGAAAATAATGATATTTTTTTAGTTCACCTCAGAGGTATTGCGATTGTGATCGACCGACTTTCTCTAAAATCCGTTTTTATATCGAACGTTGTATAAAGTGCACATGGACGACACACTTTCTTCGTTCAACTTTTTTACTTTGTTCAAATATCTCTATGACAAGTTCTCATGAACGTAGAACATTTTTACAAATTCCAACTCTTCTTTAGTCAAACGTCCTGCGTATAGATGATCATTTAAGTCTATAGAATTTGGATGGTTGTGAACCCCGCATATAACCTATAATAACCACTGGTTTGAAGTTATCATGGTACTCTTAAGCTTGAAACAATAACCACATTGTTTTCATATGATCGACTTTCTCTGAAGATCTTTTACAAGTATCATTCGATTATACCGTCTGATATGTCGCATTCATATTTGAGATTTTTTTACACTATTCAGAGTATCACGATATTTGATGTTGATAAACAATCCGTTTTATTTTCTGATATTCTTAACCCGCTCAACAAATCCATCTCACGTATAATATTGTGTTGTGAAAAAAGTACGAGTAAAATCAATAGTAAAATCAATAGTAAAATCTTTTACATATCTATCTATAACATTCTCATCATGCAATTCCAAAATATATAGAATGAAAATAACTATAAAAAAACAATAACCAACGACTAAAAAAAACTGCATTCAAACTGATGGTACAAAAAGCGAGAACCTGTAATACAAGGAGTTCAAATCGATTGTGCCGGAGGTTCGAACCAATGGCATCATGCGTTCCAATTTGTGGTAGCAAAAGTTTGAATGATTCATCGAACCAGTGGTATCCACCGGTTAACGGTTACGCATCATTGGTTTACTCCAGCAGAACCGGTGGTGCGTAGCTGTTTTTAATAACTCGAAATTTATAAAAAAAATAATCTAAAATGGTGGTTTATTTTTTTTAATGATTTTAACTTCTATAACGGCATATCTATTTTCTGACTTTATATCTCCCTATATACATATATTTTGAGTAACCTATTCTTTTTTGGGGAAAGTGATTTAGAAAAAAAAAACTTTATAATGGTCGAGAATATGTCAAAGTAATTTTTTATTAACAAAAACTTTTTAATTAAATTGATAAGTGAATGTATGTTAAAAAATTAACCTTTAATAAATATTAATTTTCGGATGGAATTCAATTAGATATGGAACAAAATAGTTTGACCCATGTAGTAATATTTATCTATCTTCAGTGTATTTCAACATACAAATAAAACTGAAACCGATGCAATGTGACCTCATGTAGACTTTTCCCATACAATTTGTTACAGTTAAACGCCGGTCCAAATCCCGATTACAGTCCTAATAGTCAGTTTCCATAATAAAAAAAAAGAATGTTGTTTATATCTAAATATCAATTCTCAGATCCAATTTTTTCCTCGCTCTCTACAAACCCGAATTCCAAGTTCGAATTCAACTGAACTAAAAGTTTGAAATATAATCCCCAAAAGGTCCCTAAGGATGTGTCTCCTCCTCCACCAGCTTGCCATAGCTTTACCTGACATTCGTTGTGGGGCTGGGTCACAGTGAGGGACAGAAGTGAAAAAAAGGCCTATTTAATAAGAAAAATATTGAGCTGTGGTCCATTTATTTTTTCCTTTTCCTTGGTCTTTTTGCATAATTTGTTTTGGTGGGACTTATTTCGCCCATTTCTAATACTATCTCATATATGGACCACACAACCCATCACCATCTTTGCCTCTTTCAATTTAGTACAAGCTTTAAATTCAATTTTGTAATATGGTGAACTTGCACAAAACTTGAATACCAATTTATATAATTAGGACTTTATATATTTTGTGTTTGTTATGGCTTATAGAGTACAGGTTACAGCTTGCAGAAGTAGATTTTGGAAGTTTTTAATAAATACGAGAGAGGTGAAAAGAGACAGGATCTGATGTGCAATAATTGCCATGAAATAGAAATATGATAGTAGCTTAGCTTGTTACTTTTCTTTTTTCTATTTCTAAACTACCATTGTACTTTGTTTATGTTTTTGGGTCCAAAGATTTTATACTTATAAGATTATATATTCTAGAGCTACACAAAACACAAGGTTAAAGTACCCACTTTAACAGTCTTTTAGTCTGGAGTCCTCGTTAAATACAAAATTAAATAGATATTAAATTTGGTTTTACAAATATTTGGAACATGGTTCGAGATCCAATAATAATGGATCCAAAATAAGCTAGACCAGTTTTATGGTTGAATTTTTTTAGTGGATAAATTAGCATCTATATTTTCTTACATATCATGATATGTTCCTATCATGATATGTTTCTACGACTTTTGGATATTAACGGGCGATTTCATATGCAGGTATTTATATTCGATTTTTTTTATCCAACCCTCGTACTGTTTGTGTGCCACATGGGAAATAATAGATTGTGCCGTAAAGCGTGTTCGACATAGGCATCGCATGGGCGCAATAGTTAAGTCTATAACAGATGGTATCAGAGCCGAAATTCGTCTCCAAGAGAGAGCTATGTTGAAGCCAAGCGTAACGACCCGATGAATGAGCCTAACCTGTAAGGTCGGCTCCCATGTAAGACCCAAGAGAGGCATGTATGGAGACCGAGATGTGCGAGGACGACTCTTCATCGTGGGGCCTAACAAATTAGCGAATGTGTGCAGAGATACCTACTACCCTGTAAGGCCCGAGAGAGAGGCATGTGGAGTAAGCGCGGAGTGCGCAAGGTGACTCGAGTTAGGTTGTGGGGGCAAGGCGTAAGGCCAGGAGCGGATGATCACCGGACAAACAAGCGTGACGCAAGCATTATCGGATGGAGGAGAAGTACGCCAACGTAGGAGCTTCCCAAGCAGGTCAGGTGGGGACTAGCAACTTAGAAGTCTCGTCCCAGAGTATGGGCGAAGCAACAAGACTTGGTCGTGGTCATCCAGATCCAGTCGGGATGATCATGGCGAGGACGCTCACGAATTGGGTGTGGTAGAGTGTCACATTCCGACTTTCCCAGTGAACAAGCTAGCATCTACCTCTCCATGCAGATCATGATATGATCCTACGACCTGCTGATACTAACAGACGTCTTCATATGTGGGTACTTATACTCGATCCCTCTTATCCAACTCGCATACTACTTGTATGCCCTATGGGAAAGGTTGGCTTGTGGTGTAAAGCGTGCTCGACATATGCACCACATGGACACAATAACTAAGCCCATGACACTAGAATAAAATAGGATAGAAATAACGTAAAAGAAAAATAGTTGAACACTCATAGATTATATTAGTAAGCCTCAGTTAATCAACATAAACATGAAAAATAAAATAAGTCCATTGTGACACGACTATTGTGTAAACCACAAGAATGAGGACAACTTTAGACAAGAAAAGTAAGTTAGAAAAGAAATAAAAATTACGTTGGTCAATCAATTTTGGTATTAAAAAATTTGAACCGAAGATCATAAATATACGATGCGAAACGCAGAGATGAGGGGAGTACAAAAAATTGTACTCCTCTCATTCTAGACGCATGAACACCAAAAATAAAGGATGCAAAAGGGAGGCCGGTTCGACGCCTCTTTAATTTAAAAAGGTCAATTTATGTGATTTAATGTGAACACGAGCTCGGAAGTGATTGGAATCCAAATATATTGAGTGAAACAAAAATCTTAGAGAATATGATTGATAAATTCAGCACATAAATTACATGACATACATTCCGGAGGGAGATTAGTCCTCAGCTTATAAATAGAGAAATTACAAGATATATTGCACTTATGTAATTGTAACCCAACCCATCCAACATAAAAGGTAGACATACGAATCAAATTGTATATGTCTTTGATTATAAAGTTTGTATTTCCATTTTTGGCAGTTCAACAATGGACGTAGATTTAGTCAATGCTATAATGAGGGAGATATAGATAATGAGGTTGTTAATCTCTTGAACGTTGCGATGATTTCTTACACTTGTAAACCATATTTTGGGCCGACCAATTCTAGGGTTTATCCCTTAATGTCGAAAATTTTGAGATTGTCGTCAAACCTTGAATCATGAATAATACCTTGTTATAATGGGTTGCTATAGACGCAACGAGCAGCCACATGTCGAACCAGTAGGAGTTTATCTCCCCATTACCGGTCATCAACATGTACATTTTGCTAGCCAGATGTCTAACATATAAAATTATCTTCTGGATTCATGATGAAGATGAGCCAAGATTTAAAGACCACAGTTTTTATTTTTAATATTTTCGACATTAATCTAATCAAACCATATTTAGTTATTATTTCTACTAACTAAGGAACACATACGTTTTAGGACAACCGCATGATTTCCGTTTTTCCGATTCACGATCCCAATATCATCTTCCCTCGTAAAAAATGTTACATTAGACCAAGTCACCTAGTCCATGGAGCCTTCATATATGACATGACTAGAAAAACCCCGAAGGGATTAAGATAACTATAAGAGAACCCTAAAAGAGAGGATGAAGATTGAGAACCAATATATATATATATATATATATATATATATATATATATCCTACAAAGTGGAATGATTTGATGAGTTTGAGTCTACCCGTATAAAAAAGGTATTTATAGGTCGATAATCCAATACGAGTAGTTATATTTTCTAGGATATGCCAACAGCCATTGTAGGAAAATAGACTTGTAAGTAGCAAGACATCCTCAAATATTTTACTGCAAAAGAGCCAACATTGTAACCTATGATGTTGATCAAACATTGATGAATGATGGGGTTCACTCGATAGAGTAAAATTTGACTTTTAGCAGGGCTGACTTGGAGACCCAGAAGATCAAATAACTCATAAAGACCTATTTTGATGAGATTGTGAGAGTAATCACCATGATAAAAAATTATTAGATCATCAGTAAAATAGAGGTTAACTATTTTGAGCTTTTGAAATTTACAATGGAAGTTGAAATTCATGTTATTGCTTTTATCTTTAAGGATACTACACAAGAATTGCATAGCATGGATGATCAGAAAACAGAAAAGAAGATCACATTGTTTGAGCCCCTTTATACCTTAGAAATTACCTTTAAAATCACAGTTAATGTTAACATTACACGAGGGGGTGCATGGATTACCCAATATATTGTCAACCCCGGGAATTTCATGATGGAAAATGATGTCCATGATAAGATTCCAACAAACACTGTAAAAAAAAAATCAAAACATAGACTTTTAGAATGATATTCTGCCTTTTATGTTTGTTTGGTAACCGTTGAAGAATTCTCTAAAGAGAAGATTGTTTCCTGAAATGCTACACTTTAAGATGAAATCTAATTGAGATTTATCTATCATATAAGAAAAAACGTCATGATTTGGTTAGTCGTAATATTGGATATAATCTTGTATACAATATTAAAATTAAGTAATTGGTCTGAAATCGGAAATATAAAAAAGGTTATTTTTGGGAACGAGAACGATAGAAGTGGAATTCAAAGAAGGTTACAATATGTACACAAGAATATAAAATTTATCGACTTACAAAAATGAGAAACCCTAACAAAGACTCATGCACCATGACTATGTTTGGAAAATTATAAAGAACTCCAGACAAAGAACATAAATGTTCAACAAAAAATAATTATTGGGATGTTGAAACTTACCCATCAATAGAAAAAACATTGAATACAAAATGTATTTCATTAAAAACACAAAGATCTATCCAAAAAAACAAAAGAGTACTTATAAAAACAATAGATTTTTAAATACAAAAGGTAAAACAATACCCTAAAAAATAAATATAACATAAGCGAAAAGTTAAAAATAAACATCATTTCCAGATGGAGTAATATGTTTAGTTGGAACGTTATTCGTTTTTTGAACTGTAGTTCTTTCTATACCCATAACCACGGCATCAATGATATGATCTATATTAGTTACATCCATGTTTTCATCAAAATTACTCTAGTCCATGCCATGTGGTCTTGCAACCTTAATGAAAAAATACCAAAAGTTACCCAGATCAAGGTCAGAATGTTCAACATGAAAATCCAGAACCAGAGTTTCTTTAGTTGCGTCATGATAAGTGTAAATTATTGTTTGTTGATAGGAAGTATGATTGTTTGTCCACGACTAACGTTCAATAATTAAATGATTTAAAATATAGTGATAGTGTGACGACATAACATCAAGCTTCCCATATAGATTTGATCTTGTGACCTTATCTTTAGCATTGGTAACAATAATTTATTGGTCAATCAAAGACAAAAATTCTCCAAACATCATGGGCAGACTCTGATGCAATTATTTTTTATTATGCATACCTAAAACATTACTCTCAATACAAGTCATTCATCTAAAAGACTTACCAAGTATAAAAATCGTTGAAATTTTCTCATTAGCATGCACTAATGTACTACTCAATTGAGAATTGATAGAAGATTCATTCTTCAATACTTCAGCTTGAGATTGTAATCAGAGGTTTAGCAGTTTTTTATCTTCTTGGAAAGCTTTAAGATCATGCTTTTATTGTTGCTTAGTTTTAAGATTCTTATCAAGAGTAACCTTAACATCAAAAGTTCCTTCCACGAGTTCATCAATACCATCAAGAAGGGCTTGAAGGTCAGATACATGAGCTTAAGGATGAATATTAGCTTGATGGATCATGGTTAATCCATTAAGAATGATTTGAAACAAACATACAAAATATAAAATAATATTTTAACAAAAAAACAAGTTATGTAACAATATAAGATAATAAATAAATAAATGTAGGCGTACCTCAAACCGAAGCTCAACTGCCTCTAATCAATTTCTAATAGAGATAAATGAATGGAGAGAGTCCTATGACAGGCCAACACACCAATCGAGTAAAAATCTCAAGAATTTATCCCAACAAAAACATTGAGATAGATAAGGCGACAATATTTACTAAGAATTACCTTAAGAGGACAAGTTGGCATTCAGTTTAACAGTAGCATTTAAAATATCCAAATATATGACTGAGATGGGTAAAAAATCAGAGATAATAGGGGAATGCATCATTAGTAGCCTAAGAATAATTTTTATCATCAATAATATAGGGCATGAGCAGAACATATTCAACCACATTCAAAAAAAATTCATCATGAAAGACTATGCTATTGTATCTTGAAAATAATTGATGGCAGCCTTGGGGGTAACAACCATATTTTCTTCCAAACTTAATCATCGATCAACAACAACTAAGTTGATGGTTAATTCAGTAGGAACAATAACCAATACATCACATGTTTTAGATACTTCAGCCTCATTTTCTTTCAGAACTAGAAAATAAAGTTCTGTGTCTAAACATTTTGAACCTATAAGAATATTGTTCTTTCCTTTTTTTCATGACAAAGCTGAAGAAACTCCTTGTGCTCTTTATGAAGGATCGTTTGATATTCACTAATGACCTTGGTCAGTATAGACCAAAATCACGCCTCAGAATGGAACTAACCAAGGCTTCTACATCCCCTTCAAAATAAAGAATAATTGAATATAACAGATTATGGGACAATAAAACATGAATAGATTCATTGACAGAACTGGCCGTCATGATATGCTCTATAATAAAATGAAAGTGGGGAGTTGAAACAACTATAGATACTTATGGAGTACTTTGTTGCTCGGTTACATGAGTTAAAGGTACATCATATTCACTATCATTATTTGATCTATTAGTACTAGTAATATTGGGGGAAATATTACCCTTGGCAGACATCTTTTGCCACTTATGAGCTATTTGATCATTTTTTTATTAGTGTTTTTGAAACCACCATAAAAAAAATTCTTTGTTTTTTTAAGGACATGGGTGCTCTCTACAGTTCCCCGGCAAGCCTCTAAAGCATTAATTTAGGACTTTGAAGAAGCTAAAGACATCTTATTCAAGCTGTGGTCCTTGGCATTGCTGCAAAGATCCGTGGTCGAATATTTGTCAATCACTTTGTCATAAGCATGCCTCTTCCCCACATCAATTTTTTTTGGGATTGTTTCACAACTTCATTATTTGAATGAGAATCCTGATATGTAGTATCATCATTGGTGGGAGGACATACGAAGAGCTCTTGTAGCATAACAACGCTAGACCATAACTTAATATAAACAAAATGTTCATGCAACATTATATCGGTGTAAGAGTTAGAATAATTGACAGCTTCGTCCATTAAAATATTGTACTTCTCATGAACATATTCCAACGTTTTATTGATAAACTTATGCTTATGAGGCCAACTTTGACTAATTTAGAGTTTTGCATACTCATACATAGTCTCTCATACTATAGGCAAAAATGAACTTATATTTCAATATTTGTTTGGGATTGGGAATGTCAGTAATAGTCTTGGCAAATGACTACATCAAAAAATGAATAATGCACTAATTTTACTAATAAGGACATAAAACGTCAAGATTATTATGGGGTTTAATTGATATTAGAGAAACGCATAAGGGCCTATTTGTAAATATTGGGAAAAATAAAAAACAAGTGTATTTAGGAGGGCCAATATGTAATTAATTAAATATAGCATGTGTCAGTGGAGCCCACCACTGATCCTATATAAGGAAAGATCATCTTTTTGGGAAAATGGTACTTACGAAAGATTGGTACTTTGATTTGACTACTTTCTCTCTCTATAACTTTACATTTATTTCTCTATCACAATTCCACTACTAGATTTGTTCAATATTCAGCCCCAAATATTTCTAGAACCATCAGTTACAACCATATATCTTGTGAGCAATAAGGAACTCAGTCAATGAGAAAGGTTAGTTAGTAACAAAAAGATAACAAACATGCGTAAGTTCAAAAAAATTGGAACAAGTTGATTTGGACACATATGCATCTCCTGGAAGAATTCAACAAGGTGTGAAGCAAAGGGGAACCAAAGCTTATGGTCAAGTTTGTAGTTGAAGAAAACCACTTCATTATCACATACATCAAACATATTTTCCCTATTTATAGGAAACCTAACTATAAGATTTTTAGGAATATCCCAATCATTAAGCTCTTATCACACGTATCAGTTATAAGGTATCAATATAAATTATCTCCAACAATCTCTTTTTAAAGTTTGCTCAAAGTTGCATGGCTCGCGACCAGAGGATCCCGGTGAGTTGAAGAGTCACATGGGGGACCAATTTTTGAAGAATTATTTAACCCTCGAAGATAAGAAAAGTCAAGATGATGAGAAACATGAACAACAATAGTTTACAACTTTTTCATTATTTTGCTTTTCTCATCTAAGGTCGAGATTATATCATACGAGAAGTTTCAGAAACTTCCTCTGCACCAGAAGAACCAACCTCGTCGAAATAACTAATATGATCATTATGCCTATAAAAAAGACCGTTGTCTTCTCCCATTCTTCCCGCTTCGTAATTAAAATGAATAATTTGAAAACAAACTCTTAACAAACTCAAGAAGATTGAAGACTGAAAAAGAAAAGAAAAAAACTTTAAATTGAGGAAAGAGAAAAAATAAGGAATGAGGAAGGTATTCAGTATTGATAGACAAATATATAACTGAATTGAAACTATAGATTTTTTTTTTAAATTTATGGTCGTGATTAATCTGCAGAGTGAATGGTCTAGATCTAAAGAAGAATGGAGGGCCAATATCATAAAAATTAAAGAAGGCGCACACACAAGCTTAAAATAAGCAATTTTGCAAAATGTGCAATCCATCTAACAAGTACCTGCATGATCAACCTAAAAATAAAAAACAGACCTTTGAACTTCAAAAATCAAACCAATTGCAAATAAAAATAAATTCAAATTTCATATATACACAAAATGCATTTCCTAGAGATACCCGAGAAATATGTAATTATCTACATGTTTAACCATTTACCTCTATCTTCAACAAGAACGAGGGGACTACTTAAGAAATCAAAACCAAATAAACAAAATAAATCCTTAGGCAAAAAAATAAAATATTAAAATAGGTTTACTCATTTCCTCATCATTCATCAAAGGGTTTGGGGCTATTAGAATACCTTCATAGCAAGTTGAGCCAAATAATTTTTTTAACCAACACAGAGATTTAAGAAATAGCAAAACTTCAAAAAAAACATGAAAGTCAATACTTTATCCTTCACCAAGAACTAGACGACTTACTCAACTATGGTCAACAGATTATTAAAGCTTATCTAAAATAAATTTAAATCTAAAAGCCAAAATTTCAACCAAACATGCAAGATCCAAGACAGTCTTCTAGTAAATCTAGTAAATGCCAAAACGTGTATCAAAAGAAACAGTTGATGCTTCAACTAATCCAACCGATGCTTTGACCAATATCAAAATCACTTCGAACAGAGTTGAACTAGTTATACCTTGTTACACACACAGACTATGAGACTACGGATAAATGTGTAAAATTTAGGGACTATGAGACTACAGATAAAGGTGTAAAATTTAGGGACTATGAGACTACAGATAAAGGTGTAAAATTCAGTCATGAATACATTAACCATCATCAATTTAAAACATTAAAACTCGAAAGACTCAATCAAAAATAAAATACAATACAAAATCTAAATAATTAGAAACAAATAAGGCATGGTCTCGATAACATCCGACACATATTAATTATAACACTGGATGCTATTAATAAAGGTGTAACAAATATTAATAATACTTATAGTTCATTTAAGTGTAATACTCGTAACTCAACTTTTATTTTCAAACATATTTATTTATTCTAAATTTATTACCACACTTTTTCTAGTGATTCGGAAATATTAAACAAAATTAATTTTATGAAATTTAGTATAAAAAATGTTTGATTAAACTCAAACTTGCATATTAAAATATTCGTGATTTATTTTAAATTGTTTAAAATATTATATTTTATTTATTTTATTTATAAATTTATATAATAAATTTTAAATGATTTTTTTATTATGAAATATGATTAAACTATATTCACGGTTAGTTCCTATTTATTTTATAAAAAAATGTGTTAAATTAGTTTAAAATTAACATATTAGGTTCAACATTAAAATTAGAGCGCATATTAAATTTAGAATCAAATAAAATATAAATATTAAAATCTAAAAATAATTGTATAATAATATAGAACAAATATTAAAAATAAAAATAATTCTTTTACATACATTAAAGAAGATATAAGTTGTCAACCCGAAACAAATTTATAAACAAGGGAGTAAACTCTTTTCCAAATTGTGTAGTGTGTAACTTCTACCTCAAATCCATTAATTTTTAATTTTTATTTTTTAATAAAAAAATACATTTATTTCTAAAATTGAATCTTACAATATAATATGAACTAAAAAAGTAATTAGCCCAATTTGACAATTTAAAAATTGAAACCAAAATTTCCCTTCAAAACAATAAAACAGAGAGTTTGAAAATTTTCCAACGATAACTTCATCTTCCTCAATTTTTGAACATAGCCTCCAACTTCCTCTTCAAATTGATATTTCGAGCATTACCAGCCTCCCTTCCATCTTTTGTCCCTTCCATCATTTTTACAGTTTCGAACGAATCAGTCAACACAAAACGATCTCCTTTCCGGCATTAAAAACCAACCAACAACAGTATCCAAGTTAATTTGATAGTCTAAGGTAGCCTAGCCCAAGACTTTCAAGGGAAACAATCGCAATAAGATTTGAAAGATCATTAAACTGATTAAAGGTATGCTTCTGCTTACACTTTAGGGTCCATTTCGCAAGCCAATCAACAACTTGGTTCTGGACCCTGGAAATGTGCTTAAGATTCATGTTGTACCTAATAAGCTTTCTACAGGCACTTAAGTTTGTATCTTCAAAACCAGTTTCAGGGTTCCTGGCCAGTTGACTGATGAGAATCAGCGAATCAGATTCTATGTCTACGTCAGTTCAATTATTCTTGTAACAGATGATTAATCCTTCCAGCAGTGCTTTCGTCTCAGCAAGAATAGGAGAAGACTTTCCGAATAACATCCTGGTTGCTTGAACAATTTCGCCGGAGCTGTTTCTGATCAGGAGACCACCACATGATTCTCCATTTCTAGCACAGGCTCCGTTCACGTTCATCTTGAGTTTGGTATTCAATGGAGGAAACCATCTGAGGTACACTAGCTTCTTATATCTTTCAATTGTTGAGCAGCCAAGAGAAATTCCTGCATTAATAAACATCCATACCTTTAATGATGGTTATGATTAATTCAATAGCATTTTTAGTACTAAACTAAGCCTTTTAAACTTAATAGCATTTTTGGCTTTCCAAATCACCCATCATATAGCCTGATGAATTAGATAAGTAACGTGAATTTTTTTGTTCGAAAACCAGAACCAGCATCTAAGAATGTGAGTTAGCACCATGTAACGATTGATTTTAATTTTGAAAAGGCATCCAAACCAGTTCCATATCTGCCAGGCAAAGTTACAGCTGACAAACAAGTGATTCTTATATTCACAATTGTTACAAAACATACACTTAGAGGCTAAGTTAAGATGTCTCTTCATCATAATTGAATCTAACAATATAAAGTTGTGAATAAGCTTCCAAGTAATGAAAGAAAACTTCATGGGAATGTTTGGATTCCAAATTTTCTTGAACAAGCTTGAATGGGCATGTTTGATTCTCAGGCTGTTCCAAGTCAATTTCATGTTGAAGTTCCTATCCTTAAAGTGATTCCAGCACAGAGTGTCCTCAGTGCCAGAGCATACTTTGAGAGTGTTGATAATGTCAAGTCTTTTCTTAGATAAGAGTCCCTGCATTTCATTAAAGTCCCAAGCATTATTCCTCCAAAATGTTTTAACTTTTGCTTCCAGATACCAACTCATATTGTTTTCACTTGCAATTGATGGCAGATTATGCCAAGAATCCTTCCAAAAGTCTATCTCTCCTCTGCCCAGAATCCAGGCAATGTTCTTTTCAGCTTGTTCTCTGATGTTAATCAACATGTTCCAAACTAAGGATCCTCTTCTGTTAGTAACATATAAAGGATGTCCACTTTTACTGTAAATGTTATTCATAATATTGGACCTGAAGCAATTATTTTTTCAAAAATTAAACCATAGCTTTTATGAAAAAGATTGCTAAATATCATCGAGCTTTCTGATATTCAGTCATCCTTTTCCAAATGGTTTACAAAAAAAAAAGGACCAAGTAGACCAATGAATAGAATTCATATTGTACTTTGTTCTCCATAAAAATATGTTTAATGTTATCTCAATTTTTTGATAACGTTCTTAGGGATAACACAGTTTTGCATCTAATGATACGTAACAGGGAGAAGAACATTAATTATTAACGACAACCTGCCTCCATATGAAAGGTATTGACTGTCCCATTCAGTCATTCTATCATTTATCTTATTCTGAATAGGAGTGAAGATCTTCCCTTTGTTGTTGTTTGAGATAATAACTCCCAAATGAGAAGTTGGCATAAAGTCTACTTCAAAACCAGTTTGCAACTTCAAGCTTTGTATTCTTGAGTGATGAGATTTTGATGAAATTATCAGCTTAATTTTCTGCTTGTTTATAGCCTGCCCCGATATTCTTTGATAATCATCTAGAAACCTGCTCAGCTTATCAACTGAAGTAGACAAACTGTTATTGAAAACCAATATATCGTCAGCGAATACAATACAAGGAATCATATGATTAGTTCTAGTAGCATATTGCATATTTGGATTACTGCTAAAAAGATTAAACATTCCTCTGGTTAGGAACTCTTCCCCAAGGATAAAAATTCTATGGGAGAGTGGATCTCCCTACCTTAATCCTTTCTTCATATGGAAGTAATCAAAATATTCTCCATTAATAAGTAGAGAAACATGAATATCACTGATCATTTTCTTAATTGGGTTAATGAATTTAGGACATAAACCAAAAGACTGAAGAACTTTGAAAAGGAAATGATGAGAGATTATGTCGAATACCTTTGACATGTCTAGTTGAATCATGGTATTCCCTGCTTTAGGCTTTTTGTTGATGTCATGTAGAAGCTCATTGGCAATCAATATATTGTCATGGATCATCCTCCCCTTCACAAAATCACTTTGCACATTAGAAGCAATTCTGGGGAGGATATGAGATAATCTTTGATTAATAAGAGATGATAAGATTCTGTTAATCATAGTACATAACTCAATAGGCCTGAATTATTCCACCGGGTAGGATTATTATTTTTAGGAATTAAACAAATTCTTGTAGCAAAAAGCCTAGTGGGGATGAAGCTGCCATTGAGGAATGCATTTATAGAGTTACACAAGTCAGTTTTAATGGTATTCTAGCAATGTTTGAAAAAATATATTAAAACCATCGATGCCAGGGGCACTGTCACTCTTCATATTGGTGATAATGTCCCAGACTTCATCTTCATTAGTTCTTTTAAGTAAAGACTTATTGGCGTCATCTGTAACCATCGAAGGAATGCAATCAAAGTTTTTGTCTTGCAACATATCCATCTCTTCCTCACTATTGATATAAGGATTAGAAGCCAAGATATCCTTAAAGTATGTAGCAGCAAAGTTTTTTATGTCTTTATGCTTCACGATCCATGTATCACCATCCTTTATGCTTTTAATCTCATTATTCCTTCTTTTCTTAGCAACGTAAGCGTAGAAGAGCTTAGAGCTTCCATCACCATTTTTTAACCAGCTGTTAAAACACTTTTGTTTAAAAAAAAATCTTCATTTTTAAGGGCCTGTAAATGCAGACTGTTAGCTTTAGCCAAACTAGTTTTAGTGTTCTGATTATTGGTGGAGTAGTGCATAATCTCCATTTTCTTCACTTTTTCTTCAGTTGCTTTAACATTATCAACAATATTCCCAAACTTCTTCATATTCCAATCCTTAAGACATCCCTTAAGCCTCTTCAACTTATACCAGAATATATGGATAGGATTACCACCAATAGGTTGTCTCTAATCCTGCTCAACAATACTTTGGAAAGAATCATCATTAGACCATATATTTAAGAACTTGAAACTCTTTCTTTTATGAATTAAAGTAGTAGTATTAGAATAATTAGCAGTTAAAACTAAAGGAGCATGGTCAAAACATGTTCTGACCATGTGGAAAACCTGAGTGTCATGAAAGATATCCATCCACTTGTCATTTATAAGAGCCCGATCGAGCCTCCTCCACTTATTACTTCTGGACCAGGTATACTTAGAACCACCATACCCAGCATCATTGAGGCTGCAAGCCCTTATAGTGTCATTGAAGTTATCCATGCTTGCCTGACAGTTAGAGGTACATCCTAGTTTCTCTTCATGCGTTGAAATGATATTAAAGTCACCAGCACACATCCAAGCCTTGCAAGAATCAGCAACAGTTATTAAACACTCCCAGAGATCAATTTTTTTGAATGCGATTACACTTAGCATAGACAGAAGTAATGTAGAATCTTTCTTCAACCCAGGATAATCTATTTCCATGTGCAAAAATTGCTCCATATTAAGAGTAATGTTAACTTTGACATCCTCCATCCGGTATACCCAAAGATTATTAGATAAATTAGCAGTGCGTTCATTGAAACCAAGTATATCAACCACCTCCTTTAACTTCTCAAACTTAGTCATAGGCTCCTGGATAACAAGAACCTTTATACTTTCAGTTCTAATCATTGACTTGAGTCTTATCAAAGTTGGCTTGTTATTCACACCCCTAGCATTCCAACTAATCATTATGATCATTATCAGAAAAGGATTTACGTAATCTGTCTCCAGAGTATATAAACTTAACTGTTAACTTTCCTGTTGATCTTCTTCGTTTAGCAAATTTCAGTTTGGAGCTGATAACTTCATTAAATCTTTGTTAAAGAGAATAAGTAGGAGAAGCAGAACAACTTCCTATGTTTTCAGGATCAGGAGTGTGAGTGGTTGATAGATCATTTCTCAGATGATCATGTTCCAACTTGTCAAGCGCTTCAATGGCTTCTTTATTGTCTCCCGATGAAGAGTTAAGTTGTTTATCCACGCTTTCAACTTGCTGATGTAAATATTGTAAAATCAGATCTTGATTCAGTTGGTTACTGCTTTTATTATTTTCTTCATCGTGATTTTTTAGTAACAATAGACTTAAGTTTTATCCTGTAAACTTTGAAAATTTGAGTGTTTCTTGAATCGTTATTACTCGAGGCTTCTTTCGATTTCTCTTCGGATTCATTTTTATCAGTTCCAGTATTCTCTTTGGTGTTTTCATCTTCATTCTTTGGCGCTTTCTTACATTCCGAGAACTTGTGACCTATATGATAACATCAATTGCAATAAGATGGAACATTTTTATAACTGATGGAGACCCAACATCCATCGTTCATCCCAAATCCAATCCACAGTTTGCGTTTCAAATTCTTAGAGATATCAATCTCAATTTGCGTATAACATGCTTTGGTATGTGATCGGTTTTTCTCAGACACAACAACTCTATAGTTATTCCTATAGCACCAGCAAGATTATTCACCAAGTTGGTATCATGTAGGCATTCTGGTAGAAAGATGTGGTATGAATCCCAGACTTCGTAGCTAAAAACTCCTCTGAATTTCAATGACGCTAAGAAATTATCAAGCTTAGTTTTCTTTGGAATACCATTACAAAACTTGCCGATAAGAGTTATTTTCGATTGTTGAATCAGTTGTTTCTTGACTTCTTATGTATATTGAACATAGTAGTGGCTCTCTGTTTCCTTAATGAATTATAGGTTCATAGAACCAGAGGATCTACCAGGCTTGTATAGATCAACAAACTGTTTCTTTGTTTGTTGTTGAGTATAATTAACATTGCGAACTTGAAGAACAGAGAATTCTTCCATTGATTGATGCTTGATGATAAAGTTAATCATCTGAAGAAGATGAAGAAAGCATATGAGGCTTTCTTGGAGCTTTAAGTTTCCATTCTAGTTATATTACTGGATACTTCTCCTCAAATCCATTAATTATACCCTTTATGTTTTACTGAAATATTTCGATCTCGATCGGTTTTAAATTTGGGTTCAGACCGAAGATTCACATGGTCATCCTTCTAATTATATCTCATTGCTTGTTTATTTAATTTTGAATTTTACTTTTATTAATTTTTTTTTATGGTTTTATGCTGATTTTGATTATTTATTTTTATATAAATAATTTTCGTTCATTTGATATATTTAAAAATAATAATATATTAGGCGAATACATTAATAATTCTGCATAAATGATGCTAATAAAATATTAATAAAAAACAAAAAAAAAGAAAGAAACAAAACGGAAGACTTTATGTTATAATAATTGAAATACAGGTGAAGGTGAATGGTCGTTGTCGCTTCACTCATATGACCATAAACTCTACCGAATTTTCTATAAGATGCAGATTGTACTATCAGTGCTACCCTGAAATCTTAAAGCTCTAGATGAATTAAATAATTTACATAAATTTATTTGGTTGTAATGTGAAAACATTATTGATTTGTATTTGTATTTCTATTTATTGATTATAATAACTTTTAAATTATATAATATATATTCTGTTTTTAATATATATATTCATAGTAACTGTATGAAAATATGTAGGTTAAAAATTAAAACCTTACATCGTTAAATCTAAACCGGATATACGACCGAACAGTAAACATATGTATACTGTCGTTATATATTTATAATAGAAAGAAACTATACGCATAATTTTAATGTTTATAAATAGAAATGCAAACATTTTTTCACCAAAAAAAAAAAAGAAATGCAAACATTTTTAGGAAGGGTATCGTATGTATTGAAAGGTATTTTAATATTGTTGATATTTATTTTCTATTTTTGGTAATTTCATGCATCTAATTTTTTAATAATATCACAAATACCAAATAACGTGTGTATATATATAAAATAATATTTTAGATTTAATAACCTTAAAATTTTTATTCATTCTGCTAATCTCGCAATTTTAAGTATCTAGCGAACATTTTTTAAGATTTATAGTTTAGAATTTTCTTTCGAATTCGGATATAGTTATCTCTACATCTAAGTTATTCGTTCATTTTTTTACTCGATTTCAAATATATGATGTTTTAAGAGTAAGTTTTCAACTTTTTCCTTTTTGCTAATTAGTTATAAATTCATGATTTTTTTAAATCTTTTTTAGTAGGAGTTATTTTTAGGTTGTGAGATTTTTGAGAAGTTGATTTTACAGTTTTCAAGGATATTTAAGGATGACGTTAGACGTGCATTTAAACTTTTGTAGAAAGATGTGAGACATTATGTATTTTACAGATTGTACGGATGCTTAAGGATGATGTCAGATGTGTGTTTAGATTTGTGTAGGAAGATACGATACGTTATGTAATTTAGATGCGAGACTTGCATAGTTACGTACGTGCGATATGCGAGACATACATGTGATATGCTAGCAATGAATAGTTCTCATACGTGCGATATGCGAGACATGCCTTATGTATATTAGACGTGAGACATAATTATATGAGATATACGAGACATGCACATGTATCATAAATGTTAGACCTTTTTATGCGGCCGTATTCGAGATATGATAGATTTAGTATAATGTTGATAAATACGAGACTAAAATAGGTTGTTTGTACCAAATGCGAGACCAAACATGTATCATATACGAGACGCATACTCAAGTACGTTTATGTGAAATGCGATGCTAGACATACTTTAGATATATTAGACGAGAAACGCATAACATGTATTATATGAGAGATGTGCGACTTGAGCATGCATCATAGACGCAAGAATCTGTTTTCAAATCTTGAAATATTAGTCTTAGTCTTTGGTCTTCTTCCTTCCCTGGCTGGTTATCGGGTCGACTGATTGAGCATGGCTGCTTGCCACAGTCTCTCCATAATCATGATCAAATCACAAGGATTGCAGCCATCACAAACTATTCAACAAAATGAATTCCCAGTGCTTCAAACCTTCAAAACATCTATGAATTAGTTTGATGTTAATGACAAAGTTAATATCAATAACAAAGGAATTTCTCAAGAAAATTGTAACTCGAAATAAATTAATAAAATTATGCAGATACTAAAAGACCAACAAATTATTGCTCTACCATTAATTCTATGGAGGTCCAAGAAAAGAAGGACCATATCTCACTGCAATTCCTTCAAAGTGATAAAGAAAAACTTCTAGCTGCTACCAAACATATATTAATTGGCTATTTTTCTCAAGGTCTGCATAAGAAAAATCTTCTCAACCAATTCTTTGAAGCCAATAAACTTTCAGGGGAATACAGTGTATTCAATTGGGACGCAAGGCACATCATGATAGAATTATCCTCTAAATCAGATATATGCAAGTTATGAGCTAGAAACGTGTGGTCTGTGGGTGAACATTCAATAAGAATATTCAAAAGGACTCCTACATTTAATCCAAAATATGAATATCATATAACCCCCATATGGATCAGAATTGAGAATTTCCTTGAATATCTATATGATGATGCCTTCATTTATTCAATAGCTACATCAATATGCCAGCTTCTAAAAACATGGGTGCCAGCAAAGAATGAAGCCATGTATAATGCTTGTTATGTATAGATTGAACTAGATATAACAAAAAAGAGTTAACATCATGTATGGGTTGGATTTGGAGAAAACTATGGTTGCTGGCTCCATATAAGCTATAAAGATCTTCATTTACATTGGAACTACTACTACCATATAGGACACAATCAAGAAACATGCAAGAAACACAAACTTCATGATCAGAAAAATAAGAAAGAAAACAAGTCAGACAATAAAGAAGATTTACAGTCTATGAATGATTCTGCTACCAACATGGAAGGGATTTCTAAATTTAAGTCTATCATAGTCAATCCAAATAAAAAAAGAAGATTGAGAAGCATCCAATCTACATAAGTTCAGCTAACTAATACTGATAATATTGTAAACATAAACAATACTCATCAGAATGCCAACAAGACTCCCTCAAATAAAAATTAATAGAAGCTATCCAAAACCTGGAAGAAGGTTACATTTTATCTACCAACCTCGATAACAAAAATCTAGCGTCAGAAATCCATACTTCAAATGAGTAAAACATTGATAGTTTTCCTTGCACACCTACACTCAAGAAAAAGATAAGTAGATTAGGGTTTTCAGAAATTTCTCAATAAAAAACTCAAAAAAGCTAAGAATAGAAATAAAAAAAGAAATATTATCATCTACTTCAATCTAAGATTACGCTTCTATCAGTCTAGAATGTCATCGAATTTGTAATCTCACGTTAAGCTTACCAGGATTCTCCAGCTAATCTCCCTTCTCAGTTCTCTCTTCAAAGAATTAATTTTCTTTCAAATTTTATTTAGTGCCCTCTTATGTTTTTTGCGCCTTGTAATTTATGTCATAGTCTTATTGTACCATTTCTCTTATTCAATAAAAGATTTTTGGTTTTAAATAATTCATCATAGATGCAAGACCTCCGTATGAGACCAAATTCGAGATAAGAGACATGTTTGTCATAATGTTAATAGATGCAAGAATATAATAGGTAGTTTATAACTAATACAAGACCATGTAGGTATCATGTGCGAATTGTGATACTCGTAGTAAGTTCACGCGAGATTCACATCTATTTAACAATAAAAATATAAGAAATACGAGATCAGACATGATGGTCAAGTTGCAAATCACAAGGGCAATTTACTTTTCGTTGAGAGATGTGAGACCATGCTATTTTTTTTAATCTTATTACTAATTATTTTTGAATTACGTCGTTTCTTTTCGTAAGTTTGATTTGAAAATACTCGAAGGTATGTTGAAATTAGATGAGATTCATTTGTTAGAGGTAAATATAGTATAACCTATTGTTGTGATGAAAATAAAAATTGTTTATTTACGAATGTTACCGATTTTGTGGGTTTGCTAGCAATGTTTGATGTTGAGCTTTTAAAAAGTGTTAATATAGAAAAATATACAGTTCATATACTTGATAAAGAAACACATAGAGAGTCTAACTTAAGTTTATTTGAAGATTCAAATAATGAATTAATTAATGAGAAGAATAGTTCTAGTTTAAGTTAATTTGGTCATAAGAAAAAACAACTTGGTACTATTGTTGGGTTGATGCCATTACAGGTCTTTAGCAAGTTCTTTTATCATGGTGCTATAACTTTAAGGTTAAATTTATGTATTTATATCTTATAACATGATTTTTATTTCAAATATATGCATAATACAAGATCTAAAATAACTACTTATTGTAAAAATAAAGTCTTAAAGGGATGTAAATAGAGACTTTATGCATCACTCCATATGTCCACTGACTTCATGATCATCAAGATATCTTTAAACTCCATACTTATAGTACTGACTTTTGCAAATAAAGTAGGAAACATTTGACACCCAAATTAATTGATAAAGAGATTCATGATTTTATTATATAAAAAATGACTTTAGAGTGACAAATGTAAAATTGTTTGTTAAATAAAACTACAATTTAAATATCTATTATCATATCTTATGAAATTATTTAAAGAAAGCCATGACAAGAGTTTTTGGAAATATTTTTACTCTGTTTAATTTAATTATGAAATACTTCAAAGTATTGAAGAGTCTTGATATTATGAGTGACTATAATATGGAATATACTCTGGAAAATAATTTCCAACGGTGTTTCATATCATTCAAGTTTTATCATCAAGGTTTTCAGTTTTACTGTCCACTTTTATTTATCGATTTAGCGTTTTTGACCGGTAAGCATAGTGGATTATTACTTTTTCCATAACAAAAGATGGTAACGATAATAAGTTTCATGTGTGAGTCTGTTTTTTATGCAATTACGTTTTAGATATTATATGTTTTTGAAGAAGCGAGACTATGTGAATTTGCTTGTGTTACATGTGAGACCGGTTTATTTGTTGTATACAAGTGACCGTAATTTTGTATAGACTAGGCGACAAACCATAATATAATATATGTACGATATGTAAGACCATTATATAATATACATACGAGATGTGAGACTAACATATAATTTACATGCCAGTTGCGAGAATTTTATATCTCATAAATTTTGCATGCAAAAGAAGACTATATCATATCCCGCTAGCTACATGTGATACAATATGGCCTTGCATGTTCGAGATGTGATATAGACTATATTTACTCACGAGTTACATGATAAAATATATGCGTGAGACCTATATAAGGATAAATATGAGTCATCATGATTTTGTATAGGATAGACGCGAGACCAGAATATAATATACATGTGATTTGAGAAACCACCGTATAATATATGCATTTGAGATGCGAGACCTTAGTCTCTCATAAATGCTTCATACGAGACAAGTCTATAGTAGCTCCCCTACGCTACCTACGAGATATATGACCTTGTATGTACGAGATTCAAGATAGATTATATCAATCATGTAAGTTGTGGAAGAATATAATTGCGAGACTTATGTAAGGATAGTTGCAAGACGAGATACATATGATACCATTTCAAATTTTTTCATGTGCTTTTTTATTTCATTTGGTATTGTTGGGTGTTAAAATACTGACAATTAGCTCTGGTTTCTAGAGAGTTTCCAACCTTATTTATTGGAATATCAAATCACATTTATTTCAGATCACCATTTAGATATCATTAATGTTATTTTTGTCTTGTTTTCAAATTCCTATCATGCATATTGTATTTTTCATCTTGTTGGGAATTTGAAGTATGCTCTCAGTCATACAAACCTAAAGATTAAATCTAAGATGGTGTATAATTTAAACCATGTTCTTGTGCTCCAACGACAAGCATCCTTAATAAATTTTTGATACCGGTTATTGGTGAACGAGGTCACAAAGTTATTAAATTTCTCGATAATTAAGCTTGGGAAAAATATTCCGAACATTTTTTTAAAGAGAAACGATATGATGATATGACATATTTTTTGGTCAAACCTCTTAACCATTAAATCAAAGATCTATGGGTTAAATTTCATGATTTTATACGGGTAGACTATGTTGAAGTACTCATTTATATCCTTGGTATGAAAATAAGCTTAATGATAATGTTGAGGAATTTTGTCCATGACTAGTTCGTAAGTTTTTAGTGATATGTAAAGTTTTATCTAAACCTGTTATGGTTTTTAATTTACTATTTTCAAATGTTTTGTGGTACCTAGAAACATGATTAATTTACATGTTCTCATGCTTTTGTTGTAATACATTCAACTTAGATAGATCCAATGACGTATACTCAGCTATTTTATATCGTCAGCTATTACAGGTCAACTTACTTTATAGCATGTATACATGTTTTAGCTAATTTTGGTGAAAGATCAAGTTTAAATATATTGCTAGAATGTTTACCTCACAACTTAAAAAGATAACATGAAAGGACTAAGAAGACACGTGTTCCATTTATAGGAGAAATAACAACCCAAAAAATGAAGTGTAACCGTTTTATATTTGTTTTAATTAAGACATAATCGACGGTCTTGCAAACAAGTATTTTAAATGTTTATGATTTTGTGTTTTAAGTTTGTACCTTTATTTTAATATTTTTAGAATACTATAAATTAAATGCTATAAGTTTTTATTAATACGAAACAAGTTATATTTATATTTTAATTAGATACGAGACCATGTAATCGTACTTGCAAGAACAATTTTAGTTATATTGAGAGATGCGAGAATATTTTTAAGGTTACATCTAAATGTGAGACCCTTTTTAGTATTATCGAGAGATGGGAGACCATCTCTATTGTTAATCTTAAATGTGAGACAATCTTTAGTATTATAGCGATATACAAGACCATATTTATGGTTAAGGAAATACGTGAGACCAATAAATGGTTATAGAGAATTGCAAGAAATTTTGTATGGATTTGGATAAGTGCGATGTTATACATGGCGAGATGCGAGACATAAAAATGTTACAATGCGAGATTGTGATAATTTGCAGTGTGAAATATATATATATATATATATATATATATATATATATATATATATATATATATATATATATATTTAAGCATGTGAGACCATAAAATGAAAACATACGAGACGATACAATAAAGGCATGTGAGACTGGACAATGTTACAATACAAGACCATATAATAAATACATGTAAGACATGGCAATAAAAACATGCCGGACTCTTCAATCTCATTTTTTAAAAATATAATCAGCAAAAAAGTCTTCACAAATTTATCATTATAAGTGCTACCATAAACTAAAAAGTGGGTTATTGTTGATATAGAAACTTAACTTAAAGTATTGACTCCTTACATTTTTATACAAGTATGTTATATATGCATGCGAGACAATAATATACATACGAGATTGAGAAATAAAAACATGCGAGACTGAGAATATTACAATGCGAGACTACAAAATAAGAACATGCAAGGCTGAACAATCTCATTTTATTATGGAGAGATACGGGATTATCTCTTTAATATTATGGAGAGATGCAAGACCATCTCAATGGTTAAGGAGTGATGCGAGACCAGTTTTATGGCTATGTAGTATTTTGAGATAATGCGTAAGATTTTTAATATTATGATAAGATGCGAGAACATCTCAAAGGAGTAATATGAGACCAGTCATATGGTTATGAAGTATTGCAAGACATTTTATACATATTTAAATAAGTGCAAGATTGGTTATAAAGGTATGTATAGGTGCGAGACACGACTAATATTATGGATAGTCGCAAGACTATCTCTTGTTAATAAGCGGTAGAAGACCATCCTTAATATTATAGAGGGATGCGGGACCATCTATATTATTAAGGAATGATGCAAGACCAGTTGTATGGTTACTGAGTATTGTGAGGCCATATTTAGTTAATGAGAGAAGCAAGACCCTTTCTAATATTATAGAGATATGCTAGATGATTTCTATGGTTAAGGAGCGAAAAAGACAAGTTGTATGGTAATGGATTATTTCAATACATGTTGTAGAGATTTGGGTTATACAAGATTGGTTGTAAGAGGTAAATATAGGTGCGAGATACAATTAATATTATGGAAAGACGCGAGACCATCTTTAGTTACCGAGAGATGCGAGACACTCATTAAAATTATGAAGATATGCGAGATCCTATTTAACATTATGGAGATATACGAGAAAATATTTATGGTTAATGAAAGATGCGAGACCAATTGTATGGTTATAACAATTATGAGACATGTTGAAGGGATTTGGATAAGTGCGAGATCTACTATAGCGGTATGTATAAGTGCAAGACACAAGTAGTAGAAGGTGCAACACACATACAATATTAGTAAGTACGATACAAGAAATGCGAGACAAAAATTAATTAAAGTTATAAAAAATACTTAAGTTTACAACATATTATGTATTTACTTACAAAATATATTACTTATAAAATACTGAAGTGTAAAAAATACTTAAGTTCTTACTTACAAAAAACCACATAACAAAATACTCATATTTGTACTTCAAAAAGTGTTTGTTTTGTCATCATTAAGGAACAAATAGAACATCTTTTCTCCCATGCACTTACACATGTTTAATCATATTATTGAGAAACAAAACCATTCTCAATAAAGTCTCTTGTGTATTCATAAAACAAGACCATGAGATCGATCGTTCCACTTTTTTGTGGGATATCTATGAGTGTAAGTATCTAATATATATCTCTTCGTGGTATAAACTTTTTCTTCATGAGGTAGTGCACTTGTAAACAAGGTTAAAACAAGTAAAACAATAAATAAATGCAAGACCAGAAAAATAACACATACAAGATGCAATACTGGGGTAATATTACAATGTGAGACATATTATATAGGCGTACGAGACCAGACAATAAAGACATGTGAGATGTAATAATGGGAAATGTTACAGTAAAAGCATGTGAGACTGGAAAATAAAAGCATACAAGACTAGTAAATGTTACAATGCGAGATGCGAGACCGAGAAATATTACAATGCAACACTTGTAATACTTACTAGTGCGGGGCATGTTATACAGGCATGCGATACAAGATAATAAATACATGCGATACTTGTCAATAAAGGAATGAAAAAATTAAAATATTACAATGAAAGACTATGAAATAAAGGCATATGAGACCAAACAATAAAGGCATTCAAGACTCAGCAATGTTACAACGTGAAATGCGAGACTGTGTAATGTTACAATACAAAAATTTTAGTACTTACCAATGCGAGACATGTTATACAGTCATGCAAGATCATACAATAAAGACATGCGAGCATGTGAAATATTATAATGTGAGCCCAGACATTACACGCACACGAGATCAGGCAATAAAGGTATGCGAGATAATGAAATGTTTCAACAAAATGCGAGCCTGAGAAATATTATAATGTAAGATATGAAACTGGGTAATGGTATAATGCAAGGCTTGTAATACTGGCGAATGGGATTAAAATTTATTTTGTTGGGGCTTTCATAAATTTACTGGCATGTAACAGTGGGTTATAGTTTATTTTTTCTTTTTTTTCAAGGTATATAATCAATAATTACCAATGGTTCATTTTATGTTTCTTTTTACGCAAATTAGAATCAACACATAATATGTGTTATCTTGAATATTGAGTAATACATTATCAATCATTGTCATAATATTAGTTTTATTGGTTAGTGAAGTCTACATTAAGATAAAGAATTGTAAATTGTTTTTGTTTAATAATAGATATATTTTTTACAATAGAGTTATACTTAACCGTTTGCATGAGCAAAAAGTGCTACAACGTGGGTGATACCCATCAAAAACCTAGGAATTATACTTTAAAATCCCTTTATGCAAGCTTTTTATAAATACAAGTGTCAATAACCTATTAATCAACAAGTGTAGGACATGTTATACAAGATGTGAGACATGTTATACAAGTACAAAAAAGAAATGCAAGATATGTTATAGAAATATGAGAGACATGTTATAACAATTGACATGTGTAAGATACATATGAGACAAATATGAGAGATGTTATACAGGTGCGATATTGTATACAAGATGTAAGACATGTTATACAAACATGCGGGACAATCATTACAATACTGCTAAATATGTTGTTGAGAGATAGTCCTTACTTTGTTGTCCATATGGTCTTCCTTTGTTATCTCTACCATATCACTTACACATATTCATTAGTATAAATGAATATGATGTTGGGTTATACCATAATTGGATTTTATTGGTTTTCTTATCTTTGTATCATAGTCAGTTTATGGTATTCTTTGACGTTAATCAAGAGCTTTGTATTGTTATTCAATTCCTAATTTGTTTAAGCCACCTCTTGCATAGGTTTCTTACACTTTGTTGGGTCATAGGATGACCATTCATTGTTGTATTGCACTTATTGTTTTCCTTTTTGTAAGTGTGAGGTAAAAGAATGTGAAACATGCAATACATGAAGGATACATGTGAGACATCAGCATGTGTTACAAATACATATAGATGCAAGATTAATTATACATGAAGGATAAATG
Organism: Limnanthes douglasii subsp. nivea; assembly: GCA_036936605.1. NCBI lineage: Eukaryota > Viridiplantae > Streptophyta > Magnoliopsida > Brassicales > Limnanthaceae > Limnanthes > Limnanthes douglasii. The sequence continues at coordinate 325,317,918 of JAUPFV010000002.1, forward strand.
TAAGACTAAATAAAAACAAACACACGAGACAAAGGAAAAAATAACATGCGATACTAAGGAAAAAAACATGCGAGACAAAGGGAACCTGACATGCGAGACATGAGAAAATGGAATGTAAAACTAGAAAATACATGAAGAATAGATGGGCGACGTCGATATGTGTTACTGAGATATATAGATGTGTGACTAATTATAAGTGAAGTATATACGCGAGACTAAATAAAAACAAACACAGCGAGACAAAGGAAAAAAGAACATGTAAGACTAAAGAACAACAAACACGTTATAATAATGGAAAAATGACACGCGAGACATGGAAACAAACAAAATCAACCAAAATGTGGTTAAAATCTAATATTTTATAACCCTACAATGCATGACTTGGTAAAACAAAATAGTTTGAAAATATAAAATGAATCATATTTTTCTTAATCCACTTACATCTTTATCTTTATTGGTTGGAGACTTTTACCATTATTGTTGAAGGATTATACATACCAGGAGGTGAAGCATCAAGCTCGACATATGTAGAATCAAGGCTAATGTCTTGCACAGAAGGTAGAGCACCATACACACCAGTTTTAGGATCTTGTACAACAACAACAATTTCATCAATCTGTCTAAAAAATCATCATTTTTGGTGTAATTAGTGTCATTTCAACATCATGTTATTCTGAATTTTCCACTACGTCAACCTTTAATTTATCCTATGAGAAGAGTGGTTTCTTAAATAGTGTATTAGCTGCGACACATGATAATGATTTAATTTTCGTTTATAGGAATGTGATTGTTCGACGATTGGTTGTTTTTGCACTTTGTGTTGTGGGTTGGCTAGTGCATATTGTGGTTTGTCATGTTGATTTTTTTGGTTATTAGGTGGAATGTCTTTATTGACTGGTGGAATAAATGGAATTGCATGTGGGATTGGTTGTTTATCATAGGGTTTTGCATCTAAAAAAGGCAGGTCTAGTGTTTTATTGAGGTCTCGTAAGTCCAGATTTTTCATATAATTAAGTTATCTGTATATCTTTCTCTTCTATGGAATTTTCTAAAACAGAAATTTCCTCTTCATTCTTAGCGAGAGTGACATAATTTCATTTTATCTATAATTTTAAGTTAAAACAGTTTTAAAATAGGAGAGAAGCCATGATAGAACATGTGACATGCAAGACTAAGCATCAATGAAACATGCGACATACAAGACTAGGCATTGATAGAATATGTCACATGCGAGGCTTTCATTTATGTGAGACTAATATTGAAAAAAACATGAAGACTAAATATATGCTTACAATATATACGAGACTAGCATTGATTAAACACGCGAGACTAAATATATGTTTACAATATATGCGAGACTAAAATTGATGAAACATGAGAAACTAAATAAAATGATTATAATATATATGAGACTAGCATTGATGAAACATGAGAGACTAGAATTGATAAAACATGCGAGACTAAAAATATTCTTAGAATATATGCGAGACTAGAATTGAGAAACTACCATTGATGGAACATGCCAGACTAGATGTGAGACTAAATACTGATTTAATAGTTAGATGCAAGACTAAATATATTTTTATAATTCTCCTTTCTATGACAAAAAAATATTTTTTGCGCTTAAACCAGACGAACATACAGTTGTACTTCACTGAGCACCTGTACGTAAACATACGTCTCTTACGTTCTTGTACTTGAGAAAGAGAATTCTTTTTAGATTTGGTTGGTGTGTTCCTCTTGTAAGTCGTTACAGTTTTTTTTAATTTGGTTGTAGTGTTCTTTTTTATAAAACGAATTCGCCTAAGGTGGTAACACATTCTAGATTGACCTCATTATCATTGTCATCTCTCAAAATCCTGGTTTTTTAAGCCTTTTTTTTCCTTACTTGCAGTTTCTCATTTGCAGTGGATTTAGTCCTCTCTTTTGCACATGATTACTTGTCTCTGGTACAAGATCTGGTTTCCCAAGCCGATCATCTTCCATATCATGTCCAACATCTTCATACCTACCAAATTCTTGTATTTTCGCATATGTTAGGGATAATTTTCCTTCAAAAACCTATTAAATTATAAACAAGTTAGTAACTATTACATGTGATACAAAACATATAGATGTGAGATGATGCAAAATAAGGAAAACATTACATACCCATGCGAGACAATGGAAACATTCCAATAAAAATATGAGATCAAGAAACATTACAATAAAGGTGTGAGACCATGTATATATTACATATAGATGTGACATGGCATGAGATTATATGTGAGACAAGGCAAATATTACAAGCAAGTTCAAAACAAGGCAAATATTCTAATAAAGATTCGAGACCGTGCAAACATTACAATAAAAATTTAAGTTCATGTAAACAAAAAAATAAGAGATCAGGTAAACATCGTAATAAAATATGAGACATATATAATATATAGATGATAAATGCGAGACTATATAAACTGTTGATGCAAGATCATAACTCTTCATTTTTTTAGATACTTCATATTTTCGATCGAATTAAAGTTTTTTTATTCCAATCCCCACCATTTTTAGCATCTTAGAATCATGCATTCTTAGGATTCTTCTTTCGTATTGGTTGCGTGCTCCATGATAAATAGCTGCATAAAAAAATGTATTAGAATGATAACATCTATTTTCTATGTTTAATTATACACTAAGATACTAATCTTTAAAAAAGCAAAAATCCAATAAAACTATCAAGTTTGTTTTTCACACAAGTCTGAACTGATCCAAGTAGGTTCTCTTTGATTGCTTGAGACCAATTGTAAATGTTTATATTTTCAAGGTTGACATAAATGATGTTCTACCCAGTACATCCTCGAGACTGAATAAAATAATATAAAACATATACACAAGATCAATAAAAAACCACATCCTTTATACCTTGACCCCCCAGTAACAGCACCTTTGTCTATTCCGTCATATAAAACACAACATAATGATAAGAAATAATTACATATGAGACTATAATAAATACAAGGCTGAGATGTGAGACTACTGTAACTACTACATATGGTACTAGTATGAATGCTACATGCAAGATTACTGAAACTACACATGACTATTATAACAAGAACATGCGATACAAATGTCAATACTAATGCGAGACCAAAGATAAATCCATACATATATCAAATTATTTGTTATTGGTTTTCATTTTCTATTTTTTTTAATTTTCATCAAGGAAGTGTGTTTGATGATATTTGACTATGCTTCTTCCTTATCGGTGTATCTAAGTTTGAAGCCCTCTTTAGTGTTTAAATGAATTTGTTCCTCATTGTGCTATAATTCAAATATATTCTTTACATATTTGGTGGTCAATTTAACATGTTTGGATCCCAATTTGAAAGTTTCTTTTTAAACCTTGTATTTCTTGATGATTTCGATGATTTTGATGATCATGTAATAGTTTTCTTCATTTTCATATTTTCCTTGCGTAAAGCATGTATGGTCTTCAAGGTGGTATAGAATGGTGTTGCTTTCGCAATTTCTATGTGTTCATAATTAATATCATTATTTTTTATCATATTTATAATGATGATTAAACCTGATATAAAATGGAAAGTTTAAGGGTTTCTTACACTCGAAACCTTAGAGAACAAAGAAGAAAACTTACGTGATTTCTTTATGGGTTGGTTTCTAGGTTGATTCATTGACTAATTTCTTGGTTGATTTATGAGTTTAGATAGACGAGGCATGTAAAAATCAATGTTAAATGTGAGACCTTTGAGCTTGAGGTTTCTTTAGTTTGATATTCAATGAGAGCATTTAGTTTCTTTAGAGGAAACGTGAATCGTACGTATGAGTGAAAAAAGGTTTATGTTTGTTTAAATTAGTCTATTTTTAGACGATGGGTATTTTGTCTCGTTTTATGGTCCAAGTACCTATTAGTAACTTTCAAATTTTGGGTACTAGTTGGTAATGAAATACTTGAATGGATATTTATGGATAACTCACTCTTTTATTAAAGTATGTATCTATTAAAATACTTTTAGCATATTAAAGATGTATACATATTTTAAATTATGTAAAACTACATATTACATATAAAAAATTATTATAATTTTTAACTAGACGTTTTTAACATATGCGTAAAACAATAATTTATAAAAAAACATGTTAGGGAAATCATTAATATCTGAACAAGATATGACCAAGTCCTAACAAGACTCACTATGCTAAATTTTAACCACTCAATCGAAGCAGTGACAGACAGTTGGCAAACACCTACCCGAGATACCATATGAGGTAATACGAGCTTCAGATCTTACCTTATTTCAAGAAAAAAGTTAATAATAAATAACACAAAGTAAAAAATCGGATAACAAGAGATTTAACGTGGTTCAGATCGTGAAGAAATCCTACATTCACGGGCAAGAAACATTCATTTTATAAATTATTAGGTTACAGAAAGACTCTCAAACACAAATGACTCAATCACTCGTGATTCACAAAACAATCTCTTCATTTTTCTATCTCTCACCTTACTTATCTCTCAAAAGACCTGAAGGTAGTTTATCTCTTTGAAGAAATATAAAACTCAGATCGCATCACGCCACAAATTGCAAAACTATATCTTCTTCTATTAGTAAACCGACTATGATAAATCTTAATCCATTAACTAAGACATCTAATTAATATAGAAGACATAATTAATAGGAAATCTATTTAATATAGAATACCAAATTTATATAAGATTTATCAATATAGAAATCTAATTAATATATAAAATCTAAATAATATAAAAATCTAATTAATATAAAATATCCAATTAATATGAAAGATTCATAAAATATAGAATATCCATTTAATATTGAATATCTAATTAATCTAAAGTATCCAATTAATACAGGAAAGCTAATTAATATATAAATCTAAATAAAATTATGTTTCGAGTTACTTTTAGCTTATATTTAATAATTATCTACCTAGGCTTATACTAACTTCGATATCCGTTACCCCGATGCTTTAACTACTCACTTGAGATATATTGTCTACTTGCACGCATAAAGTGATCAATTCCCATGTAGTCTGTGAACTCTATTGAGGCAATACTTCCTAATAAACCAGTCTCCCAACCTCATACATCCAAGAAAACGGTAATAACAACCATCTGATCTATTCCAAGATCAGATTGAGAAACACTTGACAAATGCTCTATAGTTTGAACATTCGAAACCTTTGACCCATCAAACTTCAGATTAAGACCCAAACCTAGCAATGGTTGAACTTCCTTTGCAAAGACCGAGCCCAAACTTAGCTTGAAAACATCTTCCGTAGAGACATCCACATCTCCACCCATATGTTAAAACTCTATCACGACTCCAGCTTCATCTCTGACACCTATTATACCTCCATGACGATTGAAAGTCCACAGATTCCTGTTGAAGATGATAATTGTCCGAAATAGCTCATTTACTCAACCTCTTGTTCTATCTAGCTATAAAAAACATAACCCTTACTCCAAGTAAGCTATGACTCATCTTCTCAGCTATTCCATGCTTCAGGGTACTCTTCAAGATTTTGCACATATACATACCAAATTTAGAATAATAGCTAGTGAACTGTCGCTTCACGAATACCACACCATTGTCAATCCTAAACATCTTCAGGTAATTCCTTGATTGAATCTCCACCTGTTTCGACAATCCTTCAACTGCCCTCAGCCGAATCCTAACATATCTATTCCCCACACTAGGCCCCCTCTACTACGGACCCATCCATCAGTCAAATTTGTTAAAAATTTTCCAGTCTAGTAGATATCTTGAATCAAATACTTCCCTTGAGGAATCCATCATTATGACCGTGTTTGACTTCACTCCAAGATCTGTAATCTTATTTTTTTCTACTTTTTCTTCTTCACCAACATCTAATATTGCTCTCAAATATCCATGCTCACCGCACCATTTGTTAGGGAAACCATAAATATCCGAACAAGATCCGACCCAGTCCTAACAAGAATTTCCAGACTGAATCTTAGCCACTCAGCCAAAGCAGTGAGAAACAGTTGGCGAACACCTACCCACGAGTTTGAAAGAGGTAATATAAGCTTCGACTATCTTATTTTAAGAACAAAGTTAACAATAAAGAACATAAAGTAAACAATCGCACAACAAGATATTTGACGAGGTTTAGATCGTGAAGAAATCCTACTTCCACGAGAAATTGTAACTCTTTTTTTGGAGGGAACCCGCAGCCTCTACTCAGAGTGCAATGAGCGCTCACAGGGTAAACCTTCAATCTGACGCAATAGGTTGCAAACCAACGCCATAACGTAAACCACATAAAGTGATAGGCTCAGCCGATAAAGCGTATGTAAAGGGACTCGAACTCATGACCTTTGGTCACAAGCATGCCTTACTCAACCAACTCGGCTACCCCATTGGGGGCTTTATTTTTCGGAGGAAACCTACAATCACTACTCAAAGTGCAATGAGTGCGCACAGGGTAAACCCTCAGTCTGACGCAATAGCCTGCAAACCAACGCCATAAGGTAAACTACACAAGGTGACAGGCTCAGCCGAGAAATCGTATGTAGAGGGACTCAAACTCATGACCTTTGGTAACAAGCATGCCTTACTCAACCAACTCGGCTACCCCCTTAGGGCTGGAAATTGTCACTCTTATTATAAATAGGTAGGTTACAAAAAGACTCTCAAACATAAAGGACTCAATCACTCATGATTCACAGAACCATCTCTTCAGTGTTTATCTCTCACCTCACTTATCTCTCAAAAGACATGGAGCTAGTTTCTCTCGTTAAAGAAATATGCAGCTCACATCGAGTCACGCCATAAGTTGCAAAACTATAACTTCTTCTATTTATAGACCAGATATGATAAAAGTTAATCCATTAATTAAGGTATAATTAATATAAAAGATCTAATTGATAAAAAATATAATGAATATAGAAGAACAAATCAATATAAGATTTAATTAATATAGAAATCTGATTAAAGTAGAAGATCTAATTTCTATATAATATAAAAAATCTAATTAATATAAAATTAATTAAAAAAAGTGAATTAAAAAAAAAGAAGACTCTGATCCCCGAGTTACTTTTCTATTACACTTAACAAAACAAAATTCACATTAAAACGGTTAGGGTTTAATAACTAAATCACTTATGAACCTATAAAAAAATTTACAATTATTAATATTTAAAATATGAGTTGCTGAATATTTTTAATCATCTTTAATTGATTATAAAATTTTAAATTCGAACTTTTTTATGGATTTTAAAATTGGATTGGACAACCATATGAAATAATTTTATTCATTTATTACTTTTAATTATGGATTAATAAGATTTTGAATACTAAATTTACTTTTTCAAAAAATATGTAAATCAAACTTAAACAACAATTTTAAAAAATTGAAACTCTTTAATTCACATCCCAGTAGTGATTATTTACTTAGCTTAAATATCTTAAGAGATTCACACTCATAAATTTTGTAGTTTTAATCCAACGGGAAACGAATAGTGTTCGTAAACCATAGTTTTATGAACTCATAGTCTCGTAATAACTTAACGATTATTTTAACATCATATTATCAAACATGTCAATTTTTATAAGATTAAATTTAAATTTATGATATTATTTTATTATTTTATCATTATCTCATAGTACATATTTAATTTTATTATCAAATTAATTATTTGAATAACTATGTTACATTCAATTAACATTCGATAATCTTCTTTTGTTTTTTTGCAATCATCAATTTTGATAATCATTTTTACTAACACCATTTATATAATTGTTTTTCTACCAAATTAAATAATTCAGGCGAATTAGGTATGTTTCTCTCGTAGATGTTAGATGTAAGACTTTTTCAAATGAAGATGTTAGATGTAAGACTTTTTAAAATGAAGATGTTATATGTTAGATATAAGAATTTGATCTTAGATATTATGCGATACTATGATAAAATTGAAATGTTGGATGATAGATGTGAACTGAAGGTTAACTGCATTTGTGAAAAAAAAAATCCAAAAATATTATTTACAAATGTTGTTTTGTTCATTTTAAAAAACAACATCACTGATATTTTTTGCAATTTTGTTTTTTAATTATGGTTTATAACATATGAAACTTTACAAAAAAATTTAAATACACATATTTCATATTTTTGTATAAAATAATGTTTTTGGTGAAATATATATAACTAAAATATCTATTACTTAAATAATAACCCGCGATTGAATTTTTTGCCGAAAACTGATATATAATATGGTAAAAGTTAATAATTTCTCAATGAAATATTATTTTATTTTTATATTTATGATATTTATAATCTAGATCAAAGTAAAAAGAAGAAGAAAAATATTCATAATATCTTGATGGCATCTGTTTGATCAAATTGCATTCATACCTCTCTAGCACTGATGAGTACGGATTTTCTCACCACTCACTATGGGAACCGGACATGGGCAATTCGGACAAAAGCCACCCACTGAACCATCCGAATAGGACAAAAGTATTAAAAACTAAATCATGTCATGACTAAGCTAATTACCTACCTGCTTAATAACTAATCGGTTTTTGAACTCGACCCGAATTCATAAGTATGACTCGAAAGCCCATGTGGCCCATAATTAGGGGTATAAATACCCAACCACTTTCATTAATGAGGGTAATGAACATTTAATACAACCAGACAGCTCAAATCTCTCACTACAAACTACTTAAGCTTTAAATACCTTTGAAACACCACAAAACTTTAGACAAAATTACCCTCAATTGAAAATTATCCACACCAAATTGACGACCACAGTGGGAGAAGAAGGTGGCTGAATCTAGCATTCAAAACCATCAAGAAAAACCAGTTCGGATGAATCCGGACGAGCAGGATGTGCCACCAACTTTGGCAGAAGTGGTGGGAGAAAATGATGAATATACGATCGAGGAGTGAGATAGACTGAAATTTGAAATAGAAGCTTTGAGAGCTACCAAAAGGGAAGAGATGGGCACAAAAGAGAAGTCTAAGGTGTCAGCAGCTCATCATACTGGCAATCCAAGAGAGCATGAACCATCGAAGACCCATGTGAGTGCTTAAAAGACTCATGCTAGGTCAAAAAAGTCTCACCGGTTTAAACCGGTGGAGAGCTCAGATTGAGACTCAGAGTCTTCTAGTAGATCCTCGAATGAAGATGGAGTTGAAGAGTCCTTGTCATCCAGCAGCGATGAAGGCCGTTCTAAAAAGAAACAAAAGTTGGTTAAAAAGTACTCAAGAAAGAGGGACAGGCATGGAAGGTTGAAGAGGCATCTGGGTAAAGGATCGTCTCAGAGTCATAGTCATGGCCGGAGCCACGTAGACCGCTTGTTAATGGATCCTTTTGCCTTTCATAATGAGCCAGGTTTCTTTTCAACTCCCAACAAAGATACTGTATTTAGTCGTGGCCGAAATTGGAGACAATCTCCATTGTCCTCCAAGATACTATCCGGAAACCTGCCCAAGAGGTTTGACATTACAAAAATGGAAAAATATGATGGTAATAAAGATCCGGATAACCACTTAGAACAATTCAAAAATTTTATGATTAATTTTTATGATGACGATAAATTGCTTTGTAGAGCATTCTTCCAATCTTTTACGGGGAGTGCTCTGAAGTGGTACAACAGTTTACCACAAGGCTGCATCAGAAATTTTGATACTATTTGGGTGGCCTTTCGGAGGCAGTTTGTTGGAAGTAAAGAAGTAAAGGCCAATGGAGACACAATTATCCATTGTTCCCAAGAACCAAATGAATCTTTAAAAGAATACATAAGTCATTTTGTAAATACCAAATATGGATTGGCTGATTGCTTTGAACAAGTAGCAATAGCTTCTCTGAGGCAGGGTTTAAATCCTGGAAACTTGGCTGATTCAGTAACCAGGAAAAAGGCCATGACATGGGGAGGTCTACTGAATCAGGTCGGTAAACAGATTAATGTGGATGAAACAAAGAAAACCAGGGTGCACAAACAGGTGAGGTCTGCTCCAGCTGCACCAAATCAAAACCAGAATCAGTCCGGGAACAAGGCCAAGGAAGCCGGACAGGATCATAACAGAGCTAAGGCTCAATCCCATCCAGCTGCGCCAGCCCAGAGCCAGCAATCTAGAAATAAGCGAGGACCTTGGGTTCAACCAGAGTGGTTTGCTGAGTTGAAAGAAAGCGTAGCCACCATTTACGATAAAACAAAAGACGAAGTACATTACAGAAGGCCGGCTGCATTGCAATCTCCCAGGGAGAGCCGTAATAATTGTTTCTGCCAGTATTACCATGATATTAGCCATAACACTGAAGATTGTATTGCGTTGAAACAAGAAGTGCAAAATTTGATTGAAAGAGGAAAGTTGGGAGCGTATGTTAAAAGAAGAAGTGGAAATAGGCTTGATAATGCTCATCGGGCTGGTCCAAACAATACAGGCACATTGGCTCCGGATGGGGCTATGGTAATAATCGAAAGATTTGATGTAGAATCAGAATATTTAGATCCTGAACCAACCCAGAATAAAGTGGATGTTATCATAGAGCATTGCAAGATGGTATCCGGACTTATTAGCTTTTTGAGTCACTTACAATATTCGGGGGAGACACCATGACTGCGCCAACTGCTTCTTCGAGAAAGAGGCACGTTCATACTTTAGCTACCCAATTGGAAGGAGGCATGACTTCCTATCAATCACAAATTCTATTTCCTTTCATTGTTTTCGATGAGGACGACTTGAGGGACATTGTTGGTCCTCATGAAGATGGTGTTGTGATAGGAGCATCCATTGAGGGCAATGACATAAGACGAATTTTGGTGGACACCAGAAGTTTAGCCAATATTCTCTTTTTGACTTCCTACAAAAAAATGAAGAATCCAACAGTAATTCAGCGTTCGAACAGGTCAATTATGGGTTTCACTGGAAGCTCAACAGACGTGATCGGGGAGTTCGAAGAAGTGGTTTTGTTGGACACAGGCCTTTTTAAAAAGATGGTTAGAATACTTTTTATTGTGGTGGATTGTCCCACTTGTTATAATGCCATTATGGGGAGATCTTGGCTCTCTAGGATGCATGATGTGGCTTCAACAGTCCACCAATGTTTGAAGTATGCTGTGCAAGGACAAGTGGGAGTTTTTCGAAGCAGCCAAAAGGTAGCAAGAGAGTGTTATGCAACAAAACTGGCCCCTCGAACGTTGGGGGAAGTTCGGATCAATGAGGAATAACAGTTTGAGGGGCCCTCTGGGGGAGAGGGTGAAATTGATGACCCTAGAGAGGCCCCTGGTGTTCTAATACCAATTGAAGAAGTTGAAACTCACTCTCTGGCTGAAGGAAAAAATGTAAAGATAGGATCCATAATGACTTCGGAATTAAAGGGTAAAATGTTGGGTTTCTTGAAAGACCATCAGCATGTCTTTGCTTGATGCAATGCTGATGTAACCGGAGTACCAGCAGACATTATATCACACCAATTATCCATCCGAAGGGACATAGCACCTGTTGTACAAAATAGGAGAGCCTTTTCTAAGGAAAAGGTTGATGTTATAGTTCAAGAGGTTGACCGGCTAACTAAAATGGGGCACATAAAGGAATCTCAATACCCTTTATGGACAACCAATCCAGTGTTGGTAAAAAATAAAAATGGTAAGTGGCGTATGTGCATCGATTTCAACAGAGCTTGCCCAAAAGATTTATATCCGGTCCCTCGAATTGATCAGCTGGTGGACTCTACGTCTGGAAACAAGCTGTTGTCTTTTATGGATGCCTTCTCCGAGTATAATCAGATTCAAGTAGATCCAAAGGATCAAGAACATACTACATTTGTTACTCATAGGGGCCTCCATTGTTATAAGGTGATGCCGTTAGGGTTTAAAAATGGTGGGGCTACTTATCAGAGGTTGGTGAACAAGGCTTTTGCTGATTAAATTGGAAGAAACATGGAAGTTTACATCGATGACATGATGGCAAAAAGTATGGACGAAGAACTACACTTGGCAGACCTCCGAGAAAATTTTGCCAGCTTGGTAAAAGTGAATTTAAAATTGAATCCCGAAAATGTGTCTTCGAGGTGCAGTCCGGGAAATTCTTGGGGTATGTGATAAGTGAGAAAGGGATACAACCTGATCCAGACCAACTTAATGCTTTACTACAGATGGAGCCTCCTAGGAATATTAAAGAAGTACAACAGTTGATAGGGAGGTTGGCTGCATTGAATCGTTTTATCTCAAGGTCTTCAGACAGGTGTGCCCCATTTTTCCAAACCTTGAAAGGTGCAAAATACTTCAACTGGTCTCCACAATGTGGTGAGGCTTTCGATGAAATTAAGAAACATTTATCTTCCCCTAAAACCTTGTTTAAACCTATTGATGAAGAGACCCTCTACGTGTACTTAGCAGTTTCTGATTGTGCTATAAGTGCAGTGTTGGTAAGGGAGGTGGATAACTATCCTCGTCCGGTGTACTATATTAGCAAAAGTTTGATAGATGCAAAAAAACGGTATTTAAAACTCAAAAAATTAGCGCTAGCCCTGGTGATTGCTGCGAGGAAAATGAGGCCCTACTTTCAGGCTCATTCTATCATTGTCCGGACATCTTTTCCCTTGAAAAATGTTCTCCAAAAGGCAAACATTTCAAGTAAAATGACCAAGTGGTCAGTAGAGCTGGGAGACTACGATATTGATTTTGCCCCTCGAACAGCAGTCAAAGCCCAAACTGTGGCTGATTTCTTAGTTGAATTCCATTCAGATAGGGATACCAAGCAAGTAACTGGTGTAAAAGATAAAAAAGTATGGGTTGTCCGGACTGATGGTGGATCGAGTACCATGGGTTGTGGTGCTGGGATATGTTTAACCTCTCTGTACGGTGATAGGATGTACCAGGCTATATGTTTTGCTTTCAGGGCTTCTAATAATGAGTCCGAGTATGAAGTTGCTATAGCTGGTTTGAAGTTAGCTCTCATCTGTGGAGCCAAAAGAGTCAGGTTAATGAGCGATTCTCAGCTTCTTATCCATCATGCACAAGGTCAATCCGAAGCAAAAAAGGAGCAGCTGGTTAAATACTTATTTGTTCTAAAAGAAGTGGCACTCAATTTCAAAAGAATCACCTATGAGCACATACTCCAAACAGAAAATAAGCTAGCAAACTTCTTGACAACCATAGCCTATTCAGAGTCCTACCCTTGGATTCATGTGCAAAAGTGCATATCCATTCAAATTGATCCGGATAAAGAAGAGGAAAGTTTAAATATACAAATGAAACAACTCCAAGATTGGAGATTTCCTCTCCTTCAATATCTCTCAGATGGCATCTTGCCTCCGGAAGAAGCAGTAGCAAGAAAAATAAAATACAAGGCTCGTGGTTTTATCATCCTAAGGGATGTTCTTTATAAAAAAATCCTATAGTAAACCCCTCTTACGATGTTTGGGGATCGAGGATTCTCAAATAGTGATCTCCGAATTGCATGATGGTGAGGGATCAGCACATTGTGGATTCAGGGCTCTGACTAGAAGAGTTTTGTTAGCTGGGTACTACTGGCCCTCCATAATGCAAGACGCCAAGGAGTTAGTGAAAAATTGTAATCCATGCCAAAGATACAGTCTTGAAATTCATACTCCAGCTATCCTTTTAGAGTCAATTTCTGAACCAATATCTTTTGCTCGTTGGGGGCTGGATTTAGTGGGACCTCTACCCATGGCATCTAGGGGATGAATAACTATAATTGTTGTTATCGATTACTTCTCCAAGTGGATAGAAGCAGCTCCATTGGCAGGTAAAACTTCGAATGCTGTTATAAAGTTCATCCTATCTAACATTTGTTACAGATTTGGGGTTCCACAAAAGATAACCACAGATAATGGGCCACAATTCGACAACAATGAAATGGAGCATTTCTGCACCTCTAGAGGCATTCAACACTGCTTCTCTTCTCCTTTCCACCCACATGCAAATGGTCCAGTTGAAGTGGCTAACAAGACCATATTGTCCGGTCTTAAAAAGAATTTAGAGGGAGCTGCTGGAAAATGGCCAAGTTATCTACAAGAAGTCTTATGAGCCTATCGGACCACTCCCGGCACTGCAACACAAGAGTCTCCATTTGCTTTAGTCTATGGGATGGATGCCATAGCTCCCATAGAAGCTACTCTTCCTTCATTTCGAGTTCATAATTTTTCCGAACACGCTAACGAAGTGGCAGTCAGAGGCCAGCTTGACTTAATGGAAGAAAGAAGAGTTAAGGCTCACCTTAGAGCCACACACTATCAAGGTTTGATGAGAAGCAGGTTTGCTTCTAAAATTAAGAGAAGGGATTTTCAGCCAGGGGATAAAGTACTGTGGAAAGTCTTCCTACATACCAAGGAGAAGCAGTTCGGCAAGTTAGCTCCGACTTGGGAAGGACCCTATGTGGTCAGTGAAAAGCTTAAGCCTGGGACATACCGGCTCCGAGATAAGGATGGAAGGATTTTGAATCACCCCTGGAACATTGAACACCTCCGGTTATACTTGAAATGAAAACTATGTAAATATTTACTTGTTTAAAATTTCATGTAAATATTTGGGGGCATACTCTTTCCTACCCTGGTGGCGCAGGGAGGTTTTAATGAGGTGTGGCTTCTTAATAAAATTCGATGCCTTCTTAAAAATTTGGAGTGTTTTGATTGATAATTTCTTTGAAATTTTTTATGGCAGACCGGATTGAAATGGTAGAGTGATGACTACTTAAACATTTGTCATCAGAGAATTTAAACACTCTCACTATTAAATACTTGTAAAATAACTAAGGGTTGTTTAAATGTTAGCTATCAAAGTTGAAAAACTATGAAACAATGCAAGACTTTTATAAAACAAAACTACCCATTGAAATATGCGAAATGCCTTGACCATCCAAGGACTTTGAATTCTCAAACAAAAAGGTTTTATCCGGACAAGGACCGGACACAGTTACAAAGAATGCCTTGGCCATCCAAAGACTTTGGTTCAAACACAAAAAATTAAAAGATAATGAATATTTTAAGACTGAGCTTTCTCAGATACCTCAGCCTCACTTGGCTTCTTCTTAGGATCATTGTTTTCTTCATCTGGACTCTCTCCGGTCCGTTCATATTCATCATTTGTGTCATCCCAACCACTGGAATAGTTCTTCTTATCACCATCCGCCATCGTGTGAAATTGAATGTCCTTATACTCCACAAAACTCCATAGATTTCCCAGTGTCCTCTTCGGAAATTTCTCATGAAAGAGCAAGACCATATCTGACTTGACTTCAGCATACATTTCCTCGTGGGAGTCTATTACCTCGTTGGTATATGCATCAATCCTAGCTTAGATTGTTTTCTCTTGCTCTTTTAACAAGTCAGCTTTTTCTTGTTCAGCCATGGACACAGTATTTTCAAGCGAAATCTTGTCATTAGTCAGGGTCTGAATGACGTTGTCTTTGGCCTTCATCTCATCTTTTGAAGAAAAGAGGTTTTTCTCCAGGTTTGATTGCTTCAATTGGAGTTCTTTGAAAACTCCCTCCGAAGTGGCCAGCTTGGTGGCCAAGTCCTCCTGAATTTTCTTCAACTCCTCATTTTCTTTCTTCAATGCCTTAGAATTTTGGTTGGCACTGAGGAGGTCGCTAGATAATTTCTCTTTATCGGAGTTGAGTTTGTTGATGATGGCCGACTGATTTCGCACTTGCTTCTCCAAGGTAAGCACTGGCTGGATATTGCTCAGTAAGAAGTGGGTGACAATGTCTCTCTCACTTGAAATAGAAAACGACCTGCCATTGAAAGTGACGATGTTCGAAGAGCTTGGGGGGAGGTAGGGTCCAACAAAATCATCTTTGGCAAAGTCTTCAAAGTAAAGACCAATCCCTTGAAGCCCAGTGATGTTGACACCATCAATATTAATGTCCCCTCCGGCCCCCTCTCCGGTGTGAAAGTCACCTGGGATTTCTTCTGCTTGAGTGGGGTCAGCTGGGTCAACTGGAGGAAGAGGCTCCGAAGCACGGAGAGAAACTTCATCTCCCTTGGAGGTTTTCTTTTTCTTGGCATTCCTGTCTCCACCTTCTGCTCCCCGTTTTATGTCCTTTTGGGAGCCTTAGGTGGTTTTGGAGACCCAACTACTTCCTTGGTGCTTTCATGCTCCACCACTTGCAATAAAGCAACATCAATCTGTCCTTGGTCTTGCCCCTCCTGGTTTGCTGGGACAGCCTCCTCCACCTCATTTGGGTTGGCCTCAACCACACCTTGCTTGGCCTTGTCCTTTTTGCCTTTCTCAGCAGCCCAAGCGTTAAGCTTGGCACAAGTAGTCTGCCCCTCCTCTAGGTAGTCAGTGAACTCCTTCGGAAGCACTACCAAAAAACAAAGGAAGAGAAGTTAAACAAATAAACTTGTTGTAAGTAAATATAGAAGTATGTGTTGAGATATTTACCAGAGCTTTGCCATCTGCTGGTGAGCATGCTTGGGTTGACACCAGCTTTAATTTTTCTCCCATTCTCCCAGGTGCCGCTGATGAACAAAAATTGAGTCTTCCAGTTTTTCTCCGACTCAAGTAAGTCATCCACCGCCTTGTAATTATCGCCCATGTTAAAATGGTAGAAGGGGATGATGTGGTTCCTGCAAAGGCTGCCCACAACAGCGAACTGCTCCATCGGAAGAGGGATTCCGGAGAGCCTGGAGGCCATGATACAGGCCATAAGCGTAAACCAAGCGTTGGGGCTCAATTGACTTGAGCAGAGCTTTATGAGGTGGAAGTATCTGACGATCTCCAAGTCCAAGGGAAACCTAAGCCCCCAGTTGAATAGCTCAGTGAAGAAAACTATCTCACTAAGGTTAC
Organism: Limnanthes douglasii subsp. nivea; assembly: GCA_036936605.1. NCBI lineage: Eukaryota > Viridiplantae > Streptophyta > Magnoliopsida > Brassicales > Limnanthaceae > Limnanthes > Limnanthes douglasii. Next base: position 325,334,720 of record JAUPFV010000002.1, read on the forward strand.
AATCCATCGGTGTCTCCGGATCCACCGGTATCCTCACTTTAACGTTCTCAGGGATCCCCCACTTTGTCCGGATCCGACCCAGTTCGGCTGTATGATTAAAAACATAATTGATCTTCTGCATAGCTAGCAGGTACTTTTCACTCACCTTGTGGAAGCAAGGTCCCACTTTTCCCACAAGGCACTCCGGCAGATCCGGGTGTTCTAAACATAGCTTCTCCTTTCCCTTATTTTTCTTGACAACATCAGCCTCACTTGTTTGCCCGGAGATGTCGGTCTCAAAAGGGGCTTCTTCGATACTATCCTCCATTATATCTTCCATTACCATGGAAGGATTATCGGTCGTCTTTGGGAGAGAAGAGCTAGTGGTTGGCTCAGTAGGGCCTCCGGATGGTTGAGCATTACTTTCCTCTTGTGGTCTGGAGTCCAGCTGGGGCTCAGATCCGAAGGTCTCTTTCTGAAGGCTTGAACTGGTTGCCTCCAGACCGGACAACTTGTCCTTGGGGATTTTTATGGGTGCTTCTGACCCTGTAGCTTTACTCTTAGCCCCAGACTTAAAAGGTGTGGATTTTGGAGGTTTAGGCTCTGCGGTGACAGCCTGCCCTTTCACTAAACGACCCCTTCGTCAATCTACCAGCTTCTCTGGGGAGATGTCAGCATCTGATCCCATGGAAATGAATGGGGAAGGTCTTTTAGTACTTGTAACTGCCTGCTATGGTTCAACGACAGGCTCTGATTCCCGGACCGATGAGCCCGAAACGATTGGTGAAAGATTGGGCTGGAATAATCTTCTGGGTTTAGAACTTTTGGCAGAAGACGAACCCCGATCAGGTTCTGAACTGGGTGTTTCAGATTTGTCGATAAGAGAAACAGGGAGGCCTGCAGCAATGCGCGTTTCTCGTTCGACTTTTTGAGCTTTTTCTAACTCCGACAAGTTGAGCCATCCACCTTTTACCAGGGCGTTTCTTGCTATGAACATAAACTTACACCAAGAAAAGGGTTTTTTGAGAGGTAAAAGTTTTGAAGATTAACAGAGTAGAGATAATGAAGATGGTAAAACAGTGAAAAATGGACTAATTTATACTAAAATTACAAAAGATGCCTTGATACCTAGGAGAAGACAAAAAGATGGGAGTAATGATTAAAGACGGTGCTGATGTCACCAACATTAATTGAAGAGGTTGCTTTTTGAAGTGAGTGGGAGCGCCTTTCTAGGAGAAAAACGGCTGGTGAGGCGAATCAGAGAATGACACGTGTCCCACGATCTCTGGCAAAACCATTCAGTTTCTAGGAGTTTCACCAGTCCGGATAAAGCCGTTACACAATTCGAAATCTGTCCGGACGAAAATACGGGTACACATGAATTATTTTTTAGGTCTTGCTAAAAGCCTTCGATCATGACCTAAAAAAGGGGCTACTGATGAGCCCGGATTTTCTCACCATTCACTGTGGGAACCGGACAGGGACAATTCAGACAAAAGCCACCCATTGTACCATCCGAACAGGACAAAAGTATTAAAAACTAAATCATGTCATGACTAAGCTAATTACCTACCTGCTTAATAACTAATGTTTGAACTCGACCCGAATTCATAAGTATAACCCGAAAGCCCATGTGGCCCATAATTAGGGGTATAAATACCCAACCACTTTCATTAATGAGGGTAATGAACATTTAATACAACTAGACAGCTCAAATCTCTCACTACAAACTACTTAAGCTTTATTGACCTTTGAAACACCACAACACTTTAGACAAAATTACCCTCCGTTGAAAATTATCCACACCAAGCACATTTGTTGCTTTATACGTTTTTCGATTGTTTTTAAGAGGGAACCCAAGTGCATATAGGGATACTCAAATTAAAAAAAACATTTGTAGAGAGACTTAAACTCATGACATTTGGTCACAAGCATGCTTTACTTTAGCAATTCGGCTATATTTTTTGGAACATTTTGTAGTTTTGTTATACTGATATTGTTGGGTTTTGAAGTTTTATTTCAAAAATTAAGATCATACACTACTAAATCCAAAACTAACTACTTAATCTAATGTGTTTATTTATTAAACCAGTCCTACATGAAAAAAGGAAAAACGATAAACTGTAATGTGATTACTCAAACCTTGAGTGTGATATTCTGCACAAAAGTACCAACTTTTGTATCAACAAAATTAATGAATAAACAACATACATTTTATGTAAATTAAAAATAAATAAATTGATGAATAATAAATAATTTAAATTGAGCTGTTCCACATTAAGATATAAACTATATATATAAAAAATATTTACTCGTGGCTAGTTTGAAGTTTCTTTGGGTGGTTACTGGTTATCAATGCAATGCAAATCTGTAGTGTTTTGGTTGTGATGTTGGAAGACAGCCAACAGCTTTAGTGCGGTGTGAATTTATGACACAACCATACATACATAATACATTCAGTTTCCATATATCATCACACCGACCCATAATGTTTTTGTAACTACCAAAAATTAGATCCAGAAGATTGATAAATCGAAAAGGAAAAATTAGGTCGAATATTTATATATTTGACCATACAAAGCACGTGAAAAAAGTGGTAGGAGTAAGAATACAGGAAAGATAATCAGATAAGAGACTTAGCTGTTTCTCACTATATTTGCTTTGCTTTGCTTTGCGTTGCTTTGGTTTGGTACATCTCCAAAAAGCTTCAATCATTTGTACCTTCGAATCTTTTAGCATGGTCTATCAACAACGACAACTATGCTCTGTCTCTAAGTAATCATCATTCTAGAGTTTTGCATTATACTTGCGACCAAACTCTTTCAATATGGGTCATATGTGTGACACTCGATACATTTAAATGAGTTACGACTGGGGCTTATAATAAGCGAACTTCTGGGCTTCGCTCACCAGATAATTTCGATCCTACCTTCAGTTCAGAGATTTTAAAGCTTTTTGCCGCGTCTAAACAGGTGTAGGAGGAAAAGACAGTTCAGATATATTTTCGGGTTTGGGTTTAGTTTGGGTTTATATATCCAGCCGGATATATGTCTGAAGCCACCAAAAATAAAAGTTCTAAACCGGTTATGAATTGATTTTGAAATTAAATTGTTGTATAATACAATCGAGATTGTTTTTATAACTAAATTATTAGTCGGATCATCATTTGAGATTTTACGACGATTTTACGACGGACATGAAATTTATTAGAAATTTCATGCAAAGTAGACCTAATGAATCATAAAATTTATAATTAGTATAGGATGTTATTTTTTAAAAGTAGTGAACAATTAATATTTTATTTTTAGAATTTTGAACTGCTGTATTTTTAGTTTGATTTTTATAAATATATTGGTGTTAGGGTCCGAGCAGATTTGGACCCCAGTGACATCGTTTGTAGAAAGAGACTAATATCCGGAAACTTTATTCGAAAATCTTTAACAAGTAGTTGTAAGATTAGCCACGTTGGTGCAGAGTATTAGATCATAATTAAATTAATCAGGATATCCATATCCATCAATTTTATTGAGAAATTTTAGTTCATCTATGATAGAAATAAAACGAACATGAAATAGTAGAACATAACACTTACGATTTTGCCATAGAGATTCCATTTTGTCTGAAACGGAAGCTTTTAGATGGTTCTCATTAGAGAACGTTGAAGATGAGAGTTAATGAACTTCTAATAACTTGTAAGTTGACGTAAACGCAATCCTTGAAGGGATGAGATTGAAGCCATATATGAACCATGCAAGTAGATGTTAGAAGAGAGAAAAGATATGTAGTTTTTATAAAATGATAAATAATTATGTGATACTCAAATTAGGGTTAGAGATTTGCTTGTATATTAATTGAAAAGCAATTGCACTTAATTGCATAGAAGTTCTCAACTTTTATCTTAATTATCCGCTTATACTTTTCTTTTCTCTACTCACTCTCTTATTATCTAACTCTTGCAATTAGGTCCTGATGAATTCAGTGCTATTGATGACCATAACCATTACATGACTCTTGGAGCGACGTGCGATTGTCTTCGGGAAGACAATAAACCTTGTTCAAAACGAGAAACAAATAAAATAAAGCGTATTAAAACCAGGCACACAAGACAAATTTAACGTGGTTTGAATTACATCCGCAACATGCACTCTTTTATAAAAAAGTATGTTAGAGAAAGACTTTCAAACAAAAACGACTCAATCATTCTTTGTTATAAAATATGATGTAATTCATATATTTTTTCTTCAATGTTTATCTCACACCTCACGTATCTATCAAAATATCTAGACATATTTCAATTACGAATTCTTCATCAAGTGCTCCAGATTAAAATCCATTAATCAACAACTAAAATAGCTCGTAATCCATTAGTATATGAAATCTCATATATAATAAATTATATATAACTAGAAGAACCAATTAATATAAAAAATCTAGCTAATATAGGAAGACAAAAATAGGAGATCCAATTAAATATAGGAGACCTAAAAAAATAAAAGACTCTGTTTTGGTCCAACTGTGGTGCTACAGTCCAACTTGCTTTGGATCAGAGTACTTCAGATGAGCCTGCTTCAGACCATCCTGTTTTGGATCATCATCTTTTGGCTCATCACATATCTTATTCAAGTTAATGGTAACTAGTCTTGGCAGCTTGTTTCAGCCCTTACGAGCCAACATAAGTCTCTGCATCTAAGTCACATCTCAAGCTTCACCTAGAGAGTTTCAACAACTCTTGCCTAATACATGTCAGAAAAGATCCAACTATGCCCATGTAGCCCTCGACGATACCTTTATTGATATTTGCTTATAGTCACACCTAACCATTAGCCACCTAGGCTTATAATAACTCCAGCATCTGTTACACCCACTAATATACTCTTTAGAGACCAACTCACTTGCATCATATACTTGCACCAGTCTAATGCAGTTCGTGGGCTTTAAAATCAGCAATATCTTGTTTAGAGTATCCGAAAGTTTTTCCTTGCTAGCAATCTTAGCTACCTTCACTTGCTTCATTTCCACTACGCCTTGGATGAAGTGTAATGTCTACATATTTAGTTCGCTCATGGACTTTCAAATTTTTAATCAAATGAATGGCAGTAGTGTTATCATAGAATAAATCCATATCTTCGTTCATACCAATTAGTTAACTTAATAATCCCTCTAGTAGAATAACTTCATTTATGTCGTTCGTAGAAGCTATATACACGGCTTCCGTATACACCAACGCGACGATCTTATGTATATAAGACTTATAGCTAAACCTAACCATTTATCCAAGCACAATACACAATTACCCAAAGTAAACTTCATTGTATCGAGACAACCTGCATAATATAAGTCTATATACCCTCTCAACACTATATCACCCGTATAATTCTGATTGTAAAAAAACTTTACAATAGATAAACCTTTCAAGTATCTCATGACTCATTTGAGTGCTTGTTAGTACGACTTCTTCGGATTTGACAACAATCTACTCAAAACACTGACGGCGTAGGCAATATCATGTATCGTGCAAATCATATCGTATATAATACTAAACATTGGAGAAAGGTATCTCCAACATGTATATTTTATCTGTTACTTTGGTTGGTGTTTTAGTGGCAGTGAGTTTGAATTGTTAAAAAATTAGAGTTCCAACCACTTAAATGTTCCTCATATCTCTTGTAGTTATTAGTATGTGATCCCATACAACAACAATACCACTTTTATATCCATATGTGTCTCCTCATCCCAACATACACAGTTATCGTAGTAGCTACACATATGTTTAATGGATCTCATAAAATAATCACATCATCTAATTTACTACATCAACGACTATTTCAGTCTATAAAAGGATCTCTTCAACAAACACAATATTTCTATCATTCCATTATTCAAACCCTAGGTTGGCATATGTAAATTGTCTATTTCAATTAACCATGCATGAAGTCAACATTAACATCTATTTGATAGAGCTCAAGAAATATAACAATAATTGATAGCAAATAAGACATTCTTAGAATATTTAGTATTTGAAATAATATAAATATTCAAATTAATCAGGTTTCCCGTCTAATGTGGAAATTATTTTTAATGAGACATAAAATTAGATCATTATTAATATGAAAATTGAAGATAGTTGTCATTAAGGTTGAAAGTAAAAAAAGTTTATAAAAAGTTTAATAAGGCGAGTGACAATAAAAAACCATATAAGATAAATATAGCAACACACCTAAATGAGTTACAAAATAAAAAATAAATAAGCTATAAGAAAAATAAAACAATACAGTTTAGTACTTTGATAAGTATGATAGTTAAGAAGAAACAAGATAAAAATATGAGTCAACAAATATATACTTGTATAAAGTTATAAAAAAAACACAAAAATAGTAATAACGAATACAAATTTATAACGAGCTGAAGCAACCCAAACATGAATATAAAAATTATAAATGGTATTCAGAGTGTAAATAAAAATGAATGATGAGTTGTGTGATAAATATATAAAATATTATAAAGTAAGTAATTATCAAAATCTAATATGAATATAAGTTAAGTTCATTAAGATAATGAGGTTATGTAAGGGGCATAAATATTAAGACTATATGTCAAGTAGCAAAAATAGTTATAAAATAAGCTATTGATCTTTTCATATTAATAGGTTACGCAAAGGGTTATAAACGACCGAATTATATGTGTATATAAGCCAAGTTGATGATCATGTAAGATCAGAAGACCACGCAAGGGACCATAAATGCCTAAACTATATGTCAAACAACGAACATGACTATGAGCCAAGATATTGATTTTTTCCACATCAAAAGGTCACACAAATAAGACCATAAAGGCATGGTGATAAAAACTTAATATTAAATAAAATATACAATTTTGGTATGAGATAAATAATGTGTAATAATTATTTAATAATCTTATACAAAAATAAGACAAGGTATTTTGGTTATAAATAGTTTTTGTTACAAAATAAAGAGTAAAATAATAGAGTTATGCGGTTAATATTAAAAATAAAGTTCATGCATGAATAATATTTTTTAAGCAAGTAAAAGTAATAATTCCTAAAACTATATATATTGACGATTTACAATGTTAAACCAAAGGCGAATACAATAAAATAATAACAAGAATAAAATAAAATAATTAAACAAGAAATGATTGAAATGAAATTTAAGTAATAAAAAACCAATCAAATAAAAACCGACGGTTTACGAATATATAAATAAGATTAAAATTGTATAGTACCAAAAAGATAGCCGATAAAGAAGAAATCAACAATTAATTCTCCTTATTGATGATGTTAATTTATATATGTTAGTTACTAATCTCATCGGTAATGACGACTTCAGTAATGGTATTTTTTGTGAGATGTACATTATTGTCTCCTTTGGTGAGAGTTTATTTGTAAGAGCTACTTCATGCTCATCTTTGATAGAAATGTCATTATTGTTGTTATCTTCTGCATATTTTGAAGATTCTTTATCTAATGAAAACATTTGATATTTTTGAAATGAAAAACAACTTATTATGAGGTCCTAAGCGTAAGCCGAGATTCGCTTGCTTGATCCCTATTAAGATTTTTACGCAACTTGTTCATCATAGTCTAATGCTTATTTTATAATAGTTTTTTTAGCTGAGTCAAGTGCTTCTTATTTTTTCTTGGGAAATTATCAATATTCTCTTGAATTTTGTTTATATATAAATATATTTTAATTGTTTTTTTAGTAAAAAGACAATGAGAAATCAACTTCGTATCTATTTTTTCTAGTTTTTCATAGTCATGCTTGAAAAAATTAGTAGTTCTTTTTTAGTTCTTTAAGCTCAGGTTTGATGGAAATAAATCATTCACCAAACAAAATTGGTGAAAGAATTTTAGGATGCAAGAGCTCGACATCCAAGGGAGACATAGTTTTTCCAACAAGTACTACATAATAATAATAATAACTCCAAAAATATATATTTAATTATGGTAACATAAAAATCTAAGAAATGTAAGTAAGAATATAAAAATACCTCAATAGTAATTTAAATTTTCATTTTTAAGATTTTGGAAATTATATTGAGGAGAAGTTGAAGACACAGCTAGACATAGAGATAAATGAAGATTGAGTAGAACATTGGCTTTAGAAAATTTGACGACCCAATTGAGCCTTTTATAAAATGAGAACTCATTATATTCCCACATTTTGGCTTGGCAACTCCAATAACGTTTTTTTGTCTATTTTTGTGATAAGTCACCTTTTTAAGCATGAACGATTAAACTCTTGTTCATAGAAATAAGAAAAATAGTATTGATAGAAAGGATAATAGGTTCAAATTATTGATTTGGATTTTTTTATTGTAGATATGGATTTCTTTCTCTTACATGTTGATTTTTTCATATATCAAACTATAATTTAGTTTTGTCTTTGACATGTCTCTTTTGAGGCAATTTTCTTTTAGCAGAAATCAATACGTTTAGGCTATATCCATTGTCACATTCTACAATGACGAGAAGCAATATTTATATGCCTTTGGTGAAGCAATAATATCGGTTTCAAGAGCAGTGAAAGTTTTGTCTACACATAATTAATTTTAGCTCGTCAATGGTCTAGTATCCTGAAAGAATAAAATTATCTAATGTGAATAAATGATAGTAGTTGTCTTTCCAAGCTTCAAAGATAATATGCTACACCCGTTTTTAAGGCAAGGTCGTTGGGATCGAGATGAAAGTTCTTCGTGATAATTGATAATGATACAAATGATTGTGAGATAACAAGGTACCTAGATTGTGAATCTAAAGCCAGAAAATAAAAAAAATCCACAGTTAGTAATATTGATCGAAATCGAACAAGAGAAGACAAGAACAAATCTTGCAGTTCGTGAAGTAATTGAGGCAATTTAATTTGATTTGCACATGGAAGAAAATTGAGGTTAATGTCAGGTTCCAGAGCAACGTTCGAAGAGAGCAATAAATTCATTGTTGTAGATTGAAATCCGGAGTACGTCCAGTTGAGGAAAAAGATGAATTGGAAAATCAAACTGATAAGTCATACACAACTCAACAAATTCGAAGTGATTGTAAAAAAACGCATTCTAATTTAGATAGAGAACAACGTTCTTCACGGAAAGACAAGAAGGATAAACATCAATATATCTCATCCAGTGAAAGCAAATTTTATAGCTGAAATTCTGAGGGAAATTCGTTTAAGAAAAGAAGTTATCAAAATCTTCGAAGGGAGACAGAAATCAACATCGAAAATCAAGTAAAGAATACAAATCAAAGAAGAAAAGTAGACATTGAAATGTGAAAGAAAGTATATGGTATGAGAGAAATACGTCCAACCAGTATGTTTACATAGTGGATCAAAACTTGTATGCAGTAATGGGAACTAAGCGAGATGATCAAATATACAAGAAGTAGATTGGAGGAATTCTCCTTTGTCTGCTGACATTAGGTCAATACCGATACCGAGACCTTTTGATATTTCAAAGTTAGAGAAATTTAATGGCACACAAGATCCTGATGACCACATTCAACACTTTAAGAATTACATGATAAATTTCAAGGATGACGATAGGTTGGTCTGCTGAGCATCCTCTGAAACTTTTAAAGGTACTGCTTTGGAGTGGTACAATCGGATTCCGGGGGGATCTATTACCAACTTTAGTGATTTTTTACACTACTTTCCGAAGATAATCTCTGAGAAGTAAGGAAATGTGAGCCAATGGTGATACAATTATATAATGCAAACAAGCAGTGGAGGAAAAGGTAAAAGACTATACCAAACAGTTCATATTAACAAAGACAGAGTTGTAATATGGTGAAGAACTTGTAGCTAAGGTAGCTTCCAGACAAGGATTGCTTCTAGGAGATTTGGGAAATGAAACTACTAGAAGAAGAGCTTTAACATTTGGAGATTTGATGGCTTAGAGGAAGGTCTATCTTCATTCAGATAAGTTCGGGGCATGCATTTTCTAGCCAAGGGAATCAAGGCAATACATTTAATTCCCAAGCACCATCTCGTCTAAGGATAAACAATAATTTATCTCCTCGAAAAGGAGGGTCTCCTACTCAAGTTTCTAGCTATCAACCTCACAGACCGATGCCAAATCAGTGGATAAGACCAAAATATTTCACGGAGTTAACTAGACAATCTTGCTGTTATTTTTTAGAAATCTAAAGGTCAAGTGAACTTTAAAAAGCCAGCTCTCATAGACAGGTCAATGGAAGAACGTAATAATAGGTTTTGCAAATACCATTATGACATTGGGCATGATACTACATATTGTATAGCGTTAAAGAAATGAAAAAACATGTTTTAGTACATAATGGAAAGTTGACAACTTTTGTTAAAAGCCAAATAAGTGTGTAGATACCTCCAAATACGTCAACACAAAATATTGCTAATTCAAATTCGAGGCAAGATAATACATTGATGATCACAAAGTTTGACAAGTTTGATGCATCATCAGAATATCTGGATTCAGACCCAGATCATTTGGTTATGTTATAAATAGATTAACTAGTTGTTCTGGGACGAGTTCGAAGCTTGTATGAATATTTTGAATCTCTAGAGATTTATGGGGGAGACAGTATGGCTGGAAATACAAACAGTTCTAGGAAACGAGATATAGTAAGTTTGGTTACTCAGTTAGAAGGTAGAATGTCTACTCATTTATACAAAAAAATGAAAACGCCTTTTATTTTTTTCAACGTGGATGATCCAAGGGGAATTGCAGGACCCCATGAAAATGCAGTGGTTATAGGAGAAGACATTGTTGGGGCTGAAATTCGACGTATTTTGATAGATTCAAGAAGTTCAACAAATTTATTGTTTATCTCCACGTATAATAGGATGCGTAATCCACCTAAGATTCTTCGATGGAATCAAACCATAATTGGGTTTACAAGAGTGGGAGCTCAAGTGATTGGGGAATTTGAAGGGGAAGTATGTTTGGGAAAAGGCCCTTTTAAAAAGAAGGTCCAAGTCTTGTTTATGGTGGTCGAATGTTCAATCAGCTATAAAGATATATTTTGGAGATCTTGGCTATCACAAATGTATGATGTTGTCTACACTTTCTATTAGTGTTTGCAATATGTTATTGGGGATCGTGTTGAGGTGGTTCGAAGCGACCAACAAGTAGCCAGAAAGTGTTATGCTACAACTCTTAATGCTCAAAGACCTATTTCTAACGACCAGATGACTGAATAACAATCAGAGGGGGAGGGGGGGTTAACCTCAGATGACGATGGAGTGGATGATCAAAAGGAAACCCACGGTCCTATAGCAGAATATCTAGGAATACACATTTACTAATGAGAAATCTCTACGGATATGAACATTATTGTCACCTATTTTGCGTTATCAGGTGTTGCGGTTTTTGTTTGATAACTTGGATGTTTTTTCTTGGAGGACATAAGACATATTTGGGGTTCCACTTGAGGTGATATGCCATAGCTTAGCTTTAAATCCAAAGCTCAAGCCTATTATTCAGAAGAGGCGAGCTTATTCTGTGGAAAAATCAGAGGCTATTGTGGCAGAGGTGGATCGTTTATCCAGGGTTGGACTGCCAACCCGGTATTAGTTAAAACGAAGAATGGAAAATGGCGAATGTGTGTAGACTTTACAGATTTGAATCGTGCACGTCCCAAAGATCCATTTCCTATTCCTCGAATATATTAACTGATTGGTTGCACTTCAGGAAATAAAATTCTTTCTTTTACGGATGCATTTGCAGGTTATAACCATATTCAGATGATCAGGAGAGGACCACGTTTATAACTGATCAAGGTCATGTAAATTTGGTAAATTTCTGGGATATATCATAAGTGAAAAGGGAATAGAGGCTGATCCTGATCAATTAAAGGCTTTAGTATCAATGACATCACCTCGAACAATCATGAAGTGTAAATTTTGACAGGAAGGTTAGTTGCTTTTAATCGATTTATTTCCCGATTTCTGATAAGTGTGTTCTTTTTTCCCAAGTTTTGCGAAGGCCAAAAGAGTTTATTTGGACACCAGAGTGTGAAATAGCATTTTTGGAGATTAAAGAACATCTGTTTTTGCTTGATATTTTGTCCAAGCCTCAAATAGGAGAACAATATTTTTTGTAGTTATCGGTGTCGGATTTTGCTGTTAGCGTTGTTTCGATAAGAGAGAAAATGAGAACTTCTAATCCAGTTTATTACGTGAGGAAAAATTTGCTGGTATCAGAGAAAATGTATTTGAGGCTTGAGAAATTGGCCCTGGCTTTAGTGGTGGCTGCTAGAAAAATTTGTCCTTATTTTTAAGCTCACACAATTGTTATTCGAACTTCTTTTTCATTAAAGAATGTGCTACAAAGACCATATATATCTGGTAAAATGACTAAATGGTCAGTGGAGCTGAGGGACTTTAATATAAATTTCGCCCCTCACACAACAATTAAGGCTCAATCCTTAACATATTTTTTGGTTGAGTTTACTTTAAGTCGATCATATGAGGGGATAGTTAAAGAATTACTGCAAGAAGTTTCTACATGGGTAGTTTGAACTGATGATGGTTCTAGCATATTGAGATAAAGCGCAGGGGTTCAATTGATTGCTCCCTCTGGAGAAGCTATGTACCAAACTATTCGATTTGGGTTTCATGCATCGAATAATGGGACTGAATACGAGGCTACTTTAGCTGGTTTAAGGCTTGCAAATATTTGTGGGGAAAAATTAGTTTGATTAGAGACATGAATATCTGAAGCTAAAAAAGATAAGTTAGTTTTATATATTCGTGAACTTTGAGGGTTAACTTTTATATTCGATGAAGTAACTGTTGAGCATATAAATCATTCAGATAACATAGTTTCTGATTCCTTAGAAACCATTGTATGAACAAAAGGATATCCATAATATTGCTACAAGAAAGTCCTTCGATTTTAACAAGATTTAAACAATGTAAGTATGATGATGAAGTATTTTTCACTCTATAAGTAGTTCGAGGTGACTGACGATCAGACATAGTAGAGTTTTTGCTTAGAGGAACGTTATCTCAAGATGTTAAGTCGGCTCATGGATTGAGGGACAAGGCTCAAGGTTATACAATGTTAGATGGGGTGCTGTATAAGAAGTCTACAAGTAGACCGCTATTACGGTGTTTGAGAAAGCAGGAATCTCAATTAATTCTATCTGAATTACATGATGGGAAAGGGTCAGCTCATTGTGAATTCAAGTCTTTGACGCGAAGGGTTTTGTTGGTAGGTTATTATTAGCCTTTGATCATGAATGATGCTAAAAATTTGGTACGAGTTTGTGATACTTGTTAATGTTTTTCTAATTCTATTCATAAACCAGAAGTACCGATTACTTCCATATCCGAAGAGGTTCTCTTTGACGGATGGGGAATAAATCTAGTAGGGCTATTACTTATGGCTTCAGAAGGACGACAAATGATTATTTTAGCAGTAAACTATTTTTCGAAGTGGGCTGAAGCTGAACCACTATCCGCTACAAGAACCAAGGATGTTATCAAGTTTATTGTAAATAATATTTATTGTTGTTTTGGAGTTCCTCTAAAGATTTCTATAGATAATGGTTCTCAATTTAACAATAGACAAATTGTTTCTTTTTGCAATTTGAGGGGTCATGTACAGTGTTTTTTGACACTTTTCCATCGTCAAGCAAATCGTCAACTAGAATTAGCTAATAGGTCTATTTTAAAAGGTTAAAGAAAAATTTGACAGGTGTTGCTTGAAGATGGAAACATTATTTGCAAGAGGTGTTATGGGCTTATGGAACGAATCCTAAGGAAGCTACTTAGGAAACTCTTTTTGCCTTAGTGTATGGAATGGATGCTGTGAGCCCTTCAAAATTAACTTTACCTTCTTATTGAATATATCATTATTTCAAGGAGTCAAATGATGCATCAAAGAGGACATACCTTGACTTGATCAAAGATAAGAGGGTTAGAGCGCATCTGAAGTCGACTAATTACCAAAATTTGATGATGAGTCGATATAATTTGAAGGTAAAACGAAGATATTTTAAAGTGGGTGATAAAGTCTTAAGGAAATTATTTATGTATACAAAAGATAAGCAGCTTGGAAAGATAGCTCCGAATCGGGAAGGTCCCTATGTGGTGATAAAAAGAGTCAAACCAGGAACATCTCGCCTCCATGATGGAGATGGGAGACTTCTACAACACTCTTGGAACATTGGGCATTTGAAATTTTTCTAGGAGTGATTTTTTCTATTTTCAAACTTTTATGAAAATATAATTTTATTGTTTGTTTATATAAGTTGCATACTATTTTGTCTCTTGTTGGTCAGGGAAGGTTTTAATGAGGTGCCACATTTATATTCACAAATATCAATAAAATTATTTTTCTTGGCCAATGATTAGTTTAGACTAAAACACTTAAGTTATTTTGAGAACTATGCAAAGACTGATTATCTTTGAAGTAGTTCACATAAAATAATTTAAGTGCTAGTGATATTCGAAGTGCTACACGTCCATTTAAAGCACCGTCTGAAGAGATAGTAATATTCGAAGTGCTACACGTTTATTTCAAACACTGTTAAAAATATAGTAATATTCAAAGTGCTACACGTCCATTGAAAACACTGTTAAAATAAATATTAATATTCGAGGTGCTAATGTTTGTTAAACGCACTATTTCACGTAATGATAATATTTGAAGTGTTAAACGTTCATTGAAAGCACTATTGCAAGTGATATTAATATTCGAGATGTTAACGTTCATTAAACACACTAGTTCACTTTATGATAATATTCAAAGTTCTAAACGTTCATTAAAAGAACTATTGCAAGTGATGTTAAGATTCAAGGTGCTAACGCACTATTTGAAAAGATAGTAATATTAGACGTGCTAACGCTTAGTAAAAGCACTATTTCAAGTAATGATAATATTGAAGGTATGAATGATCATAGAAAAAATTTAGTTAGAGTGGAGTTATTGTGCGAAGTACTAATGCTTTGTTCATGCAAGATAAATTATGTAATGTGAGATAAGTTTTGCAATAAAAGATGGCATTGTTCCTTACACAAATAAAATAAATTTTTAAGCCATACAAATAGAGGAGTTTAAGTGCCAAGAGTTTAAACACTTACAAAAGATAGTACAAACATAACGATAAGTAACACAAAACCTGGTGATTCGACAACACAAAAAAATACATCTTTTTAATCTTCTTGGTCTTTATTGGGAGAATTGTTTTAGCTTCCTTCCGATGAGCTTCTTTCTTGATCAGAGGCGTCTTCATCTTCCTATGATTCAATTTTTTCATGAGATTCAGTTTGTATAGGTTTAAAAGCTTCGTTAGGGCGTTTTCCTATGGGAATTGATTTCTAGAATCCTAATAAATTAGCTTTTGGAAATGCCAAATGAAATTAGTGGAGTAAAGTGAATTTGTTTGCTCTTCAGAATTTTTGATAACAACAAGGCTATCTAATCCGTTTTTTGTTCTACCGGCTGTTACAACAAGACGTTTCTCTTCTTCGAATTTTGCCTGCCAACTATCTTCTTCTTGTCCTCTTTACTTTTCTTAAGTTACTTTTGTTCTTCGTTCATCTTCTTTTCATGCTTTGTTTTGAGTTTATTCAGCTCACATTGATGGGAGGAGGTCAACTTCATTTTTTCTTGTTCATTAATTTCTCTTAAACGACGTTTGATTTGGACAGAAGACGTGTAATTGTTTGAGGATGTGTTTACTGAATTTGTCTCTCATCTTTTTGTAACTAATCAAACGTTTTTCTCTACCGGATCATATCTTTAGCCAAATCATCCAGTTTTCTTCTTAGTAAATTTAGCTTTTGCGCATAAATGTTTTGTTGCATCTTCTAGGTTAGAAAATGGTTAAAGTGCATGTAATACTTCTTGAGAAGGATCCCCAACAGGGAGAGAAGGAGGATTTTCATAAACAGCAAGTGCAGCTGATGAGGAAGTTTGTGAAAGATTCGAGCTTACAGTTTAAAGCAAATTGGTTGCGGTAATTTGGTTGTTGATTTGTGCAATTCGCCCTTGGATTTTTTGAATTTCAGGATCCATGTCCTTGTAATGGCTATTGGTTGAAATGTGAACCGGCAAACGGTTGCCTACTCTGAAATAGAGTGACACATGTAAAATGTCAGAGTTAATAGCGTGCTACACGCGCACTAGGGAACTCGACGTGTTTCTAGTTTTTATTAGAAAAATGATTGAAAAACCACGTGTA
The DNA here is from genome assembly GCA_036936605.1 of Limnanthes douglasii subsp. nivea. Classification (NCBI taxonomy): domain Eukaryota; kingdom Viridiplantae; phylum Streptophyta; class Magnoliopsida; order Brassicales; family Limnanthaceae; genus Limnanthes; species Limnanthes douglasii. Next base: position 325,350,882 of record JAUPFV010000002.1, read on the forward strand.
CATTTAAAGAAAACTTGAAAATATTGCATAAAGATTTGAGGCGACCCTAAGTTTAATAACAAATAGTCTTGATTCGAGGAAACCTTAAATATAGTTTGGTTTTGATATGATTTATTTTCGTTTGAGGGTAATTTTGTAACTTTGTGTAGAGTTTTGTGGAAAGTTTGTGAGTATTTAATGTTTGGGTAGAATGTAGAGGGAGAATTGAGCTGCGTGGTTGTATTTAATTTTCATTACCCTCATTTAATGTAGGTGGTTGGGTATTTATACCCTTATCCTTGGGCCATATGGGCTTTCAGGTTGTGTTTAATGGATTGGGGTCGAGTTTAAAGACCCATCACTTTTAAGTAAGTAAGTAGTCAGCTTAGTCAAAAAGTGATTAAGTTTTAAGTACTTTGGTTCTGTTTGGATAGTTCAGTGAATGAAAGTTGTCCGAACTACCCCTATCCGGTGAAATGGACATTGTCCGAATTAACCCTGTTCGGCTCCCATAAGGTGTGGTGACAGAATCCGGACTCATCAGTAGCTCCTTTTTAGGTGGTGTTCAAAGGCCTTTGGCAAGACCTAAAAAATAGTCTGCAGCTGGTCACAGTTATATCCGGACAGGTCCTTCGAACTTTGTTATAGTTTTATCCAAACTGAAAAAGTTCTTGAAAACTAAACGGTTTCTTGCCAGAATTCATGGGACACGTGTCACTCTCTGGTTCGCCACATCAGCCGTTTTTTCACCTAGAATAACGCTCCCACCTTCTCCAAAAAGTAACCTCTTCATTTAATGAAGATGACATCAGCGCCGTCCTTAATCATTGCAACCCTTTCGAATTCTCCTAGGTATGTAAGCATCTTCTTGTGTGTTTACTATAAATTAATCACTCCTTTACTATTTTATCATCCTCTTCATCTTGTTTAAACTTCAAAGCTTTTTCTCAAAAACAAATACTTTTTCTCGGTGTGAGAAGGAATGCTTTAATCAAAGATGGGTGGCTTAATTTATCAGAGTTAGAGAAGGATCAGAAAGTTGAACGTGAGAGGCGCATTGCTGCAGGCCTCCCCGTTTCCCCTGTCGACAAACCAGTAATACCCAGCACAGAGCCTGACCAGGGCTCTTCTTCAACCAAAAGTGTTAAACCGAGGAGGTTGTTTCAAACCAACCTCTCACCAATCGTTTCAGGCTCGTTGGTTCAGGAATCAGAGCCCACTGTTGAACCAGGACAAGCAGTTACCAGTTTTAAGAAGCCTTCTCCTTTCATAGCCATGGGATTAGATGCTGATGCCTCTCCAGATAAGTTAGTCGATCGGAGAAGAGGTTGCCTGGTTAAAGGGAAAACTCTAAAAGGTACACCTTCCAAATTAGGGGCCAAAGACAGCAACAAAGGGTCAGAGGCACCCATGAAAATTCCTAAGGACAAGCTGTCCGGACCGGAGGCATCTAGCTCAAGTCTCCGAAAAGAAACTACTGCATCTGAACCCCAGCCGAAGGCCAGAATACAAGGAACCAGTGAAACCCAACAATCCGGAGAGCATGCTGAGCCAATTTCTAACTCCCCTCACCCAAAAACAAGTGAAAACCCCTCTTTGGTAATGGAAGTAGTAATGGAGGATTCTATTGAAGAGGCTCCGTTTGAGTCCAAAGTCTCGGGACAAACGAGTGATGCTGCTGCTGCCAAGAAGGATAAAGGCGAAGAAAAACTATGCCTAAGGCATCCAGATCTGCCGGAGGTCCTTGTAGGAAAAGTGGGACCTTGTTTCCACAAGGTTAGTGTTAAGTATTTAATTGCTTTGCAAAAAATTAACTATGCCTTCATCCATACAGCCGAACTGGGTCGGATGCGAACAAAGTGGGGGATTCCGGAGAATGTAAAAATAAGGATCCCAATAGACCCTGAAACACGAATGGACTGCAAGTTGAGTGAAATAGTTATCTTCACTGAACTCTTTAACTGGGGACTAAGGTTTCCCTTAGATCCGGAGATAGTCAAATACTTCAAGCTCATCAAGCTTTGCCCAAGTCAGCTGAGCCCTAATGCCTGGTACACTCTCATGGCCTATATCATCGCCTCCAGGCTCTCCGGAATTCCTCTTCCAATGGAGGAATTCTCAGTTGTGGCCAGCCTCTGCAGAAACCACCATATTCCCTTCTATCACTTCAACATGGGTGATAAATATAAAGCAGTGGATGACCTACTCGAGTTGGAGAGAAATTGGAGGACTCACTTTTTGTTCGTGAGTGGTGCTTGGGAGAATGGGAGGAAGATCAAATCCGGAGTCAACCCAAGTCTCCTCACAAGCAGATGGCGAAGCAATAGTAAGAATCCCACCTTACACTCTCATTTTTATTTTTATCAAACTTGTTTAACTGACTTGTCTTGTCTCTTTTCTCTCTTTTTTTCTTTACAATGCTGCCTAAAGACTTCAACGACCACTTGAAGGCCGGGCAGACCACCTGTACTAAGATAAACGCTTGGGCTGCTGAAAAGTGGGAGAATTTCTTCCACAACGCCTTTACCGGAGGCAATCTTGCAAGGTCCTATCTGTGGAACACCACTGACCGGAGGGACTTATCCTGGGAGGAACTTACCACTCCACCCCCTCCGGAAGTAGTCCTTAAGAGAACACACGCACCGGACGGGGCATTGTATCTGCCTGGTCGAGCCAAGGCCCCAAGTAAGATGAAAGGCAAAAAAGGTAAGGGCAAGAAGAGTGCGGTTGAAGCTAACCTCACCGAGGCGGAGGAAACTGCTCCAACAAGCCAAGAGGGGCCAGTTCCAAGTCAGATTGATGCTGCTCTTCTAGAAGTAGTGGAGCACGAGAGTACTAGGGAAGAGGCAGGATCTCCAAAACCTTCAAGGGTTCCTAAGAGTGACAGGAAACGGGGAGCAGAGAGCAAGGATAAGAAGGCCAAGAAGAAAAAGACCTCCAGGGGTGATGAGATTTCTCTCCGGCCCCCGGAGCCTTTTCCTCCTGTTGACCCTACTGATCCAACAAGAGCAGAAGAGATCCCTGGTGACTTTCGAACTGATGAGGTTGGAGGAGGAGACATCAGTATTGACGGTGTTGACATTACTGGGCTTGAGGGGCTTGGTGACTATTTTGAAAACCTCCCCAGAGATGATTTTGTTGGGCCCTATCTCCCTCCAAGCACTTCGAACATTGTTACCTTCAATGGTAAGTATTTCACTGTTTCAAGTGAAAGGGATGTTATAACTCACTCTATATTGAGTAATATTCAGCCAGTGCTTGGTCTGGAGAAACAAGTGCGAGGTCAGTCAGCAATCATTACAACCCTTAATTCTGACAAGGAGAGATTGTCCGGAGACCTCCTCATTGCCAACCAAAATGCTGATGTTTTGAAGAGAGAAAATGAGGAGTTAAAGAAGAATCAGGATGGTTGGACCACACAAGTAGCTACCTTAGAAGATACTATCAAAGAGCTCCGGTCAAAGCAATCTGAGTTGGAGAAAGATCTCTCCTCTTCAAAAGAGGAGGTGAAGGCTAAGGACATGGTCATTCATACTTTGACCAATGACAAGATTTCGCTCGAGGATTCGGTGTCCCAGGCTGCACAGGAAAAAGCTGATCTGCTAAGGGAGCAAGAGGCAAAAATTCAAGCCGAAATTGATGCTTACGCCAACAATGTGATAGATACTCAGGAAGAGATGTATGCCAAAGTGAAGTCGGACATGGTCTTGCTCTTTCACGAAAAGTTCCCGAAGAGGAATCTGGGAGATTTGTGGACTTATGTAGAGTACGAAGACCTTCCCTTCCACACTATGGCTGATGGAGACTTGCATGATTATTCTAGTGCTGACTCATCCGATAAGGAAGAGAACACCAGGGAGAGTCCAAATGAGGAGAACGATGACCTCAAGAAGAAGAAAACGAGTGAGGCTGAGCCATCTTCAAAGGCTCAGTCTTAGAGTAATTATCTTTTCATTTTTGTTTTGATTGAACCAAATTCCTTGGATGGCCAAGGCATTTTTGTAACTGTGTCTTGTCTTCGACCGGATAGATCTGTTTGTTTTGACAATTTAAAGTCCTTGGATGGCCAAAGCACTTTGGTTGTTTTAATAGGTATCTTTATTTTGCACAACTCTTGCATTCTTTCATAGTTAATTCAATTTTGGTGGCTAATGTTTAAACAGCCCTTATATATTTCATAAACATTCTAAAGTGAGAGTGTTTAAATTCTCCGATGACAAATGTTTAAGTAGTCATCACTCCTTTAATCCAATCCGGCCGGTGTTTAAATAAAAATTTGACAAGAAACAAAGTAAAAACACTCCGAATTTTTAAGAAGGCATCAAATTTTATAAAACAGCCCGGACACCTCATTAAAACCTCCCCGCGCCACCAGGGTAGGAAAGAGTAAGCCCCCAAATATTTACATTAACTTTTAAAAAAGTAAATATTTACATAGTTCCTACTCCAAGTACATCCGGAGGTGCTCAATGTTCCAAGGGTGATTCAAAATCCTTTCATCTTTGTCTTGGAGCCGGTACGTTCCAGGCTTAAGTTTTTCAATGACCAAATAGGGTCCTTCCCAAGTTGGAGCCAATTTACCGAACTGCCTCTCTTTAGTGTGTAGGAAAAATTTTCTCAGTACCTTATCTCCCGGTTGAAAATCCCTTCTCTTGATTTTAGAAGCAAAACTGCTTCTCATCAAACCTTGATAGTGCACAGCTCTAAGGTGAGCCTTAACTCTTCTTTCCTTTATCAAGTCAAGTTGACCTCTGATAGCCCCCACGTTAGCGTGTTCGGAGAAATTATGAACTCGAAATGAAGGGAGAGTTGCTTCTATGGGAGCTATGGCATCCATCCCATAGACCAAAGAAAAAGGTGATTCTTATGTTGCAGCCCCAGGTGTAGTCCGGTAAGCCCACAAAACTTCTTGCAAATAACTAGGCCATTTTCCAGCAGGCCCTTCTAAATTTTTCTTCAAACCGGACAGTATAGTCCTATTAGCCACCTCAACTTGTCCATTTTCTTGTGGGTGGAAAGGTGAAGAGAAGCAATGCTGTATACCTCTAGAGGCACAAAAACTCTCCATTTCCTTGTTGTCGAACTGTGTCCCATTGTCTGTCGTTATCTTTTGTGGAATTCCAAATCTGCAACAGATATTGGATAAAATGAATTTTATGACAGCTTTTGATGCTGTACCTGCCAATGGAGCTGCTTTGATCCACTTTGAAAAATAATCAATATAAACAATTATTGTCCTGCGTCCTCCGGATGCCATAGGTAGAGGTCCCACCAAATCCAGCCCCCATCGAGCAAAAGGTACAGGCTCAGAAATTGACTCTAAAGGGATGGCTGGGATATGAATCTCATTGCTATATTTCTGGCATGGGTCACACCTCCTCACCAACTCCTTAGCATCTTGCATTATAAAGGTCCAATAATACCCAGCCAACAAAACTCTCCTTGTTAGAGCCATGAAACCACAGTGAGCTGATCCCTCACCATCATGTAATTCAGAGAGCACTACTTGAGACTCATCGACCCCCAAACATCGTAAGAGGGGTTTACTGTAAGACTTATTATAAAGAACATCTCTTAGTATGATAAAACCATGAGCCTTGGACTTTACTTTTCTTGCTATTGACTTATTCGGAGGCAAGATGCCATTTGAGAGATATTGAAGGAGAGGAAACCTCCAATCTTGAGGCTGTTTCATCTGTATATCGAAGCTTTCTTCCTCCTTACCCATACTGAGTTGAATGGAAGGGCACTCCAGCACATGGATCCAAGGGTAGGATTCAGTATAGGCTATGGTTGCCAAGGAGTCTGCTAGTTCATTTTCTGTTCGGGGTATGTGCTCTTAAACAATGCTCTTGAACTTAAGTGCCACATCTTTGAGAAGAAGTAAGTATTTTATTAGCTGCTCTTTTTTTGCTTCAGATTGACCTTGCACATGATGAATAAGAAGCTGAGAATCACTCATCAACTTGACCCTTTTGGCTCCACAAATAAGAGCTAACTTTAAACCAGCTATAGCAGCTTCATATTCGGACTCATTATTAGAAGCCCTAAAAGCAAAACATATAGCTTGGTACATTTTGTCACCATACGGAGAGGTCAAGCATACCCCTGCACCACATCCCATAGTACTTGATCCACCATCAGTCCGAACGACCCAGACCTTTTTATCTTTCACATCAGTTGTTTGCTCTGTATCCCTATCTGAATGGAATTCAACTAAGAAATCAGCCACGGCTTGGGCTTTGATTGTTGTCCGAGGAGCAAAATCAATATCGAAGTCCCCTAGTTCCACTGACCACTTAGTCATTCTACTCGAAATGTCTACCTTTTGAAGAATGTTTTTCAGGGGATAGGATGTCCGGACAATAATAGGATGAGCCTGAAAATAAGGCCTCATCTTCCTTGCAGCAATTACCATGGCTAATGCTAATTTTGCAAGCTTCAGATAGCGTTTTTATGCATCTATCAAGCTCTTGCTGATGTAATACACCGGACGGGGACAATTATCTACCTCCCTCACTAATTCGGCACTTATGGCACAACTGGAAACTGCCAAGTATATGAAGAGTATCTCTCCATCAATAGGTTTAAATAGAGTCTTGGGGGAGGATAGATGTTTTTTAATTTCATTAAAGGCCTCATCACATTGTGAAGTCTAGTCGAATCCCTTTGCACCTTTTAAAGTTTGAAAGAACGGGGCACACCTATCCGAAGACCTTAAAATGAATCGATTTAACGCAGCCAACCTCCCAGTCAACCTTTGTACTTATTTAATATATTGAGGAGGCTCCATTTGGAATAAAGTATTAAGCTGGTCCGGATCAAGCTGTATCCCTTGCTCAGTTATTATATACCCCAAGAATTTCCCAGACTGTACTCCGAACACACACTTCTCTGGATTTAGTTTCAAATTTACTTTTACTAAGTTAGCAAAAGTTTCTTCGAGATCTTTCAAGTGTAGCTCTTCGTCCATACTTTTTACCAGCATGTCATCGATGTATACTTCCATATTTCTTCCAATTTAATCAACAAAGTTTTGTTTACTAACCTTTGATAAGTAGCCCCAACATTTTTAAACCCGAATGGCATCACCTTGTAACAATGAAGGCCCCTATCAGTAACAAAGATAGTATGCTTCTGATCCTTCGGATCAACTCGAATCTGATTGTATTCGGAGAAGGCATCCATAAAAGACAGCAGCTTGTTCCCAGATGTGGAATCTACCAACTAATCAATCCGGGGAATTGGGTAAAAATCCTTTGGGCAAGCTCTGTTGAGATCTGTGAAATCGATACGCATGCGCCACTTGCCATTTTTCTTTTTTACCAAGACCGGATTGGCTGTCCATAAAGGATATTGAGACTCCTTTATGTGCCCCATTTTGGTAAGTCTGCCGACTTCTTGAACTATGACATCGGCCTTTTCTTTGGAAAAAACTCTCCTCTTTTGTACCACAGGTGCTATGTCTCTTCGGATGGACAGTTGGTGTGATATAATAGTTGCTGGTACTCCGGTAACATCAGCATTGCACCAAGCAAAAACATGCTGATGGTCTTATAAGAACTTCAACATTTTACCCTTTAGTTCGGATGTCATTTTGGACCCAATCTTAACATTTTTCCCTCTTCCAAAGAATGTGTTTCTACTTCTTCAACTGGTACTAAAACTTTAGGGGTCTCTCTGGGGTCATCAATTTCACCCTCACCCCCAGAAAGCCCCTCAAACTGCTATTCTTTGTTGATACGAACTGCCCCCAACATCCGAGGAGCCAGCGCTGTTGCATAACACTCTCTTGCTATTTTTTGGCTGCTCCGAACAACTCCCACTTGTCCTTGCACAACGTATTTCAAACATTGGTGGACTGTTGAGGCCATTGCATGCATCCTAGAGAGCCAAGACCTCCCTAGAATAGCATTATAACAAGTGGGACAATCCACTACGACAAACAGTATTCTAACCATCTTCTTAAAAGGGCCCTTGCCCAACAAAACTTCCTCTTCGAACTCCCCGATTACATCTGCTGAGCTTCCAGTGAAACCAAAAATTGACATGTTCGAACGCTGAATTACTGTAGGATTTTTCATCTTTTTGTAGGAAGTTAAAAAGAGGATATTGGCTGAACTCCCAGTATCCACCAAAATTCGTCTTATGTCATTTCCCCCAATGGATGCTCCTATGACAACAACATCTTCATGAGGACCTGCTATATCCCTTAAGTCATCCTCGTCGAAAACAATGAAGGGAAATGGAATCTGCGATTGATAGGAAGTCATGCCTCCCTCCAGTTGGGTAGCTAAAGTATGAACATGCCTCTTCCTCAAAGAAGCAGTGGGTGCTGTCATGGTATCCCCTCCGAAAATTGTGAGTGACTCAAAAAAGTTAATAAGCCCGGACACTGTTTTACAACGTTCCTCAATGGCACCCACTCTGTTTTAAGTTGGATCGGGGTCCAAGTGCTCTGACTCTACATCGAATCTCTCGATTATCACCATAGCTCTTTCTGAAGCGGATGTGCCTGCATTATTTGGTCCGGCCCGATGAGTATTATCAGGCCTATTTCCTTATTTTCTTTTAACATATGCTCCCAACTTTCCTCTTTCAATTAAATTATGGACTTCTTGCTTTAAAGCAATAAAACCCTCAATGGTATGGCCAGTATCATTATGATACTGACAGAAGAAATTGTTACAATGCTCCCTAGGAGATTGTAGCGCAGCCAGGCTTCTATAGTGTACTTCCTTTGTTTTGTCATAAATGGTGGCTACAGTTTCTTTTAACTCAGCAAACCACTCCGGTTGAACCCAAGGCCCTCTCTTATTTCTAGATTGCTGACTCTGGGCAGGCGCAGCTGGCTGAGACGCTTTAGCTCTGTTATGACCCTGCCCAGCCTCCCTTGCCTTGTTCCCGGACTGATTTTGGTTGGGGTTTGGTGCAGCCAGGGCAGACCTCACCTGCCTGTGCACCCTAGTTTTCTTTGTTTCATCCACATTAATTTGCTTTCCAACATGATTCAGTAAACCTCCCCATGTCATGGCCTTTTTTCTGGTCACTGAATCTGCCAAATTTCCAGGAGTTAAGCCCTGCCTTAGAGAAGTTATTGCTACTTGTTCGAAGCAATCAGCCAACCCATTTTTGGTGTTTACAAAGCGACTTATATATTACTTTAGAGATTCATTCGGTTCTTGGGCACAATGGATAATTGTGTCCCCATTTCCCTTCACCTCCTTACTTCCAACAAATTGCCTCCGGAAGGCCACCCAAAAGGTATCGAAATTTCTGATGCACCCCTATGGTAGGCTGTTATACCACTTCAGGGCACTCCCGTAAAAGACTGGTAGAATGCTCTACAAAGAAACTTATCGTCATCATCGAAATTCATCATGAACTTTTTGAATTGTTCCAGATGATTGTTCGGATCTTTACTATCATCGTATTTTTTCATTTTCATACTACCAAACCTCTTGGGGAGGTTTGCAGACAGGATCTTGGATGACAATGGAGATTGTCTCCAATTCCGACCACGACTGAAAACGGTATCCTCGTTAGGAGTTGCAAAGATACCTGGTTCATTATGGAAGGCAAAAGGATCCACCAGCATCCGGTCAATGTGTCTCTGACTATGAGATGACCCTTTGCCTATATGCCTCTTTAACTTTCCATGCTTATCCCTTTTTCTTGAATACTTCTTAACCAACTTTTGTTTTTTTTAGATCGGCCCTCATCATTGCTGGATGATAAAGATTCTTCAACTTCATCATCGCCCGAGGAGCTACTGGAAGATTCTGAGTCTGAATCAAAGGTCTCCACCGGCTTAGACCGGTGAGACTTTTTAGAGCTAGCATGAGTCTTCTTTGTACTTACATGGGTTTTCGAAGGCTTATGCTCTCTAGGGTTGTTAGTATGATGAGCAACTGATGCGTTTGACTTTTCTTTTATTCCCATCTTTTCCCTCTCTACCCTTAGGGCTTCTATCTCGCCTTTTAATCTATCACGCTCCTCGATGTTATATTCATCATTTTCTCCCACCACTTCAAGCAAAGATGGTGGTACTTCCGGTGCGTCTGGATTCATTCAGACTGGTTTTTCTGATGGTTTTGAATGCTAGATTCAGGCACCGTCGTACTCCCACTGTGGTCGCCAATTTGATATGCTTTATGTTCGTTTGAGGGTAATTTTGTAACTTTGTGTAGAGTTTTGTGGAAAGTTTGTGAGTATTCAATGTTTGGGTAGAATGTAGAGGGAGAATTGAGCTGCCTCGTTGTATTTAATTTTCATTACCTTCATTTAATGTAGGTGGTTGGGTATTTATACCCTTATCCTTGGGCCATATGGGCTTTCGGGTTGTGTTTAATGGATTCAGGTCGAGTTTAAAGACCCATCAGTTTTAAGTAAGTAAGTAGTCAGCTTAGTCAAAAAGTAATTAAGTTTTAAGTACTTTGGTTCTGTTCAGATAGTTCAGTGAATGAAATTTGTCCGAACTATCCCTGTCCGGTGAAATGGACATTGTCCGAATTAACCCTGTCCGGCTCCCATAAGGTGTGGTGACAGAATCCGGACTCATCAGGTTTGAGGCTGATAAGTGTATAAATAAGAAATCTTGGTGTAATGTGGTTTAAGAAGTAATTATGGGTGGCTTGTATTCGAGGCAGCTTAGAGTATGGAAATTGGCAGTATTAGTTTGAAGTGGCTTAAAAAATTTCTAGTTCTTATTCATCATTCTTCATAAGGACTATGAGAGATACTGATAAAGATTCAAATTATTAGGGACTTAATACAATTAGAGAAAATTTGTATAAGTTTTTTTTATAAAGTTATCAAATAGGATTTATATTAGCTGTAAATATAAAGGACTAGAATGCAATTTGTTCATTTGTATAATTGCTTATGTTAATCTCCCAACGGTCATATAAATAGGTTTGGAGACTATGATTAAATGGATCTGATTATTTCTTCGTAAACTGACTTTTTACTTTTTGTTTCTCTCACTTATAATTCAATCATCCACATTCTCTTTCTTGGAAAAATAGATATAATTCAACTTGCGTATTAGATATCTATTACACTTAAGAACAGTATTATGATCTAAAAAGAAACATAATTATTATTATGAGAAATGAAGAATATTTGAGAATAAGTGATAAGAAAGAAGAGATAAAATATAGCAATCATATCTTACATGTTTTCACCAACCGTCTTTCAATTTGACCAAATTCTTTATGGTCGATGGATTCCCAATAATAAATAACAGTGAAGAAACTGATCTTCCAAAAATGATATGAGTTAAGAAGTCTAACAATGCATTGTTTTTTACTCAAGTCCAGATAATAAAAATGGATATTCTCTAGAAAATGCATATTGGTTAAGGATAACTGAACTTGTGATAGGAAGTTTGAGGATTCCAAAAGCAACAATCACACTGATTAGTGTTCTCTATCTATTAGGAGTTAACTATGACGAGAAAATATGCAAGAACTAAAAATAATTAGTTATTAAGGGATGAAAGGTATATATAAGTCTCCAACTAAGTCAATTATCAAAAATAAAAACTTTTTTGTCCATTATGTGATGTGTGGTTCTCTTTCTTTAGGTAACCGAATGTATATATCATCAAGAATCCTCCACATATATCTTATGTTGTCCAGTTCATTCGAAGAAGACTACATCGGTTTGAAGGACATCAGATGAGGCAAAGTTTGCATATTCCAAGAGATCATTAGTATGGACTGGGTTGTTTGGTGTGACTACTGTTATAAAGTTTCAGTTACAATGGTTAAGTATATTTTCAGTTGGAAAAATAATTGGTTATTTCTTGTTACAACATAAATGGTTATTTCTAATAATTGTTTGTTCATTATACTTTTGGAAAGAGATTTGTACAATGCATTATAATTATTATTTTGGGGGCTTCAAAGAAGTGGACGAGACTTTGGTGAGTGTATAAAAAATTAAGAGAAAAATACTTGTTAGATTTCTTCTCAAAAGAACATAAATATATCTTATAGAGTATTCTGTAAGCTCTGATTTAAAGTTTTTGTAAACATTATTTCTTTGAAACTTAATCTTGTATATTGTTAGATATGTTTTGAACATGAAATAATAACCTTTTTGTGGTTAAAGCGGACGTAGGTCAAATTTGTTGAACAACTATAAATCTTTAATGTTCTACTTTCTCTCACTTTGTTATTTTTCTTTAATTTCGATTATATGATTAGTAGAATCACTAAGTGTATGTATAAGAATTCTTAGAACGATATGATCTACTTCTGGAATGATCGAATATAATTTCCATCACAGTTGGTATTAGATCTTGATTACGAGGTGGTTTTTAAATCTAAGATAAGACTGATGAAGTTCATGATTGAGAGGTTTAAAAGAAAAATAAGATTTTAGAATCTAGCGACAACGAATGTGAGTAGCCCTGGTTCAATCAAAGGTGGCTCCATCATTTGAAGGGAAGACTAAGTTTCCTAAAAAAATATATGGGTTCAAAAACATGAAATTCTTTAAACTTCATATAACACGATCATTTTGTATCTAAGTGATAATATGTCGAGGCATATCTCAAAATAAAATTAAGTAGTTGTAGTCTGGAACAAACTAGAGAGCATGCATGTACATGACATATTCCTTTATCAACCAAATATATTTGAAGGTGAAATTCACTGGTTTCGAGATGCAATAAAACAATAATTTTATGAGATTGTCCAAAATAGTAATCAATTTAGGGAACATTAGTGAATAAATCAAGGCTGAAAATTATACAGTGATCTTGCTGAAGTCATTGCCATTTGCATGTGGACAATTGAAGAATTCCATCCAAAACATAAAAAACACTATTGATGGTTGAGTTAGAAACTTGTAATAAGGTCCAAAGAGTAGGAACTCATGCAATGTAAGAAGGTTGGGAGTTTTAAAAGTAACTATGAAGCTTTAAACGTTAGAGGGAGGTAAGAGAGAAGAGATAACAACAAGGTCACACTCATCAAAGAAGTTTGATAAATCGAAGATAAGATGTCAGTATTGTAAGAATTTGGGTCACTTTTAGAAGAGAATATCTCAAACGAATAAGGAAGAAAAGTGATTGCAGCCAAATCATGGGGTGTTTTGAAAGCTTCTAAAAGATATAAGTATGTAGAGGTTCTATTGAACTTTTCAAATGAAGGGTATAAGAAGTGGATTCTTGATTTTGAATGTTCCTTCCATATGAGTCCAGAGAGAGATTGGTTTCACGCATTTGAAGTAAACAATGGAGGCACTATGTTACTTAGAAATAATAAGACATGCATAATAACTAAAATCGTATCTATAAAGTTTCGAATGTTAAATGGTTATGATCGGATTCTGAGCATGTAAGGTATGTTGCCGATTTGAGAAAAAATATAATATTTATTACTAGACAATTTAAGCTATTTACTAAAAGTTGAAATTGGTTACATGAAAATTGTTAGAGGTGTTATGACTATATTGAAGGGAAAGTGTCAAATGGACTTTATTACTTGATCAGAGTTACCGTGATAGGTAAAGTAGCTAGCTTATCTTAGGGAGAAGTAGATAGTACAACCATATGGAATAGGAGGTTGGGGCATGCGAGTGAAGATAAATTGCTAGAGTTGTAGAGGCAAGGAATTTTTGGAAAAGATAAGGTGATTAAATTGGAATTTTGTTAGTCCTGTGTGTATGAAAAAAGTAGCAGAGTCAAGTTTGTAGCATATGAACAAACAACAAATGAAATTATTGACTATATTCATCCTAATCTTTGGGAACCTGTACGGGTTCAGTCACATGAATATAACATATACTTTATAAATGATTACTGAAAGGAGCTATGGATTTATTTGTTAAAGTCAAAACGAGAGGCTCTTGATAAATTCAAGTAAAATAGGATCATGGTTGGAAAAAAATTGGCAGAGAAGTAAAGAAGTTCAAGACTAACAATATGGGACACTCCACAACAGAATGGCCTAGATAAAAGAATGAATATAACCATTCTTGAGAGAGTGAGGTGCATGTTAGTAACTACTAAGCTCCAACAATAATTTTGAGCATAATCATTAATTACTACTTGTTACCTTATAAACATATGTCAATCTAATACAATTTTCTTGAAGTCTCCATAATAAATATGGTACTAAAATCCATCATACTACCCAAATATAAGAGTATTTAGTTGTGTAACATATGCACACATCAGACAAGACAAGCTGAAACCAAGAGCTTCGAAGTGATTATTTATTAGGTATCCAAAATATGTCTACGGATACGAGTAATCGTACTTTAAATCAGGTTATAAGAAGTGTCTAATCAGCAAGAATGGGTATCCTAGCTTGGGTGGTGAAAATGATGAAACCCAACTTGATGGAAATAACATACTTGAGATTGAGGTAGAGTCACCTCGATCAAAACCTGTTTGTGTCTCAAGTAAAAATAAGCCAAATAATACACAAGGACAAGGAAAATTGTATTTACAAGAAGGTAGCCATGCTCAACGGGTTTAACAAATAGCAAGGGACAAGTTCAGATGAGTAATTAGATTTCCTCAAAGGTTTGAATATGCTGAACTAACAAATTTTGCATTAGTTGTGGCATCTGAGGTTATTCACTATGAGCCTGAGAATTTCTGTCAGACAATGCAAAGTGAGGATACAACTAAGCTTCTTGATGTTATGAAATAGGAAATGAATTCTCTTCACAAAAACAACACATGATATATGATAGACAAACTTGAGGTAAGAAAATGGCTGATTACAAGTGGATTGTCAAAAGGAAAAAATAAGTTTCTAGAGTTGAAAAGTCCAGATAGAAGACTATACTGGTTGATAGAGAATTTATTCAATAAGAGGTTAGGGATTACAATGAAATTATCTCATATGGTGAAACATAGTTTAGTTAATATTAACTTGTAATGATTGCCAAGTTTGACATGAAGTTTGACTAGATAAACTTCAAAACAGTTTTCTTACATAGGATCATTGAGGAAATCATCTACATGAAATAACCTAAAACAAATTAAACAAGGAAATAAGTGATCAAGTATGTCTATTAAAGAGAGAATTATATGGTCTAAAGCAATCTAAGCAGTGGTACAAATGTTTTGTTGATTTCATAGTAAACAGTTATGGTATTTTTGTGTATGTGAAAAAATATGGTTATGTTCATATATATCTATTATTGTATGTATATGATATTTTGATTGCTATAAAAAACAAGGCATAAATTAAGTCTTTGAAGGAAAAGTTAATGTGAATGTTTGAAATGAAAGACATAGGATCAGCCAAGAATATTCTCGGGATGAAGATAACTAGAAATAAACAAAGGAGAATTTTAGTTCTGCCACAATAAGGTTATCTGAAAAAAAAGTTTAACGGGTTTGGTATAATAGAGGCAAAACCACTCATCTTTCTCATTGCTCAACATTTTAAACTAACATCTTTAAAAGTTGATGATAAATATGTGGAGATAGAGAAAATTGAAGAAATTTCTTATTCGAATGTTGTAGGAAGTATTATGTAAGCCATGCTCTGTTGTTGGTAAATCTGATCTAGCTTATGTTGTAAGCTTGGTGAGAATATTCATGCCAAAGTCATCCATGGGACATTGGTAGACTGTCAAGTGGGTTATGAGATACATAAAAAGTTTCACAATCTTGTGACTGATGTACAAAGATGTTGGTTTAGAATATGAAGGTGCTAAGGGTTTTTGTTGATTTTGATTATGTTGTTTTTTTATACCATGAATTTTTTAATTGGTTATGTGTTTGTGTTGTATGGTTGTGTTCTAAGTTGGAAAGTGAATATTTAACCCATGGTAGCATTGTTCTTTATAAAATCTGAATATATTACTGCTAATGAAGAAATAAAGAATGTTATAGGTTAAGAGGAATGCCGAGGGAACTTGGGGTTTAGCAAGAACTTTTAATGGTCCATTTTGATAACCGAAGGGAAACATATTTGTCAAAGAATATAATTTTTCATGAAGGGGCTAAGAACATTGATGTTAGGCTTTATTTTTAATAAGTATTCTTGAAAATATGGAGATTTTGTTGGAGAAGGTTCATACAAGTGACAGTCCATAAAATATGTTTACTAAATCGGTCGAAACTAACAAGTTCAAGCATTGCTTGTATGTCGTACATAACTGAAGCATATGAGTCCCTTGCAGGGGGCATTTGGACCTGCAAAAATTGTGTTTATTTCTTGAAGTCAAAACCAAGATAGAGAATTGTGAAAGTATATTTTCGACTTGGAAACTAAGGTGTAATTGATTATAGTTTTATTGTTTGAATTCATCGACTACATTAGCATGTGTATCGTCGATGCATCAACCGTATCCACCCAGGCATCATTGAGGCATATGTTGTATCGGCTACGTTATTGGATGCATCCCGTAGGAAGCCTTTGGTAAAGCCAAGAAACTGTATCAACCATAATGCCATCATCTGAGGCATTGAGTGCTTCAACTAGGAAGTCATGGGTCAAACCGAGTAAGGCCATCGACCAGGAGGCAATCAACTAATGCACTTGTTGAATCGGTTAGGAGTACATTGGTAAAACCGAACATATCAATCAGTCTAGAGGCCATCAGACGAGGAAAATGTTGCATCGGTCTGAAATACATCAGATGAGTCAAAGTCTGGTCATGCCAAGAGGCCATCAGTCTAAAATTAGCTTGTTTGTGTGTGACTGCTGGTATAAGGTTTCAGTTATGATGGTTACTTTTAACTTATGTTGGAAACATAATTAGTTGGTTTTTTTTTGCAACATAAATTTTTATTTCTGTTAGGAGTTTCTTCATTCTTTTATGTAGATAAATTTGTACGATGCATTTTAAATATGGTATTTTGGGATTTAAAGAAGTGGACGAGAATTTGCTGAGTGTGGAACATAGTTTAAAAGAGAATGTAGTTGTTAGATTTCTTCTCGAAAGAACAAAAAATTATCTTTGAAGTATATGGTGTGAGCTTTGGAATTTAGAGTTTATGTAAAATTGTTTCTGAGGAACTTAATCCTGTATATTGTTGTATCTGTTTTAAACATGAAGGAATACCATTGTTGTGGACGTAGTTAGAAGTTTTCAAAGCACTACAAATCTTATGTGTTCTACTTTCGCTTACTTTGTTATTTGTTTTTAACTTTGTTTATATCATTAGTAGAATCAGTGAGTGTATGTATACAAACTCTTTGAATGATATGATATCATTTTGGATTGATCGAATAGAATTCCCATCATAAAAAGATAAATAATGTACCTTTTGTGGAGTTTGGAGAGCTGAAATATGAGGTATTATGATATCTAAAAATTGAGTCTATTAGCTTCTCGAAAATATAGAGATAAAAATTCTTAAAGAAAGAGAGTCTGAGTGTGCTAGAAAGTTGGAAAAAAGTTATTGAAGTAAAAAAAATCAACTTTATATGTATATAATGAAATTTAATTTGAGTTGTTGGATTAAATGGCATGCCAATAGTTCGTAAGTTACCTCGGGTTAAAAGCTACGTAGGAACTTAAATAATTTCCAAGTCAAATTAGAGACATTAATTATTTTACGTACAAAAATTATGATTTATTTAATTATAATTGAGCAGCTATTATATGTTTTAACAGTGAAACTAAGTCTTATATGTATAAAATATTGATAGTCCTTAAAATAAATGCAAGTTTATTCAAAGACTGAGAGAAGTCCTAATAAGGGTATATCCCGTTACGGTATGTGATCTTATATATGAGGTAATATTATAGGTATAAGTATGAGCTAGTAAGGGATAAGAGTTGTGTAAATATCGTTTATAATGATACAATATAAGTAATGACGGGTAAATTTTTGACAAGCTATGATAATATGTGAAGAAAGACACATCGAGATAAGGTAAATATTCATAAAGATGTATACTTGTGTAGAGTGATCGACCATGCCAGAAAAGGCATAATAAGCTAAATAAAAGATAAAAGTAAGTCGATGCCAAATCATGGGCAGAAAGAAAGAAAAATGTTCTTTCCCAAATAAAGATATAATGAGCTAAACAGAATATAGAAGTAAGATGAGGCAAAATCATGAGCATAAAGATAAAAATGTTCATTTGACTAAATGAAATATATAGATTACATGGTTAGAAGACCCTTCAAGAATATTCTAGTTCACTTGCTATTACTCAAATATCCTAAACGATTAGGAGATATTTTAATCATATTTATAACAACCCTTGGTACAAAAGAATGTCGCATACCATATTAAATTCATTCACCACTTTATTTTAAACTTAATAAACCTTATAAATAAAGGTGTAATCCTTTGTTTGAAAGATTATTGATTTATAGTGAGAAAAAAAACATTAGTTTCATTATGTAAATCTTGAATAGTTTAGTCAATCTCATGATTGATAACTGACATGAATACTCTAATAAGGTTTTTTTCATCGCCTACATTTTAATTTAAAATAATACTAATGTTATTTGAAAATTAATATTTTATATTATTTCAAAATTATGAATAAAATAAAACCAACAAAAATAATATATGGATTAAAAAATTATATGTGTCCAAAATAATTTTTACTGATAAATAAATTATCGATCAAATATATTTTATTTTAAAAAAACAAAAACAAACCTATTTTAATGTTTACTAAAATAATTACTATAACAACAACTAAAGTTAGGGTAAGTTACATATAACCACCCGTGAAAGATTAAAAGTACTAATAACCACCTCGATTTTAAAGTTTATCAATAACTTAGTAGCAACAATGTTTCTAACAATACCCTTGAACACACAAAATACCTACACCTTTAACAATTAGTTGTTCTTTTACCTTTCAAAACATCATATATTTCGAACTCTAACTCAAAAATAATAATTTTAAAACCCATATATTTATATTTTTTTAAAAAAGAACAAAACGAAATCCATGAGTGATATTTTTGGTGAGTTATTTTTCTTTTTTCTATTTCTGCAACCTAATTTCACAACCAGATTACTCATATTTTTGCAACCAAATATAGTAAAAATAGTTTATGGATATAGTTTTGTTCGTCTTTACAAAACAAAACCAATGATATTTTTAATTTTTTTAGAGTTATAGTTTGAAATATATGACATTTAAAAATAATAATAAAAAGTTTCCACACTAATTTCGCAACCAGATTGCCCATATTTTCTTAACTAAATACAATAAAAAATCATTTTTAATGGATCTAGTTTTGTCAGTTTTAAAAAATAAAATCAATAATATTTTTGGATTTTTTTCGATCTATGGTTTGAAAGATATGGCATTTTAAAATAAAATAAAAATATAATTTGTAAAATAATTGCTTTTTAACAATCAAAGTTCTTTTTACGCAACTCTTTTCTCTTTATTTACACATCTCATTTGCACTTAATGATGCAACAAAAAACAGTTACTTTTTTGCAACAAAATTACTTTTAATTACGTAACTGGAACACAACTTCTTTTTTATGACTAATTTTACAACTAAATTACTCCTATTTTTGCAATTATATACAATAAAAAAATTAATTTTTTTTTTAAAATTTATTTTTGTTCGCTTTTTAAAAAACAAAACAAATTGCGTTTTTAGATTTTTAAAAACTGGAGTTTAGATCGACTAGTGTGTATATAATTCTTTTTTATCTTCTTATAATTTTTATATAATTTTAAAATATATAATACAATATTTCAATATTATATTTAAAAATACTAAGAAATTGAAGTAGAATAGTTATTTAGACCACCTATAAAATATGATGCGCAACATTCGTAAGTAAAATTTGGATTGTCAACCTTTCCGACTAGCTGCAACAAAAACTTAATCAAAATATAGATTTTAAACCTACGTGAGATAAGACAGATCAAAATTAACTAACAAATTTTCAATATTAGATTACCAAATATTGGGATCTAATTATTTCCAGAAAGAATAATTATTCATATAAATATGAATAAAATTTAGTATAAAATAAAAAATATTTTTAAAAAAACTCTAAAATATATTTATAAGAAAATTTTAGAATTTTCTTTAAAAAACCCGAAACCATAATTTTTATGTTTAAATTATTTTTTATAAACAAAAATAAATTTAATAAAAAAATACTTATGTACATCAATATTCAAATTAATGGAATCGTCTATAATTTTTATTTCTTTGTTTAATTCTAGTGAAACATGGTTGGTTTTATTCTTTAAGTTTATTGGGTTATGCTTGAAATTATGAACCGAACAATCAAGCTTAATATTAAAATCGGAAACTAAAAAAACATCAATATTAAGAGTGAGAGTTGATGATTTTTTTATTGCATGTATAGTTGATCTGCTATTTATAATACCAATTTTAGTAAAAAGAAAAATATTACCAATTTTCAATTGCAGTAAACTAAAATTTGAATGAAATTTTAGTTTACACGAATTTTTTGTTTTTTAGTATTTGGAACATATTTAATTTTATTGATAAAAGAAATTGTGACCGATAAATATAAAAAGTAATGATAGACTTAAAATAAAACTTTTGATATACAAAGAATAAATTAGTAAAGCCGAAAGAAATAAAATAAAATTTCAATATGCATGAAACATTTTTTATAAAAATAAATAGGAACGCACAAAAACTATGTGAGTCAAGTGACTCCAACAATTGAAATCCATGAATTCTCTATCTTAATTTTTTGTAGATATTATCTCTAATTATAATTTTAGGAAGTATGTGTAGTACATCTATGATAATCGAGTGTGTAGAACGTATATTTGTAACACTATTATATATATATATATATATTACAAAGAGTAGTGTTATTCATATTAATTTAAGTTTTTTTTTTTTAATATAAGCTCTATGGACTATATTTACGTTGATCGAATTTATTGACTGGTCGACTATTGTTGAATGTTGTGTATGATATCCATGTTGGGTACATTATTTAGGTTATATTATTGCAGTCTATCCAATATATCAACATATGAATTTTATTTTGAACTTTGGAAAGTTACTTATAGTACAATACCTTTCAAATGAGTTTTACATCATGTATATAATTTTTGAAGATCATACATTTTCGGCGATTAGATTTATCTTTAGTTTGATTGAACACTCACATTCTATTGTCGATGTTGATTTTCTTTTGAGATTTATTTTACAACCACATCTTAATAATATCCAGATTTTTTTTGTCGAATGGTAATCTAGGATTTCCTCCAGTTTTCCATCATTATGTATTCCAGCTATAATAAAAAACCTCTTACTTGTTTTTAAACATTGAGGTATGTAAAATGCCACTTTTGTTTTGAGTAGTCGCGACGTCTAAAAATATATTACATTATGAAAATTTTAAAATGTTAATCACCGCGAAAGTTGTGGAAAGTTTCATGATAATGAGTTATATCATCACGATGGTGTCCCATGGTAAAACTCAATGCAGATGAGCAATAACCATTAACCACTACCTTGTTGCAGTTAGTCATATTTATCACTAGAGTGATGATGAATACATAATTGTTTGATTTTTTTTCTTTTTCAAATAGATAATTTTATGATCATATACAACCTTTCGTAGGGATTGGGTGAGCCTAATGAATATGATACTATGCCAAGAGATCAAGAATACGAAAGTTCTAATTCTTCTTAAATCTCAAATGTTAAAAACAAATTCTCAATTACCAAATCGCTGTCAATTTGATTTTTGGATTCTAGTTTTTTTGTGGTGGAAGTTACAAGGCATTTTATATCCCAAAATATTTTCCATAAAAGAATTTAAACAATAGAAAGATCAAAATAATTCTTTTTAGAAAACGTAGTCATTACGTGTCTCAAGTCTCTAATTGTTTGTAAAAACATTTATGATCTTTCGGCAAATATTATGCGGTATTTTGTAAATTTTGTTTATGTTTTACTATATTTATAACAATAAAAAAGAAAGATCATTTATGGCAACACAAACAACGGTGACTACTATTAAGGTAATGAATCAATACATAGTTCATTTAGCCCGTTCAGACTGAACAAATTTCATTTGTTTGCAAGATATATTGTGTTCTTGCTAATTAAACTCAAATTATAACATTTCTTATCATAAATTCATTAACATTTAGATCTACCTATAAGAAAAAAATAAGATCAAAGAGAAAATATGTAAGAGATAAGAGGACGATCTTATAGGTTGATGAAATGTTGTTAACATCGTTTTAAACCGACTATTTGATCTTTATACTAGAATGAATTTATCCCTAAATTTATGGATTACACTTGAAGAACAAAAAACAGAAGAATAAAATGCAAATAAGAAATTAAGAATTTTGTATTCGATTTGTAAATTTCGTGATGATAAAATTTTCATTCTCCAAACATATGAGTTACAAAAATTATAGTAAATAAGCTAGTATTCGTGAAAATAATACTTGTAGATTTTTTCCAAGTATGAGAAATTATAGTAATTTTCTTTCATCTTAAAAAATTACCCAATGATGATACTCCATAACTCCAAAGAGTATCATGTGAGAAATATAAAAAATACTTTAATATTAAGGAAGAATTATGTATTAGAAGTATAAAATAAAATTTAAATATAAAATTTTATAGGAGCGTGCATGCAATAGAGCCTAAGCATAAGAATAAAAAATTCATTCATAAGTCCTTTAGCACCAAGAAAAATACTACCATTAAGAGTGCAAAGGAAAAAAAAATTATATGTGGCAAAACAAACCATTTGCTTGAAGAAATAACCTTAATAAGAAATATTAAATTATAAAATTTGTTGAGGAAGATATTGTTGCATTGATGCCAAAGGTCGGTACTATCAAGGATAATAATTTATGATTATCGTACGGTACATCTGTATTGGTTCATTCATGACGAATCCTTATTCAAAATATTAGAAGAGAGAAATAACACAAAAGACGTGCAAATAATATAAACAAGCAAGTACAATGTAGTAGACCACGACAATGTTGAGTTATATTTTACAAATATTAAACTAATAAATCTTAAAAATATATTATATATTCCGAAAATGAATAACAAATTAGCTTACACTGATCTTTTGACTAAAAGTATATATCCGTGTCTAAATCCAATAATCTTGTTTTATCAAAGGGTGGTACTTTAATTGGAAATAGATACTATTGTAACAACATGGTGAAGTAATGTATAAATGATTATGTTATTAATGAAGTGCAAATTTTCTATTCTCTTTCTTTGTCGTAATAATTATTTATTATGGTACAATACACTTGCACATATAGGTCATAACACTAGTTTAAGAATTGTTAAAATCAGAGTTATAAATTATAATATATGTTCGTATAAAAAATGTGAATTGTGATATAGGTCATAATTTCTTTTTATAACTTATGTCATATTAATAATCGAATTTCTTTTAAGAAAACTAGAATCTCTCCTTATGAGTTAAGGAACATAATAAAATCAAATATTGGTTGATTTAATATATGGGTATTTAAGAAGACATATCACACGAATGGTAGCATTCAAGCGTTTAAAATAAGATTGGTAGCCAAAGGTTTTTTTTATAAAGATAACTAATATGACCCATATGCTCCAATTACTAATAGTACAATAATAAGAATGATTTTTTGCAATTGCATCGACACACAATCTGAAAATTCATCACATGGAATTCAAAACGACATATTTAAATGAAGATCTCGACAGAAAGGTTTACATTGAACAAATTAAAGTTTTATTTTTATTTTATATAAATAAAGAAAAAATGTTAGAATTGTTAAGTCATTATATGTGCTAAAACAAATACTTAAGAAGTAACATAAAAAATTTGATCATGAGATTGTATCTGATGGGTGTACACACAATACGAGGGACAATTATTTATACATTAAAGTTTACGGTGACACAATGGTGTCATTGTGTGTATATAAGTAGATGATTTACTTATATTGAGTTATAAAATGAAAGGAATTTGAAATAAATAGGCTTATATATTATATTTTGAAGATGAAATATATTATAAAAATAAATACTTTATGAATAAAAATAGGAAAAACTTCTATAAGCGATTTACCGTAAGTCAGACTCATTATATTTAAAGGTACATGAGAAATTTAAACAATTTAAATTAAAACAAGTTTATATGTAATTTGATAATAGTTTAAAACTTGAAAAGAATGAAAGATGAGCTATGACTCAGTTGGAATACACTAGTGCGATAGAATGTCTGATGTATGCAACTATATGCACTGAGTGTTTATTTTATTTGTAGTGAGTAAATTAAGTCAATTTGGTAGTAATATAAGCACATAACATTAGAATATGATTTCTAAGGGTTCTCTGAGTACGAAAGAATACACAAATTTATTCATTTAATATTATATTTTTTTGGAATATTTAAGAAATAGACAGACGCAAGCTAGATCACCAGTCAAGCTAATAACAAACTGGCTATGAGGTGGGTGTTTACTTTGGTGGGAGGTATTATTTTTGGGAATCAAATAAACAAATACGGATATCCCACTCAACTATGGAATCTCAGTTAATAATATTCATTGTAAAAAAAATATAAGCTTAACGGTTGAGAGACCATAGAAATATCATTCATTTTAAAAGGAAACATGAAAATCCAAATACATTATGATTTTTTAACAACTCTAGATTAAGTTTACAATGACATATATAATGCGAATTCTAAACAAATAAGTCTAAAATTATCTACGCTATAAAATTATTGCATAGTAGAATCATATAAGTCTCGTACATGATATCTAGTGAGAAACTTCTAAACCCTCTTAACAAATTGTTGGTTTGAAAATGAGTAAACTTTATATCTAGAAAAATGTGACTAAAACTCTTGAGTTGATATTTTACAAATGACGACAACCCAGTTTAATTATACAAAACCTATATATCAAATTTTAATGGGTAATAACAAGTTATTTGTGAAAGGTTTCAACAATTAAAATTGAGTTTTGTATGTGATTGTATGATATATATATATCAGCTGTTATCATCGATAGATAAGTGCAAAGAAGTTTTAACAAAATTCGGTCTATATGTGATATATATTTTTAAAGATAATAAAATTACTCTAATAATTATACATATAAGATAATGAGGATGTCTCGCCTTTCATATAAGAATAATTTTCTATTAAGATATAATTCTTGAAATTAGTAGAAGACATGACAAAATAGTATTAAGTAAAACTATGGACAAACATATTGCTAAAGAAGTTGCGTGTATGAGATCGTCAGTTAGCTCACATGGGACGTTGGTTCAAAGTTAAGACTAACAAAGCTTCTAGTTTAACTTTAAGGTCTTTACACAAAAGTAAAATTCAAGTCCAAATGTTTTTAATTTTATGTGCAATTTATCTCAATAAGAACATACGAGATGTTGTTTAGTAAACCGGGGGATGTTTGAAATATTGATGATATGAAGTGATCGAAATTGATCTAGAAAAAATATCGGATAACCAAGATTAACCAAGGATCGAATGAGTGAACTGAGATAAAAAAAACTAATTATAATAAACAAAAGATGCCATGAGACATTACATTACCGTGACACGAAACACAAATTTCAACAGTGATCTAGGCGCAAACCTATAAAATTTGAGGGTTACATGTTGTTGCGACGAAAAGAAAGGCTCGTCGAAGGGGCGAGAAATGCTAGATGTGGCGAAAGACAATGTCACCAAGACAACGAGCGTGGTCATCATTACGACTTAAAATATGTTATCTTTTTCTATCAAATGAAACTTCATGTAGAGCTTTGTTGAACCTATAAAATATGCTACTACATTAAAAATGAAGAATACACAAGTTATAACTCTTCATAACTTTCAAAAGCTAAATTTATTACTCTCTTAACAAATCTTCGCCAATTCGATATCTGATTATAGTTGGTTATATTAGAAGTCACGAAAGTTGTTGTATCCCAAAAAGACTTTCATAAAATAATATATATATATATATATATATATAATATCGAAATAATATTGTTTAAAAAATTATATTAATACGTATGTCAAATTTGTAATTCTTTTTTTTATAATTGTTGACGTTTCTGTCAAATTTGTAATTCTTTTTTTTATATAATTGTTGACGTTTCATTGACACTTTTACCATCTATTATGTAAATATACTAATATTAGATTTCTGATAAATAACCATCTGTAATAGATTTTTTTCAACCACATCTAATTATTTTAGCATATATGTTTTATTAAAATAATTTTTTTATTTAATAAATTAATCAATTTGATAAAATATTCAATAGTTTGAACGATAAGTTTTGTTTTTCTAAACGTATATATATATATATTAAAATTGACCAACTTTTTTTTACGAGATGAATGATACAATTAAAATTGAAAAAATGACAACAATATATGTCATTTTCAATTATCGATATATATCAAAATCGATATCCAAGTAACTATCTTCTTTGGTTTCGAACTTTATCAATATAGAGAAAAGAACTGCAAAAAATCATTATAACTAAAATAATGTTGTAAACCAAAACATAAAAAATCATAAAAACTCGTCAAAAAGAAAAAAAAGATAGATGATAGAAACATAAAATTACAATATTCGTTTATTGTAATTATATAAATATTTATTTTATTAAATTTAAATGTACAAGCTATACCAAATCGTCAAATTTTAAATTGTCTAATTGTAAATACAAAATTTCTTTTAGTTCGACTACATTCAAAGCCTCTATAAATATTCATAATTTAAATTTTAATTTATTTATAATCTAATTGTATCCACTTTCGGCAAGGATTAAAAATAGATTAGATTTTAATTTTTATTATTTATTTAATGTGATTGTTTAATATTTAATATAATTATTATTTAAATACTTTATATAAAACCAAAGCTAGAAAATAAAATTAATATTTTTAAAATTTTAAATTATAATATGTAGATTTGTATTGAGCCTAGTTTATTATAATAAAAATAAAAAATAAAAAACAAATAATTAAAATGGGTTGAGATAAAAAAATAATAATGACTAATATTAAAGTAATTAACACCGTTAGTGGTGTGGTTATTTTATTCGTTACTTGGTTTAACTCAAACGAATATATTAAAAATTATGGATAAGAGAGTACAAAAGCATAAATATAGTAAAAATCAGTTATTCATTGATTAAAGTCAGATCTTTATGTATAGGTCGTGGTACAATAAATATCTCCCATATATACGAGTATAGTGAATGACATTTCTCTAACTACAAAGATATTCGGTTAAGTGTATCTTTGATTTAGTCTAAATGTATATTTACATGTTTGGATAAAAATTATGTGTCGATTGAGTCGGACTGGGCTAATTACACCCCTATAAGTAGCCCCTTAGTCTTGATGAGAGTAAAGAATGAAGACTAGCTCAGTGTTGTACGAAACAGTCTTGTTATCGGTTGAAGTTTTCTTTGATCTTTGCCTAGGCGTATACTGCTTTGGTTCTTGCATAAGCATCTTTGGTATTTTAAATTTCTTGCTTGATCGATAGTGGATCTTTAAATTTTATCATTACTTTGGAGGTTTCAACTTTTAGTTGATGATGTTTTGAAGTCTTACTGCTTTGTAGCATGCTTGTTCTTACTTCGACTTTCTTTATTTTTGCTTTTGCTTTATTTTTATTATTATTGTTCTAATTTTATCCTAGTATTTTTATACATGTATTTCAGTAGCCTTCATAGCTTTTGATAAATGATAACGGAAGTAATATGAATTTGAAAAACTTTATTTCAATATCTTTGTGTTAAAGTTATTAATGGCCCCACTGGCCATTCTTAAAGATTGAATGTAAATTTATGTAACACAAGTAAATGTATTCGGCCGAAGCAAATTATTGTTTTTATTATGAACCATAATATTTTCATATTGTATGCACCGTATATTTCTAACACTTGTTTTATGTCGAAGTATTTATATACTCGGAATCAAGATCTTTTAGTTAACTCTTTTAGTCCTTTTTGAAGACTAAGACTAGAAGTTAATTTATTTTTTATCGACTTTTCAAAAATATTTTGGTTACGTTGGCTAAGGATATTTACGAATAATGTATTTTAATAACTAATACTTTGTGAAAATTGTGCATTTTTATTTTGGTGACAAATAATATTATCCTCATATAGTGAAGAATTATCTTTAATTTAAACATATACTTATGAAAGTTGATAAATGTTAATAACGTGTTTATTGTTGTGCGCATGAGATCAGTTGGTATGTTTTTGGCGATCTTCAGAGTTTTCCTTGTTCCATGATAAATTCCCCCACTTCTTCCCCCGTCTGAACTAATCGAGGGTATTCTCTAGAGTCATCTACTTCCTCTATGACAATCCTTTCATTCTCTAATTGATATGCTTTGAGAGACAGGGATGATGCATAACATTCATTGCTCGCCTCTCAGTAGCTCTTATTACGACCATTCTTTTATAAGATATTTTATACATTGATGTACTGTAAACACCACATGTATACGTAGTTTCTAGCCATAACCATCCCAAAATGATGTTATATGGGGACAATGCATCTACTACCATAGAATACATGTTAGCTTTTTACGAAATTCTTGTTTTTCCAGTGCCACGTCCAGAGTTATCTCTTATAAAATTGATGTATTTACACCTATAAACCCTGTTAAGAGTCATTAGCTTTGGATCAACACTGATGCTCCCCTTATTTTTTTTATGTTCCTTGCTAGAAGATATTTATCGAGTTTCCTGTATCGATCATTACTATCATGATCTCTATACCAGTCATATCTACTATGATTAGTACTACATCACCGCAGGGCGAACATACTCCATTTATATCATCCTTTGTGAATAACAAGTTAGGGTATATCTTTCTGTATAAGTGTGGGGAAGTTTTCCCTTGACATACTATCTCGATTTCACCGCCACATCTATTCCTTGATCTTTTGTTATTCTAAAGTATAGATCTTCTCTAGAAATTAATCTTACTTTTTTTCCAATTCAGACCAAGGTCGAGGTAATCATCTCCTCCACTTGCTCTACTTCGTTTATGGTGTTTGTACTGAGCGCTTGTTGGGCTGCTGCTGAGGCTTGTATAGTGATATTACTTGAGTCATGTCAATGCTCCTCCCTTGATTTATTTTAGAAAAACTCATTCAATTTTTCTTCGTTTATCAATACTTGGATTTAATTATGCAAATATATAAAAAATCTTAGTAAATTAACCTATGTCACAATAGAATCACAGTATTTGTATTTTTATCTCTGTTCTCATTTGGTCCAAAAAGCTTTCCAGGTTTTTTATATGACAAAAAAATTATTTTCTCATAGATCACCGCTAGTGAATCTGTTAGTTTTGTGAATGCCCCCTCAATGGTCGCTTTATCCCTCTAGTACTTTGCGCACTGTAGTTATCTTTCGACTTTGTTTTTTGGTACTAATTTGGCATCGGTTTGATCAAAGCTGAAGCTTTATTACTTTTTATCCTTTATCTTTGGTGCTTACTTGCGCCACAATATCTATCTTTCGTGTCGAGGGGTAATTTGATGGATTTTCGGTGTTTCCCATCTTCTTCGTTATGGCCACTTCATCTTTTTTTATGAACCATTCTACCTGTGCTAACAAATCTATAAAGTTTAGTGCATTCTTTTTCATGATTGCCTTAAATAAGCTCAATTCTTTAACTTTTTGTTTGAAAGCTTCTACGACCACCAGATCATGGAAATCTTGTAACTTTAACTTTGTTTCTATGAATCTTTTAGTGTAGTCCCTTAGAATCGCGTTGTCTCTTTTCTTGCAATGACTATGTAAATTTAATCTCTTTTAATTTATTTCATACTTAAAAATTGGTTTTTAAATGATGTTTAAAGTATCTTATACTTATTTATATAACCTGGTGGAAGATAATTCAACTAATACATTGTTGTTCCGCTTAGGGTCATGGTAAAGGCTCAACACTTGAATTACTCATCCCCTCCATATTTTAACATATGACCGTTAAATATTAGATGTGGTGTTCCATCTCTTCTTTACCATCATGTTTATCTATTTTTTATTATCGCAATACCGTGACATGACTCGATATAGTATTTCCATGGCTAGTGGAGACTCATCGCATGCTTGAGGATTTTCATCCTCATAAAAATTATTGATGTCATCCATAAATAAGTAAGCATGTTGAAACACTGACCCTGTCAATTTTATGTCGTTGGTTTAGTTTTGTTCTTCGATCTACCCACCTGGTTGTATGGATTTGGTTGTACATATCCTGTTTGATAGGATAAAACGTCGCGTATCCATTCAAGTAATTTCTATTGATGTTTCCCTTGAACAGGAGATGATTGATATTCAGTTGGGACTCATTTTATGCTTTGAGGTATGCATGGTTGAGCAACGTGACCTACATAATTTAATTGTACATAGTTTGAGTATGGAAGATAACCTGGTGGACGCATAAATCCTTGTAGCGGCGGTGCATATAATGAAACTACTCGCATGGATGTTGGCATTCTGGCATCATTAACTTGCTCGATGATCAACTTCTTTTTATCATTGGTTCTGATTTACTCATTTCCTTTCTACTGTAGTTGAACATCGAGGTCCTGCTCCTCTTTTTGTTCTTATGGTGATTTCGCCGCCTCAGAGATATATAATGAGATCTTTGGTCATAATTTTTTTTCGTCTTCTCGTGCTACCCTTTTGCCCTTCTTGTTTTTACAAGTTTCTCCTTCATACATATCTCGCAACATTCTCGGGGTAGAATTATCTCATTTATTTTAATCTCCTATATCGACTGTTTGGATAAACGATTTAAGTATATGAGCTTGTGATAAAAAAAATTAATCTTGCAAGTGTAAAAAGTCTCTCACTTGCTCGTTTCTCAACTATTGAGCCTAATGCTTGATCGCAATTATGTTCATTGATTGAAGTTAGATCTTTATATATATATATAATGTTACAATAAGTATCTCTCAGATATATAAGGATAATAGTGAATATTTATCTAATCATTAAGATATGCGGTTAAGTGTATCTTGGACTTAGTCTAAATAAATATTTACATCTTTGGATAAAATTATGTCCCGGTTGGGGGTTGGACTAATTGTACCTTTTTAAAATATAATTTAAATAATGTATTGATAGAAAAATATATACAAAGTGTTGATTACAACATGTTGTTTGTAGAACAAACAATACAGTAAAAGTTCATTCATAAAACTAATTGATTGTCCTAGCTTTGTTGTTTCTCTTCTCTTCTTGAAGTGATGATTGATCTTCCTTCTTAATGAGTATCATGCATGTCTGTCATCATCCTTATTTTGTGTCTCTCCTTCCATTATGTTACTATTTTCTTTAACCTGAAAATATATCAGAAATTCTGTTGGTCAGGTTTAAAACCTACATAGATATTAGTTAACATAAAATAACAGTTTAATAGTCTTATATATCCCATATTGATGCTTTCTGATAATAGAATTACATTTAAGGATGTCGGTGCCTGAATTGCAGAGAATTGACATTCAGATTTTTCTTTCAAGATGTATTTAGCAATCCAGTCAGCAACAATATTCTGTTCTCTTAAGATGTGTCTAATGACCATTTGTGGATGAATTAAATTGTTACAACATATAATTAATTTTTTTAGATACTATGTTGATTTACCATAAGTAAGCATATTAAATAAGATTAAAGAATATATTTCAACATCAACAGATTTCAGGTCATGGATATTCCTATAAAGTAGTCCATTTAATAAGGATCGAGTTTCGGTAATTATAGGAGAATATTTGCGTAAAATAATCCCTTGGAAATAATTAGATCACTAGCCTCATTTCTTATAAGGAAACCACTTTTAGACTCACCATCAGGAAGTGAGGAAGTGATGAGCCATCACAATTGATTTTAAGTTTATTTATTGAAGATGAATGCCATATTTTGTATAGACATGTTTTAGTATTATCCAAATGATTAAAACAATGCATATCTTTAGCAGAATGTAAGTCTCCATGCAGTGTTTTTTCTTAATAATTTTTTATATGTCTAAAGATGTAACTATATGAATGATATGATAATATTTTGGATGAGAATGTAATATTGTTGTGTTTGATTTTATTCCTAGCTATCCAAATGGACCAGACAATGATTGCTGGTAAAATAGTTCTCATGTGGGTATTTTTGGATGTAGAAAGAAAGCATGTATTGATAACATAATGCCAAATATTCCAGACATGGCCATGTATTTAACTACTATGATGCCAAATATTTAGAAAAGTGCTGCCAAACCTTCCAAGTAATATTGCAGGATACAAAAAGATGGTCTATGGTTTCACTATTTTGGCAGTTTTGACATTTGGAAGCTAACTGAAAACCTTTATGTTGAAGCACTGAATCAACTGAGATTAGATTGTTTAATATTCTCCAAAGAGTGATTGAGCACTTCTTTGGAGAAATATTATTCCATATCTTTCTTTTGATTACAAATTTAACATCTTTGGTTCTGAATTTATTTCAAGTCTCCTTTAGGTTAAATCTATCATCCGAAGATAATTTCAAAATGATAGTATCTTTAACATTGAGTTTGAGGAAGGTTGTTTGAATTCTGTTAATATATGATTGAAAGACATGATTTCTAATTTTAGGGATATCCCGTTATTATTTGACCAGAACTCAGAAACTTTTGTTCGTTTATACCAAGAATTATTGTCATTTGAGGATAATGTTATTAATGAATGAGTGTGATTCCACTTAGACAAATAAAAATCTATTTTACCTTTTCCAAGTAACCAGAATATATGTTTTTTAGCTTCTTTAATTCTAAATATTCTCTTAAATATTTTAGAA
The DNA here is from genome assembly GCA_036936605.1 of Limnanthes douglasii subsp. nivea. Taxonomy (NCBI): domain Eukaryota; kingdom Viridiplantae; phylum Streptophyta; class Magnoliopsida; order Brassicales; family Limnanthaceae; genus Limnanthes; species Limnanthes douglasii. The sequence goes on from JAUPFV010000002.1 coordinate 325,383,636, forward strand.
TTTGTTTGTTTTATTGATGTTTGGAGAGGGTGAATGCTTAGGCAATACGTTGATTGCATTAGGTTTTCCCACAAGGTTTTGTTTTCTCTAAATATTAGCCATAACTTATATGAGAAAGTTGTCTGAGTGTCTTTAAGGTCCATAATATTTAAACCATTTTCATTATATGGTTTACATAGTTTAGTCCATTATGTTCATAGTATAAATTTATCGGTATCACTATGTCCCCAAAGAAATTTTTTTGATAGTTTATTTATTCTTGATATCACATTATTTTTGTAATTTTATGCTTTGCATATAATATAAAGGAAAGGCTAGGAGAACTGATTTGATTAGAATCAGTCTAGCACCAAAAGACAGTGTTTTTAAATTCCAATCTCTAATGTTGATTCTGATTTTATCAGTCAAATCATCATAATAACAAGAGTTAATAGATGAGTGAGTTGGGATTCCTAAGTATTTGAAAGGTAGGAAACTGTGTTTGAATCCTAATTTATTTTCCAAAGAACAAATTCTACTTTTATTCATGTTTGAAGGTGAAATGAAGGTAGTTTTTTGTTTGTTAACTTGTTGTCTAGAGAGATTTTGATAAATGTCAAGAAATTTGCAAATTTTCTTAACATTATTAAGAGATCCATTTAGAATAATACAATATCATCTGCAAATGCTAAGCAGTTGATGTTAAGAGAGCCTCTTGTTTAATATGTCATAAATAAGTGTTGATCTGAATTTTATTTATTCCTCTAAGTAAAAATCTTTAGCAATGATAAACAAATTGGGGGATAAAAGATCCCCGTGCTTGATACCATTGTTGGACTTAAAGTTGATAAGGTAGTAGGATACCCACAACCAATATAAAGGAGAATTGTCAAAGGAGAGCAGAGCAAAATGAAAATCAAGGAAGAACCGAGACATAAGAGGAACGGGCACACTCAGAATAATAGGCAAGAGCAGATACGCGTTTAAACCGAGTATAGCAGGTCTAAAACCGAGCGCACACGGAATAAGCGTTTAAACCGAGCATAACAGGGTCTGAAGTGTAAACCAAGCGCATTCCAAGTGTGCGCAACACCGGGCTAATATGAAATGTAGTATGCACAGTCAGAAGTTCTAAAGATAAAATATACAATATCGAGCCCGACTCGATCAAAGACTGGACGAGCACAAAACCGACCGAGCGAACCGATGAAAGTTATTTTGCTCGGAAATTCTAAAAACGGACCGTCATTATAGTGTGCTAGCGCTTATGAAGGTCAAACTTGAAGACTACATTGAAGACCATTGATCAAGGATAATAGTCAGCAGTCGTATACATTAAAATCCACTGATCAAAGAGGATATTCAGCGGTCATTATAATCTTGGTCTATGTATATTAATTACATGTAATAAATAATAGAAAGTAACTGCCGAAAGTAGTATAAATAGAGAGTAAGAACGATGTAAAAGGGATATGTTAAAAATCTTCTTTAATCAATAATATTACTATCTTGGTTTACCAGTGTTTAGGTTTTTCCCATAACATTTTTGGCGCCGTCTGTGAGAACCTTAAAAACTATTTTTCTAAATTACTAATGGTAGTAACAAGATCCAGGATCGATATCGAACCTAACGAAAGACGCATCTCAATGGCTAACCATAATCAAGCAGTGGATCCAAACGTGGGATCAACTTTCCCATTGTCAGCTGGCCAGGACAACTTGGAAGAAACTTTGCAGTGGAACCCTCCGGTTACGGTGGACACACCGGTCGCACCAGTTATCACGGAAATGGTCACCAACCTGGCAGATCGACCTCTTCAACCCAGCTTTCCGGAGGAGCAGCAGATCTTGACAATGCAGGTGGCGCAAGGTAAGGAAGATTGAGACCATGAAGTCAGAGACCTAGCAAATAAGACAACTATGGCGGAGCTACAGGAAACAGTTAACACTTTGACTGCGAAGCTGCAAACGGACAAGCGCCAACATCTTCCAAAATCCGTCATCGAGGTATGCCGAGCAGTGATACGAGAAGGATCTTCCAAAAGGGACGACATTTGTGAAGGAATGGGAGAAAGCAGCGGGCAGAAGCACCAGAAGCAGGCCTCCTTGAAAAACAACAAAGAAGGAATGATTGAATAGTATGATTAAGTGCGCCCGACTATGGCTGCCTACGTTCTTAAGGAATCGCCCTTCGTAGAGAAAATCCTCGCCGCCAAGCTCCCAAGGAAATTTGACCCCTTTCGCTTGGAAGCGTATGCCGGATCGGGAGACCCGGAAATATATTTGGAACAATTCAGGAACATGATGCTTGCTTTTAACCTAGATGACACGATGTCGTGCAGGGTTCTTTCAATGACCCTCAAGGGCAACGCAATGGAGTGGTTCAGCCGCCTCCCTAAGGGTATAATAAGTGATTTCGCTGGACTTTGGAACGCATTCAGAAGCCGATTCATAGGTAATAAGGAGCTATTCGAGGATCCCGACTCCATCATGGACCTTTATAAAAAAAAAGAGCCTCTTAAGGGGTATATTAGGAGATTTATCCATGCTATGAACAAACTCCCCGATCATGCAGAAAATATGGCGGTGGCCTGCCTAAAGCGGTGATTGGACAAGTAAGGTAAGTTATACGCTGATCTTATAATGTTTTCATGTGACAAAATATGTGACCTTCTAGCACGAGCATATCAATTCATTAAATTAGATGACGCCACCAAGGTCCATCCGCTGTTAGGGGAAACTACTCCACCTACCAAAACATATGTGGCAGATAGTAGAAGGAACGAAGAGGGATCCCGTAAGGAGTCATCAAGGAGCGTCGACGGGTATCGAGGGGTATCTTTGAAAAACTTTCTTTGGGTATGGTAGTGGCAGCGCGCAAGATGCGACCATACTTTTAAAGCATACTATCACCGTCCGCACATCCTCTCTTTTGCTCACTACTCTACAAAATTATAATATTTCAGGACGATTACCTAAGTGGTCGATCGAGTAGGGTGAATACGACATCCAGTTCGAGCCGGGTAGGACGATTAAGGGCCAGGTTGTGGCCGATATTTTAACAGAATTCTCTGCCCTCTGACTGTCAGGCAATGACCTTAGCATCTGTGTAAAGAAGAACACTTGGATCTTGGAAGCCGATGAGACATCATCTAGTTCGGGTGGGGGCGCAGGCATCCTATTAAGTACACCAGCTGGAAGCATATCAAATAGGAAATCCGGTTCAATTGTCCAGCAACTAATAACGACGCAGAATATAAGGCAGTCATCGAGGGCATGCGTTCGGCACAAATCTGCGGCGCCAATGATCTTCATGTATGCTCCGACTCCCAGCTAGTCATAAACCAGGCTAAGGGAATTTTTAACACAAAACAGGATAGCACTCGAACTTATCTCACGATCCTCAAGAAGTGTGAAGCAGATTTCCAATCTGTCTAATATGAACAAATACCTCGCCTCATAATTTCTGAAGCCGACACATTAGCCAAAGCGGCCGCGGCGGCCAACCACCCTCTTCTCATTACTCAGGAACTCCCTAGAAGTGCTCATTACCTTCATCCATCCCCGGTATGCTCGATCAAAAACGCTCAAGATTGGCGAAGTCCTTTCCTACTGTATTTCACCCATGGAACGCTACCAACAGATAAAGCCCTTGCCCGCGCTTTCCAAGTAAAAGCAACCAAGTACTATTTACTCGATAACACATTATACTATAAAAGTACGATCAGAACACTACTGTGATGCTTAGATAAAAAGGAAGCCAATTCAGTCCTTCATGACCTACACCAAGGAGAGACGAGGGCGCACTACGACCATCACAGTCTTATCCGCATATTCCTTCTCGCCGGGTACTATTGGCCATAACTCGCATCCGATACCGAACTCCTAGTCCAGCAATGTCACGCTTGCCAGCAATAGGCTAACACCACCCATATGCCGAACGAGACCATGTCAGCAAACCCTATTCCTTGCCCCTTTGACAAATGGGGAATCGAACTCGTCGGACCTTTGCCAATGGTCACGGGCCAACGTCAATTTTTTATAGTCGCGTTCGATTACTTTACCAAGTGGGTAGAGGCCAAAGCACTAGCTTGAACCCGGTCTCAAGAGGCATGTGACTTCATACACCACTAGATCCTCACACGCTTTGGTGTCCCGCAGGTTTTAATGATGACCAATGGGCCTCAGTTCCAAAAAAATGCGCTCTCCGTTTTTTGCAAAAGATTCAGCATCACCCAACACGTTTCTACCCCTACTACCCACAAGAAAATGGGCAGGTCGAGGTCACAAATCTTACTATCTTGGATGGTATCAAAAAGAAGTTGGAGGGGGCAAAATGAAAATGGCCGGACAAATTGGGCGAAGTATTATAGGCTTATCGTACCACCCCTAGACCACTACAGGCGAGACACCCTTTGTCCTGGTTTACGGATCTGAGGCCGTTATATCAGCTGAAATGCTAGTCATCACTCATCGCGTTGCTAACTACTCAGAAATAGACAATGAAGCCGAGCGCGCAACATATATTGACCTAATCGAAGAGAGGCAAAATCAAACGCGCATAAGAGCGGAGCATTAAAAAAGTTTGATGTGTGGTCATTTTAACTTCAAACTTCGACCGCAAACTTTCACCATCAGGGACCTCATCATGAAAATGGTCTTCCAAGGACCATAAGATCGGAAAACTCACTGGAAAGGGTCGTACACAATAATTGTTAAAGGCCACCATGGAGCGTTCTGACTAGCCGATGCAGAGGGCAACGCCCTTAAACATACTTGGAACATCAGTCACCTTAAGTTATATCACATCATGATGTAAGAATTAGATGCACTCTTTTTCCCTTTTGAGGGCGCAGAAGGGTCTTTTAATGAGGCATCTATCCATACCCAATATTATCAATGAAATATATTTATCGTTTTCGCCATTACTATATTGTTTATACTTATTTTTTATAACTCCGCGGTAGGGTCACTGACCACGCCTAAAAGGCTACGCCATAAGGACCATACCGTGTCATACTTGGACAAGATCCAAAAAATGACAAACAGGCTGATTGGCCACGCCCACTTGGCTATGTTAATGGGCCAATATTGTGCTCAATACCACACTCCGGTATTATACTCGCGAACTTATCCAAGCGTAATAGGTTACGCAAATGGCCGTACAGGTCGCTCTGCACACTTAGTTATGCCTAATTTAGGCTTTGAACAGTAGATCGTCCCTCGACTATCGCGTTTGGTGGCAGATAGTCCCTTGACTTTCAAATGTCCGCTGACAGTCCCTAGACTATCACATTTGGATAAAGTTAGTCCATCAGATCCTCAGATCCATGAGAAGCTTCCACCTGTCACCATAATCCCCGAATTTTTGTATCACCACTCGTCCCTTGAGTTTAGGTCAAATCCAAAACGTAGTATCCGACATTAAATGACCCACCTACCCTTATAATATCCAACTTGGCATTCATAATTGACTGTGTTTATCCAGTTGGCATTATTTATCCTACGTGGAATCCCCAAATCACTCTCTCTTATTTTAAATCAGATCCATAAATCTAAACCCTAAATCAATTTCTAACTTTATACCAAACACGATTAGAAAACATAAAACCTAGTTAGTGAAAATGGGTTTTATCTGGTTCGGTGAATGGTGGTAGGTTGAAGACGGTGAGGATAATGTTTTTTAGTAACCCTTGTAATGGGTAATTGATTTATGCAATTCCTGGGTCAATCATGGATTGGTTCAAATTTGTAAATTCTAAGTTCAAATTTGTAAATTCTGAAGTCCAAGGCTTTCAATACGAAGTTATTAACAAATCTTCAAAAACTTGTAACTCCTTCTGCAAAAATGAATGAGTAAATATCAACCCTAAGTATCATCTAGATCCTTACAAGTTTACACAGTACAATATTCAAAAATTCTTATGATAACTGTAACACCTACAATATGATAAATTAACATAACCCAAAATTAAATTGATACGCGAAGCGAGGGACTCTACGGACGTAGATATATCGGTGAAAGTGAAAGAGCAGTCTCCTTCGTACACCGAGTGAGAAGACGATGAACTGTCAGTGGGTTCCCTGAGAAACTGTTGTCTCTCACCTGATAATGCGTGAATAACTACTACTTTATTAGGGTTCTTAGTTGCTGCGTTTAAGAACTCATGTGATATGCAGCAATGGTTGTTGTGATTCTTGTCATCTTCCTCATTTTCTCTGCAAGACATTCCAAAATTCGAAGCAGCCAGAGTTTAGATGGTCGTCGTCTGTTTCTCTCTCTCTAGAAAGTTACTTGAAAACAAAATCAAATTGGGCTACGGTGAAACAACAATGGGCCCATACTCGAGGCTTAATTCGAAATTCCAAACAGTGCCTCGAATATTAGTCTGATTTACTCATTCGTGGATGTCTGCATTGTGGCTTTAATATTGGTCTGATTTTCCACTGCGAGATTTGCACAGGCCATCTTATTTGTTGGTATTTGGACGGCTAACTAGTTCATGTTTTCTCTACCTCACCCTTGTGCAGATTAGCATCGAATTCTATTTAGCACAAATGTGCAGACGAATGTCCCTCTATCTCGAAAGATTGCTGCTACAAATGATGAAGATAGAACAGAGATTGAATCGTATATTTTTTGGTTGATGGTGTTTGTAGAGGCCTGCTGATTTTGATTTGTTTATTGATATTGGAACAAAAGGAGAAATGAGAAATGATAAATTATAAAGGAGAAAGAAATAAGAAATAAGAAATAAGACGAATGAAAAAAATGGAGAGAAGAGAAACCATTCGAGGAAAAAGAAGTATATTTTTATTAGGATTTAATTATTTCTTTAATTAATAGCATATAAGATTCATTTAGTAGGTGTCATGTCAACAAAATTTTCCATCTCACCAATACCTATGCCAACAAGGATCTTTGTCAAAGGGCAAAATCGTACCTAAACTCAAGGGACGAGTGGTGATAAAAAAATTCGGGGACTATGGTGACAGGTGGCAGCCTCTAATGGATCATAGGATCTGGTGGACTAACTTTATCCAAACACGATAGTCCAGGGACTGTCAGCGGACATTTGAAAGTCAAGGGACTATCTGCCACCAAACGCGATAGTCGAGGGACGATCTACTGTTAAAATCCGCCTAATTTACTAGTAATAAGTTACGCAATGAGCCTTACTATGCTCGATCTTACAGAAAAAGTTCGAAATATGAACTAGTCAAAAGTATAAACACACAAGCTACAACACATAATTTTTACCAATAATCATCCATACACAAAAATTCCAAAATGTATGCATACTATCACAAAACAAAGTCATCGAGGCCATAAAATAATAAGTCTTTACAAGTTTTTCATCTGAAGGGTTAGCTGGTTTTGCCGCAACCTCCATTATGGACCCAGATCCATCTGCAGATTCAACACCACCAGATCCGCCTCGAGCTTCAATTTGTCCTTATGAATCTTACCCATGGCCACCTGCATTACCTAACGCTCCCTTCCTTTCTAGATCTGCAAAAACTTTCTTCTTTAGCTCTGCAATTTTAGCACGCTTCTCCTCTCTTTCTTTATGAAGTTTAGCCATCTGCACTTTTAACCCAGCCAGTTCTACCGACAGATCAGCCACCTTAAAGCGTGCTCTTCAACCTTGCCCACCTGACGAACATTTTTTTCTAACAACTGGGAATTTTGAGTAATCAGCAAATCTTTCTTCTTCAATAGTTTATTGTTTTGTGCAGACAATAACATGGTATTATTCATTGTCTCCAAACTATTCTTGCTCTTTGTATCCCTCTCAGCGCATGCTTTACCCAATTGGCACAACAGTTCCTCGTTCTCCTTCTGTGCTTTATCCGCCCGATTCCTCACCACACCATATGCGTTCTTAAACCGAGCTAGTTTGGTAGTTAGGCCTTGAACTGAGCCAAAAAACAGAGGCTCTGGTTTCCACTTCTCCGTCATTCTGATATCTGATGTGATTTATTTTTGTCTGAGGGTAAGTTTGTAATTTTTGTTTAGAGTTTTGTGGAGTTTTGTGAGTATTTAATGTTTGGGTAGAATGTAGAGGGAGAATTGAGCTGCATGGTTGTATTTAATTTTCATTACCCTCATTTAATGTTGGTGGTTGGGTTTTTATACCCTTATATTTGGGCCACATGGGCTTTCGGGTCGTGTTTAATGGATTCGGGTCGAGTTTAAGGACCCATTAGTTCTAAGTAAGTGAACAGGTAGGTTTTAAGTACTTTAGTTCTGTTCAGACAGTTTAATGGATGATGGTGTCCGAACTGCCCCTGTCTTGTAAGGTGGACATTGTCCGAATTGACCCTGTCCGGTTCCCATAAAATGTGGCGACAGAATCCGGAGTCATCAGTAGCCCCTTTTTTAGGTGGTGTTCAAAAACCTTTGGCAAGACCTAAAAAACAGTCTGTTGCTGGTGACAGTTACATCCGGACAGGTCCTTCAAACTGTGTTATAGTTTTATCCGGACTGAAAAAAGTTTTTGAAACTAAACGGTTTCTTGTCAGAGTTCGTAGGACACGTGTCTCTCTCTGGTTCGTTATTTCAGCTGTTTTCACCTAGAATTTCGCTCCCACCTTCTCTAAAAAGTAACCTCTCCATTTAATGAAGATGACATCAGCATCGTTCTCTAATCATTGTAATCCTTTCGAATTCTCCTAGGTATCAAAGCACATTTTGGTGTGTTTACTATAAATTAAGCATTTCTTTACTGTTTTACCATCATCTTCATACTTACTTTGCTAAATCTTAGAGTTTTCTCTCTCAAACACAAATTCTTCTTTTTGGTTGTGAGTTTATGTTCACAGCTAGGAACGCTTTAATCAAAGGCGGGTGGCTTAACCTATCAGAGTTAGAAAAGGCTCAAAAATTCGAAAGAGAAAGGCGCATTGCTGCAGGACTTCCTACTTCCCCTGTCGACAAACCAGAAATTCCAAACACAGAGCCTGACCAGGGCTCTTCTTCAACCAGGAGCGTTAAACCGACGAGATTGTTTCAACCCAATCTTTCGGCAATTGTTTCAGGCTCATCGGTTCAGGAATCGGAGCCCACTGTTGAACCAGGGCAAGCAGTTACCAGTTTCAAGAAGCCTTCCCCATTTATCGCCATGGGATCAGATGCAGATGTTTCTCCCAATAAACTAGTCGATCAAAGAAGAGGTCGCCTGGTAAAAGGGCAGGTTTCAAAAGGTACACCTTCAAAATCAGGGGCCAAAGACAGCAACACGGGGTCAGAGGCACCCATAAAAGTTCCTAAGGAAAAGTTTTCCGGACCAAAGGCCTTTAGCTCAAGCCTCCGAAGAGAAACCACCATACATGAGCCCCAGCCGGAGGCCAGAGTTCAGGAAAGCATTGAAGCCCAACAGTCCGGAGGTCAGACTGAACCAACTCCTAACTCCCCTCACCCAAAAACAACTAAAAACCCCTCCTCGGTAATGGAGGAAGTAATGGAGGATTCTATCGAAGAGGCTCCGTTTGAGTCCGAAGTCTCCGGACAAACTGGTGATGCTGGTGTTGCCAAGAAGGATAAAAGCAAAGAAAAACTATGCCTTAAGCACCCAGATCTGCCAGAGATCCTTGAGAAAAGTGGGACATTGTTTCCACAAGGTTAGTGTTAAGTATCTTCTCGCTTTACAAAAAATTACTTATGCTTTGATCCACACAGCCGAATTGGGTTGGATGCGTACAAAGTGGGGATTCTGGAGAACGTAAAAATAAGGATCCCAATAGACCCTGAAACCCCAATGGATTGCAAGCTCAGTGAAATAGTTATCTTCACTGAACTCTTTAACTGGGGACTAAGTTTTCCCTTAGATCCGGAGATAATTAGGTACTTCCACCTCATCAAGCTTTGTCCAAGTCAACTGAGCCCTAATGCCTGGTACACTCTTATGGTCTGTATCATGGCTTCCAGGCTCTCCGGAATTCCTCTACCAATGGAGAAATTCGCATTTATGGCAAGCCTCTGCAGAAACCACCATATTCCCTTCTATCACTACAACATAGGTGATAACTATAAAGCAGTGGACGACCTGCTCGAGTCGGAGAGAAATTGGAGGAGTCACGTTTTGTTTGTGAGTGGTGCCTGGGAGAATAGGAGGAAGATCAAAGCTGGTACCAACCCAAGTCTCCTCACCAGCAGATGGCGAAGTGATGGTAAGAATCCGATCTCTCATTCCCATCTTCATTCTTTACAAATTTGTTCATCTAACGTTTTTTTTGTTTCTTAACAGTGCTGCCTAAAGACTTCAACGATTATTTAAAGGCCGGACAGATCACTTGCACCAAGATAAATACTTGGGCTGCCGAAAAGTGGGGAAATCGCTTTCACGACGCCTTTATCGGAGGCAATCTTGCAAGGTCCCACCTCTGGAACACTACTGGCCGGAGGGACTTAACCTGGGAGGAACTTACCACTCCACCCCCTCTGGATGTAGTCCTTAAAAGAACACACGCACCGGACGGGTCACTGTATTTTCCAGGTCGAGCCAAGGCTCCAAGTAAGATGAAAGGCAAAAAAAGGAAGGGCAAGAAGAGTGTGGTTGAAGCTAATCCCACCGAAGCGGAGGAAACTTCTCCAACCAACCAAGAGGGGCCAGTTCCAAGTCAGATTGATACTGCTCTTCTAGAAGTTGTGGAGCAGGAGAGTACTAGGGAAGAGGCAGGATCTCCAAAACCTCCAAGGGTTCCTAAGAGAGACAGGAAACGGGGAGCAGAAAGTAAAGATAGGAAGGCCAAGAAGAAAAATACCTCCAGGGGTGATGAACTTTCTCTCCGGCTTCTGGAGCCCCTCCCTCCTTTTGACCCTACTGATCCAGCAAAAGCAGAAGAGATCCCCGGTGACTTTCAAACCGATAAGGTTGGATGAGGAGACATCAGTATATACGGTGTCGACATTACAGGCTTGAGGGACTTGGTGACTACTTTGAAAACCTCCCCAGAGACGACTTCGATGGGCCCTACCTCCCTCCAAGCACTTCAAACACTGTTACCTTCAATGGTAAGTCTTTCACCGTTTCAAGTGAAAGAGATGTTATAAGTCACTCTATACTGAGCAATATTCAGCCAGTGCTGGTTCTGGAGAAACAAGTGCGTGGTCAGTCAGCAATCATTACTGCCCTTAATTCTGACAATGATACATTGTCCAATGACCTCCTCACTGCCACCCAAAATGCTGATGTTTTGAGGAGAGAAAACGAGGAGTTAAAGAAGAACCAGGAGGATTTGGCCGCAAAGATAACTACCCTAGAAGACATCATCAAAGACCTCCGGGTGAAGCAGTCCGGGATGGAGAAATATCTCTCCTCTTCGAAAGAGGAGATAAAGGCCAAGAACCACGTCATTCATACTTTGACCAATGACAAGATCGCACTCGAGGACTCGGTGATCAAGGCTGTAGAGGAAAAAGCTGATCTGCTAAGGGAGCAAGAGGCAAAAATCCAAGCTAAGATTGATGTTTATGCCAACAATATGATAGACACTCAAGAGGAAATATATGCCAAGGTGAAGTCGGACATGGTTATACTCTTTTATGAGAAGTTTCCGAAGAGGAATCTGGGGGACTTATGAACTTTTGTAGAGTACCCCGACCTTCCCTTCCACACTATGGCTGACGGAGACAAGCATGATTATTCTAGTGCTGACTCATCCGATGAAGAGGAGAACACCGGGGAGAGTCCAGATGAAGAAAATGATGATCTTAAGAAGAAAAGGACGAGCGAGGCTGAGCCATCTTCAAAGGCTCAGTCTTAGAATATCAAATATTTTTTCACCTTTTGTTTTGATTGAACTAAAGTCCTTGGAAGGCCAAGGCATTTTTGTAACTGTGTCCGGTGTTTGACCGGATAGCTCTTTTTGTTTTGATTGACAATTTAAAGTCCTTGGATGGCCAAGGCACTTCGGTTGTTTCAATGGATATCTTTACTTTGCACAATTCTTGCATTCTTTCATAGTTTCTCAATTTTGGTGGCTAATGTTTAAATAGCCCTTAGTTATTTCATAAACATCTTAAAGTGAGAGTGTTTAAATTCTCCGATGACAAATGTTTAAGTAGTCATCACACCTTTAATTTAATTCGGCCGGTGTTTAAACAAAAATTTGACAAGAAACAAAATAAGAACACTCTGAATTTTTAAGAAGGCATCAAATTTTATAAAAGAGCACGGACACCTCATTAAAATCTCCATGCGCCATCAGGGTAGGAAAGAGTATGCCCCTAAATATTTACATGAATTTTTAAACAAGTAAATATTTACATAGTTTCTACTCCAAGTACATCCGGAGGTGCTCAATATTCCAAGGGTGATTCAAAACCCTTCCATCCTTGTCTTCTAGCTAGTATGTCCATGTTTTAAGCCTTTCAATGACCATATAGGTCCTTCCCAAGTTGGGGCTAGTTTGCCGAGCACCTTCTCTTTAGTGTGTAAGAAGACTTTCCTTAACACCTTATCCCCCGACTGAAAATCTCTTCTCTTAACTCTGGAAGCAAACCTGCTTCTCATCAAACCTTGATAGTGTACAGCTCTAAGGTGTGCCTTAACTCTTCTTTCCTCTATCAAATCAAGATGACCTTGGATAGCCCCCTCGTTAGCATGTTCGGAGAAATTATGAACTCGAAATGAAGGGAGAGTTGCTTCTATTGGAGTTATGGCATCCATCCCATAGACCAAGGCAAAATTTAACTCTTGTGTTGCAGCCCCAGGTGTAGTCCGGTAAGCCCACAAAACCTCTTGTAAATAACTAGGCCATTTTCCAGCAGCCCTTTCTAAATTTTTCTTCAAACGTGACAGTATAGTTCTGTTAGCCACTTCAACCTGACTATTTGCTTGTGGGTGGAAAGGTGAAGAGAAACAATGTTGTATCCCCCTTGAGGCATGTAAACTCTCCATTTCCTTGTTGTCGAACTGTGGTCCATTGTCTGTCGTTATCTTTTGTGGAACACCAAATCTGCAACAGATGTTGGATAAAGTGAATTTTATGACAGCTTTTGATGTTGTTCCTGCCAGGGGGGCTGCTTCAATTCACTTTGAAAGTAATCTATAGCAACAATTATAGTTCTGCGCCCTCCGGACGCCATAGGAAGAGGTCCCACTAAATCCAACCCCCAACAAGCAAAAGGTATAGGCTCAGAAATTGACTCTAAAGGGATGGCTGGGACATGAATTTCATTGCTATATCTCTGGCATGTATCACACCTTCTCACCACCTCCTTAGCATCTTTCATTATAGATGGCCACTAATAATCATCCAATAACACTCTTCTTGTTAGATCCGTGAATCCACAGTGAGTTGATCCCTCGCCATCATGCAATTCGGAGAGGACTACTTGGGACTCATCATCTCCCAAACATCGCAAAAGAGGTTTACTGTAAGACTTTTTATACAGAACGTCTCTTAGTATGATAAAACCACGAGCCTTGTGCTTCATTTTTCTTGCTAGTGATTTATCCGGAGGCAAGATGCCATCAGAGAGATACTGTAGGAGAGGAAATCTCCAATCTTGAGGTTGTTTTATCTGTACATCGAAAATTTCTTCCTCTTTACCCACATAAAGTTGAATAGAAGGGCTCTCCAGTACATGGATCCAAGGATATGACTCAGTGTATGCTATGGTTGCCAATGAATCTGCTAGCTCATTCTCTGCCCGGGGTATATGCTCATAAACAATGCTTTTGAATTTAAGACCCTCATTTTTAAGAAGAAGTAAGTATTTTATTAGCTGCTCTTTTTTTGCTTCAGATTGACCTTGCGCATGATGGATAAGAAGCTGGGAATCACTCATCAACTTGACCCTTTTGGCTCCAGAAATAAGAGCTAACTTTAAACCGGCTATAGCAGCTTCATATTCGGACTAATTGTTAAAAGCCCAAAAAGCAAAACATATAGCTTGGTACATTTTGTCACCATACGGAGAGGTCAAGCATACCCCTACACCACATCCCATAGTACTTGATCCACCATCCGTCCGGACAACCCAGACCTTTTTATCTTTCATCTCAGTTGTTTGCTCTGTATCCCTATCTGAGTGGAATTCAACTAAGAAATCAGCCACAGCTTGGGCTTTGATTGCTGTTCGAGGAGTAAAATCAATATCGAAGTCCCCCAGTTCCACTGACCACTTAGTCATTCTACTCGAAATATCTGCTTTTTGTAGAACGTTTTTTAGGGGATAGGACGTCCGGACAATAATAGGATGAGCCTGAAAATAAGGCCTCATCTTCCTAGCAGCAATTATCAGGTCTAGTACTAACTTTTCAAGCTTTAGATATCGTTTTTCTGTATCTATCAAGATCTTGCTGATGTAATACACTGGACAGGGATAACTATCCACCTCTCTCACCAACACAACACTTATGGCACAACCGGAAACTGCCAAGTATATGAAAAGAGTCTCTCCGTCAACAGGTTTATATAAAGTCTTGGGGGAGGACAGATGTTTTTTAATTTCATTAAAAGCCTCATCACACTGCGAAGTCCAGTCGAATCCCTTTGCACCTTTTAAAGTTTGAAAGAACGGGGCACACCTGCCCGAAGACCTTGAAATGAATCGATTTAACGCTGCCAACCTCCCGGTCAATCTTTGTACTTCTTTAACATTCCGAGGTGGCTCCATTTGGAATAAAGCATTAAGATGGTCCGGATCGGGCTGTATCCCATGCTCACTTATTATGTACCCTAGGAATTTTCCGGACTGTACTCCGAACACACACTTTTCTGGATTTACTTTCAAATTTACTTTTACTAAGTTGGTAAAAGTTTTTTTTGAGATCTGCCAAGTGTAGCTCTTCGTTCACACTTTTAACCATCATGTCATCGATGTATACTTCCATATTTCTTCCAATTTGATCAGCAAAGGCTTTGTTTACTAACCTCTGATAGGTAGCCCTAGCATTTTTTAACCCAAATGGCATCACCTTGTAACAATGAAGGCCCCTATCAGTGACAAACGTAGTATGCTCATGATCCTTCGGATATACTTGAATCTGGTTATAACCGGAGAAGGCATCCATGAAAGATAGTAGCTTATTCCCAGATGTAGAATCCACCAGCTGATCAATCCGGGGGACAAGATACAAATCCTTTGGGCAAGCCCTGTTGAGATCTGTAAAATCAATATACATACGCCACTTGCCATTTTTCTTTTTCACCAAGACCGGATTGGCTGTCCATAAAGGATACTGAGACTCCTTTATATGCCCCATTTTAGTAAGCCTGTCGACTTCTTGAACGACGACATCAGCCTTTTCCTTGGAAAAAGCTATTCTTTTTTGTACCACAGGCGCTATGTCTCTTCGGATGGACAAGTGGTGTGATATAATATATGTTGGTACCCCGGTAACATCAGGATTGCACCAAGCAAAAACATGCTGATGGTCTTTTAGGAACTTCAACATTTTACCCATCAGTTCGGATGCCATTTTGGACCCTATCTTAACATTTTTTCCCTCTTCCAAAGAATGTGTTTCAACTTCTTCAACCGGTATTAAAAATCCAGGGGTCTCTCTGGGGTCATCAATTTCACCCTCACCCCCAGAAATCCCCTCAAACTTCTATTCTTCATTGATACGAACTGCCCCCAACGTCCGAGGGGCCAGTGCTGTTGCATAACACTCTCTTGCAATCTTTTGGCTGCTCCGAACAACTCCCACTTCTCCTTGCACAACATATTTCAAACATTGGTGGACTATTGAGGCCACTGCGTGTATCCTAGAGAGCCAAGACCTCCCTAGAATAGCATTATAACAAGTGGGACAATCTACTACAACAAACAGGATTCTAACCATCTTCTTAAAAGGGCCCTTTCCCAACAAAACTTCATCTTCGAACTCCCCGATCACATCTGCTGAGCTTCCAGTGAAACCCACAATTGACCTGATCAAACGCTAAATTACCGCAGGATTTTTCATCTTTTTGTAGGAAGTTAAAAAGAGGATATTGGCTGAACTCCCAGTATCCACCAAAATTCGTCTTACGTCATTGCCCCCAATGGATGCTCCTATGACAACATCATCTTCATGAGGACCTGCTATATCCCTCAAGTCATCCTCATCGAACACAATAAAGGGAAATGGAATCTTCAATTGATAGGAAGTCATGTCTCCCTCCAGTTGGGTAGCTAAAGTATGAACATGCCTCTTCCTTGAAGAAGCAGTGGGTGCTGTCATGGTATCCCCTCCGAAAATTGTGAGTGACTCAAAAAATTTAATAAGCCCGGACACTGTTTTACAACGTTCCTCAATGGCACCCACTCTGTTTCGAGTTGGATCAGGGTCCAAGTACTCTGACTCTACATCGAACTTTTCGATTATCACCATAGCTCCCTTCGGAGCGGATGTGCCTGCATTGTTTGGACCAGGCCGATTTCCTCCTCTTCTTTTAACATATGCTCCCAACTTTCCTCTTTCAATCATATTCTGGACTTATTGCTTTAAAGCAATGCAATCGTCAGTGGTATGGCCAGTATCATTATGGTACTGACAGAAGGAATTGTTACGATGCTCCCTAGGAGATTGTAGTGCAGCCGGCCTTCTATAGTGTACTTATTCCTTTGTTTTGTCATAAATGGTGGCTACACTTTCTTTTAACTCAGCAAACCACTCCGGTTGAACCCAAGGCCCTCTCTTATTTCTAGATTACTGACTTTGGGCAGGCGTAGCTGGCTGAGACTGAGCTTTAGCTCTGTTATGACCCTGCCCGGCCTCCCTTGTCTTGTTCCCTGACTGATTTTGGTTGGGGTTTGGTGCAACCGGGGCAGACCTCACCTGCCTGCGCACCCTAGTTTTCTTTGTTTCATCCACGTTAACTTGCTTTCCGACCTGATTCAGTAAACCTCCCCATGTCATGGCCTTTTTTCTGGTCAGTGAATCAGCCAAATTTCCAAGGTTTAAACCCTGCCTCAGAGAAGCTATTGCTACTTGCTCGAAGCAATTAGCCAACCCATTTTTGGTATTTACAAAGCGATTTATATATTCCTTCAGAGATTCATTCGGTTCTTGGGCACAATGGATAATTGTATCTCCATTGCCCTTCACCTCCTTACTTCCCAAAAACTGCCTCCGAAAGGCCACCCAAAAGGTATCAAAATTTCTGATGCACCCCTGTGGTAGGCTGTTATACCACTTCAAGGCACTCCCCGTAAAAGACTGGGAGAATGCTCTACAAAGAAACTTATCGTCGTCATCGAAATTCATCATGAAATTTTAGAATTGTTCCAAGTGATTGTCCGGGTCTTTACTACCATCATATTTTTCCATCTTCGTGCTATCGAACCTCTTGGGGAGGTTCCCAGACAGTATCTTAGAAGACAATGGAGATTGTCTCCAATTCCGGCCACGATTGAAAACGGTATCCTCGTTAGGAGTTGCAAAGATACCTGGCTTATCATGGAAAGGCAAAAGGATCCACCAGCATCCGGTCTATGTGTCTCCGGCTATGAGATGATCCTTTGCCTATATGCCTCTTTAACTTTCCATGCCTATCCCCTTTTCTTGAATACTTCTTAACCAACTTTTGTTTCTTTTTAGATCGGCCCTCATCGCTGCTGGAGGACAAGGATTCTTCAATTCCATCTTCGTCCGAGGAGCTACTGGAAGATTCTGAGTCTGAATCAGAGCTCTCCATTGGCTTGGACCGGTGAGAATTTTTTGAGCTAGCATGAGTCTTCTTCGTACTCACATGGGTCTTCGAAGGCTCATGCTCTCTAGGGTTGTCAGTATGATAAGCAGCTGACGCCTTTGACTTCTCTTTTATGCCCATCTTTGATTTCTTTGCCCTCAGAGCTTCTATTTCACCCTTTAATCTATCACGCTCCTCGATGGTATATTCATCATTTTCCCCCACCACTTCAAGCAAAGCTGGTGGTACTTCCGGTATGTCCGGATTCATTCAGACTGAATTTTCTGATGGTTTTGAATGCTAGATTCAGGCACCGTCATACCTCTTACTGTGGTCGCCAATTTGATGTGATTTATTTTTGTCTGAGGGTAAGTTTGTAATTTTTGTTTAGAGTTTTGTGGAGTTTTGTGAGTATTTAATGTTTGGGTAGAATGTAGAGGGAGAATTAAGCTGCCTGGTTGTATTTAATTTTCATTACCCTCATTTAATGTTGGTGGTTGGGTATTTATACCCTTATATTTGGGCCACATGGGCTTTTGGGTCGTGTTTAATGGATTCGGGTCGAGTTTAAGGACCCATTAGTTCTAAGTAAGTGAACATGTAGCTTAGTCAAAAAGTGATTAGGTTTTAAGTACTTTAGTTCTGTTCAGACAGTTTAATGGATGATGGTGTCCGAACTGCCCCTGTCCGGTAAGGTGGACATTGTCCGAATTGACCCTGTCCGGTTCCCATAAAATGTGGCGACAGAATCCGGACTCATCCATATCAACCGACGACATACGTCAATATGCGAGGGCATGCGAATTATATTGCATTTTTAAAAAAGTACACTAATGGCTTTGATACGACTATCTTCTTCTCTAAATAACAATTGAAACGACTTCATAACAAAAATATACAAGTTTACGTTATTTACCTCCAATTCCAAATCCAATTGACGTTTCAAAATCTCATTCATTGGCAATGTGTCATAAAAATACAGATGAAAGTCATACCGCACTTGATCGATGATCATTTGCGAGGCTGTATGCATTACCAATTTTACTAAAGGCGTCAACATCGGCTCGGACTGTTGGTCCCCATCCTCCGCTCCGTCTGACCTCTACAAATGGGGATCTTCAGGCACCACGATATTCACTAACGACGTGTCTGACCCAAGAACGTGTACAAAACATTTCATCCGTTAAACCACTGGTGGTGGGGCTTTCTTTCCCTTTGCCCTCCCTCCAGTTCCGAAAATTTATCTTCAATAACGACCACCTCCGTGGACTTGCCAGAGGGCTTCTTAGCCTCCAGCGTTTGTGGAGCTTCATTTAACTACCCACACAGCACTCCGTCCACCTCGTCTTCATTTATTAGAGTCATCTTTCGTTGAGAAAAAGGAGCCGAGCTAATGACCCCTTTCTTGTTCCTCTTCAACGGACTGCACTCCTCCTCTGATTCTTCTTCCTGTGGTCTCACTGACTTCTTCATGGCCTCTACTCCCTCGGCTACGACCGAGATTTTACCTCTTTATTTTGAGTTTCTGTATCATCACGCTTTTGTGCTCCTTCAAGCGTGAACGATGGCGCACTCTCCTCTCGCACTTTTCGCCCTTGCGGTACCGATAAACCAAGTCCAGTATAATCTCCCTCCTCATACCGCTGCTCCATCAGTGCTCGCAGCCTCTCCAAGGTCGCCTCTTCTTCACTGCTGCTCATAACTACTCGTTCATCTTTTGAAATGGACAGCTCGGGAATGCGCCACAAACCAGACTTTAAATAATTTATTACACAGAAAACTTGTGTCGGCTCGCCTCCACAAGCAATGTGCGCAGCAGCATACAACTTCGCCAAGAGATTTAGTGAACCTTTGGGTTGAACCTTCTTGCACCACTCCTGATACTTATTTTCACCTACACCAGTACACAATGCAGCTATAACATATTTACGATCGACTCTACATAATCAATATCAAAAGATCTTATACTTGGCCTTCCAACGCCTTTCTAATTTGAGATCAGTTTGACACTCTCATGCTCCCAATTTCCGGACACATAAATGAACCTATGCTTCTAGGTTTTATCCGAAAATTGGGAAGATCAACTATATGTCTCGCTCCATTTAGTTGCAGATAAACAAACGGCGAGCGCGCCAGCTTAGATACTTATATCCCAACCAAAACATCAGCTAAACAAAGAGGTATTCTGAAATATTGTGAACTCAGGACAATACTCAGCAACGTCCTCCATCTGTTCGCCGTTAAAGGAGTAGGGAAAATACTGATAAAGCAAAAAAAAATCCCTAATTAACGGTGGTAACGGGAGCCGCAAGCCCCAATCAAACAAAGTGGCATACAAACAGGTTTCCCATTCCTCAGTAGTATAGGGCTGATCCCCTGCCCGAGGTGTCCTAATAGTCACATCATGAGGGAGTCCATATATATTTCTAAAGTCAGTAATAGAATCATCGATCAGATACCTGTATTTCAAGGTAATTTTTGCAAAGTACTCTTCTGAAACCACCATCTTCTCATACTCCGATTTAACTTCAACGATTTTATTCTTCATAATTTTCTTGGGCGCTATGATTTACCAACTGCAATAACCCAACAGTGATTATCAGAATTTGGTTTCAACCTACGCTACGCGACACTAATTTCGTTAAAACCACCATTTTTTCACAAGCAACAGAGTATATACCCTAAACCCCAAAATCTCTACGAGTATCTACTATCAAGGCTTCTTACACAACTTTCTAATAAAATTAAAGAAGAAAACCAACACACATACCTGTGTCAATACTCCTTTATCCACCCAGAATGAACACTCGCACGAGATGTTCCCAACACCAAACAAGTCGCGACAAGATTCACTCGGAAATGACAGTAAGCACCACATGAGCTTTCTCTTCAAATCCTTCTCTAGTTTTCAAAGCGCAGTTTTTTTCTTATAGAGTTAAAAGGCTTAGGAAACGGTACAACTTGAATTGTAAAGTGTGCCATCGTACCGAGGCGCACCACTTGAAATTATTCAAAATCACTCACTACTCTCAAAGAAACAGTACTCTGTGACTCAACCGTCACCAAATCATGACACCCATCAAGTCACATATTGAGAAAGTCAAACGGTACTGTGAATTGCAAACGGTAACACTTCAAGCGTTAACGATGGCGCACTAGTTTTCAAGAGTATCAATACTCTTAAAGAAACGGTACTCTGTGACTCAACCGTCACCAAATCATGACACCCATCAAGTCACATATTGAGAAAGTCAAATGCTTAGTGTATTTTCCCATATTCGCGCTATCACATCAGGAAGTGACACCTTACCCACGCTTCTCTTATATTTCTAATTATCATTTTTGTTTTGATTTGTTATACCACTTAGTAACTATTTTATAATTACTAATTGGACTCTGGGGAACCCTAATAAGGTAGTAGGATACCCACAATCAATATACAGGAGAAGCGTCAAAGCAGAGCATAACAAAAGAAAAATCAAGGAAGAAACGAGACATAAGAGGAATGGGCACACTCAGAATAATAGGAAAGAGAAGATAAGCATTTAAAACGAGCAGAGCAGGTCTAAAACCGAGCGCATACGGGATAAGCGTTGAAACTGAGCAAAGCATGTCTTAAACCGAGCGCAAACGGAATAAGCGTTCAAACCGAGCATAACAGGATTAGAAGTGTAAACCAAGCACATTCCGAGCGCGCGCAACGCCGTGCTAATATGAAATGTAGTCTGCATGGTCAGAAGTTCTAAAGATAAAATATACAACACCGAGCTCGACTCGATCAAAGACTGAACGAGCACAAAACCGACAGAGCGAACCGATGAAAGTTGTTATGCTCGGAAAATCTGAAAACGGACCGTCATTACAGTGTGCTAGCATTTATGGAGGTCAAACTTTAGGACTACATTAAAGACCGTTGATCAAGGATAATAATCAACAGTCGTATATATTAAAATCCACTGATCAAGGATAATAATCAACAGTCATATATATTAAAATTCACTGATAAAGAAGGATATTCAACGGTCATTATAATCTTAGTCTATGTATATTAATTACATGTAATAAATAATAGAAAGTAACTGCCAAAAGTAGTATAAATAGAGAGTAAGAACGATGTAAAAGAGATATGTTAAAAAAAATTCTCGAATCAATAATATTGCTATCTTGGTTTACCAGTGTTTAGGTTTTTTCTATAACAAAAGTATCCAAAGTCCATACCACTGATTATTACTGAATTGGAGATGTTTTCTATTCCAGTTTTAATTGGGTTAATTACTTGTGAATTAAAACCAAAAGCCTGCATTACTTGGTAAATAAAGTTGTAATCT
Organism: Limnanthes douglasii subsp. nivea; assembly: GCA_036936605.1. Lineage (NCBI taxonomy): Eukaryota > Viridiplantae > Streptophyta > Magnoliopsida > Brassicales > Limnanthaceae > Limnanthes > Limnanthes douglasii. The sequence continues at coordinate 325,405,574 of JAUPFV010000002.1, forward strand.
AACTTATCAAATGCCTTTGACATGTCAAGGTTAATGATTATATTACTTCTCTAGACTTTTTATTAAAATTATGAACTAGTTCTTGTATTATTAATATCTTTTCTTGTATGTTTCTTTTTTCTACAAAGCTCGTTGTTCTTTTGAGATGATTTTATGAGGTATTCTATCTTTTCTATTGTTGATTGTTTTAGATATGATTCTATTAAAAACTAAACACAAGCTAATTGGTCTGAAATCTGTCTAAGTTTTAGGTGTATTTACCTTATGGATTAAACAGATTGATGTAGCAAATATACCTTTTGGGAATGAAGAGTTATTAAAATATGCTACAATAACATTGAATAAATCATCATTGATTATAGGACAACATGATTGATAGACTCTGGAGTTGAATCCATCAACTCCAGAGACACTATTACTGTTGAGGTTCTTTATTATAGAATAAGTTTCTTTTATAGTAGGTTTTTTTAGAATTAAGTTGTTATCTTGATAAGATATTAGTTTAAAGATTAGATTTACTATAATATTTAAGTTGGATGATCGATGGTTCTGGCTGTTTAATAATGTTGAGAAGTAGTTTACAGCAGATGATCCAATTAGGTTTTGATCTTCTATCCAAATGTTATTATCTGATATGTCGTTGATTCTGTTTATGTTCCTTCTCTAACAAAGTTACGAAATTTTTGTTGTTTTTATCACCATCATTTAACCATTGAGATGCACTTTTTTCTGCCATAAATTTTCTTCTCTAGCAAGCAAGGTTAAATGTGTTTCCCTAAGTTTAGATAAGTTTAATTTGTTCTCTGGATTGTTAGATTCTTCCAACAAAATTTCACTAATTTTAACTTCTTATTCTACTTTTGCAATGCAATCAAATATGTTTCCAAATACATCTTTATTCTATGTTTTGAGATGGTTTTTAAGCCTTCTCAATTTAGACCAAAAAACATGTATGAGGGAGCCATACATAAGATCATACCAGTTACTTTCTATAACTTTGAAAATTTCTCATATTGGAGCCACATGGTTTGAAATCTAAATGGTGGTTTTGAGTGTGATGAATTTGAAGAAACATGTATCACTAATGGTGAACGATCTGAGCCAGTTCTAGCCAGATGTTTTACCCTACTGATACCAAATGAGTCTCTCCAATAATCATTGTGTAAAGCCATATTCAAACGCTTCCACTTATGATTATTGGACCATGTAAAGTTAGAACCTGTGAATCCAGGGTATTCCAAGTTACAGTCTAATATCATGTAATTGAAGTCATCCGTTCCTATTATATATAATGTAGAGCTGTAGAGCATTTAAGTTGTTCACTTGCTTTGAAGATTGTGTTAAAATCTCCAACAACAAGCCAATGTAATCTTTGGGATCTTATACATTTTCCATACACTATGGTAACCAGAACTAATTTGTTAGTAGCAGAATGATGTACCACAGTGAGAACAAGTTGATCATTATGGTCTAGGATTTGGACATTGAAATGTTTTCTCCATAAAACCAATATTTTATTATTAGTATTAGCAAAAGATGTTTCAAAACCAAGTTTTTGTTGTCTTTTCAAGTTTTTCAGTATATATCATAGACTATTAAAGAGCTATGAGATCTATTGAATGATTCTTAACTATATGTTTAATTCTTATTATTGTTCATTGGTTCCCTACATCTCCTCTAGCGTTCCAATTGAGGAATGATATGGTCATTTTATAGTAGATTTTGAGGATCTGATCAAATCCTTTAAGTTTCAATGCCTTATTGATTAGATTACTTTTTAGGACTTCGATTTTTGGTCTGGATACTTTTTTTATATGTTTATATGCTTCTTTTTTCACATTTTGCTAATGGACTAGGGATTGACAAGGCTAAGAGTTGGTCTGATTTTGGGAGAAACATAATCATTTTCAGACACGTCTTCCTCATTAAGATATTGAAGGAATTTCTTAAATTGATGGATTAAATTAATTCAACCACATCATTTTCAGAAACTTCATGAGAGTTAATTGATTGAATAAATAATAGAATGTTATCACTTTGATTATTAGACTGAGTTTTATTAATTTCAAAATTGAGATTATTCTTGCTCTTAGAAACATTATTGATAGGTTTATTAAGATTAGGGTGATTCTTAGATTAATGATTGATCTCATTACTTCTTAAACATTGATTCTCAAGTGAGATAATATTACGAGGGAAGTCTTTTTTTATTAGTTTCAACTATAATTGATTTAAGTTTAGGAACCCAAACTTCTTGCAATTGAAGTGTAGGTTGAAGATTTTCAGATTTATTGAAGTTCATTGAATCTCTTAAGTTTCTTTCTTCCATTTTACAAAATTTTCATTATGCTCTATATGTTTACAGATTTTGCAATAAGCAGGTTTGCACTGTAAGTGACATCATGCCAATATCCATCTCTTTCCCCAGAGCTAATCCAGATTCTTTGGCGAAGAAAGTTTGAAATATCAGCTATTATCCAAGCTTTACACATGTTAAAGCTTGCACGATTTTTCTGGGTACTCCGCACTGTCAAAGGCAATCCAATTGCTTTGGAAATGTGGGAAACATAATCCAAACATAGGGTTAGTCACCATTGTTGTTGGGGAACCTTCGTTAAATCTTTTATGTGTTGATTCTTGTAATTTTGGGAAATCCTCCTCGATCCTTAAAGTTCCTTAAGATGCATGTAATTGATTGAAAATTTTCTTGGATATTGGATTTCCATCTTCTGGGTTTAAAAATCTGTCTTTATTGTGTTTAGATTGTTGATTTTGGCCGTAAAATTTTGATTTTTTCTAATTTTGTTCCTCGAGGTGAGGAACCGGACGCGACGACTCTATTTTGGGATGAGGAAGAACAAGAGAGGTTAATATCGAGTGGCTATCGTTGATTAGGTTTATTGAATTTATCGTTGATTAGGGTTATTGAATTGACTGGATAATTAATATAGACTTAATCGCTTTTTGGACTTCTTGAAATCCATCTCTCCGTTTCAATTTTTTTTATTGTGATTGGACTAATTATATCTTTATCATCAATAAATGTTAAGTGATTTTTGTTTTAAATCTAAATGTTTTATTAGAAAACAAGGATAACATATATTTGAATAAATAAAAACAATTAGAGTTAGGACCAAGTTTCTTAGAAAAATCTATGGTTAGAAAAGGCTTTACAGCGCTGCACTCACATTGTATTTAAAAACAGCGACCAAACAAGGCCCAAAGGCTTTAGATTGGAAATACGCGTAAAAGTAAATACCACAGCTCATCTCTCACGTATAAAGTTCTATACCATTGGCCATTGGAGTTATAACACACACAGTGGCTTGGCTTCCCTTCCCGTTCTAAATTTGAACCGCACACAGAATTACCGATTTTTGTGGCACCCCCCGTATCTATCTCGCTCTAGATCTTTGGGAAAAAACAGAAGTTTGTTTCCTTTTACTCTTTTAAGCCTCTGCTCTTCAATTCTAGTCCAATCTTTTTCCTATTCAATTCAACTCCAACCCATAAATATAAATTCCTCAATTTTAGACAATCCATCTCTAAATCTCAACTCTTCTTCTTCTCCTTCTCCAAGATTTTTACAGGATCCACATTCTCTTCCAATCTCCAGGTACTCTTTCCTATCTCTCTACTTTATTCGATTTCAAAATCGCCATTTTTGTCCCAATTCATCAACTTTCTCGCTATTCATCATATCAGATTTAATGCAATGCTAGCTTGATTACATCCCAATCGTATCTTCCGTTTGGAAAATTCTCGAGAAAACTACGAATTTTGATATTATGATATAAATTAGGCTTGTGATATGCGAGTTTTATATGTGTATATATGTATATATGTCACTTTCTAATAGTTTGAAATTGAAATCAACAGATCTATATATATTTAAAACAAACTGTATTCTTCGCTACGATGACTTTGAGCGATGACAATGGTGCTCAGTCAGTGACGGGCAATGGGAACGTAGACAAAGCTTTCAAGATCTTCGTGGGTTACGATCCACGTGAAGATCTTGCTTACGAGGTTTGCCGCCACTCGATCTTAAAGAGATCTTCAATCCCAGTTGAGATCACACCAATTGTTCAATCAGATCTTAGGAAGAAGGGTTTGTATTGGAGGGAGAGAGGTCAGTTAGAGAGCACGGAGTTCTCTTTTAGTCGGTTTTTGACCCCTCATTTGGCAAATTTCCAAGGCTGGGCTTTGTTTATTGACTGCGACTTTTTGTACCTTACTGACATTAAGGAACTCAGTGACTTGGTTGATGATAAATATGCTATTATGTGTGTTCAGCATGATTATACTCCCAAAGAGACTACCAAGATGGACGGTGCGGTTCAAACCGTTTACCCTAGGAAGAATTGGTCTTCCATGGTGCTTTACAATTGCGGGCATCCCAAAAACAAGGTCTTGACGCCTGAGGCTGTCAACACGCAGACAGGTGCCTTTCTTCATAGGTTTCAGTGGCTTGAGGACGATGAAATCGGGTCGATTCCGTTTGTTTGGAATTTTCTCGAAGGTCATAACAGGGCTGTCGAGAATGATCCTACAACGTTTCCTAAAGCTGTACATTATACTCGGGGTGGGCCGTGGTTTGATGCTTATAAGAATTGTGATTTTGCTGATCTTTGGTTGAATGAGATGCAGGAGTACACAAAAGGAACTAAGAAGGAACTCGAAGTGGAAAAGTAGCGAGGATCTGCTGAATGCATGGTTATTTTTATAGTGTTTTTTATTCATGAAAAGTCATTCGATCGAAATTATTGAAAGCTTCGAATTTGATATTTGTATTCTAGTATAGGGTGATGCTTACACTGAAAGTTTGATATTTTCATTATGATTAGAAGTATTGCAGGCAGGAGTTATGCCTTATATATGTAACCTAGTCGTCGTTTGATTTGTTTAATGACTACACATGATGTAATCTTTCACTTCCCATGTTATGGTAGTATTTTAATCATGTTTACGAACATGCTGTTTCTTTTTTCTTCGTTTCTTCACATGTTTCTGAGCTTCCAACAAGAAGCTCAGTGTACTTATGTTCATACATTGTGTAGATATGCAAGGGTTTGGCTTTCTATTGCGTGCTTATGTTTTCAGGGATTTTCTATGATCTAGCTAGTGCAAACGAGATATACTTTCCGGATCTGCCAGCAAACGAACAGGTAATATCATTGAATAATTCTATTTTAAACTTGGTCATCCGCGCAATGAAACATGACCATCACATGTTTACTTCATTTATTTTTTACTTTTCATATGCTTGTTTGATTACTATGGACCATACTTGTAATAGTTCTTTTTCATTATTCTATTTGAGGTTCACTGCAGTATGTAAACTGCATTCTTGTCTATGTTAGAACTTCTAGTGACTGCGTCTGTTTATATTTCGACTTAATAGAAACTTATGCGAAGATGAAATTCTGATAGCTCCTAATTGAAATTTAGTATTTATTAAAGTTTTGCATAAGATTCAGGGCCACTGGCCGTCAAGAACTTCTGGATTTTGTAAATGCTGGTATTCTACAACTTATAGTTAACTTATGTTGTTTGTGATACAACTTAGAGCTGTAAGTCATACAGCTTGTGTATACTATAAAGTTGTTAATTTTCCATATAACCCTTACAGTTCTGGGTATTGAAAAGATATCTGAGTATAGTGACAGCCTCTAAAAATTCAAAAATTCAAAAAATATAAATTTGTTTATTTGACTTGATTTGTGCTATCATACTTGTTAATGGATTCGTGTTTGGATTTAGTGATTTGGTAAATAAAACTTTTTGTTTGGTTAATATTCCGAATGATTTTGATTTTTTCTTTTAGCTACGTATAAAAGTTTACATACACCACACCGAGAAGATAAATATTTTCGTTTCCAAAAATAATTTTAAAAATGTGAAATAGTTGATGTTATAGAATTAAACCAATTGAATCACAAAGGCCATTACAATAGGGCCAACAATGTTTGAGAAACCCGACAACTTGGCAAATCCAACTAAACACAAACGACACCACTTTTTAGTTTTAAAATAGAGCGCTAAAAAAATTCGGAAATTTTTCACCCCAAATTGAATTTTAGAATGAGAGCCAAATGAGAACAGAGACACATAAATCTTATGGGGAACTTGAAAACTTAAGGGCAAGACGACAATATCAATTTCATTAGACTAGTCTCTTCTTTTATTTTTTTTCAAACAGAAAGAAGATGATGAAGATCGATGACTAAGGAATAGAGCATTAACGAACCGAAGGACTTATCAGGAAAACTAGTTAAGAGGCTCCGACCTGAGGTAGCTGATACCTAGATTTGTAAAGAGGATTATGGTTCTGAGGTAATTCGGAACTTATTACTATCAATTGCCATGGTCTTTTTTTTTTCAAAGAGTGTTTTGCAATCCAATCAGTTGTCCTGTTCTGCTCTCGGTAAACATGAGTTATATTCATAATGGGAAGAATAAGTTTCCTGCAGCAAGTTAGAATAGGTTTAAGCAACCATGGGTAATTTCCTTTAAGTAAAATCTCAATTAGGATAGATGAATTTGTTTCAATGTCAAGCTATTTGATACCGGAGATTGACAGAGAAGAAGACCATCAAAGAGAGTTCGACATTCAGCAATTAAGGGGTTTGATTTCCCAATAAAACTTGTCAAATCTCGAGATAACAGATCCACTATGATTTCTAATTAGCCCTCCTCCATTAAATTCGCCATATCTGTTACAAGCACCATCAGTATTCAGCTTGTATATGTTAGATGTAGGATTGATACAACTAAGAGAGATAGGTAGGTAAGGCTTAGCTAGATGATTAACACAACCAATTGATGAAGCTATTTCGCTATACTTGCCACAATGAGTTCTTTTGAACACCTTAGCACTGTCAAGACTAAATAGAATGTACACCACATGCCCCCAAGGGGGTAGCCGAGTTGGTTGAGTATGGCATTCTTATGACCAAAAGGTCATGAGTTCGAGTCCCTCTGCATACGCTTTCTCGGCTGAGCCTGTCACTTTGTGTGGTTTACCTTCTGGCGTTGGTTTGCAGGCTATCGCGTCAGACTGAGGGTTTACCCTGTGCGCACTCATTGCACTCTGAGTAGCGGCTGCGGGTTCCCTTCGAAAAAAAAAGAATGTACACCACATGATTTATCATAGAATTAGGGCTGCCTTTTCTGTCTCTATGCTTGCTGTTGTTTTTTTATTTCCAAATAACCCACGCTTCATGCTATAAAAAAATGTAAAATAGTAAAACGATAACGCATATAATATAAAAATAAATACATTTTCAATAATTTATTCATGTTTGAAAACAAAATATAGATAACTCTTAACGGGGTATAAAAGTTAAAGATTAAATTATTGTATATGATGAATGATCTAGGAAATATTATGCTCATGTTTGAGGATATAGGAAAGTGTAATTAAGTTTGGAGTAAATAAATATTTTAAGTTTATTAAATGTGAGGGAAATCAATTTTTAAAATTTAAACCATAAAAAAGAATGGCAAAATTTGGTGAGATGGTCTCAATATTCAAATTGTAGTGGAAATAGTAAAGCAATACGTTAATTTTATGAAATTATAATATTTTTTATTCCATAAAATTGTTATGGAATAGCTTTTTTATTTGTAATAAGATGATTTTAAGAGACAAATAACATATTAATTATCTCAAATTAATTTTTTTATTTGTGAGCAAAGTATCTATAGATACACAATCAACTATCTCATTATCATCTAAAATTTAAAAATTTCATACGACCAACAGATACCTCCACCACGTTGAAAAACCAAAATTAACCCTTTTTTTTATTTGAACCAAAATTTTATTTCTTACTTATATTAATATTTTTATTCTAAAAACTCCGTATTTTTCAAACCATAGTTTAGAAAAAAAATCTAAAAGTACCATCAGCTTTGTTATTTTATGACGAGCAAAAATAGATCCATTAGTGATGAATTCTTTTAGTTGTTGTTCAAAGAACTCACATCGTTGATTTTCCAAAGAGGTAGCATGGTTTATTTTCAAAGAACTCGCATGTTTAATTTTTTTTAAAGGTAGCATGGTTGATTTTTCAAAGAACTCGCATGGTTGATTTTCCAAAGAAGTGGCATGGTTGATTTTTCAAAGAACTCGCATGATTGATTTTCCAACGAAGTAGCATGATTGATATTTCAAAGAATTCGCATCATTGTTTCTTCAAACAAGTAGCATGGTTGATTTTTCAAAGAACTCGCATGATTGATTTTTCAAAGAACTCGTATAGTTGTTTTTCCAAAGAAGTAGCATGGTTGATTTTTCAAAGAACTGCATTGTTTATTTTTCAAAGACCTCGCATGGTTAATTTTCAATAAACTCGCATAGTAAAAAATGTACATAACTCTCATTGTTGAACTCGCGTGTTATTAGTGAAATATTTTTAAAATAATTCAAAAAATATCATCAATGGATCTAGTTTTGTTCGTCTTAAAATATAGTCGATGGTACTTTCAGATATTCTTTCGAGCTCGAGTTTGAAAGATATAAACCTTTTAAAAAAAGAGTAAGAAAGAGAAATTTGGTTCAATAATTAGAAGTGGTTAGGTAGTTCGTGATAAAGTATGGTTATTTGAGGTATTATTAAAGTATTGGGTATTGAATGAGAAGTATATAGTTGAGATGGACCTTAAGTAAGCATAATAGTTTGGGTATTATATGACACTATAGTTTGTGAGTATGTACATGTAGGGTCATTTCCCTTATTGTTTTGCTATCAAATTTAACCCCAAGTTTCATTTAATCATAGACTGTCATTAATGAAGGAAAAACACTAAGTGTATCCTAAGTTCACCCAAAACTCAAAACAACCTAATTTACTAACTTCACCCATAAAAAACACTTTTATTTAGCATGAAATTATGTTTTCCGGGATGGAGGATGAGCTTTGATCGCCAGAAAAAGTGGTTCATTCACCGGGAAAAGTAAAGACATTATACTAGTTTTTAAAATAAATATATTCCGTGATGGTACACCTTTGCAGCCGTACAAACCACTGTTGCACGGGTTTATGACCACCGGTTCAAAGCCAACGGTGGTATGACCACCGGTTCAAAGCCCCTGAACTGGTGGTGAATGGCCACAAAACAGCCGGTCATGTGAACCATTGGTTCGAACCTCTATTTCCACCGTTTTTAGTGATTTTTGTTTATTTACTTATTTTTATTTGTGTTTTTGAAATTTGATTTCAACAGTGATGAGAGAATAAATGACGAGAAAGAAGAATATTAAACTTTGAACCTGATGTGACTAAAGCTCAATGTTCTAGAGAGAGAAAGTAGAAAGAGAATAGTATATTCCAAAAGAATGTCCCATCTACCAAGAATAATGAGCCCCCTTTATAGTGGGGAAGGGTGGACCCGTTTATACCTTTGCTGGTGTTGTTTTATTTCTCCTTTGGTCTTTTACAAAATATTTTGTTTACAAATTACCCTCTAATAAACAATCAACACAATAATCGTTGTATTCTTCTTCCTCTATTTGCAATTGACTCATTTGCTATTAAGATTGGCGAATTGCTCCCTCATCAGTAGCCCTCCAGTCCTCAAGAGCATCGGGAATGAAGACTTGTAAAAGAATCAGGATGACCGACGCTCCGTGCTTTTTGTTCCTGGGTCGGTCGCGTGTTGTCCCGATGCTGCGACGACTTATTTTGGTTCTTTTGGAGCATCAGGAATGGAGGCTCGCAAAAGAATCAGCTTTGTTGTCCCGATGCTGCAACGACTTATTTTGGGTATTCTAGAGCATCGGGAATGAAGACCTGTAAAAGAATCGGGATGACCGACGCTCCGTGCTTTTTGTCTTTGGGTCGGTCAGACTTGAAAACTAAACTGGGTAGGTTCGGTCTAACGTGTCTACCTGAGCTAACTGTTGCAGGCCTACTATGCTAGTCTGACTAAGGGCTACATGTGTCATCTGATCACTCGAGGCGTGCTCGTCTGCGCAGTTTTCCACGAGTCCTTTCGACTTCCCGTTGCTTTTAGTCGTTTGGACTCCCCCGTACATGAAACGGTTAAGCGATGAGGTCTATAAATACCCCACAATCAAGAGTTGCTCTCATAGGAGTTCTAGAGAGAGAAAACGCTGTCCGAACTGTTCTGAGAGAGAGAGCTTGTTTTATGAAAAATAGGAACCCGAAGCCAAAACCAAAAACCATGAAAAAAGAGCTCGTGTTCGGATTTGAGGATTGGGCTAGTATCGGTGACCGCGCAGAAGAGTATCAAGCCGCGAGACTGATTTGGAGTTCTAACTCAAAACCTTTTACACCTGTGCCGCTTCCTCACGATCCCGTTCTTCCTGATCCGGTCCCTGCCGAATCTTTTACCTTACCCGAAACGTTTGGCGCTCAAACCCCTGAGGCCATTATTATTCCCTCAAGCAGCAGTACACCGCATTCCCCGCCTACTCAACTCAACCGCCCGACGCCTGCGTCGGTTAATTCATACACTGCTCCGACCCCTTTTCCACCTCGGCGTCGGGGCAAAGCTAAGTTCCTTTCCATGGGAGAATTAAGTACTTCTACTTCGCCCGCGGGGGATAACCTTCCCGAGGTAATCCAGCTTACACCTGATATACAAGAGTATCGGACGGGTACTAACACGGCGCGTACCCACTTGGGTCTCAACCAACGGGATCAGAGCCGACGAGGGCTGGAACCCGAATGTGCTTGTCCGCAGCCTGCTCAAACTGGAGGCAGTTCTGGCCCTCCAGGTTCTTTTATCCGACCGGCCGACCCTTCTGCGGCCAGCCCCCTAATCCCGATGCGGTCCTGGTAGCAAATACCGAGGAACCATAGGCAGTCATTTTCCCTGCGGATGAGGGTATTGCTGCTGGGGGTAACGCTGTTGCTTCTCTCGAGGAGTCCCTTCCCGCGGAGGTTGGGGCGGTTATTACCACATCTTATTTCTAGCGGCTGTCAAGGGACCACGTCATTTCCCTTTTTGAAGGAAAGTATCTATATTTCCCTGCCGCGGAGCAGGAGGAGCTTCTGATCCGCTGGGGTATTCCGGAGTGCGTCACCGTCCGGTTCCCCGCTCCTGGGGAGACACTCTTGCATGCCAAGTCGCGGGAGATCGTTATCTTCATGGAGCTCTTCAATTGGGGCCTCCGATTTCCTCTGGATCCGGAGATTGTCTTATATTTCAGGACACTTAACATTTGCCCCTCTCAGTTAACGCCAAATGCGTGGTATATGCTAATGTCATGCATAATGGCCTTGCTTCTATCGGGTCAGGATATGCCGATGGTTGAATACATAACCATGTCCGGGTTCTCAAAGTCTCCCAAGTCTCCCTTCTTCTATTCTTCTTTGGCTAACACCTGGAAGATTGTGAATGACTTTCTCGAGGGCGACAAAGGTTGGAAGCACCGATTCGTCTTCCTCAGCGGCTGCTGGGAAAATGGTCGTCCCTACAGCAAGGAGAACCCGAGGCGACTGCTGCGGACCTGGATGCCTCATGGTATGTATATGCATATATACATCTGAAGTATAATCAACAGAGATCCCCCGGTTATCTTTCGGGTATTGTTCTGCTCTTCCATTCTGTCTGTCCCTTGGGCGAGACTCTCGATAATATCTAACGGGTCGGGCATCGATACGATGGCCAATAGTCGGGTAGCCTTCGCCGCGGTCGTCTATGACCGGTTCTTTCCCGAGCTCTTTTATCATCCAGCACCCGATCCTTTTCGGCGTTTAGCTTTGCTATGTCCTCCAACAGTTGTCTCCTGGTCATGATAAGGGTCGACCGCTAGTCCCGACCCTGCGCGTAGGACTCCCGTCCTGGAGCCTCCTCGCCTTCAGACAACGAAACGGCTCGGGCCACTACTCTCCCGACCCTCTCTCCGACTGCTTCGTCATTCATTTTTTAAGATCAGATCACAATTTTCAGAGATAAAGATTCATTTTTGGTATCACGGATTCCCACAGCGGCGCCAATGATGAGAGAATAAATGACGAGAAAGAAGAATATTGAACTTTGAACCTGATGTGACTAAAGCTCAATGTTCTAGAGAGAGAAAGTAGAAAGAGAATATTATATTCCAAAAGAATGTCCCACCTACCAAGAATAATGATCCCCCTTTTATAGTGGGGAAGGGTGGACCCGTTTATTCCTTTGGTGGTGTTGTTTTATTTCTCTTTTAGTCCTTTACAAAATATTTTGTTTACAAATTACCCTCTAATAAACAATAAACACAATAATCGTTGTATTCTTCTTCCTCTATTTACAATTGACTCCTTTTCTATTAAGATTGACGAATTGCTCCATTATCAAACGGGTTTTAGTAGTTTTTGTTTACTTACTTAATTTGATTTTTTTTATTTAAAATTCAAAATTATTGCAAGGGCAGATGATACGAATGAATACACCAAATATTTTAGTAGGGAGAACACTCTAATATTTTTTTAAAGCTAAAAATAAATAATTGATTTAATTTAAATTATTATTTTAAATTTAAATCAAAATCAATTTGAATTTATTAGATTTTAAGAAATTAAAATTCATATTTTAAAAAATACTTTAGACTTACACCGAAGTTTTTATTGATAAAGTGTAAATATAATTATTAGTATTTTTTCACCAAAAAAAATAATTACTAATATTTAAGGGTAAATATAATTGTTAGTGTGAGATTTTATTAATTAAATTAAAATTTTAATTCATTATGTTACAATTTACATATTATATATATATATATATATATATATATATATATATATATATATTATGTCTATTAAAATTTAGATTTAAATAAAATTATTACTTACGTTAGTTTTTTTATTAATTAAAGTTTAAATTTATTATTTTAAATTTTAATAAATTTTATTATCATTAAATTGAGAAAAGTTTATAATTAGTGTTTTAACGAGGTTTATTAATACAATTTTTTTTTGGAATTTATCTATCATTTATTGTGTGTATTTATTTATTCATTATTTAGATTTAAAAACTTATAACTGACACGTTAAATACATTTATAACTTATAATTGAAATAAATGAAATAAAAAATAATTAAATTTCACTAAAAAAAGAATTCACATTAGGTAAATTTCAAATAAATACAGGGTTAGGAAATAAATACCTCAATATTTAAAAGATTGGAACGACCTTAGTTAATAAATGTTAGATAAATAATATAATAAAAATTAAATAAAAATAAATTTAATATGTTAAAATAAAAATAAAAATCAAATGAATTAAAAAAAATATTATAAAAAAAACGTGAAAACATTTACTAGTAACAAAAATAGAAAAGTTTTATTTTACTGAATATAAAAATACAACTATAAAAACTATATCATGTTTTTAGGTTTGCTAGAACATCTAGCAATCTCAAATAAGATTCAGCCGCTACTCAGAGTGCAATGAGTGCGCACAGAGTAAACCTTCAGTCTGACGCGATAGCCTGAAAATCAACAAGGTAAATCACACAAGGTGACAAGCTCAATCGAAAAAGTGTATGTAGAGGGACTCGAATTTATGACCTTTTGATCATAAGAATGCCATACTCAACCAACTCGACTACCCCTCGAGGGCTAGGCTGCTTGAAATTGTTTATATATATAGGGAAGTAAACCGCTAATCATTTTGAAAGATGATGATTTGGTGGAAGCAATAAATGAGAAATTTCTTAAAAGATAAAGATTCAATTTACTAACATGTTGTTTCCTTCAATAATAAGAATTGAGCCACTGGTGTAAGGATGTACCATACCTTGTCGTTGATGCCCCTGTCCGAAGCTCCTGGACGCTTCAAATGAATTTAGGTTCAAATGAACTTAAGCTTCAAATTTTTTTTTATCGTGGGATTTTTCTACCTGTTGGGTTTTCTATTTAATCGTTTTTTATTTATTTTATTCTTTCCAATTTAATTTGATATTTTTATTAATTTCCTTTCCTTTTGATTGAGATTTCTATTTAATTTTGATTTTATAGTTGCGGATTAATTAGATTTAAGTATTGAGTATTTATGATGTTTTTTATTTTATAATGAAAGGTTTATTAAGTTGCTGATTAATTAGATTAGATTTAATACTGAGCGTTTGTTTGAAGAATTAGGGTTGTCTTCAATTTTATAAATAGAAAAAGAGGCACAAAGTCAGGGTTCAGTTGTAGAGTGACATAAGTGGAGATTAACCCATGAGACGATTTGTTTTTTATCTTTTCGGAGGGAACTTGCAGTCTTTATTTAGGGTGCAATTGAGTGCGCACAGGGTTAACCCTCAATCTGATGTAATAGCTGCAAACCAACGCGCAATAGCTTGCAAATCAATGCCAGAAGGTAAACAACACATGGTGACATGCTCAGTCGAGAAAGGAGCGTATGTAGAGGGACTCGAAGTCATGACCTCTGATCATGAGCATGTCTTACTCTAGTATTTTAGAGAAAAGTTGAATAAAGAGTTATGTGAGGTTATTAGTATTTATTATATAAAATAATGGTTTGTTACTGTATATATTTATAAAAATATTGTGAGGTTTTATTAATTAAATTAAAATTTTAATTCATATATTATATCCGTTAAAATTTACATTTTAAAAAATTATATATTATTTCTATTAAAATTTAGATTTATATAAAATTATTACTAAACATTTTTTTATTAATTAAAGTGTAAATATAATTCTTACTATTTTAGATTTTAATAAATTTTATTATAATTGACTTAGAGAAAATTTTATAATTATCATTTTAAGGTTTATTAATAAATTTTTGATTTATAATATTTTTTGAAATATCTATCATTTATTATGTGTATATATTTATTCAAGAATTAAGTAAATAAAATTTAGATTTGAAAACTTATAACTGACACGTTAAATAAATTTATAACTTATAGTTGAAATAAATGAAATAAAAAATAATTAAAATTTATTAAAAAAAGAATTCACATTAAATAAATTGCAAATACATAAATGGTTAGAAAATAAATATTTGAATATTTAAAAAATTGAAAACAATTTTTCATAAAAAAAAATCTTTGGAAGTATCGGACGACATGAGTCAATAAATAATAAATAATAAAGTTAATATGCTAAAATTAAAATTAAAATCAAATAAATTAATATATATATATATATATATATATATATATATATATATATATATATATATATATATATTATAAAAAACATGGAAACGTTTATTAGTAAGAGAAATACATAAAAAAAATTGCTATTAATACATAAGAAATATGTTATTAACAAAAATAATTATTATTCAAAATATTTATTAGAATGCTCTGTTATTTTGGAGAGAAGTGAGGTGAGAGATAAACAATGAATAAAGAGTTATCTCAATCACGATATCAATGAGTGATTGAGCCCTTTGTGTTGGGAGAACATATTTGTAACCTTCTTGTTTAATGAAAAATAGTATGTATTGCCCATCAATGTAACATTATTTCCACAATCTGAACCATATTAAATATTATCTTGTCTATTTGGTTTTCTTTACGCTTTATTTCATTTGTTGTTTCCATCGAACAAGGTTATTGTTGTTTTTTAATGATAAATTTCTCAGTAAGTAGCACGGTGAGTGTAGAATAATAAATAAAATACGTAGATCGATCACCAATATGAAGGATGGAAAAACATATCTCGTTTGGAAACCGAAAACCACGTACGATGAGTTTCACGAAGCTTAGACTAGAAAACGTTTTACGAATCAAATGATTTGAAACTCTAGAGAATTAATGTTAATACTTACCTAGTATAGAAGGGATTGGTTTCTTTTATCGACGATAACTCTATACAGGTTTATGTTGTCGTATTGTCTATAGCGTATAGTATTCTTATACTGAGCTTGGGAGATGAAATGTTATGTGATGTATCTGAATAGGCTACAACGCTAAAAATATGGAATCGACTGAAGGAGATTTACATGGAGAAGTCTTGGCGAACATATTATATTTCAAGAAACAACTTAACACGCTGCTTATGGATAGTGGTAAAAAGATCAAAAGGTACATAGATGATTACAACTGAATCATAGTCAACTTGAATGTAGTTGATGTGAAGGCGGATGAATAGGACCAAGTTATCATCCTTTTAAGAAATATTGTGAATGAGTAAGAACACTTCTCGAATAACATGCTCTATGAAAAAAGACTCCCTTATGATAGCCCAAGTGAAGAGCACATTGGACTCAAAAAAATCTTCAAATGAAAACTATTCTAAAGGGTAACTCTGTAGGGCATGAACTCAGTATGAGGGGCAATCCAAGAAATAGATATTCAAGCAAAAGGAAAGAAAACTCTTGGTCAAAGTCTAAGAGACATACGGCTGGTTCTAAGATATCATGTTGGGTATGCAATAAGAAATGATATTTTAGTATGAAATTTCTTGATAAAATGCAACAACTATAAGAAGATCGAAGCCAAATATGCTGCAATTAAATCTGATGATTATAAGTATGTTGATGAGTTAATGAATTCTTATTCATGCATTAATTAGAAGACGTGAGATTGCTTGATGGTGGAAAGGTCACCCTTGACGATGAAGAATCATGTAATGTCAAAAGGATTGGAAATGTTCGTTTTAAGTTGTCTACAAGTCTTGAAAGAGTGATTAACAATGTAAGGTATGTACCTCAAGTTAAACGTAACTTTATTCCTATTGGGATGTTAGATAATGAAACGTTTACCTATATGGGTTAAAATGGCAAACTTAGGGTCTTACAAAGCTCATTTGTTGTTATAAAAGCCTTTATGACTACTAATATGTTAGTTCTTGAAGGCTCTGTAGTGGTAAGAGGTGTGTCTAATATGGTGAAGGATTCTACCAAGGTTGTGGCATCATCAGCTGCGATATTTAAGTGAGATGAAATTGGTGAACTAAGCGAGCAAGGGTTGTTCGATTGTATCATAGTTCGGAAAGTCAGCTTTTGGGAGAGCTATATTAGGTAAGAATGAGAGGGTGAAGTGTTCGCCCAACAACCAGACAATCCATAGAGTTCTCGATTATGTTCATTCAGATCGTTAGAGTCCGGCACGAGAACCTACCATAGGTGGTGTGCAAGCTACTGTATATCATTGATAAATGATTATCGAGAAAAATATGGGTAATAATGTTAAAGACCGAGGATGATATGTTTGCTTCCTTTTTGAATAATAATATATTGGTATAGAATAAATCTGAGAACATGCTGAAGAAGCTTCAGACTGATAATAGATTGGAATATGTGAACAAAAAGTTCACTAAATCTATTCATTTCTAGACACCAAAACGTAAGTGGGACTTCCCAACAAATCGGGCTTGCTGAAAGAATATATTGAACCTTGTTGGAAAGGGTTAGGTATATGTTTCATACAGCTAGAATGGATTGAAGGTTTTAGGTAGGCACCGTGACAATGTCTACATATATTATCAACAAGAGTCCATTTTCTACGCTTAATGTTTTTATCCTTAATAGGCATGAACTAGAAAAAATCCTAACTTGGAACATTCAGGAGTATTCAGATGCGCTTCCTAAGTACATGTGAATCAAGATAAACTTCAACCGAGAGAACTGAGATATTTTTTCCCTCACCTATCTGGAATGAGTAAAGGGTATAGGTTATGGTAGTTTAAATCCCGAATTCAGAAGGTTGTGATAAACAAAGTTATGGTTTTCAATGAGGCGAACATGTCATTAACTAAGTAGATGGAGATTCAACCTAGTATTATAGATAAAATATGTGAAGTTAATGATGAGGTTTATTTAGAAGTAGCCGAATGGTCGGAAGCTTGTTGGGAATGCATGACTACTCAAGAGAAGACAAATATTCTTGGTGTTGAGTTACTCATATACCATGTTAGACTAGTAGATAAGGGCTTTACGTAAAAATAATGTGTTGATTTCAATGAGATATTTTTGTCGGTTGTGTATTAGACCTCTATTAGGATTTTTTTGTCATTTTTTGCTAGATTTGATATTGAGCTAGATCAAGTGGATGTTACTACTGCCGTATATCACGGTGCATTAAAAAATAAAATTTACATGTGTCAGCCAAGAGGTATTGAGGAAGGAAAGGAAGGAGATTTCTGATTGTTGAAGAGACACATCTATGGGTTGAAACAGTCGTTGCGGTAGTTGAATAAAAGATTTGATTCCTTTTTAGAGCCATCAAGTATGTACTTAGTTTTTATTACAATTTTATATATTGGATTTGGGAAACACCTATGGAGATATAAGTCCTCTTGTGTTGTATGTTGATGGCATACTTATAGTTGGAAAAAATAGAAAGCAAACTCAAATTATGAAGACTCAAATTAAATTAGTGTTTATAATGAAAGACATTTGAGAGGCTAGAATGATACTTGGTATTTATATTAAGAGGAACAAGTCGAATGGTTATATATTTTTTTCTCAACAAGAATACATATATAAGTTCTTTCGGAGGTTCAGCATGTTTTGAGCCAAAGAGGTTGGAACTTCTTTCGGTGATCAATTTAAACTAAGTGTCATGCAAGCACCAAACAAAGTTATAGATAAAAATTATATGATGAAGATACCATATGTCAATGTTATTAGTAACATTATTATGTTATGATTTACACGAGACCGAATATTTCCTACAGTTTAAAAGCTTTGAGAAAATTCAGGTCTAATCCGAGGACACTGTATTGGCATGCACTTAAGTGGCTTATGTGATAGTTGAGAAAATTCAGGTCTGATACAGGGAAATTGTATTTGAATGTTTTATAATAAAATATATATGAATGATATAATTTTAAGAAGGTATGTTCATTCTAAGTATACTAGTTACCTTGAAGGAATAAAGTATACTTTGGGTTATCCATTTATTATGTTTGAAGGAGTGGTTAGTTGAAAGTTTTGTATTCAAGTTGTGTTGTCATCTATGGAAGTCGGATATTTGGTTGTTACAGAATCCATGAAGGAAACTATTTTGCTAAAGGGATTTTTAAGTAAACTCATTGGTGCAGAGCAAATTGTGGTTCTGCTATGTGATATAACTAATATTCTTCATTTAATTGAGAATGTGAAGTCTTATGAGCAAACTAAACATACAAATATTAAGCTGCACTTATTCTAAAACGTGGCGGTGAGAGAGAGAAAATGAAGGTGGCTAAGATTTCTAGTGAAGAAAATCTTTAGGTGCTATGTACAAGTTAATTGCTGATTTCAAAGAACACGAACTGCATGAGACTTGTTCAAGTATAAGATGTAGGTAAGCTGGTCTTTAAAGAGTTGAACATTAGATGCAATAGATGCTAGATTTACTATAAACCTAGGTGGATAATTGTTAGGTGCAAGTTAGAAATCATAAGTACATCAATGCAGTTGATTAAAACTGGAACTTAGAGGATCTAGAAGTGCCGAAAAACTGAAGGTTTTGTTCACAATAGATGGTGAAAATTCCTTTCATCCATTTGCCAACGAGGTTGTGTTCTTTACGTATATCCTCAAAAGGGCTTCAGTTTTCCTTAAGTCAAGACTTTCTGAAATTATTTAAGGATTTACAAATCTACCTTATACAAATTCTGTCGAACCCCTAAAGAATATTGATTTCAATCATTATATTGTCCCATAAGGTATACCAACACTTTAGTGTTAGAAGGTACTTGGCTCTTAATTCAATCTTCGGGTGAAGTCCTAGTCCATACCTCTAAATCCCGATGAACGAGAATGTTAAAATTCTTGTAGAACCTCTAGATTTTGATAAGATTTAGACGAAATAGTTTGTATAAATCTCCAAAAATATGGAGACTCTATTAAAAGAGAAGAAGTTATTATGTTTACGCACCTAAAATTCATAAATGAGTCTTCTATTATTCTATTTGTTTAAATTTATATTTATTTTTCTCTAGACATAATTTGTATATGTAACTAGATTTCTTATTTGTGTCAACCATTACATGGATGTAATACTAAATCAAGTACTATATGGTGCAATTTATGCTCAGTCGGTGATAAAAGTTGTGCAATGGCCTTACTCATATAGATCTTTTCTTGTGCCTGAAAACTTTTTCGCCAGTGGTATTTGACCATATACTTATACCATTGAGGGAGTTTTAGGAACCGAAGGTGATAATGAAAAGACTTCTCATAAAAGGAGTTCTAAAGTTTTTTTCGCCTCTAAAAATGAAAAATAAGAAGATGGCATTCTAAGAAAGAAGGTTGTTGTTAAGCGATCATTTGGCAGGAAGGATGTTATGGATCCTATAGTGGTGAAAACTGATCCATCTTAAGGTGATACAATGAAAGCTATATGCATTATAGTCAATAAAAGTAACAAGCACGGAAAAGCTGAATGTGTAGAGAATTACACATCATCTGCCAAGTATGCCAAAATATTTATTATTGGGTCTGCAAGCCCAAAAACTGTTGAGGCCAAGTGTAAGAGCTATGAGCCAAATCTAAGTTTATATTTTAGAAATAAATATTTGTTATTTATGCCAAATATGAAAGTGTGAAGATCCAAATATGGGGGGTTCGGTTGGTATATTTATAGTGCTAGAGATACGAGAATATTGACATAATGATATAAACAATACCATAGATTTACCTGGGATTGAAGCATTAATTCCTTCTCTTGAGTTAAATATGGTACACAACTTTATTGATGAGATTTTTTTATGTATTTTATTGATTGCATGTCATCCAATCTAAGCTAAGAGTTTTAACACCTGGTTTGCTACTATTATAGGATAGCTCATATATAGCTCGCCAGGATTAGTGAACTGCTTTTATCGTCCACCAAAAAGGTTATGATTGTTGAAGAGGTTCCAAAACCAGTGAAGGAAGTACATGCATGTTAAGTTAAAAGGAAATCCCCTCGCGAGAAGGTAAGGCCAAAGTTGGACCTCAAAGTTATAATGAAGAAGACAACCATTGAGGCTAATTAATTAGAAGCATAACGAGGTTGCCGCTTAGAGGTCATATACCACCAAGAAGGTCATGGCTGATAAAGATAATGGTGAAAATACCAACCAATGAGGGGACAATGATTTCACATATAGGTCCCCAACAGAGCTAAAATCTGTATGTATTGATGGAAAGTTGACTGAAGGATTCCGCCATTGTGGCAATTAGTGGGGAAACCAATACCATAGAGCCTATAAATAACGTGGCCAAAGACATAAATCTTGTTATTTATTTGGTTGTTATAACTAAAAAACATAGGGTTGAAATGGATGAGGTTTGAATATATTTAAATTGGCGGTTGCTTCTACTTTTATATTAATCGAAGGGTCTAAGAAGTCATGGTTAGGTCATGCATCCTCGCATGTATATTTTAATTGTGTTGCCTTTGGGGAAACTATAGATGTGCCAAGTTTAAGACCCATTGTGAAGGATATGGTTGGGGTACCCGAACCTTATATGTTTTCCTTGGAGAAGATCCTTAAGGTTGTGAGCCATTTTGTTGCATCGGCCAGCCATATACTGCTTTTGGATTTGGGAAAAAAATAATTAAACTTGGGTGTAGAAGTATGCTTAAACCTTTGTTTTTTTTATTTTGTATGAACATACTTTGATGTCTTTGCCTTTACATTAAAAACACTTCTCAATGCTTTGACTGCTCAACATCAAACATGTCAGCCTCCCGCCATCTTTGGCCAATTTTAGAGGTTGTCGGTAAGTGATTTGAGGACAACACAGATTTAAATTAAGCTTTTAAAGTAGAAAGAGATGCCACCAAAAGCTAAAGGTTAATCTTGAAGATATAAGGCTAGTTTAAATGGTGTTGGCATATAAGGTTCAATCCAAAGCAAAAGACGTAACTCGATTTCAAGATAAATTTTCTGAAAAATCCTTAATGTTATCAAAACTCCACGAGGTGTGTAAAGGTATCACCGAACAATATTGATCCTTTATTGGATTCGGAAGGTTTTTGCATATATTGACCTTATTCCAGGCCATAACCATCTTCTCGGCCAATAATAAGTTAGATGATATCAATGATGAATTGTCCAAAATGCAAGAGTATTAGAAAGTTGAACATACCGTAGCTGAATTTGAGAATGATGAGTTGTGTGCGGAATTGGAGGAAACATTGGGCCAAAAGAAAAAACTTGAGAATACCTTGGCGGAAAAAAACACTGAACTAGCTGAAGTGAAGGTTGGGTTTTAAGAAGAGATGCTTGAATTTGACAAAGATGTTATGCATAATGTTGAGAAAAGACTTGTACTTCAGTTCCATTCCGAATTTTTCGATATAAACTTAGACACATTATTGAACCCTGTTCTTAAGAATGAGAGACCTACGACATGTGGGTAAGCCAGTTTCCTTGAGAATAAGCATTTTATATCTTGCATAAAAAGAGGTCATAAAGTGTATTAGCATACCGTGAAGGCTGAGAGGAAAGAATTCATTCGTTTGTCCGAAGAAAATGAAGGCCAATGGGATGTTGTTGAAACAATGATTGTCCGTCATGGCTAGGTTACTTTGTTGTCCTTGCCAAGTGTAGGTGGAGATGCTGATGTTAGAGATGATATTATTTAAGGAACAAACAAAGAGGAGGTTTGGTCGGTTAGGGTGGCTTGAAGCCCTAGTAGCTTTTTGGTAACTCTGGTTCCACTTTTGTATATATGTAGACTTTGGGGTAACTTTAGGAACCCAAGTACCCATGGTTGGGGTAATTTTATTGTATTATAGATGTAGTGAATGTTATCACTTATAGTTATCTTTGACTTATGTTTATAATAGATTTTAATTTTTTATTGTGTTGTTTCATAAAAATAAATATTTTCTTCGGTGTCGCGTAATTCCAATTGGAATGATCAATTCTAAAAAGTTGAGACCTAAATAAGGATCACGTGATATTCCTGTTTGGATGATGTCAAAAAGTAACTAAACTTCATTTTTTTTGTTACGGGTTCATAATTTCGTTTAGGACTACTTTTAATAATAATTATATTGCTTAATCTAGGGTATGTGGACTCCATGAAAAAATTTTATAAGTGATTTTTTTATTGACATGAGGGAAAAAATCCCTTTAGTGCTAGAATTATATCCAGTCTTACATTTGTTTTGCTTTTTTATAAGAATAAAGGTCGAAGCTATTCAAAAGGTTAAAGACTATGTTCAGACTTATCATTTATTTGTATGAAGGTCGAAGCTCTTTAAGAGGTTGAAGACTATGTTTAAACTTATCATTTTTTTCTTGTTTTCGTTTTATTGAAGGTCAGAGCTATTCATGAGGGCTAATTTTTATGTTTATACTTATCTTTTAATTTTTTTTCTTAGAGCTAGTTCGAAGCCTCTGCATGTATAAAGATTACTCATATGCATAACGGACTTATCTTTTATATTGATTTGTGGCATAATATCTTGTAAAATATAAAATAGTGATACAAACCATATATATATATATATACTTATCTAATGCCAAAAATAAACATTTATTAAGGATAAGTGCATCCTTAAAATCTTCCTGAGCCATCGGAGTTGGAAAGAGTACACCCATGTATAATAAATAGTTTACATATACGAGAACCTTATAAAGAGTCGAAGCTTATGAAGGATGATAAAGTTTTAAACGCTCGATTTTCCAAGGGTGTTGAATATGTTTTCTTTCTCCATCCAACAATTTTTAAAATCCCACCTTCATTTGGCTCATTTGGCTCGATTATGTAAGGCATATCCTAATTGTGGGCCAACTTATCGAGGTTCTATTTGATATAATACTCGTCTTAGATATTTTTCTCCCACCTCAAAGTTTCATAAATGAACCTTAGAATTATATCTATTGTGTATCACAGTTTTGTATTACTCTGACTGTATGTCAGCTTTGACCTATTTTCCTCAATCATATGAAGATCGACGGTTCGTGTTTTTTAATTACTTCCTTTTATATATGTTGAAATACGGCAGGAAGAGATAACAGTTTTGGTTGGGACCACTTGTTCCATGTCGTACACCAAGGAGAAAAGGTTTCTTCTAACGCTGAATGTGGAATGGTTTTGTAAGATCAAAGGACTTTTTGAAAAAAATCTAGCAAATTCCTTATGGAACATTCTAACATTTTTTTATGCTATCATATATTGTTATGTTGATCATGCTCACTTGGCTATTTACTTGATAATGGAAATGATAAGAGAAAATTTACTTCATACATTTTTGGTCCCAGGACCATGCGAATCATTAGTTTAGGAATTGAGTCATATTGTCGGTTGTGATGACTTATGGTATATCATATCTGCAATGGAAGTTTGAGCGTATGAATTTCATAACTTTATTTACCATGATGCTCACCAATTTATGCACTTTTACCCAATTTGATAAGCAATCCACTATTACAAGGAAGAACTGTATACCTCGTGAATATTTGGAAGTAGTCCTACGATGTCCAAGCCTATCTATAAAAAAGAATGGCTTCAAATATTATTTTGATCAACACGACTAGAAATTACATTAAGATGGAGAAGTGTTATCATGCATTATAATACTGAAGCTTGTTCTTGATATCCTTCATTATAGGAGACCAATATTGAATTTTTAGCAAGATTTTTACGTGAAGCGTATTATACCCACAATGGGTACTGCCTTCTCCTTCGTGGAGTTCTTCTACCAAGAATACTCCTTTATATGGGCCGAGGCAGTGAAGCAATAGTTTAGTAAGGATTTTATTGTAACGCGTGTATAATATGCATACAAATCTTGTCAATTTTTAATTTTTATTTTATGTTCGGCCTTATTATTAGGAAGTTGTCCTTTGTTGAGGTACTGATAATATGCGTGGACAGAAAAGTGATGGGAGAGTGATGGAAGGTTTGTCTAAAATATGGTTCATGGTGATCATGTTGTACAAGCCAAAGAGGCCAATACATTAATTGTTGTATTTTCTTCTCCTATGACTTCTTTGAAAGTGATGATATCAAATAGGTATTTCAAGCGTCGAAGCTCTTTTAAGTATTGAATGATAAAGTTATGCTTAGTTTCGGCGTGACCGAGTTCTGGATGAAGCACCTGTTATGTAGCTGTAAGTACTTGGACCATTTTTTTGCCATAGATTTTGGCCAACTAAACCCTAAAATATAAGCTTCATATTTTGCTTCGTTTTTGGAAGTTGGAAATCCAAGATTGATATATCGTTTCAAGATATCTCTAATAAAGTATTTTAGTTGACTTTCTGTCCCTAGTTCTTAATATTTCCTCTATCATTCATTTGTACTTGAAAATTTTATTAAACCTATTCTTTGGTAGGTATCAGTATTTCAGGCTAGAACTCCATTTAGAAGTCTACCAAGGTTTCGGCTTTAATTGTTGTTCGTGGTTAGAACTGAATCTCATAGTAATCCAGTTGTGTGGACCACATGGTTAGTCTACTAGACACCTGCGACTTATAAAATTCTTTCCTCATAAGGAAGGATGTCTGGATAATGATCTATGAGCTTAAAAATACGCTCTCATTTTTCAAGTTGTGACCATCAACGCTAAGGCCAAAGTTCCTAATTGCAAGTATCTATTTTCTAAAATAAGTCAATTTTACTTACATAATAGGTTGCCTTAAACTCCTTCCTTCTTCTCGGATCACCATTAACTTTGGCTTGGTTAACACTTCTCATGAAGCATAAATGTTTTTTATATTGTGAAATCCTTCCTCACAAGTTGGAATCCAATAGAACTTTTGCGCTCCTCGTAGAACTTGAAAGAAATCTTGGTATTTATTTGAAAATATAGAAATAAATAATTTTAATGTATGCATTCTTCTTACTAGTATTTGTACTTATATTGTGTTGTAGAGGGGGGGGGGTCGTGGCAGTCAATTTTTCAGAGTTGATCTAGATCGACCTCTATACCCTTCTCACTAACAATGAACCGAGAAATTTTCATGGTCAAATGCAAAAAGTACATATTTTCATACTCAGTTTGAAATTCACTTGCCTGAGGTTGCGGAAGGTTTCCAAAACGTCAACCATATGATCCTTTTTTTAGAAACTAAGAGCGAGCATGTCTTCAATATAATATTGTAGGTTTTAACCAAGCTATATGGAAAAAATCTTGTTGATAAGGCTTTGATACGTAATTTGACGTTCTTAAGCCTAAATGGCATTTATTTGTAGCAATCTAATCACTTGTTCATCATAAAAGTTGTATACTCTTAATTAATTTCATGCATCAGCATCCGGTTGTATCTAGAATAGGCACTCATGAAGGACATAATATTATTCTCAAAAGTCGCATCTATGAGTTGAGGGATTCACGATAAAGGCAATTGATCTTTTAGATAAGATTTCTTGAGGTATGTGAAGTCGAGACACGTCCATCATTTTTAATTATTCTTTGTTAGCAATATTGGGTTGTCAAAGTACAATTCCCACTTGGTGAAAATAATAACTGATTAAATGTATTGATTGTAAAGTATATGCAACTTTAAAGCATCGACTATATATGCCTAAGGAATTCTCGAGGCATTAGTTTCTTCGGTTATGGTATTGGTTGATAATTTCTAGAAGACTATGGTAAGTCATTACTTAAATTGAGCAAGTTCATTTTCCAGGAAGCCTTTGGAATAAGCATTGGATGTTTTTGTTGGGAACACATTGGTAATTCCAAGTGAGATCATATGCATGGGGGCTTTCGGACGAGGTGACAGATGCTTCTGATTGAAGGATAATGGATGGCGTAACTTCTTCACTAGCTAAGAGGTTAACATCCAGGACTTGAGTTGTTAAGTGTGACTACTAGTATAAGGTGTCAATACAGTGATTAGATATATCTTTTGTTATAAACATAATCAGTTACTCATTGCCACATCAAAAATGGTTATTTATGTTGAAAATATTGTTACATTTTTTTGGAGAGAGATTTGCACCAAGAATTATGAATAATTATCTTTGGACATCGAAGAAGATGATGGGACTTTGGTGGAGTGTGAAACAGAGATTTTAAGAGATAAAATACTTAGTAATTTCTTCTCAGAAAATGAGAGTGATCTTGGAAGAGTATCGAGTGTGAGCTATGAATTTTTGAGTTTCTGTAAACATTATCTTTCATCGTTATCTTTGATGATGGAAAAATCTGGTTTATGGGTAAAAAAGGGAAGATCTTTTACCTGGTTGATATTAAGTATTTTTATAGAGAGTAGTGAGAGAAACGAGGTCTATGCTTGCATTTAATGTTTCTGGAAAAAGTCCAACCCATTTAATGTTGTTGGTTGGGGTATTTATGTTTTTTTCTCGGATCCATGGGCCATTCCGGTTGGATCTTATATTCGGGTCAATCCTATGAGCCTCCAAACCCAAGAATCAATGTGCTAGGCACACAGCTAAGTCATTGGTCCACTCAAGTTACTGTTCAATCATTGAATTTTATTTAACTTGTCTCAAATGTCCTTCGGATAAAATCAAAATCACTATCATATCCCTTCAGCAATATCTGATTTGATCATATAACCCCCTTAAAGACCTAACCATGGTAGATAATGTATGATCTGCCTTCGAAGTGAATTTGAAGAGTCAATCAAAAAACTTAAAGGTCACGACTTTATAATTAGTTCTCTTTTACACGTGTCAATTGATAATTGGACCCTTTAACCACTTTTTCTGGGAACTCGTGTCTAAACATTAAAAAAGCTACATTTACTAGTCTTTAATCATGGCTAGAGGTTCATCTCCCCTAGGTTAAACACTAAAGTACTTTTAAAACTATATAGTGTGATATTTTACTGTATATATTTCTACTGTGAGAAAAAAAATTCAGACTGTCATTCTAGATAGAGAAAAACAACCTATTTTTTCGAATTTTCTCATTTCTTCTATTTTTTTCTAAATTTTGTATGTTCATGGAAATAATTGC
Source organism: Limnanthes douglasii subsp. nivea (assembly GCA_036936605.1). Classification (NCBI taxonomy): domain Eukaryota; kingdom Viridiplantae; phylum Streptophyta; class Magnoliopsida; order Brassicales; family Limnanthaceae; genus Limnanthes; species Limnanthes douglasii. The sequence continues at coordinate 325,433,356 of JAUPFV010000002.1, forward strand.
CTTAATCAAAAGAGACTGGCTTAATCTGACTGAGTTAGAGAAAGAGAAAAAAAAGCCCATAATCGATGCTAGACAACCTGTTTGTCCTGGTCGATTGATCATAACAGACATACCAGAACTGAACATGAGTTCATCATCTCATAGTTTCCAAAAAAACTTATCTTACTCATTTTAACAAATGTTGAACCACGGTTCAGTTAATTGAAAACCCTTTTACCAAAACTATATCCATTATCACTCGTAAAACTCCATCTTATTTCATTTATATGGGGTCGGATGTAGGAGAAAACACACCTCAAAGGATTACCAAGATTTCTAAAGTCAAAATTGTAACTTTATCTGCCATAGATACAAAAAAACTCATTGAAGGTTCTAGAATGGTATAGCCTCTAGTGTTGCCTACTTTGGATCCAAATCCATCAATTTCACCCATCGATTATTCTCGTATTGAAAAGGAGGATACTGGACTCAAGTTGGCCGATCAACGAACACAAATAATGGATGAGAAGATGGATGATAGTGGTGAAGATACCCCATTAGAGACATCTGGTCATACTGGCGACACTTGTATAGTTCAAGAAAAGAGGGAGAAAATAAGACTGTTAGATGTTGAACCGCTTCTGGAGTGACTTGTTGGGCGAGTTGAGCCTAACTTCTCCAAGTTTAGTGTTAAATATTTGTTAGATCTTCAAAAATATCCTATGTGTATACCCATACAACTGAATTGGACAGAATCAAGAAAAAATGGGGTTTTCCAGAGTTTGTTAAAGTAAGGATTCTTATCCTTGAGAAGACTCCGATAAATAAAAATTGGAGAGCTAATGGTGTATACGGAAGTGCTTAACTAGGGCCTTCGGTTCCCTTTGAACCCAAAGATAGTGAGATACTTCTATTCTGTGAGGTTATGCTCAATTCAGTTAAGTTCTAATGCTTGGTATACATTATAAGCCAGCATCATAGCTTCAAGGTTGTCTAAAATTCTGATCTCTATGGAGAAGTTTGTTGTTGTGGCTAGTTTATGTCAAAACCATCATATCCTTGTTTTATTATTTCAACATGGGAAATGATTATAAAGTTTTTGATGACCTACTAGAGGCTGAAAATCCTTAGAGGACTCAATTCATCTACATCAGTGGTGCTTGGGAAAATGGCAAGAAAAACATAGCTAAGGAAAACCCAAGTTTGCTGACCAAATATTAGAGAAATTCAGGTAAATGTTTTATGAGTCTCTTTCATTATATGTTGACATTAATTTTCACATCAGATTTTGACTTTAGATTTCACATCGGATTTATCTTTCAATTTTTTTAAAGATGTTCCTAGAACATTTAGAAGCGGGTAAAACTACGTTTACAAAACTGCATCAGTGGGTTGTAGAGAAATGGGGAACTGCTTTCCATAATTGTTTCACCCGGGAAACATGGCGAGGGCTTACTTGTTGAAAACGAACTCAACTCGGGAGCTCTCATGGGAAAAATTTACTAATCCTCCCGAAGCTGCTGACATCTTCCAAAGGACAGAGAAAAAAGATGGTAAGCTTTATTTACCAACCAAGAACAAGGCTCATAGCCATCTTGACCAAATTAAAAAGAAAAAAATATGATCATCTATCTCAAGAATTTCTCGATGTGGGTAGTTCGAGACGGCTAGGTGAGATTGATGCTGCATTGTTGGACGCTGTTGCGATTGTTGTTGGTGAGGCTAAATAGCCACCACACTCTCCAAAGGTTAAGAGGAAGAAATGACAGAAGAAGAACATAGATGTCAGTGATAAGAGAACGGAAAAGAAGAAGAAAGTTGTGGTAAATTATTATACCATAATAAGGCACTCTTTTTGAAATTTTGTGAGAAAGATCGACATAAGAGTTTATAATCATCATCTAATTTCATCATAAAAAATTTGAACTACTCGAGGTGGTTATCAGGGTCTTTACTTCCATCATACTTTTCCATTTCGGAGATGTCAAACCGCCTAAGCAGATGTCTGGAGAGTATTTTTTAGGACAAATGTGACTGCCCTTCTTCTCCCTTTTTCTTGAATGTTTCTTGGTTAACCTTATTTTCTTTTTCTGAAGACCCTGCTCACTACTGGATGAAGCGGGCTTGTCAGAGTCAGGATCAGTGGTTGAATTATCAAAATAATTTGATGCACTCATTGTTTTTTATGCTCATTTTTAGAGTTAATATGAGCCTTTGAGAACTGATCATTTTCACCTTGTTTGTTATTGTCCCCAGGCTCATCTGTAGATATACCTCCCCGTCATACTTTTCTTTCAATGATCTTTCAGCTCACCTTTGGGATCTCAGAGCTTCAATTTCAACCCTCAACTAATCACGTTCATCTTGCATGAATGGTATTTCATCTCTGTTGTGATTGACATGAGACACAATAGTAGGCTCATTCTCATCTCTTATTCTTTCATTTTCATGAGGTAGCACTTCTTGCATATTGAGATCCATATTCTAAATATTTCTAAACATCTAATTACAAGTGAGGTTTTGAATAGAGCTATTCAGGTACCTTTATCTCCCATTGTGGTCGCCAACTTGATGATGGAAAAATTTGTTTATGGGTAAAAAAGGGAATATCTTTTAGTTGGTTGATATTAAGTATTTTTATAGAGATTAGTGAGATAAATAAGTTGCATGCTTGTATTTAATATTTCTAGAAAAATTCCAAGCCATTTAATGTTGTTGGTTGGGGTATTTATATTTTTTTCTCAGATTCATGGGTCATTCGGGTAAATCTTATGAGCCCTCAACCCCAATAATTAATATGCTAGGCACACTACTGAGTCATTGGTCCACTCAAGTTAATGTTCATCATTGATTTTTATTCAACCTTTCTGAAATTCCCTTCTGATAAAATCAAAATCACTATGATATGCCTTCAGTGATATCTGATCTGATCATTCTTAATCTTGTATATTGTTGTTATTATCGAACAATCATGGGAATGAATTTTTTTGGCTCATAATGTATTTAGGAAAAGTTCTGAACAACTATAAATCTATGTGTTTTACTTTCTTATTGCTTCGTTTTATTTTTTCAGTGACATAGTTCTTGGATCGATCAGTTTAAGACCTGAATTGACCGAATAAAGTTTGTTATTAAGTATCACAATTGGTATAAGATCCTAGTTAAGAAGTGATTCTTGAAGCTAAAATAGGACAGACGAAGTTCGAGATGGTTATATTTAACAACAAAATGAGAATTTTGAATCTGAAAATAATGAATGCGTGCATTTCTAGTTCAATAGAAGGTGGCTCCAACCCTAACAGGTGAGGTTACACTGTCTGAAATATTATCGGAGGATGAGAAGCAAGAAATGCTCAAACATTCTTACAACGAAATTATTTTGTATGAAAGTGGCGCCAACGAAATTAGTTGAGCACTACAAATATACCAACTGAACCCCCCATATCAGTCATGTTTGTATTGGTAGTTATTTGTGTCATAAACACAAATATCTCATCATACTCAATGAAATATTCTTCAGTAAAACCATATACAACTAGTCGCGTCTTTTATTATTCAATAAATCAATCACTTTTGTATTAGATACTAAATTTCCACTTAAAACTAATTGGTTATACTTCAACGGTACATGGAGGGATATGACAAGTACCAATTTGCTAAAATTCATGAAACTCTTCTGTTAAACGACATCCACTCAATTAGTATGAATACATTTTGATATGATATGCACTCATGAATGATGGTAATAATAAAAGCTAAAAAAGTTTAGAATAAGATAAAATAATACAAACCCAACTCATTAGAATTGTAGGTGTATTAAAAGAAAAGAACTTAAACTACGAGTATAATAACATGCAAATTTGGATGGATTGTGGATGAGTTGTGTGATTTTGGCCTTGTGATAATGTAAATGAATGTGAAAGTAAATGTCAAATCTTTATCAATAGAAACATAAAACTATTAGAATGAAAGGTGGGACAATCATGAAAATAAATTCATTAAGAGATAAATAAACATTAATTTATAAAATAAGTCTACTAGAGTTCGATCGATCTTTCAAAAATAGATATAAAAAATAATATTTTAAATAAAAATGGTAAAAAAGTATTTTTTAAAATACATGTCAAGAGAGATAAATATGACAACTTACATGAACATCGATATTTTTTCGCGTATAGTTGTAGGTAAACTAACGTTGGTGAGGATAATTATCGCCTGAGGGTAGGCTTGTAATTTGTTTGATGTTTTAAAGAAGTATGTGGGTGTTTAATATTTAGAGTAGAGAGTAGAGGGAGAATTAAGATGGCTGGTTGCAGTTAATTTTCATTACCCATATTTAATGCAGGTGGTTGGGTATATATACCCTTACACTTGGGCCCTTATGGGCTTTCGGGTCATGTTTAAAGACCCATGAGCTCTAAGTAGGAGAGCAAGTAGCTTAGTCAAGAAGTGTTTAGGTTTTTTAGTACTTTTGTCATAGTTCGAACAGTCTCATAGAGCTTTTATTCGAAGTGATCTGTCCGGTCCGGAGGCCTTGGACCGATCTGTCCCTGTCCGGGGAGCAGGCAGAATTCGGAATCATCAGGAGCCCCTTTTTAGGTGTTTGATCAAATATTCTTGTCAAAAACCTGAAAAACAGTCCGACCTTAGGGGTAATTTTAATCCGGACAGGTCTGTTTGCCTTATGGTTTCATCCGGACCGATAAAGCTTCATGAATCCAAACGGTTTTTTGCCAGAGTTCGTGGGACACGTGTGGCTCTCTGATTGGTTGCTTCAGCCGTTTTTTCACCTTGAATTTCGAACCCACCTTCTTCGAAAAGCAACCTTTTAATTAAAGGTGGTGACATCAGCGCCGTCTTTAATCATTACCAATCTTTTCGAATTCTCCTAGGAATCAACTTCCTTTTCAGATTTACAATAAATTCAAACACACTTTCTACTGTTTTACCATCTCTTTCATATTTACTCTGCATAATTTCTCAAAGCTTTCTCTCTCTAAAGCAAAAACTTGCTCAACAGTTTATGTTTACATCGAGGAACGCTCTGATCAAAGGCGGGTGGCTCAACCTTTCTGAATTAGAGAAGGCACAAAAGGTCGAAAGGGAAAGACGAATTGCGGCAGGGTTACCCACTTCGCCTGTTGATAGACCAATTACTTCTGCCACAGAGTCAGATCAAGGCTCTTCTTCTTCAAAAGGAATCAAACCGAGAAAGTTATTCCACACTAATCTCTCCCCCATCGTCTCTGGTTCTTCAATTCAAGAATCATAACCCACTGTCGAGCCAGGGGTAACTGGTACCAGTTTTAAAAAACCCTCACCCTTTATAGCAATGGGGTCAGATACGGAGCATTCCCCTCAAAAGCTAGTTGACCGGAGAAAGAGCCGTTTTGTCAAGGGGCAAGCCTCTAAGAACACTCCCTCAAAGTCGGGGGCAAAAGACAGCAGCACTGGGTTAGAGGCCCCCATCAAAGCTCCCAGGGACAGACTGTCCGGTCCGGAGGGCACCAGTCCAAGTTTTCAAAGAGAAGCATCTGCTCCAGAGCCCCAACCGGAGGCCAGGAGCCAAAAGAACACTGAGGCCCAGCAGTCCGGAGACCAGGCTGAGCCAGATCTGAATCTTCCCCTTGCCAGTGCTACTGAAAATCCTTCAACAATCATAGAGGAAATAATGGAGGACTCTGTCGAAGAGGCTCCATTTGAGTCTGAGCTCTCCGACCAGACCAATGGTGCTATTGTTGCCAGCAAAGACAAAGGCAAAGAGAAGTTGTGCTTGAGGCATCCGGATCTGCCGGAGAGTCTTGAAAGAAAGGTGGGGCCTTGCTTCTATAAGGTCAGTGTTAAATACCTCCTCGCCTTGCAGAAGATCAACTATGTATTCATTCACACAGCTGAACTGGGTCGGATGCGTATGAAGTGGGGAATACCGGAGAACATGAAGATCAGGATCCCCATTCACCCAGAGACTCCCATGGACTGCAAACTGAGCGAAGTTGTCATTTTCACGGAGCTGTTCAATTGGGGGCTCAGACTCCCCTTGGACCCAGAGATTGTCAGATACTTTCATCTGATAAAGCTCTGTCCGAGCCAGTTGAGCCCCAACGCCTGGTACACCCTCATGTCTTGTATCATGGCGTCGAGGCTCTCCGGGATTCCTCTGCCAATGGAGGAATTTGCTGCCGTGGCTAGTCTCTGCAGAAACCACCACATCCCCTTTTACCATTTCAACATGGGGGATAATTTCAAAGCTGTAGATGATTTGTTGGAGGCGGAGAGGAATTGGAGGACCCAGTTCCTATTTGTTAGTGGTGTTTGGGAGAATGGAAAGAAGCTCAAGTCCGGAGTGAACCCAAGTCTTCTCCGAAGCAGATGGAGGAGTGACCGTAAGTTTCCTGCTTTATATTTTTGTCTCTCTTCTTTTCTTCTAGAGTTAATTTAAATTAATGGGTCTTATTTTTGCCTTAGCAGAACTGCCCAAGGAATTCAGTGACTACCTAAAAACCGAGCAGGCTACTTGCACCAAGATCAATGCTTGGACTGCTGAGAAGTGGGGGAACCGGTTCCATGCTGCTTTCACCGGAGGAAATTTGGCAAGGTCTCACTTGTGGAACACCACAGGTCGGAGAGACTTGACTTGGGAGGAGCTCACCACTCAGCCTCCTCCGGATGTTGTGCTTAAGAGGACCCACGAACCAGATGGGTCACTCTACTTGCCGTGCCGGGCCAAAGCCCCGAGCAAGATGAAAGGCAAGAAGAAAGGCAAGAAAGTGGTTGGTGAAGCTAACCCTGGAGAAGTGGAGGAGGATACTCCTATAAATCTGGAGGGGGCAGTTCACAGCCAAATCGATGCTGCTCTCTTGGAAGTGGTGGAGCAGGAGACTGAAAGGCAAGAAGTGCCCTCCTTGAATCCTCCAAGAGCTTCCAAAAGAGATCGTAAACTGGGAGGAGAAAGAAAGGACAAAGAGGCCAAGAAGAAAAAGACCCCCAAAGGTGAGGAGCTTTCTCTCCGGGCTCCGGAGCCTTCTTTTCAAGCTGATCCTGTTGACCCAACGCATGCGGAGGAGATACCAGGTGACTTCCATACCGATGAGGTCGAAGGGGGAGATCTCAATATTGACGGGGTCGACATCACAGGTCTGGGTGGGCTTGGTGAGTACTTCATCAATCTTCCCAGAGACGATTTTGCCAAACCTTACCTCCCTCCGAGCACCTCAAACACGGTCACTTTCAATGGTAAGACCTTTATTGTTTCTAGTAAAAGGGATGCTATAGCCCACTCTTGGTTAAGAAATGTCCAGCCTGTACTTGTGTTGGAGAAACAAGTCCAAAATCAGGCAGACATCATCAAAGATCTTAAGTCTGACAAAGAGAGGCTGTCCGATGACCTTCGCACTGCCACTTCCAATGCTGTCATTCTAAAAGAAGAAAATGTGGAGTTGAAGAGAAACCAAGAGGCAAATACCACAAAAGTCACCACTTTAGAGGACACCATTACAGAGCTCCGGGAGAAGCTGTCCGGACTGGAGAAAGATCTTGCCACCTCAAAGGGGGAATCCAAGGCCAAAGACCAAATCATCACCAACTTGACCAATGACAAAATTTCTCTTGAAAATACAGTGTCCAAGGCTGCCGAGGAGATAGCTACTTTGCTAAGGGAGCAGGAGGCCAAAATTCAAGCCAAGATCGACGCCTATGCCAACAATGTGATCGGCACCCAAGAGGAGATGTATGACAAGGTGAAGTCTGACATGGTTTTACTCTTCCATGAGAAATTTCTGGAGAGAAACCTAGGGGATTTATGGCTTTACGTAGAGTCCGATGACCTCCCACATCATACAATGGTCGAGGGTGACAAGTTTGGCTACTCCAGTGCCTCCTCATCCGAAGACGAATAACACACCGGGGAGAGCCCAGACGAAGAGAAAGATGATCCTAAGGGAAAGAAGAAGGTATATGAAGGTGAGCCATCTTCAAAGGCTCAGCCTTAATTCATGAACTGCTTTTTCTTTACTTTTTGTCCAGACTAAAGTCCTTGGAAGGCCAAGGCACTCTTTTTTGTAATTGTGTCCGGCATCTGACCGAATAGGTTTTCGGTTCTGTTTTTGACAATTCAAAAGTCCTTGGAAGGCCAAGGCACTTCAAGTTATTTTAATGAATATCTTTGTTTCATGCAATTCTCATCTTCTTTCATAATTTGTTCCAAATTTGGTGGCTAGAGTTTAAACAACCTTTAGTTATTTCATAGCGAGAGTGTTTAAATTCTCCGGCCAGAGTTTAAATAGCCCTTAGTTATTTCATAGTGAGAGTGTTTAATTTCTCTGATGACGAATATTTAAGTAGTCATCACTCTTTTATTTCAATCTGGATAGTGTGACAAAGGACAAAACTTAAAACACTTGGGAAAATTTTTAAGAAGGCATCAAATTTTATTCAAAAGCCCGGACACCTCATTAAAACCTCCCCGTGCCACCATGGAGGAAAGAGTATGCCCCCAAATATTTACATGGATGTTTAAACAAGTACTACTTTACACAAATGCTACTCCAAGTACATCCGGAGATGTTCGATGTTCCAAGGGTGGGTCAGAACTCTTCCATCCTTATCTTCTAGCCAATATGTTCCAGGTTTAAGCCTTTCAACAAACATATAAGGTCCTTCCCAAGTTGAGGCCAATTTTCCGAATAGCTTTTCTTTAGTGTGTAAGAAGACTTTCCTCAACACCTTGTCCCCTGGTTGGAAATCTCTTCTTTTAACTCTGGAAGAAAATCTGCTTCTCATCAACCCCTGATAGTGTGCAACTCTAAGGTGAGCTTTAACTCGTCTTTCTTCTACCAAATCGAGTTATCCTCTGATTTTCACCTCGTTGGCGTGTTCGGAGAAGTTGTGAACACGAAATGATGGGAGAGTTGCTTCTATGGGAGCTACTGCATCCATCCCATAGACCAAAGCAAAGGGTAACTCTTGTGTTGCAGCCCCAAGTGTTTCCGGTAGGCCCACAAGACCTCTTGTAAATAACTAGGCCACTTCCCAGCAGCCCCTTCCAAATTCTTCTTCAAACCGGACAGTATAGTTCGATTAGCCACTTCGACTTTCCCATTTGCTTGTGGATGGAAAGGTGAAGAGAAACAATGTTGTATACCCCTTGAGGCACAGAAGCTCTCCATTTCCTTATTGTCGAACTGTGGCCCATTGTCTGTTGTTATCTTTTGTGGTAAACCAAATCTGCAACAGATGTTGGATAGAATGAATTTTATAACAACTTTTGATGTTGTCCCTGCTAGAGGGGCTGCTTCAATCCACTTTGAAAAGTAATCTATAGCAACAATTATAGTTTTGCGTCCTCCGGAGGCCATAGGAAGAGGCCCTACTAAATCCAACCCCCATCGAGCAAAAGGAATAGGCTCAGAAATTGACTCTAAAGGAATGGCTGGGACATGAATTTCATTGTTGTACCTCTGGCATGGGTCACACCTTCTGACCAATTCCTTAGCATCTTTCATAATAGATGGCCAATAGTAACCGGCCAGTAAAACTCTTCTTGTTAAAGCCCTGAATCCACAATGGGCTGATCCTTCACCATCATGTAATTCAGAGAGGACTACTTGAGACTCTTCATCCCCTAGACAGCGCAGGAGAGGTTTACTGTAATACTTTTTATACAAAACGTCTCTCAATATTATAAAACCACGAGCCTTGTGTTTCAATGTTTTGGCTAGTGATTTATCCGAGGCACGATACCATCGGAGAGGTATTGCAAGAGAGGAAACCTCCAGTCCTGAGGTTGTTTTACCTGTACTTCAAAAATTTCCTCTTCTTTACCCATATTTAGTTGAATGGAAGGGCTTTCCAGCACATGGATCCATGGATAGGACTCCGTGTATGTTATGGTTGCCAATGAGTCTGCTAGCTCATTTTCTGTCCGGGGTATATGTTCATAAGCAACACTTTTAAACTTGAGGGCTTCATTTTTAAGGAGGAGTAAATATTTCACAAGCTGCTCCTTTTTAGCCTCAGAATGACCTTGGGCATGGTGGATAAGAAGCTGGGAGTCACTTAGTAGCCTGACCCTCTTAGCCCCACAGATGTAGGCCAACTTTAAACCAGCTATAGCTGCTTCGTACCCGGATTCATTATTGGATGCCCTGAAAGCAAAAAATATAGCTTGGTACATTTTATCACCATACGGAGAAGTCAAACACACCCATGCACCACATCCCATGGTGCTAGATCCACCATCTGTCCGGATAACCCAAACATTTTTATCTTTCATGTCAGTAGTCTGCTCTGAATCCCTATCGGAGTGAAATTCAACTAGGAACTCAGCCACAGCTTGGGCCTTGACTGTTTTTCGAGGAGAAAAATCTATGTCGAAGTCCCCCAACTCTACTGACCACTTAGTCATCCTGCTTGAAATGTCTGCCTTTTGGAGGACATTCTTCAAGGGAAAAGAAGTCCGGACGATGATGGGATGAGCCTAGAAATAAGGCCTCATCTTTCTGGCAGCTATCACCAGGGCTAATGCTAACTTTGCGAGTTTCAAGTAGCGCCTCTCCGCATCTATCAAACTTTTGCTGATGTAGTTCACTGGATGGGGATGACTATCTACTTCTCTTACCAACACATCACTGATGGCACAACTTGAAACTGCCAAATATACGAAGAGTGTCTCCCCTTCAACTGGTTTAAATAAAGTTTTGGGGGAAGACAGGTGCTTCTTGATCTTATTGAAAGCCTTATTACACTGTGGGGTCCAATCGAATCCCTTTGCACCCTTCAAGGTTTGAAAGAACGGGGCGCACCTGTCCGAAGACCTTGAAATAAATCTGTTTAAGGCAGCTAATCTCCCCGTTAGTCGCTGTACTTCTTTAATATTTCGAGGAGGCTCCATTTGGAATAGAGCATTAAGATGGTCCAGATCGGGCTTTATCCCATACTCACTTATAATATAGCCTAGAAACTTCCCGGACTGCACTCCGAACACACATTTTTTTGGGTTTAATTTCAAATTCACTTTTACCAAGTTGGCAAAAGTTTCTTGGAGATCAGCCAAATGCAATTGCTCATCCACACTCTTCACCATCATGTCATCAATGTATACTTCCACATTTCTCCCAATCTGATCAGCAAAGGCTTTGTTTAATAATCTTTGATAGGTAGCCCCAACATTTTCCAACCCAAACCGCATTACCTTATAGCAATGAAGACCTCTGTCAGTGACAAATGTGGTATGCTCTTGATCCTTCAGATCTACTTGAATCTGATTGTATTCGGAGAAGGCATCCATAAAGGATAGCAGCTTGTTCCCAGAGGTGGAGTCAACTAATTGATCAATCCGGGGGACTGGATACAAATCTTTTGGGCAAGCTCTATTGAGATCTGTGAAGTCAATGCACATGCGTCACTTGCCTTCTTCTTTTTCACCAAGACCGGATTGGCAGTCCACAAAGGATATTGAGACTCCTTGATGTGCCCCATCTTTGTGATCCTGTCAACCTCTTACACAATGACATCAGCCTTCTCCTTAGAAAAAGCTCTTCTCTTTTGAACTACTGGTGCTATGTCTTTCCGGACGGATAGGTGATGTGATATCACTTCTGCTGGAACCCCAGTAACATCAGCATTGCACCAAGCAAAAACGTGCTGATGGTTCTTCAAAAACTTTAACATTTCATTTTTCAAAACGGGTGGCATCTTAAACCCTATCTTGACACTTTTTCCTTCTTCTAAACAATGTGTCTCTACCTCTTCGACCGGTATCAACACTCCATGGGTCTCTCTGGGGTCATCAATTTCACCCTCACCCCTAGAAAGCCTCTCAAACTGCTATTGCTCGTCGATGCGAACTGCCCCCAGTGTTCGGGGAGCCAGAGCAGTAGCATAACATTCCCTTGCAACCTTTTGACTGCTCTGGACAACTCCCACATGTCCCTAAACAGCATATTTCAAGCACTGGTGGACTGTTGAAGCCATTGCATGCATCCTAGAGAGCCAAGACCTCCCTAGAATAGCATTATAGCAAGTGGGATAATCCACCACGATAAAGAGTATCCTGACCATTTTCTTGAAAGGGCCCTTGCCCAATAGAACTTCCTCTTCGAACTCTCCGATCACATCTGCTGAGCTGCCAGTAAAGCCCACAATTGATATGTCCGAACTCTGAATTACAGCTGAATTTTTCATTCTCTTGTATGTAGTTAAGAAAATAATATTGGCTGAGCTCCCAATATCCACCAGAATTCGTCTTATGTCATTGCCCCCAATAGATGCTCATATGACAACAGCATCCTCATGAGGGCCAGCTATATCTCTTAAATCATCTTCATAAAAAACAATGAAAGAGAATGGATTTGGTGACTGATAGGAAGTCATGCCTCCTTCTAGCTGGGTGGCTAAAGTATGAACGTGCCTCTTTCTCGAAGAAGCAGTAGGAGCTGTCATAGTATCTCCTCCGAAAATCGTAAGTGACTCAAAAAATTTAATGAGTCCGGAGACCGTCCTAGAACATTCCTCAATTGCACCCACTCTGTTTCGAGTTGGATCAGGATCCAAGTACTCAGATTCCACATCAAACCTTTCAATTATAACCATGGCTCCCTCCGGAGCAGCATTACTTGGACCAACCCGGTGAGTATTGTCAGGCCTGTTACCTCCTCTTCTTTTGACATAGGCCCCCAGTTTTCCCCTTTCAATCAAGTTCTGAACCTCTTGTTTCAAAGCTATACAATCATCAGTGGTATGGCCAGTGTCATTGTGATACTGAGCACCTCAAATGTTCATGTTTTATCACCAACCACATAATCAATTCGTCTTTTTTTATCAATTTTTTTTATTTATTTATTAATATCTTCGTATCTTTCAATTAGAGCTCAAAAAAACATCTAAAAGTACCATCGACTTTTTTTAAACGAATAAAACTAGATCCATTGATGATATTTTTAAAAACAATTTCCCAAAAAACATGTGAGATCAGACATAATAAGTCATGCGAGACTAGACATTATTTTTTATGATGAATAAAACTAGATCCATTGATGATATTTTTTTAATTTTTTATTTCGCGAAACCCTGTAACTCAAGTCTCACATCTTTTTCATCAAGTAGTACACGTCTCGCATCTCGCCGCTTCATTATGCATGATCTTGCATCTATCTACTCCCATCACGTATGGTCCCGTATGATTTAATAATACATGGTCTCTAAAATTTATCATGTCTCATCTTTCATGATTCAATAATATCTAGTCTCTCAACTTTATCATATCTAGTCTCACATTATTTAATAATACATGGTCACTCAACTTTATCATGTATGGTCTCGCATGATTTAGAAATGTATGATCTTTTAATTTTATCATGTTTGATCTCGTATGATTTAATAATGTATGGTCTCTCAGCTTTATTATGACTGCTCTCGCATGATTTAATAATACTTGGTATCTCAACTTTGTAATCTATGGTCTTTCATGGTTTAATAATATCGCGTCTCGCATGATTTATTATGCATAGTCTCACATGCTTTCACGGTGAAAAAAAATCAAAAAAAATCATTAGTGGATCTAGTTTTTTTTTTAAATAAAGTCGATAGTACTTTCAGATTTTTGTTTCCAAGTTACGGCTTGAAAGATATGAAGTTTATAAAAAAAATAAAGAAAAAAGATAGAAAAAAGAATATTGTATTAAAAAAAGCGAAGAGGGTTACCTGTATTTTTATACCTTAATTATATGTTAGTAGTTTGCCAATTTTGGATATTAGGTGGTAACAAGAGACTCAACCAGATATTTATGGATACTTCACCCAAACTTAATCTACTTTTACTTTATAAATTATCGATTTAAAAAAATAAAATTCATAATTAACAAATATACTATGTATTTATTTAAAAGCATATAAAAAAGAAAACTCAAGACTTCAACCTTGCAACGTAACCTTGACATGTTTTTATTTTGAATTTAAAAACCGTCGTGTATTTCTAGAAAGTTGTTGTGTTCTTTCTATATTTTATATTGTCAAATATAAAGTGTATGGAATCTGTTACATTTTTGTAAAAAAACATTGAATGTTCTAAAAGTTTAAAAATAAATTCATAATATTTTAGAATAATTTTTTAAAAATTGAAAACGAATATAAAAAATAATTAATGCAACATGCTCTAAACATCTTTTACAAATAAAGAAACATAAACAATGATTTTTTTTAAAACTTTATTTTTAAATAAAGTAAAAATGTTTGAATATTAAAATTTAAATATTTTCACTCAGCCCATTAAAAAAGATAAAAAAAATCAAGATCAAATATGTTATATATATATATATAATTATTAAATCATAATGTATATATAAAAAAGTAAAGATAAACGACAACCTATGATAATTAGTATGATACGTAAAAAAGAAAATTAATATTAATAAATAAATAATCTGAAATTGTGAGTATAATCCGCTGATGATATAGTATTGTATGAATGTAGCTTATTTCTGAGAATTTGAGGGTTCGCAAGCTTCAAGTTTACGTTTTCTTTAAATCACAGTAACGATTTAGTTTTTTTATTTAAAAGGTTTCTAACTGGCGTTAGTTTACGTTTCCTATGGTGCGTCTGTTTCAGCGCAATTGTTACCATATCTTGAGAGAAATGTGTAAATGATGACAAACAACGAAAAAGAAAAGAAAGAATAATGAATTACGGTTTTGTATTATTTCAGAAAACTTACAGATAACATAAAGTATATAGATTAACATATAAGTTAATGGGCTTGAGCCTAATATCTCTAACATCCTCTTTTAAACTCACAATACAACAGTTATAAACATTGAGAGTTTGTCACAAAGAAAACAAAACCGCACTTTTAGTTGAGCCTTGGTGAAAATATCAGCAACTTATAAAGCTGATGGAACATATGGAAGCGAGCTGGTGCTAATCTCAAGATGATGTCGAGTGAAGTGACAATTTATTTCAATGTGCTTCGTCCTCTCATGAAAACAATGTTCTTTGCTATTTGCATGATGCTTTTTTTATTATAATGTAATAAAGTGAGTTTAGTAATGTTAACCCTCATATCTGCAAGAAGTCATCATAACCAAACAATCTCACATGTGGTCAATCCATATCACGGTACTCAGCTTCACTAGATGATCTAGACAATATCTTATTTCTTGTATTTCAGTGAGATTAATGAATCTCCAAGAAAAAAACATAAACCAATAGTATATTTATCGGTATGAGGATCATTATCCCAATCAGCATCACTATAGACACGTACTTCAAGTGAAGAGGTTGAAGGAAACAAAATATTCAAGAACTGAGTGCCACAAAGATATCTCAATATTCGAATAACAACTCCTTAATGGATAGAAGTGGGAACGGTAACAAACTAACTAATCACATGAACAACATAAGCTATATATGGTCGAGTAATTATAATATAGACCAAGCTCCTTATGAGAATATGATATAGTCGCGTATGACAAAGGAACACCATCAGTAGGAGAATACAGAGCATTGGTTTCAAGAGGGGTACCTACCGTCCTATTATCAGGTAGTCACACTCGCTCGAATAAATAAGATATGTATATATATATATGAGAGAATAAAACCGTTTTTAGATGGAGCCACCTCGAAGTAATAATCGTATAAAATTTCTCAAACCACAAATGAGGAGCTTGTTTGAGGCCATATAAAGCTTTCTAAGTCGATAGACTTCACCTGTTTAGTGAGAAACACCCGAGGGAGGAGTCATGTAAACCTCCTCATGAATATCACCATTCAGAAATATATTTTTGACATCCAATTGGAAGATCTCATACCGGTGAACGGATGAAACTGCAATAAGAGTATGAACTGTTGCAATGTTTGCCATTGTGGCAAAGGTCTCCGCATAATCCACATCATAATTATGTGAATACCCTTTTGCTACAAGACGAGCTTTATATCTTTCAACAGACCCATCCGACTTTATTTTAATTTTTAAAACTCAGCGATAACCAATTATATGCTTACCGTGCGGAGGTTCAACTATATCCCATGATGAGTATGATAAAGAACAGAAAGCTCTTCGACTATAACATTTGCCAACGAGGATCACAAACTGCTTTTTTAAACGACAGAAGTTCATATAAATCATATATATTTGGTATGAAATAAGAAAAAAAGTTGAGTAAGATGAATAAGAGAAGTCTGGTACTTTGGTAGACTTACGTGTACGAGTGGATCTCTTAAGAGATGGAGAATTGGTTATTCTACCAGAAGAATAAACTGGCCCATGCATTGATGGCGATGGCTCATGCATTGATGGAGTTGGCTTAGTCATTGATGGATCATAAGTAGTATCAATTGTTGTAGATATCTCATAAGCTGGTATATCAATGCCAAAAGATGTATAACTATCAATTTCAAAAAGATCAATAGCTTGAAGGTGTGCCTTTGTTATATAATGTGATTTTGTTTGAACCAAATAAAATAGGATATGCTCAAGAAATGTGACATGAAGAGAGACATATAGCTTATGACTAGTGAGATCATAATAATGATAACTTTTATGTGTAACAATATAACCAAGAAAAACACCTATAACCGTTTTAAGAGCCAATTTGTTGCGTTCAACATAAGGACAGGTGACAAAACATGTACATCCGAACACTCGTAAGGAAGAATAGTGTGGAAGTTGTACGTATAACTTCTGAAACTGAGACATTCCTACATTATGATCATTAGAAATTTGATTACTCACATAAACAACAGTCAGAATTGCTTCTCCCCTAAAAAATAGTATGAGCTTTAGTTGATAAAAGAAAAGAACGAGCAGTCTCAACAAAGTGACGATGTTTTCTTTCTGCAACACTATATTGTTGAGAGGTGCCAGTACAAGAAAATTTATGTATGGTACCATCGTATGCAAGTAAATTTTTGAAATCGTTGGAGGTATATTCACCTCATAAGTCACACATGAAGCATTTTATCATGGCAGAGTATTGGGTCTTAACCCCTCTAAATTATTTATAAATTCCAAAGAAATCTGACATTCATTTCGTAAGATAAATCCATGTATATCGAGTATAATCATCAATAAAAGAAACACAATAGGACGAGCCACCATTTATGGAGATATGAGATGGACCCTAGACATCCAGATGAATAATATCAAAATGAGTAATAGAAGAGGTGACACTTTGATTAAACAGTAAACCATAAAATTATGCCAGTTTACAACCACTACTATCCGAGATATTAAAAGTTTTTAACTGATTTAACACACTTGTAAGACTAAAAGATTCAAACATGATACAAATCAAAATTGGAAAGTAGTCAAATCAAAGTTCAAACTCAAATTCAAACTCAAATTGAATCCAAATTAAAATCAAATTAAAATCCAAAGTCAAATCAAAATCAAATCCAAATATTAATTTCTGTGTAAAATCAAACTTCTTTTACGAATACAGACACTGCGCTCTTCCAACAGAAATTTCTCATAAACCGTAACATCAAATCACAATACAACCTATCAAATTGAATCCACAGATGTTCCAAACATGCTGTTAGAAATTCAGTAAAACCGACATCGTTTACCTCTCGATAAGATCTTTTGATTGTGGTTGCAGATAACAAATTTAAAAACCAAAAATTGTATCTATTCTGATGTTATCTTGACCCGATTGTTGTACAAACAATTATTTGTCTCGATTAAGTAAAAATAGATAAAATCAAATCGAAACAGAATACCTAGCAAAAAATCAATCATATAACTTTAAAGATCGAACAAGCTATGATACCATGTAAATGAAGACAAAAATAATAATAAACAACTACAGTTGTGTTTTACTTTGAAAAACTTACAGATTACATAGAGTATACACTCTTATTTATAGATAAAACACATGAGCTAATGGGCTTTGGCTTAATACCTCTAACAAAAAGCATTATAGAATTTTTGGCATATTTTCAACCATGTTTCTATGGTATCGTATTACAGATTTATCTTCGATTCAGGTTCATTGGAACCAGAATTCTGTGAACAAATTGTTCCCTTTCTATATATACCCCTTTTTTACTTCAAACCCACCTTTTTCCCCTTTCTCGGCACTCTAAACCAACCCAAACACGTCTAATTTTTTAGAAACCACCAGAAAACAAACTGTTCGACTTCCAGCCTCTCTCTCCAACCACAAACCCTTCCAGCCTCTCTCCAAAATAAATCATTCTTCCAACCTTCACCGGAATTGTACCGGTTACCATCTTGTACTCCTTCAAGCGATTAAACACCTTCGGTTGGACAAGTTGCCATCAAGTGGTCGCCGGCCGATGAAACTGCAGTGTTTTACAGTAACCAGGTAAGCATTCTCGTGGAAAATGTATTTTTTTTGCGTTTTTGATGACTTCGAACCACTTGTTTATGTTATTTGACGATCGACGTTGAATTTTTTACCGGAATCAAGTATTTAGTGATGACAGGTTGGTCTGTTAGTTTCTGGGTTTATCGTCGAACCCAAGGGTTTGTTAGGTTGCATGTAATGTCAATATTTTCCTCAGAGTTGTGATGCATGTTAGATGTGCACTAGGTAGTTGTTTATTGATTTTGGTGTTGTTTTGATATTTCTCAGATCCTTGCAACGTGCATGTAAAAAATAGAACAGTTCGTAGCTTGTACATGTGCGTTGTAGTACAGTTCGCTTCTTCATCACGTAGGATGCAAACAATTCACAGCTTTACCATTGTTTATAGTTCAAAGAAATTCGTATCTTGATTGAATTTGTATACCATATAGTTCGCAGCTTGTCATGCGAGTTGTGTGACACTCCAACAGATAGAGTCCCGTTGTGGGAACAATTCGCATGCAGATGATAATTTGTGTTTGTGCAGGAAGTATGACAACAAAACCAAGCTATTACAGGTCAGGATTGGTGATCCTTCTCAAACTATTGAAAGAGAACCGTATTACCCGTGCCCACATCGAAGCTGCAAGAAACACACCAATCTACACGCTTTTGAAAACAACTTTCGACATCCGGAATGTGGCAGAGCTGCCGAAGAAGAAATTATATTCGATCATTCAGTATGTTGTGGAGAGGTTCTCCGTCGATGAAGACGCCTTCCTTAGTGGGTCAAAGTTTGTGAAGCTAATGATGGATGATGTAAAGGTCATATTCGGGCTGAAGCATGGCACAAAGGAAATACCGTTAACGAAAGCTGGAGCATTTCACAGCAGATACGTAAACGGCGAGGAGAATGAATCAAGGATGATGAAAAATTCTTCATAGGTCAAAGTTCCAGGAAGATAGGACCGAGGAATACTAAAACCATAACGAACGCCATTTTAAAGGTACATGTAAAATAGACTTCAACTTATAAAGCTGGATGTTGTACTTTACTAACATAACATGTAGTCGTGGGTTTTACAAGCAGGTATAAAAAGAGCCATAAACGAAGGGGAGGAGCATGAGTTGGAAGATGTTGCATGGCTGTTGATACTGTTTTTGTGCTTAACCCTATTCTACTCCGTATCTTGAGATATCCTGGGTTGGAGTGTGTTTTATTTTGTTGAAGACCTCAGCAAAATATATGATTACGACTGGTCCGGATCGATAGTGTTCACGCTTGCGTCGCCTTTCTAATTGTAAGATTGATTTATTCAGTATAAATATTAGTTATATACAGAGCATCTTGATGATAATACTTGTCCCGGTGCAGCCCTTTATCTTAGAGCACTCAACAATCGGGCTAGAGGTAGTAAGGCCGACCTTGATCTCAAGTTTTTTCAAATGGTTGAGATTAGAGTGTCAAACATATACCGTGTCGCTGCTTGTTAGAATACCCAATATGAAATATGATCAGGTATGATCAATATAGGTATTGAATTAGGGTATCAAATAATTTGTAGCATGTCCTAAGTTTTGTTTGGTATTATATTAAATTAAGGTATCAAACAATTCGTAGCTTATAATTTGCAAATAATGCTCAGGGAAACCTGCGAGATGTTAGAAACCTAATAGGTGATAGAGTTGTAAACAATTCACATGGTATCCTGCGAGTTGTTTGTAACTCCAAGTTGATAGAGTTCCAAACAACTATCAGGATATCATGCAAACTGTTTGCAAAAAATAATCAGTCTATATCCTCATATTTTCCAAACAAACCGCATGCAACTATTTATTTTCATGTTCCTCCCTTGGTAGGTTATGGAAGGTCCACTACGTCTTATGAGGATGAAAGCAAAGTATTCAGAGCAGCAGTAGGTACTGGAGATGCGGATGTTGAATCGATTTCACCAAAAGAAAGACTAAATAAAAGGAAGAAAAGCACAGCCCCAAAACCAAAGAAACGAACATCATAGAAACAGAAAGAATCCAATCAGATGATATCAGTCAGACCCCAACCACAAACAGTCCCCCAGCCAATGATTCCACCAACGTCGATTGGTACATCCCAGCAGGAGCTCGAGGACGAGGGCACCACTAGTATGAGTGACATAATCGGTAATTTTATCCTCAAATGTAAAACGGCTACTCCAAATAAGTCTAGAGCTATAGGGGAATCGAAGCGTTTGAAGACGTAGACCGATAAGAACAAGTACCAGAGGAGGATAGAAAAACAAGCAAAATACGTAAGTATGAAATTGAGCCTTACATAAATGTATATCTCATCGCTTTAATCATCCCGTAATATGTTATAATCGTCTGCTATTAGTTTTGCACTTGAAGAATTAAAATTGAAGATAACGGAGCTTGAAGCACAACAGCTCCACAATGATCTCTCTCAACCAATTTGCCAGATTGGAAGCTCTGCAATTGAGAAGGGACCTGGACTACCAACATTGTCATCTGAAGCGGCGTCCATTGAATTTCAGGAATCTATGCCAGCTGAAATTAAGGATAAGGACCCGAATCAGGACGAGCAAGTGCAGGATGCTGAAAAGCATGATAGAGTACTACCAGAAGATAAGTATGATGATGGGAACCATTCACCCATACCAGTACCATCTGGTAAAATACAGGAAGAGTTATTGGTATCCACAGAGACGGACACCACGAGGAGACAGACAGACAAGTCTCCTCCTATACAGAAGGCAGCGACAGTTCTAAGTCTTCCAAAGGAGAAATAAATCCACGAGTCTCTTGCGAATGATCGGCAGCTCGTACTTCACATAGCAGATGAGGTAGGCTGCCAAGAAAACAAAGTTAAAGAGGTAAAAGCTCGTGAGAAGGAAGTGGCAGCGGAAGAATCTGGACGTACAGAAGCAGATAGCCGTGACGATGTAAGTGGATCGACAGTACACTAAGATAAATATCTTAATATATTGTTGTGATGAAATTGTTTCTCTAATAATGTTTATTGTTGTATACATATTCAAAGAAAAACAGTGTATGTATTTAAGACAATCAAGGGTTTTATCGTTGTATACATATTCAAACAACTCACATTAGGATAACTTTCAAACAAATCTTAGGACTATTGTGTAGTCATGTCCAAACAATTCTCAGGATATTCTGAGACTTGTTATATAATCTATTGATTTGGGTATCACACAGACCGCATGTTAGCATACGAGTTGTTTGATATTCTAATCTCAAACAACTATCAGGTTAGCACGCAATTTGTTTGATATTCTGATCTCAAACAACTCTCACGTTAGCATGGGAATTATTTGCAACTCATGCTCCAGTATGCTTAACCCCTCCACCTTTTTATTTTGAATTTTTTATGAAACAATAGACCGACAGACAACAACAACAAAAACAACAAGAACAACAAGAACAACAAAAACACCCACAAGAAAAACAAGAACAACATAATCAAGTTGAATAACAACAATAATGCATAGCCTTGGCAAAGAGAGAAAGGCTAACACAAGACGTAGCTCCGAGAGAGTCAGAATATGTCAATCCCTGTGAGAAGCTGGAACTACTTAGCCAGGGAGAAGCATCGTTAGAGGACCAAAACCGAGACAGAGATGTACCTCAAATACCAACAGTGGCCTACACAAAGTCAAAATTGCTAAGCCAATGTCAAATTTTAGTACCAGTACCGAATCAGCCGCAAGCTCCAGAGTTGAACGATAACACAGTATATTTACCTGATACTTCTATTGATGGTATTTACACTCAAGTTTCACATACTTTTTTAAATGAAATTGATAATGTTGAGTTCGATGGCGTAATATAATGATATTTGGATAATATGTCAGAGGATGACATAAATGATTTTTGCCGACACGATCCAGAGATTATGTCGAACCAGTCAACAGCATCGGTTGTCGCTGACCGTGTGGTAATGGCTATTTTAAATGATTTCGCAGCATATTGTGAGACTTGTGTGGATTTATTTTACGATTTATAAACAAATATCAGGATAGCCTCCGAATTGTTCAACATTTTATTTTATTGGAAACTCAAACAATTCCCATGATATCCTGATAGTTGTCCTGTATTATATTCAATTAGAACCCAAACAATTTGCATGTTATCATGCGACTTGTTTGGGGAAGTTAATATTATTATGCCTGACACACTCTCTCTTATAATTTTTGTTATTTTATAAGCTCAAGTCAAGTAAAGAGATAGAGGGTCCTACTTTTAATCTACTGACACCAACACAACATCTAGAGGCAGATGAAGAGGAATAGATAATTATAACAGAATGTCCACCGCCAAAAGTTACATTCACCGACTGGCCAAAGAAAACACAGATAACTGACTGTATCGACGTCGGTGAATACCACAAAATACAGATAATTAAAATAAGTGAAGACTCCATCGATCCAGTAGTATGGAATTTACCATCGTCCAAATTTGTCTACGGAATTAGTGTGCAAAGGATTGATGTGCTGGCGCTACCTTTCAAACTGGAGCTCGACGTAAAGGTATCGGATTTTTAACCGACTATCTTGAATATTTCAAACAAGTGTTGTATATTTAACATAAATAAACAACTAATTTCATAGGATTTGGATGCTTGGATTCGAAATATGCTTGCAGAAGTAAATTTCAAAGTTCCATGCAAAGCTGTTGCATGATTGAAATATGACTGCGTACTGATTTCGGGCATGACTACGGTAAGTTTAGCTACGGTAAATATCAAAATTCCTCTCATGTTCTCGTTGTAATGTACTCTTGCCTGAATGAAGCATAATATGGAATTAGGGTGGGAAGTAACAAATTTAGTCGACAAAGTTTTTAGCAAAGCGCCTAAAAACTAAAACCTCATCCTCATTCCAATATGCAGCAAGAAGCAGGACCAAGCAAACCATTGGACGTTGCTCGTCATTGATATAGACGTCAGGACGGCAACAAACTACAACCCATTACTGTCTAAACTCAAAGCGACGGGCAACACAACAAAGACACCGACACATCTGGTAAAACTCCTAACTGCTATAATTATTGTTAAACACATTTTAAAGATAATGCTCAGGATATCATGCGAACTGTGCCCAACTCAGTTGTATTTAAATGCAAAAAATTCTCATGTTATCCTGAGAATTGTTTGCAACTAAAATTCCTCAAATTTGTTTGAAAATGTAATGCGTTGGAGTTTTATATAATTCGCAGCATATCCTCAGAGTTGTTTGCAAAGCTTTTGGACTGATTTGCCAAACAATTCTCAATATAGGCTGCGAATTGTTTGACATCCATAGTATAAGTATTTGTGCTGATTTCTGACACGAATTATTATAACCGGATTAAGTATTTACTCGATAAAAAATACATACTTACTACAAATACAGGATAGAAGGTGAGAAATAACAGAAAAATTGCACAACAAAAACCTAGCACCCTTGACTGTGGTATTTTCGTCTGTCAATACGCTAGAGATATTATCCAACGAGGATGTGTGCAGGAGACTTACCATAGAGATATGGTTTCCGACTTCAGAGTGGAAATGTTTTATTTTTCCTAAATGATGATGACACCAACTCGTACTGGAAATAATATAATTTTTCAGTATGACATTATGATTTATTTTGTACATATATTCCTTGTAATGTTTTGGTGTATATAGAGTTTTTTGTTTCAGAAATGTGCAATGTATGAGATTTTCGAACTGACATTAAAGAAAAGTTAGTATTTAAACAATTCCCATCATTCCCTGGTATATATAAAAAGACACGATTCTTATCAAACAATTCGCATGCTAACTTGATATATAAAGAACAGTTGGTATTTGAACAATTCCCATCATTCTCTTGTATATATAGAAAGACATGATTGTTACTAAACAGTTCGCATGCTAACCTGATATATGCTGAGAAAACTACCACAACAACAAATACAAGCTGGAAAACTACCACTAAACAGTTCGCATCTTATCCTGATATAAATTAAATAATTCAAAATCATCGTTGAAGAATAGGAACAGGCTATGGCGTTTGCGTTGGTAAACGTTAAGTGCATTGAGCATGTAAAAAGCAATCTAATCACCACGGCCCATTAATTGTTGATTGGACAAGGAGGCTATGTAATGATTAATATAGACACACCACCTCATAAGCTCATACTCCCTCCATGCCTATAAATAACACTAGTAACCATATGCTAATTTAAAAACAAATTCTATATTTTTAAAACACCTCTGGTTCTCTTCAAATTCCAAACATCATGTCATTTCTACTACTACCACCACCTCTGGTTCTCTAGGTGACTCTTGGTCATCCATACCCACCAACTGGAGCTCAGACTTAATCACTTCGGCGGCACCACCAAACAACCCAGCCTCTGTCATGGATTTTGATATTGAGGACTAATTTTCTATTGAATCTGAACCAGTTGAAGTGGTTTCCCTGGTTGCTGCACCTCAGCCAGTAAAGGCTCCAACTCAGAGTGCAAAGGTTCCAAACAAGAAACAGAAGATGGAGGACAATGTTGGTCCATCAAGGACCAAAATTTTAAGTATAATGAACGTAGATAACGAGGAGAAAGAGCACAATGAAAAGACTGATGATCAGCATAAATAGGAGAAAGATGGTGAAGAATTCTCTAGTGATGACTGATAGTGTCTATTTTTATTTTGTTTTTTTGGAATGCAACTAACAAACAATAAAAGGTTGTAGTGATTGTTTGAAACTTGTTAGTGAATGAAGCCTGTAATCATTTCTTTGTAATCCATTTTTTGTATAAACTTTTAACCATATGTGAATATGTTATAATATGTATGAATGTGAAACAATGCCTACAATTCGCACCCTATTAGTAGTTGCAAACAACTCTCAGGAGACCATGCACGCTATTTTCAAATATTAACAAAGATGTACACAATTCGCATCCTACCGGAAGTTACAAACAACTCGCATTCTAACATGAGATGTTGTTTAGAAATATTATTCCTATACACACAATTCACATGCAGACCTGAGAATTATAATACTTTGGAGTTCCATATAATTCGCAGCATATCATGAGACTTGTAAGCAACTAAAAGTCCTGATATTTGTTTGAAAATACAATTCGCAACATATCATACGAATCGTAAGCAACTAAAAGTCATGATATTTGTTTGAAAATACGATTCGCAGCATATCATACGAATCGTAAGCAACTAAAAGTCCTGATATTTGTTTGAAAATACAATTCGCAGCATATCATGCGATTCGTAAGCAACTAAAAGTCCTGATATTGGTTTGAAAATGCAATACGTTGGAGTTTCATACAATTCACAGCATATATTAAGAGTTGTTTGAAACACTTTTGGATTTGTTTGCCAAACAATTCTCAGTATAGGCTGAGATGCAAACAATTTGCATTCTGGTGGAGTTTCACACAACTCGCATGAAAACCTAAGAGATATTTGCAATATGATTTCGAGATATTGCACACAATTCTCAATAGTGAATGCGAATTGCATGCAACTCAAACATTTAGCATTTTGTTACTGTAATACAAACAAAAAAATATGTATAAATGAACAAACAACTGTAAAAATGTTTAGTTTGTTATCCACAACAATAATAGTATTACAAATCAATGTGGCCAACGAGAATTGTCCATAACAAGAATTGTCTTTAACCTGTAACATCACAAGTCCTCCTATTATGGCCTAATTTTAAACAACGGCCACACCTCAACTGCTTGGTTGAGGTTGCTCATCTAGATGGGATTCGTTTTTTCTTAGACCTTCTGGAGCGTCTTTTAACATTCAGAGGCAAAATTTCAACAAACGAAGGATCATTAGCATTGGACCCTTCCTCGAAATCGGTTATAGCTGGTATGCAGAAAGAGTAATTTTCCCTGTAATTTTTAACCGTAAAGAAGGGCTTTATTACAGTAAAGGGATCTTGGTCGGTATACTGTATTGCCGCTAAATCGTGAGGACATGGAAAACACTCTTGTTGTCATGATTCGTAAGAACATTTAAAATCCAACAGATTAACAACAGCCACAATATTTGAAAAGACTTCAAACATGGCGGTAGACGACTTACGTACTACCCAAGTTCGGCACATGTCAACATTCTGCTTTAGCTTCTTCTCATACTCGGGGACCAAATTAGTGCTCCAGCTTAACCCCTCTTCGCATCTTCATGAAACTTGAGTCATAAGCAAGACTTTAATCCAGTCAATAAACTCAACAATGGATAGCCCGTAATATTTTTTTTATCTGATTGTTAAAATCTTCTGCCGCATTAGAAACCATATAGTCGTATCGTTCCCCTTTAATGTAAGCCTGTGCATACTTTTCCGGGGGTAAATTAGCAAGAAAATCACTCATTCTGTCACCATCTTCACGTAGAAAATCTATTAGTATATCCTTCAAAGCTCTTGATTGGGAGCATAAGCAAGACAATAGAAGAAATTCAACATCTTTTTTTATGGTCTTTGTTATTATGTTCCAATTTTGCTTTCAAATTCTGCATGAGATGGAAATAACAATACGCATGATAGTAGTTTGGATACAAGACATAAACAATACTAATGATACCAGAATGACGGTCTGAAATAAATGTGATTTGGCGCTCCAACAAATGTGGTTTCAAACACCCTTAAAAACCACATCCAATTGTCACAATATTCAGTGCTAACTATACTAAAAGCAACAGGGAATAGTCTTTGAAAAAGGCACCTCAAATGAACAATACAATAGAAATCAAGCATGTAAAAAATATAAACAATTCGCATGCTTCCTGAGAGTTGTTTTCAAATATAGACTGCAAATTGAGTACAACCATAGGCTGCGAATTGTTCATAATTTTATGTCTACACTAGCCTAATTCTCATCCTCCCCTGAAAGTTGTTTGCAAATCAAGTTACTGCCCAATTCGCATCCTCTCATGAGATTTGTTCTGAAATATCAGGATTCCCTGAGAGTTGTGTGCAACTATAGGATGCGAATTGTTTATAAATTTCCAACAAAACATCATAATCATTCACATTAAATAGTTAAATGAAACTAACTGTTGTTGTCGTCCTTTTCTACGGCAGTAAGCAAGGTACCCTTATACTTATTATATAAGTGGGTTCCATCGACAAACAACATTGGAAGACATGAACGGAAACCCTGAAGGGATGAACCAAATGCTACAAAACAGCGCTTGAAGTGGTTTCCAGCTAATAACTCCAACCAGTAGTCTGTAGTAATATTGTGGCTCTTCAATCACTTGAAGTACCCGCTTAGTAAACTAAAAGAACTTGAACTATCTCCGAAAAATCCCCCCATTTCCTTCTCTAAAGCATTCCATGACAAACGGTAAGAGATGCCAAGACCGTAATTTTGTTTGACAGTCGATTGTATAGTTTTGGCTGTCAACGATATCAGGTCCGGAGAGAATCCTGAATTTTCTCCGCAATCAAATCCGATATCAAATGCCTATGCCGCTTATGCTTCTGGGAGAAAACGGGACTGCAAGTATGGTGCGGAACATACTTCTTGATCGTCATCAAGCCGGTGTTGGAATCAATATATGCATAAAGTCTTTATTTGCATCCGCTTGTGAGCTTATTTTCACAATAAGCAATGATCTTGGTTGTTGTGTTGTACAGGTATTTGAAAGCAAAACCATGCTCTAAAGCAAATTTGCACAAAGATAACCTAAAACCTACAACACCTTCTTAAAAAGCTTGACTCACTCATGTAATAGTATCAGACCAACCAACAGTATCAAGTTGTTTTTTTCTCTGATCAGAATTAACTAAATCATTACTACTCTCCCTGCTAACTAGTTGATTAAGAGATGGTTCTCCCAAACTTATGTTACGCTCTTTACGCTTTACACCAGAACCCTTACCACCAGAGCTTTTTTCACCAGAACACTTATCACCAGAACCCTCACCACCAGAACTCATTTCACCAGATCATTTATCACCAGAACCTTTATCAAAGATGTGTTGTTATATGAGAAAACTAACCCATTTTAAATGCTCCAAATCAAGATATAACACAAACCCAACAAAATCTTTTTGATTATTAAAGAAACAATTATTATGATCCCCGCATGAGTAGGTAATTAGGTAGTCACCTGTGACAAGCTCCTCTCATGTGTTCTCCACATAGTCTTGGATACTTTGAAATCTTTCAAACTCCATGAAAGGCACAATTTCGGTTTGGCGACCAATTTTAAAAACACAAACTCGTGATTTAGACATACCTTATCCAACACTAAACAAGCTATTAGTTATTAATCCTAAAAAACAATGCAAGTTATTAATTAATGCACTGATAAACTCGCATCTTATCCAGCGATTTGTGTATAACTATAAACTGTGAACTGTGTATAGCTTTAGTCTATAATTGAACAATTCGCATCCTCTCCTGAGAGTTGTTTGCAAATCAAGTAGTACACTCACACTATCCAAAATGTAAACAATTCGCATTTGTACCTGAGAGTTGTTATCAACTCTTAAATTTCCTAAGAGTTGTTTGTAACTCTTGGATCTCTTGATAGTTGTTTGCAACTCTTGGATTCCCTAAAAGTTGTTTGTAAATCTTATAAACATAATTCGCATGATATCCTGAGAGATGTCTGCAATTCGCATGAAACCATGTGAATCGGTAATACAATTAACATCTTCCTCATTAGATAAATCACACAATTCGCATCTTCTATGTTTAGAATATCATAAAACAATTTACATCTTATGTCGGTAATGCTTGGACAACTAAAACTCATAGTCTACACATGTTTCACGTTCGAAATCAAAATCTAAT
Source organism: Limnanthes douglasii subsp. nivea (assembly GCA_036936605.1). Classification (NCBI taxonomy): domain Eukaryota; kingdom Viridiplantae; phylum Streptophyta; class Magnoliopsida; order Brassicales; family Limnanthaceae; genus Limnanthes; species Limnanthes douglasii. Next base: position 325,462,456 of record JAUPFV010000002.1, read on the forward strand.
ATACTAAAAGGAGTATATAACTTCATAAACAAGGATTAACGACAAACGTTAACAAAATAAGCACAGATCACGGGAACAAAAACAAAAAAAAACCAAAGAAAAGCTCGAACAAGATTTACTAAAAATGGAAACAATAGAATAACACCTATTCTAACTCAGAAATCTAACGAATAACTTCAAAATTGGTAGTTGATCACGATTACCTAAAAGCAACACGATTACTAAAAAAACAACAGATTCCAACAATGTAGAATAACGCATGATCAATTCTTGTACGTAGAAAACAGTGGTTAGATAGGTTTTATACAGAACTTACAGAAATAAACAGACCTTCTAATGCTCTGATAACCTGAAAATTGTGTTTTCAGTCGTGCTTCATAGTGGTTCGTAGGGTAACAAATTCAAATCTTTAAAAGCTAGAAAATAAAAGAAAAAAAATAAAAAATTCTGCTTATATTGTGGGTTAAAGGTAGTTAGGGTATTAAAATAATGTTAGGTATTAAGTGATAGTTAGATAGCTGACTTAAATATTAAATAATAATTGATCAAACTTGATACTAGATGACAATTGAATAGTTGACTGGATATTATTTGTGCAATTTCATTTATTTTTATAAATAAATAACTAATAATACTAGATGACAATTGAATAGTTGATGGGATATTATTGGTTTATTTTTATAAATAAATAATTAACAATACACAAAACTAACGTGTCTAATAAATTAAAAGTTAGAAACAAAATGTTTTTAAAGAAGAGTAAATAAAATCTTCCTCGACAAAATGTCAGCATTACCCATAATTTATGGGCCATAAACAACTAATAATTCCTTTGATAAAATTAGCCTTTTTTTTAATCTTGTAAAATGTTTCTTCAAAAGTAGTGTACAATCTGATAAAGTGTGCATTAAATTCTCCCCAGTGAGGTTGACAAATAACGAAGCAAGAAAACAAAATCAGCAGGATATGGCGAGGGCAATTATTGATATCGCAATTATATGGGTAAGAATTATCGTTTTATTTTCAATATTGATAGCCACTTCTTTTTATTTTTCGTAACAATTTTGAAAATTATATTTAATATATAAAAGTATTTTCTCAATTCATTCTTTTTACCGCTTAATGAGCAATCTTTTAAGATTAGATTATATTAATTTTCACCCTTAGATTATATATATAGTTTTTATGGGATTTTTTTTTTTATGATTTTTAAATATTTTTAAAAAATATATAAAATGTTTAGTTAAATTTTCATCAATAAATTTTTAAATTTTTAATCGACTGATTTTTTTTTATAAAAAACAGTCTGATCACAACTTTGGTACTATCATCAAGTGAAATATCTACTTTGACCGTATTTTGGTAAGTAAATTAGTAATTTTTGGGAATGATATTTCTTTTTCATATTTTATTTTCTATTTAGCCCTTCTATTTCCTCTAAAGATTTTTATTTTATTTTAAATAATTTTCTTATCATAATTATATTAAGTTTTGGATTTAAGATACTCCTTTCGTCTTAAAATATAAGTTGTTTTAAAGTTATGTACCGGTATTAAGGAATGTCATAATTACTCTTTTTTATATAAAAAAAACAAAAAAGAAATAAATAAAACAGGTAGAACCTAATAAATAATATTAAATTTTGCATTGATATAGGGAAGCGACATTTAGTATAGGACAAAATTGATTTTTTAAAACAACTTATATTTTGGGATGTAAGGTAAGTAAGAAGCTAGCATTTTATGTTTTATTATTAATATATTTTTTAAGGTGGTTGTCCAAAAGTGTATGCAAGAAGGTTGAATGTTATTGCTTTGGATTTCTAACTTTAAGCTTTTAATGTTTATTATTTCTTGGAATGTTCGTGGGTTGAACGACCCTATTCGTCAAAAAAGATGTTATTGATTTTATTATAAGGAATAGTTTTACTATTATAATTCTTGTGGAAACGAAACTCCGTTTAAACAATGTTAACTTCATCATTAGAAAGATCGTCATTTTTTTTGCAGTACGTCGCTAGTCACTCGTCTCATAAGTTGGGAAGGATTTGAGTTTTATGGAACCCTAGTGTCTTTTCCATATATATATATATATATATATATATATTATCTTCTTCCTCCCGATTCATTTACTGCAAAGCTTGTAGCCTTAATAACTTTGTCTTTTTCTTCCTCTCGGATATCTATGCTTTTAACGATGGTTCCGAGCGTCGCCCTTTGTGGGCTGACCTTGAGGCCATTTCGACTTCTTGTTCCAATTATCTTTGGGTTGTTTTTGGTGACTTAAACGCTATTTGTAACCCCGATAAACGTACTAGCTCGTACTCTTATGGTGAGATTGACGACTTCAATCTTTGTTGCTATCATTATTAATTGAGTGACCTTCGGTCGTATGGTTCTCATTTCACCTAGATCAATAAAAATCCCTTAAACCCTATTACTTCAAGAATTGACTGAGTTCTTGTTCAGAGTGTTTGGGATGATTCTTTTCCCATGTTCAGTGCCCATTTTGGATCTGTCCGCTCTTCTGATCACTCCACTATTAAACTTATCATTGACTCCCTAGGCCACGTATTTGAAAACCTTTTAAATTTTAAATATGTGGCAATCTCATCCTTCTTGTAACGAGTTAGTGTCTTATTCTTGGAATCTTCCGATATCTGCTCATTGTATGAGATTAATTTCCCAAAATCTCATTCGGCTTCAATTTGTCCTCTCTGAACTTAATCGTAAACAATATAGTGATATTAGCTATATGGTATGTATTTCCCAAAACCATCTTTTATTTATGCAGTCTCTTCTAGCTAATGACCTTTTGAATCGCCCTATGGTCTCCGTTGAGATTGATGTTTCTTCCGTCTATATCTCCCTTAGTCGCGTTGATGAATCTTTCTATAAACAAAATTCTAGAGAGACTTGGTTCAAGTTTGGGGACTGTAACACAAAATTATTTCACAATAGCATTACAAATCGTGTTTTAAGAAATAAAATAGTATTTATCTCTAATAATTACGGAGATCTTGTCACTTCCCTAAATGAGTGGCAAGAGTCTTAATAAAATATTTTTTAACCTTCTTAGCACTAGGTCTCTCTTGGTATACTTAAGGCTCGCTCGTATCTTCTTACTTATTTCTGTTAAAATATCTCCTCATGTTTGATCTTTGATGGTTCGTCATGTTACGTGCGCAGAAATTAAATATCCTCTTTCTAGTATTGATAGTGATAAATCCTTAGGGCATGATAATGTCAATGATCACACTAAAAATCGACTTGATGAAAGCTTTTGACAACGTTAGGTGACACCTTATCCTTGTCAACATGGTGGCCATAAATTGCCCGGACCAGATGATCAGCTGAATTATTTAATGTATTGCCACCTCCTCCTATTCTGTTAATATTAATGCTGACCCTCATTGGATTTTCCATGGTAGAAAGGAACCCAAACAAGGTGATCATTTATACTCTTTCTTATTTGACTTGGTAATGCAATTTCTCTCTAGTATCCTTAATGAGAAAAGTAATGATGTAAACTTTTGTTTCCATTGGAAATGTCATAAGCTTAAGATTGTCAACCTTTCCTTTGCTGACGACTTAATAATTTTCTGTCGTGGTGACATTAATTTCCTCAATCTTATCAAGGATGGTCTTAATGAATTATTTGATCTTTCGGGCCCTAAAATTAGCCCTAAAAATCCACATATTCCTCTCTGGGTTTAACCCAACTTTTAGATCAAATTTAATCAATATCACTGGTTTCAAGGTTGGTTTCCTTCTAGTTAAATACCTTGGAGTCCCTCTTCTCCGTGCTCGACTTTCCTATAATGATTTTTGACCTCTTATTGACAAAATCACTACCCATTTTGCCCCATGGACTTCCAATACCTCTTTATGGGGGCAGACTTCAACTCATTAAATATGTTCTTTTTTATGACCAAGTTTATTAGTCTTCGATCTTTATTCTCCCGCTACATTTCTAATTTTTTTTTCTCAATCTATTTGTCATTTCTTCTGGTCTGTCTATGAGATGAATGTTATGGGCGCTAAAGTGTCATGGTCTAATGTGATCTTGTCCTTGTTAGAGGAAGACCTTAGAATTCTAGACTTAAAAGTTTAGAATCAGACGGTCGTCCTCAAATATTTATGGTACGTCATTAGTAAACACGACAACTAAATCTGGTGTGACTGGATGTACTCTGAGAAGATAAAAGATAAAAACTTTCAATCTTTAAATATTGACTCTTCTTCCTCATAAACGTGGAGAAAAATTTAAATCTTAGGCATATCGATAGCAATTCGTTTAGGGTTGTGATTGGTAATGGGGAAAAAACCTTATTCTTGTTTGACCCTTGGTTGTTGTCAACCTTTTTGGTCAAATTATGGGCACAATATTATTCACGATCCTCATATGCGGAGAAACCTCAAGGTCTCTTATATCATTCGAGACGGTATCTGAAACTAACCGACTCATTTAAGGTGTTCAAGTGCTAGAAGCATTCGTAACATCCGGGAGATTAACCCTCTCATTCTCTCCCTCCCTCCTCCCAGCATCATTCACAACGACGTCCACTACTTGATTTCTACGAAAGGTATCGTTAAGTTTACTATTAAATATACATACAATTTCATTCGTTACGCCCATCCCTAGCGTCATATGGGCAGGGTTAGTATGGTATAAGTTTAATATTCCCCGACATTCTTTCATCTTTTGGCTTGTAATCCAAGGAAAATATTCCATCGGGGATAAGCTTCTATGTTGGGGTCTAAACACCCCCCAAACTGTCTCTTATGCAATTCCGCCTCAGAAACCATTAATCATATCTTCCATTATTTTAGTTACACTCAAAGCATCTGGAGTTTTGCAAGATCTAAGCTAGGTTTTTCTCTAAGCCACAATAACAATTGAGACTCTTGGGAAATGACGTATCCAACTGGCCTTCATCGAGTTTACGATACCTCTGATGTGCCTATTATGTGTTGTTGTCTACCACGTCTAAAGTGAGAAGAATGCTATATTTTTTAGATCCATATCTTCCTCCGTCTCTTCGATATCCCATCGCATGCTTTCTGACCTTCCGTTCAGATTCTAAGGTACCAAGGTTGTCTGGATAATCTATTCTTATTATTTTTAACGTAATTTTGTTTTGTGTTTTCATTGTAGCAACCATCTTCCTTTCTGGTTTGATGTATCATCTCGTTTTTATTGTAGATGTCCAACCTATTTGACTATATTGGTCTTAGCCTATTCACCTTACTTTGTCTGCACTTGTTTGGCCTATTTGCATTCATCATTCTCTCGCTCGTATGCTGTGTTGCTTATAAGTTTTTTGAATCTGTAATTTTGTGACGTTGAATTTGTTGGTAATTCTGCACCTTCACTTATTCTTTCTTATTTCGGTCTGAGTAAGGTTAAGGCCTACTTACCTACTTATTGTATTATTTTATGACTTTTAATGATCTCATTACGATATGCCCCATGTACTTGTATGAAACCATTATTATTTTCATTTAATGTATCTTTACAACAAAAAAACTTAGGTATTATTATCATCCACCAATATTGTAGTAATAAATACTATTTATAATATAAATATTATTTCTTAGTATTTAAAATCCTAATATTGAGATTTTTGTAATGAAATAATATACGCTGAATCAAACCCGAACTCTCATTTTAAATCTTTGTTATATATTTATTAATATAAAAAAGAAATTAATAAAACACATTACATATAAACTCTTTCGATTCATATTGTAATTATGCATGCGATATTTTATTTTATTTATAAATTTTAATTTTTCTTATTTACGTGTTATAAAAGCTCAACTTTATGAACCAGAGTTTGTCTCTAAAGTTAGAGATAAAAAATAGTGATTTTATGAAATAGGTTAGGATTTGTTTTCATAGTAATTTTTTTTAATTACCCAATGTTTTCTTTCGTTGATAAACCAAAAAAAAATTATCGTCGTATGGGCTTCGTTATAAATTCCATTGTGATTGCATAAAGCTCGTGCAATAAATTAAATAAACAGTGTTCAGAAAAAATGTTTCTGATTATTATCCAAAACTATAAATCAGTGAAAATTTTATAAAGTTTGGGTGTGATTTATCGTAAAAAACCATTTTTATCACAATTTGTATAGATATGACCAAAACAACCATATACTTATGTATTTGGATGCAAAGAGAAAGAGGAGAAAGAGATAAAATTTAGTTTTTGGATAATGATAATGTATAAATTTTGGAGTGAATGGTAAAGTTGATTTTTTAAG